>OZ023298.1:4729021-7129021 GCA_964007245.1 Hypomecis atomaria | reverse complement strand
TGCGGATAACCCAATCCTGACTGATGTTCACTTTAGCAGCTTGTATAGCTAACATCACAGCCGCCAACAAGTTTGATTCAGACTTTGAATATCTACAAAGCGCACGACAATAGCAGAGAGGAAGTCTGAATTAGGTATTTAAGATTCCAACAACGTAATGTGGGAGCATGAAGTAGCCAGTGACATAATATTAAGACTAAAACGTTTCTTCGTTCTATGGAGGTACCTACTTGTACGGCTATAATAAGCATTGAGACGAGGTGTTGTTTTGCAAGTGCACAGACTTTCAGAGGTGTATAGGCCGAATGATACAAGTCGGCGGATGTGAAGTAAGCTACGAACTCCGCAATATCCAATCCTGACTGAAGCTCACATAAAGCTGCGCGTTGATCGGGTTTCGCGCAACTTGTAGCTAACTTCACATCCGCTGACTTGAATGATTTGGCCTATACTGTACTAGCTATTTTAAAAGTTTACTATTAGATGCCGGTCTACCAACGATGATTCATTGGGCCATATCCACCTCGCTGGCCCAGTGCGGGTTGGCGGATTTACATAGGTACCTACGCCATTCGAATTTTTAATCCTTCAGAGATGTATAATCATACTTATATTTACCTATCAACAACTTTTACTATAAGACTATTCCCGAAATCTTAAAAAGAGAATGAGCTGTTCCATTTATTTTGTTGAGTCAATAGTTATTAAAAGCCTCGTCACAAAGTTGGGCGGAAATGAAGTTAACTACAAACTGCGCAATATCCAATCCCAACTAAAGCTCACACCAAGCCGCGCGTTGATTGGATATTGCGCAGCTTGTAGCTAACTTCATTACCGCCAACTTGTGTGACGCGGCCTAATAATAAGTTTTGTTAGGAATTTTGTTAGCAATTTCGCAGTTGCCAGGTCCCATAGTTTCTAATGCTTTGCGTGGTCTCGCTCTTTGTCGAGGGAATTTTAAAATAAAGCTTTGATTAGAGATTTTGAATTTTAGGTGGCATATAGGTACTCGTACCTATAGATATTTGCTCGAAGGTGGCATACTAAACTTCGTTATTAAATTAACATTTTAATAACAGTTGTGTTCTTAGAATATGCCTTACTAACAATTAGTATCATAATCTGAGAAGCGAGAGACTAATAGGACAATAAAATTTAGTGACAAATCTAGAACGGCGAGGTCACTGACAATTTTACGCACCAATTTAGAGCTGTTTTTTACGCAGTGAAAAAATTGTGGTAAATAAAATTGTTCATTGTCAAATTAAAAAATGGCCATTTAATTTGATAGTTGATTGAATCAGGTGTTACTTTGCGGAATTTGAAAAAATCTTTAGTGTATTTCCTTATGTTGTGTTGTGATATACTTGCACAATAAGTTTTAAGGGTCCTATTGAAGTTCTGCACGGAAGGTGACCCGAACCGTGGTCTAGTATTAGGTGTAATGAGTAGATTTTGCGGGTATTTTATGTTTTACTTCTGTGTACTTATCATACCTGATATTTTGTGGTAAATATTTTTTTTGTATTGTATTGGTCACAATTTATTAGCTTAAGTTTGTAACGGCGCGTTGACCGGTCTTTAAACTCGTTCACAGAATTTAGCATTAGTCCTTGCGAATATTTGCTAGATACTTTTTATATTTCGATATGTTTTTTATAAAAGTCTTTCCCGTTACATAATTTTATTTCAATGTAGATACGAATGCGCGAGGGAGATAGCTGCGAAAGATAATCTCCCTCTTGTTTTTCCTTGTCATATTGCATGACACTATCCAAACATAAGGCTATGTTTACGCAAGCGACACTAAAAACACTGTCACTTGCCGTTCTGACATCCTGATGGCTCTCGAATGTGGACTTTTGCGGTATCCTGTAGGATATTATTAGCTGTGTAGGTATTCGGGAAGTAGGATATTATTAGCTGGGTAGGTATGTATATGGAATAGAATATCAGTTTTTGTTGTTATACAGGGTTATTCCTAATCAATTAGCATCCTCTTAGGGGCTTATTCTGTACATCAAAACTAACAACTACTGTTCTACGACTTTTCTCAAAACTCAAAAAAAATGTTGTTATATAGAAAAAAATTGTTCACCCGCGACCAAATGTAGGCAACAGCTGCTTTTTTTGAGTTTTGACCAAAGTCGCAGAACAAATGTTGTTAGTTTGTAACTTCTACAGTTGAAAAATTATATTTTTTACGGTAAGTGAATCGAATTTGATTTAATCTGATTCGTACTCAAAAAATTACAGGTCGCGGCACGTAAGTCTAGCGCTGAGGGAAGTTTGGAGGGGATGATTGCGCATGAGTTTTAGTATGGCGGTCACCATCACCCTCAGCGCTAGACTAACGTGCCGCTAACTTTCTTTCAAAACTTTCGATAATTTGTTACTTTGATATCATTATTATAAATATTAACCAAACCACAATCTCGTAAACGTTTTTAATTTATTTTTTGTTCATGTTTAATTTTTCTTTTAAAGGTAACTAAAGTCGATAAGGCTATGAGCTCAAGTGAAAAGTTATAGTGTCAACAAGTGCTGAGAATGTCCGGAGATTTTCTGTGACGTGTCTACAAGCTTTAAAATTCCGGAATTTGTGCCTACTGATGGTCAGATGGGTATGTTTTTCTTTATACTTCTGTATTGTTATTTTTGAAATTAATTATTCATACTAAGTATTACAAAGTTAGGATAAAACACTTTGAGAGTAGAAGGTTGCCATCAATATGAAATGTAAGAGAAAAAATGCAAAGTCGATAAAGGTTGCCTATTCTTAAAAATGCAAACTATTTTAGACAAATAAGACAAAACAAGATGATTTGTTTTTATTCATTGTACAAATGTACAGGGTTTAGAAAAGGTTTATTAACCCGAAATGAAATGATTCGCGCCATCATTATGAACAAATTTTACTATGGGGCCAAACCAGAATTAGAAAAATAATAATTAGGTAATAAAATAAATGTCTGAATGTGAAACAGCTAATGTTTTACGATAGAATTCTAGCTTGGGTCCATAGTATAAGTTGTTAATAGTGATGGTCTGGATCAACCCTTTTTGGTTTTTCCAAATTACCCAGTATTTTGGAAATCTCTGCTCTCCTTGTTAATTGAAAATGTGTATTTCGATGTACTGTAAAAAAAAATCATAATATATTAACCATTAATTAAATAACTAAACATTTATTCTGTTGACGCATTCTGTATCAAATACAGACAAAATTAAAGTGAATAATGTTTTAAAAATTGTATGGCCATTGTAAGCGATAACAAACAGTCAAGCTTACAATCATACACATTATTAAATCCATACAAAGTCGGGTAACACTTGCTACACACATAAGCGGGCACGAATCGGCACTGCCGGGCAGTAAAATCGAATATGCGTAAATGAATATATTTTTTTTATAAAAAAAAAACATTCGGGAAAATACCGTTCAGATGCGGCACAAAATCATTCAGTTCGGAAATTGTTGACTTAAGGATGATTTGTATTAGAACTGGACGTGCACGGGACGGGCTCGGATGGAGCCCGGATGAAGCCCGGATGAGGCATTTTCCTTACGTGTTCGGTCCGAGCCCCGTCTGGGGCCCGGTATGTCACCACTGCGCAAAAGTTATTATTGTATGTGTGTTGTCCGTGCGTTGTCCGTGCGTCGTCCGGCGCGTGTCGTGAACGTGCCGTTTTTTTTGAAAAATTCTTTATTATTATCATAAATCTTAATTACTAACAATACAAACACTCAGGATAAATACGCCTATATGGTTATTTTAAAAAACAATTGTTATAAAGTTACATAAATTTTCATAACACGATGGTCTAAAAAGTATGACTAAGTATTGTTACCTGCAATTGATTTTAATTTATGAGCATTTTGTTCCAACCTCATAATTGCCCTTGACATTGTGTGACCTAAAGTGATCATTATACTAAATTACCATAAACCGAATAGTGCTGACCGGACCCGAAGGGACTACCCGATCGGCACAAGCCTAATGATACTAGACAAGTGTAGTTATTATTTCGGGTCTGTTGTTCAACAAATTCTGCCGTTTCGGCTGCGCCGGCTCGCTTATGTGTGTAACAACCCTAACGCATCGCATAAGACCCTTCCGAAGACGTGAAATTGTGTGTCCATTGTTCCTACAACCAACGCACAACCTGAATGCAACCTTGGCGACTTGTGGTAGAGTAGGAAATTAGATGCGCAGGAGTCTTTCCTCTTTAGGATGTTATAATAATTTAAATAAAATGGTCCTTTCGTTTTGTTCGTGCAAGATAGATTGTCCGTGGTTACTGGGATCAAATATAATTTTAAATCCTACCTTACTAATATTATAAATCGAAAGTGTGTTTGTTCGTTTATTGGTTTGTTCATCTTTCACGCAGCAACGGATTGACTTGATTTTTTGATTTTTTAGAGTTTGAAGGACAGAAAGTGGCATAGGGTACTTTTGATCCTGGAAAAATTTAATGCTCCCATGGGATAGCACAAAAATTAAAATACCACGCAGGCGAAGCCGCGGGCAAAATCTAGTGTTTTATAACATTTTCAGTTTCTGTGGCGCTCATAATGTAGTTTGACTAGATGTTTTTTAGCGATTATCGAAGTTAAGTAACCCTCGACACGGTCTGTCTTCGAATGGGTGACCGCGGGTGGCATTTACAACTGAGCGCTGCCGTGGTTATGATGACACATTAAATTGTGGGTCTCGGTTGCTTTAACCATTTAACCAAGTCTGAAGCCTTCAGGCTAGTTAGTAACTCTGGCACTAGGACACTAGCCGCCCTACCACAAAAGATTTAAACACGCTTCATACACTGTTTAACCGTGCGTAAAATTTTGTGGTAAGGCGGTAGGGCTTTAGCTACGAGGTTTATACAAACTTACTTTAGTGACTTTTGAGGTTTTTTAACAGTGGTCAGTGGAATTACCTTGGCGTAAAGGAAACTGTTAGTAATAAACGTCAATGATTATAATTAAGTGTACCTATTACCTATTGTCACAATTCCGTGATATTGTTACCCGACTACCCTAAAAGGCAATATATCTATAGTTATTATTGACGTGAGTTTAAATTCGGTAAACCGATGATGTTCGAAGTCCCGACCTAGTTCTGCTTTCCGTAAATGAGACGGTAATTGGTGACCTAATCTGTACTCCATTACCGAAGGATATTGATGAGTTAACCAATAAATTGGTAATGAATAATAATTACCTAGTTAGAGATTATAATTTTAGTAGGTTTGTTATATTGTTGCTTCCTTAATTATCAGCGTGAAGAGTATAACGTACAGCTACTTCCCTTATATTTGTTTTGGTTGATCCTATTGGATATAAGGAATATAAGAGAATACCGATGGGTATTCGCCTCAATACGTAAGTCCAATAAAATCGGCCAAGTGCGAGTCGGACTCGCGCACGAAGGGTTCCGTACCGTATGGGAGCCCGATTCCTCTTGGCGTTATTAATAGCGAGTAAAAAACTCCTTAAATCACGTTTATTGTATGGGAGCCCCCTTAAATATTTATTTTATTCTTTTTTTAGTATTTGTTGTTATAGCGGCAACAGAAATACATCATCTGTGAAAATTTCAGCTGCCTAGCCATCATGGTTCATGAGACACAGCCCGGTGACAGACAGCCGTCTGTCTGTCACATCGAAGAGACAGTCACAGACGGACATCGAAGTCTTAGTAATAGGGTCCCGTTTTTACCCTTTGTGTATGGAACCCAAAAAAGGAACGAAACGGTTGAACGGGATAGTGATATCTGATTTTCATGGAATAATGTTACTGTCATCATTTTGTGATATTATTACTCGAATACCTCAAAAAGGCATTACATAATTATATCTAACTAGCGACCCGCCCTAGCTTCGCACAGGTGTATTATACATATAAACCTTCTTCTTGAATCACTCTATCTATTTAAAAACATTGCATCAAAATCCGTTGTGTAGTTTTAAAGATATAAGCATACATGGGGACATGGGGACAGCGGAAGCGACTTTGTTTTATACTATGTATTGATATTGATTGTCCTTATTTATGCAAGTTTAAATTCTGAAAAGCGATGATTTTAGAGGTCCTACCTAGTTTTCAATTTCATAAATGATCTATCTATGAGTTAGATTATCAAAAAATATTAAACACGTATTTTTTCTTTTGAAAATGACTAAATGACAAAGATAAACCTTGTCAAAGTTCGGGAGTAGGTCGCGACGTCTATACTATTTGTAGTCTACTCGAGACGTCGAGCGGAACTTCAACGGGCTATAATCCTCATTATATTTTGTTTAATTGAGTAAAGAAAAAATACGTGTCTAATATTTTTTGGTAATCTATCTGACGGACTAGTTATATGTTTATATTCATCATGCCTATTGGTGACCATCGAGAATAGATACTTGCTCGATGTTGGTGACCTAATCTGTATCTACACAATAACCTCTTCTTGACATACACTCACGCTCAATTATTATTACAGAGCAAATTTTGAGTAGATTTTGTTGCTAGTGCTTTCTTATTATTTTCAAAATTAGTTAAAACAAGTAACAACTCTACCATTTTTCTGTTGTACCACTATCAAGTTGCCAATAGCGGTATACTTAACAACTACACCTATCAAGTTGTTATCAAAATCTGCCTAGGGATGGGCAGAAATAGGCAGAATGTTGTCAATCTTATCGGACGTTGACTTGAGTACTTATTCGCAAATATTACTAACTCAATCAATCTGGGTCCTTCTTCTTCCCGAAGTTGTGGAAGACAGGAATCATTTATTACTAACTAATATGACGTCTACTTACTCCATGTTATAAGACATTACTTAAAAACATTTAGCGTAGCACAAACATGTTTAGCCTATAGTCTGACCGTTAGTCTGACCGTCTGGCGGGGACCCGCCGCTCGCACCTGTCTCTGTCCCTGTCTCGCGAGGACTCAGTTAAACGGTCAGACTATAGTAAAACATATGTTTTGTTGATATAATTTTATTTAAGGCTCCTACGTAAATTTTACAATTCACAATGATTTATTTACTTAATCTTAGCTTTGTAAATTATAAGTAAAACATGAATAAAAAATGCTTCAATTTTTGAAATTGAAATGGAACCATATTGTAACGTAACATGTATTGAGTAATGTACATATTTGAATTTTTGAAAAGAAGATGTTAGAAACAGAACGGACAGACAGACCAGACAAACAGCCTACAGGTAAATAAATCGTGTCTGGCTCATTGTCTCCCGAACTATAAACCGGAAAAGGGCTCCCGGTGTAGTTCCGCCCGGATTCGGCCTTCCGGTCTATTCAAACGTTTGTGCCGTTTTGTCGTTGAATTGGTTTTTTTATTCATTAGACTGTACTAATAGAGTTATTATATAAACAACTAGAGTTAGGTCGTAATGTAAAAGGTATAGTAAATTTCGTTCTTTAATAATTATAGTTTAAACATTAAATCACGCTTGAGTGTATTGTGATATGTCCATCATAGGTACAAAATTTAAATAAAACCTCGTTTAGAGTGGGTCAAAAACGAGCTCTAAAGAGTTACAAATTTGCGGACGATACTAATATAAGTGTTAAAAAAAATTAAAAAAATGCAGTCGCTAAATAAAAGTTGCTTACAAAGATGAGTACAATGTCAGCCTAGAATATCGCTAGTTCGAACCCACCCTGTATAGGCAGTTTTTTTTATAAGTCAGTAAATAGGTATGCTGATTTTTTTCTCGAATTCTGGTCTATAGTAAAAGTTGTTCATAATAATGGTCTACATCGCCCCCTGCAGCTTCTTCTACCTTATGTGAATACCGTATAAATTGAAGGCGTCAAGGACAAATATCATAATTTCATATTTTGAACCAAAGCGGGTGTATAAACTATAATAACCTGTTCTGCATTAGGCGTGATGATGTAAAAGTTGTGTCTATCAGATATTCTTGAATCGATATCAAAACAAAAAATCGCCCACGTAACCTACATCTTAAAAAGGTGACTTATTACGTAGGCTGATTAAAGGTCAATGCACTTCTGTGTGAATACCTACGAGTACTTATTTTATCGGAATAAAATATTGTATCAATTAGCTTGAAAGATATGTGATGAAATAAGGACTTTAATTTTGGACCAAGTTATGTGTAATATTAAAGTAAGTACATTGCAAAGTGACCATTGCTGGACATAGGCCTGCTCTATGGATTAATTGCCAATAATCCCGCTTGGAAGTGGCTTGCATCCAGCGCGTTTCTCCGATATTACTTAATCACATCGTCGGTCCACCTAGTTGGTGGACGTCTTACGCTGCGCTTGCCGGTACGTGGTCTCCACTGGAAACTTTTAGACACCATCATTCATCAGTCGTCCGTGCTGTGTCCTGCCCCCTGCCATTTCAATTTGCTATCCCGATGAGCTATGTCGGTAAGATTGATTCGTCAGCGGATCTCCTCATTCCTCTCCATCTCCATAGTACGTTGGGTTACCAGTCACTACCAACCAATATGAAACCGATGAATGTTAAACCAATATGGAAGTACCTATTGGTCAATAATTCTAACCCATCGTGACCCTTTACGGTATTTGTTTACTATCTCGTATTTGGAAAGTGTTTAGCGGCGCACGCGCCAATCGCCCATACCATACTAACTACCACCTAATCTATGTTTACATCGTACTAACTATTTATTCATCTATGCCCGTGTTTTGATATCGACCAAATTGTTTTTGCAGTTGTCCAATTTGTAGAACTAAAATTTTGTTGAAATTGCTGTCGGTTTTGTTTAAAAAAAGCGATGGTGGCTCCATTTTTCGTTAGTTAACTGTTCAACTATTGTTTAAGCTGTGACTCGAGGCCCTGTGTGTGAGTTAACACCTTTTCTTCAAGTAGGTCAATACTTATACGACAAGTAGGTAAGGTGGTATTTATAGGTAAATAATTTATTACTTTAATACTTATAGGTCCATACTATCAATATTATGTTTCAAATAAGCAGTAGGACTAATTAATAGCATGCCCACCAATGTTATTCTTAAATCTTAGACCAACTACAATTTATTTTGCCGCTTGGCTACGTATTAAATTTGTAATAAAAGAACCAAATTTGTCGGCATATTAGTTACTAGCAGCGCCCCGCGGTTTTACCCGCGTTGTACCCGTTCCCGTGGGAATTTCGGGAATTTTTATACATATAAACCTTCCTCTTGAATCACTCTATCCATTAAAAAAAACCGCATCAAAATCCGTTGCGTAGTTTTAAAGATTTAAGCATACAGACAAACAAATAAACAAACGAAAATAGCGACTTTATTTTATACTATGTAAGGACTATGTAAGGATTTTATTGCTTTTGTATGGCTCACCAGATTGGCGACGAAAATGATGTAAAACCAAAGCATTAGGTACCTGTGCTGAGATGTTGATCTCTGTACAGCCATCAAGACATTCTCCAGACACTTAATTTTTTCAATAATTTTTTTGCTCCTTCGATCCTTTTCAATTCACAAAGTATTACAAAATATACAATAAACCCTTCTGAGACCTTTTTCGTACAAAAGCGTACTTAAACGAAGTTGTTGTGCCACAAAAGATGCTGTTCGGAACATCAGATAAGCGGCATTGTTATTAACAACTATTCAAAGAACCTTCAAAATAACTTGCAAAGTAACGGCTGGTGAAAACTTTTGTTTTCGAAATTGTTGGCCCTTGAGGAAGTTAGCACTTTACAAGGTAATATCTTATTTATTTTTGACCGACGAAACGGAGGAGGTACTCAAGTCGACGCGTATATATTTTTTATGTACATATAACCTTACACTTAACTTTTTATTTTTAGTACGATTTCGATAATTATTTCTTTTATATTGGAAAGGGCATACTTCGAAGTTGGTCTTATTTAAATTTTATCGAAATCGGCTGAGCCATTTTTGATATACGTTTCAACAGTAATGTGAAAATTGCTACATCGACCCGTGCCATATATTCGCGAATTCCGGTTGAAGTCACGTCAGTTCATGCCATTTTTTTTTGTGAAAAATAATTATGTTTGCAGCGAAACATAGGCGATATTTAATATTTTTAAATTAGTAGTTCTCTTAACAATATACTTCGCAAGTATAAGGTAGCATTTTCGAGTAGTCTGTAGGTATTCAAATATGAGACATCTCATTTTTAACCGACTTCAAGAAAGGAAGTAGAACCTCCGTAAGTTTTACAAAAAAGTTTACAGAAACAAAAGATGCGAAATTTTATTCTTTACAATACTGGTCTCCATGACTTTTACCCTAAAGTGCATAGTGTCCGAGATATCGGCCAAAATCGTTTTTAGGGTTCCGTACCCAAAGGGAAAAACGGGACCCTATTACTAAGACTTCGATGTCCGTCTGTCCGTCTGTCTGTATGTCTGTCACCGGGCTGTATCTCATGAACCATGATAGCTAGGCAGCTGAAATTTTCACAGATGATGTATTTTTCTTGCCGCTATAACAACAAATACTAAAAAGAAAATTAAATAAATATTTAAGGGGGGCTCCCATACAACAAACCTGAATTTTTAGACGTTTTTCACTCTATATTAATAATGGTAACAGCTTGAAATTTTCACAGAATATTTAGTTTTATATTCACTGCAATAATAAATAATAAAATTAAAATAAAATAAATATTTAAGGGGGGCTCCCACACAGTACGGAACCCTCCGTGCGCGAGTCCGACTCGTACTTCCATGGCCGATTATTTCAAGATGGCGCTTGAAGCCCCACCTGGATCTGTCAGCAATTTGTGATTTTATGCTCCGTAAGTGATCCTAAACCTTTTAAAAATATTGGATCGGAAATTTAGTGCAAAGTTGACAAAAAAAACGTCTATTTTTACTGACCTACGAGAAATGTAGTAAATAAGCGAGCCTGCACGCGCAAGGTCGGCAGGTGGCGGTCGGGTCAGTGCAACGACTCGATTGAGCGTTTCCAATGTTATACACGACACGATAACTATTTACTTTACTATAAAGCAGCGTTTTTTAACCGTTTTTTTAGGGGTTTCGCGAACCCCTAAAAAATTAAGTACAGTTTCAAGGACCCCCTTAATACTAGTAGTTCTCCGGACAGTAGACCTCGCATCTGTTTAACTGATGCTTCATACTCATAATTCTAAACTATACTGCTGCTACAGCTCTTGACTGATTTTGTTCACACTCACAAATCTTGTGTAGATCGCGAGCGGTACAGGGGCGCAGGGGATTGATTGCGACACTTGTTGGCATTTATTCACTAATTCAAATGTTCACCGATAAGTCGGCGGACCCCCATACATATACTCGCAGACCCCCAGGGGTACACGGACCACAGGTTAGGAAACCCTGCTAAAAAGTGTGTACAAAAAGAGAACCGTCGTGGCGTCACGGTGAACTAACAATAAGATTTTAGTCAGCAGCCAAGGTACCGACTATACTTGGTAGACGCGAGTACTGATGAAAACCGAATTGTTGTCTACCAAGTATCAAACACTTTTAGTTGTACTAGCAATGACAGAGCAGTGTTATCAACCTAATGAAATTAGTAAAATAGCACACGGGCGACCTCACATACAACGTTTCTCTTTTTGCACTGTAGTAGTTTTCCGATCAGCAGACCTAACATCTGTTTAAATGAATCTTCGGAAGCCTATATCTCGACTCTCTCTTGACCAATTTGATTCATACTTCAAATCTTGTGAAAACTTGGATTATTAAACAATCTTGCCAAATATTATCGAAACCGGATGATAAATAGCGCAACAGTAAATACCCCCTTTTAATAATCCCCCTTTTAAAATAAATACTCTCAATGAAAAATCGCCGACGACAAAAAACTACCAACAATATATAGAATCTGTGTACCGTCGGCTTTCGTCAAAATTCGATGAAAAATGCGACCAGCAGAGAACCATTATCTGTACAGATGAAAGAAAATTTAGCTAATTTTGAAACTGAGACGCTACGCTTGCTCGGTCAATTTGGTTTCAGGCTTTCCCGATGTCTAGGAGAAATAATTGCTGCAAGAATCCAATTTATGTAGTACTGAACTTTTTAAGCATTAAGTAAAAATGAATCAAGTCTTATAACAAAATAAAATATTTTTTGTAAAAAAACAAGCTTTTACTGAACAAGTACTCGCCAAGACGAATCAAACGAGACTAAACTCGATAGATTTGCGTAGTTTCATTACAGAGTTCCTATAATCACCGTCCAGCTCCACCATACCATTGAAAAAAAAAAATAACTACTCGCCAAGGCCATTCAAATGAACCCAAACTCGATGAGCTTGTGTCGTTTCATTGCTAAGTTCCTTTAGCCACCTTCCAGCTCCATCATCAGATCAGCACCATGACATCATAATATTGCATGGTCACGCGATTTACACATGGATGTAAAATTTCAGCTCAATCTGTACCCGGGAAGTGGATCAAATTTAAATTGCAAGATTTGATTACAGACCGACAGACAGACAACGGGATAGGTGTACGAGTAGTTTCACCTGCCCCGTTGTCTTGCTTGTAAAAAGAAAAACACCGCTTCCTCTTAAACAATGGAACCACGTATACGCAGAGTCATCGAACTGCCTTTGTCCACCCTTTATGGCAGCAATTTTTTTATTGTAAGGGCATCTTATTAGTATTACCTGGCGCAAAATATAAACAGCATGGTAAATTTTTATTCACCTTTTAATTTTAATCTTATTTTACCACTTTTTACTGAACGTCTACTTCTACAGCTGGATAATCAGGAAATAGTTTTCCTCTACAAATATTCTCAAAAACCAAAAATGTTTCGCATTTAGCTACTTAATTTATTTACCTGGTCGTCTCCTAAAATTAACTAAGAATATCTTGTTATAAATCTTTATCCGTATCTACTTGTGCGATTTTCCCACTTAAATACGAGTATGTATTGTAATGTAAAATTAGTTTTGGTAGTAGTAAATCTCGTTATGTTTGAAAACACGTTGTAATATGTATATATTTATGGATCTACTGCCAAATTGAATTAGGCACTTAAAGGAAATGAAACTGAACTGAACTTCGTACCTTCTTCCGTTTCGTGAACTGTCAAAACCTTTTACCTTTAAAAGCTTTTATTTCATCAGTCCGCCAATCCGCACTGGGCCAGTGTGGTGAATATGACACAATCACCCTTTGTAGGTAGGCCTATGTTCAGTAGTGGACTATTCAAAAGCTGGTACAGTACGATACGTCATCAGATGTAGCTGGAACATTTTGACAGCGATTGCGTACCAAGAATACGGAAAAAGTTCACAAACGTTCTAGTTCAGTTTCGCCTCTAGTTACTTGAATTGGCCTGATTCTCTATCGACCAAACGTATTGTAACGCGGTAAGTATTTTTTTATTTCAGTGAATTTCGTTTGGCGAAATGTTTGATAAATGTAAAATTACGTTAAAATAAATCCAACAAAAACATTTTCATGTGAAATGAAGCCAAGTCTACATCACAGTTCCCACTATTAAAACGTTGTCAGATCTCACGAAAAGCCAAGCTTCTAACTCTACACGCCTTACTCTACAAGTCCTTACTTCACAAACTCTACACCTTAGTCAATAAATGTGACTTGGCCGTTTCGTTACAACAAGAACTGTTTGTAAAACAGAATTCATTTAATCAATTTTCACTTTACGCCCATGCGCAGTTAGTGAAACAGCCAAGCCGCATATATTGACTAAGGTAGAGTTTGTGAAGTAAGGACTTGTAGAGTAAGGCGTGATCTGATCTGTGGTTTGAGTACTCGCGCTGCTTCATTTTTGCGACAAATTTAATTTTTTATTACACTACCCGTAATAAAAGTTGAGCTTATTATCATGCAAATCTCTTTGTAACTAGATGAGGCAATATTTGGAGTTCTTAGAAAATTATTTTGTTATTGCTATTTTATGCCAGGTTTAGTAATAAAGTAAGCTTTGTGTTTTCAACAATAATAATGGAGTTTACGTTTGTTGGTCCATGTAAATTTAGTAAACTTTGAAGGTTACCCTATTATCATTAGTTTGTTGTTATAATATGATGTTTCATTGAAAACATTTTGACGTGACAACGTCTTATAAATTGGTTTGCCGGGTGACACTTCAAGAAACTGCGTTACGCTCCGCTCACGTTATGCGCTCTCATTCGTCTCAAAGTCGTTGTCACGTAAAACTTTCGCCCGTATACCGACTTTACAGGCAACCAATTTTTTTTTTCTTCCTAACTAAACCCATGAGTTTCTATTCAGGTTTATAAGCCAAAAGCGCATGTTTAGACCATTATTATAAACAACTTTTACTACGGGGCCAATAAAAAACTAAATAAAATCAGCTGTTCCATACAAAAGTGCAACTCGGAATCAACAAAATGTATAAAACAGCCGATTTTTCTTTCTCGAATTCTGGGTTGGCTCCTTAGTAAAAATTGTTAAAAACTAAATAAAATCAGCTGTTCCATACAAAAGTGCAACTCGGAATCGACAAAATGTATAAAACAGCAGATTTTTCTTTCTCGAATTCTGGGTTGGCTCCTTAGTAAAAATTGTTAAAAACTAAATAAAATCAGCTGTTCCATACAAAAGTGCAACTCGGAATCAACAAAATGTATAAAACAGCCGATTTTTCTTTCTCGAATTCTGGGTTGGCTCCTTAGTAAAAATTGTTAAAAACTAAATAAAATCAGCTGTTCCATACAAAAGTGCAACTCGGAATCGACAAAATGTATAAAACAGCAGATTTTTCTTTCTCGAATTCTGGGTTGGCTCCTTAGTAAAAATTGTTAAAAACTAAATAAAATCAGCTGTTCCATACAAAAGTGCAACTCGGAATCAACAAAATGTATAAAACAGCCGATTTTTCTTTCTCGAATTCTGGGTTGGCTCCTTAGTAAAAATTGTTAAAAACTAAATAAAATCAGCTGTTCCATACAAAAGTGCAACTCGGAATCGACAAAATGTATAAAACAGATGATTTTTCTTTCTCGAATTCTGGGTTGGCTCCTTAGTAAAAATTGTTAAAAACTAAATAAAATCAGCTGTTCCATACAAAAGTGCAACTCGGAATCGACAAAATGTATAAAACAGCTGATTTTTCTTTCTCGAATTCTGGGTTGGCTCCTTAGTAAAAATTGTTAAAAACTAAATAAAATCAGCTGTTCCATACAAAAGTGCAACTCGGAATCGACAAAATGTATAAAACAGATGATTTTTCTTTCTCGAATTCTGGGTTGGCTCCTTAGTAAAAATTGTTAAAAACTAAATAAAATCAGCTGTTCCATACAAAAGTGCAACTCGGAATCGACAAAATGTATAAAACAGCTGATTTTTCTTTCTCGAATTCTGGGTTGGCTCCTTAGTAAAAAACTAAATAAAATCAGCTGTTCCATACAAAAGTGCAACTCGGAATCGACAAAATGTATAAAACAGATGATTTTTCTTTCTCGAATTCTGGGTTGGCTCCTTAGTAAAAAACTAAATAAAATCAGCTGTTCCATACAAAAGTGCAACTCGAAATCGACAAAATGTATAAAACAGATGATTTTTCTTTCTCGAATTCTGGGTTGGCTCCTTAGTAAAAAACTAAATAAAATCAGCTGTTCCATACAAAAGTGCAACTCGGAATCGACAAAATGTATAAAACAGATGATTTTTCTTTCTCGAATTCTGGGTTGGCTCCTTAGTAAAAATTGTTAAAAACTAAATAAAATCAGCTGTTCCATACAAAAGTGCAACTCGGAATCGACAAAATGTATAAAACAGATGATTTTTCTTTCTCGAATTCTGGGTTGGCTCCTTAGTAAAAATTGTTAAAAACTAAATAAAATCAGCTGTTCCATACAAAAGTGCAACTCGGAATCGACAAAATGTATAAAACAGATGATTTTTCTTTCTCGAATTCTGGGTTGGCTCCATGGTAAAAATTGTTCATAATGATGGTCTTAATCACCCACTTTCGGTTAGTTCTGGATAATCCTGTATATTTTTGTATTAGTCAATAGTCAAAAACATTTAATTCCGTAGGAACACATGTGGGAACACTTGGACACGTTGATGTAATCAGTAAAATAATTAAAAACAATCGGTAGACAGAAATAATAAATAAAATCAGCGGCTGTAGAGGGGCCTTGTCCAAACTTCAAGATGTAATTTTGCTAAGTGCAGAGACATTTAATGGTTTATATGCTGTGCATTTTGAACAATTTTTACTATGGGGCAACTACAAAATTGCGATAGAAAAAATCAGCTGCTTTATACATTTGGTCGAGACGAGAGTCTTGACCTTTTTGTATTTTTCCTTTTAGATTTTTTTTTTCATCATCACCATTGAATGAATGAATGAATGAATGAATGAACTCTTTATTGTTGACACTAAAATACAATACAGAAGAAATATACAGAAAGGAAAAAAAAGAAGCGACTTAAAACTAGTGCAACAAAGGGCGGCCTTATTGCTTATAGCAATCTCTTCCAGGCAACCCTTTCATCTAGAGAGGAATTAATAAAAAAAGAAAAAAACGGAGTGAGTAGCAAAAGAGAGTAGACAAAAAAAAAACTTATTACAAATAATAAATACTTACATAACAAGCTAAAATTCGAATACGTATATCCTAATACATAAATAAAAATAATATGAGATACACTAATACATTGATAGCTTGGTTCGGTTCATTGTAGAAAAAGTGATAAAGCTTTCTCTCTCTTTCGTCAATCTTCCCTCTGTTGCGGCAGTCTCATCAAGGTGTTTCCGGTATATTTTTTTAGAACTATCTTTGATTCAAGATTTACGTGTACACATTATTTGTGTTACTTATATGTCTATTTTATTAAATAAACATTATTCTCTTTGTTATTTATGTCTATTTTATCGTTCACTACTTTATCACGTTCAATTCAATAACATAACAGCACGTGCCCAATCTAACGCCTATTCACTTATCAAACTGTTTATCAGAAATTTTACGCGTAGTATTATCAAGGTTAAATGCTTTGCATTCCACACAATGCTGAGAACTTATCAAATAATATTAAAGTTTTCCCGTGTATGAGTAATCCATGAGTCATTATGGTTGTGTGAGGCCTGAGCTTGTAAGTAGGGATGTATCATCGGTCATACAAACCATCGATGTTTTTTTAGAAAACGTCGTCATCAGATATTACTATCTAAGTACTGTAGAGATTTTTTAATTTCAAATAATATAGCTTTGTAAAATCTGTCGAAAATAAAAACGATGTTCACAAACAAATGATCTCAATACGCACCTAAATTCTTTATCAAATATTGATCAAAACCAAATTCCATACATTGAAAAAAACAGTGCTTGACTTCCAACATTTTTGATTTGCACATTACTCATCATTTAGGTGGACCTCCGGCAAGAAAAAGAGCCCATGGTTCACCCAGGTGAACTAAGCAGGTGGACCACGACCAAGGACTGATAAATGTTGCTATGAAAAATCGTTCATAAAATCTTCAATGCATTTTAACATCGATGTTTTAAAACATCGATATATCGTTTGCACCACTACTCGTATGAGTCAAAGGAAGTTCTTAGATCTGAGAGGCGATTTCCTAAAATGTTATGGTAGACTATGTGGCGAAATTTTGTGTTACGCTAGTTCCTTTTTGGTGCAAAAAACGCAATTTGATCAAAATCTTTTCATTTAAGTTTTTGTCGCTTAGCGCTGTACGCTGTGCCTATTGAAAGTGACTCAGTTTTAGTCTTTTTACGCGAGTCTTTCTTATATTCATTTATTTCCAAGAATTTGAATGTAATAAGCAGGTAGTCATATATAGATAGATAGATAAACTCTTTTTTATTGCACACCAAGAAATAAACAACAAACAACAATTGTAACAATGGGCGGCCTTATCGCTGATAGCGATCTCTGCTAGGCAACCTTATTATGGAGAGGACAGAAATCAGCATAGTCATAATAATTGTTTATTAATTTTAGTTTAACCGTAAAATTGTCTTTTATATCACGTATACTTAATTAATATAACTCTATAAGTATTGTACTTCAGAATTCAGAACATTATGTAGAATTGGTTGCGCATCTTCATTGCTTTCCATCTGGCGAGATGGTGGTCAAGTGTGGTTAAGTTTACAATAATCGGCCAAGTACGAGTCGGACTCGCGCACGGAGGGTTCCGTACAGTATGGGAGCCCCCCTTAAATATTTATTTAATTTTATTATTTATTATTGAAGGGAATATAAAACTAAATATTCTGTGAAAATTTCAAGCATCTACCTGGTACCATTATTATTAATTTAGAGCGAAAAACGTCTAAAAATTCAGGTTTGTTGTATGGGATCCCCCCTTAAATATTTATTTTATTATTAGTATTTGTTGTTACATCATCTGTGAAAATTTCAGCTGCCTAGCTATCATGGTTCATGAGATATAGCCCGGTGACAGACAGACATACAGACAGACAGACATCGAAGACTTAGTAATAGGGTCCCATTTTTCCCTTTGGGTACGGAACCCTAAAAATGTGCAATTGCTGTGTTTGTGCATGGTATAGTTTTATTTCTATGTACCAAGATTTAATTTGTCTGAAATAACATTGATGCCATGACCTATCCAAAATATTGAAAAATAGTAGAAAACTCCGTAGCTGTGAAGTATTCATTTGATAGCGTTCCTGTTGTTTCATTCTTTGCCGTTTACTTCGTTCATAACAGTAATTAGTTGCGAAATTGATACGAACATGTCATTAAGATTATATCTCCATAATATATTACAACAAACTAAGTTATATATTACAATTACACAGTAGCGGTGATAAAAAATGTTGTATGCGATCGCAAGCGTTATCAACTTGATGATGTCATCCGACTATTTTAATGTGACATTGAGAACTGTCAAATTGCATTATTGCTAAACTAGAATGCATCACCGGAACATTTCTAGAATTACATTTTTTTCCTTCAAACTGTTTACTGATGAGTAAGCTTGGTTCTCTAACTTTCTGGCAGTTTTATTTTGAAATGTTACAGTAGGTACATAAATATACAAAACCGCCAACGTTAGAACTTATAGTTCATACTCGTACATACATATTTTTCTGACACTTAACTTGTTTTCGATATTCTTTTGTTTCTCTGATATTAATAATCGGCCAAGTACGTGTCGGAGTCGCGCACGGAGGGTTCCTTACTGTTAAGCCCCCCTTAAATATTTATTTTATTTTAATTTAATTATTAATTATTGAAGTAAACATACAATTAAATATTCTGTGAATATTTCAAGCATCTACTTGTCACCGTTTTTAATATCGAGCGAAAAACGTCTAAAAATTCAGTTCAGTTTGTTCATTCAGTTGTTGTATGTTGGGAGCCCTTAAATATTAATTTTATTCTGTTTTTAGTATTTGTTGTTCTAGTGGCAGAAATACATCATCTGTGTAAATTTCAGCTTTCTAGCTATAACGGTTCATGAGATACAGCTTGGAGACAGACAGACGGACAGCGAAGTCTTAGTAATAGGGTCCCGTTTTTACACCAAAGGGTAAAAAAGGGTACGGAACCCTGAAAATGAGGTCGTATCTTTTTTTGTTTCAATGTTACGCGATTACTCAGCTAATTATGGAGGGATGTTGATGACTTTTTTTGATAGATCATGGTTACATCAAAGGTAGTCTCATTTTAATTTTATTGAAATAGGCTGAGTTGTTTTTGTATGATCAACAATAAGCTAAAAATTACATATTAACTAGGTTGCAACGGTTGAAGTCGACAATGCCATATTTAGCTAAACAATTAAGTAACTAACGATACATTTGCAAAATCACCCTCATCATTATTAACTAGAGCAGTCGTGATAGCATTCTCATAGACATTAAATAAAAAACTCTTAACCACACAGGAACTATCAAGTTTCACTATGTCAACCTGATATTTTAATTTCTTCTCGACCTGTTCGTTCCATTTTGTTCTCTATTGTTGTTGGTATTAAAATTAAAATGCCGTACAAACTAATGATGCATTTGTTTGGTAGCTTCGTAACATTTTTTGACGTTTTGTGAGATATTCCGTGGATTGAGTTACATTTGGTTAGTTTTTATGGAAGCTATGTTTGGAACAGTTTTTTGTTGAACGACTTTTATAAGGTTTCCTTTTACCTTTTTTTTTTAAACTTCTTTTTAAATTATGGTGTGTCTTATGTGAGAATTGTCAAGACAAAAACGCCTCTTACTTCAGACAGAAGTAAGTAATTCTTGTTCATTGGAAACCTCTTTACAATATAAATTGTCTGTATTATTTTATCTCTATTTGGCAACGATTGATTATGTTTATTTTTTATGTCCTTATTTGCACTTTGCTCAATTTGTATCTGCGTGTAGTAAATTGAAATAATCAAGGCCTTTTGAAATATAGTACAAATTAACTTTAACTGTAATACACTATCGCAAAACTTATTGAGTAGGTAACCTTCATATCATAATGTTAGTTGTTCGGTATTTAGAAATTTGATTAAACGTGTAATCCGAACATAAAAATAAGTGAAGCCAGCATTTTTATATACATTTTCAATTACGACATTGGCATGCTTTTGTATTTTTCTATTTCTAAAAATGTTTTCGAGGTAAAAGATATTGCCCATAAAACTTTAATCTAAATGACTCAAAATTACGTCCACAGAGATCACAAATTATGTAAATTGGGAAATTAAAATGATGCTATCAATAATAGACGTAATAAATCGAACGGCTCTAAAGTGAACGAATTATACAAATGTGAGTATTCCCTTAAAATTGGTATCAACGGTACTTAAGAAGATCTTCCAAAGTATAAAGACGGCCATGAGAGACGCTATAAAATTAAAAAGAACAGTATTAACAAGTCGTATTATACAGAATAGCCGCTGATTAATGATAATCATAACTATCTCTTCCCTATTTCGATATGTAAATCTCGAAACCAGTTATGCAACTCATCTGAACAACTCTTTGATATCTTTGAGGCCGACATAAAATACAATGTTTTCGTACATAAAACAGATACAGAGCTAACAAATGAGGAAAAGTAACGCGATGACGAGGAAATAATAAAACACTCGACAACATATAAAAAATATCAGCCGAATCGGAACTCGACACTCCTTTTGGAGATAATACATTCGCAGTATCAATCGGATTCATTTTTTGTCCCGAAATGTTTCGTTATCTAAAGCACTTAAAGTTGGAGTTTTATCAACGAGAACCCTGTTGGAGATACGACAATCCATTCCATTCATTGAGAACACGAGCATCGTATGTTAAATTTAGCTGTACATTTTATGGCCTGGCCCGGGACCCCTTGGGCAAAGGGCCGTCCAATGCCCGTCTCCAAACCTCAGTGACAGATTCGACCAATTGTCTTCATGAATAAATTGATGCAGATTAATAAAGTGGTCGATAAGTGACGTAGAGTCGCACGGTCTTATCAATAACGTTTCACTTGCAACCGGCGAGGCAGTTCCTTCGCGACCGGCTCTTCGCGCGACCGCATTCTATCGACCATCGATATTTTATTACAAACAACTTCAAATCAAGTGAAAAGATATCCCACGCGACCGATAAAACATCATCCATCAACGGACAGAAGTGACACGTCGGAATTTACTAGCAATTTTGAGCTAGACGCGATGTGTATTATGGAAATGCTGTGTGAAAGAATTTGTGAATAGAAAAATAAGGTGTTTCTTAAAATAAATCTGACTAATGCCGAGATGACGGAATTAGAACCTTATGGAGTATTTAGTGTTTATCACATTAATGGGAAACTGTAAGTAAAGTTTTTGCTTCACTTGTTTAAACAGCCTGTGTTTGTTTAAGTAACTCGCGTATCAGTAGCAAAGTCTGCTAACTGGATATATCAATATTATTTATTGCACTTCCTTGTTGGACGTAAAAGATGAGACCACTACATCGTCAGAATAATGTGTCTCGGTAATTTATTAGGATATAAAAAAAGGACAACGATTTCTTTTTCATAATCGGGAAGCTGTAAAACACATGTTCACAATCTTGTATAAACAAGCTGAATGTTGAAACAAGGCATTCTTTGTTTGATGCTTTTTTGAAACCTCGTTTAGGAGAAATTTACATTTTATGGTCTTCGTGAAAATCAACAACCTTTAGTAAATTAAAATGTACGTAGGAAATTAGGCACACGTGTTCTGTTTGTTCTGTACGCACAATACTAAAGAGCTACAAGCCGTTTCATTCATATTGCATTAAAACTTGTGCCAAATACCTATAAGATATATCCTACGTAATCACATTCATCTACATACCTAATAATTGTGTATCAGTGAATTTTCGCAGTTAAAATGCTTGATTAGTATTACATAATTTTAATTGTGTTATTGAAAACCAAACCGTCAGTAATTGAATTAAGAGCTGCCGAAATGGCAAGACTTGGTAAACCCAAGGTAAATTGATGATCTAATCCAATTGGTTCGTCTTTATCGTCTATCCAGCGTATTGGTTGGTCTATTTTATTATTGCAAATAGTATTTCCTTTTAACTTGCTAATGATGAAATCAGTATTATTGTCATTATCACTAAGGCCTATTAATTTAGCGTCCATTTTAAATCGTGAAATGGTTCTCGTATTAAAACGATAGTCTTTAAATTTGCCTGGATAAGTATTAAGTTTTTGTAGATGTCAGATGATAATGTTTACATCAAAATACTTTTACAAAGTGAGACTAAAGTGATTTCCCATCTTAGACTAGTATCAAAGTGACGTATAAAGGAGGATGGATTATAATGCGTAGAATTTATAATTTTAGCTCTTTAATATTCTGGAGTGAACGTCATTGAACTGTTATAGGCACACTCAAATAAGTATTGAGTTGCAGATGACCAATGCTAGTCTGTCTCATCTTTTAATACGAAAATTTTCCATTTGGTCACTTCAAAAACTTTTCAGGTGATATTGAGCGTAACTGTTATATCTATATATACCCTATTGGCGTTACATTTATGTATATGCAGATGCTGTTCACATAAACATTGTAGGTTATATTTAATAACATCTTCGTCTTGACTTCATGTAAGTTAATATAAGTGCATGTTTGTATCATTAATGTCTTCACGCGCACCATAAGTTCCATAATTATCAAGTGTATCATCAGGAGCTAGAAGGGCCACAATGGGCTATTGTTCACCATTGTTTACGGAGCCAAGACCCTACTGTCACTCTCATACATTACTTTTATGTGATACTGCGGGTGGTAAAACGTATGCTTACAAATAGGGTTCTTAAGAAATTTTAAATCATAATCATGAATAAATATAAAATACACATATTTTTCTCTATTGTTGTAATAAAATTAACCGCTATTTATAGACTTAAAGTCAATTCCAGGTGTCGAATAACTTTTGTCATGGACTATAATATTGTCTCTGCATGCATTTGTATCAAAAAAGCTATAACATCTAAAATACGATGTTGTATAACTTTGTAACCGATATTGTGATTGCATTCTTCAATGATAATGAGTTTAGGTTGATTTTCATTCAGAAATGACCGTTGGCAATAACCATAAAGTGCAGACTCTACCAATTGGTCTAAATTGTTTGGTATGCGCATACGGCTGTCCACGGAAACATGCAAATACATTGTCTGTGTCGCGTCAAGTCCGCGGTTTTTTAATTCATCATTTTATTCTGCGTTATACTGTATTTCTTTTTCAATTTATACTGTCGTGGGGTCTTCAAAGTTTTGAACTGGTAGAGTCCAAACCTGTGCGACGCTTAGTTAGTTGCTCCTATCAATTTGCTATGGTGTCATTTCAGGCTTTATTTGTAGCTTCTATGCTATCCAGTAGTATCAGCAATCAATCGAAACATGTTAAGATATTAAAGAACACTTGTATTTTATCAGGTCTAAACAGATTGAGACAAAAATGATTGTCTGATTTTATCATTGCTTCGATAATATTTCTATTGTCAGTTCTCACTTATCAGTTTCAATGTCATCGTTAATCAGTCATTCGTTCTTACTTAACATTAATTCTAGATAATTAATTTTTTTTAGAACTAGATAATTTCAGTAAAAAGTTTTCGTGACAGCATTGGTACTGCAATACTCGTTTTTATGATAATTATAATTTTCAGCCTGCTTTGTGTCACTTGATAATATCTACTTTCTTACTTTGCCATCCTTTTAAGCCGACTTCAACCGTGTACAGAATTCGAGTGGTTTGCACGGATCGATGTAGTAATTTTCTCATTATTGTTGATGTAACACAAAAGGCTCATCCGATATCGATAAAATTTGAATGGGACTACCTTTAAAGTATGATCTACGAAACAAAAAAAAAAAAATCAAAATCGGACCACTCTGTAAAAAGTGATGCGTGTTCAAACATAATAAAAATTAAAAATATACGCGTCGACTTGTAAACCTCCTCCGTTTCGTCGTCTTAAAATACATACGCGTCGACTTGAAAACCTCCTTAGTTTTTTCGTTAGTTAAAAAGCAGCTGGATTATTACTAAGCGTCAGATAAATATGATGCAAATGCTGATGCGATATAATGATAATATTCCTCTGTTGTGGTCCCATATTATGGATATAGACTAGCCTTATTTATGCCCATGAACTAAATGTATATCGTCTATCAGTAAGCCGTTTGATGTGATAACTCTGTCGAACAAACCTTGGCATGGTTGTCTTTTCACTTTTCTTTTTTTAACGGTTTCGTGGAGGTTATTGATTAGTCACGTTTATTTATTTACCTGTTGGTATTTGGGCTCGGTTATTGGTCGTAGTTTGGGTTTTTAACCGTGTAATCGCGGTGCTGTTAGATTTTTTTGTTATATTTATTATTAATGGTTCAATGTTTCGCTCCCGATTATTTATGTCATGCTCAACAAAAATACATTTTAATAGTTAAGTGCATTTACGACATAGGTACCTACTAAAAAGGTATGATAAGTAGATACGTCCAGTTTAGAAAAGATATCATAAATTTATAGGGCTTAAACAATACCACTTAATTCAAAACCCATCCTATGTACCTAAATTATTCCGATTGACATGTTTCAAAGTGACAGATGTCAAACTGGCAGGTAAATTGTGAAACTAAATAAAAATTGCGTTATATGCTAGCGAAAGAAAGTTATAAATGGAATATCAAGTACATTTCAACAACATTCAAATATAGACACTCTAATGTAAATCTTAAGATATTTTTCTGGAACTGTCGATTAATTTCCAAGCTTTCATTCTCTGTTTGCTAGGACTCAAGAACTAAAAACTAAAAATTCGCAACAATTCACCTAGTTTTTTCCCTCACGTATACTATTTGGCCATAACAGGGCTAAGTGTCCAATAAATTAGTTTGTCTCCATAATACCAATAACATAATGATAAATGTCTGTCATAATAATGAAGATTGCCTGAGATCATTCCTTTGTTATCTAGAATTGGGTCGTAAGTGTACAATTTCTAGTAAACTGTCCCTGATAGATAACATGACGATGAAATAGACGATATTATGAAACTAAGTTTATTATACTATTGCTATTCCAATAGAGACATCGCATTTTGAATAGAAATCTAAATCTAACCTATTCATTCTTCCGTATTTCGCATATCATTGTAATACTCGTTATATTCAATTATAGGTATAATACCTACTGGTGTTATCATTTAGGTATAAGCTGAAAAAGTACGAGCAGATGTACCCCATAACCGGTAAAATTGTGGTTAGTGGAAGTATTACATTTTCAAATGATTCTCAAACAGGACGAAGTACTTAATTTATTTGTATACTTTAATAATTTTGTGTATCTTATACGAAACCTTTGTCGATAATCTGAAATCAACTCTCGTGTTAAAAAATTATAAATTCAAGTGTACTGGAAACAGTGACTTATATGTGATTATACCAATAGAAACCGTTTTTACTGAGGGAACAACCCTGAAATAACTAGAAAACGTTAATTCACCATTGGCAAAAGATTGATAGAACAGTTGATTTTTTTCACGACTGCGGTATTTCGATTTAGTTAATCTTGATAATATACTAAACTTGCCCTGAAGAGGTTATGCGTAAGTTACCGATAACCGATACATTTATAACATTTAAGTACATCATTTGCATTTTGGATGATTTTCTTAATATAATTTGGTAATTTAACGGTTTCGAGAGTGGCACGACTGTTCACAAGGTGTGTTAAAACAGATGAACAGAATTAACATACAAAATAAATTAATATTGACTAAGTAAGAAACATTAAAATGATTTCATTATATTCTTACAAATCTTTATCACAGGTTCCCTGTCCCATGCATCAGATATGATTCATCACACAATTTTTGTACCGTGTTTCACACGTCCGTGACTCATATATGAGCAAAAGTTGTGCCAATTTCAGACCCATTTTACTTTGGGACGTGGCTTTGTGATCGTAATTTTGAGTACTGGGACGTATGGGGGATATCGTGTAAATAAACAATACAAGGTAAAAAAAGTTGATTGTTTCATATGCTTGCCGTGACATTTTTTTTTCTAGGATGATTTTACGGGTAAAAGTTAAAGTAAAAGTTAGTATTGAGGAATGTAATGTATAGATTCATTTAGGAACATAAGTTTTTATTATTACAGAACGATTTGTAATTTGCAGGAACACTTTTTACTTACAAACTAAATCAAATTACAAACTACCCTCATTGTTGCGAGTGTTTCTCGTTGAAACAAGGTAGGCAGTAACATTTTCCACAATCCGTGCATTCTGTATTCACCTGTTTTGCTTGCAATGGATTTCCTCCTTCTGCTCTCTTTTTAGCGTAACAATTGACACATCGCTTTCGAATGAGCTTTCCATCTTTCCGAGGTATTTGTGAAAGATGGTGTGTATGTGTAGCAGCTACTGCAGAACTTGTGGATCTGGTCTGTTGTCTGTATTTTTTTTTTTTTTTGTAGATATGATATGCATTATATTTGATGCATCGGACGTGTGACATAAAAACTCACTCTATACGCTCATGTATCATAATTGATACATTTTTTTTTATTTTCTTTTTAGGGGCTTTTTATTATAATATTCTATAAAATACACATACATTTTCATTTATGTTCAAAATGAGGTCAAAAACCGAAAAAAACGCGGGACATGGGTAATGCTCCAAAATCGTATGTATTGGGACAGGGAACCTGTTAAACCTAAATTAGTGTAATGTCCGGTTTACATAATTCCTCTCCAGAGATCGAATCCACGCTGAATTGCAACTGGAATAATGTAAATCTCCAGTGCATTCCAGTGCCGGTTTACATTATTCCAGTAATAATCCAGGGTGGAATTCGATCACTGGAGATTTTTTTCCAATACATAGCGACCCACCCTCCTGTGCAATGAAACTAAGTCACTGACCAAGACATTTCTGTTGTTCTAGGCCTGTTCAAAGGCTCCACGACCACGCTAGACGGCATCGGTTTGCGGCCGATGCCAGCCGAACGGCCGAAAACGCTGCGCAAGCTCAAGTCAGTGTACGACTCGTCCCCCACCGAGCCCCCCCACTCCGTCTCAAATGGGGTCGAGAGGAATCTCAACGGAGAGGAAGAAGTTAGGAGAAGAAGCAACACGACTAGCTCCACTCAGAGCGGGGACAAGTCTCTCTCCATTCTTAGCCCGTTTGATGAGCAGGTAAGGCCTTGTATACTCATGTTATTATTATATGTATAAGTACTTTTAATTCATATAAATACTCCGTAGCTTATGGTGTTAAAAATAATGTCAAAGGGGATGAGTGCCGCTGAAAGATCATGTACCTAAGATGTAATGCTAGGCTAATGCAACTAATACATTAAGATTACAGAAGCGCCAGTGTAAAAATAGCAACGTAAAAAGCGTTCTCTCTATCGAATGCCTAAAAGTGAAAAAGAAACAGAACTATGCTATTTGGCTAATATAATTACTTACGATCGCGCCTCTGTAATCGAGCTTATTGTGTTCCAATCTAAACATGCATCACTTCACAGGACCTCTAATAAGACTGGTTAGGAAAAGTAACGTAGGCTCCAATAAGAAAAATAACTACTGGTTACAAAAATTCAATAAAAAAAGTTAGTCGCTACTTTACTTACCAAATAACATAGATAGGTAATTTGATGGCCTTAGCAACATACATATACAAAGCCAACCATGACCCAATAAACGTAAATAGTACCTTTTTCGATATATCCTGCCTGACTAACTCATTGTTTAGGGTACAATTGCACATCCATGTATTATTTTCGATTATACAATTTCACAGATGAGGAAAGGCCATCGACTTGGCATTCATCCTTCTTTCTAACGTGTCTTTAAAAATAACATAATTATGTACATGACAAAGACAGGAAACGAAATTATCTTTTCAATGTACCTCCTGTGGTACTTATCTGTGGACTTATGACGGTTGTGCGTTTCTTTGTGCAGTGTAATTTGTTATTAGAAACTTGGTAAGCCTTGGCATACATAATGTTATGGCGGTTTTATCTACGTGCTTACCTAAATTGTGCAAACGCTTTGGTTTGCAATCGTTTTGATTTCTTTTTTATTCAATTAGTCATTAATTCAACATGAAACTAGAAGTCATTCAGGTCCAATTTGATGTAGTACGTACTATGTACTATTTCCTTAGCTAAATATATGTTGATAGGATTTTTCAGGGTTCCGTACCCAAAGGGAAAAACGGGACCCTATTACTAAGACTTCGATGTCCGTCTGTTTGTCTGTCTGTCACCGGGCTGTATCTCATGAACCATGATAGCTAGGCAGCTGAAATTGAAAAAATCACAGCAAAATCACAGATGATGTATTTCTGTTGCCGCTAAAACAACAAATACTAAAAATTACTTCCCATACAACAAACCTGATTTTTTAGACGTTTTTCGCTCTATATTAATAATGGTAACAGGTAGATGCTTGAAATTTTCACAGAATATTTAGTTCTATATTTGCTCTAATAATAAATAATAAAATTAAAATAAAATAAATATTTAAGGGGGGCTCCCATACAGTACGGAACCCTCCTTGCGCGAGTCCGACTCGTACTTGGCCGATTATTTCAAATGTTTTTTCCGATGAATAGACTGAAAGCTTTTTTTTAATTTGCTTTTTTACCAAGTTGTCACATGTATGCGGGCGGTTGTTGCTACGTTTTTTCACTACTTTGTCAATGTCCATAGATGATATTATATTTTTTTGCGATAAACTCACATGTGATGCAGGTAGGCAGGTGTAACTAAAGGCAGATGTTTTTAACATATATGTACTCTCTTATGTTATGCTAAAGCTGACGGAAGCGATAACTTGCTGGTTTGGTTCATTTTTTGTATTTTAGGCTTCAGACAAATGTTTATTACTCACGAATGAAATCCTACTATAGTCTGACCGTTTAACTGAGTCCTCGCCTGCGCGGTACAGAGGCGCGGGGGTAGACGACAAAGGGGACTGAGACAGGTCCGAGCGGCGGGCGCGGGGGTAGACGACAAAGGGGACTGAGACAGGTGCGAGCGGCGGGGACCCAGTTAAACGGTCAGACTATAATATTATAATCGCGTAAGTTTGTAAGGATGGATGGATGGATGTTTGTTACTGTTTCACGCAAAAATTACTGAACGGATTGAGATGAAACTTTTCAATAATATAGCTTATATATCAGAATAACACATAGGCTATAAATTATAATGATATCGCGTAAATTTTCCATCTTATAAGTGTTAAGTAAGTAGGAAAAATTCTGCTATCTGCGAGCTATTCTAGAGTGCGCTTCAAGAAATGTCAAAAAAACAACTGTCGAATGGAACAACCGTCACATCATTTTTTATTTTTTTATTTTCCACCTGCTTTTATGGGTGGTAAGGTAGGGCCTCGGGTTTAAAAGACGGAAAGTGACATAGTCTACATTTTATCCCGGATAAATAAAGGGCTCCCATGGGATAGCACAAAAATCAAAATATCATGCGGGCGAAGCCGCGAGTAAAAACTAGTACACAATAATTGATCGACCATAAGCGAAGATCTCCGTTTTAGGCCCAGCGATTTTGCTTTCGTCTGTCTCCCTCAAAAAAGGGGGAAATTTGTTGTCGCGCCATTTATTAGCCGATTTCGATAATATTTGGCAAAACTGTTTAGTATCTAAATCCTAACAAGATTTGCGAGTATGAACCAAATCGGTCAAGAACGAGTCGAGGTATAGGCTTATGAAGATTCAGTTAAAAAGATGCGAAGTCTACTGTTCGGAGAACTAATATCTTATTTAATATTATTTAACTTTGCATTTAATTTGCGCAGGAGGAATGGGCCAAGATCTCCGAGATAATGGCCTCGTTCGGCAGCAAGCTTGTTCGCGAGTCCGTCTTCGTATCGGAGCTGGAGCAGGAGTTCACTTCCCGGCTCGGCCTGAGCTGTTCCGAGTCCAGCCTCAGCCCCTCCGTCGCGTCCAACCTCGGTCTCTGGCTGTCGAGCATAGGCCTGCACGACTACGAGACTCTGTTCCTGGAAAGCGGCTACGACAATATAGACTTTATTGTAAGTTATTACATAACTAGCGACCCGCCCCGGCTTCGCACAGGTGTATTATACATATAAACCTTCCTATTGAATCACTCTATCTATTACCGCATCAAAATCCGCTGCGTAGTTTAAAAGATATAAGCATACATGGGGACAGACAACGGGAAGCGACTTTGTTTTATACTATGTAGTGATAGTGATGATAGCAATCAATTAATCAACATCCTCAATACAGGGTTATCTGCTTGTCCTGTACTAAGCCAGTCAAAATCAAAATCAAAATATGCTTACTCACCTCATTTCGGCTTAGCACACCAGTTCTGGATAACCATGTTTTAACTAAGATTGTAAATTTTAACAATTATGGATTAATTAAAATAGATATCACTAGTATGATTGCATTGCGTGGATATAAGATGTGTTAGGACTAATACGAGTATCTCCATGATTTGAGAATTTTGAACCTTTTTGAACCATAAGATGAACTTATGTTTCAATTCAATCAACTCTTTGAGAATTTTGTTGATCCATGTATTTTTCAAGTAATTAAGTAGCAGAAAAAAGTAGGTTAAACTCTTGATAGTTACTAAAACTTTTTGATTTCTTGTTTTATTATTTACGCGTAAAGAATACTGATGATGCTACTTTATTTTTGTTTCAGAATGGCATTTTGGACGAGAATGACTTACGAGAAATGGGAATAGAAGAAAACGATAGGCACAAAATAATTGAGTCATCGAAACAATTACCTCTTAAAATAACAGAAATAAGTAATAACCACAACAATAATAATATAAGTAATAAAAACCAAAATGAATCTGTAGACGAGTGGTTAAGGCATATAAATTTAGAACAATATAGTGATACGTTTAGGAAACATTTGTACGTTGATATGGATAGAGTAAAAAGGATCTGGGAGGTGGAACTGACCGCAGTGCTGGAGATACAAAAAGCTGGACATAGGAAACGGATACTGGCTTCTGTGTCTGGCGAGCACAATGGACCTGCCAATCATATGGAAGATATTAACGCTGATCTCAATACTTTGGTAAGTTATTTATTTATTTATTGTATTTGTAAAGGTTGACTGTGAATTTATTCGCAATATTCTAGGTTTTAGTTGTATATGTCGCTATGACTAACTTTTACTATAAAAGTCAGAGAAAAAATCAGCTGGGGCATTATTTTTGAATTTAAAACGAATTGCCAAGTCAACTTGAATGGAGATGGCTATGTCCGAATTTTTCATACAATACAAAGTTCCGTTTAGGTACTACGAAGTTCAAAAATAATGCTTCTGTTCCACATATTTATTTTGTCGAAATCCGACGAACTTTTTGCGTTGAAAAGCTGTTTTTGCTATTTTGGGTTTAGTCTCGTACTGAATGCAGAGCATGACTATACCCTAGGGCCCTCAAGTATTGCTTATGCATTCGCATGCATCCCGTTTACGATAGGTTGGCGTTTGACTATATCCCGTCTGATGCTAAGCTGATATGCTATCTAAAGTCTACCACGTTTACCTGAAAAAAAAAAACCTGTCTATTCGAGATACAAGAATATAATAATTACCTCAACCTATTTTAATTATGAAAACAATCTCAAAAACTGGCAACTGGTAGTCTTAAACAAGTCTGTAGGTTTATAAAATTCGCGTCAGTACCACAGTCACGTTTGTACCATTGGAGTTGCACAATGCATGCCTTCCTCATTTTTTCACACCAACTTACCATACAAAAGTCTTTTAGCACAGACTACACATGCTCCCCATACTTAAATACCTCAAAAGCGTTAACAAAAGAAACTGCCAACTCAATTGTAACCGTTATTGTATTTGCCTTCGTCGTTATCTAATGTGTGTGCACGGAATTTCAATAAGCATTTGATAGAGTAACACTTCGTATTCCGTAAGCTTTTGCTGCTAAATATATCGAATCATGCATAAGTTTCCCATTGAATTCGTTTTTCGAATTATCATAATCAATAAGCATTGGAATTTTGTTTAAGTAACACTTCTAACATTGCATATAAATAGGTTTTCGCAAGGCACGATATCGGGTCCAAGAAGTATTCGTTTAATATAGAAAGTTTTATCATATCTAATTTCACAGTAAAATTGCACCGAGAAATCCCATTGAAAACTACAAATCATTTAGATATGATCATGCAATAAACTGAGCAATCTCAATCAGAATGCTTGTAAAAAGGATATCCTGCGAAGCGGAGCAAACGATTACCGTGATACGGGGAGTTGCTATGACACCCCCGGGCTGTAAAGTTAATCAATGCAATTGTGTAAGAGGGCGCTGATCAAGTGTTATCACGCCTCCATGACAGATTGCGCTTTATAAAAATGCATTTATTACGCCCGTCCTGCTTATTAAATAGATTTTATTCTAATCTTTAATCAAGGTCCAAATGCCCTCATTTATTATAATAAATTAAAAGCTGAAAAGGTAAACAACATTTTTTTTCTTAAAAAAAAAACGTATGACTCAGTAAATATGAAGTGACAAATCATTGGATATTATAGCTTTTCACTCTTCTATAAAATCCCGCTGCATTAAGACTAACAAGGAAACTGTATTTTAAAATTAAGATATACCAAACTGTCAAGTAAATTCATATTACGCTATAACTTTCATCTTTAATATCGACTGTTGACATTATTAAAACCTTATCACCCACATATCATTATCATTCATATCAAGAAAGCGTTATATAAATATTCATGGCTAATATAAAATGCATTATCAAGTCCAGGTGCCCGCTTATTCTGCATTAAAATGCATTTGTACGATTGCTGGATACATTTTAAAAAGGATCGCTTTCCGTATCGGGTTTAACAGGCAATAATATATTGAGGATAAATTTAATATCCATTTAAATTATATTGCTTTTATATTTACTAAAAGATGTAGTTTGTATCAAGTACAGTTACTTTCTTGGATCAACCGGGGAAAATGCTGGTCTATATTTTAGTGCCGTTAATGTTAAAACTATGACTGTTTTATTACTCGTACTCGTACTTGTACCATTTACTGTAATAATACTATGGTTAAAACTACCTTGTCACAGAATGAAAAGAAATGTGTCAGTTGTAATCATAAAAATGTCTCTTTTTAAGTTTATACAGTTTGGATTTGTTAATAACTTAAACCAATGATATTTGTTGTTTATCTCATTAATTCAAAAACTCCGATCAACAGTAAAAAAGTTTATCATTTTTAAATCTTTTTATAGAAATAGATGGATGAATTCTTCATTTTTAATACCAAGAAAAATATACAGATTATAACAAATGAAAATATAAAAATTGAAATCGAATACTACCTCTACTATTTTATGTTCACTAATGAAAATAATCACTATATGAAACAGGGTCCTCAAGTAGACTTTAGTGTAATAAGCATACATGTAAGTTGTGTATGTTAATATTCTAAGATACTTTTTGGTGCAAATAAAATGCTTTTATATCAGAAATCGATAATAGGTGAACGAGTGGCGGCTTTTAACTTGGAAAATCTCTGAGTTTGCCAGTCCAGTTTTTTATAACTGTCTATAATAGTTATGATGACTGGGTAGAAAAATCATTAGATTAATCCATTACATTGATTATTAATAAATATTGGATTTCTATTTTTCTTTTGTCAATCAAACAATAAATGACAAAGATAAACCTTGTCAACGTTCGAGAGTGAGGGGCAAGTGACGTCGTTTCTGCAAGAAAAGTGCTATACTTTTCATATCTTCATCAATTTTTACTTAATTGACAAAAGAAAAATTACGTGTCCTAATATTTTTTGATAATGTATCTAATGGAGTAATTATATTAAATAACTTTAACTTTACATCATAATAAAACTCTCATCCATATTTACTATCGATGAAGAGGCACACCTGGGGGCGTTGCCTGGCGACCCCCGCCCGACACGTGCGTGATCATAATTACACCCAGATGAGCAATCTGCACAGATTAGCCTTTTAATCTCGGCACATTTTGAGGGGCTCCTGAGACGGTGATTAAGACGCGACTAGCAAATTTATAGATACTTCCCTTTATAGTCAAACAGTAAAGTGAGTGTAGGTACCCACCTACTTATATACTTCGCGCTCCATGCAAGCCGTTCCCAATCAGAATAACTGGAAATGATTGAATGAATGGCTGAAACGATAACGTTGAAAATATTTATTTAACACTTATTTTTATTTTGACTTTTATTTATATAGCTACTAGCTTTTGCCCGCGGATTCGCTCGCGTGATATTATTTTTGTACTATCCCATAGGAACCTTTTATTATTAGGGATAAAAAGTGGCCGATGTCACTTTTCGTCTTTCAAACTATGTCCATGCCAAACATCAAGTCTATCCGTTGCTACGTTGTTGCATGAAAGAGGAATAAACCAACAAATACACTTTTGTATTTATAATTTTAATTAGGAAGGATTAGTTTTACCAGCAGTTTCCCAAAGTCCTTATTTTTTATCTAGATAAAAAGTAGCCTTTGTACTATGACAATGCCAAAAATCAAGTCGATCCTTCGCTCCGTTGTTGCGTGAAAGAATAACAAACAAACCAATAGACTAACAAACACACTTTCGGATTTATAATGTTAATAAAAAAATAACAGAATTAGTTGATGTGCCGAGTTGAGAATTCGTTATAAACCTCTTTCATATTTTGCTCATACGAACCTATAATATCATAGATATAAAGAATAATCATTTTACTACCATCACATTTTCCGTCCAAACCTACTCTTATATGAATACTCGACAGTAAGCACAGCATTCATCCAGCAGCAGGCATTTTTTTTTAATTTCACACATCGCCAACCCTGTATAGGTAATTAGAGCTCAATCCGAGGTCTATTCACGGTGCTCGTACGAGTGAGCCACTCTGAAACGTGCATACCTAATGGTGAATGCTCGCACTATGGATGTACTAAATTTTGAAGAGATGGAATTGAAACAGGCTTTGAAATTAGGGGATGAGCAAGTTAAGTATAAACATAAGATAGAAGAACAAAATTCAAACACATTTTTATTTTTTTGTAAAAGACAAGATATTTGTAAAAGGACCGTAGAATAAAGGCAAGCATTGCCATTCAGCCCGCGGCAATGCTGCCAGCATGCTGGGCACGCTGCCAGGTGGAAGCGGGCATGAGCATTGACTTTCATTGGTCTATGGATGATCCAATCGCTTGTTGTGTAATAGTAGTTAATGTAGTTAGTTTTAGATTATATAGGCCTTGTATTTAGTGGTAGTTAATAAAGACACCTGGCTCATACAAAAATAAATTACCGAAGAATTGATGTTAATACTGATAATGTAATCATCATCATCACCACTATCATTCGCGGCCTTCTCTTTCCTATTCTGGGTATAGGCCTCTCTTGTATAATGCCTTATTCTGTATTGGTCTTGCGCTAGTTTTGTCTAGGTTCGACCTGCGATTTTGACATTATCGTCGACCCATCTTGCTGCCGAACTATACTTTAGACTGCAATATATCTATTAGTTTGGCTGCTTACTGATAAATATTGAAAATGATGATGAAATCGATATAATGCTCGATGATATTTGAGAAGCTTACTATTCCGTCTAACTCTTAATTCTTCAAAGTTATTTATGTATAAATAAGACACGACATTGTTACTATTCGATTCAGGACTTTCAGCAGATCGTATCAATCAGCATCAACGTTAGCTTATTTGAATGTTCCTCCATTATTCCTTTACCTACAATTTTTGAAACTGTTGCTGTACGACCACACACAAAGTTGCCACTAGCAATTCCCATATTTCCCTCTTCATTCAAATTTATTCTGTCGTAACATCATCAATTCACTACCCCATGATACGAGTACGATTCTGTACATCAATGTTTTTTTTTTACCATCAAATGACACTCTCGTCAAATTAGTTGAATCACACTGTTTCCCTTTTGTAAGTTTAGTGTCCTAATTAAAATTTTCCGCCTGTCTGTCTGTGGATAAAATTTTTGCATTGCATCATTACTTTTGTTTGCCACCTCTGAGGTGTGAATCAGTGTTCGAGTGACTTTTTTTGCTCGTCGTTTTTATTGTTAGCTTTGTTTTTAACCCCTCTGATTTAATTAGGGCTTTTTGTTTCGTTGTTTTATTCATTTGTATTTGAAACGAAGTGTTGCTCGTTTCGTTTATTTTGTTTGACTTTGTTTTTTAATTTAACTACTTGCGGTGAAATAGCTAATGTAAAACAAGTTATCTATAATGTATAATAGCAAACAGCTAGCATAGTAAATTCTAACCCGGGTTTCGCTCGGGGCGAACATCAAGACTGTTTTTTGAATTCATAGCTACACAATTTATAGAGGAAAATTATTATGTACTCAAAATATCATTAAATGACTATAATATAAGTGATATAGTATTTTCTTTGTATTGCTAATTTGCGACACAATGTTTTTATATTACAACATTCTAGACTAACGCATATAATTATGTTATCGGACAAGCAATATGTTTGTCTTGTCATCAATTACATAAGAAACGTACTTACCTACTTTAAAAAATTACAAAACTTTCACTAAAGATTGTAAGTCTATTCTTATTTGATGTGGGGCGATAGGTCCTGCATCAACGTCCCGCATGTGGTGTTGTGCATCACCCTCCAGCATCCTCCAAGCCAGCCCAGTTCTTTTTAATAACGGAGCGTGGCTCTTGGTCTATAAAATAAGCCTATCTAACTAAATATTTTCTCAATTGTCCCTCTAGAAAAATAACATACAACAGCTAAAAGAAGAAATCAAAGAGAAGCTACCACCTTCAGAGAATTTGAAGCCGGTTCCACCACCCGTTGTTCCTACGCTGGTCCCGCCTGGTGGGGAGACGTTGAAGAGGAGCAAGAAGAACCGGCCTGCTCCTCAGCCACCCAGACCCTCGGACCTGGAGATCAGAGCGCCGTCGGAACTGCTGGTTGGTGTACCAGGGGCGTTGAAGACGCAATGGAAGCATCAGCCGTTTGTGCTGGTCACTGGGGCTGTGACTTATGTAGCTAATGTAAGTTTTTATTGCTTTTATTCTGTCACGTTAGTAAATATTTGATATTGGATCTATCCATCAGCCATACGACGTCAACTGCTGGATATAGCCTTCTTATGGATATCTAGTAAGACCGGTTGGAAGGGGCTTGCATCCAGCCTGATCTTACGTTCTTAATGAGCTCATGTATCGACATTGGGTAGGACGTGGACGCCCTACGCTGCGCTTGGGTGTCTATGTATATATGTGCATGTTTATCTGTCTATGGTACTCGTATCTGAGTTTTCATAGGAATGGACATTTAGATACTAAACTTATTTATTTGAAAGCTGATGTGATCAAAACAGTTCGTAGCTAATATTCAACTTAAGTTTTGGTTAAATTCGCAAGATGATTGTAAAATATACATCTTTTACTTATTGTCAACAGTTCAAATCGCAGTATAATTATAAAATAAACATAATTTATTTATGTCAACAGTATTTAGGATCAACAGTAGTGAAAGAGCTTCGAGGGACGGAATCCACGAAGAAATCGATACAAAAGCTGAAGAAAACTACCAAAGAACCCCGTGACTCGCCGGACATCATCCTGTCGATCAGTTACAGGGGCGTCAAGTTCCTCAACACTATTACTAGGGTAAGCTTCTAGTTTTTTTACATTGTTTGATTTTGTGAAGCGTGGTATTACCAAGTGTGAGTGTGTGCGTGTGCGCTCGCGTACATTCACGCGTGTGTGTGTGTGTGTGTGTGTGTAAATGGTTTCCCTCAGTGGAGACTGACAAACATCTAGGTACAACTTAAATGCACTCATAGTTTGAGTTTCTGCAAAAATTTTGCTATAAAATGTGGAGAACATATTTTTCGGTTTGAATTCTTCCTCCTTTATTTTTCCTGGAATTGAGTAAAGAGGCATAGACCAAGACAAAACAAAGTGAAAGATATTACACACTTTTAACACGCATAACTACAGTTAAGACCAAAAATATAAATATAAGGGGACATACGGTCTCTGACCCCAAACTAAGAAATGGAATGAAATGAAATGAACTAAGCAAAGCTTGTAATATGAATGTACTGACACAGACACAGAGCAAACATTATGAGCGTCAAAATAAATGCTTGAATTTTGAACCTTGCTCTGACCAGGAATCGAACTCACGCCTCTTTGACCTTGGTGTCACATTCACTAACCACCGGGGCAGTGCAAAATATTTCTAAAGGCAAAGGAACGACACAGATGTAAGCAAATAAGGTCTGTAAAAGTCATATTTCAAAAACTACTTCCAGTAGCTCTTTGAAGAGCAACCAAGTGTGCGGAGGGCAAACATCCTTGGGCCAGAGACAAAGGACTTCACTAAACAAGGCCCCGAGTTTTCCCGCCTGATTTTTAATTATGGATCACTGTTCACACTTGATCGGACCAGTGACCAATCTCGCCTTTGTGTTTCTTACAGAAAAGGATTGTTTTTCTCCCCCTTTATATAAAATTATTTTTTGTTAACCTTTCACGGTTAGTTACGTGGGATAATTAGTGTTTCTGCCCATTGGATTTTTTTTTGTGATATTAAAAATGTTTTCTTGTTGTTCGTAAAAATAGGCTATTGTTTAGGGCAGACGATTTGGTAGCGTTGTTTTTCTCATTTTAGAAAATTAATTTTGTATTTTTTATCTTTGGCAAAGGCTCATGAGGTTTAGGGGCTATAACGTAAATACGTTTATTGAGGCGCTTTTAAACACATATTGGTATCTGTAGGGTGCAAATAGATTGAATTGGCAAGGGACAGAGGTTAATGGCATAAACCAAAGAAGACCTATGTCCAGCAGTCGCTTGTCATGGCTGATGATGGTGCTTATAGTAACACTACCAATATATCAGTAGTGTAAATTACTGAGTTTTTGCTGAGAAAATAAATTTAAAAAAGGGGGAAAAATTCTATAGTCCAAAGAAAATAAAGTATGTCTGAACTTCGTCTTTTTTAAACGCTGCAGCTGTAGACACACAGACTTGGTGTTAAGCTCTTCATATAATATCTTTCAGTAGTTATCGTTTCAGGCATAGGACGCCCACTGCCAGACATAGGCCTTCCCGAAAGATCTCCAATTTGGACCGGTTGGAAGTGGCTTGCATAATATCTTCCAATGTCAGTAGTTATTCAAAATATCTTCCAATGCCAGTTTTTATATCATTTTCTATATTGTCTTTTAAGACCTAATTTACAAACATGACACACTTTGTGTTTAGCTCGCAACACAAAGTTATAGTTGTCGTCTTATTTTATCTGTATAATATCACGGTAATGATTACATATCATAACGGTGATAATATCTTTTATTCAATATAATATCTTCCAATGTCAGCTTTTGTTTCATTTTATATATCTTCTTTTAGGAGCTAATCTACGTACAATACAAAGTTATAGTTGTCGTCTTATTTTATCTTTATAATTCTTTAGATGTCATTAGCTATTCAATATAATATCTTCCAATGTCAACTTTTAAATCATTTTCTATATCTTGTTTTAGGAGCTGATCTGCGAGCATGAGATCCGGAACATCCACTGCGCGTGCCAGGACGCGGACGACCTCACACACTTCGCATACATCACGAAAGACCACGCCACCAGGAGCCATTACTGTCATGTTTTCAGAGTTGCCACGATGGTGAGTCACCATTTTGGCAATTTTTCACTGTACATTTTTTGCTCATAGTGTGTGATTTTAGTTCTTGTCTTTTTATATAATGTCACATGTAAAATATTTCAATAACTGTTATTCCATTGCTGGATCAATTTTATTGATATTTCTTTTCCAAAATGTGATTCAACTTCACATTTGTCAATTTATCACTAGGCATCAACTCATATGGAAATCGTTATTTATCTTTACTTTGGAGCTCATGTGATCCTTCACTTATTTCCCAAACAAGTCTAATTACACTAACATGTGAACTCTTGTTTTTTTTATTACAGGATCAAGCGACCGAAGTTATCTTAACACTGGGCGAAGCATTCGAAGTGGCCTACCAAATGGCACTGCGAGAACAATCTAACCGAACAAGAGTGACTCAATCGCTGGCCAAAACTCCGACACATGACCCCATGACCACTACCAATAAAGAGAAGCCCAACATGAACCATGGCAGATCACATTCCATTACTGAGATCAAACTTAATGGTCATCAGCTTAAAATTGCTCCACTCCCTGCTTCCCTGTCCAACGAAGATTTTCAAGCTATAAGAAGCACTGACGGATCGAGGAGTCCAAGAACACCCCTACTAAAAGCTCCTATAGCATCTACCGAAGAACTGTAAAAGGTAATGTTACTATTAATAAATAATGCGGATAATGACAATGTAACGAGATAATAAATTGGTTTTTAAAATTTAAAATTAAATATCGAAACAAACGTATTTCATGTATTTGATGAACAAGACAACAACGGGCCTATGAAGCCTAAAGTCTTCCTGTAAGATGTACTTCCAATATCGGATTTGTATGAATTAGATGACAATTGGTAAATCTTAAATGTTTTTCTCGAATCTTTTTATGATCGTAATGACGATATGTAATCTGTATTCAATATTGTTCTGAGTGTTAGTGTTATTATAGTTCATAGGCCGGGAACTATAATTTTCGGTCTATAATAATAACGTTATCGAAATTGTCTATTATTATAAATATTTCGACACTGCTTTTGAAAACCATAAACCTTATTTATATGAATGTATGATATTAGATAAATGAGCAGTTTTACTATCGAATAGTAAAATTTTAGGGGCTGTTATATTTATAGTAGGTTTTAGTAATTGTTTATTATTTGTTTCATTTTAGTCTTTATGTGTGGATAGATAAGCGTGTTTACAATAATGAAATGAAAATGGTAAATTTAAGAATGTGTGTATATTGTTCCAAACCTTAGTCACGAAGAATGAAATAATGACACCTAAATAAAAACTGATTTTGATTGCAGCTATAAATTTTACAATGATGGAAATTAATGAGTCAATGTAATGTATAAGCGTTTATATAAGCATTTAGGTACTGCTTTCAACGTGTTTTACAATTTTGGTAACTGTTTTGCTTTGTATAATTTTATGCATTTCAAATATATTGATATTTGTATAGGCCTAAAATATTTTATAATCTCGATATTAGACTAAGTTAGATTACACCAATACGTTACCAAATTTTGGGTGTCGTATATATTGTATAAAGTATTGTCCCAATGAAGTACATAAACGGTAATGATTCGTTATATAAACGTCTTATGATAAAAAAGAAAGCAAATGCATCTTAAACATATAGTACATAAAACATATCAACAAAATGTTATAAAATTAAATACGTTGTATAATGGCTAAGCTATCCATCTCTCTTTACTCTGTTTCAACTAAAATGTTTGCAAATATTGGTCTTGTTGGGTCATAAAAATTAGGAAGGTAATTTTTAAAATTAGTGAGCTTCCAATGTTAATTTTGCACGTGTATTAAATTTGAAAACAATAATTTTGTCTTAGACATAAACAATATTAAATATTTGGATGTTTTCTTCAATTATAGCAACTGTTTGCTCAAGCCAGTGGCGATATTGTATTTCAAGTTAATATTGTTCATTATTGTAGCATATATCATTATAATTGTAATCGGCCTTATGTTTTCATGTGTAACAGTTTTGAAGTCTGATTTAATTAATTGAGATTTCTTGTAATCATTGTGATATAATTTGAAAAGTAAAAAGTATTCAAATCATTTTCTTTTCTTTTATTTTATCACGACAATTTTTGACCTTGTTGCTTCTGCTAATATATATTTTAATTGCAAATTTTACGCTTGTTTTAAAATATTTCTCAGCTTTTACTACAAATATATATATTTATGAGCTATAACTGTTAAAAGCTAGTTGTATATTATATACATATAAGTATATTATACATAATACAATTAAATTTAATGAATGCAAATAAATACTAGGTAAATGCTTGATTCTTAAAAGCAAAATATAAAGTAAAATAATAGATTATATTATAGATTGTGCCAAAATGCAATAATACAGGAAATAGACGCCAATAAAATCAAACCCCAAAATAATAGATGTTATTGCTCATTAAACAATAAATTAAGTTGTTTTATACAATTAGACAGAAACAAAAGGCGTCCATTTTATTAATGTAAAAGTGTATCTTTTAAATTAGCATTTAGCTAAATTTGCTCATAAATTTTTGAGACAGAAGATAATTATGTATTTGCTTGAAAACGTAATTTTCACCAAAAATTCAAGAAAGTTGAACGTTGGTTTATTATACATCATATGTATCTTTGATTAAAATATATATATTCTATTCGTATATACACCATTGTAATTAGGTATTTGAATAGTTTTGTACACAATCTAGATGATACAAAAAGAAACACTTTTCAATCACTTTATGTTTCTTATCAGTAACGTTTTATAATTTCTCATTTAGATAACGCGTTACTGAAAAGAAGTGATCCGAAATTATGTAATCGTATCGCTTTTAAACTCTTCAGAAAAATCAAGTCACGGGATCGAAATAATTTAAAGATTTAACTAAGGTATAATCATTGAATGTATACCAAAGACACAAATATATAATAAATGTATCTACAATAAGCTACGGTATATATAGTTAGATAATATTTATAATATAATAATATGCTGCGCTATAGCTATAACTTGAACAGTTTGGAAGTGTGCACTTAATTTATGAAAACAAATAAGGCGCAGTTTCTCACCACAGATATGAAAGTCTATGAAACTTTCGGTACAACATCTGGTTAAAATTCGAATTGTACCTATCCGTTAATAGATAAACAATAACGACAATTTTACTTGTACAGAGTAATGCAGAAAGCATGTACTAAGCCGAGAGCAAGTAATACAAGCCATCGTAATGAACAACTTTTTTATTGGGTCACTTATTTTTTTACACAGAATATGAAAAAAAAAGCAATCTGATACAAAACTACTACAACTCAGAATTGGCAAAATGTCTGAAACAGCTCATTTCTCGAACTCTGTGTTGGCGCCATAGTAAAAGTTATACTTATTGATGGTCATTTCCACTTAGTACACTCTTTCTGAGTAACTCTGTAAATATATATTATACTACACCTGCTCGGAAAGTACCTTGATACTTTATCAAATTTACGGTAGAAAGTACGTCATTGCATATCGAACAAATATGCGGGGAGAAAACGCATCTGAGCGGGAGAGAAAAGTGTATGAAAATCCATTTCTTACGTGGTTTTTCTTTTTTAATTTCGGGTAAGACTATGCGCTGGTAACCTAAATATCAAAAGCCAAAAAGTTTTTACAGTGAGTTTTTATCTCCAAGTTCGCAAAATGACACTGGCCACTAGCTGTGTGTTGGATGGTGTCAAACAATTTGAAAAAAGAACATGTGAAAATTGCAGACGCCATTGGCGCCATTTTCAAGTGTTACATTAAGCTTCACTAACTGCAACAATTTCAATATAAATTTCAATTAGTAAAGATTTAGTTTTTTATTTTCCTCGTAGGTGTAGTATAAAGCACTATGTATCACTCGAGAGAAAGTGCGATTCCCGATCTCGGGTGTTTTAAACGACACCCTCGACGGTAATCGGTCACTTTCTCCTCTCGGTGAACAATGTACTATTATATACAGTATATTTACATATTCGTCAAAATATATGAATTTAGTGATAATCACTGCCGAAAATAACGAAATGTTTTATATACTTTTATAATTTTATATATTCGCTTATGTTCTTTACACACTTTACGTCTTATTAAAATGCTTTTTATAATTATCTAAAATCGAAATTTTTATATTGTAATTTATTCCAACGACGTATCTTATATGCTTTAATAAATCTTATCTACTTACATAATAATTGTATAGTTCTTACTAAAATATTCTGCTTTCTATGAGATTCTAAAATGTCTATTCTACAATACTGCAAATGTATATCAAGTTGGAGATCTATAAATTGAAAAAAGGTTAACTAGAAACAGGTAACCTACAGATATTCTGTAAAATGATATCTGATAAATTATTTATTCATGTTATTATTTATAAAATTGTCCGCACTATAGTTACAATATAGTAGATACATAATAATATATACAATTTTAAAAAATCAATACATTATTAATTAGTATACCTAAATTAAATGCAGATAGATATTAAACAGAAACAGTTTGATATACATTTGAAAAAATATATACTTACCTAAAGTATGTAACTGTATCAGTAGAAAATATCGGTTGTGTATATCTATGTTTTATTTACAAGTAGTTTGAAATTACTTCTATTGAATGGTAGCTGAGGATATTAATATAATTATGATTTGTATATAAATACCTACTCGTACCTATCCATAATTATACTAAATTCAGATTTCAATAAACAGCGGTGACCTATATGTGCTGCAGTCTTATTTATTTTATTTTTAACTTAAATAAATCCTTTATTAGCTTAACCAAATTACAAAACAAACAAAGTGCATGGACAAAACATTACAAATTGATTATAGATAATAAATGGCGGCCTTGTCGCTTCAAGCGATTTCTTCCAGGTAACCTGTTGTTCAGAGTCCAACCAATATTCTGTTTCACCTGATCGGTGGACGTCCTATGTTTTGGGAGATGGTAAGTAGGTAGGTACAACATAATAACATAAATTGGTATTTCACTAAAGAGCGACCGAGCTTAACTCCGAGCGAAATCGTAAGAAGAAGTAACAAACTTCGTTTACTCAAAAAAAAACCTTATGAAAAAAGCATACACCAAATATCATCAAAATCTTTGCAGTCGTTTCGTAGCCACAGAGAGACGTCCATAAATGGTATATTATTTAGAGAAAAATCTAACCAAAATTATATATGCATCGTTTGAAAGCTTGAGAAGAGCCTATAAAGGCTTCTCAAAAATATTTACTTAATTTATATTTTTTCATCTCTTTTATTTCTTTTTAAATGATAAAAATAACTGGTTTGATTTCTGTTTTAGCCATATTAATAGATAATATCTTCTATCGTTCTTTTACTTGTATTATTATCTTATTCATCCATATTTATGTCATCTTTTGCTAAAATTATAGAATTCATAAAGAGTAGGTTTAAGTTAACTAATTTTTAAAAGTCTTTATACTAGTATAAAGATGTACATGCATCCTCGCAGTACAGTAATAGTGATTTTACTGGATACATTTTATTCGAGCCCGCAGGCTCTGTAATACTGCTGCCATCTTTGGGATGGCTCGGCTAAGTATCAGCACGAGGCTTTGGAATCGGTGGACCGGCGCGGGCGGCGTGCTGTTCGGCTTATAGGTGATGAAAAATTTGTTGCAAAAAAATTCATTGCCTGGAGCATCGCCGTAGGGTTGCGAGTCTGTCCATTTTCTATAGGATTAATTTCGGAGAGCTTGCACCTGAGCTACACGACTCTATCCTACCACCCCCTTTTTACTACAGGACAAGTAGAAAGACGCCACATTACCACCCCTACACTGTCGATTTTCCTTCGATACGTACGAAGCGGTTTGACTCAACATTTCTGATTCGTACCGCCAGGGAATGGAACAATCTTCCTGCTTTCCTGTTTCCTAAGAGATATAATCTACAGCTTTTCAAGATCAGAGTGAATAGGTATCTTCTAGGTCTACGTGCTTCATCTTCGACCACAACGTCGCTTACCATCAGGCGAGTTGGTGGTCAAGCGCGGACTTATTCGCGTTAAAAAAATTATTATACCTCCTCCATATATTTTGTGGACGTGTTCTTTGAAATTAACCTGGAAGAAAAGGAATAGCAACATTATTTTTGTGTTGTATTAAACGCCTGTGCATTTTGTAACCATTTGAGCATACTCGTACGCTCGGCAGTAAGATTTGTCTTCATTTTTTGTGTGGCATTATTTTAACTAGTTGTAATAATTTTATTATGTAATACTAGTAGTGGCAAAGAAAATAATATAATAATACTGTAATGGTGTGAAATTGTGTGAAATCATGATTCGTAAAGTCTAGAGCTTGAAGCCTAGTCCCTTATTAATAATAAGTTATTTGAAACTTATTTATTCTAGAAATATATTTTAACACCACGGGGTTTTCTCTGTAGGTTAATATCGTAAGACAATCCGGATGCGTAGAATAAATAAGATGGCATAATGGAATCCATCAACCCACATTGGGCCAGCGCGGTGGATATACTTATGGCCCAATAGCTCATTGTCGGTAGGCTTTTGTTCACCAGTATACAAAACTTGCAAAGGGCCAAATTTTACATTAGTACAGGTACCTAAATTATCCGTTACTACATAGGTACCTACATAATAGTTATTTGTTATACAAGAGTGCAAAGTTGCTTTTTGACCGCGGTACCTATCAATTGTGATGACCGAGCAAGCGTAGGATTCTAACATTGAATGAATCAAAAATTATAATCTTGAGCGTGTTAGCGAGGGAATCAAAAGAGTACAAGGTGAAAAATCTTTGCACTCGAGTGCAACACGTAACTTTTCATCCCACCTCAGCGAGGAAATGACTACATATCGTACTGTTTCAAATACTTCTCGCGTGATTAATGAGAGAGAAAGCTCATTTGCGTATTATTAACAGTTTCAGTGAATTCTGTTGGCGTCAATTAAACTTCCTTGTCGCTAGAATCAGATATTTTACTTGTTTTCAAGTTTCTTGTTTTTAACATAAGGTTTTACAATACGACGTAAAAAATAAATGGAGCGCAAAGCAAATTAAAAAAGTAGGTACACCAAGGTCTGAGTCTGAGATTTTAACAAATTAAAAAAAGGTACTATGATAAATTCGGCACCATGGAGGTAGAAGAAAATAGGTTTGATGATGTTTTGAATTCACAAACTTAGTGCACACGATGTTCTTAATTCAATTTTACTTCATCCTCTTGCGGATAAAAACGGCTTCTGCACTCAGATATCGAAAAACAAAAACGCGCTCTCCGAGATGGGGGGATGAAATATGTTTTTCTTTATATTTAGGTAACTGGTAGGTACCTACTTGTACTGGTTTGTCTTAAAATCGAGAGTAAGCGGAAAGCTAACTTTATATAGCTGGTAAATGTGCTACGTGCTACACCCTAGACTGCATTCCTACTGTTATGCAGGACGCAAAACCTTTTAAGAGCAGGTCTAGTACATCTAGACAAGCAACTTTTGTTCTAGGACTTTTGAAAAATCACGAAGAAAAAATCAGTTGTTTACCTATATAAAGTTCGTCAACGCGCGGCAAAATGTATGGAGATGAGATTTTTTTTATTGCTAATTTTCAAATAGCGTAGTACCTACAAAAGTTGTTTGTCTAGATGTACTAGAAAAGATTTTGCGTTTAATACCTATGACTCTGTAAATCCGGCAGGATGAAGTCAAATGCGAAACTATCTAAAATAAAACTTTAATGGACCCAACCTTTATTCTATTGTGTAATATTGACTTCACTTCATCTAAATTAACATGTGGCCAAAATTATAACATTTGTTCGACAATGCGGCACTTGACATGAGTGGCTATTATAATGTAATATCCCACTTACAAATTCAAGCAACTTATCTCTAAAGTAGTCAAAATTATGAAACTAAATTTTTCAATAGAATCATTTAAGTTTTGTTCTGATAAAGCGATGGTGGAGCCTCGACATTATGTGATTAGTTCTGAATAGAAGTAGCGATGAATGTAATTTGTATTGAAATGAGTGTAATTGCGTATTTACACTTGAGTGCTGGGGCGAAATTGATACTGTTCATTGAATTCGAGTCAGTGAGTTGGACGATTTAGCTTTTTATTGCAATTTAGCGCAGGACGACTTACTATAACCTACCTATATGACGCTTCTTGTATTTGCGCGTAGCTTTTTTACTTATATATAGGTTTGCCTGATGTTTTAAGCAGATCTAGGGTTCTAGGTACGCTTACCTAGAAGATACTTAATAGGTACTAATAGTGCAATGTACCTAATATTACAAATCCACGTGTCAGTAATACTTGTGTGCAATTAAAATGTGCAATTAACACCACGTTACTCGTAGTTTCGATAGTCAAATACCTTTAAATAATTGCTCATGTAAAGGTACAAGATACTTATAATAATTATGCATCTGCCTATACCATTATCCTAGTGGATATGTTAGGTCTTCTACTCGTTTGAGCGTTACTGAAGCATGAATAGGACTTATCTTAGAATACACTGGTCAGGGCTTACTATAACTATGTAAAGACTAAGAGTAAGACTTCCAAGATAAGAGATCTAGTATCTAATATCTAGTATCAACGCATAACATAAGCATTGCCATTCAGCGTGGCAATGCAGCCAGCATGCTGGGCACGCTGCCAACTGACAGTGGGCTTGAACATTTGGATTATCTTTAGACCTTCAAGTGTCTGTGGATGATCCAATGCTTTTTTATGTAGTAGTAGTGTATGTAGATAGTAGTATTATATTTTGTCGTAGTTCACTCCAAACCGCCCGGTCAAGGCAAGAGAGGAGGTTATTATTATTATTGATTATGCTTATTGATAGGATGTACCAAGTTTCGTCGAGATTAATTTTAAAACGCGACCTGTAATCAAAAATCAACATAACGGATAGACGAGACCAAAGTCTTCGCGTGAAAACATAGACATTCGTTTCACATCGGTCATTTAATGCGCCCAAAAGGACAAGAATTCAGGCCGTAGAAATACAAAGTAGATATAGTAGGTGTACCGGTTGTGGCCACTGACGCGGTTGTGGCCATTTCGTGTCAAAACTATTGCATAAATGATAATTATAAACAATGTAATATCATAAATATTATTTGTTCAAATCTAAATGTCAGAACATTTCTTAATTATTATTTTAATTTAAAATTGTCTTGTTAATCCTTAAAACTCAAAGTGGCTACAAATGATACTAAGATGGCCACAAGCGGTGCATCTATCCTACTACCAATATTTCAATGTAACGACTAAACGCTAATCACTAAACCTAGCTCTATTTATCTCTAATCTAAAGTACCTACCCACAACCCGGAGGATCGGCGATCCATCCTTTACGTCTAATCTAGCGTGCCAAACCGAGATTAATAAATGATGCTTAAAATTTAGCCTTTTTTCGGCGAACCTAATGGCCCTTATGTAATTAGACGCCTTTTTTATGGCCGCTAATGCGCAGTATTTATTGTCGGATTTTGTTGGTGGATTGCGAGTAAGTTATTTGCATGTTGTTTCTGTACTCCTAGTGATATGTCGTATGAGTTTGTCTTGTTTTTAAGTGCTTGATAGAGTCACTACAACTTTATATGAAAATTTAACTGTGCCAATACGATGAACAGATGATGCTGTACAAACCCCAATGATTCAGAACATCATTATTTTATTATCATTATTATACTTATAGGTACTTACAACTTTCATGCAAAAAGCCACCAGAATTAGAGAAAAAAAATGCCGATTGCAAGTCTGGGAAAAATGCACTGAAAACTGTGCATTTGACACTTTGTGAACTTAGAATCGACAAAAGTGAGTTTTTACCGATTTCCAAAAATGAGGGGTACTATATTCTTATGTATTTTTTTGTGTGTTTGTATCGATATTATCGTCAATTGTGAACCGATTTCAAAAATTCTGAGGTGGTCTCATTTAAATTTCATCGTAATCGGCTGGGCCGTTTTTGATAAATCAACAATAATGTACATGGATGTCACATCGATTTGTGCAAATTATTTGAATTCTGTACCCCGGTGGAAGTCGGTGTTGCGATTTTGTGCAAAAAATAATTATTAGTTACGTATTCAGAATTTGTTTCGTGTAATTAGAAACACATTCTGTCGATTTCAAGTTGCGATTTCTGATTTATTTTTCTCCGATTCCGGATTGGAACTAATCAATGGTACAGTGTGTGTCACCAAAGATGAGAGTTGACGAGCGTCAGTGGTGGGGGATCTTGCGCAGGTACAGTCATGAACAAACTCATCCAGAATTCGTATACAAACCTATTAAACGTATTATAAACGTTTAATAAACGTTTGTATGTCAAATATCCAGAATTTGTATATTTACTACAAACCAAAGTGGTTTTTCAAGTCTCATCTTTGATGGCACGTACTGTACTAGTGACAGAAAACCAAGTTGGGTTTTCATAATGATGCTGTAAGTGTTAGCTGATGGGCTTAGTGCTCCAACAGCATCACTCAGATTCTAGTAGGACACTCAGATGATACACCATTGGAAAATAATACGGACCTCCAATATCTCTGCAGTCATTTCAAAATTCAAAGTACTTACAAGGCTTGCTCCAACTACTGGCTTATCAAAGTTGTTTCAGACTCACCCATACACCACTGATCACTATCACCGACTGCCACTCCAGCCTGTCGCACAAAACCATCTCTCTGTCTACCCTCATTCCATATACTCCTCACCGTCGCAATACCGAAGAGTGTTGCGACTATGTGTAGGTACCCTCTTCAATAAGCGCAGCTAACATAAGTCACTTCTATTCAGCTTAGTACACCTTTTCTAAATATCCCTCTAATAACAAGATGATCCCAATAACCTCATATCGCTGCAATTACGCTGCAGTCGATGACGCGAGCGGTCGTGATGAGAAATTTACCGCGTTACCGGCGGGACGTGCGCTCCGGACGGATTGGAAATTATGGATCTAGATTTTGAACAGGTTGATCGGAAAACCTAGATTAAAGGTGACGAGGCAGGTAATAGGTACACCCTTGCTCGGTTACCGATATGTGTATCATAAAGTTGCCTGTCATAACGTTATGCTATATACATAATATGACCATCATGGGAATGTACTGTACCATCCTTTTTAATAGTCCACTGCAGGACGTAGTCGTACCCAAGAAGGGTGATTGGGCCATATCCACCACGCTGGCCTAGTGCGGTTTGGTGGATTCACATACGCTACCGAATTTCCTCTGCGGACGTATGCAGGTTGCCTCACGATGTTTTCCTTCACCGAAAAGCCAGTGATGTGATGTGAAATTCCGTACTTACATAAATTCCAAAGAACTCGGTACGGGACTGGGATTTGAACCCATAACCTCACGATTGTAAGCCGGGTGTCACTACCTCTAGACCACTACGGCTTAGGCGGGTTTAGGCACCACGGCATGGGAATGCGTAATAAAAAAATAACTTTGTATTGAAAAGTGTGATACATAGTAAGTTCACTGGACCGTTCCTCCGACCAGCGCCATCTTTCACAATTTCTTACTAAAAGATTTAAAAAAGGTACGTTTATCTTTTCTTATCGGAATATTTTTGAGACAACACGAAAATTATTTCAACATTTTTTTCTGCGAGCAAAACTCGGTCTCTATCATATTTGTGTAATTAAAGAGTACAAAACCACAAAAGCAGAGCTTATGAAAAATCCTTTGTGTCGGTAAAATTACGAACGAAAACAAAGCGCCTCACATTAAGATTCAGGTAGAAGTCACGACTCTCGACACGTACACTCGACAGCTACGGGCACGTTACGTAACGTGCGTTAATTACGTACGCCTGCGCAGGTCGGCTAATTAGTATGAAATTATGTCGCTACGTATAACGTAGTCAAGCTTAAGGCCAGCGCACACGAGCCACTGGCCGCAGAGGCCGCAACGCGTCAACTTCTTTGTTGCGATTGCAAGCGACAGTCACCGATATGTTTACGGATTAAGCGCAAACTAATGTCCATTGGGCGTAAGTTTAAAGGTATGTACATACTCAAAACTTACTAAAATATAGGTGTTTTGTTATTGACCGACGAACCGAACTGGAGCTGCCGACGCGTATATATATTTTTATGTATAACCACCACGCATAACTTTTTTATAGTAGTCCGATTTCAATAAGTCTTTTTTTATTGGAAAGAGTATACTTAGAAATTGGTCCCGTTAAAAATTAATTAAAATCGGCTGAGCCATTTTTGATTAATCATCAATAATGTGAAAAATGCTGCATCGATGCGAATTCTGTACACGGGTGAAGTCGAAATTATTATAGAGCTTTCAAAAAGCCTTGAGCCTAGTGATTGTATATGATAATAAGGTGCCTAATTACATAATGAATCCATCAGATAGATTATTATCAAAAGATGTTGGGCATTTACCTATATTTTCTTTTGTCAATTATTTAAACTAATATGACAACGTCACGACTAGCAAAATTTTTACTAATGCGTGACGTTATGATCCCCCACATCCGCACTTTGAAACGCTTTATCTTTGCCATATTTCGTTTGATTTAAAAAAGAAAAAATATACAAGTCCAATATTTTTTCAGAACCTGAAAGTGTAGTGAATCTAAACAAAAAAGAGAGAAAAGAGGAGTCTAAACTAAAAGCGTTGGCTAGTTGGTTCGTTTACGCGACATCTTAGAAAGTTAACAAACAGAGAAGTTGTTTTATTTAATTTGTAGTTATACTGTTTTGTAGTAGCTGTCTAGAAAGTTCAAAATATTGTTAATCAAGAGAAAAGAGGACTGTCAATTTCTTAAAGTTCAAACGAGATATTTATAAATATAAGCACGTGGGATAGGATGACTCCCTGCCACATCAACACTCAGTTGTAAATGTCACCCACGGTCACCTATTCAAAGAATGACTATTTCGAACGTAGCTTAACATTGGTGACTACGAAAAACCAGCCAATCAAAATTACACTGCGGGCGCTACTAACGTGTTACATAGGAATGTTACATAAAAATATTCCAAAACTCTAATTAAAACCCAATTAATTTTATAAAAATCCCCGGCAACCCTGCTCCACGTGCAGGGCCGTATTAACGTAATTAAGTATATTACGTGGGGCGGGGGAAGGCTCTTTGACTTTACATCTTGAAAATTGTATTACGCACTTAGGGTTTGGCTGGAATTTTATTAAAGCAATTGTGTATGTGTGCGTTCTAATTGTGAGTGTGACTTTGCTTGAAGTATAATGTGATTTAAGTTCGAAGTGTACAGTCTATTGCTTGTTTTTAGAGTTCAGTGACATCTTAGAATAGATACTATTAAATTGCAGTCTGCTCCAAAAAATGGTCCGAGAAATTAGGCTCTATACAGGGTCATTCCTAATCAATTAGCATCCTTTTTGGGACATATTCTGTACATGAAAACTAACAACTTTTGTTCTGCGACTTTTGTCAAAACTAAAAAAAAAAGTTGTTTTATTCATAAACATCGTTCACCCGCGACAAAACGTATAGAACAGCTGATTTTTTTTAGTTTTGACAAAAGTAGCAGAACAAAAGTTGTTCGTTTTGATGTACAAAATAAACCCCTTATAGAATGTTATTTGATTAGGAATAACCCTGTTTAAGTAAAATGGTTAACTTAGAGTAAGGCAGTGATTAATATTAGAATATAAGTATTGGGATTTGACGTTTCTTGTCTAAAAATCAGACAAAAACCACCGAATCGAGATATTTTTCATGTCTCTTTCTAACTCGTGCCAATTAAATCGGTGCATCTCTTTCAGATTGTCTCGATCGACCACATTATACCTCTGTAACGCGGTGCTTATGCACCATCTATATTTTAGATAATATTTTTGGGCCGTCTTTGCTCAGCCAATTCGGTATTCAGACAGACACATAATCAAAGTGGACACGATCAGCACAGGAAAGAAACAAATGGCACCGTAAAAGAGAGAGGCCTATACCTAGCAGTGGGATAAAGGAGGCTGCAGATGATGATGATATTAATATGGGTTCATTGGTTTAAATATTATGTAATGTAGCCTTGTTTGAGGCCACGCAATGTCTTGTTTGAGGCGCGTAATTTAGTCTTGTTTGACTGTTATAAATGGCTTTTCAACCGACAAAAGCAGTCACATTCATTTCACGGGACTGTACTTGAATCCACGCCTCACGTTTGTATGGCAAGCGTTCTTTTACTAGGTCCCTGCACCTTGCCGTGCTACGGTGGTCTAGTGGAGTGGTAAGTGCCACAGCCGTCTCGCTTGAGTCACAGTTATTTTACAGGCTTAAACACAAATCTAAAGCGTTTATATGTATGTACATCAATAAATAATTATTTATCGCAAAAAATGTCATGACCGACTTCAACCGTGTACAGAATTCGCGAATATTTCGCACGGATCGATGTAGCATTTTTCACATTATTGTTAGTTTATCAAATATGGCTCAGCCGATTTCGCTAAAATTTAAATGAGACTAACTGTGGAGTATACTCTTTCTAATGAAAAAATAATTATCGAAATTGGACCACTATATAAAAAGTATTGCGTGAAAAAAAAAATATACGCGTCGAATTGAGTACATCCTCCGTATCGTCGCATCGGTCAAAAATACCGCGTCGATGTTTTTATAGGACGAGCATTTTTCTACCAGGTGGCTACAGCAAGCCCACGAAGTTATGACAAAATGATTTGTGCTCTCCTTTCGAATAGACCGATTTCAACCAAATACTCGCTCGGTGGTAGGTATCCTTTGTCCCGTTCACGCGACCCGCTTCCCAATGCGGCTATTGTGCTCGGATTAAATTATATTTCTAAACGAATCCACCGAGATCCTGTCGCCGAGGAAATTGTCTCAGAAACTGTGCTGATTTTGGAGTTAGGACAATGTTGTGCTATCTCATTTTTTAAAGACCTTTTTATAAATGTATCTTTTACAGAAGGTTTTATCCGCAAGATACTGATACGAGTATGATAGCCAGCGTCGACGTATGGTACGAGTAAATGCACCGGTTGTGACCTTAGTGTAATTTTTGGCCACTTTGAATTTTAATGATTGTGTAGACAAATTTTATATAATGTTTTAAAAGAGTTTTTTTAAATTTCGACATTCAGGCAAACAATATTTATGGTGTTGGATTGCTTACAATCTATTTAGACAATCATTTTAACATCAAATAATCAAAACCGGCGCATATTCACTTTTTCAACTAAAGGCTATCACTACACTACTTTTAAGTCCTAGTTATGTCATTTTATAGTTCTTTGACTGGTCGTGAACTCGGCGAATCGGCCAAAATACTGCTATACAGCCCTAGGCAGTGTCTCAGTTGTTTTCCAATAGGTAGAAATAAATTTCTCTCAGGTCCATTCCTGGCGCATACCGCTTTTCAAGGAGCTGGTATGGTATTGCATGTATTATGGACCTAGAAGACCTATAAGACAATCCGTGTCCAAGTATTTCCATTTAGCCCCAGACTAATTTTACGTTGTTAGTACCTGATGGTACTAACAAACGTAATGGTACTAGTGACATAAAAGCACGTCGGTTGTATCACCGATGGTACAAATCAATGGTCAATGGTAAAAGCAAACCTACTAAATTTAACCGACGAAACTGAGCAGGTACTTAAGTCGACGCGTATATTTTTTTAATATATTAAGAAGCATACAACGCATATACGCGAACTAATCGAATTTTGTGCGTAAGTAGATTGCAATGTTGAAGTCGGTTGAGCCATTTGTAGCAAAAAATAAATATGTTTACCATTAATAACAACGAATTTACATTTTGATCTTTTCGTTTCTAATTTACTACTACATTCAACCATTTGTTTACATTTTTACAAGCTTTCGTATTTACCTTGCAATGGATGTACCTAAGTATGTTTAGAAACTCCTGTACTAAACAAGATAGACTCATCGTGTTTGGGCTCGTTTTGCTTGGTTTGTCTAGCACTCTGCTGCTACATGATATCCGGATATCAAAAGCTTGTACTTAAAAAGTTATATTTTTATAATTATTCAATTTGTTTCTCCCACTGAAACCAAAGTTTCAGAGCTCCGCAGCTTTCGTGGCTAAATCTGAAAGACTGGTTAGGAAGAAATGAGGTTCTGATTCGTGTGGATGGTTGATTTGATCTCAATTCGTTTCATGCCACGATGATTATTATTTTTTTCACGTGCGGTATTAGGGGCCAGACTGAATTTAGTTTTGGAAATGGATTTAGTTTTCAGATAACGTTTGTATGTTTGGTTCTCAAGATATAGATCTTATACCTACATATCTTTTAAAAACTCTTGTATGTGAATATTTTGGTTTGTCTAGCGAGAAAACGTGAATTTCGATATTTTTTAATGTTTATCAGTACCTAATATACTACCAACAATGAGTAGATCGACGATTTGAGGATAAGATTGGCAAACTGATACAAAAGTTCCTTATAACATTTTCCTTTTCGCAAAAAATGGCATGACCAACTTCAACCGTGTACAGAATTCGCGAATATTTCGCACGGATCGATGTTGCATTTTTCACATTATTGTTGATTTATCAAAAATGGCTCAGCCAATTACGATAAAGTTTCTAAGTGTACTCGTTCCAATAAAAAAAAGAATTATTGAAATTGGACTACTATGTATAAAGTTATGCGTAGAAAAAATATACGCGTCGAATTAAGTACCTCCTCCCTTTCGTCTGTCCAAAATAACAACTACATCTTTTGGGAAAAGTGGTACCTACTAAGCTTAAAACTCTCTAATTATAATCAAAATAGCAATATATCATAGCTACATATGTTTTTTATGACTAGTAAGTGAACGAAATTATTTGGTAAATGAGAATTAGACAATCCTATACCTATATTCGTATAAGTGAATTACATTTCCACTAACAGACATTTAGATACACAGACAAGCACCTCAAACGTACTCATACAACACCCGTTTTTTGCTAAAAGTGACCTCTTTTGAAGTAAACGGCGTAGATACGCTAAGTTTCTTAAAGTTATCTTCAAGTTATCTCAATACATGGGTGAATCAAAATGGCAAGCATGTAACCCCGCCCGCCCCGTCCCGTCCCGTCCCACGGAAGTCGTCACGTTCGCGCCTTGCTCCGCCTCGCTGCACTCATACGATTTGATTTCACACTTTTCAGTATAGAGTTGATGAAACCACCCAACTAAAACTAAAATATGAAATATAAAAATATTTCATAGTAAGCTGTCTGAACAGAATAAAAAAATAAATACAGAATGTTGTGAACAAACAAGTGAGGCTGGCATAAACTAAGCCTGGCCATGTACAAACACAACACACACATCGACACGTACAAAAAAACTATGCCTAGGCTTGTCAGTTGAACTACGGCGGCGCAACACCGACGCACTCACACATGTATAAAAAAACCGGTCTCACTTGTCTGTTCACGACGTTCTGTCTTGTTTTTTTTATTTGGTCTGAGAGTAAGCCCAGACTTTGTTGTTAGTCGTTTGAAGACATCCATCCTTTGCCAGACCTTTCTACCAGACTTTGTACCACGCTTTGAAGTAAATGTAAGTAAACAAATGAGAAGGAAAAATCGGAATTTAATATTTTTTATACATCGTAGTAAGTTTTTTTTCTAAATTTATTATTTTTAACCCCCGACGAAAAAGAGGGGTCTGTCTGTGGCATCATAGCGCCCGAACCACTGAACCGATTTCAGTTTAGTTTTTTTCGGATGAAAGGAGACTTAATCGAGAGTGTTCTTAGCTATGTTTTATAAAAATCGATTGAGCCGTTTAAGAGTTATGGTGGGTTAAAGTGGGGATGGAAGAACCAAAATTCTACAAATGTGCCCAAAATGGTTGTCAATTGAAAGTTTGTTGTCAAATATTTTTGTGTCGGGGGTTTTTTAATTAGGTACATTATTGCTTATATTCCAGTAATATTTTCCGAGACCGTAATATGACTGGAAAATATTTTCCCACTTAAACTGAGGGTAAAAAAAATAATGGCAATTCCATATTACAAAACAAATAGGTAAAACAGGTATTGTAAAGATGTCCACAAAAAAGTAAGTAAGTTCGTATAGGCCGGGTGGTTAGCCCTGGTATCAGAGTTTTAAGGCCGCCTGAAGGCCTCTGACTTGCCTACATGGTTAAAACAACCAAATATTTATTTATTATTTATTTAATACACAAGTAAGGTACAAAGTCATAAGAATAGCTCCAAACATTTTTGGCGTCACTGAAAACCGAAAAAACATCAAATGGCGTAGCGTCTCGTAGACTCGTAGCAAACACGATAAAGTGACACGGAACATACTTAGACGATTGTATATTAAAGAAAACAAGAGTTACTTGCTTTTACATGTATTTGACCAAAACAGCGTTTCATTTTTAACCGACTTCCAAAAAGGAGGTGTTTTATGTTCGTGTGTATGTATTTTTTTGTGATAGATATTTTCGCCAATTGTAAACTGAATCAACTAATTCTTAGTTTGAAATGGCATTTCCCCTAGATGATCCCATTTGAATTTTATTGAAATCGGCTGAGCCGTCTTTGAAAAATCAACAATAATGCAAAAAATATGATGTGAATTACAAATAAATTCGTGCGAACTAGAACACTGTTAAAGTCTTAAATGCCATTTTTGGCGAAAAATAATTATATCAAAAATTAAGGTTGTTTTATCAACTCTGTAGATTTCTATAAGGTATGCCACATACGGAGGTATCAAACGCGCGTCAGTCAGGATCAAGCAGGTTGCCGCGCCGCTGAACCCTGCGGTCTCACGCCCCAACTGGCTCAGGGTTTCTTGCTCCTCTCACGGAACCCTGATTATTGCTTCCTTGGATTCGCTTCCGTGTTTCAGAGGAAATGAGATTACTTTTAAAGTTTGTTAGTTGTTTAGTTTCTTCACACTTCATGCGTGTAGCAGTGGTATGAGGTAAAATTATTCCTTATGAAATATATTTAAAAGGAGGGCTTGAAACATAGAATATGAATACGAATAATACGTTATGTACACATTAATATGAACATTATACATACAAGATGTTTTAAAGAGCCGATACTTATTCTGAACAACACATTTATGACACCGATCACGTAATCTTGAAAAAAAGCTGTTCTTTACAAAAAACTCCTCAATTTTCAGCATGGAAGCAAAGAAAAAAACCATACTGATTTTCGGGATGTTCTTACCATTCTGTATACAGGGTTATTCCTAATCAATTAGCATCCTTTTAGGGGCTTATTCTGTACATAAAAACTTTTGTTCTGCAACTTTTGTCAAAAATAAAAAAAAAAATTGGTGTTCCATAGAAAAATATCCCCACGACAAAATGTATGGAACAGCTGTTTTTTTTTTGAGTTTTGATAAAAGTCGCAGAACAAAAGTTGTTAGTTTTGATGTACAGAATAAGCCCCTAAAAGGATGCTAATTAAATAAATAAATATAAATAATTAAATATGTATTAGGAGACATCTTACACACGGTCTCTGACCCCAAACTAGGCAAAGCTTGTGATATGGCTGCCAGAGATTGATATACTACATATACATATGTTAAATACATACTTATATAGATAGTGCCTAAATAACGCCCAGACACAGAGCAAACACCTATGTTCATCACACAAATGTTTGCCCTGGGTGGGGATCGAATTCACGCCTCTTTGACCCAGAAGTCAGGGTCACTAACCACTGAGCCACCGAGGCAGTTAGTTAAGATCAGGCAGTCAGTCAATTGATTAAGAATAACCCGGTATATCGAAGTTTCTGGTCGTTCATCTGTTCACGTTTTTTCAGTGAAATCACTGATTATTCTTTACTACAAAGCTAATACTTCTCATAAAAGGATTAAAATCATTGTCACGGTTTATAAGAGGCATCAGAAAGTTGAATTAAATGAAAACAGACAACAAGAAGTCACAGCGTCTGGTTCTCGGTAAAATCCTCCAACAAATCTTAATAATTCAATCAGCGCGCGCGCCGTCAAGCGTGAGAACATCACAATACGCACAATATCAGTATGGGTTCTATCTTAATACTGAATTAATATTTTTGATGACTGCACAGCAACAAAGGTCTTAGAATGATATTATACTACAAAAACTCCAGTAGTTTTCATCAGGCTCCACACCTTTTTGTACAGTACAGAGAATACCGCATCATCACCATCACTACATAGTATAAAACAAAGTCGCTTTCTCTGTCCCTATATCCCTATGCTTAAATCTTTAAAACTACGCAACGGATTTTGATGCAGTTTTTTAGTAGATAGAGTGATTCAAGAGAAAGGTTTACCTGTATAATAAACCTGTACAAAGCCGGGGCGGGTCGCTAGTATACAGATAAATTACAAATGAAATGTTTATCTAAATAGTATATTTTATCGAAATCGCTAGTCGTTTCCGAGATTCAAATCCCGTACAATTTTTTTTATAAAAAATTGCTCTTTTAAAAGTATCAGCTACAATCGGAATCTAATCTACCCGAAGCTCAGTAGCGCTCACCCATATAAAGACTAAATATGTCATAAACTTAATCCGTCTTACCACAAAAGATTTACGCAACAATTGCACGGTAAAACAGTGTTTTACAGCGTGTTTAAATCTTTTGTGTTAAGGCGGTATAGGTTTTCGTTACAGAGTTTCGTCCTTCAACAGGAAAAAATATTATGTAAATTAATGCACTGTTTGTGTTCCATGCGCTACTGCTACGCTGTATCTGCTACGCCGACCGAAAAATGCCAAACAACGTAGCGTCTCGTAGCCGCATCGTAGACTCGTAGCAAAACTATTTTTACTGGATTCTAAAAGCTTAGTTATAGTAGTTTATGCAACTGTCATATAATGAAGGGTATTAAAACACAAGTGTGAGTTTATGAAACGAGCGCAGCGAGTTTCATAATAGTAACGAGTGTTTTAATACCCGTGTTATATGCAGTTGCATACACTACTTCATCTTCACTAATAAAAATAAAAAAAAATAAAAAAAACATATTGCGAAACATTAAATTCACGCGTACGTGTATTGTCACAGTGAACTTGGCGCCATTAAAATCTAACCAATGAGAGCGCAGCTGCGCGCGCAGGGCCAATCAGGAGCGAGCGCGCGATGTTATAATGAGATTTTACGATATCGATGTGGATATTATAACATCATGTGAAATTGCTTAAATGTTGTCTGCGCTATAACAGTAGTCATTATAAGTCAAGTATTGGAAACATAAGTAGAATGTTACAACATTAGTGTAGAAAATTTTTTTAAAGATACGTAAATGTATACAAATGTACATATAAGAAGAAAATAAAACAATTAAAAATAATGCCTACACTATTATGCAATTTTACTCATGTAACTACTAATTTTGAATACCTACCCAATGGATCTTGTGATTTTTCTTACATATTTGACAACGGTGAGAAAATGAGTATGTAATCAGTACTTTTGTCACGTAACTACATTTATACCAAGATGATATGAATAACCAAGAATCTACAAGTATCTTAGCCATATTCTACGATTCGAACCCTTTCCAAAAGGAACAACAGAATATTCTTAACATTATTAACATCAGAATATGCTAAGTTGTCTCTTATTCCGTAATTCCTTCGAACAGCTTCGGGCGGAATGGAATAATTAGAATTTTAGATTGGAATTTGGAAATTTGGAATTTTCCACGTTCGCTGTAATACGGCCGTTAATGAAATTTAAATATTGTTTTATTAATTTGACTGTTTAAGGATTTGTTTTGAAAGGGTTTCTTGGAATGAACTCTGTTGATTTTCATAATGTTGTACGGGTATGAAATGTTCATTTAATATTTAAATGATATTTTTTGAGAATTTCTAGACATTAGGCTTAATTTTTAAGGTTTTTACACCTACATCGACTACTAAAATACACGTTCGTGTTTCCACTTGGAATCAAAAATAATTTTGTTAAACAAAATACAGTGAACTACAAATAATAGTCTTACTCAGTCTCAATTGTCAGCTAAACATCACTTGCAAATATTTAAAAAAAAACCTTCGCTTTCAGTCATTAGTCAAAAATATAATTCCCATCAACATTCAATATATCCCTTTCTTTGGCGTAATCAACACCTATCTACCCAAATACGTATCGATGATTTGATATCAATATGCAAATAGCGGCCTAAAATCAATTTCCATCAGACAATAGCAATAGCCGTAAAACATCCTGTTTGATGGCACCAGACTGCGTCTGATAGACGTTGATTAATGTTCTGGCTGGATTAAAAAAACTTTGTGTTTCAGTGGCGGCTAGGAACATAGGTGGCGTGGAAAGGTTTGGTGCAAATGTTTTTTTTTATTCAACAATATTTAATACTGAATTCTCAATCATTAATAATATTTACATGCATATTAATATGTACATGCAAGTAACATATTTTATATAGTTATACATATGCCTGTATAAGGGTACGGATTTTCTGTATCTTTTAGTGACTACACATTTCTGTTTTTTTAAAGTACAAAAGTGTACTTTAGTAAATTTTCTATTTTTAAACTTAAAAAACGATACATTCTACAAACCAGATCTAACTTTCAAACAATCCCTTACTTAACAGTGACTTGTTTTAAAGTTGATAGGTTCATACGTAATAAATAACATATAATCACACCTATATATGAGTTTAAAAAAATATTGTATTAGTAAATTCTGCTGAATGCGGAATAACCTAGTGCTGCAGTCTAAAGTAGCAAAAAAAAAAAATTCAACAATTGGATCACTTAAGTGCAGTGTGTATTTGAATAGTCGAACGCAATTTACTTAGAAAAAAGTTCTCACAATACTCAAAACATACATTGAAAATACTAAATTAATTGTAATTTAAAGTGCTAACCATAAAACTCCATTTAACTTATAAATAAAAAAATACTTTGTCCTATCTTTTCAGGTTCCTCTCCACGTGTTTTTGTTCTAGCGACATTTGATTTCGGTGACATCTGGCGGAAGTAATGGATTTTTTCAGTTAGCTGAAGGTGAAAATTTAATCTATGGTGATAAGTGACGACCGAAAAAAGATTTAACCGACATTATTTGTACGGGAATTTGCGTAATTCGTTCAACATGTTAAATTTTATGTTCTACTCTACTTTATTAATGTTTTATGTAGGTGCTTAATAGCGATGAAACCCAGTATCGTATGTGAACAAATTAGGTTAACATTGGTATAAATAATTTATAAAAATACCTAAATTACTCGTTTAATTTGGAATAACTGAGCGACCGCACTGCCACACTTGAATATACGGTATTATATAAATGATCATTATGTTTCCCTGGAAAAACTAACTGGTTCTAACTAACTACTGGTAAATCAATTAGCATCCTTTTAAGGGATTGTTCTGTACATCAAAACTTTCGTTCAACGACTTTTATCAAATCTCAAAAAAATGCTGTTCCACTGTGTTCCACAGAAAAATTGAACGATATTTTTCTGTGGAACAGCATTTTTTACCTTGACAAAAAGTATAGAATAGCTGTTTTTTTTTAGTTTTTACAAAAGTCGCAGATTTAAAGCTGTTAGTTTTGATGTACAGAATAAGCTCCTGAAAGAATGTTTATTGATTACCGTAATCCTGTAGATTCCATTTTGGGGGATGACAATTTTCTTCCATTTAATTTTATCCAGCTGAGAAATCAAAACAAACCAAACATGCCTGCATAATGGGATATTTGTGCATTTGTTGGCAAAAATGCAAAAAGAGATAAAGAAAGCATGGCGTAACAAAGTCAAAGTTTTGCGGCGGCAGCCTAGACAGTATTGTAGTTCTGAAGACTGTCTATTGTACTCTGCATACGTCGTCTACTTCGATATTGCGTGGAATCTCGTAGAACTGCCAAGAGGCAAGGCGAGGGTTAAGAATTGCGGTAACTATTATCAAAGCATTCGATGTTAAACCTTCTTTCGATTGAACACATTAAATTTCTCCGAGCCTATAGCTTTTTAAGTAGGACGTCCTTATCATTCAATATGGAGATAAAAAGAGAGACAATATATCTTTTGAAAATTCAGTTAAAGTAGAGAGGTTTGAGCTTTTAATGATGGCTAGGGGCTAGATTATAAATTATAATTGTACGTGAACGCGATTGAACGAAACAGTAAAAAATAAAACAACCGACCAAAAACCAAAGCTAAGATATTTCTAAAATAATAGATTTGACCAGATTCTAGGCGAGGAAAAAAGCATAAGCAAATATAAATAAGTCTATATCTCGACTTGTTCTTAACCAATTTCGTTCATATTCGCCAACTTCGTCCCCCCTTTTTTTAAGAGAAACCCCCATCCCCAATCGACAATCGTAGACATAAAAAATCTGAAAATATATAAAACTCATGTAGGTACATATTTCGTTAAAATTAGTTGAAAAATGTAATTGTTAGAGGAGAATCAACATGCGGATAGATGAAAGCAAAATCATCGAATTTGCGTCGAGCGACACCTCTTCCACCTCGTTCACTCTTTCAAATAATGTATCATATCGAGTGGCTTCAAAATAAGGAAACCGCAAACTTCGTCTGGCAGAGTTGGGTCCCGTCCGCCCCATAATGCGCCCTAACTGCTCAAGTATTTGCAAACTGCTGTTTGATGACTTCTTGTTGGCTTCTTCTGAATAAAAAGGCCTTTTTGAACCTTTTCAATACATAACAAGTGAAACAGGCTGTTGATTTGCAAAGTGCAGGAACTTTCAGAGGTATAGAGGTAGTATATATAATAGTTTGATAAACTAGGTTAAGTACTAATTAGTTTTCAAGTTTGTCAATTTTCTGTATTAAGCATAATGAGAGAGATTGTTAGGAAACTGATTTGGTACTTATTTATAGTACCTACTAATTTATATTATATTTTATTTTAATCTTCCATCCATCCATCAGCCATAAGACGTCCACTGCTGGACATAGCCCCCCCTATTGGATCTCCAATAAGACCGGTTGTTATCGGTTTGCATTTGCAATTATTATCATGGTGTGAAACAAAAAAAAATTACTTTTTTATAATCATCGTTATGATATGCGCAGCTTGTTTTTTTTTGTTTTTTAAGCAAACGTCTTGATTGATAGTTACAACAAAGAACAAAAAGACTATAACTATTAGCTACTGCTTTTAAAATGGTATTTTATATTATGTTCGCTAAGTAAAGCAAGAAAGTGGAACACCTTGTAATGTCGAGCTTGTAATGTTCGATAAATTGGTGTCTAAAAATATCTAAAGCAAAAATATGCTATAGATATTTTAAGACGCGACTAATTTTAACTATATCTAGTCTAAAAAATTAGACGAGATATAGTTAAAATTAAACTAGCAACCCGCCCCGGCTTCGCATAGGTGTATTATACATTTAAAACTTCCTCTTGAATCACCTTTTCTATAAATAAAACCGCATTAAAATCCGTTGTTTTAAAGATAAAAGCATACACAGGGACCAACAAACAGGGAAGCGACTTTGCTTTAAACTATGTAGTGATGCAAAAGCTATTTAAAAATGACATTTATTTCATAATCAAAACAAAAACATTTGAAATGCGGTTGTAAAGCTAAAATCTATTCTTGTAAAATCACATTCAGTGTAAGTCGCACACGACTGTAGGACTGGGACAGGGGTAGAGCTATTCATTTCGCTGAAGTCACGTAGGGTAATGTATATTCTAATATATTTGCCGGGAATGACTTTTCGTGTGTACCGGCCCGTAAGGTCTGCGGCCGTCGGGTAGGGATGAGCTACTTTATACCTTAGTTTTTGGTTTTCAACTCAGAAAAGGAGGTTTTATATCCAGGGTCAAGGGTAATAACGCAAATCTTTTAAGAGATTCACTGTTACAAAGATATACACGACAAACTTATACAGGGTCATAGGTAAACGCAAAAACTTTTAAGGGCGGTTCTAGTACATCTAAGCAAACATTTTTTGTTCTAGGAGTTTTGGAAAATAACGAAGTAAAAATCAGCTTTTTCATACAAAAAGTTCTTCAACGCACGGCAAAATGTATGGAGAAGCGAATTTTTGCTTTGCGATTTTTCAGAAGTCGTAGTAAATAAATCATGATTATTTAAACTCATGGTACAAAAGTTGTTTGTCTACTTTGACATACAAATACAATATAAATAACAGTGATAATTATGATTATTAATCTACAACTTAAACTTATGTGACGAAAAAGAACAACACTTAAAAAATTAGCAAAAATACAAAAATTGCCTGCAAAAACTATTCAGAACATGGAAGAAGGACTGAGTCATTTGTAGAAATGTATTACCTAATAGAACATGTACAATATCTTCTCCAATGTTTTTTTTTTAGTATCTCCTGCCTGGATCCATTTTTTTATTGAAATAAAATAGTATTTTGTAAATCTAGTTCTGTTTAATTACTTAACATCAAATACATATTTATCGATATTTGTAAAAATGCTGTCCTATCTCTACCTGACCCCGTATTTACTCTGCAGCTCGCCAGTTCATCTTCATTTTTTATCTCTTTCACCGGAAAAAGGGCAAAAAAAAACCGGAAACCGCTACCGTAATGAGTGTAAAAAAATATGCGAAAGATATTCCTGGCTATGCTTGTTCCCTTTTGCCCTATAAATGTCAGATTTCTATGCGTTTCAGTCGGAGTAATATTACTTAGAAGTACTTATGAAGAGTGTATCTTTTAACTTAATGCGTTGATTTTTAAGGGGTAGAAGTAAGCGAGTAACTAAGTAGGTATTGACCTGATGGCTAGCCCTGGTGTCATAATTTTGAAGCCGTCTGAAAGTTTCTGAGATGGTTAAACGGTTTGAAAACCCGGACCCACAATTTAACGTATCGTGCAAGCTATGGCAGCACTCGGTTATAAATGCCACCCATCCTAGGACTGAACCTGCCAAACGTTGCTTAACTTCAGCGATCGCTAAGAAACGCTAGTCAAACTACGCTATGAGAGCTACAACCACGACGTAGAACTATAAAGAAATAAAATACTCGTATGTTTTATACGTAACAGTTATGGTCATCACTGATGTGAAATTTCACTCAGTATACCAATTTAATGCGCATAAAGTACACTATTATATATTTTAAATACGAACAAGAACCGAAATACCACAATAACAAGCAAGCCGCACCGTACAATAATTAGATAGAACCGAAATGAATTGTCCAATAGACAATCTCTCGTTACGCGGCCTCTTAGCGAAATGCCTTGTAAATTGGACAATAAGGGGATTTTAACCGCCAAACTCCATCTCGTTTGCAAAACATCAATAAAATTAAAAAAAAACAAAAACAACACAAACGACTACAATCATATCAAAATTCGAATAGGTCGCTCGATCAATGTATACCATTTTTAGATTATTCTTGATTTTTCAAAAACTCAGTCAATTTCAATGAAATTTAAATGAGAAATATGTAATTATTTTTCACAAAAAATGGCAAAACCGCCTTCCATCGTATACAAAATTCGAATATTTCGCTAGAATTGCTCACATTATCGTTGTTTTTTTATAAACGGCTTAGCCGATATCGGTAAAATTTTAATGGAAATATTTCGGGAGTTTACTTTTTCCAATTAAAAAAGAATTTTTCGATTCAGTCCACAATCGGTGTAATTATCGATGTTCATCGTGTACAAAATTCGGAAATTTCGCTCGAATTCCTTACATTATTGTTGATTTTTTCAGAAACGGCTCAGCCGATTTCTTTAAAATTTAAATGGGACCATCTCGAGAGTTACCCTTTTGAATTAAAAAATAATTTTTCAATTCGGTTCACAATTGGCGAAATTATTGATGAACATAAACAAAAAAGTAAATAAAAAAAAACACACAGAGGAACATAGCACCTCCTCCTTTTTGGAAGTCGGTTAATGAAATGTGTTTTAAATTGAAAAGGCTCAGAAGATCTATCTACCGAACGAAAATATAATCATTAAAACAGGTTGTTATTTGGCGGAATAACCGCGTAACATACATACCAATATGATATGAATATCATTTTTAAAGTGAGTAAAAAAACTAAGTCGCATTTGATAGTTATAAAACTAATAAAGTTAAACTAGTTAAAAAAAACTCTTTATTTCACAAAGTACATAATAGAAATTAAAAAAGTTGTAGCTTAATTCAATGTCTTCTGTTAAATTAAAAGATATTAAATAAAAAGATAGTTCCTTCGTTACGTTGCATGAATTGTAAATAATTCAATTCAATGTACTGTACTGTACCAGCCTATTTCATAGTCCATTGCAGGACGTAGGCCAACCCACCTAGGGTGGAACAATTCATTGGCTTTTAGGAATTTGCAAAAATGTGTGAGTTAGACATCTGCGGCAGGTTGAAAGACCGTTAACGAAATGCTTTGTAAATTGGAGAATAAGGGCCCGCTGGCCCTTGATTTGATTTAAATGTCAAAGTGTGGGATATAGACTATGGCTAGGTACATGTCTATATGTTTTGACATAGATCACAAAGACAGAGACAGCTTTTTATTGTGACTAAAATACAGAGCAATTAATTATAACCAAATTATAACCAATAGAGTATTGTTCTCACTAGTGAAAAAATAGTTTAGTAATAAATCTGTTAAAAAAATATTAGACACATATGTTTGTTTTGTCAGTTAACTAAGATATGACAAATATTAAGGGGGTCAAAGATCCGGAGTTGGAATTAATGACGTAATTTATGTATTAAAAGTGTAGTGTAGACGTCACGCGATACTTATATTTTATGATTTTTTTTTTGTTAGTGTGACTAACGGACTTAAAATTTTTTTTTTTGAAAATTACGTAAGTTTTATTTTAAGACGGCGCCCGCCCTGTATATATAATGGCCGACAAGGGTGACTAAGTCTCCATCATTATCGTTATCAGCCGTAGGACGTTAACTGCTGCATATAGGCCTCCCCTATGGATACTAAATAGGTCAGTTTGAAGCTGTTTGAATTTAGCGCGTTTCTGTTGTCTTACTATATCGTCGGTGCAGCTAGTTGGCGGACGTCCAACGCTGCGCTTGCCGGTAGGTGGTCTCCATTCGAGAATTTTACAGCCCCTTACAGCCCCTTCGGCCATTCGTTTTTCGAGGTTATACGCCTTGCAGTTAAAACTAAAAATTCCATACATAAATTCACATTTTGATCCCATACAATAGGGTACGGGGCCAGAATTTGATACTATGTCTCTTTCTCAAAACCATGTTTCCTAACTTGAGAAGATATCACTACAAATCCAACATCAAACAGAAAAGTTAAGGCATTCCAAACTGTAACGCTACAAGTATTAGTTATAAGTGTGACGTCACGCGTACGGTACGGTACGGTACGAGTAGTAGTTAGATGTGTGACGTCACGCGTACGGTATGTCGCAGTAAATCTTCGCGCCCTGTTGGTCGGTTTAATTAATCCAAAATGCCGGGACGTATGTACGACGAATATTTGGAACAAATGCTTTATTGGATTTTGGTAAAAATATATTTACGAGTTGACGAAATATACGATACCTACCCATGTCGGAGCTCGTAGAGGGTAGGTACAGAATCCACCAAAGAATAGGTAAATATCGCAGCTTATAGACGTGACTCAGAAGCGAGATGGGTCTGTAATTCTTCAATAAGGTGTTGTCACCTTTTTTAAAGAATAGCACCACTACTGTTCACACTGCTTCTGTTCCATGCATCTGGCGTTATGCCCTCGAGAACAACGGGATTGAAAAGCTTCTGATGTACCGGTTTACCACCCGCTTTCAGAAGCTCTGAAGTGATTCCGTCATCACCCGGCGCCTTGTTGTTCTTAAGCTGGTTCAGGGCCATTCTAATCTCGTACAGGCTGATGTCGGGATATCTTCGGTGAATTGTCGGGTCAGCTTGGCTCTGGGACCTGTAGCCACGCTGCTAACAGGCTTAGCTACCGAAGCGTATAACTGCCCATATAACTTTTCGATCTTCTCTAATACCTCTGCTTTGGTCGACCTCAAACTGCCGTCTTCTCTCTTCAGCTTTGTCAACTAGGTTTGCCCAATAGAGAAATATCTCTTGCGAATGCTTTGGAGCATTTATTCTGCTCAATCGTCTCCTTGATATGCGAGATCTGTTTATTGAGCCGCCTATATGACTTGGCGTCCTCGGAAGACTGCAGTATTAACGAATGTCGTTCGGCTATGAGGTTCAGAGTGTGACTCGATAGCTTTTTTTCCCTTTTGAACGTTTGGGTTTGAAAAATCTAGTACCCACCGTTTGGACAGCTTCTACGAACCTGTTATTAATCTCGTCCACCGACGCAAGATTTCCAGGCAATCAAAGCAATTTGAGAGCTCAAGCTTAAAAGATTTCGGGGTTTTGTATATGGGCTCGAGTAGATCGGAGCGTAGACTTCATCAGGCGAGACCGTTCAAGTCTAACGTTAATATTCAATGTGCCTCGTACCATTCGGTGATCGCTGCCAGTTTTCACTTTGTGAATCACGGAGATATCATTGAATATTCGCCGCTTTTCGGTCATGATGAAGTCTATCTCATATCTCGTGAAACCATCGGGGCTCATCCAGGTCAATTTCCTGTGGGGTGGCTTCTTGAAGAAAGAGTTTGTTATAAAGAGCCCCTCTTTCTCCAAAAAGTCAGCCAGCCAGCAATATGTATGTACACCGTTTTAAAATAAAAATATTCCTATTCGTATTCTATGCCCCATGTTCATTTAAAGTATTCTAAAAAAAGTCCAGCGAGATATCGAAACTATCCCCCTGTCGGCGCCAATCAATAGTCGATTAATCACGGCGGTGCGTGCGCGCGCGCACTCGCGCGGAAAATCTTACAAAAAATCGCGAGCCGCGTTCACGCGCGGCCGGACTCGCCCGCCTGACAGCCGCGGAGCTCCGTGGAGACGACATTGTCACTTCAAGTTTATATGACTGCTTCGGTGGCTCAGTGGTAAGTGGCCCTAACTACTGCGTCAAAGAGGCTTGGGTTCGATCCCCACCCAGGGAAAGGATTTATGTGATGAGCAAAGGTCTTTGCTCTGTGTCTTGGTGTTATTAAGTTACTGTTTAAATAAGTACTGTACCAGCCTTTTTTAATAGTCCACTGCAGGACGTAGGCTTACCCACGAAAGGTAATTGGGCCATATCCACCACGCTAGCCCAGAGCAGGTTGGTGGATTCACATACGCCATCGAATTTCCTCAACGGACGTATGCAGGTTGCCTCACGATGTTTTCGTTCACCGAAAGGCCAGTGGTTTGAAATTCCGTACATAAATTCCAAATAACTCATTGATACGGGACTGGGATTTGAACCCACGACCTCATGATTGTAAGGCAGGTCTCACCACCTCTTCACCACCGCGGCTTCTATTATATCTGTATAAGTATGTATTTAAAAGTATGTATAAGTAGGTTATCAGCCTCTGGCAGCCATATCACAAGATTTGCTTAGTTTGGGGTCAGAGGCCGTGTGTAAGATGTCCCCAAATATTTATTTATTTATAAATTTTCCTGCCCTTCCCTTTTAACCGACGAAACGAGTCGTTTTTGAAAAATAAACATCGTTTGTGAAAACGACTACATTGATACGTGCGAACTATTCGAATTTTGTACACGGTTGAAGTCGGTTATGCCATTTTTGACGAAAAATAATTACATACTTTTATATTTATAAAAATAATAATAAGGGCTCACCTAAAAACCAGCGCTGGGTGTTCGGTATATAGGTACATGTACTTAGCATAAATGCTAAAGTGAGTTCCTTTCAACATATCCGTATTCGCTATTTTTATTGTGCACCTATCTTTATTTATCAATTTATCTTTTTTTATCTGATTTTCCTGAAAGATGTTATTTGTTCAACAAACAGACAACAAAGACACAGAATTATAATTAAACTCACTGTAACATTATTTTTAAGTCATTTTGTTGCTATCAACTGCATACGATTGATACGACATTCATGTAGATTATAATCTTCCTTAAATAGTATAAAATAAAGTCGCTATTTTCGTTTGTTTGTTTGTCTGTATGCTTAAATCTTTAAAACTACGCAACGGATTTTGATGCGGTTTTTTTTAATGGATAGAGTGATTCAAGAGGAAGGTTTATATGTATAATACACCTGTGCGAAGCCGGGGCGGGTCGTCTAGTTATTTATAAATAGGAAATTTTTTGTACAGATAAACAGGGTGTTGCTCTGAGGAGTGCAAGTCCTTTTAGAGTTGAACAATTTTTAAAATGCTCTAAAAGTCGCTGTACTTTGAAAAAAAAACTTTTGTAACGTATTTCAAATAATAATAAAATAGTTATACTATACCACATGGACGCAGACTTTGCTTTGATTTTTAGACACTATTTTTATTTTGTATATAGGTATATTTTACATTATCTGCGTATGTATATATATTTGGTAGTTTAGAATAATCCTTCAATGTTATTGAAACCATGTAAATAAAAAAATTAAACCCAAAAAATGACAATATAATTATTTTAGTGTGAAATCGGGCGTGGCTACTCCACAGGTTTTGTCCCGATAGTAAGAGAAGGGTGCGGCCGGGCTGTGCCGTGTCGATAACAGCGCGGACATAAATCACGGGGCGAATGTCTTGCCGTTGGTTGCAGGCGCGATTTGCCTGCCCTACCCGCACATAGCCGGGGTACTTACTTTATATACCAAAAATAACTCTTATTTACAAATAACATAATTTTATTTACAGCTCTACATATCTAGTATCAAACAGAGACGCTTCTTGCTGTCTGTCTCTATGTATGCTTAAATCTATAAAACTACGCAACGGATTTTAATGCTGTTTTTTTAGTAGATAAAGTGATTCAATAGGAAGGTTTGTATGTATAATACACCTTTGCGAAGCTGGGGCGAGTCGCTAGTATTATACCTACAAGACTTACAAAATATTTTTATATATAAGGAATGATAATAATATTGGGCCCTGCCTCGCTGCCGGCGGCACTTTAGGTTATTTATAGTATTTTATTTTATACATAAATATTGTAAAAAAACTTAAATTTAGGAAATGAAACAAACATCTATGAGAATAATAATAACAGTAAATAAAATAAATAGCTAAAAAAATTATCAAATGACCCGCCCTTTATCGTTCCTGGTGCAAAGGTATCCATAACGCTTGCCGCATTGCCGCGTTGGATGGTGATTGACATCCTTGGCACCAGAAACGAGGTATACTAAAATAAACCTCATTTGATAAATTTAGGTACCGTAATGGGGGGAGGTGTGATAGTTGAAAAGGCACATCTATCACACCTCACTTTTTTTATTTTAAAAATTGTAAAAAAGTATTCATTTTCATAATTCTGCCCTTAAATATACCGTTTAAACCTTCGACCCCTAGCTTCTCTTTTTTTTTGCTTCATATTATGGATTCGACTATTGATAGGCGCCGATAGAGTAGTGTCAATATCTCGCTATGCGTTTTTTTCGAACAGGTACATACTTTAAATAACTTGCGATGTTAGTGGTTAGATTAAACCTTTACCAGGAGTATTGCAGCGGGTTTGCTGTCATGTTATTTATCAGCCGATTTCGATAATACATATTTAATCAAACGAGTTGTCACGAACCTTTCAATGTTTTCTTTATTGAGGCAAATCATAATTTAACAGTACCTATCCAACGAAAACGTTCGCCTCATTTTCCACCAATCAAACACAATTCCAAATTCAAACTAAAATCTAGCGTGCGTTCGTAGCCAGTGATGCGCGAGTGGCATCATGTCAACTGCATGACGTCAGATGCAACTAGCGCGTGTTCCGGACGCAGCCTCTTAATTAAGGGTGGATGTAACGTTTAGGGATGTTTTGGAAATACGAGTAGGGTCGAGTGGAGTAAATTGAGATAAGGACATCTCTATAAACGATAATTTATTAAAATAGATTGCTGTTGTCTTTTTTAATTTTGTAATAAGGAGCTCTATAATTTTACTGATACTATTTTTTTTAAATATAAGAATATTTAGAAATGGTAGGTAATTTTATGTGTATGTATTTATTAGTATATATGTGGATGTTTTATAAGTACGAATTTATTTTTGTTAACGCACACCCCCGTCTTTACTTGTTACATATTCCTACTCCATCCAAAGGTTGCCTGGCAGAGATCGCTTTTAGCAATAAGGCCGCCTCTTGTTACACTCTATAGTGAAAAGGATTTTGATATGTGTGTTATTTGTGCTCTTTGTGTCAACAATAAAGAATATTTATCTATTTTGCGTCTGCCCATGACCACTCGGTCGTAACTTAAGGACAATGAAACATATAATTTATCTCGTATTTTCAATGGGCAATTAGTCCCATAGTAAAGGAATAATGTGCTCATATCGTTAAAGTCTAAAAATGACAATATTATAAATGCGAAAGTGTGTAAATGAAAGTTTAATAGCAATTTGTGCATTTTTTTTTAATAAACAGGAAGTGTGTTTGTTGTTTCATTAGTCTGTTATTCACTTTCACACAGTAACAGAGCAACAGATTGACTTAATTTATGGCACAAATAGGTATAGTTCAAAGATCTTTCGGAGACACAGAAAAAAGATCTTTCTTTCACAGATATAGTTCGAAAACTGTTCGAAAAAAAACGCCCTAGTTAAACCACATCTTCTATACCTTATCGAGATTTGGGGATGCGCTGCTAAAACGAGAATCTGTAAATTACAAAGATTGCAGAACAAAATCATTAAAACCATTTTTAACTACGACTACCTAACTCCAACTAAGAAAATTTATTCAGCAACTAAAATAATGAACATAAAACAACTATACAAATATAACACATGTATCTTTATTCGAAAAACTTTAACTAAAACTATTCACACTAACATAATGTTTACAAAACAAAAAAATGTTGTTAACCGCCGAACTCGCCGGGCGAGCTATATCGTCATTCCAAGACATCGAACAAATTACGGCAAGACAATGCTCACAACTGAAGGTGCCAGACTTTATAACTCACTACCCTCACAAATAAAAAATGTTAACTCACTTCATGCCTTTAAAAAAACCTTAGCCGAATACATCGTAGAAGATGTATCGTTACTGTTATAACTAAAAGAAAAGAAGTGAGAAGTGAGTCTGTATTATGTTGTAATATGTTAAATTAGTTAATTTATTTAGATAATAATAGGTACGACTAAAATTGTAAAATATTTTGTAATTGTGTTATCATGTAAGTGACAAACTGTTTGTCTTTATGATAATAAATATCTTTAAACCGAACCGAAAACCGAAACTGTCGTGAGACATTTTCAATCAAACAATACTTCTCATGCACTTCCAAAAGATCTTATTGTATTTGTGTCTGATTTTTTATCAACTGTGTAAACATTTTTGTAAAGTTTTGTGAAATAAAATGATTATTTATTAGTCTCTCGATATTTATCGTGATATTTATCAAGAAATATTTTGGTATACTACACTTACAATACGAATCGCGTCAGTACAACGGTAAATTTTATTGAGTACACTCGTACGTTTCGTATTACAATATATATAAAGCTATGAGTGACAATATAAATAAAGCTTGCGTTGCTATTATATTAGCGACAGCATAACATTGAAATGACGTATCAAGCGAAAAAAATAGGCGAAATATTGGTTTCAAGATTGAAAATAATGTACCTCTACACATCTGAATAATATATGTATACCAAGAAATGGATGACTACTTATAATAAATTATTTTCTCATGCCCGATGCTCGCTTTAAACAACTGAGTCGGTACATCGCTGACAGAAAGAATACCACGCGATAAATATTGATTAGAGACTAGACGCTCGATATTTGTCGACGATACTTGATACAGATCGTGAATTTTTGGATTTCTAGAATCCAGCGATCACATTTCAGTGCATTGCGAGACGGCTCCGCGTGCTAACACTCGCCAGCTTGAGAAAGGTTGCCGAACGCGACCGAAACTATAGCCGTGGTTATGACTATCCGTACACGTCAGTGAGTCCCGTTATATATCGTATAAAATGTGTGAAAACCACGTTCATTTCCATAGTAAAATCCAGCGATTCGTATTACGATACGTGATACGCTATACTACACACTCGATAAATATCGTGATTACGATCCAAATATCACGATAAATATCGAGCGTGTAGCATAAGGCTCTCTATGTCTCTATTACTACATTTAATATAATATCAAAGCAAACAAGAACCTTCGATTAATATTACGTACACCTGTCACCTAAATAACGCATCATATCAAATACGCGGGTCTACCCGCAAACCGCCAATTTGGCTCCGCGATCAAAGATGGCGGACTGATGGCGTCTCGTCATGTGCCTCAGCTGGCAATATTAGCGAGGTTATAAGGTCGGTTACACCATACTCTAACTGATGATTAACCACTAATTTTAACCGTCGATTAAGAAATAGAGCGGATAATAATAGTAAGTCAATAGTTAATAGTAAGTTTTGGAACAAAACTTAACACTGGAAGTTAAACAAACGATTTGAAAATTGGATTTGAAAAAGGTGCTATGTGTTCCGAAAAGTCAGGACTTCAGCTGCAAACTATAAATTTGGCTCCGCGTACAAAGATGGTAACTGTTGGCGTTTCGTCATATGCTTCAGCTGGCAATATCAGCAAGGCGAGCGAGCAACCTTCTTATAATTAATAATACTGTACTCTATCTTTGGGAAAAAAATGATTAGTAAATAGTTAAGAAACAAAACGTAAAACAGACAGGTAAAAATCATATGATGATCAAATTAAAATTAAAGAAAATGAATTTATGCAATTCTTCTCAGTAATAAAATACAAAAGATACGATTTGATTAGTATTAAGAATGAAATATAATAGTTAAACCACGTTATAAGTTAATATGTGTCAAATTTAATAGCTCGCGGTGAAACTGGGCCCATCATGATCAAGATATTTAACCGAGAGTGCGGTAAAACTATGTTATATTACTTGTTGTTTACATATTCATAACCTGTCAAAGTTACATACGCTTGCTTTATGTTCCAAATACCCACAGTTATAACATGAACTTAAGTTTTAATCAAAAAGTTTTTAGCTCTTTGTGACAAGTGGTGATGTGGTCTAGTGGAAATAACACCCGCCTTACAATCGTAAGGTCGTGGGTTCAAATCAATGAGTTCCTTGGAGTTTATGTACGGAATTTCACACCACTGGCTTTTTGGTGAAGGAAATCATCGTGAGACAACCTGCGTACGTCCGTAGAAGAAATTCGATGGCGTATGTGAATCCATCAACCCGCACTGGGCCAGCGTGGTCCAATCACCTATTAGTAATTAGTGGGTAGGCCGACGTCCTGCAGTGGACTATTAAAAAGGCTGAAACAGTACAGTGCAGGTGATGTGGCAAGGACATTGATGTGGACTAAGCCCGAACATAAGCTCTCATTCAAGAAAAAAAATTAAACTACAGGTATTATGTCAGTCGAAGAACATCCACTGCTGGAAATGGGCCTCTCCTACAGTTTTCTAATCAAACTGGTTGGTAGCGGTTTGAAGTCTTGGCCAGATCTTCATACTTTCGATATATTCGAAACTGTTTGTCACTAAAATCGGCTCGTAACTTGCTAGTATTCTTTTATGTATAGTTATCCTCATATAAGAACAATTTTTTAAAAACATTGCTGTTGGACATATACTGTCTTACCACAAAAGTTTTACTCACGCTTTAGACAACATTTAATAGTACTATATTTATAGTGCTTAAAGTGTGTTCAAATCTGTTGTGGTAAGGCGAATAGAGAAAATAATAAGGTTAAAATAAAACGACGATTTGCTTCGAGAAAAGGTAGGTTGTGCCCTTACGCTTACTACTTCCGTGCCCCCAGAAAATATCGCCAAATTGTTTCACATAATAATGATATTTGTATCATTATCTCGTTTTTATATGAGAAATTCGTCATTGACATGTTGTATGCATCAATATTAGCTGCTACAATGCCCCACAGCTTAGTTATTTCAGATTTAAGGGCGTCCATCTAGCTTCCGGCAACATCCATATTTCCAAGCCAAACGCACCCTCGCAGCACTGAAATCCGTAAACAGGCATATCAAACAGGCTCCAGTCTACGTACGAGTATGTACTTCGTACGTAGCGCGGAGTGTACAATGCCGGCTCTTGTGGAGAACACGTGTCGTGTGGTCACTGGAAGGGAGTAGACTGCGATAGTTCAAGAACTGGCAAAAAAATGACTAAGAGCTGTTTGCCACAGAGGCATCTACAGCTTACCGGGCATAAGCGAGAATTCATAACTTGTGTGAGCTGACGTATATGAGATCTTCTAAGCTGAAACATTCATGAATTTGGCTCACATCAACACGAAAAATTTTTCCCCAATCATTCATCCCCAAGTCACACTAGGTATACAGGGTTATTTCTAATCAATATGCATCCTTTTAGGGGCTTATTCTGGACATCAAAACTAACAACTTTTTTTCTACGACTTTCATTAATTCTAAAAAAAAAGTTGTTGTTCCATAGAAAAATATCATTCACCCTAAACAAAATGATGTACAAAATGTATGAAACAGTTGATTTTTGTTTTGAGTTTTAACAAAAGTCGCAGTAGAAAAGTTGTTAGTTTTGGTGTAAAGAATAAGCCCCTAAAAGGATGCTGATTGATTAGAAATAACCCTATATATAGAACAGAAATCTCCACCTGACTTTTTTAATATAGATAATTACATAGGTAAGTTTAATGGTTTCGATGGTTCTAATTTAAATCTTTTGAACCTATCATATCTAAAGCATAGGCAAACCATAGCACAGACATGACAAGATAAATCTAGAATTTTTGAATTAGCAAGCTTTTGAATTGGTTCATTAAATCTAACGTCTCAGTGCTAGTCTTTCCCTAAAACTATCATTTATATATATTTGATCATCAATCATTTTTTAATATTAATATTATTAAAGTGATACTTTTATTACATCGCCTCAAACTTTTTCGTCCATCGTTAAATGTCGCGTGACGGTCGGCCGTGGAGTAGGGGTAATGAAAGGCGCTCAACAGAGCAGCCGAGGCCAAGATGGCGGCGCCTATCACAAACTACGAGTAGGTATAACGAGTACCAATAGATACTGCGCCTATGGTCCGCATCACGGTCGCATGACCGTGTAGTATATAGACTCATATGTGCCAGAAAGTTTCACTTTTACCGTGCTTTCATAAAAGCACACAACCATTTTTTTAATTTTAAATTATCTGAAAAGGAGCACAACTAGCGTTGTGGTCTTGTACCTTCTGTGCATTTGAAAGTCTACTTTGTTGGCGCAGTGATTCATTTCGTAGGCATAGCATGTCGATGCAAGCAGACGTCACGGGCAAGCACTACCATTGCTATACGACTTTAGGTGTTTTGTATGGAAATGCGAGCGCGAAGCCAGTTTCAAGTGGCGGTCTTTGAGCAAATATCTACAGAGCCACAGTCCCTAAGTGAAGTTAGTAAAAAATGTCCATGCGCCGTCATACATATAGGCTTAGATATTTACATTAAATAATTCATAATGACACGTTATCTCGAATCTCGACGTTATGTCACCTAGTAAGTGCTTGTAATGTAACCGAGCACTTTGGCATCGCGCGGCGTTGTAGTTGGCCTAACTAAACCGACTAACTAAAAAGTCTGCCAACAACGTAGCTCAGGCAGGGTCTTGGCTCGGACACTTCAGTTTTTTTGCACAATTGCGACTCTATAAATATTTGCTCGAAGGTGGCAGTATATGAGTTTCTATTGATTTGAAGAATTTTCAGCTATTCTACGAGGTACTATTCTGAAATACCGTTTTTTAATATAACCGACTTCAAAAAGAGGTTCTCAATTTGACTGTAGGTATGTATCTTTTTGTATGTATTTTACGCGATTACTCCGCCAATTGTGAACCGATTTTGATGAATCTTTCTTTTTGGTAGAATTGCCGATTTTGCCAAAATTTAAATGGAATCTGAACTACCTAGTTCCTACCTTCAATATATTTTACTATATACATATTTGACATTTTGGTAGGTAGATGTATAACATTTTGAACTAAATTTGATAAATACGATTAATAATAATCGTATTTGCCATGTTCTTGGGGTAGTTGATCGCTATGACGACAAGAACAAGCGTTTGCGTACTATTTAAAGATACTCTTCATGCGACTTTGAGTGTTGTCTGCACTAAAATGTTTCTGACAAATAAATAATATTAAACCTTGAACAAAAAAAATATGCAGCCAGCATGCTGCACGCTGCCAACTGGCAGTGGGCTTGAACATTTGGATTATCTTTAGACCTTCAAGGGTCTGTGGATGATCCAATGCTTTTATGTAGTAGTAGTGTAGGTAGTTTTAGCATATAAAGTAGTGTTGTATTTTGTTGTAGTCAATAAATACACTTTTGCCCGTTAAAAAAAATGCATATCTAGAAGATCATAGGTATCTTACTTTAACCTTAAAGATATCCAGATAAGTCCAGATTCCAAAAGATCAGCAAGGACCTTGGATTTGTCTATTTTTCTGAACTTATGTACCTAGTAGGTATTCTAAAACATGTAGCGCTGAGCTACCCCGTCGCCGTCGGTGGGACCGTAGGCATGAGTTTCACGGTACCGTGAACCGCCCAGCGGAGCTGAATTTTATGTGTACTTCATTTTATTTCGCCAGGAATAAGCGGGGAAATATTTTTTAACGTGAGCTTTCTATTGTTGTTGTATAACATTTTTTTTAAATGAGCTGTTTTGTGTTTTTGAAATAAAATACTTAATTTAAAATTAACTAATAATTTGAGAACTTTTTTTAACTGCCTTTAACAATGTCTTAGCACTGTTATTACAGTATTATTATCCGTTTAGGCTTGTTATGGGTATACAGGGCTATTTATAATCAATTAGCACTTATTAGGGGCATATTCTGTACATTAAAACTAAAAACTTTTGTCAAAACTAAAAAAAACAGCTGTTCCATACATTCTGGCGAGGGTGAACATCATTTTTCAATAGAACATATTTTTTTTTTGAGATTTAATAAAAGTCGTAGAACAAAAGTTGTTAGTTTTGATGTACGGAATAAGCCCCTAAAAGGATGCTAATTGATTAGAGATAACCCTGTATATAAATACACGTACATTATAGGTAGGTACCTATTATAACAGCCTACTTAGGTTTTTTTGACAGTAAACTAACGATCATTATACACCAGCTTAGTGACAGGTTAATGGATTCACAAACACCATACACGACTCACAACTATTTTAAAGAATAAATTACCATGCAGTAGGTATGTAATAAATATTAAACTTTTGTACTACAATAAGGAGATCCGCAGACGAAGCAAAGTTACTGACATAGCCCAGCGGATTAGCAAATTAAAGTGGCAATGGGCAGGGCACATAGTTCGGAGAACGGATGGCCGATGGGGCAGTAAAGTTCTCGAATGGAGACCACGGACCAGCAAACGCAGCGTAGGACGTCCACCGACTAGGTGGACTGACGATATAATAAAGATCGCAGGAACGCGCTGGATGCAGGCCGCTTCCAACCGGCCTTATTGGAAATCCATTGGGGAGGCCTATGTCCAGCAGTGGACGTCTTACGGCTGATGGATGATGGATGGATGGACTACAATAGTGCCATGTACCAAGCGACTACATCGTCCTGTAGGAAATACAAATCAGAGATTAAACTAACTAAAACTAAACTTATCATTTTAAACCTATATCTACGAGTTTATCACAACATTATTGCACTTTCAGTATCTGGAGAAGACAAAATGGAGTTGTAAAAGCCAACTTCTTTATTAGCGCATGTATCTTTGACGCTTCTGAGAGCTTGCTTCGGTTTGCCTAAGTTGACATACGTTATTCGAACAGCTCCAAGTTGGAAGTTCTCAGAAGATGTTCAAACCTTTGACTACACCCTTAAAAAGATAATGGAAGAAGTCTTGAATATAAGCTTCAGTGAAGCGCAGTGGCGTCAGGCTGGCTTGCCAGTTCGGTTCGGTGGTTTGGGTGTACGATGCTTGCGAGAGACAGGTCCGATGGCCTTCCTTGCTTCCTCTCATGGGGTCGCGGGTCTTGTCTCCAGCATTCTGCCGAAGACAGATGCGGCAATCCATGTCCCTTACTCTGAAGAGGCTCTCGTGGCTTGGTCGCTGCTATGTCCAGACACTGACCAGCCTGCAAGACCAGAATCACAGCGGAGTTGGGACGAAGTGAACATATCTTTGCTCAGCTGTGTGACGGAGCTTCAGGAACCGAGTCAGCTCGCCTCAAAGCGGTGTCTGAGAGGGAGTCAGGTGCCTGGCTACATGCCCTGCCATCGCCTCACTTGGGTACGCTGCTGGACAACGATTCTCTCAGGGTAGCTGCGAGTTTTCGACTCGGTTGTTCAGTGTGTGAGCCTCATGTGTGTGTTTGCGGTGCGAGGATGGAGGCCAATGGTTACCACGGTCTCAGCTGCACTAGGTGCCTTGATCGCAGACCTAGGCATCACGCTATCAACGAGCTGATTAGGAGAGCGCTCGTTTCTGGCGAGATCCCGTGTGCCTTGGAGCCCCCGGGATTATCGCTTGCTGACGGCAAAAGGCCGGATGGACTCACGCTGATTCCATGGCGAAAAGGACGCTGCCTTATCTGGGACGCCACGTGTGTAAGCACATACGCGTCCTGCCATCTATCGGCTACGCAGCGGACCGCCGGCGCAGGTGCTGAAACGGCGGCAAAAGGCAAGCGTCTTAAATACTCTGCCCTGGAATCGGCGTATGAGTTTGTCCCATTTGCCGTTGAGACGGCGGGACCGTGGAGCAGAGAGGCAAAGAAATTCATATCAGATCTTGGGCGTCGTCTGAAAGAAAGGGGGCGTGATCCACGCTCCGGGGACTATTTGATCCAAAACATATCACTAGCTATTCAGCGCGGAAACGCTGCCAGTCTTATGGGCACTTTTGGACGTGGGGATGCCGAGCGCAAGGCACACCTTTGTTAGTTTTATAGACAAGCGAAATTATTCCTGTATATTGAGTCACTTTATTTTGTAGTTAGTTTTTATTGACATTTTTGTAATAATTGTGTTATTAATTAATTGTATATTGACATGTTTTCAGTGAAAATAAACATTCAATGTTTCTTTATATATTTAAACATAATTTACAATTTTAATGCCTTATTCCGCACACATTCCAATAATATGTATGTGGAGAGTATCTTCATAATCGTAGTCTTGAAAAGGGTATACCGCATTGTTGGTTCGATATATATTTTATGGAAATTCATCGACTTGGTATTTTTTATGGCTAGTTGGTTGGTTTTTAAAATACCAACAATATTTGGGCAAACTATTCGAATTTTGTTCTAGGTTGCAACGGTTGAAGTCGGTTAGAATAAGTTAATAAGTAATTATTCGTCTGACCTACCTAACCTACGCTGAGATAATACAATCTAACCAAGAAAAAATGCCAGGTCGATGAATATAACAAACACCGTATTAAAAACAAAAGAATGCCAAGTTGATGGTAATGCATAAAGCTTTACTAGTTCGAAAGTTTGGAAACTCATTATCTCGTTTGACTTTTTTAACCGACTTCCAAAAATGAGGAGGTTCTATGTTCGTTCGTGTATTTTTTTTTGTGTATGTTCATCGAAAATTTCGCCAATTGTGAACAGATTCGAACAATTATTTTTTAGTTCAAAAGAATATGCTTTCGAAGTGGTCCCATTTAAATTTTACAGAAAACGGCTGAGCCGTTTTTGAAAAAAACAACAATAATGTAAGCAATTCGAGCGAAATATCCGAATTTTAAACGATGAACATCGATAATTTCGTCAATTGTGAACCGAATCGAAAACTTTTTTAGTAAAAATTTAAAATTTAAATGAGACCACCTTGAGAGTATATATCTCAAGGTGGTCTCATTTAAATTTTACAAAAATCGGCTGAGTCATTTTTGATAAATCAAGAATAAGGTAAACAATTCGAGGGAAATATTCGAATTTTGTACACGATGGAAGGCGGTTGTGCCATTTTTTGTAAAAAATAATTATTGAACTTGTATTTTACTATCATAACAGGGCCGTACTCGGACAGGTTCATCAATTAACTACCTACAACAAAATACAGCACACCTACTCGAGCTTTCTATGTTGTAGAGGTAGATGTGTAAACTTATACAAACTAGTTCAAGTTTCCCAAGGTAAATTGGATCATGCACTAAGCCTCTTCAGGGGAATATATTTTATAAAATCAGTGCGCGATCTCAATGGGGATTGTCCGCATCGCAGCGTGATGTGAATCGGGCGTTAACATCGAAATGATTTGGACTTCTGCCCAGCTATTGGGATACGTGAGGAATTTCAAGTTAAAATTGTATAGAAATAGCTCTGAAAACCGGAAAAGGTTTTGATACAGTATGAGTGTTTGACTTATACCTATGTTCATTTTAATTGTTTTTCTTGTAATGTATATTGTGTTATTTTTTGTTGTCCGTAATGAAGAAAATAAAATATGTTCAAAAACTAACAAAAACTTTCATTTTTCTTTTTGACGTCTGACGCAAAAACGACGGGGCGTTATAAGTTTGACGCGCGCGTGTGTGTGTGTGTATCTGTTGTAGCTCCCGAACGGATTAAACGATTTTTAGCAGTGTTCTTAGCTATGTTAACAAAAATTGGTTCAGCCGTTCCAAAGTTATCAGCTCTTTTGTTGGCTGCGGTAGGAATCTTATTGTGTTTTTTTTTATTTCTAATTTAATCTTGTTTCCTGTTTTATAAAAAGCGTCCGTGGAAGAGTGACTTATGAATGTCACTTAAAATTATGTGGCTATCGAATAAGAAGTTTGATTGCCATACAAAAATGCTAGCTTTAAACACTTTGATATGAAATCAAACCCAAAACAATACAGCAAATTATGCATCCAAAATGTAGAGCCTCTTTAATTGGCTATTCTCTAGTCGAAATTATACATTCACGCCTCGAGCGGGCGGCGGCATAACTAGTGCAGCTTGTATAACTAGTGCGGCCTGTAGGTACGTAAACATTGGTCGGCCATGCATTATTGTCAAGCACAGGCCTGTGCCTGCCACAGAGAACGTGCAGAGTTGGCATTAGCAACAGTTTAGGAAACCAGAAAAATAATTTTTAAAAAAGTCGATTTATTTGTGTCGTTTTATTTCATTGCGGAAATAAAGAAGAAATCATTTCTAAAGTGAATATACACGTCTTGTACTCTTGTAGCGAGTGTAGTTTGTATAACTAGTGTAATCTGTAAATTTATACGTGTACATTATACAGCCATGTATTATTGTTAAGCACAGGCCTGTGCTATGCCTGGCACATAAATCTTGCAGAGATGGCTAATGCCATCTCTGCAAGATTTATGTGCCAGGTATTAACAGGTGCTAATGCACCTGTTTAGAAAAGCCAGGAAAAAAACAAAAAAAGTGGTTTTATACGTGTCGTTGTCTTTCATATTCATTGAAACAGCAGAAATAATTTCTAAAGTTAATTTGCACGCCTCGAGCGCGTATGGCGGTTATGACTAGTCATGATTCGTTGAAAAATGTGACCTTTTGAGGGGAATCAGCATCCCGACAGATGAAATAAAATTATTGTCTAGTCAAAAATTAATTTTACTATTTCAGATCTCTCATACCAAATTACAATACGTACTCGTAGGTTATTGAAAAGTATCACGCCATCTCTTTTTGTGCTTTCTCTACGGTTCATACGCACCTAAAATAAACAATCTTCCAAACAACTTTATACCCTAAACCAGGAGACCTAAGCATCAAACTAGAATATTTCGAGCCTATTGTTGTGTATCTACACTGGATGGTTTTGCACATGCATGGAGCAGGCCACGCGCTGATGGTTAGACTCGACTGACAAAGATTGCAGCTACAGTTGGCTTTATTAATAACTGTGAGTTTTCCGGTAGTGTGAACCTGCCGCAATTTGACGTCAGAGCTTTGATTTGAGGACTGTAGCTCTAGCACGAACTCCTTGCGAAAAAATATTCGTATCGTTATCGAGAAAGAAATGTATGAAAAATGAACAGCGCCCCTATCGTACGGAAAAGGAACTAAATTTCGAAGCATGAACTAAATAAATAAACTTTCGTATCGGTAACGTATCGAGTTGGTATCGAGAAGCTCGTGAAACGTAATACTTGTAAACAAAATTGCGAGCACGAACCGCATTTTGACGTATCGTATCGAGGATTTCGAAGGCTGGCTATCGGAAGTTGTCTCACTTAGAATTTGTCGGTGAGTTGGTATCGAGTAAGTATCGAGTTGTATAAAATTGTTTTTTTTACGCTCTTATTTTACAATATTGAGTAGTTTTAGATACTTTCGGATATTAGTAAAATCAACGGAATGCAAAAAATGCAAATACCACTAGTATTTTCACATAATTCTTTATTATACAACGTGTTTAAGAAAGGTGTAGATAGTGGGTAATTCTGTGAACACACATGAGGTAAATTTTAATGAGCAACATAAATTATGGGACCAACATGGAATTCCAGTCTGTTTTTGTCTAGAACCTGATATTTTCTCAAATTCCTGATTAGTATCATAAAGTTGATTATTGTCATGAACCTAGAAAAACCGTTGTTTTTGTTGTTTTTTCTAGGTTCGTGTTCATTATGTTTACCTCATATGTGGTACCTCAACAGTCATTATTTTCTGAAGATGATATTTATGACAATAATACAGGAGATGACCTTATTAGAGGAAGAGCTTTGAAAAATATATTAGTGGATAGAAATAACAGACTAGACACATAAATAAAAAGTTTTTATTTAAATTCAACAAGAAGATTTATTTTAATGTTTGTAGATAAATATAAGAGTTTTTCATGAACCATACAAAAATATTTATAGCCAATTTCAATATTCCATCCATGCACCTTGCAATTGGAGCTCTATATCTCTCCGTCGTACTCTTTCTTGTAGCTTCTGGGGATAAAAGAGGAACCTCCTCTTTTAAAGGTGACCGGTGGTGGAGGCGGAGTGCTCGTTCCTGGAGTATTCGAATCTGAAAAAGGCCCAAATGAATAAGAAATACATCAGAGACATCATTCACATGGCCTCTGTGTAATCTAAACTTGTAATATGAACAAAGCCTCCTAGAAATTGAAATAGTAGGTACATAATTTTATTATAATCATTATATTTTGAAATACATAGGTACTTGTCCCTATAGATGATTAAGTCCAGACACAGGGCAAACACCTATATTAATCCCCTAGGAGGGACTCGAACCCTCACCACTTAACACATTGGCCAGAGTTGCTAACTACTGGGCCATCGAGGCAGTAAAAACTAAATCCGAAGGTTTATTTTGTATGAGAATGTGAACGCTTTGCCTGGGTCTGTCTTCCCGCTAAAGTACGACGTGGGTGTCTTCAAATCCCGAGTAAATAGGTATCTTCTAGGTAAGCGTGCTACATCCTAGACCGCATATCTGCTCAACATCAGGCAGTATGTAGTCAAACGCAAACCTATATGGAATAAAAAAAATAATAATTTATGTATGATAATCACCATTTAGATTGAAATGACAGATCCTTTGGTGAGCTGAGACTTGTTTAATGTCATTATTTGAACATAGTGTGATATCCTTACATAGTATAAAATAAAGTCGCTATTTTTGTCTGTTTGTTTGTCTGTATGCTTAAATCTTTAAAACTACGCAACGGATTTTGATGCAGTTTTTTTTTAATGGATAGAGTGATTCAAGAGGAAGGTTTATATGTATAATACACCTGTGCGAAGCCGGGGCGGGTCGTCTAGTATCATAATAAGAATAATTGAAAAATCAACTGTGATAAGTACCTTTTACATAAAAATTGGATGCAACTACTGGCTGGATGTTACTACTAACTGGCTCATATGGTACAAGTTCTTGAGAGCTTCCTGTTGCTTTGACAGGCTTTTCTTCTACCACAGACAGCATGCCCTGGAATAATAATAAATAAGTTATTAAACTAGCTGTTATACATCTGTATATACTAAATGCACACCATTCTAACCCGTTTAACCAAGCTTCTTCTATCACTTTACCCATTGCTGCTTTCACTCCAATTATCTGCATAACCCTATTTTCATGGAACTTAGCCAAGCAAATTATAAAAGTATGAAGTACCGAGAAGGTAGAGGCGGTATGTCAAGTGCCCCAAACAGCAAAAAATGCAATTGAGACAACATACCTTGCACCATTTCTCCTCCGACTTATGGTCTCCTGTGCCATCACTATTTATTAGCAAGCTTTTTCCATTTGATTGCGCAAAACGTCGACTTCGTGGGCCACCACGAGGCTTCGACAAATATCCATTTCTGAAAGAATGGATCTAATTAGTTTCCACTTCACATCACGAAAATACAAAACAGCACATAACAAAAGATTTAAGTAAAACCTTTAAAACTTACTTTCCAACAAACTTTCACTATCATTATGTACTGAATATGGCTAGTTCCTCATTTATAATATTATTGAATGCGAGAGGAATCATTTAAAAAAATAATTTTAAGTCTTCGTACGTCGTATTGTAAACAAACTTGACCTCAATATTTAGTTTGGCGTCAAGTGCCAATGGAATCACTTCGTTCAAAAACCGTCAAAGCTAACGTTAATACAAACACTTGGTTAAAATAAATTCGACTTTTTAGGAGTAGAGTAAGAATTTCTATTTTGTGTATGTTTTATGAATTATATTCGTATAAAAATTGATTTTAATTCATGATAAATACATTTCTATGTCCAATTTAATAAAACCGGTATTATCCGATTTTGTTTTTGAACGAAACACGCACCTCCTTGCTTACGATAGGATGACGTCACTAACGGAATCGTATCGAGCACTCGAATGTCCGTCGATACCGCTTCGTGCTGCCGGCTATCGTCATCGTCCGGAATCGTATCGAGCCCTCGATACGTTAACGATACGAAAGCGCTGGAAGTTCGTGCTTGAGCTACTGGTGATGAGAGCGTTTGAGTTTGGAGCTTGGTTTGGTTACACGTGATGCCGAAATCAAAGAAAACAAATTCGGAATAATTATTATTTTTCGCAATAAATAGCACAACCGATTTCAAAACTCGCAAGCTTCGTACAAAATTCGAATCGAGTTCACTCAAATCGATGTGTACCATTTTAAGATTATTATAGATTTTTCAAAAAGAATAAACCAATTGCAATAAAATTTAAATGGAACCAATTTTGAGGTATATTCTTTCTAATGAAATAAATATCAAAATCAGACTAAACCTGTAAAAAGTTATGGGTTTTCATATAAAATAAATAATATACGCGACGTATCAACCTCCTCCGTTTCGTCGGTTAAATATCAGAACATGTTTTATCATGTTTTCATACTTTATTATCCTATCAATATATTTAGGCGATTCGTATGACCAGTAAAGTATAATCGTTGATAAAAAAATCTGCTGAGAGTTTGCACTTATGAAAACTGACGTAAGTATGTGTAAGTAAACTGTAATTTGCATTTACAAACTAAATCGAAGTAGCACTTTCGTGCTAAGGAATGTGTAAGCAATGAGCATTCTTACTTAATTAATTTAGAGCTTGTCGTAACTTCTTAGCTCGTATTTGGCGTTGGGAAAAGGCCTCATAAATAAATTAAGTTCTTATTTAAATCATTGATACGACGATGATCCAAATATCTGGGTATTTGAATATGATAGAATATGAAGAAGAAGAATTTGGCTTTTCATAATTTAAGGATTCTAACTTATCTTAAAATACCATCTAGTTTTATTTTCTCAATGACTTTAGTCTAAAACACAGACCTTTGGGTCTAAAACTTTACGCCGCTTTTCTACTACGATTGCCTTTAATCGTAAAAGAAATGATATCGAAAGTATTTACCTGTGTGCATTGCACTAAGTAAGTACCAACTGTACAATACGTTCAATTACTCACACATAAGTAGACATTTCAATTTTAATCTCATTTTTAGGGTTCCGTACCCAAAGGGTATAAACGGGACCCTATTACTAAGACTCCGTTTGTCCTTTTGTCACCAGGCTGTTGTTGTGTATTCATTTCAAAAATAAATAATCGAACTAAAATAAAATATATAAAGGGGTAGGGGTATACGGTACGGAACCCTTCGTGCGCGAGTTCGACTCGCACTTGGCCGATTATTCTCGAAATTAAGCCTTCACATTAAGTAGAAGGGCGGGCAGTTTTAAACTGAAAGACCTCTACTACCTCAATATTCCTTCTATTTGTCTATTTTTGTGGCAGTTTCCTGGTAATTTTCCAACCGGTGGTCAATTACACGGCCCGCGAGGTAAGGCCGGTGCACACTGACCACTCGCTCGTCAAGTTTTGCACTTTCCGCCAATTAGGCCTATGTGAACCGGCCCTTTGTCCGGCCGTTGACTTTGATCAGGTATTTTCGTATTGGCTTATAATGACGGCGTGAAAATGACAAAGGACTAAGCCTTATTTTCATGAAAATTTTATCCTCGCAGAGAACCTTCATTTCACGATCATGGATTTTAATATTTAACCTAGACGTCTTTTTAACAAATAAGTATAAAAATCTTCAAAAACGTAACAATACCCGTCCTGGCTTTTCCCGGAAGCCTGTGTCACTTACAAATACTCGGTGAAACAGATATAGAACCTATTTATTGTGAGGTAGTTGTCAATGATGAATATAAATGTGGGTATTGAATAAATTTAGTAATGGCTACGCACTCGTTTGACTCACGTCACTCCCCTTTAAATATTATAGTTTTTACATGGCGCAGAATTATAATAAAGCAAGAATCGAAGATAAGTCAGAAAAGTGGTGGCGTATTAGGGCGTGTAATTAACAATAATCTTAAAAAATACCTACGGTTTTATAATATTAGTCTAGATAGAGAAAAGGTTACGTATACTGGCTGTACCGGTTGTGGCCACTGTATCGGTTGTGGCCATTTGGTGTCAAAATTATTGCTTTAATGATAATTATAAACAATGTAATACCATAAATATTGTTTATGAGAATCTAAATGTTTGAAAATTTCTTTAAAAATATTAATTTAATATAAAATTGTCTCATCAATCCTTAAAATTCAAAGTGGCCACAAATGATACTAAGATGGCCACAACCGGTGCGTCTACCCTACGACCACGTCTTATCGGATTTAAGTAAAAACGCTACGGCGCGCCCTATCACTTCCGTCAAACATTAGTACAATAAGCTTGCAACTAGCAACAAGCGTACCTTGTATTGTGTGCTTATCAACGCAAGATCTCTCCTAATCCGCAATGGAAATCCATCGGAATATTGCCAACAGCGTTTCGGCGCAAATCCAATCAGCGAGTCGAAGAGGCGCGGTGTACTACCTAACTATCTATACAACAGCTCGCGCTGCTTGCATGCCGTATGCACTGATGCATTGCATGCAGCAACAGGGCTGTCACATGCGATATGGAGAAAATATTGAGAAGTGTACAAATATTTTTTTAAATCGATTAGTGCATATTTCTTTAAAATTCAGAAGCTCTACAGGCAATACCCATTGCCAACAGTTTTTTGACGAAAATCAATGAGCGAGACGAAGATACAATGTACATCTAATATTTACCTACCGATACAGCAGTCAGAGCAACAGAGCTACCACCAAAACCAAAAAAGATAACGTGGTGACAATAAATTATACAATAAATGATATAGATACGTTAAAAATATATAAGAAGTGAGAGACAATAGTAAATCCTTATCCCTACTAAGTTACGAGTATAAATCCAAAAGTGTGTCTGTGGGTTTGTTATTCTTTCACGCAACAATAGTGTAACGGATATGCTTGATCTTTGGCATGGATTTCACTACAAAAGTTGGAGTGACATGGGCTACTTTTTATTCTGAAAAAATTATAGATTCCTACGAGAAAGCACAAAATCTATTTATCATGTGGGTAATGCCGCGACCAAAAACCGGTCTATGATATTTACTGTTATTCGATACTGCCTTGCTGACTGACTAGCATTTAGCTGATCATAAAAATGTTTAGTTCATGTTTAGAGCCTTAAGCTCTAAAATCAAGTGGCAGCCCTGTAGGAAGAGAGGCAGTGCCGTGCCAAAGTCATTAGCAGTAATGGCTGATTCAGTGCACGCCAGGTCTGCTGCAGCCGAACGACCTACTGTTTCTGTTTATATCTCACACAACTATCAAACAACAACCATTCCAACATCACATATAATTACATAAATAAAGTCCTCGCATGTAGCCACTGTCCCAGCACATTCACTGCTAAAATTAGGTACATAAGCCAGGTAAGCACTCATTAGTAACCCATTTATGTGTCCCAGATAGAGAAAATGGTTGCCGTAGACAAAATCGACGTAGAAGTCATCATCATCTATGGAATACTTTATATGTCCCTAAGCCGCTTGCAACCGGTATTATTGGAAATTTATGGGGGAATTGTGTGAACTTGTAAAAATATTAAGAGCTAGCTTTATGCACGGCTTTCCAGACGTTTTTTTTTCGGAACTATTTAACTACCTATGTCCAAACCAAAAATCAAGTCGATCCATGGCTCTATAGCTGTTTAAAAGATGTAAAACAAACCAACAAATACACTTTTAGATTTATAACATTAGTAATATTAAATATAATATTTAAATTAATAATATTTAAATATAATATGTATTACCATAAACATAACATTAGTAATATTAAATATAATATTTAATAATATTTAATATTACTAATGTTATGTTCTTTGTACTATTGAATTGTACTTTATAATAAAATCAGTGATTTTTAAGACAGTTTATCAACAAAACCTTATATTACTATTAAATGACAACCAAGAGAACAGCGGACAACAGTGATTTTCAATAAACATGCTAACCGCACAACCATGTACAATCAACTGCACCTAAATCTGTAAAACATTTACTGTAATTGAAATTATTTAAATCATCAATATAACTTTTAAACGTTGATAGTAGTTATGTAATTTGCGCTTATATGCATTAGCATATTTGCCTAATGTACTCATAGAAAGCATTTTATTTAGTATTAAAAAATGAGCTGTCGAAAATTAAAGTCAATGTGCCGTTTTGTCCGCATCTTCATCGTTGCCTGAAACGTAGTGGAGTGACTGAACTTACAAATAAACAAAACGTATAAATTATAAAAAAAAACTTATCAGAAAACTCAGATTCTTTAAAGAAGAACCAAAGATACCGACTTAGCCTATAGCCTATAATATGTTTATCTTATAAGAAAAACATTGGCAAGTTGAAACGTTGTGTGACATATCACAAAGCGCAGAGGACTGATGACCGATTGAGCCTAAAAGTTTTCGAGTGGAGACCACGTACTGACAAGCGCAGTGTAGGTCGTCCGGCTACAATATGGACAGATGACCTCATCAAGACCGCAGGAGCGCACTGGATGCGAGCCGCTTCCAAACAGTCTTATTGGAGATTTATAGGGGAGGCTGATGTCCAGTGGACGTCCAAAGGCTGAAACAACGACGACAACGAGGACGAAACATTTATAGTGCATTATGCTGTCTGTACAACTTGATCAGAATAGTACGTGAAACCATTAACGGTAAAGAGACCGCATGTAGCTCCACAATGGTGCTGAGTGTACCGCGCTCCATTACTGGGATCGATTCGTTGTATAGCGATGGTACACCTCGGCCTATATCCGACCAACGTAGAAACAGATAAAGACTTATTTAAACAGATAACAGTATTTTTTATTATTACAGCTTGTAATGTATTAGTTGCCCATATTGGCTTCGTCTACCTACCTATCCAAATAATTTAGCTTTTTCATGGGTACATAAATTTTGACAAGCCAGGTAATGAAATAAAACAAATAGTATCTATTTAAAATATTAGTGTAGATACACAGCACATGACACTGTCTGTACTTACAACCTAGAGCAGAATAGTGCGTGCAACCATTACCGGTAATGAGGCCGCATTCAGCTCCACAATGTCGCTGAGTGTACCGCAGTCCATTACCGGGATTGATTCGTTCTATACAGCGTTGGTACACCTCGGGCCTTTATATCCGACCAACGTGGAAATACCTAGATAAAGTTTCATATAAACAGATAAACTGTACTCCATGTAGATTATGCAAACATCTTTATTAAAGGAAAATTAGTAGAATCAAGGCTTTAACTACTTATTTACACCTGTCCAAATCAATAGTGATCCCAAAACTAACCTCTTGCTTTGTATCTTGGGATTAGAGTTCTTAATTATCAAAATAAAATAGACTTACCGGAAATACATATTTTAAGATATTATTGTACACTCATTATTATCCTAACTGGTAACAGAACCAACCCTGTAGAATTAGGTCCCTAATTGCGAAAAAGAATTTAAATATTTTGTCAAAAGTAATTGTACACCTCATGTGGAACAGCTGATTTAGGTCTCGCGAAAGTTGTAAAACAAAATTTAACTTAGGGCACGTAACGCGTAAGTTTTCATACAGAATCATGCTGTTGGACCGTCACGTGCTATGCACGAAGCGTTTTTGGCACCGGAAAAATCTTCTCGACAATTAGCAACTGTCGTTGACGTACCTACGTTGATGGTAGGGCAGACGCCCCGGTTGTGGCCACTTTAAGAAATTTCAGTTTTTAAAAATTCGTCAAATATACAAAAATATATCAACTTGAGATTTTAAAGTTGCTCATGATAGATTAGACGTTTTTCTATTATATTTTAGATATAAACAGTATGAGAAAAAAGTATCAATTTTCCTACAATTATAATGAAAAGTGGGCAAAAACACCGGTTGTGGCCACTTTGCACCGGTGCACCGGTTGTGGTCACAAAACAGGTTGTGTAAATAAATTAGTATAAAAAATTCGTAAGTCAGACGTTGTTGTTTATACGTTTTAGTGGGAATAATGGGTCGTATCGTGTTGTTTTTCGTGCTTTATACGTTCCTAGCACGATTATGGTATGATACATTATAATAGCAGACAACTCAAGAATAGGTATACCTAAAATTACATAGCTTTGTGCAAACAAAAAAATATAATACGAGTACGATATATAAGTTATCACTGCGATAAGGTACCACAGTAATCCGCAACTTCGTGGCAATATTATTCTAGGTATACGATATTCAAAACAATACGGTTTAAGAGGGTTCAAATCTCCATACGATCCCTTCGTAACTGCTTAGGGGTGAGGGGGGAGGGGGGTAACTGGGACCATAACCGTATTTCACCGCCGTCATAAAAACTAAGAAACGTTGTGCCGCAAAAGTATTATAATAAGGATTTAGGTTTTAGGGAGATCAAATTCTACAAAGAAAGCGGCTTTAATCTTATGTTGACTCAAATGAAAATATAAAATAAATAGAAATAATGTAGCTTCTATTTTATTTTGAAGCAAAACATAAGATGTCTTAATGATACGTTCTTACATTTTGTACTAAGTCTGTCTGTCACCAGGCTGTATCTCATGAATCGTAAGAGCTAGAACGTTAAAATTTTTATTTCTGTTGCTGCTAAGTGTAACAAGAAATCCTATAATTATTTTTCGCAAAAAATGGCTAAGCCGCCTTCCATCGTTCAAAATTCGAATATTTCACTCGAATTGATACCTTAATGTTGTTTTTTCAAAAACGGCTCAGCCGATTTCTTTAAATTTTAAATAAGACCACCTCAAGACTACCTATACCCTTTCGAAGTAAAAAATAATTTTTCGATTCGGTTCATTCACAATTGGCGTAATTATCGAAAAACACACACAAAAAAATACATATCTACAGACGAACATAGAACTTCCTCCCTTTTGAAATTCGGTTAAAAATTAGAAAAAAAAAATTCAAAGGGAGCTCCCATACAAGTAATGTGATTTTTTTCTCGATATTAATAATGGCAACAGGAAGGCGCTCGAAATATTAATTAGTATGTTTCTTTAAAAAATAACAGTTAAAATAAAATAACGAAACCTTTCGTGCGCGTGTCCGACTCAGGTTGGCCAATTAATAGGTTTTTGGTTCAATATTCCTTTACTTAAAGATAATTAAAGGCACTCCAACCTTTCACAGCCCCAAATACGGTCGAAACTCTGCCATAAAAACCTCGCGTGAGTAACACCTGTGATGTATTTTAATTAAATTGAACAGAAACATGCACTTACTATTATACTTACGTCATAATTATAGTAAGTAGGTATAGCGTAATTTTTATTTGATTCTAATTGATTCTTATATTGTACTACCTACTATGTTTGTTAGTAAAATATTAATAGGTATTCTAGAAAGTGAATGATTAAACTCATCGTATTGACTACTAAATGAAATTGAATGTAATTATGAACATAATTATGTGCTCAGTAGGTACCTCCTCAAAGAAAAAAAAACACCAAAAACTATCGTTTTTGGCAATCGGGTAAACCTGCGGTTTTGGTATTCTTTCAACGTCTAGCCATAAATAACCCACACCTCGGCAAAATAGTCGAAAATATTCACTTTCCTCTCACCCCTACATGCAAATCGCACCCTTGCCCCAGCCTCCCCTCCGATCGTTATATTATACCGAATGTGAGACGAATTTCTTGTTAGTTGTAAGGATATATTTTAGTTTTTTTCATTTAAAAATTGTGAAAATTTGACCAATTTTCTTTCTATTTTAATACAGGTCGGTATTAGGATGGGTGACCGCGGAAGGGTAATTTTCCGAATAAGCGCTACTGTGGCTCGGATAACACGTTAAGTTGTAGACCAGGTTGTTTTAACCGCTAAGGCCATGTCACAGCCTTCAGGCGGCCTGAAAACTCTGACACCAGGGCTAGCCACCCGGCCTATATGAACTTAGGTAGGTACTTACTATTTTAATAAATGTTACTAACGCTAATCTTTAACTAACCAACGAAGTGAATAAAGATTACCTATTCTAGCAGCGATGGTCTTATCAAGAACGTAGGATTTCCCTGGATGCAACCCCCCATAGACATGACACGTGGACATAGGCTACGTTTTATTCCGGAAAAATAAAATATTCATAAGGGAAAAAGCTACTTTACAATGTGAGTAACATTAGTGCATTTTCTCAGAATAAGCCTACTCGAAATGTAGGCTCAAGTAAGCGCTAAAAATCGCACATTGTTTTTGTAAAAGTACATTTAGTAAATTTACATAACACTTTTTTAATAAACCTCATTTGAAGGAGAGTTTATTAATAAACATTCGGTTAATCGTTCAGTCCAAGTAGAATTTTGGGACAAAAGGTTCTTTTGAAATAAATTCCTTTCGAATAAAAATTCAGTCGACTTTTTACTCATCGAACACATGACTCTCGAAACTAAGCTCCTTACTTGCTCTAGATACCCTAGAAACCTAGGAAGTAACATCTTTCTCTAGTAATTAAGTCTGGAAGAAATCACTTTTAGCAATAAGACCACTTATTGTAACTTTCTTCTGTCGTATTTTCTTGTAATTTTTGTTCCTTGTGTGGTGTCATTCTAGTGTGTGTGTTATTTTTAATTGTAATTTTTGTCTGTAAATCCCATTGATAAAACATGCAGCGCTCGTAGCGTAGTTTGGTTAGGTTTTTGTCAGCGATCACCGAAATTAAGCAACGTTCCCCACGATCAGCATTTGGATGGGTGACCGCGGGTAGCTTTTTCCAACTGAGGTCTGCCGTGACTCGGATGACACGTTAAATTGTAGGTTCCGGTTGTTTTAACCGTTTAGCCAAGTCAGACGCCTTCAGGCGGCCTGAAAACTCTGACACCAGGGCTAGCCACCCTGCCTATACGAACTTACTTTTATTGATAAAAATATTTAAAGTAGCAACTGATCTAACGACTTACTATTTTGGAATTAATTCATCTAAGGCAGAGCGGCGGTTACTAACAGAGGTTTATTTACTTTTCAAGAAGGAACCAAATTTTCCTAGAAACTGATACCGTAATTATTCTGTTCAATTACAAAATCCAACAAGCTATCAATTTGTACTAAATCTGTGGTTTATAGGAAGTAATATATTTGAATCATCAAACAACATCACGAAAACATCTCCAGCTAAGCTCGTAACCCTAAACTTTTCTCATATTTCTTCTCGTTACATCAATTTCTGCACAACCAATCATAAATAACCATCTAATTTACATAACAACACATTGTACTGATTCCTTATATATCCCAACATTGTCATCTTATATAATAAGAACTATCTTAAAGAAAAGTCGCAACCGTCCTCCTCTAATTCTATGTCTACTCTATTCTAACACGAGGGAAAACCTATCCAAGCGCTCCGATGGGCGGAGCTACAAACAAAACCAGTGAAAATTGAGCTGGGAAAATGTGTGTAATGGTAGAGTTAGTGGTGTTTTCAGCAGGTCTTGGTCTCTGGTCGGTCTATATATCGCCTGAGTGCACATTGGTCGATGGAGACCACGCCTCCCTGGCAAATGCATTTTCAAGATTGCTATGCAGATGGCATTCGCTAAGAATGGGCCGTGGAAGTTTCTCGTCGGTTTTTGAATCGAATGCCTCTTTTTAGGCTAATGGCACTTCTTGTTGGGAAGACTTGAAAGGAACGCGGTCGGGGCTGCTTATAGCTGTGCATACATACATTGACTAGGTCTTTTGAAATGATGAAGTATCACGTAATTCCGTGAAAATCAAATTTAAGGGAATATCTGCTGCAACTTCCTTATAACGTAAATGTAATTGTATCGTTAAATTAACTTACATGAGGTTAGTCGGAGTAACAGCGAGTCCAGAACTTGGCTAGGTTGGACTCCTGGCAGCCCTTTACTTATACGTGCTGCACCCTAGACCGCTTATCTGTACATTATGGTGTGTGAGTCTGTAATCAAACGTTAACCAATGTTGAATAAAAAATGGCTTGCGCTGATTTCATCATTGTAAGAATTAGAATTAGAAATCTTTACTTGCATCTCTAAGAAACCTTAAGAAATTAACATATAGGTATAGATATTTGCTAATACTAGGTATACTTGAGAACCCTGTGTATAGGGTGTTGCAAAATTGTATATCATATATCTAGCTTAAATGCTACTGTACATTATGCTATTAGGTATTTTCTTATAGGCTAGATATACATACATATTATTATTATCCCATATATTTTATAAACGAACTAGGTATAAATACATATTTTCAATGAGGAACTTTTGCTTGTCTTTGTATCGGCATGAAAGTGATATCATTGGGTTTTTCCGTCTATAGTCAAACCGCTAAACTCAGACTTCGCCTGCGCGGGTACGGGGGCGCGGGGGTAGACGACAAAGAGGACTGAGACAGGTGCGGGCGCCGGGGACCCGCTGCCCGCGCCTGTCTCAGTCCCCTGTGTCGTCTCCCCCGGCGCCCCTGTACCGCGCAGGCGAAGTCTGAGTTTAGCGGTTTGACTATAAGTACTCTTGTAAACTGTAGTAGCATTTTGATAAAAGAAACTGTGTTAATTTAGTTTTGAAAGTTTTATTTTTGTTCTGTTCAGACAATTTCCATTACAGGTTCTGGTGCCACTAATTGGTTACTGTGACGAGGATTTGAAGAGATAGTGAATCAATCTGGGTATTTTTTGACAAGTATTGTAAGACTTATCATAATAACCATACTAGTAGTTCTCCGAATAGTTGACCTCGCGATTGTGCATGTATTTGTAGCATTTTTGAGTAATGCCGCGCTTAGTAAATAAATAATTATATTTCGCAAATAATAGCACAACCGTTTTCAATATTGCATTGCAATCTACGTACGAAATTTGAATAGTTCGCTCGAATCAGTCTAAGCCAGTTATAGATTAAACTAACCAACCAAAATTAATAAAGTTTATGCGGAACTAATTTTAAGGTAGGTATTTCCAAAAAAAAATGAATTATTAAAATCTTTCTGTAAAAAGTTATATGCGCGTTAATACATAAGAATATATATAAGCCTCGAGTTGAGTACCTTCTCCATTTCTTCAGTTCACCGGACAAGGGCGAATCAGGCTCGTGCACCGAAGGTTCCGTACAGACCCTGAAAATTGAAAACCTGGATTTGAGTAATAAGAGCCTTAGGGCGAAGCTAGCCATCAATACAAGGTAACAATCCGCAAATTACACATATTCGGATTATCCCCGATATAATTCATTAAAGGCCTGTTTTACCTTGTGATCGTAATAAATAAATAAATAATAAATATTAGGGGACATCTTACACACGGCCTTTTACCCCAAACTAAGCAAAGCTTGTGATATGGCTGCCAGAGACTGATATACTAAATACATACTTATATAGATATTAACTAAATAACACCCAGACACAGAGCAAACACTTATGTTCATCACATAAATATTTGCCCTGGGTGGGGATCGAACCCACACCTCTTTGACCCAGAAGTCAGGGTCACTAACCACTGAGCCACAGAGGCTGTCAGAAAAAGATTCTTATTTAAAATTAAGTCAAATTTAAAATTTAGAATCTTTTAATTTACACACATGACATGTCAATTTAATTTTACGAATATTTTACCACAATCACAGGCAGTACCACATGTGATAGCAGATTGCACAATACATCGCATAATAAGTCAATAAGGGGCTTGCTGGCGTGCCTAGCGAAGTGTGCGCACAAATCGCGTCAGTGCATTGTGCTGTGCGCGCATCTGCTCGGCTTACCAACTTATGTGGTGTGTGTATGTGGGATACGTACCTATAACAAATAATTGATTTAAATTTTATTCTATACCACTAGACCAATGATAGGCAACAGGCGGACCGCGGACCGCGGTCCGCGATGGGACGATCCTTGGATCGCCAAATAAAAATAAATGTAGTTTAAAAAACTAAAAAACACGCTCATCAGACCTCGTAACCTAATCGTGGTCAAAATTCATTATAAGAATTTTCAAATAAATCCAAAACAGCTATGATACGATTTTCCATCAAGAAGTTCCAGTTCATATCTTCCGGCTCCATCATTAGATCAGTTCGACAGTACCATATTTATTATTGTATTGTCATCAGAACTACATACAGCTGCAAATTTTCATTAAGGTACGAGCCTTGGAAGATGGTTAAATTAGTTACCTTAGATTCCATTACTCAGTTGGTTATACAAGTCGACCTAATAAAAGCGTGTTAAAAATAACTATTTTAAATAAATACGTAGAAAAATATGAAAATTGCAAGAAACTAGCTAAACTAGCAGGAGGTTTGGCTCGACATGTGCACGTGAAACTTATTTCTCCAAGTCCATTTTCCTAAAAAATAAATACCTATCTTTCAAAATTAACGGATATGTACCTAGAACACACACTTCGAATTTGCTGTTCCTCTCGAGAATCAAACTTTAAAAAACTGCCTCGAAACCGTCAGTGTACTTTCTCACGATATTTTTAGGTGTTTTGTTTTATAATTAAAAATGATATTTGGAACCAAAATAATAAAAAGGTAAAATTTAATTATTATCAGGTTTTTTTTCTCTGGACCTCGCCTCGTTTAAATTTTTTCTTCGTCAAGTAAGACTGGCAACTTTAATGGTAGTGGGCAGGGCACATTGTACGGAGGACTGATGACCGATGGGGTCGAAAAGTTCTCGAGTGGAGACCATTTATCGGCATGAGCAGCGTAGTACGTCCACCTAGGAGGTGGACAGGTGATCTCATCAAGACCACGGGATCACGCTGGATGCATGCCGTTACCAACCGGCCTTATTGAAGATCTTTATCGCTGATGGATGGATGGATGGATGAGACCCTATCACCCGTCGTTGGTAGGCATGTGTCCTGCAGTGGACTATATAAAAGATTGGTACAGACTACAGGTACAGGTTACTCTATCTATGGCAATAAAAATCCGTAGGCACTAATTTCATGTTTTTTTAGCTTTAATATAGTTCAAAAGGCGGAGAATGTCACAGGTCACTTTTTGTTTCAGAAAAATTTCAGTACATATACTGTATTTATCGCTAAAAGCGCGTGTTACTTAAAAACTGCATACTGTGTTGCAATAAATGACTAGAGTGTTAACATTAAGCACTACTTTTCCATAATACGTTTCTTGGAATCGAATAGATATTGGAATAGACAATAAGCCCGATTACAGAGGCGCCATCGTAATTATAACAGCTAAATAGCATAGTTCTGTTTCTTTTTCACTTTAGGCGTTCGACATAGAGAACGCTTTTTACGTTGCTATTAAATTTAAGCTGGCGCCTCTATAATCGGGCCTACTTTTGGTAGATCATACTTCAGGAGTCCCATTTAAATTTTATCGAAATTGGTTGAGTAGTTTTTGAGAAATATTAATCTTTAAAAACTACTCAACTACTAAATCAATTTATGCAAACTATTCGAATTTCGTACGTAGATTGCAATGATTGAAGTCGATTGTGCCAATTTTCGTGAAAAAAAATTTTCCTAGCTAGATACTCAACCAATTACTGTTTCACAGTGTTGTAACGTCTCGTCACACTTCAATTCCAAACTCCAAGATTAATCTATAAGAAAAAACGGACAAGAAATCTTTTCATTTCGCACAACGCTCGGGTGGCTGGGGCCGGCAATGGAAGATGGGATTGAAGTGCGACGGAGCGAGCGGCACCGCGTGATGAGCATTGTATAGCTATTGTACGGATTGTTATTGAGATTACGAGATATGACGGCAGTGATGGCATTTTAGCTCGTCAGATCTAGCATTTTTCAAGGTACTTAAGGTCTGGCTTCCTAGGAATGCGGCCATATCAAATCAACCGTGGTCTGGTCATGGGTTGGAAGATCACATAAGCCTTCTAATTTCTTCTCAGGACACAAGTTGCTCCATAATTTTTCTTTCCTAAAAATCCAATGGGTAAAGTTCATGAAAAGGTCAAAATAGCTCATTGATTCTTAGGCGGAACCCACGTTTCACACTTGTAAGAAATTCACATAGAACGTACGCAGGTTGCCTCACAATATTTTCTTCCCTAAAAATCCAATTTGTAAAGTTCCTTAAAAGGTCAAAATAGCTCATTGGTGCTTACGCGGAACTCACGTTGTAAGAAATTCAATTAATTTCTCAATCAGTCAGTCTCTAGTTAGCTTAGCATCACTACATAGTATAAAACAAAGTCGCTTCCCGCTGTCTGTCCCCATAAATGCTTATATAATTAAAAATACGCAACGGATTTTGATGCGGTTTTTTTTAAATAGATAGAGTGTTTCAAGAGTACGGTTTATATGTATAAACCACCTGTGCGAAGCCAGGGTAGGTCGCTTGTGTGACTATAAAATATATTTTTTCAAAATAAATAAATAATTGTGCTTCAAAATTGTGTTATGAATGAACGATTGAAGAAACAAATTACAGATCTTCATACCATTAATTCTAACACGAGCAAGGTCCATATTGGAACCGTACAACGAGTCTGTAGCCATTAATATCGCAGATGTAGAGTCCGATAGGCGTGTAATAGATTGCGTCCGTCCGCTCCGGAAAGCCGCGTGCCGGTTTTACAATGAGCTCTGCAATCGTATTTTGATATTTTTTATGACTTGCAGTTTTTGTAAAATCTTGCAATAGAAATTTAATGCAAATATTGAGAAGAAATTTTGCATATAGTTTGGATTACAATGCTTGGTTGGTTACTTACTTGACGCCATTCTAAATCCAATATGGCGGACGGTCCAAGATAGCGGATTCGTTATTTATTCGTGCTCTTAGTTTTATTTGTATAATTGAGGTTTGATTTAAATGACTGATCAAAGGATGAGTATGCTGAAAAAATTATGTGATCTTGAGTTCTGAATGTTGTAATGAATGATGTTAATGAAGGTCCATATTGGAACCATACAACAAGTCTGTAGCCATTAATATTTAGACGCAGAGTCTGATAGGCGTGTAATAGATTGCCTCCGTCCGATCCGGAAGGCCGCGTGCCGGTTTTAAAATGAGCTCTACATTTGTATTTTAATGTTATATTTTGTTCATTTTTTTTCAAATTAATCGAGAAAATTCATTCGAAATGCGTTTAAAAACGTAGTTTCCCAGATGGTACTTGTCTGCTTAAATACTCTATTGAAGACTATTGTAAAATGTCATGTCATGTAAATGCTTATGCATAGCGCTCATATATAGGCGTAGTTTGAATAATAGGTGTCAGCGATTACTGAAGTTAAGCAAAGTATGGCACTATCTGTTTTTGGATGGGTGACCGCGAGTAAAATTTACAACTGAGCACTACCGTGGCTCGTATGACTCGATAAAATGTAGGTCCTGGTTGTTTTTTAAGTGTTCAGCCATGTGATGATATGACATTAGTGAAGTTGGCACGAAAGTCGGTATTTAATAAACTTTCCAGCCCAGCAGTTCTATAATTAAATTATTAGAAAAGCTGAACAACATGTGTAATGTAATAGTCGTGACTAAACCAAGCTGGAGCGAGTATTGAAAACCTATGCTTGTACAAATGAGAGAGAAAAACATGCGATCCTTTGCGAACGTTAGAAAATGATTCGAACGTTGCATAAATTTTGGGTCCTGACCAAACCCTGTAGGATCCAAATATTGTACCTTATATCCAAGGGTATCTTTATAGGGATATAATCATTTATACCTACATACATAAGGATATCCCTAAAGAAATATAAACACTTATTCATCGACGTACTCATTAATCTCCGTAAACCCACCACCCGGAAACCCATCGCCATAAAAACCTCACATTTAACTCCCTTCTCAAAATTTTAAAGTCCGCTCTGGGGTTCAAACCCCCACTACAGTATTGTCATTCAAATAACCGGCGCACCCACACTGCCACGGCTAATTTAAATAATAATACTTGTGAATATTGTAATGAATTTTGGGCTAGTGTGTACCTATTTATTTTCGACAAAATGTGTATGGAAATCTTTTATTAGTTACGAATTATAGTAAAAAAATACATGACTAGTATTATGGCAAAATATAGAAGTGTCACAGTCATAGTCCTGAATATTTATTGCGTATTGTAATTATAAGTAAAAGATGGTACGTTATTTACTATCGATCGACATTTTCCACCTGTTTGACAAACAATTATTAAATCTATACCAACATTAATAATGAGGAAAGATTTGATTGTTTGTTTGTATCGAATAGGCTCCGAAACTACCGAACCGATTTGAAAATTATTTCACTGTTGAAAAGCTACACTTTGAAAAGTTGATGAAAAGTTGTTGGAAAGCCCCGGTGAATATAGGCTATATTATATTTAAATAATCGGCCAAGTACGAGTCGGACTCGCTCACAGAGGGTTCCGTACTGTATGGGAGCCCCCCTTAAATTTTAATTTTACTATTTATTATTGAAGGGAATATAAAACTAAATATTCTCTGAAAATTTCGAGCATCTACCTGGTACTATTATTAATATAGAGCGAAAAACGTCTAAAAATTCATGTTTGTTGTGAGGGAATATTTATTTTATTTTGTTTTTAGTATTTGTTGTTATAGCGGCAACGGAAATACATCATCTGTGAAAATTTCAGCTGCCTACCATGGTTCATGAGATACAGCCCGGTGACAGACAGACAGACAGACAGACGGACAGACGGACATCGAAGTCTTAGTAATAGGGTTCCGTTTTTCCCTTTGGGTACGGAACCCTAAAAAATAGGAATCCTTACTTCTTGTCTTCTTTAGCCAATCGTACCCGGGCGAAGCCAGGACGGGCAGCTAGTAGGCATTATGAAATAGCACATTATTAACTTAATAAATTTATGTAAGTATGGGAGAAAAAAGAAGATCATCAAAAGTAAAACATAAAACACAAACAAATGTGTATAACTAGAACGAGTACTTACTGTTTTTTTTTATAATATTAAAATATTCTAAAGAAATAACCAAGCTGTTTCTGGGTACGTGCCATAGTAAAAAATGTTCATAATTGACAACAAACAAACACATGTATTAAGACTCATGCGTTAAAGTTAAAGCATACCTTATTTTGTGTAGGAAGCTAAAAATAGACTTCTTTGACTCCTTTCCTTCTAGTTAAACTATATTTCAAATAGCAAACATAATCAAAATAATCATTTGTAATTATTTTTCGCAAAAAATGGCTAAATCGTGTACAAAATTCAAATATTTCGCTAGAATTGTATACATTATTGTTGATTTTTCAAAAACAGCTCTGCCGATATCTGGAAAGTTTAAATATGGTTATATTTAAATTTTAAAAGTATTTCCTTTCCAACTAAAAAATATTTTTTCTATTCGGTTCACAATTGGCGAAACTATCGATGTTAATCGTGTACAAAATTCGGACGTTTCGCTGGAATTGCTTACATTATTGTTGATTTTTCCAAAAATACCTCAGCTGATTCCTGTAAAATTTAAATGGAACCATTTCAGGAGCATACCCTTTCGAAATAAAAAATATTTTTTTGATTCAGTTTACCATTGGCGAAATTATCGATGAACATACACAAAAAAAGAAACATAGGTACAGACGAACATAGAACCTGCTCCTTTTTGGAAGTCGGTTAAGTACAGTCTTATCAACATTACTAAGGAGTCACTTAAATTAACATTTAAAACTGTTGACAGTCATAATCATCATACAACAAAGAGCCATGAATATTTATTACATTTTAAAATAATAAAACGCAGTAACAAAATGGACCCCATTGTAATCGTCACATGACAACGATCCAAAATATGTATTTCATATCAAAATGAATGATATGACACTTTGAAGGCGTTACGAATTATTTTACTACTAAATACCATTTTACAAATTCATCTGTCAAAGTTTTAACATTTCAAAATAGGCACTTATTTTTGTAACTATAAAGTGTAGTATCATAATTGGTGCTGGTTTTAAAAGGGAAAATATTTTTGGTCGCGTGTATTATATCTTATTGTGTTTTTAACACTTCGCCCTAGTTGAAGTATGGGGTGTGTAGGGTAGTTTGCACCCTCACTGATTAGCGTTTATAAGCCGTGGGGGAGAGTTTAGAATGTTTCTATGCAGGACATCAGTAGGTACGATTTATACAGAAAATTTAATTACGTAAAAAATATTTTACTGTAGAAAAAACACTTAAGTATAGTAAATAGTTATTTGAAAACTACTTAATATTTAGTTATGTATGTTAACTTATGTTAACTAGTTTTACAAAAAAAATGTTTAGTTGTGAAAAGACAAAGTAATTAAAAAAGCAATTGTTATTACAACCACACTACCTATTTTTCTTTTTAATGTAATTTATATTTTGCCCTAACCATTACTTGCAATCAACACACGCTACAAACAGCATTTAATTACTTCATTTTTTATTATTAGAGTTGGATTTAACCTGTAGAACATTAAGTCAAATATTATCGACGCAGTCTACATCCTAGGAAAATGATAATATTTGTCAATATTTGTTTTTAAATTGAAACTTATTGCATGCCACCATCCAGTTACTCAATAATATTTCGTATGTTTATTTAACATCTTAAACAGTCGGTTAATGAACGTGGGGTCCGTAAGCTCATTTGTGACATGTTGAGCTTGTTACCTATCTGTAGAGTAACTTGGCGATACGCAACATGTGTATGAAGATAAGTGATTAGGTCAACTGTAACGCACGTAGCGTAGTTTGACTCTGCCTTTTTGTCAGCGATCACCGAAATTAAGCAACTTTCGGCACGGTCAGTTATCGGATGGGTAACCGCGGGTATTTTTAGCCCCCGACGCAAAAGAGGGGTGTTTAGTTTTTTTTGGATGAAAGGAGACTTAGTCGAGAGTGTTCTTAGCTATGTTTTATAAAAATCGATTGAGCCGTTTAAGAGTTATGGTGGGTTAAAGTGGGGATGGAAGAACCAAAATTTTCGTACTTTTTTTTAGGTAGGTTTTTGTGTCGGGGGTTTTTTAAATTTTTAATTTAAGTTTTTATTATTCAATCTCAAAAAGAGACAGCTACAACTAAATATTTCGTTTTGTAGTAGGTAGAGTTGGTAAGTGTGAAACAACACTAGTAAAAGTAAAATCGTTAGGGGGTGTAGAGACGGTTTTCCTTTTAGTGGGACTACGAGTATACAGGTAGTTTAAAATAAAATAAAAAGTTAAGTAGTGTGCAAACTCAATTAATTTCGATCGAAATTTGGATTTGGTTCAACAAGGTGTAAGATGAATAGCTTTGTAAGTCAAACTGAAATAAATACCTACCTATTGCATGTCCGTAAGGATGAACTATTGTGTCTTAATAACTTTGTAACACCTTACTGTACGTTTACACAATTAAGATCGATAAACGATACCTTTACTTATCTTTGGGCAGGAATGCGGCAGAAATCAGCGTATATTTTTGGCATTTAAGTAAGTTTAAAACGTGTCAGCTAGATATTTAAACTTAGAGACTACTGTGACTTTTACTGTGCAATTTACTGACAGTTCATGATCTGTCAATAAATTGCACAATCAAGTTTATTATAATTTTTTTTACAACTTCATGCCCAAAATAATAATGCGTATTTAAATGTTGTAGCCCGGGAGGTAAGCGCAAAAAATTGCAACTAATTTCTAAAAGCTGAATTTCCAGTATGACGTTGTCATGGTGGTATACAGCTTTATCCCGGATTCAGTCAGCTAGATTACTTAGCGTTTGGTGAAGAAACCCGCATGTATTTTAAAAAAAAAATGTATCTTGCAACTAATTTAAGAGCTGAAAATTGGTGTACGGGTAGAAAAATAACTAAAATAGTACATTGTTCACCGAGAGGAGAAAGTGACCGATTACCGTCGAGGGTGTCGTTTGAAACTTTAAAACACCCGAGATCGGGAATCGCACTTTCTCTCGAGTGATACATAGTGCTTTATACTACACCTACGAGGAACATAAAAAAGTAACTCTTTACTAATTGAAATTTATATTGAAATTGTTGCAGTTAGTGAAGCTTAATGTAACACTTGAAAATGGCGCCAATGGCGTCTGCAATTTTCACATGTTCTTTTTTCAAATTGTTTGAAACCATCCAACACACAGCTAGTGGCCAGTGTCATTTTGCGAACTTGGAGATAAAAACTCACTGTTAAAACTTTTTGGCTTTTGATATTTAGGTTACCAGCGCATAGTCTTACCCAAAATTAAAAAAGAAAAACCACGTAAGAAATGGATTTTCATACACTTTTCTCTCCCGCTCAGATGCGTTTTCTCCCCGCATATTTGTTCGATATACAATGACGTACTTTCTACCGTAAATTTAATAAAGTATCAAGGTACTTTCCGAGCAGGTGTAGTATAAAAGAGTTTATCTACCCGTACACCAACTTTCAGCTTTTCATTAAGTAGTTACAAGATATTTTTTTTTTTAATTCAAACGGGTATCCCTACCAAACGCTAAACATCTCAGCTAACTGAATCCGGGGTATTGTTGTACACTACCGCGACAATGTAATACCAAAAATTCAGCTTTTAGTTGCAATTTTTTGCGCATACCTCCCGGGCCATCGTTTGCACCCTGCCATGTCTGACATCCTTAATGACATACTTTTGTACTTAATGGCTCATTAAAACCCCTCAACATGTTTCTTTCAGTCTTCTTAACAGCTGCCACGTGTCTATTGTCAAATAAACAGTAAATATTACGCACGTAACCGCAATCTTTCCAAATACGCTCCGAGTAATGGTATATTGTAGAGTTACTGGTAAAATTTAATGCTGCTTTGAAAGTCGTTTAAAAAATCAATTTATGTTTATTTATACATTCTGAGACTACTCTGAATGTGTTATTGTAGCTTCGTAAAGAATAAATTCAGCATCTACCCAAATATCTTAAAAGTGCAAGATTTTAATTTCGTTGCTAGAACTATTTTTTTTTTATGACGGTTCTTTATCTTAAAAATGAATCGTGGTTGTTAGTCTCGCTAAAAACCGAGAACCGCTGAACCGATTTGGCTCATTTTGGTCTTGAAATATCCGTGGAAGCTAAAGAAAGGTTTAAACAGTGAGAAAATAAAAAATTTTGTGAGTGAAATAATAAAAACAAGAATTCAATTTTCCCATACAAAATGTTCTTGCACGTAAAAGTTGTCTTTGACAGTTGACAGATGGTAAGATAAAGTTCGCTGGGTCAGCTAGTTAATTATAAATTGATAGTTGTTCCCTTCTTCTGAAATCTCATTTCAAGGTAGTGTTCATAAGCAATTTTGCGCTATTTGGCCGATTGTTGAGTAGATGAATTATTGGTTAAATTTTTCAAAACGATTTGCTGAAGGGGAAACTTTCAGTTATCGTTAACGCTATCACGCAGAGCTAATGAAAACAGAAATTGTTTATTGCAACACTATGTACAAAGATGTTCTTAATTTAATAATAATAGTAAAAGTTTTTATTAAATAAATGACCCACAACATGCGCGTAATATTAAAAATATTCATATATGTTCTAACTAGTGTGAACGAGTAACAAGTTCTAATTAAGTGAAATGTATTTAAGTATAGACCGATTCATATAAGTCGCCGGATGTGAAGTTAGCAACAATCTGCGTGATATCCAATCAACGCGCAGCTTTATGCGAGCTCCTGTCAGAATTGAATATTGCGCAGTTTGTAGCTAACTTCACATCCGCCGACTTGTATGATTCGTCCTATACTTAACATAAAATCAAACTAACCTTCCTGAACACTAAGCATGTACGTATTCTTTCGTATGGAGAGAGTACCTACTGTACTGTTGTGTAATTTAACAGTTCTCAATAGTCATTTGCAAAACATAGGCCTACCCACGAAAGGCGATTGAGACATACCCACCTGCTTGCTGTACCAGCCAAGATCTCTCTTAAGCAAGTAATATAAATTATTCCAGACCATTGTAGTTATGAATCCAGCTCATTTAGCCTGATTGTGATACGGTCATTAGACCACATAAACTGACCATTGAAGACCTGTTTCAGGTAAAAGGCCGTATCATCAAGTGAAGTCATTAATTTTGGCTTGTAGTGTACGTGGCAAATAGCTTGCGGATGTATGCGCGACATTAGGCGGGCGGCGCGCGCGCCGGATGTGGCCGCCATACGTTGTGGGCGGCGGGGGACTTCCGGTCAGCATCTACTAGAGGTAGGACTGCGTGAAAATGAGCTACTTTCATGATTTATAAATAGAATATTGAATACCTACTCTATGAAACTAAGACTAAGTAGTTACTATTTGACACTGACTCACTGACACATTATTCTTCCGTAATAATTTATGCATAAATTATCATGATTTAAGCTCATTTTCATTCATTTGGTTTCAATTTGATAGAACAATTAGTATTATTGTCCGCGATTATCGTCTCATAAATATTTTTTTATCATTTAGCAATCACACCGTAATAACACCAGGACTGGAACGTACCTACCCTACCATGGTTTCCTGACAATTACAATCTAGATTTACTTAAGGCAATAGTTAATATGCATATTCTATGTCTACAACTAATACGAGTACACTCCATCCTTGGCTACAGCAAAGCTTTCTATCAGGCAAATTGCTGGCCGTATTATGTAGAAAAACAAACCTTAGTGCTGGAAAAACTAACGCATCTAGTGATTACAAAATTGTATGTATCTACTGATTAAATGACACAACCAATACCTAAATGACTCATCGCAAATCGCTAACAAGTAACAACACTATAATCGACTACAATAGGTAATAAACATCACTATTCAGTATTCAGTAACAATGCGTTCTCGACTCGATTCGGCGCGGCTAAAGAAATTCGATTCGAAATTCGAAATTGTAAAAACCGCGAATTAGTTTCGCACCGATCGCGCTGCACCCACGACTTGAACAAGTGCAAAAATTACATCAGTATTTCAATGAATTATTGATCAAAAGTAGCCTTTAATGTTAGGGGGGAAAGTGTAAAATTGTGTGTAAATGAATGTACGGTGTATGAATTTAAAAATAATAATACGTCATCGCGCCGTCCCTCTGTCTTTTCGATGCAGTGTTGCGGAATACACGTTTCGGTCGTATGTTGATTTTGATGGGTAGGTTTGTTTCCATTGTTAGAGAAATTGCGTTGTCGATTTGACAAATAATTGCATATTTTAAAACCATATTTTGTTATTACTGAGTACTCAAACGCTTTTTCATTTAGATTAGGTCTCATCTCCATCACAACGTAATAGCCACATCCCAGCGTGAATTTAAACTGCGGTTTGAGAGAGGTAACTGTGATTTGTGATTATTTATCGCGATTGGTAACTTTCCATTTTGATATTAATTCTACAAATTTTTCTTAGTAATTAGATGACATTTAAACGCACGATTGCGCGAAAGAGATAGCAGCGAAACTCGACCTCCAAGTCCCAGTTAAAGAGTTCATATGTCTAAGTGCTCGTCCACGAGTTCGGATTTCAGCGGCAGCGGTAATGGCAGCGGCAGCCGCGTCGGTAGCGGCGGCGGCAGGTGGCGGGATCTACGGGCGCTTGGAGCGGAACGTAGTGGCGACATTAAAACATTTTAGTACATTGGATCCTTAAGGCAATCGTGAGGCGTCAACTTGACCATACAAAAACATTAAGCTGTTATCTACCCCTAAATATTATTCGATTTGAGCAATTTTTTTTTATGTAATCAGTACTTCAATCGTTAAGATTAAACGTCTTAACTTTTACAGTTTTTTTTAAACGACCTTAAAGCTATAAGCCTCTAAAAGTCATATTTTACGCAAAAACATGACTGATAAGTAAGCGCGTGCAATATTTCTTACTCAAGCGATAGACTCCAAAAACATAAAATTTTGTTACAATTTAAGGGGTGAAAAGAAAGTTTTTCTCAAAACGTTAATTTTATCAAAAAAAAACCTGAATTTTTTTTCGATGTGCTATAGAAAACGCGAAAACAGTGGTCGATACACGATCTTCTTAACGCTCGCCGCCCCGCGCCCCGCCAACGCTCATAGCGGCGAGGCCGCCCGTCGCCAGGCGGTTCGTCTAATAAGCCGTGTAACACTGAAAACACGCAGCGGCTACATCCACGCGTGAATTTAAACCGCGCCCTGGGTGTTAGGAAACTGTGATTTGTGGTTATTTACCGCGGTTGTTAACTTTCCATTTTCGTCGGCCACTCGTGCGGAATCCGCGACGATTTCGGTTCGGATTGCGTTTTTAATTCACAGAATACGTACGCGTAGGGTTACCAGACGGAAAATTTTAAAGTCCGGAGAACAATAACGTGGAACATCTGTATTACTTCTTAACCTCATTCAGGACGTCAGGTGTGAATCTATAATGAATAAAAAAATAAGTTCTAAGAGACCGACTCCTTAACTAATACTTAACTGAATTTCTAAGGCACCTGTGTTTCCGTTTCTACCGTTCTCATAAAATAACCGTTATCAACAATTTAACGTGCCATCCGAGCCATAGCAGCGCTCAGTTGAAGATGCCACCCGCGGTCACCCAACACTTATACAAACTTACTTATTTGAGCCTAATATTTTGAGATTTCAAGTCAAAACCTGTGATATGGTAACCCTGTTCGCCTAAACGGTGTGCAACAATAGGGCTTGTTGCGTTGAATTCGGTTACCGCTCTGGAAGTAATTGATAAATGCGCTATTTTACATTGTTTAGCGTTGTTGGCTATTCAACTGCTAATATCAATGGGGGCTTGGATTTAAATAATCTTTTTTAATCGACCTCCATAATAATGTGGCCAATTTGATAAGAATCTTTCATGACCACTCTCGAATTTTAATCACATTTTTTCCGTTATTTATTAAAAGGATTTGATGACTTGAGGCTATAAAGCTATTTTACTAAATAACCATATTTTTTCCGTTATTTCGTTGGTGGTTCCACAGAAAAAAAAAAAATCGATAGTCCTAGCAGCTTACAGAATAACACCTTGTACTCATTTGTACAATAGGAATGATGACTGGGTAAAAAAAAAACATTATTATGATTAGTTCGTAAGTTAGATTTTCAAAAAATATTGGGCAAGAATTTTTTTCTTTCGTCAATAAAACAACAAATGGCAAAGATAATCCTTGTCAAAGTTTGGGAGTGAGGCTCGTGACGTCGTTGTTACTGCGAGAAAAGTGCTATACTTTTCACGTGGAAGTGACGTTACGCGGAACTTTAACGGACTATATCTTCATTAATTTTTGTTTAATTAACAAAAGAAAAAATACGTGTCTAATATTTTTTGGTAGTCTATCTGACGGACTAATTATATTTTTTTACTTATCATGCCTATTGTAAATTGTACCTACTTAAGGGTTTTTCTAACTGTCTTATTGTTGGTTTGTTGCACTTTTAGAGAATGTATTAGTTGTCATTATTGTAAGGATCTGTACAAACAATATAATTGTATAGTCGTTTCATTATACAGGTGACGTCGAATCAGGTTACGAAATTACGAAAGCAATATTTATGTAAAACCAACCCCATCCACTTCAACTCAATTAACAAATTCGCCAAAACGCTTAACGCGATCTCGAAAACTAATTCCCAAATTGAATAATCCAATCAAGAACTCGACGAGTTTTCGTATTTCGAAGCAAGAAATGCGAAGGATTTGCGAGCAAAAAACCCTTTGTCCAAATAAAGCAGCGAATGTCACCGGGTGAAGCCTTCTGTGACATGCTCATTGGGAATTCTGCCCGCCTGGTGGAAACATATACTTACTGCGTGTTAAAACGCTGCTTTTATAACAAGCATTTATTTAGTTTCACCTGTCCCGTTGTCTGTCTGTCGATCTGTAATCAAATCTTGCAAGTTAAATTTGATCCACTTCCCGGTTACCGACTGAGCTGAAATTTTGCATACATGTGTAAATCGCGTGACAATGCAATATTATGATGACACGGTGCTGATCTAATGATGGAGCTGGAACGTGGCCGAATGAACTTAGCAACGAAACGACATAACCTCAACGAGTTTGGGTTCATTTGAATGGTCTTGGCGAGTAGTTTATCTTTCAATGGTAAACAGGGTCTGATGATGGAGCTGTAAGGTGGTTATAGGAACTCTGTAATGAAACGACGCAACCCTATCGAGTTTCGGCTCGTTTGATTCGTCTTCGCGAGTTCAGTAAAAGCTTGTTTAAAAAAAAGGGTATTTTACTAAAACACTTGTTCATTCTAACTCCCTTATCTCTTGCTATAACTTGTTATTTGATTACTAGATCTTGAGCGACACTTCGCACCTTGAAACTCCGTCTTTAACTGCTACGGAAGGAAAAAAACTTTCCCTTGATAATTTTGACGAATAAAACGCAGCAGCTCTCGACATAGTAGGTAACGGACTAGAGACGTAAAATTTGCATAGCGCGCCCCAAGAAACTGGAGAAGACTTTAAATCTAGTAAATTTAGTAAATCTAGGCTGGAACTGATTCAACGATGGTCCCCAGACGGCATTTGTAGGCAAAGAATAACATGATCCTCCTTTCTAGACAGAAGGGTAAAAAAGTCAATTGAGCAAAATAATGTTTTTTTTCATCATCATTATAAGCCGTAGGACGTCCACTGCTGGACATAAGCCTCCCATATGGATTTCCAATAAGCCTGGTTGGAAGCGGCCTGCATCCAGCGCGTTCCTGCAGTCTTAATAATATCGTCGGTTCACCTGGTCGGTGGACACCCTACGCTGCGCTTGCCGGTGCGTGGTTTCCATTCGAGAACTTTACTGCCCCATCGGCCATCAGTTCTCCGAGCTATGTGCCCTGCCCATTGCTATTTCAACTTACTAATCCGTTGGGCTATGTCGGTAACTTTGGTTCGTCTGCGAATCTCCTCATTCTTGATTCGATCTCGCAGCGAGACTCCGAGCATAGCCAGAGGGCTATGCTCAAGCATGCTCAAGGTATCCCAACGCGCTATGGAGAGCTAAAGCGCGTTGGGATTCCTTGCGATTATTGATAAGGCTCACAGTACTTATGATCTGTTGGGTTTTGATAAAATAGGCGTTTAACCTCTTTCTTGAAGTCGGATCTACCTAACTGAACTATTTGTCCTAGGTAGAAGTACGAATCAACAACTTCAAGAACCGAGTTTTCGACAGATATTGGAGTGGGTACGACATGGGCGTTGCACATGACCTTTTTTGTATGTATCCAGGTAATTTTTGAGACCCACCTTTTGAGAAACCCGATTGAGGCCTTCGAGCATCGTGCTGAACTCTTCCATCGATTTTGTCATGACTGGTATATCGTCGGCAAACCGAGAACCACCACTTACCTCCACTTGCATAAAATGTAAAGTAAAGAAAATATTGAAATGAAACCTCTAGCAGCTTACCTACTCTTTGGAAAGCTCTAAGCCTTTACCTGAATATTTGTTCCGTTGAGGCGGCAGACAAATTGATTCCAAAACTCAATTCGTGTTTGACGAGTGAAGTCGGCGCATCCTGCTAGTATAGCTAGCGATGCAGCGATGGAGAAAATTTACTTAATAAACAGGCTGCGTAGGGATAAGGTATATATAGGTACGATATACCTATGTAGTTTCAAATACGACATGGGATATACCTACATTCTACTATGCAATTTCACAGTAATAAAGATAAATAAATATTAATAAATGTGTCCAAACTAACTTAGGTAGTAAGATACTGTATCGTATTATTTTTGATGGAATATGTTGAACATAAAAAGAAAATAGCAGTTCATTTTGTGTTCTGCTATTAAATTAAATTACCTAAAATATACGAGTATCAAAACTACATTTTCTTTAAAATGTTATTCTTACGTGTTACAATAACAATAATTATTTAATTGATTAATGCTTCATTGTTTTTCTAGAAAATCATTGCCTATGTACTATGTACCTAATCAAACTTGCTAATACGCGAATATAAGCGAATAGTTAAAAAAATACAAACTATGAAAAATAATGCCAGAAAACGATAAAAATACTCACGCTCTTACCAAAACTTACTTGTAAGTTTAAGTAGGCAGAAAAGTACCCATTATCTATCTACGAGTACTTACATAAAAAAATGACACAACTACATTAACGAACACAAAAATTAACCAAACTTAATTTTCAAATTACGAATGCCACAGTAACCTCAGTTTCAATTATTATACTCCTCAAATGAATATGACAATAATGAAGTTACAGCAAAACCCCAAAATAATAAAAGTTAGTCCACCCCGGGCACAATCAGGCTACAAATGGGATCAAAATAGAAATTAAATTATATCGTTGCATAAAGGGCCACCCTTCGCTCTCTAATTGTAATCGCTTGTAAGTATGTTTGCTGGGACTTGTTTGGAAATAAAATATTTGACGACGATAAAATTATGGAATCATTTTAACTTTAGAATGTTCACTACTAAAAAAAAACATGCTCTATAAACCTACCAGAACCGATTGGAGATAATAAATAAGGGTCATAGGTATAGCACGCAAAACCTTTTGTTGGCGGGTCTAGTACATGTAGATAAAAAACTTTTGATCCAGGACTTTTGGAAAATCACGAAGAAAAATCTTTTGAAATTGCGAATTTTCGATATTCTTAGTACAAAAGTTGCTTTTAATACCTATGACCCTGTATAATTAATTTTCGCAAAAAATGGCATAACCGACTTCAACCTTGTACAGAATTCGAATAATTCGCGTACGGATCGAAGTAGTAATTTTCACATTGTTGTTGATCTTTCGTAAATTGCCGATTTTAATAAAATTTAAACGGGACCACCTGTTAAGTATGATCTACCAAACAAAAAAAAGATTGAAATCGGACTACCCTGTAAAAAGTTAGGTGTGGTTATAAATAAAAAAATTACGGGTCGTCGACTTGATAACCTCCTCCGTTTAGTCAGTTAAAATTGTACCCATAGCATTAAAAATTAACAATTAATTAATTATTATAAAAATATGACTTTTTAAATACAATCTTTTGAATCCTGGCTATCATGTAGCAGAAGAGTGCTAGCTAAGACAATTAAAACGAGCCCAAACACAACGGGTCTATCTTGTTTAGTACAGGAGTTCCTATGGCCACCTTCCGACTGCATCATCAGATCAGCTCCATAGTACCATATTATTGCATTGTCACGCGATATACATATGCGTGCAAAATTTCAGCTCAATCGGAAACCGGGAAGTAAGTCAAATTTAACTTGCAAGATTCCACCCGAACTTACACAAGTACACAGGTACAGCCATTGCAAGTTAAATAAAAGCTTGTAAAAATAATTATCTGCATCGAGCGCGAGGATCCCTTGTGCCGTTTCATACATTGTTTCGATCCGGTGTTGCAATTTCGAATGGATTTTTTGCTCCAACTCTAGGTTGGTCCCCTAGTAAAAATTGTTCATTACAATAGTCTCAATCACCCTCTTTCGGCTTCATGGATAGTACCTATGCGCGACATGCGCGTAATCTACATACGCAATTTTCAAAGTATATGTCCTGTCTTTTTCCTAGTAGTTCAAAACCCTCTGTAAGTCCCACCCCAGGGTGGTAAAGACAATGTGGAACTACAGTAGTGCCAGTAATCTGGTTAGCGAACAATTTGCGTGCCTGGCCATGCGTGCAATATGCCGCCGCCGCCGCCGGCGCCGCATTTGATTTTTTGAATTGCACTGGAAATGTGTTATTGTACATAGTTAAATTGCTTTGGCAATGTTGTTTTAATAAGTATTATAATGGGAAATTGTTTTATGTTTAATGCGTTTTAACTCATTTGAGTATATTATTTATTGTTCGCGGATACGTCAGCCTAGAACGTCCAGTGTTTTGATGGACCGACGAAATACTTACCTAATTGATAGTACCTAATAGATAAGTAGGTACAACTGTGAGGCGATACGAAGTTTAGTCTGGATATTAATTTATTTATATATTCATATTATTTTTATTCCTTTACATAATCAAGTATACCTGTATAATCACATAATTTATTTAGAGATACCCAGTATACCTTATATACCTATAATAATTAATTATATCAGTTCTCGAACTTGTATTCATAATGTCTCCATACATATGATTATTTATTTACCTATTTATCATATACATACACGTACGCGCTCATATTCACTCACTCACTCTCACATACACAATTACACACCCACAACTTATCACAACTAACTTATCATAAGTACCTTTAATATTGTACCATAATCTTGTTATTATAAGTGGAAGAGCCTGCAGCCCACGACACAGGTCACCCTAGTGTGGGTTGCAGTGCACATTTGCATATTGTACAATCTTTAGAATACGTACTAATCTTGTTTATTGTATACTGTTTAAGATGTACATCCCTAAGTTTGGAAAATAAACATTATCATTATCATTAAAACTGCCTCGGTGGCTCAGTGGTTAGTGACCCTGACTTCTGTGTCAAAGAGGCGTGGGTTCGATCCCCACCAAGAGCAAATATTTGTGTGATGAACACTGGTGTTTGCTCTGTGTCTGGGAGTTATTTAGGTACTATCTATATAAGTAAGTTGTTAAAATATGGTATACGTAGTATATCAGTCTCTGGTAGCCATATCACAAGCTTTGCTTAGTTTGGAGTAAGAGACCGTGTGTGAGATGTCCCCTAATATTTATTTATTTATTATTTAATTAAAACTACAAGACCGCTCCTTTTAATCCGATACAGGCTTCAGAATGTCTGGCTTATGTGGCTTTACTATCTCTTAAATTGAAACCAGGTTTCAAAAATCGTAGTGTACGTTTAAGTTCACCTCTAAGATATAGGGACCTATAGACAAATGACCTTAATAAATACTGTACAAATGCGCTATATTCTTGACTCCAGGATTTGAACCAATTACCTACTGCAACGCAGCTGGAAAATGCTTGATATTACCTAGGTAAGGTAAACGTACCAATGTACGGACGTTTTTGAACTTCGCTGACTTTGCAGTAATACTACGCTGATACTAACAGACTTACAACAACAAAGTGAATATGACCATATAGGGCATTTATCTGAGTTTTATAATAATTAAATTTTATCTAATTTGTTTGAGCTGTAATGGGAATTAATACCCAAAATGTAAAAAAATACCCAAATGTACCAAACCGCGGACGATTTGTCCTAATGCGCGGAATGTCGTCCCAATTCCTGGACGCTATACGAAATTGAACTCTATTAGTTTTACATTAGAGTTTAAATAGCCTTTCCACCGTATTATTATTTGTATGAACTTTAAAATCGACCCAAATCTATTATAAATCGTCCTAATTCACGGACGCTATGCGAATTAGAACTCTATTTGCTTTACATTAGAATTTAAATTGACTTTATATTGTATTATTTCTTACTATTATTAAAGAATATTTTAGTTAAAGCCATTCAAGGTGTCTTAAATCAAAGAAACAATGGTTTACATGCAATAAATTATATTTCAAACAAAACAATAATCACATTTTGAAAAAAAAAATGCTGAAACGTTAGGTAGTTAGCACAATAGCATTGGTATAGGAACCGTATTTAGTCCGTGGCAAGATAATCGGCTTAAATGATCCCCAAGGTAATGTGTTCAGTCTTCCCATGCAAAATAAAATGCGTTCTTTTTCATAATTATATCCCACAGGTCCGTATAAGGCACCTTAGGTGACACATTTGTGTAATGATGATTTCACGGTAGTTAAATTGGATACCAGTCTCTAAGGCAACCTCAGTAGTATATTTACCTTTAGAGCACGGCGTACCTGGATATCGTAGAAGTGGCGCATCATCTGGCGGTCGAAGAATTAATGCTTTCAGTACAAGAAAAAAACAAGAAACTGAAGTAGGGTGTGACTCAAACGCCCACTGTGTTGTCTGGGAATGTCCCAATACAAATGAGAGGAGAAATGACGTACTTGACTTCATCTTCAGGCATTATTTAAATCTACTAAACCATGGCTCTGAGATTATTTTCGTAACGTCTTGGGAATCAATTATCGACATCATACTTGCTACAAGCAATATCTCTAAAACAATCAATGAGTGGCGCGTGGCAACTGATGAATACTCTGATTCCGAAGCACGAACCTGAAGCATACCGATATAGCAACTTTAAGAAATAATCTCAAAATAGCTATAAAGAGGAACCTTTACAATAGCTAGAAAACAGCTCGAGAGAGAAAAGCATGAGCTAGTCATAGAGAACGATGTATCTGACGATATATTGCTATCTTGGAACATATACGCGGATAGTGCAAAAAACAAGCTTGGACTAAGAGACTCCCTTGCCCTGAGTAAAACAACATAAACTTTGCAAGCGGAAGCCATGGGCCTTTTGCTAGCCGCAAAAAAACTTAAACTTTTATATGAACTGAGCTTCTAACTGCTACTGGAAACAGTGAGGCCAAAGAAGTGATCATGTTCACAGTTGACAGTGCTGCTACTATCTATGAACTCAGAAGACCTGTAACAAGGTCAAAATTAATCGCTGCGCGTTATGCAACATTCCAAACTCTATCAAATAAACAGTGCGATGGAAAAAAAGTCACAGATCATGTTCAGGCAACAACATAGCAGACACGCTTACCAAAGAGAGAAGATTCAGTTGTAACTTAGAAAATCAAATTGTTTTATTATATTGTAATCTTAATCATATAATCTAAATCACAATTTTTTAATACTATAGTTGATTATTGTTTCGATATATAATAATAATAATAATTTATTTAGTAACCATAACATATACATCTGCTAACTTAATAAAACTTTAACAATTTTGAAATAAAATCTTAACAATCCTGAATTAAAACTAACAATTTTGAATTAAAATTTTATCAATTTTGAGTTAAAATTTTGACAATCTTGAATTAAAATCTTAATAATTTTGAATTAAATTACAATCTTTAGATACATAATTGAATAATTGTAAAACTATTCAATTTAACATAATTTTAATAGAATAGCATAATTTCAATAGATTGCTGAACAATAAAAATAATTCTATATAATAATAATTGTTAAAAAAAGTTTATCCAGTAGGTAGGTAAAATAAAATTAGAAGATTACAAACATAAACTCTAGCTCCCGCGGTAGGATACCCTGAGTTCGCGGGAGCTAGTACTCTTCCGGGATGCTGATAAATTAAAATATGTCGATTAAGAGCGTATTCTGTGTATGCTAATACCAATATGATATACCAATTGATAAACAACTAAGATTAATTATATTTGGCATATATATGACTAAGGATATAATTAAAATGATGAGAGTACAAGGAGATTCAAAATTGGTAAGCAACGTCACGTAGCACCAGCCTCGAGAGAGTTGGGCTCACGGCGATGCTTACATTCACGTTCAAAGAGAGCTTGAAGCTAGCATATTGGTCTTATCATTTCTTCTGTAGTTTTATAGTTCAGTGTAAGGAGGTAGTCCTTTATTTTATTCTTGCATAGGTACCTGTTGTTATTTATTATGTTAAGTTTTTTATTAAGTTGATCGTAGATAAAGCGTCCAAGAAAAGTGTAGCGTTTCTGCCCTATTTTTGTCTTTGTTTTTGGCACTTCCCATCTATGGGTACGTTTGTGTGTACTGGTTGTTAGTGCAGTTTTGTGAAATTTCAATGCGCATGCTGAAATGAATAGCTGTCGTATCCGGAGCTGTTCAGTATCTTTGTAAAGATCATCTGTCGGGTATCTGTAGTGTTTTTTGTGTGCTACTTTGAGAATAAGTCTTTGGGCTCGTTCTATTTTAATAAAGAAGGAATTGCAGGCTGCACCCCACGAAGTGATACAGTAGGTCATTACTGATTTGCATAGTGCGTTGTAGACTAAGTCAATTGTTCGCGTATCTGCAATTACCCTAAGCCTTTTAAAAACAAATAAGAGTTTTCTAAGTCGACTGTGCAAGTTTTGTATTTGTTTTGTCCAGAACAACAACTCATCTATGAAAATATCTAGATATTTTAAATCTTTCACCTGTTCAAGCATTGGACAATTGCAGGAGCATTGCTGATAGAAGTCAGGACTACATGTGTGGAGGTTAATTTGGAGGGGATATAGAGGCGCTGATCGTTTCGAGACTCGAAATGCTATAAATTTTGTTTCAGAAACATTGAGAGTTAGGAGATTTCGCTGGAGCCAGTCTGCAATATCTCGCAATAATAATCAAATTTTACAAAAAAAAAAAAGGCTCAATCAAGAGACAAATGTTTTACTCTGATACTAGGACTAGCCACGCGGCCCATACGAACGTCCTTATTTACTTTTTACTACCTATTTATGACAAATTAAATGTTTATTATTTTCTATGAAACACCAAAAGTTTAGTATTTCACAAAATAAAAACATAATATCAAAATCTGAGAACAATAAATCTTACTTAAGATAATCTTTTAAACACAATGTAATATTGTTTAAAATATATGTTGTAAATCGATCAAAAACAATTGTTTTGTCATGCACAAAAAACAGTTTAAACAATACTAAAGTAAATTGGACACGACTATTGTTTGAACCAGTCCAAAATAATTCTTAATTCCTTTGAATGAGACGCAACCGAATTATAATAATTGCTTTTTCACGGTTTTGAAAACGAAATTCTTACATGCAAGTAAAAATGAGACTTATTTCAAGGCAATAAGGTCGAGATCCAACCTTTGGTACAACGGGTTTTAAATAACTGATGTGTATCCCACTTCTCGGACGAAAAATGTGATTATTGTCCGTGCATTGGGACAAGTATGGGTTTTGTGAGTACCATTAGGCGGATACGCAAATATTATAAATAATCAACAAGATTATGTCTAGATTAGAGGTTATAATATTAGGTAACTTATCTAAGTATCGTAATAAAATAGCACACTTACCGTATCACATTACACAACTAAGAAATTATCTGAAGTTTATGACAGGGTAGACACCAAATTCAGCTACTGAATTAACAGATTAACGAAAATTTTACGACACCGCTCTTTTGAGATCATTTGGTTTGGACACCATTACACTACGTGTACAGTTTTTCTTGTATAATACTTTGAAATATAACCAAGAATTTATTGTCATTCATAAGATTAAGTTAAACTTTCGTGGAAAATAACAAAAATTAATAAACCGAGTAACGTCCGCGTTCTGGGACTCGTCCGCAATTACGTGCGTTTACCTTACTTACTTATAAAGTTAGAGCGGTAATATCGTCAATATAAATAATTATTTTTCGCCAAACGTTCTATAACCACAGTAACCGACTTCAACCGTGTACATAATTCCAATACCTACTTAGTTAACACGGATTGATGCATCATTGGTATAGAAATTTTCTTATTATTGTTGATTTTTAAAAAGACTCAGCTGATGTTGATAAAATTTAAATGAAATGGTCCATCTAGTGGTCCACCTCTAAATAATATCTACTTAACAAAAATAAATCATAAAAATCGGTTCATTATTGGCAGAGTAATCGCGTACCATACACAGTAAAAAAACAAGGCTGAAATGAGAACCTCCTTTTTAAAATCGGTTTAAAAAAAGTTTCGATGGACTAGATAGATACTATTTCTAGCAAGTCCTGTTCTACGAAGCAAATCATGGAGAAGGGGATGATAATTATGACGTAAAAGAATTGCAGCTGACAACACAATAAAAAGGCAATGTCATAGCTCATTACCGTCCGAGTGCGACCAATCCGCGATTGAGTCGCAAGCGGCTGCGACCGGTCGCGTTGATCCGCGGCGCGTGTCGGCCGCGTGCCGCAGCGACGCGCGTCTGCCGCCGACGGGCCGCGCCGGTAATTGTCAAACGTAATGACTTTGTGTTTTCATTGATTTTGGGTAAAACTTGAATCAATTTCAACTACCAGAGGAGAATTGAACAGTTTTGGTTGATGAACTACACGTGTGATATTATGACATTGCAGTTGAAAAAAGCTGATAACAAGCGTTAGTTTAAATTAGTCTGATCCTGGTAGATTTGGCCCGAAAATTCTAATATATTTTTGCAAGGAAACCAAAAAAACTTGCGTTTACAAGCTTAACGCCCATGTCGCATCACTAGCTTTTTTATGGCAGAAAAAATCCTGAGAAACGCCATATGCCCGGACCAAAATTTCAATACCATTAAAAATATGGTATACTCGTATGTAGGTATCAGGAACTGCTAACCTTCAATCATTTGCAATCCTAATCCAATGGCTAACATTTGGGCCAGCGTGCTGGATATGGCCCAATCAATCTTCAAATGTAATTAATAACGTAGTGGGTAGTAGTTTAAGAAGTTTTAGATTACAGGGTACATACAGGGTTATTTCTAGTCAATTAGCATCCTTTTAGGGGCTTATTAAGTACATCAAAACTAACAACTTTGATAAGTCTTGTATTTAGTGGTAGTGATTAAAGGCACTTGCTCTATTGGAAAAAAATAACGTATCTAGAATACAGGTTTTTTTTCCATATTATAATAATTGTACTTATTAGATTAGTATGTAACGACTATAATATTCATGACAATTCCTGAAAACGCGATAAAACAACCAGCTGTTCCATAGGTACACAAAGTTTATTGAGATTCAGCAAATGGTTGGAACAGCTAATTTTTTTCGCGATATCAAGGTTGGTCCTAAATAACAGTAGGTTAGTCCAGTAGTAAAAGTTAATAATACTGATGAGTGCAATGATACCCTAATAAGTTTGTCGATTAAAGAAATGTCCCATATAGGTTGTACCTGTTTTTGAATTATTTACATGACTTCTCCAAATAACCTTAGGGACCCTGTCTTTTATTACATTAAATTTTACAATTATAAACAGAAGGCTATACAAGATTAGGGTTGATTTTACCTTAGCCTAATAAAGTAATCATTTCGGTGCATTGCGTGAATGCCACGAGCAAACCGGAGACGGCAAGCAGCACCCGATTACGAGTGTGACGCATTTGCCAGCCATCGCTCTCCTCGATCATATTTGAGTGAAGAGAACGACCCGACACACGACGCCGCCGCAAGAAGCAGCCTTCGATAGAGAGCATGAATACTAATTACTTGCACTTTATTATCACAGACTCATTTCTTAGTACAGTTTTCTGTGAAAGCGATCACTGGCAGAGTCCGAGGTTCGTAGCGTCTTACTTTGTACCAAATACTTTTTTAAATTGTAAGCAATCATTCAAAATAAGGCCCAAATTTCCCTACGGCCCTATTTACACAATCAATTATAAACACAATCACAACAATTTCTCACACAAAAAATAACATATCTAATAAAAAAACACAATGGCATTATTCGTATGAAATATTATCATATTCGTGGCACGTGACTCTAATGGGTTAATATGTGTATTAACTGACAAAAGATATAAAAATTCGGGTCATTTTTATACGGGAACAATTCAAATAACTAGATGTAAGTCTACAATGATCAGCAACTAGTGATCCGCAAAAACATATTTGTATTTGTTAGCTATATTATTTATTTAGAAAAATAAAAAGTACACGTAAATGGACGAAGACATTATTTTTTAAAAGTGTTTTCTATTCGAAAACCAACTGAAATTGCTTAAAAATGAAATTATTTTTTTGGACTGTCAAAGGCTGTCAACTTTTCCCGTAGCAGGTTTGAAAGAGATATGATAAAACTAATGAAATGAATGAAATGAAAGGAGCGCAAAAGTTGAGTCCTTGCGCCAATGGTAGTTGTAATAATGTTTGTTGACTTTCAGTGTGCCACGCCATTTTTTTAGTTTTGGCATTGATATTTTAATTTTCGAACAAGAAACGAATTCAAGTTTTGTTATTTATGTTTATCACGGGCTTAGTAGGTATAGATATCAAAGCTTATTTAATCATTGATTTTCTTTTATACTCCTGCACGTGTACGGCTAACATTTAAATAATAATAATATGCTATCAACTTTTTGCTGACCACAATTAATATCAGCGGACGAAAACTAAGTTTTACAGCTGATCGTTTAAATATCACCCTTTCTATACCGGGCACAAAAGACCCGGGAAATCTCATGTCAATGAGTGGGTGAAGTTGATATCATAATCAAAATATGAAATGATATTTCTGGGGTGGAATGTACCCTTGAATGGGATTTAGAGTTGCCCTTGTTTGTTTTATAATGATTTTATGAAATTGATAGTTTACTGTTTACGATTGTTGAAGGATTATGATAGGTTTAATAACTTTATTAAATTGCAATATCATTTTAGTCATTTCTCTGATGGTATTTTATTGTTCTAACTTAAAAAAATATTGAAATATAATTCAAAACTACCGAATACATACAAATGCGCCAAAAATATGAAACCTACCTATATCCAGAATAAAATAAATAAATAAACAGAGGCTAAAAATCGAAACAAATACTGTGTCCCTGTGGTAGGGTGCCAAGAACGCTGGCTGCATTCCCAGGCTGATCGGCTAAAGAGATTCTCTGTGCGAGGAATGAGCCAGCTCTCTTGTCACCAGCAGCATCAACAAGTTTTGGCAAAACTGTCTTAAAGATTTTTTTTAGGGATGGACCCCACGGACCAAAAGTTTCATTTTAGTTGTTTTGCACAATTTTATTATTTTTAAAGTCCCGGCATAGAATGTCGGTAAATAAGTTTAGTAGGTACTTTTGGTAATTTACGTACAGCCTCTGAAAGTCGACTTTAGTACATAGGTAGGTACAAGAAGATGAACATCTTTTTCAACGTGACCAACCCCGAAATCAAAACAAGGAACTGGTCCTTGCATTTGTCAATACTTGGAACATTCTCTAAGTATTCATTGAACTTTAGGAACAACTCGTTTTCGTAATTCCGGGATTGGTCCCAGTTGTAACAGTTGTTCGTCTTGATGTACTAAAGTATATTTTAACAGGTTGTGTATAAGTTAGCAGTAATACTGTATTTAGAAATGTTCTTACATACCCATAGGTTATAAGTAAATTTTTAGAAGAATTCATTTGATCATGAAATTCCGCTATAAATTAATTTGACCATTTCATTTGTTTTGTAATAAAATTCGGCCTCAACTTATTATTTATTTGCCAAGTATCCCAACTCTCCCACAATAAAGGCGCGCATTGTGCGGCCAGTCGCCACCAGACGGCACTTCTATTCGCACGACCAAATAAAAATTCGATAAAAAACGCATCCCTAGCACGTGCCGACGCATTATTCGATAACCGTCGGAGGCGGTATTAAACTATTGAGGACAACCCTAATTTTATAACCTAACCCTCCAAACAAAAATCTACCCTATCACTTATGTTTAAGCCTGATATTTGTTTTAATAAAAAAATTTGGAATGTGCGTTTCAGCTTCATGACAATTTGAGCCGTATCACAAGTTGAAAAGGTAAAATTTACTAAAATAAGGATAATACAGTCTAGTGACAGGGTTGTCACGACTATTTATTGGTGGGAAAAGCCGCGTGTCAGATCTAACACTAGTTTTAATATTTCGAGTCGCGTGTACGCCACGCGTCTGTCTTTGGTAAAAAACTGGACGAACGTAATTCTCGTTTTATTGAGATTTTCTCCTTGTTAAATGTTATTGCGATTTTTTCGTCAGTTGCGGTCGCGTGTGTGTACGCGGCCTTAGTTGTCATTTGCTGTAATGATGGGATGGGTTGACAATGGCTGTGAATTGCTTCAAAATTGATTGAAATGTAAATAATGGACATGTACCTAATTTTATGCAATCATCATTATCGTGTTAGAAGTCAGAATCAGCCGTACCTATTCACATCCATTTTTTCCTTACAGGTTTGCGTTTGACTACACACTGCCCGATGTTAAGCAGAAATTAAATCCTTAGAACCTACCTTAAAAATTGTTTTAAATAATGTGGTAAAAATTAGTTTTAAAACAGTGTAAGTAGGTACTGACCTTTTTAATTTCGATTGCTAATCATATGTAGGCCTGAAATCGAAAGGCCGTGGGCTTAGTGTAGAATTTTTCATTTAAGTTTTCAAATTATTTATAAAAATAATTTTCTCGATAATTTTCAGATTGTTTATACTTATTCATTTTTAGCAAATCAAGTTGGCAAACTCAAAAGAATGAGCCATACCTACTGAAGCATTTGTACACTCCTAGCGCCATCTAGTGATGAGTAGCGCCTCTTGTATTATCTTTAGCGTAAACCAGTCTTTTCCCGCCGTCTGTGGATGTTTTAATTAAACTACGCCAATGAATTTAATACAGTTTTCATCAATAGACATACCTAAATATTCAAGAAGATGTATTTTTTATCTCGAATAAGTCCGCGCTTGACTTCACCTGATGGTAAAAGACGTTGTGGTCGAAGATGAAGTAGATTTAAAAGATATCTATTCGCATTGAAGTTGAAAAGCTCGCAAATTATAATCATCTTTAGCGAAACAAGAAAGCCGGCAGGCTGTTCTATCTAATCACAGGGTCATAAATAACGTTGAGTTATTTAAACTGCTTCGTACTGTAGAGGTACCTACGTGTTGAAGGATAAAACAATATTTTTTCTAAAAAGAACCCAACTGACTTGTATAAATTGCAAGCTATTTACGTAAAAAAATCGAATTGTTTGCTCGAATTGCTGTATGCTATTTATTTTTATTTGATTAGGTATTGCTGATTTTAACCGATTTCCCTAAAATTTAACTACATATTATGTTTGTAATACACTTATTTAAAAATATATATGTACCTCTGAAAATTTGAAATAAGACATACTAAACAAAAAAGTATAACCAAAATCGGTTCATAATTAATCATGAAATAAACCTAGAAAATATACAGTCGAATTGAGAACCTTCTTTTTGGATTGGGTTGAAAATCAATTGTGTTTAGTTGTCTTTGTATTTGTCCAGTACTAAATTAAGTCACTATTGTTTTTGTGTCACCGTAATTAAGTTCCTATAAGTACCTACACTACTGAGATTCATCAAAGAAATTTATTTAAAACCTTAAAATTTAGAATTAACTTTAAATTGTGACGTGTGCTGCCATCTAGTATAATTTTCCGGAGTCTTACACCCTCGGGAGAAAAGGGCCTATTTCCGTCCACGTGTCTTCACAATGCATAAACGACATGATTCGGCACGCTACATCATACTAACGGAGTGTTATCTATTTTGCGAATATTTTCAACTGACATCAAAACAGGAGGTTCTGAATTCAACTATAGTTCGGCCGTTTAGAGAATGCGTTCCTGACACGTCATCTTGAAAAAATGTTTTTGGCCGATATTTCGGAAATGGAAACAAAAGATGCGAAATTTTATTTTCTACAATAATGATCTTAATGTTTTTTGCCCTTAAGTACATAGTTTCCGAGATATCGGCCAAAAATATTTTTTCAAGATGACGTGTCAGGAACGCATTCTCTGAACGGCCAAACTATATAAGTATTTTGACGTGATACCATCTTTTGAATCGATGAACGCTGGCTGCGCGCACAAAAAAGTGTCACGATCCGCCTGTGCCGAGCGTGCACGCGAGAACGCGGAACAAGCGATAGAGAGGCACGATTGGCATGAGCATTCGGCTTAGTAGCAGTTCAAGTGTTATGCACCACCCTCCGCCCTTAATTTTTTTGATCATACTTCAGAGGTGTTTTCATTTAAATTTCATCGAAGCCTTTTGAGTTAGTATAAATTCTTAAAAAATGTACCCTAAAATCTACCCTATAAATTTAATGGAAATTTGATTTTAAAATTTACCCTGTAAATTTAATGGAAAAAGATAGATTCGTTTTTCGGATAGGCAATAATATATTTTATAATTAGATTTTATGACGCCAAAAATTGCATGTCCGCTAGGATATACTGTTGATACTAAAAAAATGTACCACCATTTAAGACAGTTTATGCAATACATTTTACTTTACTTTACCTAATCCGTCATAATATTATTAACAACCAAAGTGTTGAATTTTTTAAACGTTGAATTTTCACTTATCAGTCATGTGTTCACAGAGCTAAAAATGTAAAAACTCTTATTTTTTATCAAGTGTGCGATTTTATTAAATCTTTACTAACTTTACTTGATTAGTGACACATAGCGCCATCTAGTGTCATTTCCCCGAAGCTCCCACCCTCTACAACAAAAGAGACAAAAGGGCCTATTTCCGCGCACGTGTCGTCACAATACCGAACGTCGCGATCCGACATGCAACGTCATAATCGAGCATTATCTACAGGAAATTGGCCTTTTTGCGAATATCATATCAGGAATGTTGACTTTTTGCCATGATAGGTAATAGCTTATTAGGGAATAGTCGGGGACTTTAGTTATTATTTGAATTACCCTTTTTATATATCACGATTTAAAACAAACCCCTTGATCATTCATGGTTTCCTGGTACTAAGATAATTATACTTCATCCTCTTTAGTAACTAAAATTTAATAGCTGGATACGTACAGGAATTTCAATTATTTAAAAAATTGATTTAAATTATTATTTTTGAATCTTAAAGTATTAAACTGCCAAAATCTTAAATATTCATTACGTTACTAAAAATAATAACGAGTGCCCGTGACACTACTGGAAACAGAGTAGTAGAAAGTAAAATTTCCCTTCGCTCTACTAGTTGAGCCAAGCAGTTGAGTCACGGGGGATAAACGGTAAAAAATATCTACTGAGACAATACATAGGCCTAATTTTATTATAATCATCTATGTATGTACCTACTACGCCATTTTATTTTTAGTTACACATTTGGAAGACAGGTGAATTTACTCTGGTAAGAGATGAGAAATTTTCTACGACTGGTCGTGCCAAGCAGTAGTGCCACGCGGGATATCAACAAATGGGATAAACAATCCCATGGGTAAAAGAGAACTTAGGTAACACTTAGACTTAAAAGTAAAAGTGTGCATTGAAGTAAAACTTACAAACTTTATTGTAATAAGGGACACTGAGTAAACTTAAAATATATTTCGCTTATAGCTAAATCAAATAACCTCATTCTTCTGGCGGAGAAAAAAGAAAAAAAAATATTTGGAAAAATCTTGCAAATTAACTTAATTTATAATATTTCATGCTCACTTTGCTCGATATTAATCCGAATCGGAAAGCGCGATACTTTCCTGAAACATTGAAAATATTGATCATTATAATTTTTATATATCAGCCGTATTTCAACATAGCTCTACTTCTATCTAATAATTATAGGTATGTATTTCTAACGGTGATCAACATATTTAAACTATCTTTTTAACATTCAGGAAAATGAATGAATGGGCAGATATTTAATTATTCCGCAGTTGGTAATCTAATGCGACAGTTAAACTTACAGTAAAAAAACAAATTTAAATAAATAAATAAATATAAGGGGACATCTTACACACGGTCTCTGACCCCAAACTAAGCAACGCTTGTGATATGGCTGCCAGAGACTGATATACTACATATACATATTTTAAATACATACTTATATAGATAGTAGGTACCTAAATAACACCCAGACACAGAGCAAACACTTATGTTCATCACACAAATGTTTGCCCTGGGTGGGGATCGAACCCACGCCTCTTTGACTCAGAAGTCAGGGCCACTAACCACTGAGCCACTGAGGCAGTCAAAATTCGTCAGTTATGTCACGCTACAATGTCAGTGCATAAACTACATAAGCGGTCTAATAAATAGATGGCCGGCAAATTGGTAAAATGGGCAGTTGGCAAGGGCAATTTTCAACTAGACCGGCTGGAAGTGCCTTGCATCAAGCGCGTTGCTGGTGGACGTCCACGTTAACACTACTACTGGACCAAAATATTAGTTTGGTAAAAAATCGATTTTTTTCTGGTGACTTACCTCAAATTTCCCGATGAAAATATCAGAATCATCTGAAGATGGCGGCTGGTCAATGTTGTCCACGGCTGTTATTTGAGGACCTAACAAATAAATAAAACAGATTATTAGGGCATTTTACAATTATCAGAGTAATTGAATACAGATTACAGAAATTTATTTGCAACAAAAATAAGAGGTACAATACATAAACATTAAAACAAAAAATCATAATCATAAAAAACAACAGTATTACACCTAATATCCTTGTCACAAAACTGGTTCCAACTCAGCGTAATGATAGTTGCGCTTACAAGCAACCAGCGCTGGTATTCTGGTATTATATTTATTGAGGTACAAAGCTCCTGAACTAGCTCGGAATTGTAATTGAGGAGCTGATGGACTCTCCAAAACTTAAGTATCAAAAAATTATATAAATACTAAAACAGGGTTACTCAGAAAGAGTTTACTAGATCATAAAGAGCTGATTCAAAACATCATTATGAACAACTTTTACTATATGGCCAATCAGGAACGCGAAAGAAAATCGGCTGTTTCAAACATATTGTCGATTCCAGGTTGTCATTTTGTATGGGACAGCCCTGGACAGCCTATCACCATCAGTGGTAGGACTGACACGAATGAACGAGATAATAGTTCTACAGTAGGACTCACCCATAGGCATGCACTCCATGGGCTCAAACAGGTCCAGAGGGATTAAGTCCAGTGGCGGCGACGGCGGCGACAGCAGGCAAGAAGTCGAAATTCCGGACGTTCCTTAACAAAATGAAATTCTCTGTTTACTCACTTATTGTTTACGAGAAAAGAGACATCATAAATACAGTCAAACCTGGATAAGAGAGAGTTGAAGGGACCGCCATCTCATTCTCTCTTATAGAGGTTTTTCACTTATCCAGGTTTCTCACTTATCCAGTTCCGGAAGTGGCTACTCTCTCTTATAGAGGTTATGCGTGAAGAATGATAAATACAGTCGAACCTGGCTAACTGAGAACTGGATAAGTGAGAAACCTCTATAAGTGAGAGTAATTGCCAGGTCCCGTCATTTTACCCCTCAAATACCTCTATAAGTGAGAGACCAAAACCTCTATAAGAGAGAGTCGTTTTTCCCTCATGGACCTCTATAACTGAGAGTACTATTTGTATGAACCTCTATAAGCGAGAGTTGAGGGTAATAAAACATCTGCACTTTATGACCCGTTCTTAAATTTCGTAGAACTAACTACCGTTGATTTCGGATCGTGTTCTATTCAAAAAAATGTTTTGTATTTTGAGGCAATAAGAAACATTGTTGTTGTATCGCATTTTTTTGGGGTGGCCACACGAGAATCTATACTATCTTGTTTGATAATGTTCTATTCCAAATTATTTTGTGGTTTTCTTTCATCTTCCAAACATCTTTTTGTATCACATTCTTTTGGAATAGCCTCGAGTGTATTTACACTATCTTATTGGTCAAACTTACTACAGTTGATAAGTATCAATTGAGGACAAAGGTTCGTTGGTATTAAATCAATCTTTAGGAATAAATAAATAAATCGTTAAGCGATAAGCTTAAGATGGGTATTGAATGCATTCAAAAGAGGAAATCTCGAAATAAAATACGCTATGAATTTGATTTATCAGGATCAAACTTTTATAAAACAATAAAATCAAAAGACCCCTGATCGGTCTCAGTGCTCTAAAGGACATGGAAATATTAAAAAGAGTCGACTTTTTAATTTTCACAATTTAGAAAATTGCATTTTAGAATGAATAAAATAAACTATCATCTATGTTCAATTCTAATAAACACAACCCAAACAATTACTACGTCTACATACTATTTATAAACATATTTATCATTCTTCACGCATGTAGAATTGTAGATACCTACATACAAATTAGACGTATTTTTCAACCTCTATAAGAGAGAGAAGTCACTTCTAAAACTGGATAAGTGAGAAACCTGGATAAGTGAAAAACCTCTATAAGCGAGAATGAGACGGCGGTCCCTTCAACTCTCTCTTATCCAGGTTTGACTGTATGTTTATAAATAGTATATAGATAGGTACTAATTGTTTGGGTTGTGTTGATTAGAATTGAACAAAAATGATAGTTTGTTGTATGCATTCTAAAAGACATTTAAATATTGGGAGAATTAAAAAGATCGACTTTTTTAATATTTCCATGCCCTTAGAGCACTGAGACCTTATAAGGACCGTATATCTTTTGATTTTATAAAAGTAGTTCTGACAATTGATACTTATCAACTGGAGTAGGTTTGACCAATAAGATAGTGTAAATGCACGTGTAGCAATTCCAAAAGAATGTGATACAAAAATGATGTTAATAGATTAAATAAAACCACAAAACAGTTTTAAATAGAACACTATTTTAACAAACAGGATAGTTAAGATGCACGTGTGGCCATTCCAAAAAAAAATGCGATACAAAAACAATGTTACTTATTTCCACAAAATACAAAAAAAAAAATGTTTGAATAGAACACGGTCCGAAAGCAACTGTAGTTAGTTCCACGAAATTTAAGAATGGATCATAAAATGCAGATGTTTCATTACCCTCAACTCTCGCTTATAGAGGTTCAGACAAGTAGTACTCTCAGTTATAGAGGTCCATGAGGGAAAAACGACTCTCTCTTATAGAGGTTTTTGTCTCTCACTTATAGAGGTATTTGAGGCGTAAAATGGCGGGACCTGGCAATTACTCTCACTTATAGAGGTTTCTCACTTATCCAGTTCTCAGTTAGCCAGGTTTGACTGTACATAACAATACATACAGTCAAACCTGGCTAACTGAGAACTGGATAAGTGAGAAACCTCTATAACTGAGAGTAATTGCCAGGTCCCGTCATTTTACCCCTCAAATACCTCTATAAGTGAGAGACCAAAACCTCTATAAGAGAGAGTCGTTTTTCCCTCATGGACCTCTATAACTGAGAGTACTACTTGTCTGAACCTCTTTAAGTGAGAGTTGAGGGTAATGAAACATCTGCACTTTATGACCCATTTCTAAATTTCGTGGAACTAACTACCGTTGCTTTCGGATCGTGTTCTATTCAAACTTTTTTTATTGTATTTTGTGGAAATAAGTAACATTGTTTTTGTATCGAATTTTTTGGAATGGCCACACGTGCGTCTATACTATCCTGTTTGTTTAATAGTGTTCTATTCAAAATTATTTTGTATTTTTCTTTCATCTATCTACCATTATTTTTGTATCACATTATTTTGGAATAGCCACATTTGCGTTTACACTATCTTGAAAGTGCCTTTTAGAATGAATAAAACAAACTATCATTTATGTTCGATTCTAATCAACACAACCCGAACAATTAGTAATTAGTACCTAAATACTATTTATAAACATATTTATCATTATTCACGCATGAAAATACCTACATACAAATTAGACGTATTTTTAACCTCTATAAGAGAGAGAAGCCACTTCTGAAACTGGATAAGTGAGAAACCTGGATAAGTGAAAAACCTCTTTAAGCGAGAATAAGATGGCGGTCCCTTCAACTCTCTCTTATCCAGGTTTGACTGTATTAACTCTTTATTATTTCCTACCAAGACAGAAATAAAAAAAAAAACAGAACAATATGATTTGGTCAAAACCATAGAAGTTAAAAAAGAAGTGTCTATCCGCCGCGCAATACGCCTATATATAGCAAACACTAATAAACCGCAAAATGCATGTTTACAAGATATAGATTGCCAAAACACAGTGCTGTGTCAGCGAATATGAATAGGCAAAGCTCTATGATTTATGTAAAGCTTTATGATTGAAATTATGATGCCAAATTAGAAAGAGTGACTTTAACCCTGAACTTACCACTACCAAAAAAAACACTAACAGACAAGATAACGTAACGTTTTTTGGTTTCCGCAAATTTCGGTAGAAGAAATACGTTAATACGTTAAACAACATTAAAGCTATGTTATTTGGAAAAAAACAGATTTTTCCACGAATTTCTTCAAAACAAAACTTGATTTTGGGCACGTTACGCGCACGCTTTCTCACAAAATTACCCACCTGGAAGGAAAATTCAAAATGAAAAAAGCTCTGTTCTGTAGTACAAAGATAATGTGTTCAAATCGCAAAAGGTTAAAAAACAACCCTGTTAATGGAGCACTTACCAGGAATAGCAAAATCTTTCCCGCAGTTGGAATTGAGCTGGACGTAGCGCGACTCCTGAGGGGCGGGCGGCGGCGGCGCGGGCGGGCCCAGCTCCCGGAGCGGCTTCAGGGAGCAAGGCTCTACGTTCACTTCTCGCACTGGAAGTCACGAGGAGGTAACATTGTATACATCATAGAATTAAATAACTACTTAAATATTATGGGATATCTTACACACGGCCTCTGACCCCAAACTAAGCAAAGCTTGTGATATGGTTGCCAGAGACTGATATACTACATATACATTTTTTTAATACATAGGTACTCATATAGATAGTAACTAAATAGCACCCAGACATAGAGCAAACACCTATGTTCATCACATAAATGTTTGCCTGGATGGGAATCGAACCCACGCCTCTTTGACCCAGTAGTTAGGGTCACTAACCACTAGGCCACCGAGGCAGTCAGTGTAGTTAAAACTAAAGTAATAGAAACCGTACTGAAATAGCAAGAGATATACATCACTCTGTCCAACTACTTTAAATATGAAATTTAAAAGATGTTAGAAAAAGATGCACATACCAGGAGTATGTGCATCTTTTTCTTACGTGCTTAACTTACGTGATTTCAAAGGGTTTCACAAACTAGCATTGAGCTATCTCGGCTGTCCAAATTCAAAAAGGTAAAAAGTAGCAAGGAAAAATGATCAGAGATTTGAACCTTCTTACTGGATGGAATTAGAATTAGGGTTAAAATTTCCGATCATATCGCAAAAGACAAGTGGAATCAAATTTTAACCATTTTGATATTCCAACTTGTGATTTTGACGTATGCCGACAGACAATGCGTTTTTTTGTTCCACTCACTCTTGCGTATGCTGTAAAACCAGACATGAATAAGACAGCTGTAACATAGTTTTTATTTGAGCAAAATTTACTTTAGTTCTAATTCCTACCTCTTCAGGAAACCGTGGTCTAATATGGTAGGTAGCATGAGATATATCATTTGCGATCGCGATACGCTATCATTCGCGAGGATTCAGATCCCGTTCCGGATTCAGATCCAGATGGTAAGAAAGATAATTGTTAAACAACTTCTAAATTCAAATACAACAAAAAACACTTTCATGTAAAATGGGGCCAAGAAGAGACTACCGAAATCGCACTATCAAAAAGTTATCAAATCTCATGTAGAGCCAAGTTTCTAACTCTACAGAACTTAACTCTACAAGCCCTAACTTCACAAACTTTACACCTTAGTCAATATACATGGCTATTTCTAATCAATTAGCATCCCTTTAAGGGGATTATTCTGTACTTAACCCAAAACTAACAACTTTTGATCTACGACTTTTATATAAAAAAAATTGTTCCATAGGAAAATATCGTTCACTGACAAAACGAATGGAACAGCCGATTTTTTTTTGAGTTTTGACAAAAGTCGCAGAACTAAAGTTGTTAGTTTTGATGTACAGAATAATCTCCTAAAAGGATGCTTATTATTTACCAGTCACCATGTATAGAGCCAAGTTCCTTACTCTTCAAAACTTAACTCTAAAGGCCCTTACTTCACAAACTTTACACCTTAGTCAATTTACAAATGCTGCGGTTTGGCTGTTTCGTTCGGCCAAGGCTTTGAATATTAACTTACGATCAGCAGAGAGTGCGGTGTGATACGCTCGGTGCGGTTCTTCAACCACCAGCTGCAGCCTCCCGCCAGGCTTGATCCGCGGCACCACGGTGGCCACCACGGGCACTCTGATCTGAACTGCTCCTGGAGTTTCCGCTGACTCTTCTTCGCAATCCTGAAGTACAAAGAAAGAAAAACGAATTAACTTTTAAAATTAATAATAAATATAAAAGTGTTACTTTAACTAATTAATAACCTTGACTCTCATGAGATCTCATGTATTACAGTGCTATACACACGTACATACTCATGTACTAACAAACTATACATTCCTGCGGATACTGCAGCACTACTATTTTTTTATCTTAGCTTATTCTGCGCATGTACTTCCCTGAAGGTAAACAGTATCTACAATACAAGCTTTTGCTTAGTGTAGGTTCTGTGTATTAACTAGATTTGTAACCGCTAGCCGATAATGTAAATGTAGGTAAATATTTGTATCAATTATATTAATAAGTGGTTTTTGTATCATGAAATAAATAATTTATTATTATTATTTACATATTAATTTATTGTCTTAAATTTAAGCTTTTTTACAATATCTATGTAAAAGAACATGACACTTTAAAAAACTAATTAATTTTATTATTAAAATTACGACTGTCTTGACCGGCTTTTCGAGGTTTCTGTTTTAATTCAGTAAAAACTTAAATTAAAAATTTAAAAAACCCCCGACATTTGTAGAATTTTGGTTCTTCCATCCCACTTTAACCCACCATAACTCAAACGGCTCAATCGATTTTTATAAAACATAGCTAAGAACACACTCGATTAAGTCTCCTTTCATCCAAAAAAAACTAAACTGAAATCGGTTCAGTGGTTCGGGCGCTATGATGCCACAGACAGACAGACAGACACACAGGCAGACAAACAGACACGTCAAACTTATAACACCCCTCTTTTGCGTCGGGGGTTAAAAATAGCCGTAGTTTTGGTCAACTTTGTAGTAAATTTTCGATCCAAATTTTTTTGTAAGGTCGTAGTGTCACTCACTGAGCATAAAATCACAAAATGTGGACAGATCCAGGTGGAGCTTCAAGCGCCATCTTGAAAAAAGTTTCTGGCCGATATCTCAGAAACTATGCACTTTGTGGAATAAGTTATTGAGAATAGTATTATTATTGATTCAACCGTTTAACAATGTCAGAGGCCTTCAGGCGGCCTAAAAACTCTGACACCAGGGCTAGCCACCCGGCCTATACGAACTTACTTACTTTATTGATTCAACAATTCATTGAGATTTGTGAGGCATATACGTTGCGGAACGTGGACTAAAATATAACTCATAAATGAGAAGTACTTGTATTTAAAAGTGGTACCATTAAGACCGCTCATGTTTCGCAAATTATGCTCAGCGATGTGGCCCTGCAGGTGGTGACTATGATTATTATGATGATAGTAACCGATTTTGTAATGTGATAGCTTAAGAATTTCAATTTTCTTTTATAACTCAAAAAGTTATTATCCCACAGTGTTCAAAACAATTTTGAAATAAAGTTTTAAATATGGTCTATAAGCTCAGAAAGTTTGAACATTGGCGACCCATATCTCACAAATGGTACATGTGACAGAAAACTGGTTCAAAAATTCTTTCATTCCTTTTAAAAATCCTATTCAACGATACCCCACACGAAGGGGTGGGGTTGAAAAAAAAGTTTCATCCCCACTTTGCATGAATGGAAGCTACCCCTTAAATAAACTGTTTTGAAGTTTTTAAGTGTTTGAAATTGAGATCTATACTAGAACTATTATGTTCTCAAATTTCATCCAATTTCGTTCATAAATGTGGAAGTTATAAGGCTTTGTAGCATGAGGACGGACGGACACAACGAAGTTATAAGGGTTCCTCGTTTTACTACGGAACCCTAAAAAGAAGAATGAAATCAATCTTCTAAAGAAAAGTCTCACCACTCGTACGTACCTGTGAGTTTTCTCCATCTTCATCTTTAACAAGTATTTTTCCTCCACTTCGCAAATCTTCAGCAGTAGCTGGCACCAGCATCTTGAATCGAAAAGGTAATAATTTAAGAATTTAAAAAAGTCAAATTACTGATACTTTGAAGACTGTGAAAGATTATTATTTGTGATGATGAAGCATCAGCTAACCAAACAACATCAAATTAAAGATCTTGATACATTTTTGTCAAAATAACGAGAACAGCGTCGAAAAGGCTTAGAACTAGCATAAATACAAAATTGTCGGTGCTATGGTAGGTTGCACTACTGCATGATATCAAGGGCATTGGTGTGATTTTTAACCGACTTCCAAAACTTTTTTTTGTATATTCATCGAAAAATTCGCCAATTGTAAACTGATTCAAAAAATTCTTTTTTAGTTCGAAAGGTATGTAGTCTCATTTAAATTTTAAGGAAAGGATTCGAGCAAAATATTCCAATTTTGTACACGATGGAAGGCGGTTTTGCCATTTTTGCGAAAAATAATTGTAGCGTATATTTTTGTCTCGTCACGACGTAAATTACACCAAAAGTCACAGTATAGAGCGAATCAAAGTTATTGGCGTTTGTGAAATTAGCTAAAAACTGTGCGAATTTACTACTGCGCAATGACCCACGTGTTCATAGACGCCATAAAGTTTGATTCGGCCTATAGCCACAATATATTATATTTACAAACCTGTTTTCCTCCAGGTAGCGAAGTATCAACAACCTTCACCAAAACAGGAGCACCATCGTCAGGCTTCAGCAGAGCAAACGGGGTCTGCTTAGTTGCTATAGCCACTTCCATGTGATAAGTCTTTATGGCATCGACAATCACTCCACTTATGAGGTTCCACGGTTCCGTCGAGGATTCAGGGGAAATCAAGGGTAGTTCCCATGGGGAGGATTTCGACCACGATGGGGCATCAGGGAGGTACGGACCCATGGATGAAGATACCTCGCAATGGCTAGTTTGGAAACTGGAAGCAAAAGTGTTTGAAAATCAAACATTTCATAAAACCTCGAATAAAAAACTGCATCAAAATTGTGATATGGTTGCCAGAGACTGATATACAACACATACATATTTTTAAATACATACTTATATAGATAGTAACTAAATAAGATCTAAACACAGAGCAAACACCTATATCCATCACATAAATACTTGCTCTGGGTGGGGATCTAACCCACGCCTCTATGACTCAGCAGTTAGGGTTACTTACCACTGAGCCAACGAGGCAGTATATAGCCGCTTCCATGTGATAAGTCTTTATGGCGTCCACGATCGCTCCACTGGTGAGTTAGCATGGTTTTGTTGAGGATTCAGGGTAAATCAAGAGTAGTTCCCAGGGGGGGAATTTTGACCATGATGGGGCACCAATTTCATCAAAATCAGATCAGGTGCTATAGCCACTTCCGTGTGATAAGTCTTTATGGCGTCTACAATCACTCTACTCATGAGATTCCGTAGAAGATTCAGGGGAAATCAAGGACAGTTCACAGGGGGAGGATTTCAACCTCGATAGGGCATCAGGGAGGCAAGAACCCACGGATTCAACATTTGAAAATTGCATCAAAGTCGTTTCAGGTCCTATAGCCACTTCCATGTGTTAAGTCTTTATGGAGTCCACGATCACTCCACTTATGAGGTTCCGAGGTTCCGTGGAGAATTTGGAGGAAATTAGGGGCAGATCCCAGGGGGAGGATTTCGACCATGATGGAGCATCACAGAGAAGGTGGGGGCTCATGGACGATAATTCGTTAGTGGAGGTAGCTAGTTAGGAAACTGAAAACAATTTAAATATAGGCCTAAGACGAGAGTCTACATGTTCACGCCTGAAAGCCTGGCTGGCTAAATTGCTAAAACAATCGGGGCTCAACAGAACGCGGTTAAGCATGTGCATAATCTAGAAGAGCATTTGGGCGATACCCACCATGCTGGTCCAGTTTACATTAGCGAATTCTCATACTTTAAATTGAACTTATATTAACTTACTAACTAACTACTCCCCCCGGGGAATTACTTAGCTTGGCCAACGTGGAAGTCGTTGAATCGACTCCGGACCCAAGTTGGCCGCTGCAAGTTTAACATGGCCAAATGGGGTTTCTCTGATGTAAACTCAGTGGAGTGCGACTGTGGAGCTGTGCAGACAATGCAACACCTATTGTCCTGTCCTCAGTGCCCAAATACTTGCACACTGAGCGACCTAGTGGAAGCCAACCCTCCTGGAGTAGCAGTCGCTAACCACTGGGCGAAGCTTATCTAGATAGATCATCACCATCTAGATCTATCACCTTAGAACCATCGACACGAAGAAGAAGAAGAAGAAGAAGAATTGAACTTATGACGGTGTCCTCACGGTGTTTCCTTCACCGAAAAGCGAAAACGAAAGTGAAAATATGTGCAGTCATAAATTCGATTAAACCATTGTTAATGACTTGTTTTTGGTCCCTTGTTAGAATAATTGATAAGGAAGAATTTAATGCACTTACTTTGAATTTTCCACCTTAGTTTTGGAGGCCTTAGCTAATTGAGGCAAAATGTTTCTACGAATCAAGTTGCCGCTGCCATCTTCAGGGTGAGCCTGAAATGTGAACATTTATAAACTTTTCATGACGTTAATGATTAGACGGAAAATATGCATCGTGTCGGTCTCGTTACATTTAAGCTTTTAAGGGCTCGTTCACATAGAACGTCCGTTTTACAGGTCCGTTTAAACTTATATGTTATTAGCGTCAGATCCGTTAAAATCGGTTCTATAAATGCTGTGTGAATATTACCACCAGTAGCGACGGATCAGTTAAAAAGGATCCTGTAAAACGAACGTTCTATGTGAACGAGCCCTTATATGTTATCTAACGTTAACGAAACATTCTTCCTTCCGTTTACTTACCTTATGTTTGTGGCAAACTAAGTTTGACTGCTGGTTAAAACCTTTGAAACAAATGTTACACCGATATGGGCGCTCGTTGGTATGCGTGAACAGGTGGTTTCGTAAATTTCCTGAAAAAATGGTCATCATCATTATAACTAAGCCATTGCGCTCTGGAACAATTATGACGGACAGCCGACCAGAGTCAGGCTTACTCCAGAGGATAATGCACATTATGACGTAACACCATAATTACATGTACAGGACGCTGCGAGCAAATATCTATAGAATCACAATCGTGCCAAATTAATGTCCAAGGCAAAGCCCTGTCCAAGCTAGGTAGTGGTCCTTTTTTTGTTAGTTGTAAGGCGATTGCAATCTTAACTACAACGCGATGCCAAAGTGCTCGGTTACAAGCACTAATTAGGTGACATAACGTCAAGATTCGAAAAAGCGGATAATTGTGAATTATTTAATGTACGAGTAAATATCTAAGCCGGTATGTAGATATGACGGCGCTTAGACACTTTTTTACTACTTTCACTTAGGGACTGTGGCTCTGTAGATATTTGCTCGAAAACAGGACTTCAATGTAGAATCTATCGCATCCACATCAAAAAAAATTAAGGTATAATCTGGATTCACCCGGTAGCCGGAGCGAAAAACGGCTAAAAAATCAGGTTTGTTGTATGGGAGCCACCCTTAATTATTAATTTTATTCTATTTTTAGTATTTGTTGTCATAGCGGCAACAGAAATACATCATCTGTGAATATTTAAGCTTTCTAGCTATAACGGTTCATGAGATACAGCCTGGAGACGGACAGACAGACAGACAGACAGATGGACAGCGGAGTCTTAGTAATAGGGTCCCGCTTTTACCCTTTGGGTACGGAACCCTAAAAATGGGCGGCAATCGTGGCAAGCAGGAAAGTTGTAGCTTGTCCAGTCAAGTTCAAGTTTGATAAATCATTGGCGTGTATAAAATACCAACAAAAATAAATTTCATGAGCTATCACTACCCACACCCCTCGTGGTATTTTGTGATTTTTTCAGAACCCTTTTCAAGCTTCATAATAATGATGTACGAACAATTTCTTTCTTGTTGAACCCTGTGAAACAATTGTAGGAAAAGGATTGAGGATAGAGGAATAGGCTACCTTTCTGGTGGAACCCTTTGGGGCAGATATGGCACCTATAAGGTTTGTCGTCGGAGTGGGTCTTACGGTGGGAGATCAGGGTGGAGACGCGGTTAAAGGTTTTGTTGCACACCTGAGGAAAAAAAAGAAAAGGATTTAATACTTCTGGAAAGGAATAGGATTTAATTATTTTCTGTCGTGTTGATGAGCATGATAATATAATGATGATGGTTATATTATGATAATGACAGTGAAAGATCAGGGTGTAGTCGTGGTTCGAGGTTTTGTTGCACACGTGTGGAGAAATGAAAAGAATGATTGGAAATGAAAGATGAATTGATGACTTTGATGCTTGTGGAAAGAAATAAGGTTTAGTTTGTCTTCTTTGTTGTGTCAAATGTGATAATAATGATGATGGTTACATAAAATGGACGGTAAAAGATCAAGGTAGAGACGCGGTTGAAGGTTTTGTTGCACACCTGAAGGTAAAAGAAAAGGAAAATCATTTTGATGCTTCTGGAATGGAAAAAGGTTTGATTCTTTTTTTCTGTGGTGTTGATGATCATGATAATAATGATATTGTTTGGTGTTGATAGTGGTGATACCTAATAAAAATGGCTATCATAAATAATCGATACTGGAGGTGATGATGAACATGCTCATAATAGTGATCATAATAATGGTCATGCTCATGGTGATGATAACAATGTAGACACTGACCTTACAAAAATAAAAACGGTAAGGTTTTGTACTACATAAGTTTTTCAATGTGCTGTGGAAACTTATATCATCTGTTCCAGCCTTTTTAATCGTCCACTACAGGACGTAGGCCTGCCCACGAAAGGTGTACTTAAATCATCACTGTGATAAAATGTTTGAACACAACGGATAGTTATGATGATGATGATTTTTAAAATGAAAATGTTGAAAATAATTAAAACGAAATGATTACAGAATCATCGTCACAGGTCACAGGGTGATGATAATGATTTTAATGATGATGGTTATTTCGATGATGTTACTTGACATAAATATGACCATACTGATGATGATAAATATAGACTCTAACCTCGCAGGAATAAGGGCGATCAGCCGAGTGGATAGCTTTGTGCTGACTGAGGGTGCTGAGCTGTCTGAAGCTCTTCCCACAAACCGTGCAGTGGAAGTTTCGTTCGTCAGTGTGGGTGGGGAGGTGGCGCATCAGGGTGTATTGGTGTTGGAATTCACGACCACCTGATAGAAAATAGATATAATTATTTCATCCTACCACTTTTAGACTCGGAGCAAATAAAAAAGTCAAGCGAAAACGTCTCTGAACAGTCAAGTGAGGCCGGTTTTTATACATGTGGTGAGTGCGTCGGTGTTGCGGCGCCATAGTTCGACTGACGAGCCAAGGCGTAGTTTCTTTGTACGTGAATGTAATTTTGTCTGTACACGGCGAGGCATAGTTTTGCCGGCCTCACTTGTTTGTTCACAATTATTCTGTCTTGTTTTTTTTATTTGGTCTGAGCTTTTAGGTACTACTTTGAATCCGAGTACACTGTTGGTTTGGACTATTTTACTGTATTTATTTCTCAAAATAAATGCAATTCTGTACAGATTTGTGATTGCAAAATTTTGTTACGTAATAAGATTACGATGTACGATTGGAAAAAGGAATTATATTTCCTTTGCATACGTACAAACTTCAAAGATAGGTAGGTACACATGCCTAGGACAATCCTGTCTTCTATTGTTTTTTATCTAAAATCTAATTGTTTTTCGCTACAGTACACTTACAGATGGAATTTAGGAGAGAAAGATCGTGTAGGCCACGTATGTAGCTAGCCCTGGTGTCAAAGTTTACTGAACTTAGTTCAGGACATCATAGTTGTACTCAATGACTTACAGATGCCACACTCCCACAGTTTGACAGTCCGGCCGTGTCTCTTCACATATTTGACGAAGTGGAACCTGGAGCGCGGATCAGCTTTATCCACTTTGCACGCACCTTGGGGGGTCTTGGCTTTGTCTAGCACTGGAAATAAAACATTGAAATACCCACATTAACAAAATCGTATTTTCTATATTTCGAAGTGACGTGGAAACCTAAGGAAGACACGTGCTTATTGGAAACAAAACATAGGTATTATTTTCGAGTCTCAAAATAAAAAAATCAAGACAGAATGTTGTGAACAAACAAGTGATGCCGGCAAAACTATGCCTCACCGTATACAGACACAACACACACATGTACACGTCCAAATAAACTATGCCTTGGCTCGTCAGTCGAACTATGGTGGTGCAACACCAACGCACTCACACAAATGTATAAAAAACCTCACTTATCTGTTCACGACGTTCAGTCTTGATTTTTAGGGTTCCGTACCCGAAGGGTAAAAAACCCTATTACTAGGACTCCGCTGTTCTTTCATCTGTCTGATACTGCCTGTCTGTCTACTAAAAACAGAATAAAATAAATATTGAGGCTCCCATACAAAAAACGTATTTTTTTTTGCCGTTTTTTGCTCCATATTTGTAACGGCAACGGGTAGACGCTTGAAATGGGGCTAAGAGGGTTCCCATAGGGTACGGAGCCCTTCGTACGCGAGTCCAATTCGCACTTGGCCAATTATTTTATTTGGTCTTAGTTTCTAATATAGTAAGAAAAAAAAACAAATTTGGAAGAAATTGCTTTTAGCGATAAGACCGCCCTTTGTGCCTATTCTATCTTTGTTTCTTATATTATGTTTTTCCTATGTGTTGGTGTTAATAAAGTGTTGTTGTATTGTATTTTATTGTATTGTAAGACAAAAGCACAATAAACTTGACTACTAAGTTACTACTAGACTAAGACTAAGTTACCTGAATTAGTGTTCCCTGATGAAGTAGAAGAAACCAGAGAAGATTCTCCGTAGGACTGGATGCGATTTGTAGGCTGCAGAACAGACCTGGATGTATCCGCTTCCTGGAGATAAAAAAATGGCGTTAAAAAGAATACAAAAACCAACACATGTTTTGAAACTACTGTATGGCTAACTAATACTATTTTTTATCTGTGAGGATTTGTATTTAAACTGTAAAACTAAATGTATCCATATCCCAAAAAAGGCCCAAATCAGTCCCATCTTTTCAGCCTTAGTACATCCACTGCTACACATAGGACTCTGCTAAATATTTCCTTATATGAATCAGGACGCTGTTACGAACATTGCAGCGTAGGATGTCCAACAAAAGTAAGACAGACGACCTAATCAAGAAAATTTGGCCTAAGATAAAATGAGGCAAACGTGCCAAACAGCGAAAATCTACCTTCACTTCACTCTTTAATGCCAAAGATTTCAAGACGACGAAGTTTGGGAGGCCCCGTAGTCGAGAATCCAAGTTTGAAGTTGATATTGCCGTCCTCTTCTGTCCAAGCAAACCTGGACTGCTGCTCCTGACCCTCGGACAAGCAGTCACGGGACAAAGAAACCTACTTTCATCTCTCTCTTCAAAGCCGAATCAATCTGCCTTCCAAATGTCGTCTACTCCGTGGTCCCAAACCCTGGCTCTGAGAGGAAAGAGGCGATGTTGCGGTCCTCTTCTATTCACTCGTACCTGGCTTGCTGTTCCAGACCCTCTGAGAAGTTGTCAGGAAACAGAGAAACTACCTTCATCTCGCTCTTCAAAGACGAAACGATCTGCTTCCCCACCTGTAGTCTGACCCGTAGTCCCGAATCCTGGCTCGGAGACGAGAGATGCGATGGTGCCGTCCTCCTCTATTACTGCTCCAGACCCTCGGAAAAGTTGTCACAGACAAACTACCTTCATCTCGCTCCTCAAAACCGAATAGATCTGCCTTCCAAACGTCGTCAGCCCCGTAGTCACAAACCCTGGCTCGTTCACAATAGAGGCGATACGTCCTCCTCTGTCCAGGCGAATTTGGCCAGCTGTTCCAAACCCCAGGAGAGAAGTTGTCACGGTCAGTATTTGGATGAGTGACCGCGGGTGGCATTTTTCAACTAAGCGTTACCGTGGCTCGGATGACACGTTGAACTGTAGGTATCGGTTGTTTGACCCGTTTAGCCAAGTCAGAGGCCTTCAAGCGGCCTAAAAACTTTGACACCAAGGCTAGCCACCCGGCCTATAAGAAACTTACTTACGGGACAGATAAACTACCTTCATCTCGCTCTTCAAAGCCGAATCGATCTGCCTTCCAAACGTCGTCTGCCCCGTAGTTCCGAACCCTGGCTCGGAGACGAGAGAAGCTATGTTGCCGTCCTCCTCTGTCCAGGCAAACCTGGCCTGCTGCTCCAGACCCTCGGGAAAGAAGCCGTCGCGGAATAGAGAACGAGGAACGTCCAGCTGACGGAGAAAAATACTTTTAACTCACAGATTTCAAAATAATAAGTATTCAATTCAATTTCAAAAGTAAAAAAGTTCTTTATTTACACATAATTAATTCAATAAATACAATACAAGTGTTAATTCTATCCTAGTACTATAAAAAAACTTTGGTAATGGTTGTTCTGCAAACATTTGGCTTATACGAAACTTAAAACATAACTATACTTATTAAATAATCAGCCAAGTACGAGTCGGACTCGCGCACGGAGTGTTCCGTACTGTATGGGAGCCCCCTTAAATGTTTATTTTAATTTTATTATTTATTATTGAAGTGAATAGACAACTAAATATTCTGTTAAAATTTCAAGCATCTAAGTACCTACTAGCGAAAAACGGCTAAAAAATCGGGTTTTTTGTATGGGAGCCCCCCTCAATTATAAATTTTATTCTCTTTTTAGTATTTGTTGTTATAGCCGCTACAGAAACACATCATCTGTGAAAATTTCAACTTTCTAGTTATCACGTTCATGATATACAGCCTGGTGACAGACAGACGGACGGACAGCGGGGTCTTAGTAATAGAGTCTGGCCAACGAAAGCTGTCCAAGAAAAAAGGCGAGAATTTTAAAAAATCAAGAGCTGTTAGCTTGTTTTCTAGTACCGCTCAGCTGATCTCCATGAAATTTAGCATGCACGTAGTTTTATCATTCTAGAAAACAAGCTAACAGCTCTTGATTTTTCAAAATTCCCGCCTTTTTTCTTGGACAGCTTTCGTTGGCCAGACTCTAGGGTCCCGTTTTTACCCTTTGGGTACGGAACCCTAAAAATATAGATATGTAGTAACTTATAAACTTACAGTTAAACCTTACAATCCAATTTTTGCGATTCACATTTTTTCGCCAACAATGGCACAACTGACTTCAACCATGTAGGTACAGAATTTGAATAGTTCGCACGAATCAATGTTTCATCCATGTAGTAATTTTTACATTATTGTTGTTTTTTCAAAAACAGCTTAACCGATTTCTATAAAATTTAAGTAGCAAAATCTCCAAAGTATGGTCTAACAAGCAAAAAAGCATGATCAAAATCGGTTAATAATCGGCGGAGTAATAATAACGTAACATACATACAATAATCGGCCAAGTACGAGTCGGACTCGCGCACGGAGGGTTCCGTACTGTATGGGAGCCCCCCTTAAATATTTATTTATTTTAATTTAATTATTTATTATTGAAGTGAATATAAAACTAAATATTCTGTGAAAATTTCAAGCATCTACCTGTTACCATTATTAATATAGAGCGAAAAACGTCTAAAAATTCAGGTTTGTTGTATGGGAGCCCCCCTTAAATATTTATTTAATTCTCTTTTTTGTATTTGTTGTTATAGCGGCAATAGAAATACATCATCTGTGAAAATTTCAGCTGCCTAGCTATCATGGTTCATGAGATACAGCCCGGTGACAGACAGACTGACAGACAGGCAGACAGACAGACAGACGGACACACTGACATCTAAGTCTTAGTAATAGGGTCCCGTTTTTCCCTTTGGGTACGGAACCCTAAAAAAACAGTCGAACTGAGAACCTCCTTTTTTGAAGTCGGTTAGAAGCGTAAGTACTGTTCTACTATTATTTATTCTATATTTATTGTTATTCTATATCTATATTTGTTTTAACAAACGTTTCTTACTAATAGTATTAACACTAGTCATGAAAAACATTGCCATCCAAGCTAGGAACAAACCTGTGTTTTGGAACAGCAATGCCCTCCGCTATGAAGCTTTATAAAAAGTTGCTTATGAAGGTTGGTCATAAAAGTGAACAAACTCACGTCATTTCTACTTGAACTTGGCAGCAAGTGAAGTCCCAAATCCTTTCTGTCAAGTTTCTCACTCAAGCACACCTCGCGAATACTAAAACAATGCAATTTTAAAACGATTTTATAAAACTTTTGTTTCCAATAAAACACGCACGAACAAAATCAGGTTGGCCACGATCAAGAGTTCATTTCTTTTCAAATAAGCGAAGATCGATTACCTTATTATCTCATCTCCAGGCCTCATGAAACCACCTTCCGGTATTTCTTTTATTTCCTCATCGGAAAACATTGTTTATTTTCCGCAATATTCAATTATTTTTTTAACAAAAAACGTTAGTCCTTTTCGCAAATGTCTTCTCTTGTTATTTTTGTTTCTATGACGATGGTGCGTGTTCCATTTTTCAAAATGTTTTTTTTTTTTCAGAAGGTAACTTGACAGTTGTGTAAAAAGAAGTACCTAATAACCTCATTGGACTTTTTATAACTGAAGAGGTTGAATTTGTTTGCAGTTTTAAGATACTCTTATTAAAATTACTAAAAATTGCAAAAGCATGCAAAATGAAACATTTCCTTGTAGAATGTAAGCGAATAATAATTATGAAAATTCTTTCTCGTGGTTTATTACGTTTAAGTTAGTCTGCTCATTTCGTTGTTGAGCCTTTTCAAGGGCTGCTTGAGAAACTCTCAGACTTGGCCAATGTTGAAGAGAATCTTGTCTTTTTATAAACATTTGGAGGGAATAAAATATGAAAATAATGATACGTGGAATAAATCTCATTGCACGGAGATATTTTTTTTGTTGGTAGGTAGGTAGGTAAGTGTAATTTTTGGAGGGTAACCCTTTACAATTTTCATATTGTTTCTATCAGATAGTAGGTAGTTATGTACTTGCAGCGTACACAACCGCCTCTAGTACTCTAGGCAATATGTTCCCACGTAATTTAATACTTTAGAAAAGTGGTCTTATCAGTAGAGCTGACTCTGACGTCTGCGAATAAGACCACCTAGATGCCTAAGTTAGCTTGTAAGATATCTCAATGTATTTTAATTCATTAATTATAGTGCCTTTGCATCGGCAACACGTTTGTTTAATTACTAGTTTTTAAAAACATCCTCACGCGCTCCAGGAAGTTAACTGGCGCAGCCGGTAGGATAGTCGGCTGCTGTCAGCGCGAAAAGTTCGCTCTTAAATTCGGTGAATTTCCCCCCGCGTTGTGCAGCATTAAGTAAACGGTGTAATACTGAATTCAGTGATATCCGTTCCGGCTATCCACACGAACCAAACAAATTAGTTAGCTACGGGCGCAGAAGATGCAGGTCGGTTGGTGAGTAAGCCTTTTTCGCCATCCTTGACCTTCCACCCCATCTTCCTCGATTATTGTAAATTTAGACCTTGGTTATCGGTCAGATTTGCTTGTGTTAATTGTAATTTTGGAAAATTTGGTCTTAAATTGATTAAATTGTGTTAATTAAGAATATTTAATATTAAGTAATAGGATTGGTATTAACTCTACCCAGACTTTAATTTAGGAGTGAATAATTTTAGTATAGTTGTGTTAAATTAAAATTAATTAAAATGGCGCAAGAACATAGAGTTGGCGCTCTTGCGCAAACGGAAATTCCAAAGGAAATGCTAGGGTTAATTCCTGTCTTCAATGGGGAAACTAAATTACTAAATTTGTTCATGAGAAAGTGTGAATATGTCCTCCGACAACTACAGGGCACCCCCACACGAAACGAATTTCTTATGCAATGCATCACGAGCAAGTTAACCGGGAAGGCCGCCGCCGTTATTAGTGAGCGAAGCGACTTCACTACTTACAACGAGTTAAAAGAGGTCCTAGTGCAACATTTTGGTGACCCTCGGAGTGAGGAGTGCGTTGCTATAGAGTTAGAAACCCTAAAAATGAAAAATCACGAATCATATTTAGACTTCTGCAGCAGAATACAAGATGTTAAGGCCATTCTAATATCAAAAGTTTTTCAGTCAAATTCAGAAGAAATGAGAGTCGCGAAGAAGATCATCTATGATCATACCGCCCTAAACGTCTTCCTTTATAATTTGCCCGAGCAAATGGTTCGGTTGGTTAGGTTGAAAAACCCAACCTCACTGGAAGACGCTCTAAAAATTGTACTGGAAGAAGTAAACTTCCAGGAACAATATAACATGAAGTCAAAATTGCTTAGATCCCAGTTTTCGATGCCTAGTAGCCAGAATACTATGAGACCCGCGATTCCCGCGCCTCAATTCCAGTTCGGCATACCTGGGAACCAAAATTTAAATCGACCACCGGTTCCAAGGTTCGGACAGCCTCAATTTGGCTACCGCCCGCAGCTAGGCTCCGCGCCCCAATTTGGCTACCGCCCTCAGCTAGGCTCCGCGCCTCAGTTCGGTTATCGCCCGCAATTAGGCCAACAATCAACACCGCAGCAAGGGTTCAGACCCCAGTTAGGGACGACCCCTCAGCTAGGTTATAGGCCACCCCAATTCGGGTACAAACCACCCCAATTCGGGTACAAGCCACCCCAATTTGGGTATAAGCCACCTCAATTTGGCTACAAGCCACCCTATCAACCACCTCAACAAATTAACCCGCCGCACTTGCAATCTGGCGACGTATCCATGAGGACCGCCCGTCCCACTGGATTCAAGCTCAACGAGATAACCGGTCACGACGACGAACAAAATTATTACCATGACGATACTTATCCCTACGACCACGAAAACGACATGTACGGACAATATGAATGTGACCCTACAAACGACTTTGAATACGACGTATACAACAACGACTTGACATACGAGACCCCACTGACAGATTCAGCTCAGGAACAGCTGGCTGAAAATTTTACAGCACAGGCCTCCATAGAGGACAAGAAGTGATAGAGCTAAACTGTGACCCCACACTAAAACTACCCCACATTTACATCCCTGAAATAGACGCGAAATTAATGATAGATACGGGTAGTACTAGATCATTTTTGAAACCCCAGAAAGCATACGAATTCTTCTACGAAAGCGTTAGGAACGAACCTTTCGAGGTAGTTAGTACGCACGCATCTAGCAGGCATAGCGAAGTAGTTGAAATTCCGCTTCTGCCCACATTCCGAACAGACGACAGCCACAAGTTTTACTTGTATAACGTTGACTCAAGATATGACGGACTGATAGGAAATGACTTACTAAGACAACTTGGTGCCATAATAGACTTAAAGCATTCCGTGCTTAGAACAAAAACGACCCATATTCCAATTATCAATACAAATTTGGACTATGAAATAGAGTTGCAACCCCGGTCGGAACAACGTGTCAGAATACCAATAGACCAACACTCCGGTGAGGCTATATTAGACTACCGAAATTTTGGTCCTGGTGTACGAATGCCCAGTGCCCTAGTAAACTGCATTAACGGATACGCAACCACCGTAATACAAAATACATCAGAGGAAATAGTGACTCTTACAGTAAAACGACCCTTACAAGTGACGAAATATGAGACCACCAAATGCGACCTCAATGCGACTAATGTGACTACTACAGACCCGCAAACAGACAGAATACTGACTGAAAATTTAGACAAGTTAAAACTAGAACACACTAACCCCGAAGAACATGAGAAAATTTATAGGCTTTGCAATGAGTACAAAGACATCTTTCATTGCGACGAATTGCCCCTGACCTTTTCCAACGCAGTAAAACATAAGATTAGGACAAAGAATGAAGACCCAATTTATGTAAAACCCTACAGGCAGGCACCCGCTCAAGCTCAAGAAATAAATCATCAAGTAAATAAAATGCTACAGGACAACATAGTCCAGGAGTCACACTCCCCCTGGAACGCCCCAGTGCATTTAGTGCCGAAAAAGAGGGACGCGTCCGGGGAACAAAAATGGCGACTAGTAATCGACTTTAGGCGCCTAAATGAGATAACAATAGACGACAAATATCCATTACCGAACATCAGCGATCTTTTTGACAAATTGGGTAAAAGCACGTACTTTAGTACGATAGATTTAGCTAGTGGATTCCACCAGGTCGAGGTAGAAGAGCGAGATAGACAGAAAACAGCTTTCAGTACGCAAAACGGCCATTTTGAGTTTTTAAGAATGCCGTTCGGGCTGAAAACAGCCCCCGCGACCTTCCAGCGTACAATGGACCATATCCTTCGAGGACTGCAAGGACTACACTGTATGGTGTACCTTGATGACGTAATCATCTTTTCGTCTAGCCTAGAAGAGCATATCCAAAAACTAAGACTAGTTTTTGACCGACTTAGGGAAACCAATTTAAAGGTACAGTTAGGGAAGTCTGAATTTCTGCGCAGGGAAGTGCTATACCTGGGACACATCATCACCAAGGATGGCCTAAAACCAAATGACGACAAAATTAAAGCTGTAATGAACTTTCCAATCCCACGGACTACGACGGAAATCAAAAGTTTCCTCGGACTTGTAGGTTACTACAGACGCTTCATCCCCAACTTTGCGAAAATTACCCAACCACTGACTTCGTGCTTAAAAAAACGCAACAAGGTTATAGTAGACCAAAATTACATCGACGCGTTTAATAAATGCAAAGAACTCTTGACACATGCACCCCTCTTACAGTACCCCGACTATGACAAACCTTTCATCTTAACAACAGATGCTTCGAACGTAGCCCTGGGGGCAGTTCTCTCCCAAGGACAAGTAGGCAGTGATAAACCTGTTGCGTACGCGAGCCGTACCTTAAGCGACACAGAATCTCGTTACAGCACCATAGAGCGAGAGTTGCTCGCTATTATCTGGGCGACAAAACATTTTCGCCCCTACCTGTATGGACGAAAATTCTTCATCTATACAGACCATCGACCCTTAGCTTGGTTAAACTCCCTGAAAGACCCCAATAGTAAATTGACACGATGGAGGTTACGCCTCCAGGACTTTGACTTTGAAATAATTTACAAAAAGGGAAAACAAAACACAAACGCTGACGCCCTAAGCAGAGTTAAAGTTAATGCCTTGACCGACGATGACTCAATGGTAGTGAACATAGGTGACCAAGAACCTAAACCACAGACGAGTAGGCAGACACGACAAAATCCGACAACCGTGGAATTATCTGAAGAAAGTGACGCAATTTCCATTGTGACCCTCTCAGACTCTGACGAATCCACCATATCGCTACCCGAGCTAGAGATAGAGAGGCCGGTTATTCCGTCCCCATCAGCAAGTAGTAGGACGCACACAGTGCACTCTGCTGAAGATATGGACTCCACCGGGATACCAATCCTTCACGAGGCCATTGATACCAAACCCAATCAAATCCTGGTATTCTCATGGCTAAAAAATGAACTTCATGTCAAAGACATTTCCATAGGGAAACACAAAATTTTGGAAGTTTTCTTGCCCATTAACAACCCCGAATTAATCAAAAACTTTCTGAAGGAATACGCTAAACCAAAAGCAAAACTCTTCATCTATTTCGAGAACGCAGAACACCGCAAACAATTTAGTACAACCGTTATAGAAATCTTTAGAAAAGGGACAATAAATCTAGTCGAGTGTACAGAGCGAGTAGTTTACGTAGACGACGAGAATGAACAGAAGGCAATAATAATAAAATATCATGAAGGAAAGACCTGTCACCGTGGTATTAAAGAAACGTTAGTTAGGCTTCGTAGGACTTACTACTGGGACAAAATGCAGGAAACAGTTTCAGCCGTGATAAATAATTGTGACGCATGTAGAAAGACCAAATATGATCGAAAACCGATAAAACCTGTATTGCAGCTTACTCAGACCCAAGATGCACCCTTTCAGGAAATTTTCATCGACCTTTTTAGCATCGAAGGAAAGTATTACCTCACCCTCGTAGATGCATTCAGTAAGCTAGGCCAAGCATTCGAAATCCCAAACAAATCCACACCTGAAGTTGTAAGAGCCCTAATGAAATACTTTTCATTCTACGGGATACCAAAGAAAATCAGTTCAGACCCCGGTACGGAGTTCAACAACGAGCTCATGAAAGAATTCCTCAGCCTACACAAAATACAGAGACACATAGGGACTGTCAACAACCCCAACTCCATGGGACTTGTAGAACGGTTCCACTCGACCTTAATAGAAATTTATAGGTTGGCTAAGTACGAACAGAAATGCACAGACGCCGCGTCTGTCATGACTTATTCCATCATGGCTTACAACCACACCATACATACTGCAACGGGCCTAACGCCCTTCGAAGTTGTCTTTGGGCATACCGACACAGACAACCCGTTTAACTTAGAAGTTGAAAAAACTTATACACAGCAGTTAGTAAAAGACCACAGTAAACGAACAAAACACCTGTACACACACATATCAGAAAAACTTAAGGCGGACAAGGAAAAAGTTAGGTCGAAACGAGGTGGGGAAACCGACGTGGAACTCCCAGAAGTAGTGTTCGTGAAGGACATAAATAAGAGGAAAAGTAAAGAAAAACCCCGTTATAAAAAGGCCAAAGTAATAGGCCCTGTTGAGAAAAACGTTGTCCCTGTCAAGGTAGAAACCGAAAGAAAAAATAGTAAAGCACCCATTAAAAATATAAAACGACCTCCACAGGTGGTGCAGCGCGATGCTAGCAACAGCAGCAGTCGCCCTTCATCTGCAAAATCTTGATGGAAATCCGGGACTTCTGCCAGTAAAGAAAGGCCAAGCTCACATGCAAACCGACAGTTGGACAATTCTAAAAACTATTAAGTTAGACAATATTTGGACCGATCTCAACTTAGTCATTTCAAAATTAGCAGAATTTCAGCAATTAATTTCATCTAATAAAACATTTCCGCACGAATTCATAGGAATGTTTATGCACGCAGAATATATGCGCGACATAACCATAGACAAGTATCACCAACTAATTCCTCAACGATTCAAGCGTGGGATACTTAACCCATTAGGATCCATTATTAAGATTGTAACAGGCAACCTAGACCACGAGGACGCCCTTAAATATGATCGGTTGACCTCAGAATCGAGTCATAACCAAGTTATCTTGTCAAAGAAAATCACGATTGTTACTAAAATGCTAGACAGCCTAGTAAACGCCACAGAGTTAATTCAGCAAAACTCACTAACGATGGATTCTCGTCTAAGAAGGGTTGAAACTACCCTTAAAGAGACTGTAATCCGAGAAAATAATTTAAGTATATCATCTTACGCGTTAGGACTATATAATCTATTCATAAGTAGTTTTAGGACAATATTCATTAGATTAAGTGAAATCGAAACCGCTCTAGCTCTAAGCAAGAGCTCCATACTACACCAGTCTATAATTAATTCCACTGAACTGCTATACCATTTGAACTTGATAGCAGAATCTAGAAACCTGGTATATGTACCCAATGAATTTAATTTAATTAAAATTGAGGAATCTATTGATGTTAAATCTTTTATCAAAAAGGACCAAATTACCTTTATATTGGAAATCCCTCTGACCGATAATGTTACATATAACTATTTTAAATTGTACACATTACCTATCCTCCTCAAACCTGAAAACCTAACCGTTGCCATATTTCCTAAATACCCATTCCTATTGGCGAAAGGGCTGAAGTATCAGCCGATCGTAAAGCCGTGCCGCTCACTCGCTGCTGGAGACGAGTTTCTCTGCGACGATGACAACCGCGCCCCATACAGCGGACCCTCATGCGAGGAAAAACTAATGAGGTACGAGGACGTCACTGGCATCTGCAAGCAACACCCCATTCACGTCGAGGACGTGAAGCTGCAGAAAATAGATAAAAACAACTGGATACTATACACCAGATCGGAAACAACCCTCACAGAGACCTGCGGTGAAGAGGCTTCGAAGCAGCAGATATGCGGAACACACGTTGTGACGCTGAACAGACCCTGTGATGTCACTGTCAACGGGACGACCATCCGGTACCACCGTCTTTACACCGAAGCGGACCCAGGGACCCCACTACCCATCATCAACCTTCCGAAATTACGCGCAACCGAGAACCTATCCAGTGCACCTGCACTCAACATGCGAGAGATTGCACTGGACGAAGTTAAATACATGGCCTTTGCTTTGAAGAACAGTGAAGTTTTTAGTGAAACCTTTAACAGAGAAAATGACTCTACAATTAGTGTCATAGCGTTAGGATTAGTAGTCTTAAGTATAGTTTCGATTATTTCATATGTTTCTTACACTAAAATTATCCCTTTTATACAAAATTATCGGAATCCCTCTCAAATCGAGCGCTCCGATAATTTTTCGCTTAGGGAGGGAGGAGTTATGTACTTGCAGCGTACACAACCGCCTCTAGTACTCTAGGCAATATGTTCCCACGTAATTTAATACTTTAGATAAGCGGTCGGTTCCCAGTAACAAAACCGAGCAGTGGTCTTATCACTGCCCTGCAGTCCTTAAAACGCAGTATCTGACTTTTTGACGTTTTTGAGTTAAATATTGATCCGTAATGGGCACGCCATAAGGAATCGAATGATGTAATCGGTTTTTGATTATCGCAACTACAAGATAGTAAAAAACAACTACCTCAACGCAGTAACTAGGACTGTTTTATGCAAACTGTTACGATAAACTATCTAAAATACAGTAAGAGCAATTACTGTATTTTAATAGCTTTGTTTTCCCAGATAAAATGCAGTAAATGTCGTCACTGCTACAAAAAAACGGTTAACATAACCTTAAAAATATGGTAAACACATAAACTAAAATGCAGTAAATAGATAATGTACTGAAAATATGAATACTGCAAAGTTTATTTTTATTACTTTTCAAAATGATTACAGACTAGTATGCAGTAAGTTACTAAGACGCGGCGTTTAAGATAGCATCACCTATTTTTTCCATACGGTCAAAACAAAGTAAAATGCAGTAAAGTTAATTGAACTGTCTTTTATTTATATCATAGGTTACTTTTTGTTGTCAATGTTACTAATTAAATTGCAGTATTTTGGTTATTTACTGCAGTATAATCGATAATATCTATCACTTCAATAATTACATTTTACAGCCTAAATTGCAGTATAAGTCGTAATTACTGCATTTTAATTGGTAATTCGAATCAAGTCATTGTATTCCACTGTTTTCGTGGAGTTTTCTACTGCATTTTAGCTAGTATTTGTCGCTCAATCAGTTGCGTGCCGAACGCCGCGCCGTGGAAGGAGGACGTCGACAGAGCGTGGCTACTTGTTTTTTGTGGTAATTTCGATGTTTTTAAGGTTTCTAAATAAATTATGATAACACATTTACATTTATCCAAATCTATCACCTATTTCTCACACCTAATTTTTACATAATACTTGTTACATTGACATGAATGTACAATGATAGATCACGTAATTCTATTTTATGGAATATTGGTTACAAGTAAGTATAATCCTACCGCTCAACTCAGTACTGAGACAGGACTTATCTCAGGACTGAAACAGGTGTGGGCGGCGGGTCCCTACAGCCCATCATCATCATGCGGGTTCTTCCCCCCGTGTTTGGCGAGGGTAAGGATGCCAACTCGAGCTTGCGCTCTCTTCGGCGGCTGGACGCTTCAGCTATCGAGCTGAGGGGCAATGTTGGAAGGATGCGAGTACCTTTTCCGTCCGCAAGGTCGGGCGGCTTTTCTCAGCACCCTCGCTAGCCACTAGTATGGCCATCGCTGGCCACATCTTGGCTTGGTTGTACTGGGGTGGCCATTCTTTGGCTTGGTGGTACTCTCTTCTTAGTTTAGGCCTCATCTCTATTTTAGATGCCGCTTGGTCCCTCAGAGTCCTGCTCCGTGTCCGAGCCAGTCAAGAGGAGATCTTTAGAGAGGGCACGCCATGTACGTTCGGCAGGGAGGCGTGCGTGAAGCGGCGCAATGTTGTTCAGGTGGGGTTATGGCCCATTGTCCGCGCGGTCAAACATGCCACGCGACAGACGAGCCACGAACTCCCCCACGGTTTCGATTCGCACGTCCCGGGCGATAACGTCATTGCGAAAGTACCGGCCGGCTCCCGAAATCATCCTCAGAGCGACGTTTTGCACCACTTGCATCATTTTCTTCTGGCTGGCTGAGCAGAGCGCGTACCAAGCGGGCGTTGCGTAAGTTAACCAGGAACGAATGTAGGTCTTGTAAATCCTTACTTTGGTCTTCAGTGGCAACTTAGAGCTCAGCACGGGCCGCAGCAAGACTCGAACAGCCTTCGCCTGGTGAACGGCGTGCAAGGTCTGCGAGCTCATGCGAAGGGCCCGGTCGATGTAGACACTCAGGTACTTGCAGGTGCTTTCCCACGCAATGTCTTGTCCTCTAAGCTGCAGTGGCTTCATCAATGGTGGTAGTCTTGGTGATCTCCCGGTCAGCAGCGCTGCCGTCTTTCCCACGTTGATAGCAATCCGTCATTTATCGAGCCATTCTGGCAGGATGTCTAGGACTAGTGGATCCTGCCAGCGGCTATTCTCTTGTTCCTGGACGACGCAATGTTAGCGCTATCGTCCGCGAAATGGGCGAGGACGACTCCCCGTTCTCCTGGTCTTTCAGGATCGGTATGTCGTCCGTGTAAATGGCATAATAGAATGGTGATGTGCAACTCCCCTGAGGAACTCCCGCAGCCATTCTTCTGTGTCCGGAGCTGACGTTCTCGACGGACACGTAGAACTTGCGGCCTTCAAGGGATTACGCCGCGACTCGAACTAGCGCGGGCGGCGCCGTGGTGCGTCCGTACTACGTCCGTAGTTAAAACATACGGAAGGCGGGCATTTTTTTTGTAACATATACTTAGAAGTTTACCTATGATTATTGTTTCTAGATAGTTATTTAAGTGTTTAAGTATGTCTGAGCAGTTCTATTGAAAGATCTCATTAGTTTTTATTGCATATTTCAGTTTTCTCGTAAGTATTATTGGCAGGGCCAGATTTAGGGGAGGGTAACCGGGGCTTCAGCCCTGGGCCTCCACAAAAGAGGAGTCCCTACAAACAGAGACTTCGGGAAAAAAACCTTTCAATATCCGACTTATCTGACTAGTAAACAACTCACCCTTCGATATTTTTTTCACTGTTTTACTTTTACCTAAAGTACTTTATACAAACGTGATTGTATTGTTCTTAATGTCAAATGTCAAATGACCCTAATAAGTATTTGCAATTTACTACCCATCTTCAGGAAGTATTAACTCCCTAGACCGATAAATATTATTTATTTTATTTGGAAAATAATTTTGAGCCAGGTTGCCTCCACTCTTTTGTTGCCCCGAGGCCTCTAGACCTCTAAATCCAGCCCTGATTATTGGCAGTGTTAATCATAAATGTAGTGATTTAAAGTGATTTAAGTTTTAATTACTACATCTATACTGTGAGTGTGACTAACCCAAATTGCTATGATATCACAAAAGTCTGAGCCATAATAGTCTAAATAATAATAAAAAGTGATTGTATTGATTTTTGTTGATGTTGAAGCAAAGAATATATAATAATACTACGGTTGAAGTGCAGTGTTGATTTCTTACTATAGTATCTTTAATAAAAAATATTTTGATCGAAATACTCTTTCTTACTCCATAAAATAAGTAGCTTACGTAATTTAGTCAATAATTATTTACATACTGCACCTACATTTTATTCAAGAGACACATTAAAATGCAGTAAAATAAATCTGATACTGCATTTTAAACGGCAAAGTAGTACATGTCCCGCATAATTTTGCAGTACTAACTCAAATTACTGCATTTTAATCTGATTATGCGAACTTTTTCACTAAATTTTATGTGTCGTAACTGCTCTATTTTGGGATCTTTTTTTTCAAAATCGTTTTTATTTATCATATAATAATCTAAGTGCGTATTTTCTTTAGTGAAGTCTTTCTTCGAATTCAGATTCGCCCAACGGCATTCAAAACATACGTCATAAAACCTTGTAACATAAAAAAAAAACGTATCAAAAAGTTTTTCGCGTTTTTCTCGAAACCGCGTTTTTGCTCATACTGCATTTTAAAGGCTGCACGGCAGATCAGTAGAGCTGACTCTGACGTCTGCGAATAAGACCACCTAGATGCCTAAGTTAGCTTGTAAGATATCTCAATGTATTTTAATTCATTAATTATAGTGCCTTTGCATCGGCAACACGTTTGTTTAATTACTAGTTTTTAAAAACATCCTCACGCGCTCCAGGAAGTTAACTAGGTACCTACTGTAACGGCGCGGCGGTATTTTTAATACGCCACTGTTCAACATAGGCGTCCTAAGCCTGTCCACGAAGAGCAGTTGAATTATACCTTTCCACCTTGCTGACCCAGTGCGGGTTGGAGGATTCACGTACGACATCGAATTTATTCTTCGGACGTAGAAATGCAGGTGGGCTCACGATGTTTCCTTCATCAAAATGGACTGTAAATTCGTAAGTACAATTTCTACATGAAATATATTTTTCCAAACTAAGTAGATACACATTCCAAATTCCGAACTCATAAACCGTTTAGCCATGTCAGAGGCCTTTAGGCGGCACAAAAACTCTGACGCCAGGGCTAGCCACCCGGCCTATACGAACTAACTCATTGGTACGAGGCCGATTTTGAACCCAGGCGTCACGCTTGTGAGGCGAGCATTTTCCCTCTAGACCACTAGGATTTATTTGACGTAAAATATGTACCTAGCTACATATCCAGTACTTAGTAGTTCTCCGAACAGTAGACCACGCTGTACATTTCTTTAACTGAATCTTCATAAATAAGCCTATATCTCGACTCGCTCTTGACTGATTTATCATTATTGGGTGTTTCCCACTGTTCAGACTAGTCTAGCCAACGGGAATATTTTTTCCAGGTGTTCAGGGTTTTTGACAGCAACAAAAGACATAGAAAAAAGTACAATGAAAGCTTTGGTTTCACATTTGCTTTGATCTTGTTAGACAATCTTGCCAAATGTCTTAGAAACACAATAAGCCCGGTTACAGAGGCGCCAGCGTAATAGCAACGTAAAAAGCGTTCTCTCTATCGAATGCCTAAAGTGAAAAAGAAACAGAACTATGCTATTTAGCTAATATAATTACGATGGCGCCTCTGTAATTGGACTTTTTGTGTCTTTATAATGTTGTCTATGTGGGAGATGTGAGTCAGTATGCGCATCATCGTCATTTATAATAAATTGGTCTATCCGCAACTTATGTAGCCAACATCAGAGCCGCCAAGTTGAATGATTCGGCCTATACCTACAAGTGGCTACGTCCTGACATGTAGAGGCACGCGTCACATTCCTATCTAATAGAGGACAGGATCTTTCCGCCTCAGAAACTCCAGACTCGGAATGTCTTTGATTGGAGAGCGTGTGATTTAATTGAAATACCTTCGTCTCTCGCACTCGAATGACACATATGAACGTAAGTAGCTTTTCGATAAATAGCGCTACAGCCTACAGCAAATTCCCCCCCGCATGCGACCCTCCCCCTTCTCCCTTTTGTGCAAAGTAAACCCCAATCAAAAATCACAGACAAAAAAATGCAAGTGGAGTCCCTCCGCGCGGAAGAAGTGAAACTTCGACGCAACAGTGCTTTCATACCCCCTCCATGGTAGCGTTAAACGATTAACGCAACCTTGTTAGAAGTTGCATTAGAAGTTTCATTTCAAAAAAAAAAAAACAACGGGTTGCACTTGAATATAACATATTATAAACTACTATCATTTATGTAAAAAGTTTGGCGGAAAAATCACGTAACATATGTAAAAAAGAGAACCTTCTTTTTGAAGTCGGTTGCAAATTATGTCTTTACAACTACAAAATACTAATTAATTAATTTTTTTAACATGCGACATCTAAGGCACGTCTCCAGAACTACAATGATAAGTTGTTAGACTGATACCGTAGTATTATTATATAATATTCTTTGCTGATACTTTATTATTTAAAGTTGAAAATAGCGTCCTCTATGCATACTTCAGAGAACAACGTTCCACGTCGGGTTGGTAGAATCCTTTTTTCACTAAAATTTAAAACAGCGCCATCTATGCATTTATTCAGGAACTTCGCTGTAAATGGGGATCGAGTTAATTTGGTAGTTTCTTTCTACATTAAAAGCTTGCTATAAAACTGCTAGATGTCGCTTTCACGTGATATTTTGTAATGTCATTATTTTTCCCAATGTTTTGATGGTATTACCATCTGGTAGGTTTTTATTGAACTTTTCAGTTCTTTGGTTATCATCTCGCTCTTCTGTTATAGTTTAATAATAATCTGTTAGATGGCAGTCAATTTTAATAAACGTTAGAATGAAAAAAAAATCCATCGAGTCGTTTGGAAGCGGATTGGATCCAGTCAATTCCAGTCCACTTTTCCTACATTTCCCTTGTCGGTCCGATAGGACTCGATTTTTCTTTCAGGTGATACAAATAAATTGCAGCCTACCGGGCGTTCACCGCTCATGAGTAGTGCTCTGCCTACTACAAGTTCGAATTTGTCGTAAGCTACCCTTCCGTCTTGACGCGGACGTAAAGATGTTTGTTTTAGGAAATGTCGATAACGAATACACTAATCGTGTGACGCCAAAATTAAAAGCAGAAAGCGAAAGGAAATTACTGATATTTTTTATGAAGTTTATTAAACTTTTTAGAGAAAACAATGTTTGCCGCGTCAGTTAAGTATAGTAAATACATAAGATAAAATAAATACCTATCTAAAATAAACAACCGCAACTTCTTAAAGGATGCAAGGAAGATAAAGCCGAGTTCACGTTACTTACATTCTTTAAGAACTAGACACTCGATATTAGTTTGTTTGACAATGGCAAATGTACAACTAGTGTGACGCCAAAACACTTATAAAAAGTAGAACTAAAAAAGAAATACTTAGATTGCGCGCTATGGATCCTACGTTCAGAACCACTGAAGTTCGATAGACGATAGATAGTTAGTGCCTCAATCGCTTAGTGCTAGTTCCACAGTTTCCGTAATAGGTACCTACTTAGTTCCCAAATTCTGCCGTCGGATTACAGTGGTTGCACGAAGTATAAATGAAAGAAGAAAACAACGACACCATTTTGGTATTGTTTACTGTAAGTATGTAAGAATTTGAATACTTATTTAGTAAATAAATAAAATAAACAGCCGACAGCCGCAAGTTATCATCCTCTGATAAAGCTACTTGCATTCTATAAGAACTAGACCAGACCAGCGGCACTCCATCTTAGTCCGTTTGACAGCACGGCCAATATGACCTTTCTAAACAACGACAAAATGCACAGCTGTTATGTCAAATCTATAGTAGAACTAAACGAAATTCGATAGATTTGGTGCCTCCATCGCTTAGTTTAGGTACTTCATCCTTAGTTTTTAATTTCTCTAACTACGGTGGTGGCACGAACTCTAAAATACGAAAAAAGACAATAAAGACACCTTTTGGCAGTTTAAGTACCTATTCTATGTAGGTAAGTAAGGATTTAAATGAACAAAAAGTTAACAGCCGCAAGTTATTAGAGGATGCAAAGAAGATAAAGCTGTGTTCACACGCTACTTGCATTCTATAAGAACTAGAGCAGCGGCACTCCATCTTAGTCCGTTTGACAGCACGGCAGGCAGATAGCAGCTCTAGATAACTTGCAAGATAATAATAAATGCAGATTCATACGTTGTTGCTTCTATTTTAATCTAAAATATACCTATTGATATACAGTTTGTTCTATCTCTGACCAATCAAGACAGCAGGAACGCGCTGGGGCCTGATTTTTAGGGTTCCGTACTCAAAGGGTAAAAACGGGACCCTATTACTAAGACTCCGCAGTCCGTCTGTCCGTCATCCGTCTGTCTGTAACCAGGCTGTATCTCATGAACCGTGGTACTTAGAAAGTTGATATTTTCACAGAAATAATGTACCTACTTCTGTTGCCGCTATAGGTAACAACAAATACTAAAAAAAAAAAAAAAAAAAATAAGTATTTAGGGGGGGCTCCTATGCAACAAACTTAAACTATTAACCGTTTTTCGATCGATTATTAATAACGATAACAAGTAGACGCAAATTTTAAAAAAATCAAAGAATAAAGCTTAAAATATCACAGAATGTTTAATTGCTACATATTAACTTTAAAAATAAAAATTAATTTAAATAAAATACTTAAGTAATTATTTCCCATACAAGAAACGACATTTCTTTTGCTCGATTTTATTAACGGTAAAAAGTAGATACTTGTGCTTGCTTGAAATGTTCACAGAATATTAAGTTGTAAATTCCCTTCAAAAATAAATAATTAAATCAAACAACATCACGGTACGGAACCCTCTTCTTTCTTTAAATTATTTATCGATGCTTTTTTGTCGTTGGCGATTTTTGATTTCTTATTCGATGTATCTTATGTTTGTGCATTTCCCCCTCCAGCGTCTACCCCAGCCAGCCCAGCTCCTTAAAATAACGGAGCGTGGCTCTGGGCCGCTGGCATAACTGCTCCAGTGGCTTGGATGGTGTACCAGATAGCGATGAGGACGATGATGTCGATGCTGATGACAAAGCCATAGTATAGCGTCATGCAACCCGCAAGCGATTCTAGTTTCTGCCGTGGCCTTGCAATACCACAAAACATGCTCTACCGTTTCATTCTCCTGCAGGCAGCCACGACAGAGTGGACTGTAGGTAGCTCCCAGTTTATACATGTGACTATTTTTAATTTGGCGGAGGTATATTTCCCTCAAAAAGGAGGGAAAACTTTCTATCGCGCTATTTATAAGCCGATTTCGATATTATTCCTTGTAATATTTGCGAGCATGAAGCAAATTGGTCATGAACAAGTCGAGATTATAGGCTTACGTAGAATCAGTTTTTAGAGAGATGTGCCGTGAGGTCTACTGTTCGGAGAACTACTAGTTACATTTTATGGCTTTTAAGTTAATTAAAGGCATTTCATGAGGTATGTATTTGCCAGTGTCATGTAATTCTTGGCGAGATTAGTGATATTATCGAAATCATAACAACTGTAACCACAAAGATAGTGACGGGCAAAACCAGGATATCAATCTTTTATACATAATAATATACATTCTATAATTTAGAATGATTAGTTACTGCACTTTTCAAACAAATATATGAATAAAGAATCTTAAAAGGATATGTAACAGTTTTATCTATTTTTTATTACCAGCCAAACCCTTTTCTTATTCACATCCTTGAGCTTATTAGAAACAAATAGCCTGTTGGAATTTCTCTCAAACCCATAATTTCAGCGACAAATCAGATTGGTTGCGATTGATGACGTCACGCAGCGATAATGCCCGTGACTGGCTCGCACGTGACATTCGGTTTCGCGTGTACAGTGCCTTGCAAATTTAGTAGCGCTCATAGAGTTTTATTAGAGATTCTCAAGTGATCACCGAAGTTAGGTGACATTTGGTATTGTCATTGCTCGTAAATAGGTCGTATGGGTGACCGCGGGTAGCATTTTTTTACAGAGCGCCACCGCGATTCGGTTGGCTCCGGTTAGCGATTGTTTAAAATGTTCCGCCGTGTCAGACGCCTTCAGATGGGTTAAAAAATCTGACAGCAGGACTAGCCATTTGGCTTATGCGAATTTACTTATCGATTTGAGCGAACTATTCGAATTTTGTACCAGCAAACATAACGGTAACGAACGAAGCTAACAAAGAGCTATATAGCCTTTACAACTAGCCATAACTATCGCTTTTTTGGCGATTTTTTTTTTTATTATTTATTTTAATTTATTTCACTTTTCTTAAGAACACGTACCTACAGGACTGGATATTATAGTTATACATTCTTATTTTGTTATATTACTAAATAAATACCTGGTTACATTTATTATGCTACTACATACATTTGGTCCGTGGAATGTAAGTAGTACTTTTAGGTGAACCCCGAGATCCCACACTCTGCAAATTCTTGAATCGTGGGATTTAGTTATTATTTATTTATTTAGTCACAGAAAAAAACCATCTTTTGTAATGCAGTGTAACCGCTGAATATGAGAAAGCGTCACATTGCATCCATTATAGTTGTCCGACAATCATTCCGATTCTATCACACGCGGGATTATTCGCGGGATTTGTCTCTACTAGACTCTACTTTGGCTTGGGGTTGGAGTTATACAATATATCACTGTACGCGAAGAATACTTGTCTTATTTTATTTATTGACCGACGAACCAAACTGGAGGAGGTACTCAATTCGACGCGTATATATTTTTTTATATAACCACGCATAACTTATTTCGTAGTAGTGCGATTTCATTAACTATTTTTTATTTGAAAGAATATACTTCGAAATGGATCCCAATAAAAATTTATTGAAATCGGCTAAGCCATTTTTGATAATTCAACAATAATGTGAAAAATGTAACATCGATCCGTGCGAAATATTCGCGAATTCTGTACACGGGTGAAGTCGGTCATGCTATTTTTTGCGAAAATTAATTATTATTTATAATGTATCTAGTCATACAAGCCTTTGTATTGTATTATTTTATTTACACTACGAGTATACTCGTACTAGGATATACGCTTATCATTATGAACAACTTTCAGTTATGGACATAATCCAGCAACCGTTGAAAAACACCTATTAAACTTTTTTTTTTAAATGGCACTACTATACTACAGGAAAAATAGACGTTTATTTTTGGTAACTTTGAACTAAATTTCCGATCCAAATTTATTTTTTAATAAGGTTTAGGATCACATAATGAGCACAAAATCACAAAATGCTGACAGATCTAGGTGGAGCTTCAAGCGCCATCTTGTAAAACGTTTTTGACCGATATCTTGGAAACTATGCACTTAAGGGCAAAAGTCACGGACACCATTATTGTAGAAAATAAAATTTTGCATCTTTTGTTCTAGTAAACTTTTTTGTAAAACTTACCGTTTACGATTTATGGCCCTTATGATTTAAGGCCCATTTAAGGAAATTTCATTAAATGGGCCATAAATCGTAAACGGTAAGTTGTACAAAAAAGTTCACTAGAAACAAAAGATGCGATTTTTTTTCTCTACAATAATGATCTTAATAATTTATGCCCTTAAGTGCATAGTTTCCGAGATATCAGCCAAAAACGTTTTTTCAAGATGGCGCTGAAATGTCTACCTGGATCTGTCAGCATTTTGTGATTTTATGATCAGTAAGTGATCCTAAACCTAATAAAAAATTAAATTGGATCGGAAATTTAGCGCAAAGTCAAATTCTTGTTTTACTATAGTAGCTACCAAGCTTTCGTTATTTTAACAGTGATCCTAGGTATAGTAAAAATTAGTCATCATGCGGAGTACCTATATAGAGAATGTAATGTATTAAATGGAGGTATTGTACCTACATACCAAAGTGACTTTGTTGAGTTGAGGTGTGGTTCTAATTTGTTAAACTAAGTCCAATTTAAATAATGAAAAGCAGGTAATAGCTTAGACAAAAAGTTAATTATCTACGTACTGTACTTACCAGTCTTTTTAATAGTCTACTGCAGGACGTAGGACTACCCACGAAGGGTGATTGGGCCATCCCCCACGCTGGCCCAAGTGCGGGTTGGTGGATTCACATACGCCATCGAATATCCTCTACGGACCATTATCGAATATTATCTACGTTATGATTTAAAAAACAATTCAAGCTTCATTCTGTACAACACCATCCAATCGAATCAATAGCAATCCAATCTAGTTACGAAAATGATTGTCACACGATTACCTCCATTTTGTCCCTCTATCTGATCTCTAGCCTCTCTCGCACATATCGTGAAACTCTATCTTTTGTCGCACACAACCAGTGCCTATTTAAGGTAATGTTTCGTCGCAGATCATTATAGAAAATGGCGACAATCAGAGGAAATAGAGAGATAGGTATGTGAATCCATCTTGTATTCTCCTATGGGTAATTTTCAAGGTAATTGATTTGAACGTGAGTGCTAGGCATATGTAGGGTAGACGCACCGGTTGTGGCCATCTTAGTATCGTTTGTGGCCACCTTGAATTTTAAGGATTAATAAGACAATTTTATGTTTAAATAATATTTTTAAAGAAATTGTCAATCTACATGACACAAACAATATTTATGGTATTACATTGTTTATAATTATCATTAATGCAATAATTTTGACACCAAATGTCCACTACCGATACAGTGGCCACAACCGGTACAGTGGCCACAACCGGTACACCCACTATACTGTATTAGTCGAATCGAACTTAGTGTCGTCTGTGGATTTAGGTACCTACAAGCTATGCAAATCCCCACTCTTTGCGCCGTCGACATCTCAATAAACTGCTAGTGCGCAACGATTAGCTTCGTCTTCACAGATACCAGTAAGTTGGATTCGGCCAAATCAGCCTTTGATAGTCTACTGTTGTCTACTTTTTTTCTGGCAAAAAAGCAGCCTATAAGACGCTCCTACATTTGAACTAAGTGAGATCGAAATTAATGTAGGTACTATAAATCACAAATGTGTAAAATTGTATATTGGTTAAAAATTAAACTTTTAAAATAAACATAACCTCAGATTAAGTCCGAGGAAACTAAGAATTAAATAATCGGCCAAGTACGAGTCGGACTCGCGCACGGAGGGTTTCGTACTGTATGGGCCCCCCTTAAATATAAATTTTATTTTAATTTTATCATTTATTACTGAAGTGAATATTTTATACAACTTAATATTCTGTGAAAATTTCAAGCATCTACCTGTTACCATTATTAATATGGAGTGAAAAACGGCTTAAAATTCAGGTTTGTTGTATGGGAGCCTCCTCAATTATTATTTTTTTTCTGTTTTTAGTATGTGTTGTTATAGCGGCAACAAAAATACAAAACCTGTAAAAATTTTAAGCTTTCTAGCTATAACGGTTCATGAGATACAGTCTGGAGACAGACAGACAGACGGAGAGTGGAGTCTTAGTAATAGGGTCCCGTTTTTACCCTTTAGGTACGGAACCCTAAAAAGAAAAAAAAATCTAATTAAGATCATATCAAAAATCAAGTTGATCCGTAGCTCTGTTGCTGACGTTGCTGCGTTAAAGAGTGGCAAACCACCAACAACTACACTTTCATATTTATAAAATTAGTAAGGATTAATTTATTTTACAACAAAAATTTAAGGCGGAACTATCAACACGCACACATTTACAATACAACACTGTAACGCACACACCCAAACAAAATAATTTAAACATTCCAAGCGTTATTAATTGTATTTGTTCTAAAGCCAATCAGAACTAGCATACAATTACGAATCAGCCTCCCATGGCACAAGTTATTAAACATTATATTCTAAGCGCAAGTTTTACAGACAATTTAGTAGAACAAATTATAAGAAAGCGGTGTAAGTTAGAAAAGATTTAACTCTCGCTTATAATTTTTTTTTGACTAAAAACACTTGTGCGGATAAAAGAGCTGTAGACCTTTTTTTTACGAGAGGGTATTCTTCGAAAGATATCTGACTGCTTTGGGGTGCAGTCGGGTTCTGTAGGATTGTACCCACTAAAACCCCCTCGGTGGCCAGCCTTTGTGCCTTCTTGGGAACTCCGGGATCTCCAATGGAACGCACCGGTACTCCCAGCACTTTATACGACTACTAGCCTGGTGATAAAACCAGGCTTGTGCTGTCCTTTACGACAGTGTTGCCACACACGCTGTCGCCCTCCCCGGGCCAGTTTGAATGGATGGGCAGAGCCCCATCTTTGACCATCAACAAGCCCAGAGGTTCCCTTTTAGTTAATAAGTTGTAGGCCTAGTGGTAGTAACACCTGCTTTACAATGGTGATGCCGTGGGTTCAAATCCCGGTCCCATACCGATGAGTTCTTTGGAATTTATGTACGAACTTTCAAACGACGACTTTTAAAAAGGCTGGTACAGACATCACCTTCACCTTCATTTTAAGTGGAAATTACTATCGGTCTATTAAGGCTTGGAAGTTGACACAGACCTAACATATGCCCAAATGGGGTTACTTTTATCCTACATATGTATATTCGCACACGATTTTAGACATAGGCTAAAATTAACTTTTTTTTTAGAAAATTTAGAACCAACCAACCATTGAGCTGTGGAGAGGGCTAGGTATGCTCGAGTGGAGTTCCGTAGAAAAAAACAAAGCTATCGACATAGGCAAGTTGAAATGATATTGCAGACAGAGCACATAGGTACTCGTAGCATAGAGGACTGATGACCAATGAAGCGGCAAAGTTCTCGGGTGGAAAACACGTACCGTTAAGCGACCGGTATGACCTCATTAAGACCGCAGGATTGCGCTGGATGCAAGCCGCTTCCAGCCGGTTTGTCTGAAACAAAGCAACGAAAACGAATCCGGCAAATTTCGTCATTCTTTGCGCTTGTACCTTGTACCACACAACACCCATACGCGTACGAAAACTCAGCGGGGCGCGATCCCTGACAGTAACAGACACGCGGTTAACCTTTGGATTGAGACGTGAACCATCGTGTAGTGGCTCTGGGCCGCTGGCATAACTGCTCCAGTGGCTTGGATGGTGTACCAGATAGCGATGAGGACGATGATGTCGATGCTGATGACAAAGCCATAGTATAGCGTCATGCAACCCGCAAGCGATTCTAGTTTCTGCCGTGGCCTTGCAATACCACAAAACATGCTCTACCGTTTCATTCTCCTGCAGGCAGCCACGACAGAGTGGACTGTAGGTAGCTCCCAGTTTATACATGTGACTATTTTTAATTTGGCGGAGGTATATTTCCCTCAAAAAGGAGGGAAAACTTTCTATCGCGCTATTTATAAGCCGATTTCGATATTATTCCTTGTAATATTTGCGAGCATGAAGCAAATTGGTCATGAACAAGTCGAGATTATAGGCTTACGTAGAATCAGTTTTTAGAGAGATGTGCCGTGAGGTCTACTGTTCGGAGAACTACTAGTTACATTTTATGGCTTTTAAGTTAATTAAAGGCATTTCATGAGGTATGTATTTGCCAGTGTCATGTAATTCTTGGCGAGATTAGTGATATTATCGAAATCATAACAACTGTAACCACAAAGATAGTGACGGGCAAAACCAGGATATCAATCTTTTATACATAATAATATACATTCTATAATTTAGAATGATTAGTTACTGCACTTTTCAAACAAATATATGAATAAAGAATCTTAAAAGGATATGTAACAGTTTTATCTATTTTTTATTACCAGCCAAACCCTTTTCTTATTCACATCCTTGAGCTTATTAGAAACAAATAGCCTGTTGGAATTTCTCTCAAACCCATAATTTCAGCGACAAATCAGATTGGTTGCGATTGATGACGTCACGCAGCGATAATGCCCGTGACTGGCTCGCACGTGACATTCGGTTTCGCGTGTACAGTGCCTTGCAAATTTAGTAGCGCTCATAGAGTTTTATTAGAGATTCTCAAGTGATCACCGAAGTTAGGTGACATTTGGTATTGTCATTGCTCGTAAATAGGTCGTATGGGTGACCGCGGGTAGCATTTTTTTACAGAGCGCCACCGCGATTCGGTTGGCTCCGGTTAGCGATTGTTTAAAATGTTCCGCCGTGTCAGACGCCTTCAGATGGGTTAAAAAATCTGACAGCAGGACTAGCCATTTGGCTTATGCGAATTTACTTATCGATTTGAGCGAACTATTCGAATTTTGTACCAGCAAACATAACGGTAACGAACGAAGCTAACAAAGAGCTATATAGCCTTTACAACTAGCCATAACTATCGCTTTTTTGGCGATTTTTTTTTTTATTATTTATTTTAATTTATTTCACTTTTCTTAAGAACACGTACCTACAGGACTGGATATTATAGTTATACATTCTTATTTTGTTATATTACTAAATAAATACCTGGTTACATTTATTATGCTACTACATACATTTGGTCCGTGGAATGTAGTACTTTTAGGTGAACCCCGAGATCCCACACTCTGCAAATTCTTGAATCGTGGGATTTAGTTAATATTTATTTATTTAGTTACAGAAAAAATCCATCTTTTGTAATGCAGTGTAACCGCTGAATATGAGAAAGCGTCACATTGCATCCATTATAGTTGTCCGACAATCATTCCGATTCTATCACACGCGGGACTATTTGCGGGATTTGTCTCTACTAGACTCTACTTTGGCTTGGGGTTGGAGTTATGCAATATATCACTGTACGCGAAGAATACTTGTCTTATTTTATTTATTGACCGACGAACCAAACTGGAGGAGGTACTCAATTCAACGCGTATATTTTTTTTTTATATAACCACGCATAACTTATTTCGTAGTAGTGCGACTTCATTAATTCTTTTTTCATTTGAAAGAATATACTTTGAAATAGATCCCATTAAAAATTTATTGAAATCGGCTTAGCCATTTTTGATAATTCAACAATAATGTGAAAAATGTAACATCGATCCGTGCGAAATATTCGCGAATTCTGTACACGGGTGAAGTCGGTCATGCTATTTTTTGCGAAAATTAATTATTATTTATAATGTATCTATTCATACAAGCCTTTGTTTTGTATTATTTTATTTACACTACGAGTATACTCGTACTAGGAAATACGCTTATCATTATGAACAACTTTCAGTTATGGACATAATCCAGCAACCGTTGAAAAACACATAATAAACTTTTTATAAATGACACTACTATAGTACAGGAAAAATAGACGTTTATTTTTGGTAACTTTATTCCGATCCAAATTTATTTTTTAATAAGGTTTAGGATCACATAATGAGCACAAAATCACAAAATGCTGACCGATCTAGGTGGAGCTTCAAGCGCCATCTTGTAAAACGTTTTTGACCGATATCTTGGAAACTATGCGCTTAAGGGCAAAAATCATGGACACCATTATTGTAAAAAATAAAATTTAGCATCTTTTGTTCCAGTAAACTTTTTTGTAACACTTACCGTTTACGATTTATGGCCCATTTAATGAAATTTCCTTAAATGGGCCTTAAATTATTAAAGGGCCATAAATCGTAAACGGTAAGTTGTACAAAAAAGTTCACCGTAAACAAAAGATGCGATTTTTTTTTCTCTACAATAATGATCATAACAATTTATGCCCTTAAGTACATAGTTTCCGAGATATCAGCCAAAAACGTTTTTTTAAGATGGCGCTTAAAGGTCCACCTGGATCTGTCAGCATTTTGTAATTTTATGAACAGTATAAGTGATCCTAAACCTGATAAAAAATAAAATTGGATCGGAAATTTAGCGCAAAGTCAAATTCTTGTTTTACTGTAGTACCTACTAAGCTTTTCGTTATTTTACCATTGATCCTAGGTATAGTAAAAATTAGTCATCATGCGGAGTACCTATCTAAAGAATGTAATGTATTAAATGGAGGTATTGTACCTACATACCAAAGTGACTTTGTTGAGTTGAGGTGTGGTTCTAATTTATTAAACTAAGTCCAATTTAAATAATGAAAAGCAGGTAATAGCTTAGACAAAAAGTTAATTGTCTACGTACTGTACTTACCAGTCTTTTTAATAGTCTACTGCAGGACGTAGGACTACCCACGAAGGGTGATTGGGCCATCCCCCACGCTGGCCCAAGTGCGGGTTGGTGGGTTCACATACGCCATCGAATATCCTCTACGGACCATTATCGAATATTATTTACGTTTTGATTTAAAAAACAATTTAAGCTTCATTTTGTACAACACCATCCAATCGAATCAATAGCAAACCAATCTAGTTACGAAAATGATTGTCACACGATTACCTCCATTTTGTCCCTCTATCTGATCTCTAGCCTCTCTCGCACATATCGTGAAACTCTATCTTTTGTCGCACACAACCAGTGCCTATTTAAGGTAATGTTTCGTCGCAGATCATTATAGAAAATGGCGACAATCAGAGAAAATAGAGAGATAGGTATGTGAATCCATCTTGTATTCTCCTATGGGTAATTTTCAAGGTAATTGTTTTGAACGTGAGTGCTTAGGTATTCGGAATAGTATTTTAAGCTAAACCTAGGCATATGTAGGGTAGACGCACCGGTTGTGGCCATCTTAGTATCGTTTGTTACCTTGAATTTTAAGGATTAATAAGACAATTTTATGTTAAAATAATATTTTCAAATAAATTTTCAAACATTTAGATTGACACAAACAATATTTATGGTATTACATTGTTTATAATTATGATTAATGCAATAATTTTGACATCAAATGGCCACTGCCGGTACAGTGGCCACAACCGGTACACCCACTATACTGTTTTAGTCGAATCGAACTTATTGTCGTCTGTGGATTTAGGTACCTACAAGCTATGCAAATCCCCACTCTTTGCGCCGTCGACATCTCAATAAATTGCTAGTGCGCAACGATTAGCTTCATCTTCACAGATACCAGTAAGTTGGAATCGGCCAAATCAGCCTTTGATAGTCTACTGTTGTCTACTTTTTTTCTGGCAAAAAAGCAGCCTATAAGACGCTTCTACATTTGAACTAAGTGAGATTGAAATTAATGTAGGTATTGTAGGTACTATAAATCACAAATGTGTAAAATTGTACATTGGTTAAAAATTTAACTTTTAAAATAAACAAAACCTCAGATTAAGTCCGAGGAAACTAAGAATTAAATAATCGGCTAGGTACGAGTCGGACTCGCGCACGGAGGGTTTCGTACTGTATGGGAGCCCCCCTTAAGTATAAATTTTATTTTAATTTTATTATTTATTATTGAAGTGAATATTTTATACAACTTAATATTCTGTGAAAATTTCAAGCATCTACCTGTTACCATTATTAATATGGAGTGAAAAACGGCTTAAAATTCAGGTTTGTTGTATGGGAGCCTCCTTAACTATTAATTTTATTCTGTTTTTAGTATGTCATTGTGTTGTTATAGCGGCAACAAAAATACAACACCTGTAAAAATTTCAGCTTTCTAGCTATAACGGTTCATGAGATACAGTCTGGAGACAGACAGACAGACGGAGAGCGGAGTCTTAGTAATAGGGTCCCGTTTTTACCCTTTAGGTACGGAACCCTAAAAAGAAAAAAAAATCTAACTAAGATCATATCAAAAATCAAGTTGATCCGTAGCTCTGTTGCTGACGTTGCTGCGTTAAAGAGTGGCAAACCACCAACAACTACACTTTCATGTTTATAAAATTAGTAAGGATTAATTTATTTTACAACAAAAATTGATGGCGGAACTATCAACACGCACACATTCACAATACAACACTGTAACGCACACACCCAAACAAAACAATTTAAACATTCCAAGCGTTATTAATTGTATTTGTTCTAAAGCCAATCAGAACTAGCATACAATTACGAATCAGCCTCCCATGGCACAAGTTATTAAACATTATATTCTAAGCGCAAGTTTTACAGACAATTTAGTAGAACAAATTATAAGAAAGCGGTGTAAGTTTAAAGAGATTCGAATGATTAAAATTTGTGACCAAAACCATTGATCAGATCTAGAATAAATAAAATCTGTAATGTGGGGACTCGGTGTCTCTCTGCGAGATCGAATCAGAATTTAGGAGATCCGCAGATGAACCAAAGTTACCGACATAGTACAACGGATCATCAAGTTAAAATGGCAGTGCACATCGTTCGGAGAAAGGATGGCCGATGGGGCTGTATAGCAAATTTTACATGATAGCGTCATATGCCGCGCGTCACAAGCTGAACGCTTAGCCTGATCGTGCCTCTCTACAGCTTATTTCGCTTTCTCGCTTGCACGCTCGGCTCATGTGGAACGTGACAATGAGTCTTGCTTTTTCGTGCATGCAGCCGGAGTTCATCGATTTATAAGACGTTATATGTATGGCCATTAATGTATACAACAAATTGCCAAATTGTTTTAAGGAACTGAATTATAATTCTTTAAGACACAAATTACACAAGTTCCTTATTGATAAGTGTTATTACGCTATTCATGAATTTTTAGAAGACTCACTTAAGCAAATAAATGTATAATTAATGTTAAACTAAATACCTTATTATATTTTTAAAAATATTTGTACACCTGTAAAGGTAGAATATTTGAGACACTTTGTTCCTTTAACATCTACATTGTAAGACAATATTCTGACAAATAAAAAAATTTTGATTTTGATTTGATTTTATTTTATTTATCACGTCAATATCGAACCAACAAACTTACTAATTCTGCGGATTTAGTCGTCCTTTCCGCTTGTACCTTGCACCACACAACACCCATACGCGTACGAAAACTCAGCGGGGCGCGATCCCTGACAGTAACAGACACGCGGTTAACCTTTGGATTGAGACGTGAACCATCGTGTAATGGCGAGAGTAATCACGTGTATGGGAACGATCCGCGTGACAATGGAGTTATGCGTCTACCGCGCGTGACTTTAATCTGCACATTTTGTATCTACATAATAAACATAATAATCTGCCAAGTACGAGTCGGACTCGCGCACGAAGGGTTCCGTACTGTATGGGAGATAAATATTTGAGGACATCTTACACACGGCCTCTGACCCCAAACTAAGCAAAGCTTGTGATATGGCTGCCAGAGACTGATATACTACTTATACATATTTTTAAATACATACTTATATAGATAGTAATTAAATAACACCCAGACACAGAGCAAACACCTATGTTCATCACATAAATACTTGCCCTGGGTGGGGATCGAACCCACGCCCCTTTGACCTAGAAGTTAGGGTCACTTAACCACTGAGCCACCGAGGCAGTCAAGTCAAATATTAATTTTAATTTAATTATTTATTAGTAAAGTAAGCATGCAGTTAAATCTTCAGTAAATATTTCAAGCATCCACCTGTTACCATTATTGATATCGAGCGAAAAATGGCAAAAAAATAAATAGATTTGTTGTATGAGTTTACTATATTAATACCTTAAATACTATTTTTGTTCTGTTTTTAGTATTTTTTGTTACAGCGGCAATAGAACACATCATCTGTAAAAAAATTCAGCTTTCTAGCTATAGCGGTTCATGAGATACAGCCTGGAGACAGACAGACAGACGGGCAGCGGAGTCTTAGTAATAGGGTCCCGTTTTTACCCTTTGGGTACAGAACCCTAAAAACTAGGTATGTCTTATAAACAAGTGAAGAGCGGTGTGTAGGCATGTACAACAGAACAGCAGAATTCTTTCTCTCTTCTGTGGTAGATACGTTTATGTTGCCCCATTGTGACAAGAGCGTCACGCTTATGATAAATGCTAATTTTCTTTTAGGTACTTATGCTGTACAGCTCAATAGTGACTTAAGTGTTTATTTTTAGTGTCAATATAAGTCATGTTTAGGATTTTTGTTTTAAGATAAATTGTTCAAATCTAGACACTTTAGCGTCTAAGTGATTATAGATATAAGTGAGTGTGGGGCATGAAAGATGTTTGTATGATCTTAAACGTCAAGGGTTTGTCTAATACCTGTTGTGTAGGTTTTTTTTGTTAATCTGTTCATCTCAATAGATACGTCGCGTCGGTAAGTGATTATTTTTAGTGCCACTCTTTTGTGCTTCTGGTTACAAGACAAATTTTGGAGACTGTCATTTTAGCGAATGAAGTAATTAGATATTATTTATCAGATAAAACTATGTGAAACCATAATTAGTTTTTAATAGAGTTGGTTGGTACCACGGAACAGCAGAATGTGATTAGTACTACAGACATCAAACATATGTCACTGAAAAAAAATAAACTGTCATAATCTTTATCAGAATGACTTTAGATAGAATTAGTTGTATCTCTGTGGTTTTCAGTAACAGAGACGACGTGAACCGTCGTGTAATAGCGAGATTAATCACTTGTATGGGAACGATCCGATAAATCTTTCGTTTTCGTGACATTAGATCGTATTCTGTATTCACCAAAACTTAGTAGCGCTCATAGCGTAGTTTGACTAGGTGTTTGTCAGCGATCACCAAAACTAAGCAACGTTCCGCACGATCAGTATTTGGATGGGTGACCGTAGGTGGCATTTTTCAACTGAGCGCTACCGTGGTTCGGATGACACGTTAAATTGTAGGTCCCGGTTGTTTTAACCGTTTAGCCATGTCAGAGGCCTTCAGGCGGCCTAAAAACTCTGACACTAAGGCTAGTAGCCACTCGGCCTATACGAACTTACTTACTTACCAAAACTTAAGCTATTTTCCAGTTTAAGTTCAATAACAACAAACTTTGTAACCGACTTGCACCATATCCATTGAAGTCACCTTACCGCTTAATTTTCGCCATTAAAGGACCTGCAAAGATACCACGGGCTGTAATTTCGGACATTGTTTCAAATAACGGTTTTATAATTGGCAATACTTTAAAACAGAGGGTTTAAATTAGGGCATTCGCGAACGTGTTTTAAAATAAAGCAGCACGCAAACAATAAGACACGTTCTGTGCGAATTCGGTTTGGATGGACTAACATGAACGACCTGCGCGACTACTTCAGATCATTATTTCGTTTTTAGCCCTCGGGTGTTATAAGATAGTACCGACATGAATTTCAATTTCAATTTTATTTAATGCCGTAAATAAGTAATATGTAGCATGTAAGATTGCAATTAAAAATATCTTTTATTTAACGATCTGCTTGAAATTGAAAAAATAAGTATTTCTTTTTTTGGATAATTTTTTACAAAATAAATCCATCTGCTTATATTATTTATTGGTATCAATACCATTTCTATGACCAGTACTTCCAAATGTTTAATCTTTTGTTTTGGTGACAAATATGTATAATACTCATGAAATTAAAAAATTCAACACCAACCCTTCACGATGACACGGTAATGATATCTACATTACCGTGACGATGACATTCAAGATGATATTCGTTAATTTGCAAGGGTGTGATAATAATAATAATATAACATTTATTTCAGAACAAGTCCATAAAATGTACAATTCAATAATACAATAATAAGGTAAGAATAAAATGATAAAATAATTACTCATTTGTTTATTTATTGTTCCAGGCTATACAAGATTACTTTGCAAAGTTCGCAACGACAGAGTCGTGTACTCGTGAGGTCGCGTGAGTCGCTGAGGTATTGAGTTGTAGGTATGAGAACAAGAAAAAGCCGACCTGGAATAAAGGTATGACCCAAATAATTAGACCGGCTCGAAACATAAATCATTTTTGAAAAATATTTATGAAGCTATCGCGGTGGTCAAGTGGGTTCGATTTGGTGATTCATTTGGTTAGCACCATACTTAATAATTTATTGCGTGGGTAAGTAGGTACCTATTTTGAAACAAGAGGGAAATAGAAACAAAAGAGTCCGATTTTGATAAATCAAGATTGGGAGATGATAAAAAGCATAATAATCGAGTTCAAAAGCTTTCATTTATTTAAATACTCTAGTCCTGATTATATACTTTATTTCTATGTAACGCAAAAATGCGATCGATCTACAAATATATCTATCTGCCATAGGACATCCACTGAAGGACATAGTCCTCATTTAAGATTTCCAATAAAGTGGATTGGAAACCGTTTGCACTCAGTTTGTTTTTGCGGTCTTTTGTGGGTATCAATACCCATATGAAAAAGAAGAAAAAGTATGTATCTGCATAATTATGTTTGTAGCATGTAGCAAAAACTTCAATTCAGGATTTTTAATTAAAAAAGTGATAGCCAGCAGAACAATTAACAGTGTTATGACACAATCTGAGGCCGACGGTAATACAATTTTTACCAACTTCCAAAAATGCTCGTCTGTGTATATTTTTTTTGTGTATGTTCAATATGTTCATTGATATTTTTTACCAACTATGGACCGATATAAAAAACTATTTTTTCTTTCGAAAGCGTATACTTCCGTGGTGGTCCCATTTTTATCACTATCACTTTAAAGTATAAAACAAAGTCGCTTCCCTGTCTGTTTGCCCCTATGTATGCTTATATCTTTAAAATTACGCAATGGATTTTGATGCGTTTTGTTTTATAGAGTTATTCAAGAGGAAGGTTTATATGTGTAATACACCTGTACACGGATGTAGCGCTCATAGCGTAGTTCGACTAGGTGTTCGTTAGCGATCATCGAAGTTAAGCAACGTTCAGTACGGTCAGTCTTCGAAAAGGTGATCGCGGGTGGCATTTTCAACTGAGCGGTACCGTGGCTCGGAAGTTAAATTGTAGGTCTCGGTTGTTTTAACCGTTTAGTCATGTCAGAGGCCTTCAGGCGGCTTTAAAACACTAGGACTAGCCACCCGGCTTATACTAATTTGTTTACTTATACTTACACGGACACGGTAATGAAATCTAACACGGATGTCACATCGATTCATGTAAACTATTCGAATTCTGCACATGGTGGAAGTCAATGGTGCTATTTTTGGTGAAACATAATTATATAATTTTGGGTTAGTGCAAATATTCATTGAAATCAGATATAGCTTCGTTCAACCGAGCAAGTTGAAGCTTTTTGAAACCATCAATAAATAATTTCAGTACTCGTACTAAGACTTCACCAATTCAAAAATAAAAATAAACTTAACAAAATTGCAACAATGGAAAAAGTTGGAAGAAGGATTTGCGAGCGCCACTAGTCGTAAGTTTCATTCATTTGCATACAACGCGATTGTATGCAGAGTTGAATTGAGATAGAATTGCACATTTTCTTTTAAAGGATCGTCTTTCACAGCTTTTGTCCCGCGCATTCGTACATTTTAGACGATATAAAATTACAAGGATTTTGGACAGCTGAGATAGCTCAATGCTAGTTTGTGAAACCCTTCGAAATGACGTAAGTTCGGGTGTAAGTGCATTTTTTTTATTTTTTTTTATTCTGAATAGGTTTGCGTTTGACCACATACTGCCTGTTGTTAAGCAGATAAGCGGTCTAGGTTGTAGCACGCTTACCTAGAAGATACCTATTTACTCGGGATTTGAAGACGCCCACATTGTACTTTAGCGGGAAGACAGACCCAGGCAAAGCGTTCCACATTCTGGCTGTTCGTATGAGGAATCTTTTTCTAACACCTTATAATTTAAACAATACAACGTTATGTATATCTCTTGCTATTTTGTTACGGTTTCTATTACTTTAGTCCTTATTCTGAGTGCCTCTGTATCGCTTGTCCCGCGCTTGTACTCATTTTTTTGTCAGCCCATTGTGTCCCATTGTTGGGCAAAGGCCTCCCCCACCTCTTTCCATGCATCCCGGTCTTCCGTATGTACTCATACTCATACTTTTTTATTAATAACAATTAGTTACAGGTCATATAAATATTACAATATTTCATTTTACATAACTTGCTTTAGAATAAATATGATTTTGATTGAATAATAATTGAATTGAATGTATATTTTCAACGTGCTGTTGCTTACATTATTTATATCCTTTTATGACTGCCTCGGTGGCTCAGTGGTTAGTGTACCTGACTTCTGGATCAAAGAGGCGTGGGTTCGATCCCCATCCAGGGCAAACATTTATGTGGTGAACATAGATGTTTGCTCTGTGTCTGGGTGTTATTTAGGTACTATCTAAATAAGTATGTATTTAACAATATGTATACAGTCAAACCTGGATAAGAGAGAGTTGAAGGGACCGCCATCTCATTCTCTCTTATAGAGGTTTTTCACTTATCCAGGTTTCTCACTTATCCAGTTCCGGAAGTGGCTACTCTCTCTTATAGAGGTTATGCGTGAAGAATGATAAATATGTTTATAAATAGTATATAGATAGGTACTAATTGTTTGGGTTGTGTTGATTAGAATTGAACAAAAATGATAGTTTGTTGTATGCATTCTAAAAGACATTTAAATATTGGGAGAATTAAAAAGATCGACTTTTTTAATATTTCCATGCCCTTAGAGCACTGAGACCTTATAAGGACCGTATATCTTTTGATTTTATAAAAGTAGTTCTGACAATTGATACTTATCAACTGGAGTAGGTTTGACCAATAAGATAGTGTAAATGCACGTGTAGCAATTCCAAAAGAATGTGATACAAAAATGATGTTAATAGATTAAAGAAAACCACAAAACAGTTTTAAATAGAACACTATTTTAACAAACAGGATAGTTAAGATGCACGTGTGGCCATTCCAAAAAAAAATGCGATACAAAAACAATGTTACTTATTTCCACAAAATACAAAAAAAAATGTTTGAATAGAACACGGTCCGAAAGCAACTGTAGTTAGTTCCACGAAATTTAAGAATGGATCATAAAATGCAGATGTTTCATTACCCTCAACTCTCGCTTATAGAGGTTCAGACAAGTAGTACTCTCAGTTATAGAGGTCCATGAGGGAAAAACGACTCTCTCTTATAGAGGTTTTTGTCTCTCACTTATAGAGGTATTTGAGGCGTAAAATGGCGGGACCTGGCAATTACTCTCACTTATAGAGGTTTCTCACTTATCCAGTTCTCAGTTAGCCAGGTTTGACTGTATGTAGTATATCAGTCTATGGCAGCCATATCACAAGCTTTGCTTAGTTCGTGGTCAAAGGCCGTGTGTAAGATATATGTCCCCTAATATTTATTTATTATTTATATCAGTCTCTAGCAGCCATATGACAAGCTTTGCTTAGTTCGGTGTCAGAGACCGTGTATAAGATGTCCCCTAATATTTATTTATTTACTACGCCCTGTCTACCGTGTTCTTAGTGCATACCAATATTGATTTAGGTAGGGTGTGAGAGGAACACCGTCGATGTAATTTTGACTTGTTACCGCCCTTGTTACCGTTGTTTATTGCGACCAAAACAAATACAACAGTGTGATGAAAAGTTTATGACTGCTCAGATCGCTTCGAGATTTGTACGGGGATAAAAATACACTTTATTTGCATGCGGTTGAAGTGACGCTGGTAAATATAACATCGTCAAGTACGAGTTGGACTCGCGCATGAAGCCCTCGGCAAAAAAATCACATTTGTAATTTGTTAAAATATTATTAAATCCTTACTAATATTATAAATGCGAAAGTAACTCTGTCTGTCTGTCTGTCTGTCTGTCTGTCGCGCTTTCACGCTAAAACTACTGAACCGATTTGAATGAAATTTGGTACACAGATAGTCTAGAGCCTAAGAAAGGACATAGGCTACTTTTTGATTCGAAAAAATAGTTTTAAAGGGTTAAAAAGGGGGGATGAAAACGCATTGGCTAGAATCTTAGAAGAAAAAACTTAAGTATTTTCTACCATGACAAATGGTAATTTGCATCTTGACTTTCCAAATTACATTCTCTATGCCCAATGCCCATTCAAGGCTGCTCAAGTTGCAAATGTCAACGTCATTCAATCTTTTCCTGTAAAATTTAGAGAAGGTTACATGTATTTTTTCAGTTTAATTACGTAGTTTTCATTCTAACAGGTATGCCTACAAAACGCAAATCGAATCTAGCACGTAGTTCTAGCGGTGCTCGCGTAAAGAAAATTGCTAGAAGCCAAGAGTCGAATTTTAGATGCTGAGCGTCACGCAGCGCAGCTCAGAGAACTGCTGAGATTTAAGGAGAAAGTCAAGCGCGGCGACTTTTAGATGCTGAGCATCACGCAGCGCAAATAACTGCTGAGACTTAAGAGCAAAAAAACAAGCGCGTCGAATTTTAGATGCTAAGCGTTAGACGTTAAGCAGAAATTGCATAGTTCCTGTAGGACAGGACAAAAACTATCGAAAGCAAAACTGTCGCCACTATCGCAAAGACGCTAAGTGATTAATTCCTCTATGTATGGATTAACGAAACGTCACAGCGAAACGTAATTAGATGACAGGTGACAATATTGTCTGCAGACTTTTATAAATCACAGGTAGCATGGCAAGGGGACAAATTGTTTTTCCACCATCATATCCCATTGAAGAGGAAATAAAGTATGGATTGAAAATAACAACTGACATTAAAATTGGATAAAATGTTTTTTCCCTCTGCATGCCATATATTACTATGACGTTTAATACCAGGCCGTCATTTTGTCTGACATTAAAAATATTTTTAAATCTACTATCATTAGAGGTTTAAAATGTTTCTTTATTCTACCTTTATGGTACAGAATCATCATATCTACTTTAATATTATCAATCCGAAAAGTTTGTAGGTTTGTTCCTCTTTGACGCAGCAACGGAGCAAAAGATTGACTTGATTTTTGGTATGGATACCTATGGGTTAAAGGACAGAAAGTTAGCCGTGTCAGAGACCTTCAGGCGGCCAAAAAACTCTGACACCAGGGCTAGCCACCCGGCCTATAAGAACTTACTTACTTACTTTAAGGACAAAAAGTGATAATAGGATACTTCTTTATCCCGAGAAAATTCGTGATTCCCATGGGATAGGACAATAACTGTTTCTCAGCAATGGAGCAACGGATTGACTTGATATTTGGGGTGGGCATAGTTTGGAAGACGGAAAGTGACATAGGATACTTTCCATCCCGAAAAAATTGTGGTTCCCGTAGGACTTAACAATAATTTTTTCTCAGCAACGGATCAACTTGCCTTGGCTTATTGCATGAATATAGTTTGAAAGACGAAAAGTGACATAGGCCACTTTTTATCGCAAAAACTTTAACAGTTCCCGTAGGATAGGATAAAAACTAAGTGAGCGGGCTGCGGTAGCAGCCGTTTAAGCGCCAGAAATAACCTGTCATGGCAAGTTTAGGACGTTCCTACATTTTTCGCACTCCTTCGCGGCACTCAACAGCGCTAGCCCAGACTCGGGCTCCATAACGGAGCTTGCGCTCTCGCCATAATGACGGAGTGTTTCGGAGCACAAGACACATCGTCATCCACCACTCGGGACTAACCAGTACTGAACGTCAGACAGCATTCCAACGCCCTGGTCCCAGTGCAACGGGTCAATCATAGTAGCCCAGCGCCTGCCTCTTCAACTGCAGAGGGCAGTGAGAACGGCCATCGCGATACCGACACCTCTCTTCCCCTGCAGCCCCACTGCGTCTGCCAACAGGTTGACGGCCTAGCGGAAGGTAGGGTAGGTGGCGGCACCCACACAACCAGTTCCATCCCACCGCAGCCCCTAATCCTCGGCTGCAGCGTCGCAAGAGCGGCACTGCAGCCCGCCTCAAAAGCAACACTCCTCATAAGGCAGGCAACCTACCGGCCATACTCTCAGCTGCTTTAGTTAAAAGCGGCTGAACAACGAGTGCCGGCCTCTAAGCTGCCTTGGGAGAAAGACCCAAAGAAGAGGGAGACTTCGAGCGCCGCCTTTTCAGCTGCCTTAGACCTCCCCCGCCACGACAAGGCGGGAATACACAGGGGGGTTGTATATACACTCCAACCGTAACTTAACCAACAAAAGCATTCCTCTAAGGTATTTGATGTTTGTCGCTTAGGTTAGGTTTCGCAGCCGACATAAACATTGGCCAAAATCAAAATATAACGCGGGCGAAGCCGCGGGTAAAAGCTAGTATTAAATATTTTTATTTTTCTTTACTTAGTTTTTGTTGTTATAGCAGCAATCAAAATACATCATTTGTGAAAATGTCAAGTCTTGGGCACGCTGCCAGCATTGCCATTGGTCTCCTTGCATTTAGATTATCTTTAGACCTTCAAGGGTCTATGGATGATCCAATTGCTTGTTATGAAGTAGTAGTTAATGTAGTTTTAGATTATGTATATGTTGTATTTAGTAAAGGCACTTGCCCTGTAAAAAAAAGCTACATAAAAAAAACTCTCTAGCTATTACAGATAGACGGACAGCGGAGTCTTAGTAATAGGGTCCCGTTTTTACCCTTTGGGTACGGAACCCTAAAAATTGATTTGAAAAAATCAAGTGCTCTGTCTTGTTGGTGGCACTGACGATACTCTCAAATATAGCGTTCTAGTGTTATAGTTTGAATAGATGTTTGTCAGCGGTCACCGAAGTAAGGCAACGTTCGGCACGGTCAGTTTTCGGACGGGTGACCGCGGGTGGCATTGTCAACTGAGCCCTACCGTGTCTCGGATGACATTGCATAACTATGTGGCAAAATAGCAACATTGTCACTTGGAGTGACGACTTTTCTGCGAACAATTGAACGCTTTATTAGCGACAGGCGACAGAAATAGTTTAGCAACTTATCTGATTTCAAACTACCTATCTATGGATATTTCTATGTAACCTGTATTTCTGGTTACTTATATCTTCGAAAAATTATTCATAAATGTGAAGCCAAAATTTAGCTATGCCTGTTTTGCCTGGATGACATGGATTTGCATGGATGGGTTTCGGTAGTACAATTTTTGCAAGATAGAGCATGTCTCAATATATTGTGTACGAAACTCTGTGTTTAAAATCAAAAGCATTACATTCTGTTGTTGTCGTTTCAACCATAGGACGTCTCCTGCTGGTCATAAGCCTCTCTTATAGATCAAAATGGTCACTGCCCACTGCCATTTCAACTTATCAAACTACATATGTCGGTCACTTCCAAAGGTTCAGTTCTCCTACAGATCTTCTCATGTATGCTTGAAAAGCGATGTTCTAGCCGCTGGTTCTAGCCTAGGGTGGAGTATGTGGACCTAGAAGATACTTATACACTTTTTCCTAAAAGATATCCAGATTGTAATTGTTAGGAATCAGTGATGGAGGTAGGGTATTCCAGTTCACATTATGAAAGAGGAAGCAAATCGCTTAGTACGAGCAGGTGGTACGTCGACTATGTAGTGATGAATCTTTCAGTGTAGGTATGTTTTTTTTACACAATTGTTTATTATTTTAGTGTCTCGTGCTCTGTACGGAAGTGTACAAGGCCTCTCCATAGTTCTCTATGATGCTGGCTGAAAAGTACAATCCAGCGAGAACTGGCCACTCAGTAACTGTCTAATATACATCTCTTATCGTTCCAATGGTGCAATAATTACTTGCACCACCCAATAACTGTCTTGTAAAATGTTTCTAAGTGATAAATATAATTTATTTGTATGCTCTTAATCAATTAATCAGCAAGTTGGTCGTTTTGTTGAACAGGTGTAGGGGATTTTCGACCATAAATCATGGAAATTGCCTAGGATTGCAAGGCGTTTTGTTTGAACAGATGTAGAGGTTGTTAATTTTGACTGGGTTATATTAAATAACTAGATGACAACCCGGCTTCGCTCGGGTGAAATGTGTCTCATAATACACACACTCATAATAATTTTGCTGTTACTATATTTACGAAGAGCCTTTCGCTGCATTCATTTTCCACAATTATGACAATGTTTACCAAATGCAAGGAGATTCGGCGGCTAACAAAATGATGTAGGTATCATCAAGCAAAACAATAATGAAAGACATTCATTTTAAGAAATAGGTACTTAGATACCATTTTCAGCATGATAGGTGTACTTATTAATACAATATCCCAAAGTAAAATTGATTGCTCAAAACTAAATGAATAATTTTATTTTATTTTATTTTATTTATTTATTAAAATCAACAGCCCTTAAAAAACATAAATTAACTTAAAAACTAAACTTAAGGCCAATAACTGATTTATACTATGTTACCAAACAATTTTTTTTTTTTTTTTTTGCAGTTTCACAGCATACTTAATACGAGTATTTATTACATAGTTGCGCTGTTTATTTGTGTGTGTGTGTGTGTCTGTGTGTGTGTGTGATATGTACATAATTATATATTTATTTAAACATATACTTAAATATACTATAAATTTATGCATTAACTGTGTCATATAATACGTGATACACCTCTTTTTTAAATCTCTCTTTTTTGGTATGAAAAATGTCAATTAAATTATTAAATTTCATGTTATATGTTCTATGTAAGCGATTGACAATTGAATTCTGTGCATAGTTTGTGCGAGAATGTGATACAGCAAATAATTTAGTATGTCTAGTGCGAGTCATTGGGGTACAAAAGCTCAGGATGTTCTTGGATAGGTCCGGATTATCTATATATCCATTACACAGGCCATGTAAAAAGGTCATATCCAAAACGGTGCGTCTATTTTCAAGGCTAGTTAGGAGGTGGCACTTGCAAGAGTCTTCATAGTTAGTAGAATATTTAAGAGCTCTATAATTAAGGTGTTTTATGAATTTGTGTTGAATGTTTTCTATGTCCCTAATGTATGTGATGTACGACGGATTCCAAATAGTACTACAGTATTCAAGAATACTACGTACATAAGAGTAATAAAGTAATTTAATACAATTAATGTCAGAAAAAGGTTTACAGACCCGTAAAATAAAGCCAAGACTTTTATAAGATTTATTTATAATATATTCAATATGATTGGAGAAGGTTAATTTGGAGTCCAGTAGAATTCCTAAGTCTCGTACTATGTTTGATCTAGAAATGTCAACACCAGTTAGCTGATAATCGAAGTTAAGGGAATCTTTCTTGCGCGTAAATGAGACACAGTGACACTTGCCCACATTGATACCTATCCGATTACTTTCATAGTAATCAGCAAGACGATTAAGGTCATCTTGAAGTAACGAACAATCACTAATTTTATTAATTTTCATAAAAATCTTCATGTCGTCTGCATACATGAGATATTTGGCATGCTGAATACTTTCACCTACATCATATAGATAGCACGCATAGAGTAACGGGCCCAATATAGAGCCTTGTGGGACACCTGAAGTTATATCTATATAGTTAGAGCAATAACCACCAACAACAACAGCCTGGGAACGCTTGCATAAATATGATTCTAACCACCTCAACAAGTTACCGCGAATACCTAGCTCATAAAGTTTACGTAGAAGGATAACATGGTCTACACGATCAAAAGCCTTTTCAAAATCTGTATAGATCACATCCACTTGTGACCCACCATCCATATTAGTAGCGACATAATCAATAAAAGTACCCAAATTGGTGGCAGTGGACCGACCTTTCATAAAACCATGCTGTTGAGGAGGTATAGCTGAAGATATAATTGGATAGATATGAGTGTGAACTATTCGTTCAATAACTTTACTAAGAACATTCAATATTGAAATGGGGCGATAGTTTTCAACTGCCGTTTTAAGACCTTTTTTATGAACCGGAACGACCCGAGCCTCTTTCCAAATTTTGGGAAAGAAACCATCACGAAAACATCTGTTAAAGATTAAAGTAATTGGGTAAACCAAAGATTTAACACATTTAACGAACAAAATTGGTGGTAAGTTATCATTACCAGCACCTTTGTTTATATCTAAGTTGCTAATAATTTTTTGAACCTCATCCACAGATACCTCGATATTAGAAATGATATTATTGGACAATAATTTTTCTTTAAATGAACAATGAGCCAAGTAATTTTCATCCACCGAGAAAGTATTAAAATTGCGCTGGAAGAAATCATTAAATGCAGAACATATATCTAGTGGTCCATCAACTTGTACATCACCGTATGTCATTAGATTTGGATAATCAGTGGTATTTTTTCTTTTAGATTTTATGTAACTCCAAAAAGCTTTAGGGTTTGACTTTATTTTTTCTTGTGAATAAGCAACAAATGATGCAAAGCATTCATCTTGAAGAATTTTTTGTCTCTTTCTAAGCTTCGAAAATGCTAGATAGTCAACTGGATTTTTGTGCTTTTTCCAAGTTCTATGCAATTTAGTTTTTTCTTTTATTAACTTAATAAGTGATCTACTATACCAGCAAGGATATGTGTAACTACCACCACTGCGAACTTTTGGTACAAATTCATCAATAACGCTATTCAATATTGAGTAAAATTTACTCACAATATCTTCCAAATTACAGTATGAAGTTACAAAAGACCAGTCCTGTTGCTGAAACTTTCCATTCATCGCAGAATAATCAGCTCGTTTGTATTGGTACTTTAGTCTAAAACAGGGCTTAAGCTGCGAGTACTGAAAATGTACATTCTTATATTACGTAAAAAGAAAGGTTACTCCAACTTTAAAGATTATGGCCAGTATTGTTTTTTCTATGGTTATCTATCTATCTATCAGCCGTAGGACGTCCACTGCTGGACTTAGGCTTCCCCATGGATTTCCAATAAGGCCGATTGGAAGCTGCCTGCATCCAGCGCGTTTATTATATCGTCAGTCCACCTGGTCGGTGGACGTCTTACGCTTTCGCTTGCTGGCCTCTGGTCTCCATTCGAGAACTTTACGGCCCCATCGGCCATCCTTTCTTCGAACTATGTGCCCTGCCCACACTGCTACTTTAATTTGCTAATCCGCTGGGCTACGTCGGTAACTTTGGTTCGTCTGCGGATCTCCTTATTTCTGATTAGATCTCGCAGAGAGACACCGAACATAGCCCTCTCCATAGCACGTTGGTACACAAAGAGTATGTACCTATACAGAGTTATCCTATCTCAGGTTTTATTTGGTCTCGAACGACGAAATGCGAAATCGGTAGAACTGCCATATAAACAGCTATATTTGAACCAAAAATCGGTACCTATGCAAAGATTTTCTGGTCCAAAACTATAAAATTATGTAAAAAAATATGTTTAGTCTTTGTAGTCACCAATAAATCCTTGGCTCCTCCAGTGGAGTCTGAGCACTACACAAAATAAACAGCCTTCACTCTTATCTTATTTTACGTCTCGGATCATTTAATACTTCAAATTCGGTAGAAAATTGGGAGAATTTCTTCCGATAAATAACATTTCTATGTTGGAAACTTGAAATTCGGTAGAAAACTATGACAATTTCAGAAGTCGTTGCAAAATGGCTTCCTTTCGGTGCCTCGGTAGGTCAGGGGCCAAATTGGTAGAAATACGGAAAATTGGACCACTGGGCTCATTTTTATGAAAAAACAATACATAACAAAATAGTTTATCCTATAAAATAAATAATCGGCCAATTGTGTGTCTGACTCACGCACGAAGGGTTTCGTACTGTATGGGAGCCCCCTTATTTATTTTAATTTAATTACCTATTTGTTTCTTAAATGAATATAAGTAAGTAAGTACTACTCAATATTCTTATTTATTAAAGTTAATCGTGTAAAAAAGTCACGTTTGTTATATGGGAGCTCCTGTTAAAAATATCTTTTTAATAAATTTATTTTATTTTTAAAGTGATTTATCAACTAAATATTCTGTCAATATTTCAAGTGACTACCTGTTTCCGTTATTTATATCGAGCAAAAAAACCGCCAAAATTACATCTGTTGTATGGAAACCAAGGCCCCTTATTTATTTTAGAAATATTACTACTACGATTCATGAGATACAGCCTGGTGACAGACGGACAGCGGAGTCTTAGCAATAGGATCCTGTTGTTACACAGAGATAGCAGAGGGATAATGTGGTCGATCGAGAATAGAAAGAAAGAGATGCAATGACGTAAAATGGCTTGAGTTAGAAAGAGACATGAATAATATCTCGATTCAGTGGCTAGGTTGCTGTGTTTTTCTCTCAGTAGTGTCAAATTCCAATCCATATTTGACAGCTCTGGGTGAAGATTTTTCTGTACATTTATGTGGTTGAGAATTGCCTCAAGCGACAACAGCGCTATCTCTCTAGTTGTAATAGCTCTGTGCGTTTTTACCTTTTGGGTTCGGAACGCTAAGAAGTGTCAATTTGATTCGCTCAATGTCATTGTCAACAACAACCGTGACGCTTCGTTTTACAAAGTCACATGACATGTTTATTGACTGCTCAGAGTTTTGGCGGGAACGCGGAATAATCATGTCACCGCAATGTATTATTTTGTTAAACTTGTGTTTTTATCAGTGATAATTAGTGAAAAATTGTGGTATTTCGTTTATTATGAGCTGATTTACGTGCATAGGAAAGCGATATAATGTGACGTATCATGTTGTTCCGTGTTGTTAGCAAAACTCCATGGACGCCTCTATTACTAATCTCCACTGCTTTACTTTACTGAGGTATGACTTGATGTTATGTTTGGACTTGATCGCGACTTTATTGGACTATGACATGACTATTTTGATAAAATATTACCAAAACTGATTAAAACTTAATACTATACTCTGGCAAATGAACAACAATGCGACGCCAAATCATAAAAAAAGAAGAAGATTGCCTGCTAAATAGTGCTACCAACTTAGCGCTTTCGGCGCCAGATCTAACGCTTTTTTGGCCTAAAGCGCGTTTTTGAAATAATACTGCAGTAGCGTAAAACAGAACATATTTTGTATTTTTATAAAAAAAAAACACGCTCTTAATAAATGTATCGAAGTCGCAGCAACAAAAGTATTTTCATTACCATACTCTGACGTTGACATAGTATCTGTGCCATGATTATGGTTAAAAATAACTAACGGATTTTTTTAGCTTCGATATCACAGATGCAATACTGCATTTTCAATTCATTTTATTCATCTCGTGTCAATGGCAATTTTTTTTATCACATTTCAATAAAATAAACTTCAGAATTACGTTTTGAAGGGAATATACGACAAAATATGATTATTACCATTTTATCATTGATTAGAGCCAATTAGAGCATTTTTTTCGTAGTACCAGTCGTCGTAGGTACCATTTAGCGCTTCTGGCGCGTTTTTGAGTGCTGATAGCGCGTTTTTGCCAAAAGGAGTTGGCAGCACTGGTTATGTCATCCGTTGTCAATATGGCGACTGCGATTTGCTTGTCAGCAAGGTTATATTTTATTAAAATACACGATAATCCGAATTTTCCGGATATATGTTGTCGACTCGAAATCATTATTTTTTTATGTTTCATCATTGAGGTAAGGTTTCGATCGAGTCTACCGTACCCCTGCACGGAATTATTAATGTAGAAGATTTTAGAGGAACTGTTAATCTTATTTTGTAGTGTTAAACTGATTTTGTACATTAATTAATGTCATTATTGTCCAAAGTTGTATGGATGCTAGTTTACAGGTGTCTGCCCACTAGAATTTACCATACTATGCCCGTGTCAGATAAAAACAATTCGCCTTACCACAAAAGATTTAAACTCGCTTGGAATTTATGCTGTTAAACATCGTCTAAGGTGTGCGTAAAACTTTTGTGGTAAGACGGATATTGTTTGTACCTTGTACCTATTTAAAAGAATGAGAGGCTATGTCACGACCGGCACGGCGTCGTGTGCCATATCCGGAGCGTTTTGTCACTGACAAAATGTTCTCGGCGACTGACTTTTGTTAGTATGTTATATTATAGCGCATCGTCATCGCAAGTGGCCATAGTAAATCGTGTTTACCGTGTTTGATACTTGCCCAACACAGCTATGTTATTGTTTGTTATAGGGGCAGACACCTGTGAAATAGTTCATAAAATAATTATGAGTCCGTTCACATATCCTAAACGATAAATTATATTTCAAGATGATGTGCTATGGAGTCTTCGTTTCAGCCATAGGACATACACAGCTGGTCATAGAATTCCCCTATCCCTTTACAACTGGCTCAATGTAGGCGTGAAATCAATCGGCGCGCAATCGGTCTCATACGATTGTGCGGGATAAGCAGATAACCGCACGATTGTGAGACCGGTTGCGTTCACTAAATCAATTTGGTTTTTCCGCCAATTTTTTTGTCAATCCTCACGATTGTATTGAGCCGGTTGGAAAGGGCTATCAATCTCCAAGAAGACCGGTAAGAAGCGACTTACAACTAACGCTACTCTACTCTACCTGACGTCCATTCCCGATACGTAGTCTCCACTAGATAGGTAACTTATCGACTCAAAACTAAAATGCGGTTTTTAAATATTATGCTGCAAGCGTTTCGAATTACCTACATATAAGCGTTTAAAATACATAAACGTTTAGTCAAATACTTTATGAAAAAAATGATTAGTACAATCTCTCCTGACATATTTATAGTCCTTCTGTCTATCACTCAGAACACAGGCATTGCCGGAAATGCCTCGATAGTAGCAAATGAGTGAGTTGTTTGTGGCGGCGCGGGGTGGTGGCGAGAGGAAATCGACACGATTGCCACTCACGGCACAATCGAGGTATTTAGGGGACGGGGTTAGGGGGCGGTTGCCAATTGTGCAGTTAGTGGGGTACAAAGTGTGTAAATATATCAGGTTTGGAAAAATTTACGAATGTCTTAAGGGTGCACTTGGTATACACTCGGTTGGAAATGCCATCCACGGTCACCCATCCGAAGACTGACCGTGCTGAACGTTGCTTAGCTTCAAATTTAGTCTTGCGCTACCATGACACAGATAACACGTTAAATTGTAGGTTCCGGTTGTTTCAATCGTGTCAGAGACCTTCCAGTGGTTTAGAAACTCTGACACCAGGGCTAGCCGCTCGGCCTAGAACACCTTACTTACTTACTCACTCTGAAGTATGTAGGTACCTATAAAAAATTGCCGTTCTACTATAGATAGCTTCTTTGCTTTCGATAGATCGTGGACCAGCTGATTTTTTGTGATATACTTACCTTCTAGAAAACGTATTTTCTTACAACTACTTATAGGTAAAGGAATGATATAACCATACGTTCTCCTTTCATATGGACAACTAGACAATAAACAAATTTAAAACTTCACACCTTAGCCAGGAAATACCTATCCGTGTCCATTTTAATGTCCATTTTAATGTTTCGTCCATTCTCTTCGTTCTGTAACACAATAGCTGGGAGAATATCTCGTACCTTGTTGCTAAAACAATATTATCTAACGAAACATGACATTGGACATTTACTTTTAGTGCTTTGTTAATAGCTAACGAGGTCTTAGTGGAGGTTTCTACGGGCAATAATAAGCGCCGCTGAATAAACAGGGTTATTCCTAATAACTTAGCATCCTTTCTTTCATCTTGAAATAACGTTTTTGTCCGATATCTCGGTAACTATGCACTTTAGGGCAAAAGTCACTGAGTTCGTTATTGTAGACAATAAAATTTTGCATCTTTTGTACCCATGTTTTTTTTTGTAAAACTTACCGTTTAAGATTTACGGCTCACTTCATGAACCGGATTCTGGATCTCCACCTGGATCTGTCAGCATTTTGTGATTTTATGATCAGTAAGTGATCCTAAACCTTATAAAAAAAAATTGGATCGAGTGCAAAGTTGACCAAAAAAAACTTTTTTTCCTGAGGTGTATAGGTAATTCCCACTTGAACGCCTGTCTTATTATACAAATTTTTATCCCGGAAAAAATAAAACATTCTGTGGGAAAGCCCGGATAAAGCTAGTTATAATATGAATGCCTAATTTACATAAAATGGTTCAAAAAATCTCTGTCATTTATTTATTGGCTACAAAATCGTAGCTCGAAATGGTGACTATTCTTAAAGTAAACAATATATGATAGGTTATGTTTCAAGAGATCAGTAGGTTCTTGCACATAATGTAGGTATGATGTCAGTCAGTACAGTACTGTTTTTGCTAAACCTACTCTTTTGTTGTTACAATGTTGCGTGGGAAAACTTTTGAAGTTGTTTCAAAGCTAGTTTTTAGGGTTCCGTACCCAAAAGGTAAAAACGGGACCCTATTTCTAAGACTTCGATGTCCGTCTGTCCGTCTATCTGTCACCGGACTGAATCTCATAAACCGTGATAGCTAGGCAGCTGAAATTTTCACAAATGATGTATTACTGTTGCCTATAACAACAAATACTAAAAATAGAATTAAATAAATATTAAAGGGGGACTCCCATCCAATAAACGTGATTTTTAGGAGTTTTTTGCTCGATATTAATAACGGCAAGAGGAATGGGGCTCCCATACGGTACGGAACCCGTCGTGCGTGAGTCCGACTCGCACTTGGCCGATTTTATACATATACCACTAGCAGACCCGCGGGTCTGGCAAATTTTGGCTTGATAAATAAAGCATTCGGAGGGAGCTCCATATAATATTATCACCTAGGCCATCTAGGGGAATAAAAAAAGCATACGACCTATTCTCAGTCCTACCGAATATACACAGAAATAAACACGTAAAATCGGTCGAAGCTTTTTGGTGTTTTGGAGAAGTCGATAACTATAATCCGACTGCTTAACTCAGTCCACTTTGTCGTCTACCCCCGCGCCCCTGTACCGCGCAGGCGAGGGCTAAGTTAAGCGGTCGGATTATAATATGGACACGGATTTTTTATTTTCTACTTATCTTAGCGGCCAACTTTTGCTACAGAACCAACCTCTGAAATTGTGAAGAAAAACAGTAGTTCCATAAAAAAAATCAATGACTTTCAACAAAATGTATATCGGTAGAATATAGTAGATGCACCTTCTGGTTGTGGCCACTGCCCTGACTTAGGTCATTTCATGTCAAAATGTTTGCTTATAAAGATTAAAAGCAATGGAATACATACCATAAATATTGTTTGGGTAAATAATAAAGTTTGAAAATTTATTAAAAAATAATATTATAATGTTATTTTAACATTGAAATCGTCTACGCTATTATCAAAATTCGAAATGATCAAAAATCACGCCAAGATGGCCACAACAGGTGCATCTACCCTACACAACAATTCAACAAAATGTTTTTGTCAGTGACTTTGGGGTTGAACTCTTAGAAGAAACGAGTGAAACAACGATAACAATGCACAGAATGGAACTGCTGATTTGTTTCACAAAAATGTGCACGATATTAAAATACCATCAGCATTCACACAGGTTAAGTCGTAATAAGTCTGTTCTGTACGGCCGCAGGCTCGGATAAATCAGCAGAGCTGCTTGTTGGACAAACGGCAGAAAACATAATCGGCCAAGTACGAGTCGGACTCGCACGCGAAGGGTTTCATACTGTATGGATCGAGTGAGAAACCGCTAAAAATTCAGCTTTGTTGTATGGGAGTCTCCTTTAAATATACATTTATTAATTTCAGTTTTTAGTATTTGTTGTTATAGCGGCAACAGAAATACGTCACGTGTGAAAATTTCAACGTTCTAGCTATTACCGTTCCTGAGATACAGCCTGGTGACAGTGGTGACAGACAAACATACAGACAGATAGACAGACAGACAGACGGACAGCGGAGTCTTAGTAATAGGGTCCCGTTTTTAACCTTTGGGTACGGAACCCTAAAAATTTAAAAGTGCAAGTAGATAAAGTCACTTCTGTTTTTCAGTTCCTTGTATTTTCATGACAAAGGAATGCCTATGCCCACAAATCCAAAAGTGTGTTTATTGATTTTTTACTCTTTCACGCAGCAACAAAGCAACGGATATAGGTATTTAATTAATTTTTGGTATGAATATTGCTAAAAGGTTGGAAATAGGGGAATGGAATAAAATCAAAATACAACGTGAGCAAAGCCGCCGCTTTGTGTAACGAAATAGTAGTTTATGCAACTGTCATATAATGAAGGGTATTAAAACACGAGTGTGAGTTTATGAAACGAGCGCAGCGAGTTTCATAATAGTAACGAGTGTTTTAATACCTACCCGTGTTATATGCAGTTGCATACACTACTTTATCTTCACTAATAAAAAAAAAAAAAAAAACATATTGCGAAACATTAAATTCACGCGTACGTGTATTGTCACAGTGAACTTGGCGCCATTAAAATCTAACCAATGAGAGCGCAGCTGCGCGCGCAGGGCCAATCAGGAGCGAGCGCGCGATGTTATAATGAGATTTTACGATATCGATGTGGATATTATAACATCATGTGAAATTGCTTAAATTGAGTGTTTTGTTGTCTGCGCTATAACAGTAGTCATTATAAGTCAAGTATTGGAAACATAAGTAGAATGTTACAACATTAGTGTAGATAAAGCTATATAAGCTTTGTCACGGTTTCGTTGTTTTTTGTCTATTTAATATTTTAGTATGATCTATTGTTACGCCTATCCTTGAATAAAGGGGCTCACCAGAATACCAGCGTTGAGTGTTGGGTCCTCCCAGCACTCAGCATTTTATAGCTGAGGTGAGTCCCTTTCGGCACTTTTGTTTTTTTACTATTTTATAAGTTTTTTTTATTTATTTGTACTTGTGTCGAATAAAGATATTTCATTTCATTTCATTTCATAAAACACAGTTTATTAAATCAGGCTTTACTTTCAAATCAATTCTTTGTTTCATTACTTTGCTCTCCTCATTAATTTAGGATCTCCCTTAAATAAACTAAGCATGGTCCAGATAAGGTGACCATTACGTCCTGCATCATGCAGCTTACTGTTAAGTTGGTAGCACTCACGTAGCAGGGCAATAAGCATGGCTTTTTCTAACCATGATCCTAGTAACTCGACTGTTACTCTCTTAATAACTATGCCAGTCTAAACACAGTCCAGCTAAAGTGGTCCTCCAGTACTAGATGATGAGGCACAGTTAAGTTGGTAGCAATGAGCCCATTGATACATGTCCAGGCTCTGTAAATCAGCTTAATATTGTTGCCACCCGTGAGGCCTGCAGTACCTATACTCAGAATTTTAATTCGATTCCAGATTTGACATTAGCTACTGTCATTTTTGACAGTTTTTGACAGTACACACTGTCAAAAATGACAGTAGCTAATGTCAAATCTGGAATCGAATTAAAATTCCGAGTATACCTAGAGCATTTTCTTCTACGACTTTTATTCGATGTTACAACATTATAATATTAATCTGGTATGGTATTATCAATGATATTCTACTATACGTGAATTATAGGTCCCAATAAAAAATATTTTGACTATAACGTTCACATGATATACAATTATTTTTCGCATAAAAATGGCAAAACCACCTTCCATCGTGTACAAAATTCGATTACATATTTTGCTCAAATTGTTAACATTAATATTGATTTTTCAGAAACGGCTCAGCTGATTTCTGTAAAATTTGAATGGGACCGCCTTGGGAGTAGACCCTTTCGAACTAAAAAAGAATTTTTCGATTCGGTTCACTATTGGCGAAATTATGAATGAACATACACAAAAAATACATACAGACGAACATAGAACCTCCTCCTTTTCGAAAGTCGGTTAAAAATATGTACAATACATTCGCATAGTTTGATTCTTCAAACACACAAAAATTTGATTTATAACATAGCTTTTTCTAACATCTTAAAATTTTATCTGTATTTCTTTCTATACCTTGCCTCGATAAATCAATTTTCCCAAATCAACCTAAATACCTTTACAAATTGACATTTCAACACATTCTGTACCAACAATCGATTTCCTTTATTTCCGAAATAGAATTGCTGTAGGAGGGGAGCGTGTAATTGACAATATTTTCAACATGGAATATTGTGCCGTAATATTTTCATTAGGCCGGCCATTTTGTAAAGATGGCGGATGGGTAGCGGGTAAGTAGGTACATGTTAACTTTGTGACCGGCCACCACTTCTACCACAGTTGTACCTACAGGGTTATCTGCTTACCCGTAGCGCTCTTAGCATAGTTTGACTAGGTGTTTGTCAGCGATCACCGAAATTAAGCAACGTTCCGCACGGTCAGTACTTGGATGGGTGACCGCGGGTGGCATTTTCCAACTGAGCGCTACCGTGGCTCGAATGACACGTTACATTGTATGCCCCGGTTGTTTTAACCGTTTAGCAAGTCAGAGGCCTTCAGGCGGCCTTAAAACTCTGACACCAGGGCTAGCCACCCGGCCTAAACGAACTTACTTTTATCTGCTTGCCCGCTAAAATTACAACTTGGAATCGACAATATATGTATGAAACAGATTTTTTTTGTTTAACGGGTTGGCCGCATAGTTAAAGTCTTAGAAAAAATACAAGTTTATAGTTACGATTTTAATCATCCTCTTTCAGTTTACTAGAGGGCAAGCAGATAACCTTGTTTATAAGGTGACACCATGAGATATAAAATATTTTAAAAAATTGATTGAATGAATTGAATGAAATATCCAGTACCTACCTAGAGTCTTCTGTTCAATGACAACGACTGCCCAAGTCACGATAAAGATACCAATTTATCCGTTTTGGATAAACATTTATAAAATTAATGAGAAAAGTGCGTGTCCACTTGTCTAAGTAGATATAGCTAGCTCACCGTTAAACCAGTAGTTATTTATCAATGGCTATTGGTGCTCGTTAATATTTGCGGGAAACAAAAAAGAAAATGCTGATAGCGGGGCGCTTCGGTCCATGGTGACTTTTCTTAGGGCTGGCTCTAGGTTCAAAACTGTGTTGAACACACAAAAATATAACCTAGCACACAAGTCGAACGCTTAGGCCGGTCGTGCCTCTCTATCGCTTGTACCGCCCTCTGCACACTCGGCTCAAGCGGAACGTGACACTTTTTCGTGCGCGCAACCGGCGTCTACTGATTTAAGTATAAGACGTAACCACGCAAAATATTACAAATCTGCTACTAGATCAGCATGCTAAATAAATCTGGATCAGCATTCAAAGGTAGGCCTATGTTCAGTACTGGGCTAATAAAAAGCCCGACGATACGAAAAAGTAATTTAATACAATGACTTGGCAATGCGAGCTACCACGCTGCTCCAGTGCGGGTTGGAGGATTCACATACCTACGCCATTAAATTTCTTCTACGGATGTAAATAGGCTGCCTCATGTCACGACATTTTTCTTCGCCGAAAAACTCGTGGTGCAAAATTCGATACATATTCCATACAAGTTTTTTACAAGACCGAGATTCAAAAGCCCACGACCTCACGTCTGTAGGGCTGGTGTTACTATCACTAGACCACCACCGCATTTTCCAGTTTGAAGATGTAGCAATGTAATCATTACGGCACAACCCTACTAGCAACTAGCAATTAAAACGAGTTTAAAATCTCGTTTAGCTGACAAATTGCAATAAATAAGAATAAGTACGATAATTTAAATATGCCTGCGTGTGATTCAGTCTCGGACGTCACGGTACTTGTAAACTAATCTATAAGGAACTATATAAAACCTTATTTTTGTAATTCTAAAGATTTAATTTGTTTGGCAACCTATTTATTTATTTTCAATGTATTGATAAGATGTGATAAACATGTAAAACAAACATAATTTCTCATGTTGCCCATAGCGCTTCCTGACTATCCTATGGTTCAGTTATGATATCATTACTTTATTTGTCAATTTTTTTTTTACGACGTTACACATTACTAGGTCCAATGAAATTGTTCACAAAATTGCAACTGTGAAGCGACTAGCTGCCATAATACAGGCTTATACCTAATTTGGTAGATAGGGCCCACATAATCCTATGAATAACTGTTTTGTGTGATAATAAATAATTTTGAATTTTAATTTTTATTGTCTATATTCATAATTATCAGCCGTAGAATGTTCATTACGAGACATAATTAGGCCTCCCCTACGCCAGTATGTCTTGGATTTAGCGGTGACATTCAAATTCACATAGCGTAGAGCTCATTGCGTAGTTTGACTAGGCGTTCGTTAGCGATCATCGAATGATCGAAGTTATAAGCAACATTCAGCACGGTCAGTCTTCAGATGGGTGACCACGGGTGGCATTTACATAATAATATATACCTAATAAATAAAATTAGGGTACATCTCACACACAGTCTCTGACCGCAAACTAAGCAAAGCTTATAATATGGCTGCCAGGCACTGATATACTTATTTTAAATACATACTTATATAGATAGTACCTAGTTAACTTTCGGAAGCGCGAGAGAATGATACTTAAAAACTAGAAATAAAACTAAGTTGTTGCCGATGCGAAGGCACTATAATTAATGAATAAAATACACTGATACATCTTACAAGATAACTTAGGCATCTAGGTAGTCTTATTCGCAGACGCATAGTCAGCTCTACTGATAAGACCAGTGCTCGGTTTGTTTCTGCGAACCGGCCTCTTATCTCTAGTATTAAGTTACGTGGGAACATACATCGAATTACATCGCTTAGAGTACAAGAGGTGGTGCTGTTCGATGAGAGAACATAACGTCTCCCTCCCTAAGCGAAAAATTATCGGAGCACTCGATTTTAGAGGGATTCCGATAATTTTGAATTAAAGGATTAATTTTGGTTTACGAAACAAAAAAATAATCAAAACTATACTTAATACTACTAATCCTAATGCTATGAGACTAATTGTAGAGTCTTTTTCTCTGTTATCACTGAAAAATTCACTGTTCTTCAAAGCAAAGGCCATGTATTTAACTTCGTCCAGTGCAATCTCTCGCATGTTGAGTGCATGTGCACTGGATAGGTTCTCGGTTGCGCGTAATTTCGGAAGGTTGATGATAGGTAGTGGGGTCCCTGGGTCCGCTTCGGTGTAAAGGCGGTGGTACCGGATGGTCGTCCCGTTGACAGTGGCATCACAGGGCCTATTCAGCGTCACAACGTGCGTTCCGCATATCTGCTGCTTCGAAGCCTCTTCGCCGCAGGTCTCTGTGAGGGTTGTTTCCGATCTGGTGTATAGTATCCAGTTATTTCTATCTATTTTCTGCAGCTTCACGTCCTCGACGTGAATGGGGTGTTGCTTGCAGATGCCAGTGACGTCCTCGTACCTCATTAGTTTTTCCTCGCATGAGGGTCCGCTGTATGGGGCGCGGTTGTCATCGTCGCAGAGAAACTCGTCTCCAGCAGCGAGTGAGCGGCACGGCTTTACGATCGGCTGATACTTCAGCCCTTTCGCCAATAGGAATGGGTACTTAGGAAATATGGCAACGGTTAGGTTTTCAGGTTTGAGGAGGATGGGTAATGTGTACAATTTAAAATAGTTATACGTAACATTATCGGTCAGAGGGATTTCCAATATAAAGGTAATTTGGTCCTTTTTGATAAAAGAGTTAACATGAATTAACTTAATTAAATTAAATTCATTGGATACATATACCAGGTTTCTAGATTCTGCTATCAAGTTCAAATGGTATAGCAGTTCGGTGGAATTAATTATAGACTGGTATAGTATGGAGCTCTTGCTTAGAGCTAGAGCGGTTTCGATTTCGCTTAATCTAATGAATAAAGTCCTAAAACGACTTATGAATAAACTATATAGTTCTAACGCATAAGATGATATCCCTAAATTATTTTCTCAGATTACAGTCTCTTTAAGGGTCCCGTTAAGCAAGCAAAAGTTGCAATAACATTATTTACAGTTGCATTACACATGAAATATATCTGAAAGTTGTAAATTTAACTTTCCGCAAGTATAACGTTTAACATTTCCACAACCTTAAAATTTGAAAGGAAAAGTAAACTTGTCTCATCTATCTTGCTAAAAGGTTACAAAATATTTCAAATGAAACTTGCACATGGCTTGCAATGATTTAGTTTTGCAATGCTTGCATTCATTTAGTTGTCGCAAAGTTACATTTCTAGGTTTTCAGTTTCCAAAAAAATATTTTTTTTTTCTAAATTTTGTTAGGGCTATAGTTATAAGTGCATGTCCAAGAGGCGGGTGTGTGTGAGACTTTTCCTCTATCTGCTGTAAGGAATGTTATAATCAAATTTACAAATGGGAATACCAATTTCTGCAAACACAACGCCATCGCGATGCAGAATTTCAATGTGCGATGCCAACGCCATCTAGTTTTCCAATGTTAAGTAAGAAACTCTACAGTAACATTTGATAACTTTCGAAAATTAAGTTCCAGCAACATTACTTACATATGTTAGGTAAATAAAAAGAACAATTCGTAATGTTGTAGGAAAGTTGATGAAAATATAACAATAGAACTATTGTCACAATGTTATAAAATAACATTTCAGAAACTTTCGTTTGTAAAGTACAGGCAATGCCAGACAGTGAAGTTAGTAAAATTACATTGCAGCAACGTTTTATTTTGTAAATTCCCAATCACATTTTTGCAACAATGTTAATTACTTACATTTAGGTATGTTTGGGAGGCTATATCCCTGCAAAGTTGACACATAATCTTTCATGCGAAATATAACAGTAACATAATAAAATATTTTTTAATAAGTTTCAACATAACAATAAGATCTATGTAAGTGACATGTTCCTGCAAGATGATGTTTGAAATTCACAAATGTGCCATATACAAACTTACTACAACTTATTGCAAGTGTCATGCTTAGTGGGGTACTTGTATTCCAAGTCGTTTGAATGGTCATATTTGTATAGTCCGTACATGTCCTTTTTGTGAGTATAAGGGTAAGTATCATCAGGGTAAAAATTTTGTTCATCGTCGTCACCGGTTATATCGTTAAGTTTAAATCCAATAGAACGGGCGGTCCTTAAGGATACGTCGCCGGATTGCAAGTGTGGCGGGTTAACTTGTTGAGGTTGTTCATAGGGTGGCTTGTACCCAAATTGGGGTGGCTTGTACCCGAATTGGGGTGGTTTGTACCCAAATTGGGGTGGCCTATGACCTAGCTGAGGGGACGTCCCTAATCGGGGTCTAAACCCTTGCTGCGGTCTTGATTGTGTGCCTAATTTACCAAACTGAGGTGCGGAGCCTAGCTGTGGGCGGTAGCCAAATTGAAGCTGTGCAAACCTTGGAACCGGTGGTCTATTTAAATTTTGGTTCCTAGGTATACCGAACTGGAATTGAGGCGCGGGAATCGCGGGCCTCATGGTATTCTGGCTACAAGGCATTGAAAACTGAGATCTTAGTAAATTTGACTTCATCCCTGTTCCTTGTTCCTTGAAGTTTACTTCATCCAGCACAACTTTTAGAGCATCCTTTTTTGGGATTTCCGTTTGTGCAAGAGTAGCAGCTCTATGTTCTTGCGCCATTTCTAATTAATACTATTTTAATATAACTAAAACAAAATAATTCAAACCTAATTTAGAGTCTCGGTAGAGTTTATACCGACACTATTACTTAATTTTAAATGTTATATCCTTAATTAGCAAAATTTTATCGATTTGAGACAAAATTATCTAATACTAATACTATTATTAAATACCTATCCTTAACTAACACAATTTAATCGATTTGAGACTAAATGTTCCGATACTATTACTTACTTTTTTTAAATATCCTTAACTAAAACAATTCAATCGATTTGAGATTAAATGTTCCTATACTATTACTTACTTTTATTAAATGTCCTTATTTAAAACAATTCAATCGATTTGAGATTCAATGTTCCGATACTATTACTTACTTTTATTAAATGTCCTTAATTAAAACAATTCAATCGATTTGAGATTAAATGTTCCGATACTATTACTATTATTAAATAATATATCTTAATTAACACAATTCAATCGATTTGAGACCAAATTGTCTAATAATACAATGAACACAAGCAAATCTGACCGATGACCAAGGTCTAAATTTACAATATTCGAGGAAAATGGGGGTGGAAGGTTAAGGAAGGCGAAAAAGGCTTACTCACCAACCGACCTGCATCTTCTGCGCCCGTAGATAACTTATTTGTTTGGTTCGTGTGGATAGCCGGAACGGATACAACTGAATTCAGTATTAACACCGTTTACTTAATACTGCACAACGCGGGGGAAATTCACCGAATTTAAGAACGAACTTTTCGCGCTGGCAGCAGCCGACTATCCTACCGGCTGCGCCAGTTAACTTTCGGAAGCGCGAGAGAATGATACTTAAAAACTAGAAATAAAACTAAGTTGTTGCCGATGCGAAGGCACTATAATTAATGAATAAAATACACTGATACATCTTACAAGATAACTTAGGCATCTAGGTAGTCTTATTCGCAGACGCATAGTCAGCTCTACTGATAAGACCAGTGCTCGGTTTGTTTCTGCGAACCGGCCGCTTATCTCTAGTATTAAGTTACGTGGGAACATACATCGAATTACATCGCTTAGAGTACAAGAGGTGGTGCTGTTCGATGAGAGAACATAACGACCTAAATAACATCCATACACAGAGCAAACACCACCTATGTTCATTACTTAAATGTTTGCTCTGGGTGGGGATCGAACCCACGTCTCTTTGATCCAGAAGTCAGGGTAACTAACCACTGAGCCACCGAGGCATTTGAGCTACCCGGGCTACCCGGCTACCTATCCGGGGCTCGGATGACAAGTTAAATTGTAGGTCTCGGTTGTTTTAACCGTTTAACCATGTCTGCCCGGGTAGCACGGCAAGGGGAGAAAACCATTTTATCCACTCTTAATGTCATTGTCAATCCATACTTTATTTCCTCTTCGAGGGGATACAATTGTGGAAAGACTATTAGTCCCTTTGCCATGCTTCCCGTGCAGAGGACTTCAGGCGGCTTAAACTCTGACACCAGGGCTACACGAAGTTGCTTACTTTTTTATAATTCTAATTCAAAATTAATTTTTTGACAATAAATAAAATACATACATTGCAGCTTACATAGTCTCAGCAGATAATGCAATTAGATAGAATAACATGAAACAATTTGCTAATCAATTGATGAGCTTCGGATTTCTGAACTAAGCTTATGCTTGTGTCTCAGTAATCCATACTCTCCTTATAAAATTGACAATAACAATCCCCTTATAACATTTACAGCGATCGTCACCGATGATAAGATAAATATTACAAGACGTAAATATGTCAGTTTCTGTACAGATAAGTGTCAATCTCAACGTCATCATCATAATCATTACAACATTACGGGACTTCAATAACCCCATGCCTCATCAATTCATGTCAAAACAAAAACTGGACGCGGAACTGTATCAAACTGTAAATAAATCAAATCGACCCCAAAATGTGCGCTTTCGGCAAATTTCGCCCATTATCGGATCGGCGGCGCAAAAAGAACAATTTGGGTCATTTTAGGGTTGCGTTGGTAGTTTTGAAATGCTGCAATTATTTTATCATCAGCAGTAAGTATTATTATGTCGGTGCTATAATAGTATACGTATTGCGGCTTGGCACAATACATGAAGACTTAAACATTTAAAAAAAAAAACAATAAAAACATAAGCTCAGGTGGCCACGAAGAGAGATTAAACCAATTTCATTGCGCTCTCAATTGTCGTCAATAAGTAATACAATAGCCAACATAAAATAATGACAATGAAATTAAAAGAAACATTACCCCGGCTTTGTAGGTATAGAGAGTAGAGTATCCATCATCAGCCATAAGACGTTTACTGCTAGACATAGGCCTCCCAATAGATCTCCAATACGATCGGTTAGTAGCAGATTGCATCCATTGCTATCCTGTGAACTTGATGAGGTCATCCGTCCACCTTGTGGGTCTTACGTTGCGCTTGCCGATACGTGGTCGTACTTGAGAACTTCATACAACATCAGTGCTCCGTGCTATGTGCCCTGCACACTGCCAACTGCATTGTCTTCTATTGAACTATGAGTATGCACACTGGGCTGGAAATCGGGGTAAGATCCTTACTTTATATTTTTAATATTATAAATGCGAAAGTAACTCTGTCTGTCTGTCTGTCGCGCTTTCACGCTAAAACTACTGAACCGATTTGAATGAAATCACCCACGAAGGGTGATTGGACCATATCCATTACGCTGGCCCAGTGCGGGTTCCACCAACCCGCAACCAATTTATAGTTCATCAGACGTAAATTTTGTGAATATCCCGCTGGCTGGAGGTCGGTTAGAAAAGCTTATATTTCCGTTTTGTACATGGAACAAATTCTGTTTTTAGCGTGATTCAGTAGAACATATCCAGATCTAATTATCTGCATCATTCGTATATCTCCCAGACATAGGTTCCCGCTGGGTGTAGGCACATGGAAAAAAAAACACATTGTCTTCAACAATGTAATGTGCAATAAAACTTCATTGGTCAACCCTACGTCCTGCACCTTCACATTTTTTTCCAAGTCCCGCAAGCGCAACTTGTTGATTGTAATTGTTGCAGTCATTGTTCTCTCAAGATAAAAGCCGCTACAAGCTTTTGTGTTTAATTAAATTTTTGCGCAGTTCATGAGAATTCTCGAGGTAATGATATAGGAAAGTGCATTTTAAAGGAAAGAAATGCCAGGAGTTAGCTTGTGAACTTTTCGGTGCACGATCTCAGTTCGAGACAGGTAATAAGTAAATATGCCGAGAAATTATTCTGTCGGATTCATATTTTGAGAAGTCACGGAGCTAAAGTTGTTACGTATTTTGTGGTTTGCTTTAAAAGGTTAAACTTTGATTGCTGCAAAGTAAAACTTGACCAACCTAGCACGGCTAGATAATACTTTTATAACGCGACATAATTTTATCAACGTGTTAAAACGGGACAAAGCTCTCATCGTAACTTTGTAAAATTTATGTATTGTACTGTACTTTACCAGCCTTTTTAATAGTCCACAGCAGGACGTAAGCCTACCCACGAATGATGATTGGGCCATATCTACCTCGCTGGCCCAGTGCGGGTTGGTGGATTCACATACGCCCTCGAATTTCTTCTACGGACGTATGCAAGTTGCCTCACGATATTTTCCTTCACCAAAAAGCCAGAAGTGTGAAATTCCGTACATAAATTCTAAAGAACTCATTGGTACGGGACTGGGGTTTGAACCCACGACCTCACGATTGTAAGGCCGGAGTCATTACCACTAGACCATCACCAGTCATCACAGAATATTAAGTATCTGTCACATTTTCACAAGTTGATTTAAATTATATCTCGGTGCATATGCTAGCCAAGGCTAGCCAGCCAACCGGTCTAGTTAGTTGAAGTCGCAGTGGGCAGGGCACAAAATAATATTATAGTTTGTGGCAGTGAGGTTCTCGAACAGAGACCACGTCCCGATAAACGTGTCGTAGGCAGTCCACACATCAATCGATGTTCTGCGTTGTTAATCGTGTATAGCTATCCTACGATGTCCTTTCAATTACAGAAAAATTCTAAATAGCTAATTTAACTACGAGGGTTCGTAGTTAAATTAACTATTTAGAATTTTTCTGTTTCTTTTTCACTTTAGGCATTCGATAGATAGAACACTTTTTACGTTGCTATTAAATTTATCCGCGTTTCAGCCATAGGACGTCCACTGCTGGGCATAGGCCTCCCCTATAGATCTCCAATACGAGCCGTTGGAAGCGGCTCGCATCTATCGCAAACCTGCGGTCTTGATGAGGTCAACTGTCCATCTAATAGATGGACGTCCTACGCTGCGCTTGCCGGTACGTGGTCTCCACTCGAGAACTTTTCAACCCTATCGGTTATCAGTCCTCCGTGCTATGTGACGTGCCATTTTAACTTGCTAATCCTTTGGGAGATGTGGGTAACTTTGGTTCTTCTAGGGATCTCCTCATTTCTGATTCAATCCTACAAAGAGACTTCGAGCATAGCCCTCTTCGTAGCTCGTTGGACTACTTGGAGCTCAATAATATGGCCTTTAGTAAGAACCCACCTTTTAGTGCCTTAAATTGTCACTGTTAATATACAATGGTCGAAAACTGTCGACTTGAGGCACTGAGGTACGTCGGACGAGAAGACATTACGCAATTTTCCGAATGCTGCCCAGCCGAGTTGGATTCAGCGATTGACCTCTTTATTGAAGTTGGACTTACCTAACTGGACTTGTCCTCGGTAGATGTACGAGTCGACAACTTTAAGAATCGAGCTCTCCGAGGGTACATGAGAATCGTCTTGTCCATTTTCGTTTTAAGACCCTCCTGTTGAGATATATATATATATATATATATTTTTTTTTTTTTTTTTTTTTTTTTTTTTTTTTTTTTTTTTTTTTTTTTATTCTAAATAGGTTTGCGTTTGACTACATACTGCCTGATGTTGAGCAGATATGCGGTCTAGGATGTAGCACGCTTACCTAGAAGATACCTATTTACTCGGGATTTGAAGACACCCACGTCGTACTTTAGCGGGAAGACAGACCCAGGCAAGCGTTCCACATTCTGGCTGTTCGTATGAGGAATGAGGACTCGAAACGCTTGGTTCTAACGCGCGGAATGTCCACCATAAAAGGGTGGCGCTTTGGTCGCGTCTGTCTAGCCGTACGATAGAAGAAAGGGGCAGGTGGGACCAGATTGTGCAACTCCTGAGCGCACTCTCCGAAGTGTATCCGATAAAAGGCCGACAAACACGCCACCTTACGTCGATGCTCAAGACTTTGCAGCTGCGACTTAGTCAAGGTGTCGTTGTCAATCAGCCTCCTGGCTCGCCTCTCAATCGACTCCAGAGCCTCCAGTTGATATTTGGCAGAGCCATCCCAAAGGTGAGAGCAGTATTCCATACAAGACCTGACTTGTGCTTTATAAAGACTAAGCAGTTGCTCAGGTGTGAAATACCGTCTCACCTTAGCGAGAACACCAAGTTTTTTGGAGGCTAATTGAGCTTTTGACTCTATATAAGAGCCAAAGTTAAGAGTCGATGAGAGTGAAACGCCCAGTGGTTCCAAGCTGTCAGTTACCGGAACGGAGACACCGCGGAAAGCGGGAGACAATTGAAAGGGTCTCTTTTTGGCCGAGAACAAACAGCCTTGAGTCTTCGTGGCATTAAACTTGACCAGGTTAGCATTGCCCCAGTCAGATACCGCCTCCAGACTCAAGTTGAGCCGTTCAACCATAGCCTCTCTGAGTGACTCGATCTGTGGCCCGCTGGTTCTTGCATATTCCCTCTATTTAGATGATAGACCCCACTTGAACTTACTTTTCTGTGAAATTAGGCGTAAACATAGTCCTATGGCTCACACGCCTACACTTATTGTTATTAATTACCTACTAATTGTAGCTCCATGTGTGGTGGGACATTATTTCCCAACCCACCTTCATTAGCGTCTTTCAAAACTAATTTACTAATACAATAATGAGTTACAAATCATTTTATCTATTTGTGTTGTAGTGCTTGGCTGTTTGTATAGCACGTCTTCGAATAATGGAAAAAGATACTGTATTAAAATTAAAACAAATAATTATACACCCATCACGTTTCTTTGTTGTTTATCTGTTTATAAAACGTCAAATTATTTATAACGAAACAAAGTCGATAATAAACCTAAGTTTTAACCAATAATATTTTTAAATTCTTGTTTTGAATAAATGTTTAGTGTATTTCCGCTCTGTCGTAGTCATATAAGTTAAGGGTACTATTCAAAATTCAAATTAAATCACAAACAAAATTAGTAATTAATCATCAAACTGTATCATGGTTCGACTATGGTTAGGTCAGGTTAGAAAAGTTAGGCTTAGGTATGTTTACAAAATATGAATGAACCTGAAACAAAATTTTTAATTAATCCGTTTAAAATAATAAAAAATAATTAAACCTGTAACAAAAATAGTGATTAGTAATCTATTTAAAAAATGTAGTAAACCTGAAAAAAATATTTAATTAATATGTTAAAATTACAAATATGATTTATTTATAAAAAATGGTTTAAATTATTGAAAAAATACTTAGTCAATAAATAGCACCCTTATTCTTGCTGTACTCTATTCGACACGTGTTTCGCCTCTAAACGAGGCATCTTCAGGACGTGTTTTCTTGCGAGTGAGCTCGAAGAGTCAACACGTCCTGAAGATGCCTCGTTTAGAGGCGAAACACGTGTCGAATAGAGTACAGCAAGAATAAGGGTGCTATTTATTGACTAAGTATTTTTTCAATTATTTTATACCATTTTTTATAAATAAATCATATTTGTAATTTTAACATATTAATTAAATATTTTTTTTCAGGTTTACTACATTTTTTAAATAGATTACTAATCACTATTTTTGTTACAGGTTTAATTATTTTTTATTATTTTAAACGGATTAATTAAAAATTTTGTTTCAGGTTCATTCATATTTTGTAAACATACCTAAGCCTAACTTTTCTAACCTGACCTAACAATAGTCGAACCATGATACAGTTTGATGATTAATTACTAATTTTGTTTGTGATTTAATTTGAATTTTGAATAGTACCCTTAACTTATATGACTACGACAGAGCGGAAATACACTAAATATTTATTCAAAACAAGAATTTGAAGATGAACTTCCGCAAAGTAACGCCTGATTCAATAAACTACAATAATATTTTTAATTATTTGCGCTGTGTTTTTTTTAACAACATACCAATGTGTACCATATTTGTTTTAAATTATTTAAATAATTTTTCTTAGTGCTATTCTGCTGTGTGGTTTTTTGTTGTGGAATCTACTCCCCTCATTTCATCTTGGTGGCGCAAAAAGTTAAACAATCGACTATGCTCCACCAGTGGGGCGGTTTGGTGGGGTAAATTGGAAGTACTCATCTGATATGATAATATTAATATTTGATAAATAAAGTGCCTTTATTAACTAAAACATAATAACAGACAGAGACATTGGGTCCGTGGGGGCCGGGAGCTCACCTTGTTTTCAAAAGTCTTCCTGAGCGTCTGGTGGACGCGACGTGTGACAAAATACTGGCGTTTATTTGGCTCAACGTATAAGCATTGCCATTCAGCGTGGCAATGCAGCCAGCATGCTGGGCACGCTGCCAACTGGCAGTGGGCTTGAGCATTTGGATTCTCTTTAGACCTTTAAGAGTCTAAGGAAGATCCAATTCTCAACATTTATAGCTGAGGTGAGTCCCTTTCGACGCTTTTATTTTTCGTTATTTTATAAGTTCTTTGTCGAATAAAAATATCTCATTTCATTTCATTTCAATTTCTTTTTATGTAGTAGTAGTGTATGTATGTAATTCAAGCTTTATTTATTTTAAACCACAGACAGATCGTATGTTTTACCTACGACTTATGTGGCGAGTTTGCTTAAATGGTTCGAATTAAAATAAATTGAGATTTAAATATTAATTTGACAAACATAATATTATTATTTAAATTAAAATTAAAATTGCAACTGATACAAGTGGGAATTCTCGAGTAAAATAGAGTAGAAAATACTCTGTTAAATGCCTCTCGGCCATATGTGAAGGCTTACACTATATTTATTTGTATGAAATGGTTTTAAATGACGTCGTCGGTAGCGGCGAAAGTCGCCGAAGGCGTTCGGTAATTGTCGGGAACACCCGACTGCGCCCGAAGATGCCCGAGGCTCTCTTCGGATTTGATAGACGTTAATTGTTCTTGAAGTACAAATAATAATTCTAAGGCAATTATCGGATCAGAACGCTATTTAGATAAAATCAATGAAATATGCTTAGGATCTTATGATACCTAGTTTTTAATTTTAAATGCCTGCCTGGTTAGTCCTATATGGCGTCATTAGGTGAGCGATGATTTTTAAATTTAATCTTTACTAATATTATACATCGGAAAATCTGTTTGTTTTGTGACGCAGCAGCAGAGGAAAGAATCGACTTGATTTTTTGCTTGGATATAGTTTAAAGACGGCGAGTGTCATATACCTACCTACTTCTTATCCCAAAAAATAAAAGGTTCCTATGGGATAGCAGAAAATCTAAAAAAAAACACGCGAGCAAAACCTCTGGCAAATGCTAGTAAAATACATTAATAAAAGAAAATCTTCATCGGTATTTCTTTACATGTATTTTTGTTTGTCATTAATGTTGCTATATAATTCTACAATTAAAACAAAGCAAAACAACTTTAGTTTTGTTTGTTCTTTCGAAGATACTAATCTCGCAAAGCTAGACTCGTAAAGGTAAGAATGAGCACCGAGAATAGAAAACTTACGATGAAATTACAATTCGAATAAAATTAATAGGCGCGGACACACGGACGAAAAAGATTCCCAGCTTATAAGTCAAAGGACTAAACTTTAAAGATTTTTGATTTGAAAGTACATACCTAAATCATTTATTAAGTCCATGACGTTTTTTATTTTTTTATTTTTGGTCACTTACAGAGATAGATATCAAAGTAATCGACAGAGCCCCCCTGGGCTATATCGATTAACTGGTAAGTCGAAATGGCAGCGGACAGGGCACATACCACGGAGGACTGATGACCGATAGGGTCGAAAAACTCTCCAGATGGTATCACAAAAAGACGATGGATGGCCGCAGGATCGCGACGAATGCAAGCCGCTTCCAACTAGTCTCATTGGAGATCTATTGGGGAGCTCTATGTCTAGCAGTGGTCATCCTATGTCTGGTAATGATGATAATCTATCTAACAAACGTCTTAATAAATTGATACTAATCGCAAAAAATAGCACGACCCACTGGCTTCCCCCATTGGCTCCACTGCAATTTATGTACCTACTAAATTGGAATAGTTTACTCAAATCGATATAGGTACGTCATTATTAGATAATGATTTTTGAAAAAAATCGGCCAAGTGCGAGTCGGACTCGCGCATGAAGGGTTCCGTACGAATAAAATAAATATTTAAGGCACCCTTAAATATTTATTTTACTATCCAACAAACGTGGTTTTTATCAGATGGCGTATTCGACGCCATCTTGCCGTGATCATGCATTACAACTTTATTTCTACTGTGTTTCATAATTTTGAGGTTTAAAAACCGTTTTGCTATTCAACTTAAAAGTCTCTACGCCACTCTCCACCGACAGAGAGCGACGTAAAAAACTCATTTTATTTGTCCTGGGACAGTTATACCTTTCACAGGACGATTAAAACTGAGATGCACTTCAAGGCACCGCCTTAGTACCCTATTTTTAGCTTTATGTTGAATATTTGTGGAGCCAGCGAGGACTGAGCTTTAGATTCTATTATTCGAAGTTAAGCAACGTTCAGCACGGCCAGTCTTCTGATTGGTGACAGCAGGTGGCATTTACAACTGAGCGCTACCGTGGCTCGGATGACACGTTACATTGTAGGTCTCGGTTGTTTTAACCGCTTATCCATATCTGAGGCCTTCAGGCGGTTTTAAAACTCTGACACCAGGGCTAGCCACCCGGCGTATACGAACTTTTTTACATTACTTTTATTATTTTTATTTATTTATTTAACACTTAGCGCTAAATAACATTATCTACCAGTCAACCTATAGGTAGGTAGAAAACATTGGATTGTAGGCATAAATAAACAAACAAAGACATTAACTAAAATCAACAAAAATCTAAACTAAAAAATGATAAAACTATACGAAATATTAATACAATTTCAATTTAAATAAAACACATAAACTTACATAAACTATTATAATACATAATAACATTATTTCAGTGCGTGTAGGCTTGCAATTGCTTAACGACTAACAAAAATTCTGCCCATTACGAAGCTTGAGCAGAGTTTGGCTCGGACAAGTTTTTGCACGATCGTGACTCTGTAGATATTTGCTCGACGACCAGTGCAGAGAAATTTTGTCTTATCATATTATTGCTGTTAAATGTTTTGTGTTATTTTGAATTTCTCTGAATTTGAGTTCTCCTCTTTCTTCAGTAAAACGAGGAACCCATATAGCAGCCCTCTCCTATGATCTTAAAGTGATTAATAACAGGCTGAACCTTCGTAAGCAGGTTAAGTGAGACGAGATGCCCAGTCTTATAAAAAAATAGTCTTAAAACCTACCTATTTTATAAAGCCTAATATTACAAAGCCTTATAACCAACGAATGTATGAATCAAATTGCATACAATTTGAGATTGATAGTTTTAGTTTATAGACCGTTATTAAAAAAATCTTTTTGATTATTTTGAGCACTGTGGAATTGTAACTTATTGAATTATAAAAGAAAGGAAATTTCCAAACAGCTCAGAGGTGACTATTGACCTCACAAACATATTTCTTAGCTACTTAATTATGTTCTTATATTAGTCAACCAAACAAAAAAAAAAACAAAAAAAAAGTTTCAAATCTTGTCATCTTGTCATCTCATCATCAAAATTGGTTTATAATATCATCATCCTAATCATCGTCATCGTCTACGTAAGCCTATACGCGTGTCTCTACACACACTTAACAACTTATTTAGAGTAGAAAAATGTTTCATTTCATTCATTTATTCAGCTTTTGGTGTAATACTCGTACATACGATACACTTGGCGGCGGCGTTTAATGTCAAATTGCAGGACCGTGACCTTATTTGTCGTATCCAATGGCAAAAACTGTAATAAGTAATTAGTAAACATCTCTTAAAAATCGGCCATGTGCGAGTCGGACTCGCGCGCGAAGGGTTCCGTACCGTATGGGAGACCCATTCCTCTTGCCGTTATAAAAATCACGTTTGTTGTATGGGAGCCTACCTTAAATATTTATTTTATTTCGTTTTTAGTATTTGTTGTTATAGCGGCAACAGAAATACTTCATCTGTGAAAATTTCAGCTATGCCTAGCTATCACGGTTCATGAGATACAACCCGGTGACAGACAGACTGACGGACAGCGGAGTCTTAGTAATACGGTCCCGTTTTTACCCTTTGGGTACGGAACCCTAAAAACGAAAGAATGCTGCAGGTCAAAACTATTCCACACATTTCAAATCTTCATACCATCAAGTTTTAAAAGCAAATACCTTCTGTGAATACTTCACATTTCCACAAATGCACATTATAAACGCGGCAAACGTGTAAGATTAGCTGGCAATTTCTCAAAATGACACATCGCATCCATCGTTTACTTAAAACAAACAATGAAATATTGTGGAGAATTACCGGCGATTGTCGGGAGAAACCGGTAAATACTGGAATTTAATCTGGGAGATGATAGGGGTAAAATTAATTGTTAGTGACCATGTTCTTAATTGGACGAGTTATTGTCACAGGTCTTCAGAGATTGGGCATGTTGTCTCGATTTAACAGGGACGGGGATCTAAGGCTCTACAGGGTTTTCCAGAACAGGTGTACTAGGCGAAAAGGAGGTGATTTAAATCATCATTACGAGCAATTTTTACTATGGGGCCCAACCCAAATTCGAAAAAAAACAGCTGTTGACAATATACAGGGTTATTTCTAACCAATAAGCATACTTTTAAGGGCTTTTTCTTTACACCAAAATAAACAACTTTTGTTCTGCGACTTTTGTCAAAACTCTAAAAAAGAAATTGTTATTCCATAGAAAAATATCGTTCACCCGCGACAAAATGTATGGAACAGCTGATTTTTTTTTGACGTGACAACGTCTTTTAAATTGGTTTGCCGGGTGACACCCCAAGAAACTGCGTTACGCTCCGCTCACACTTCATGCTCTCATTCGTCTCAAAGTCGTTGTCACGTAAAACTTTCGCCCGTATACCGACTTTACAGGCAACCAATTTTTCTATAGATAACAATAACTTTTTGAGTTATGACATAATTTGCAGAACAAAAGTTGTTAGTTTTGATGTACAGAATAGCCCCTAAAAGGATGCGAATTGATTAGAAATAACCCTGTATATTGTCAATTTTGAGTTGCAGTTTTGTGTAGAACAAGAAGTTTTTTTGTAAGTTTTTCAATTTCAATATATTTTCCTTGAATTTTGGGTTAGCCCCATATAAAAGTTGATAATAATAATGGTCTTCATCACCTCTTTTTGCTTAGTAAGGTATAGGGTAAGCAGGGTAAGCACGTATAATTGTATCACCAGAATGGCTGACGTATGCTTAAATGGTCACCAGACCAAGTAAAAGCAAGAGCGAGCGATGAATATCTATGCTTGTTTGAACGGGAGAGCGTAGCATGCAATCTTCTGTGAAAGTAAGAAATGATTTTGACGTTTCAAAAATTGACTTACTTTCTAGCTAACTTTAAGCACAGTTTTGTGCGATATCCGTAACTGTGCTATACGTAAATAACTACACAATTATTACTCATAGTGCAAAACAAAGCAATCAGATGCGCTCATACAATACTGTATTATGCTATGTATGTATTTTGACGGCGTATGAATGTTTGCTACATATAAGAGTCTCGCGCACCGAGTAAAGAGAAAGCGTCTGTTTAGAGTTCTGTGGGTAACATGGTAGCGGGCGAATTCTGAGGTTCTTTAAAGATTATAATTAATTTTGTTTATAAAACCCGGTAGATAAGTATCAAACAAAGTGTCTGTCGGGTTATTTGTTTAATTTTTTTTTTGGTTGAAGATCACCTGCATGACAAGGACAGGTGATAACATAAACATATTATGGGCACAGCTTAAGATTATGTAACTAGTCGGGTAGGTTTTCTGAACAACAGAATAGCGGCGCAAATGTATCTGATGTTAAAAGTTTTAAAATTATTAAAGGTTTTTATTTATTTGTAGTTCCCGATAATTTCAGGAGTTTCATTTTAATTTCAGGCACAGTGCGGGTTGGTGAATTCACATACGCCATCGCCACGAATATCTTCTACGGACATATGCAGGTTTCCTCACGATGTTTTCATTCACTGAAAAGCCAGTGGTGTGAAAATCCGTACATAAATTCCAAAGAACTCATTGGTACGGGACCGGGATACGAACCCACGACGTCACGATTGTTAGGTGGGTGTCACTACCACTGGACCACCACGGCTTTTATTCATGTTCAGCTGATTTTACAACAAAAATACCTATTACTAAAACATGAGAAACGAACTCACGCTTCTTGCCATAATAGTCACGGTTACTAACTGAGCCACTGAGGCAGTCAAAGGAATACACTCTTTACAGTTTATACTAAGCACTAACGGTCAAGAGTTCAAAAGAAATCAGCACAGCTAATTCAAAATAGTTTCCCATCAATCAATCAACAAAGTCTTAAAGAGGATCGATCGACAATCACAAGAAGAGCCAGTGGACATAGCCAACCGCATTCTAGCCAACGCGGAACCGCAACAACAGTTACCTAGTACCCAGCCTACCTGTTCGACCACAATGGCATCTAGTATCGTATAAAAATATCGAGTCGCTTCACTGAGCCTTATATGCAGTACAATGGTCGACGTGCTTTGCGGGACAGCGGACGTATGACGTAAATGCGTAGGATTTAGTGAAGTCTAAGTAGGCAGGATACTAAAATATTAATACCAAATATAATTACAAAAGTAAGAGGGCGTGATGTGCAATTATAAAAGTGTGAACAGGATGAAACTAATATCTTTTGCATCTGTTTGTTGTCTGGCATCAACACACGGGTTAGGTGTCGATGCCAGATAATTTTTTCGCGCCGAAACTACGAGTACTGTTGAATTTGTGATGAGATGCTAAGTAAATGAACATTTTTATGAACTATTTTTTACCACTTCTATTAGAATTTTATAGGTTTTTACTATTATCTAGAGTCTAATATGATAAAATGATAACAACGTGTATATAGCTGCACTTTTTTTTATAAATAAACACTAAACATTATTTACATCTCTTTTCTCACACCCTGTACGCTGGTAACTTCTCCACCCTGACGTCACTTTGCTGACAGAAGTACCTATACATTTGTATCCATGTGACTTGTGAAGTCACGCAAAATTTTAGCGGGCTATATGTTTTACAGTTTTCGTAATGTATACATAATTGACAAAAAAAGAAACTTATCTAATATTTTTGATAATGTATTTGACGGACTAAATATATCTTTTAGTTTATGCCTATTATTAAAAAAACACGACAATAATTTATACTTACATAACTTTATTTCATTTCGATATTAAAGTTACGATTCATTGTTTCTGTGTTAGTATTGCAAAACTACGTTACGTTCTCAGGCATTGCGTGTTGCGCGGAGAAACGCGAAAATCACTATTTATTGTCTAAGTGACGAGCCATAAATCGACGGACATCTTGACGTGCGCCATTGTCCGCCATCTTGCTTTTATTGGCTAGCGTATATTGAATACCGCCTTCGCAATTGTTGCGATAATGCACTTGCATGATGTTCCTGTGTATTTAAAATTCAATTTGTTTGTACAGTTTGTAAAAGGGTTTGTTCTTACTGTTTATGTTATTGCTTTTACAAAAGAATAGGCAAATGTCTGGTATTAAAACTGTACATAGTATTGCCGCTTTCATGATTCTTGGTCAGTAAGTACGTACTTATTTAGAACGGTAGACGGAACTGCAAATATTTTTGGCACACTGTGTAATGTTATAGTGGAACAACAAAACAAACTTTTTAGCACTAAACAAGAAAACGATAGTGTAGTGTTGAGTTGAGTTAAATAGGTACCTACAAAATAATTACTAATATTACAATAGTTTTTTTATCGATAAAAAATAAAGACTATGGAAATTGTATTTCTGCAGTAGCTGTGTTGTATAAGTGTTTCACATAATAATATAGGTATTATAGGTTGTAACATTTTTTTTTGGTTTGTAGCGCAAATCAAATTGCATTCCTATAACTTTAGATATTTTTTACTATAGGTAGATTTATTTTAACTAAGATTTTAATCCTGTAAGTGATAAGATTAATAAGTAGGTATATTAATCTTACTGAGAATTGAATTAGAAAAAAAAAATTATCGTTCACAACATTATCTAGACTAAATAATTAACTTACAAAAACATTACATTTTTTATATAATATCGAAAATAGGCGAACATGTTTTGTTTTGTTAACTTTTTTAGAACAATAAACGTTTTATTTATTTATTATATTTTTTATTAAAATATTGTTCGAGCGATCTCTTCCAGGTCAATGTTTAACACCATAACTACAGGTCGCAGCATATAAGTCTAGCGCTGAGCGAAGTGTGGAGGGGATGGCTGCGCATGAGTTTAGTATGGCGATCAACATGCGCAGCCATCTCCTCCACAGTACCCTCAGCGCTAGAATCGTGCCGCTACGTGTAGTTTCACCTAGTTAGATAGGTAACTACAACTATGCATACAATATGGTTGTAAAGGAATTATTGTCTTTTTATATGTCTTCTAAAGTGAAATGTTATTGCTATTTCCCCACAGTAAGCCGATCCTAAGAATACCCGCTCGCGTAAAGCTAGAGAATACATTGTTGCGAAATCACAATTTATGCTAATCCAATGTATCTAGGTTCATAATAGGTATTGTGTTTGCAAATGAAATTTGAATGGGGCCTTTTGCCGGTGGGTGTATTAAGGACTCATTTTGAGGGGCAATGAATTGAATTAATTATTAAGATTACGATCACGCTCAACACTCAATTTCACTTTCTACTGCATTTTTTAGGGTTCCTAACCCAAAGGGTAAAAACGGGACCCTATTACTAAGACTTCGATGTCCGTCTGTCCGTCTGTCCGTCTGTCTGTCACCGGGCTGTATCTCATGAACCATGATAGCTAGGCAGCTGAAATTTTCACAGATGATGTATTTCTGTTGCCGCTATAACAACAAATACTAAAAACAGAATAAAATAAATATTTAAGGGGGGCTCCCATACAACAAACGTGATTTTTTGGAGTTTTTTGCTCGCTATTAATAACGGCAAGAGGAATGGGTCTCCCATACGGTACGGAACCCTTCGTGCGCAAGTCCGACTCGCACTTGGCTGATTTTTATTTATTTTAATTTTCCTTTTACCACCAAAAAATGAAAAAAAAATCAAGTCCATCCGTCGAAAAAAAAAACAAAACATTAAACATACTTTTGGATTCATCATATTACTAAGAATTTACACTGTTACATTTTCTGTATTATATATGACCCTATGAGGGAAGCCCAATTTCGATAAGGAATACAATTAAGTATACTTGAGATGACCCTATGAAAGTAGGTATTGAAATTTTACCAAGCTCACTACATTTACACAAAAGACACTCACTAAAAATCATTCAAACAATTTGCAATTTATTCGACCCTGATCGTGAACTCTACCGTAATTTTAATGGAGTTGATTCATTAAGAGATCGCTGAAGCACCTAACCTCTTCCTCATTACGCCCCTGTTCAAGATACAGGCGCGGTATCTTAGATTTTAACATAATAATCAGTCGTAGTTTTTATAGCCGATCGGAGCTCGCATCCTCATCTCGAGTTATCAATGCTATCGTTTATGGCACTAGTCTAGAAATAGCGCAGACATGGAAATGAAGACCTAGATGTTGTTTTATAAGAAGTAGATTTCATCATTCTATCCATCCATCTATCAGCCATAAGACGTCCAATGCTAGACATAGGCCTCCTCTATAGATTTCCAATAAGGCCGAATGGAAGCGGCTTGCATCCAGCACGTTCCTGCGATCTTTATTATATCGTCAGTCCACCTTGTCGGTGGACGTCCTGCGCTTGCTGGTCCGTGGTCTCCATTCGAGAACTTTATGGCCTCTTCGGTCATATGTTCTCTGAACTATGTGCCCTACCCATTGCCACTATAATTTTCTAATCTGCTGGGCTATGTCGGTAACTTTGGTTCGTTTACGGATTTACTCATTTCTGATTCGATCTCGCAGAGAGACACCGAGCATAGCCCGCTCCATAGCACGTTGGGCTATCTTGAGATTATTCATAAGGCCCGCAGTAAAAGACCACGTTTCGGTTCCATATGTCATCACTATAACACACCTATCGAACACTCTCGTCTTGAGGCACTGAGGTATATCGGATGAAAAGACGTCACGCGGTTTGCCGACCGCTGTTCATCAGATTTCATCATTATCATTATAAATCTCCCGAGACTGGACTGGTCTTCTCGACCAATAAATTGGATCTTTTATTTGCTCAAAATACATGTACCTATCTATACCTAGAAACCTAAAAGTTAGGTATAAGTTTAGTCAAATAGGCCGAATTTAAGTTAATAGCGTCTGCAAACACGAGGCAAGTAGTAGCTCAGTGGCAACTTATTCAAATACTAGATTTAGCTAGCGGCTTCGCTCGCGCTTTTAGGGTTCCGTATCCAAAGAGTAAAAATGAGACCCTAGTACTAAGTATCCGCTGTCTTTCTGTCCGTCTGTCTGTCTGTCTGTCACCAGGCTGTATCTCATGAACCTTGATAGCTAGAAAGTTGAAATTTTCACAGATGATGTATTTCTGTTGCCGCTATAACAACAAATACAAAAATAAAAAAAATGTATATTTGACGGGATCTCCCGTACAATAAACCTGAATTTTTAGCCGTTTTTCGCTCCTATATTTATTCAGTGCCTAACCATTCGTGCGTGAGTCCGACTCGCACTTGGCCGATTTTGATTTTTATGTTATCCCATAGGGATCTTATATTTTTCCGTGATAAAAAGTAGCATTATGTCACTTTCCATCTTCTAAACAATATCCCATGCCAAAAATCAAGTTTCTCCGTCGTTCTGTTGCTGCGTGAAAAATTTACAAACAAACAAACACACTTTCGGATTTATAATATTAGTAAGGATCAATGGCACAAGGAGAGGGGATTTGCACAACTTCTCAGACGCCATTAAGTATGATTCGGCCTCATCGGTAAGATAAGATAAGGTAAAGTTTATTTTTTGCATCATACACATAATAAGCCCGATTACCTACAGATGCGCCAGCGTAAATTTAATAGCAACGTAAAAAGCGTTCTCTCTATCGAATGCCTAAAGTGAATAACTAATATAAATTAAAAATTTAAAAACCCCCGACACAGCGACAACCATTTTGGGCACATTTGTAGAATTTTGGTTCTTCCGCTTTGGTTAAACAGCTCAATCGATTTTTATAAAACATAGCTAAGAACACTCTCGATTAAGTCTCCTTTCATCCAAAAAAACTAAACTGAAATCGGTTCAGTGGTTCGGGCGCTATGATGCCACAGACAGACAGACAGACAGACACACAAACAGACACGTCAAACTTATAACACCCCTCTTTTGTGTCGGGGGTTAAAAAGAACCAGAACTATGCTATTTAGCTAATAGAATTACAATGGCGCCTCTGTAATCGAGCTTAATATAGACTTACTAATACTAGGTTTGAAATAATTATGTGACAAGTTCAATTATTTATTTTGATTGGGCATTTTTTTTTTCGGCCTTACACAATACGTAGCGGAGACCTAATTTCGCACAAAACTCTCTGCACAACTACGCATATTATTATACAGGGTTATCTGCTTATCCTGTACTGAGCCGAATAGGAGTGATTAATAAAACCATCATGACGAACAACTATTACTAAAGGACCAACTCAAAATTCGAAAAAAAAACAGCTGCTCCATACAAAAGCAAATCGGAATTGACATAATTATTTTTTGCAAAAAATAGCATAACCTACTTCACCCGTGTACAGAATTCGCGAATATTTCCCACGGATCGATGTAGCATTTTTCACATTATTGTTGATTTATCAAAAATGGCTCAGCCGATTTCAATAAAATTTTAATGAGACCTATTTTAAAGTATACTCTTTCTAATAAAAAAATATTACTGAAATCGGACTGCTATAAAAAAGTTATGCGTGGTTATACATTAAAAAAAAAAATACTCGTCGAATTGAGTACCTCCTCCGGTTCTGTTCGTTGGTCAAAAAAAGGAATTAAAAGAAACTGTAATTTACATACCTACCGCCACAATGGCGAGGAGAAACAACAAAATCTATATTTAATCTAAGTGCAGATGACACGCTTCGTTCAAATACAAATATAGTTAATATAGTTATACATAAAAAAAAATACGCGTCGAATTGAGTACCTCCTCCGGTTTGGTTCGTTGGTCAAAATTGTATGAAACAGCTGATTTTTTTCTCGAATTCTGAGTTGGCTCCATAGTAAAAGTTGCTCGTAATGATGGTCTTAAGACCCTTTCGGCTTAGTACAAGGTAAGCAGATAACCCTGTATATGTCATCCCTGGCAACACACAATTGTCGAAAACTCTCGTCTTGTATGATGAACATTCAATAACAGTTTGGTAATGGGCATCAAAGATCGATCATGATAATGATGAAGTTAATTTTGTTCATTAGAGGCTAACTTAGTTCATTATATTTCATTAAGTGGTGCATTGATAAAGGCCGTTGTATCTTAATTAAAACATCTAATTATATTGAACACTATGAAGCTAAATTTAGATGAAAACTATTTTAAGTATCTAATTTACAAGTTGAATAAATAACGAAGTCCCAACGCTTTTTCGTTCTTATTTAGGTAAAGGCATAAATAAATGTATTGTGTCAATTTACATTAAGTGGCAAACAATTTAATTAAAACATCACAGAGGATTACTTCTTTATAAATTTTCCAATATGAAATACAAGACAATTAGCATAATACCTATACCTACTTAGTCCCATAGTCCGAATCCTAAAAAAATGTTAAAATCACGTCCAAATTATGTCTTAGTAAAGTAAAGCCCTCGTGGCCTAGTGGTAGTAGCATCTGCCTCACAATCGTTAGGTATGTGTTCAAATCCCGATCCCGTATAAATTAGTTTGCTTAAATGGAACTTAAGTATACTTATATGGAACAGTCTTCCTGCTTCCCTGTTTCCTAAGAGATATAATCTAAAGCTTTTCAAGGTCAGAGTGAGTGGGTATCTTCTAGGTCTGCGTGCTTCATCTTCGACCACAACGTCGCTTACCATCAGGCGAGTTGGTAGTCAAGCGCGGACTTATTCGCGATAAAAAAAAATGGAATTTCACACCACTGGTTTTTCGGTGAAGGAAAACATCGTGAGGCAACCTGCATACGTCCGTCCAAATTCGATGGTGTATGTGAATCAACCAACCCGCACTGGGCTAACGTGGTGTATATGGCCCAATCACTCTTTGCGAGTAGGCCTATATTCAGCAGTCGACTATCAAAAAGGACAGGTCAGTATCGTAAAGTAATAAAGACTTAGAAGACCACTATTGTTTTACTATAACCTCAGACAAAGGGTTAGGAAAAACACAGGGCCGTAGTTAAGTGCAGGGCAGCCTGGGCAGGGCATATTGCTGGACAATGGCCAATTAACGCCGGCCATAATTAAATCAGACGAGCTGAAGAGGCTGTTCGGATATTCATAGAGCTGTTCGCACCGGCATTTAAAACTAAGCAAGCTCTAAGCAAAGACATTTGCAGAGCTGTTGTTAACATACGTAGCTCTTGCCGCTTGTTATACTAAGTTAAGATTGTGTTTTTTCTTTTGTTGTGTACCTACAATAAGCATTTATATTAAGATCATCGCGATTAACAACATTTGCTAAGGGGCCCACCCCCAGAATCGTCAAATTCAGAGCCATTCCAATTAGGATTTGCTGCGTTGAGTGTAAAATGAAACACTCACAAACATTTACAAGCGCCTACACCCAGATATGTATTTGAATTCACCACCCAAATATCTGCCTGGCCAGAATAGTTCGGAAAATGTGGAGATCCGTATAAGAACCAAAGTTACTGGCCTAGTCCAGCTAATTAGTAAGTTGAAACAGCGCTAAACAGAGTAGGTTAGTACGGAAGACTGATGACTGATTGGGTCGAAAAGTTATTGATTGGAGACCACGCAGCGTATGACTTCCACCTACAAGGTTAAGATGATCTCATTAAGACCAGCCGGTCTTATTATAGGGGAGAGCTATACCCAGCAGTGGACGTCATATGGCTGATGGATGGATGAACACTCAGGATAGATATTTTCCCAAAATATCTGCCCTGGCAGAATATTTCTGACTGTTTTACTTAGTTTTTTCTACAGTGACTAATTTTTTGACCGACGAACCAACCGGAGGAGGTACCTACTCAATTCGACGCGTATATTTTTTTTGATGTGTAACCACGCATAACTTTTTTCGTAGTCGTTCGATTTCAATAATTCTTTTTTTGTTGGAAAGAGTATACTTCGAAATTGGTCCCATTAAAATTTTATTGAAATCAGCTGAGCCATTTTTGATAAATCAACAATAATGTGACAAATGTAACATCGATCCGTGCGAAATATTCGCGAATTCTGTACACGGGTGAAGTCGGTCATGCTGTTTTTTGCGAAAAATAATTATTGGATTGTTTAATTGCATCGGTTACACCCACTCAATACAATTCCCGTAAGAGTCTGATAGTATCCACCTCCCACACGTCCTCCGAAGTATTGTTCCGCTCAATCGAGCCAACTTATTATTACAGATAATACCTTATTTATTAACAACATCCTTTGTACAATGTACTGGGTTGTTAATGAAATTTACGCTATTGTTTTAAGCAAGCAGACCTAAGTAAAGAAAACTATTATCTGGTTTGAATAAACTTGTATGTTTACAATGAAGTTAGTTTTACTATGGAAACTAACGTGGTTTTAGCACACATTTTACTCTCTATATAATTATATATATTATTATATTGTACAAGCCTAGAACTGCATGTTTGGCACCTACTCTGAAATCATAGAATAAGCTGTTCCATATACAGGGTTATTTCTAATCAATTAGCATCCTTTTAGGGGCTTTTTATGTACATCAAAACTAAACTTTTGTTCTATGACTTTTGCCAAAACTAAAAAAAAAACAGCTGTTCCATTCATTTTGTCGCGGGTGAACGATATTTTTCTATGGAAAATCAATTTTTCTTTGAGTTTTGACAAAAGTCGTAGAAAAAAAGTTGTTAGTTTTGATGTACAGAATAAGCCCCTAAGAGGATGCTTTGATTAGAAATAACCCTGTAATAAACAAAAAACATTGATTCTCGACGAAACGCATGTAACAGCTGATTTTATTTCGTGATTTTTGAGATTTGTCAAATAGGAAATTGATCAAATTGGTAATAAGACATAGACAGCTTTTATTGTAACAAAGATACAGAACCAAAACACGTAACGTTCAGCACAACATAAATTAAATATTAAAACTAAATAGGTTTGTCAAATTAATTTAATCTATATTTCGGTCATAAGCCGTTAAACGTTTCGTCAAACTTTGTCTCCATCAAATTATTTCTGGGAAATACGGTATTGGTGAAATATGTTTCTTTCTTCCTTATAATTATAAAATTCTCGTGTCACAATGTTAGTTACCTTACTCCTCCGAAACGGCTTTACTGATGTTTACCAAATTTTAAATGCATAAATGCATATATTTTAAATGTCTGAGAATCGGCCACTATCTATTTTTCATACCCCTAAGTGATAAGGGTTGTTCACCCTTAACATTTTTTATTTAACCTAAAAATAATTTATATGGCAAAACAACGTTTGGCGGGTCAGCTAGTAATATTATAAATATGTATATTTCTGACGTTTTCCATTAGCTTTGCCGTAAGTAATAAGCAAAAGTATGTGGATAAATAACACAAACGCGATCTAATAAGTACACACCACACACTCACTAACCGATACATTGTCCCTTTCTAAGTATAAGTAGATTATCCAGGAATGTCGCCCAAGATCCGTCTATCATAATCATTTTAAGTGAACCAACAATAAGGAAGGCATAACTTATATCTAAGGACAAAAACTGTAATAGGTTCCAGCGAGTTTGCCTCAGAAAACCTTTTCTTTGAAGCTCAAACATAATCATAATAATTAAATTTTACAATAAGGCATGTTATCATGCGGATGAAGCTACTGACTGGACCATCATTTTGCTGGTAGAAATTATACAGCAATATCCCTAGACGCAAAATTCACCAACCATCGACGTCCTTAAACGTAAAACCGCTACATGATCTAGAGAATACTCGTCAATGGAAGCGGGTTTGGTCGAGATTGTAGTTCAACCAGAGGTGTGATGGTAAAGTAAAGTGTCAGACTAAGAACCAGTTAAGCAAATTATCTGCGTGGAATCACACACCTGCCGTCTTGTCCTTGCAAGAGTGTGCATTAGCTCATGATGCATTGTCTTGTAATATCTCGTATGATGTGCGAGTACGGAGAACTGCAGGCAAAAAGTGGTATTGTTTGTTTCAGAGAAACAGAGCGTGAATTTTTGTACCCCTTGGCTATTGTGTCAGGTGATACTGATGACGTTGAAGAGTTTTTATTGACCATTCGATGACAATTCGCTTGAAGTAATGTTATAATTTTACTTTCATGATGATAATAAATCATTATGTAATATATAAATATAACTTTTTAAGTACAAGCTTTTGTGATCCCGGATATCACGTAGCAGCAGACTAGTGCTACCCAAGACAAGTAAAACGAGCGCAAACACGACGGGTCTATCTTGTTTAGAACAGAAGTTCCTATGGCCACCTTCCGATTCCATCATCAGATCAGCTCTATAGTACCATATTATTGCATTGTCATGCGATATACATATGCGTGCAAAATTTCAGCTTAATCGGAAACCGAGAAGTTGTTCAAATTTGACTTGCAAGATTTCACCCGAACTTACATACATAGGTACATCCATTGCAAGTTAAATAAAAGCTTGTCAAAATCAATACACGGGCTGAATTTAGATTTTAGTTTTAATTCCATTGTATTTTCAATAACGTGGTATTTTATTGTAAAGAAGATACCAAAAGCTTTTAGCTCAAAACGATTCACAGCAGTCAAATTTTATCAAATTCTTGTTAGGGACAAAGATTAAAAACCTATGTTTTAGGATATTGATAGTATTATTCACTAATATTACTATTCACTAATTATAAATAATAATATATATTTATTCACTAATTATACTTTTTAATTACTTACTTATACTTTTTACTTCACAAAACTTAAGTAGGTAACATCATTTATTCTAACTTATACTAAAATATTTACAAAATACCTAAATAATAAAATAAAGTGTTTATTTACTCGTCAATTTGACTTTACTTTGCGTCACAATGCGGTCCGTCGCGAGCCATCCCGCCCCCAAATGTTCCCATCAAACTGGCTGCATTGCCTCGTTGGATCGCTAGGGATATCTGTTGAACGAGGAAATAACCTGATCTGGGATCACGTCCATTTATTCACTAATTGTCAAATTAGTGAATAAATATATATTAACAGTCTACTGATAGACTTAGACCTACTCACGAAAAGGGAGTACCTATAACATACCTATTCCAAATGTATTTTATCTAACTCTAAATTTACTCAGGTTAATCACCTCAAAACCTATGCTAGTCTATTATCTCCTATTTTAAAATAATTTTGAAAATTATTTTTGCTTACCCAGTACTCATCAGCATTATCTATCCTTATGTTAGCTAAAATTGGTATATATGTATTTGTATATATGTATGTATGTAGGTTATGAGATATGTATATTATGTATGTTTATAAAATACATACCTTTATCTGTTTATTTTTATTTTATTTTTTGTAAGTATCTAAGTATTTTTTATTCTCTCTCTCATTATTTATTTCACAGTATTTATTCACCACCGACCGTAATTCTATTTTTCGTGTCCAGTCCATCCAAAGGTTGCCTGGTAGAAATCGCCAAAGGCGATAAGGCCGCCCTTGTACAACATTTTTTTGTGTAGTTTCTGTTGTACCTGTATTACTGTAATTTTGGTGTACAATAAAGAAATATTTATTTTATTATTATTTATTATTTATTTACTCCCGATACCGTACCGATCACAACATATTTATTACATATTTATTTGTCTAAAATACCCATTTATCAATACAACATCCATAATCACCCAATTATACAATAAACGGACAATAACAAATACACCGGATACAATCGAACATAACCATACATTTGAAAACCGAACAATAATTTAAGGCTTGCTACACACTCGGTCGGAAGATTTTTCAATCAGCTACTCAGCATGATGCCTAATTAAAACTATATCTAACGAACTAGAAACACCCTGTTGTAATCGAATATGGTAAAAAAATAAAAAATACATGTGGAATAATCGTGAGCTGTATAATGGACTGAATAATGCATATCTAATTAATTAAAAGTTATTGGTTTGGGGAACGCAATTACAGTGAAACCTGGATAAGAGAGAGTTGAAAGGACCGCCATCTAATTCTCTCTTATAGAGGTTTTTCACTTATCCAGGTTTCTCACTTATCCAGTTTCAGAAGTGGCTGCTCTCTCTTATAGAGGTTAAAAAATACGTCTAATTTGTATGTAGGTATCTACATGCGTGAAAAATGATAAATATGTTTATAAATAGTATTTAGGTACTAATTGTTCGGGTTGTGTTGATTAGAATTGAACATATAGATGATTTTATTTATTCATTCTAAAAGGCACTTATTAAAATTAAGAAAATTAGAAAAGTCGAATCTTTGTAATATTTCCATGTCCTAAGACCACAGAGACCGTGTAGGGTCTGTTGAATTTATTATTTTATAAAAGTTGGATTCTGATAAATCAAATTCATTGCGTATTTTATTTCGAGATTTTCCACTATTGAACGCATTAAATACCAATCTTAAGCTTATCACTTAACGATTTATTTATTTATTCCTAAAGATTTATTTATTAACTTTTCTCCTCAATTGATACTCAACTGTAGTAAGTTTAACCAATAAGATAGTGTAAACGCACATGTGGCTATTCCAAAAGAATGTGATACAAAAATAATGTTAGGTAGATGAAAGAAAAACACATAATAATTTTGAATAGAGCACTATTTCAATAAACAAGATAGTATAGACGCACGTGTGGCCATTCCAAAAAAATGCGATACAAAAACAATGTTACTTATTCCCACAAAATACAAAAAAAAAAGAATTGAACACGTTCCGAAATCAACGGTAGTTATGTAGTTCCACGAAATTTAAGAATGGGTCATAAAGTGCAGATGTTTCATTACCCTCAACTCTCGCTTATAGAGGTTCAGACAAGTAGTACTCTCAGTTATAGAGGTCCATGAGGGAAAAACGACTCTCTCTTATAGAGGTTTTGGTCTCTCACTTATAGAGGTAATTGATGGGTAAAATGACGGGACCTGGCAATTACTCTCACTTATAGAGGTTTCTCACTTATCCAGTTCTCAGTTAGCCAGGTTTGACTGTATTTGTATTGTTAGATAAAGTGGATTATGGCACGCAGGTTCGGAAATTTTGGAATTTTGACTAAGATTGCGTGCTACGTTAAAAAAGTTATCTCATTTTTAGGGTTCCGTACCCAAAGGGTAAAAACGGGACCCTATTACTAAGACTCCGCTGTCCGTCTGTCTGTCACCAGGCTGTATCACATGAACAGTGATAGCTAGAACGTTGAAATTTTCACAGGTAATAATAAAAATAGAATAAAACAAATATATAAGGGGGGCTCCCATACAACAAACGTGATATGTTAAACTATTAACAGACGATCGCACCGCACCGTGACCTTGGTGCGCTCCGGACCATATTCGATAGTGTGTACATCGGTCCGCCGCACATTATTATTATTATTGACGGTCCGCTCGGTCGGATGGTTCTGTCAAAGGATTTGGTGCGGTTCGCGCGTTATTCGCTCGTGTGGCCCACGCACCGCACCGTTCAGCGCTTTAGTCGCAATTCTGCCTCCGAGCGAGACACGCGTAACGAAGTTGTAATGGTGGCGGCGTCGGAGCAAGAAGCCGTAAATATTACGGAGAAAAAGTTGATTTTAGAAATCATCCAAATTTATAAAGAAGTTCCTTTGTCAGTCGCATATGAACGAGTAAAAAAGTTTACTCGTAGTCACACTGGTGTAACAAAGCGGTGTAACCACGAGTCTGGACCCGACTGTTTAAGTCTCTGTATCTTAAATAAAATTTTGCCCATTCTTTCCTTTTTTTCCTTTGCCTTTGGATAGGCGTGCTATCTACGACGGTTGCCGCAATTAAAGCTATTTTAGCTTCCTTTGACAAAGGTTGGAGGCATGTCTGACGCGATCAAGCACGGATAGCACACTGGACCATCTCGTGTGCGGTGCGGTGGTGTGGCGTGTCGAGCGCACCGTACCGGTCCGGCGGTTCGGGCGGACAAGTTCGATCGTCTATTAATGCTTTTAACAATTTTTTTGGTCGATATTAAAACCATTAACAGACGATCGCACCGCACCGTGACCTTGGTGCGCTCCGGACCATATTGGATAGTGTGTACATCGGTCCGCCGCACATTATTATTATTATTGACGGTCCGCTCGGTCGGATGGTTCTGTCAAAGGATTTGGTGCGGTTCGCGCGTTGTTCGCTCGTGTGGCCCACGCACCGCACCGTTTAGCGCTTTAGTCGCAATTCTGCCTCCGAGCGAGACACTCGTTACTTTTCTCATAACTGTATCGGTTTTAGTAATATATGGTTTCACCATTTCCAGCAATTCAGCAAATAGATCAGAACTCATGCGAAGGTATATACGAAAGTCTTCATCGTCTAGTTCCTTTATCAGTCGCATATGACTGTATGAGTCTCTGTATCTTAAATAAAATTTTGCCCATTCTTTCCTTTTTTTCCTTTGCCTTTGGATAGGCGTGCTTGCTACGACGGTTGCCGCAATTAAAGCTATTTTAGCTTCCTTTGACAAGGTTGGAGGCATGTCTGACGCGATCAAGCACGGATAGAACACTGGACCATCTCGTGTGCGGTGCGGTGATGTGGCGTGTCGAGCGCACCGTACCGGTCCGGCGGTTCGGGCGGACAAGTTCGATCGTCTATTAATGCTTTAATAACAGCAACAGGTAGACCCTTGGAATGGGGCTAAAGGGTCTGCCATAGTAATACGGTACGGGACCCTTCGTGCCCGAGTTCGACTTGCACTTGGCAGATTATTATATTTATTTACAGACCAACAGCACAAAATTAAAATGAAACTTAATTATACGGATAAATATAAATAGCCAATGTAATAATTTTACTAGGGAATCTATGTTTAGTCTCGTGGCTAAAGTCATACCATAGACAATAAAGAGCTTTTTTTATAAGTTTGGGAGCCATTTTTGTGAAAACGGGAATTTGGTTTTTCTTCTCAATTTAACTTTAAGCAAATCTATGTCGGTCCCTAGTTACAGTGAAAATACATTCTATTTCAGATTATCCCACATGTGGACTTAGCTAATGAACACGGCCTCATCAATGTTTATTCTCTCTCTCACGATTCCAACTAGCATTTTAATTAAAGTTTCGTCTAATAATAACGTTTTATCGAAATTGATTTAGTCCGGTATCATTTACCCGCTTCGAATCACGACTCCAACTACTAATTAATTAAAATTAAATATTTAAAATATCAAATTAGAAACTTTTTTAATAGTCTCATCATCAGCATTATCTGGACATAGGCCTCCCTTATGATTTCCCAATAAACTCGGTTGGAAGTGGCTTGCATCCAGCGAGTTCCGGTCCAGATACAAAGTCGGTGGACGTGCTACGATGCGCTTGTCGGCGCGTGGTCACCATTTGAGAACATTATAGCATCATCGACAGTACTGCTGAACTGTGTGCCTTGCCCACTGCCATTTCAACTTGCTAATCCGCTGGGCAACTTGCTAAAACCTAGTTTTTAATAGTCTCTAAGAGCTATTTTAAAACTGCGCATGTTGTAGTAATTAGTTTGGGATCAGAGACCGTGTGGGCATACATTTATTTTAATATTTAATTAATTTTTATTATTTAATTTTTATTTAATTTTTAATAATATTTAATACTAGCAGCGCCCCGCGGTTTTACCCGCGTTGTGCCCGTTCCCGTGGGAATTTCGGGAATTTTTATACATATAAACCTTCCTCTTGAATCACTCTATCCATTAAAAAAAACCGCATCAAAATCCGTTGCGTAGTTTTAAAGATTTAAGCATACAGACAAACAAATAAACAAACGAAAATAGCGACTTTATTTTATACTATGTAAGGATTTAATTTCAGAAATTCGGAATTCCGATGAGTCGACTTTAAGTTTTCTTGCGAAAGTCACAATTTTGCGATGTTTTAAAATTAAACATTTTTACTACGTCTTTTAAGATTTTATTAAATTACAGTTTTGTCTTACTTAGTAGGAAGTAGATACTACTTTAAATAATACCTTATAGTTTAAGGTAGTAGGTAGTTATCGTTTTTTCAAATTCGTAGACTATTTTACAATTATTTATATCATGAACAAATTGATTAGTGGAATTGACCTGTAACAAATATCTGTTATAAGTAAAGAGGACCTATTTGAGTCACATACTCAAAAATATCATGTTCTCGGAGCGTAAGCATGGCCTACAATTTGCGGGATCGCGCCGGATGCAAGTCACTTCCAGACGATTTTAACGGAGATATACCTATAAGAGAAGCCTATATCGACGACTGAGACGTTAAAATAACAAACTCTGTAATTTATGATTATGAATCAAATAACACCCGATGATCATAATTATTTTTCGCAAAAAATGGCATAACTGACTTCAACCGTGTACAAAATTCGAATTCGCAGGGATCGATGTAGTAATATTTACATGTTTATTAACATAGCTTAAAAAACATTGTCATTGTTTACTACCTAAAATAATAATACTACAATAAAAAAAGTACACAAAATAAAATACCTACCTAAAATAAGATACAAAAACAACGACCAAAACTCGAAAAAAAAGACTGTGTCCTTGTGGAAGGGTGCCAAGAACGCTGGCTGCATTCCCGCGCTGAACTGCTAGAGAAATTCTCTGCGCGAGGAATGAGCCAGCTTTCTTGTCACCAGCAGCGTCAATAATATTTGGCGAAAGTAAGTTAAATAATTTGTTTAAGGATGGACCCCACGGACCAAAAGTTTCGACGCCCAGCGGTAAAAATACATATTCACTTGTAAGTGATGCATATTTGCGCCGCTTAGCGTCTTCTGCAGCCTCCGCCGCGGCTCCGGCTCTTTGAATTGTCCCACTGAGGCGAGAAGGGGCCAAGGTATCGACGCATGTTGCATCCCATACCAACGCCCTTCCACGCTCCCAGGGGAAATAATAATATTTACATTTTTATTGATTCATAAAAAGTAGCTCAGCCGATTTCGATAACATATAAACGGGACCATATGTAAAGTATGATCTACCACACAAATACATTATTATACAATTTAACTTTTTACAAATACACGCTTTTGAGATCCTGAATATCACGTAACAGTAAAGTTCTAACCAAGGCAAGTAAAACTAGCCCAAGCATAACGGGTCTATCTTGTTTAGTATTGGAGTTCCTATGGCCACCTTCCGACTCCATCATCAGATCAGCTCCATGGTACCATATTATTGCATTGTCACGCGATATACAAATGTGTGCAAAATTTCAGCTCAATCGGAAACCGGGAATGTGGTCAAATTTAACTTGCAAAATTCTACCCGAACTTACATACATACATACATAGGTACATCCATTGTAAGATAAAATAAAAGATTGTAAAAAGGAATTTAATTATTGATATCGGACTACTGTGTAAAAAATTATGCGTAGTCATTTATGAAAAAAATATATAAACATACGTATCGACTTGATAACCTCCTGCGTTTGGTCGGTTAAAAACAAAGTCATCTAAATAACTTTCAAAATAATTTCGGTGCTTCATTTAACATTCGATGTTTTGTAATTAGCTGTTCACAACGAATCAATTCTTCATAATGAAGTTAAGAATTATGCTAATAGAAATAGTTTTTAGCATAAGAAAGAATATGAAGCCATGAATATTAATTTTGTTAGAATACATAATGCTCGTGGGAAATACGCGACGCAACAACAGGTTTCTGTGGCTTTTCCTGTATTTCTAAGCCTTTCTCTGGAACATAAAATATGCTATTAGAAATATTAGAATAGTATAGAAATTAGGTGCTTACTCGTTTATGTTAGGACTTTGGGATTTGTAGGACAAAATTTCAAAATTATCAGTTTTATTTTTCGAAAATAGATAGATAGATAAACTCTTTATTGCACACCAAGAAATAAACAAAAAGAAGAAACAAAAATACATAACAGTGTAACAGTGGGCGGCCTTATCGCTGACAGCGATCTCTGCCAGGCAACCTTAAACCTTTAAAATAGTTAAGAGGCGTATTGTTTATCAAATTCTTTAGATTTCTTTTTTTAAAAGGAGATTTTGTTTTTGTAGACTAATACATATTATATTAATTTAAATGAATAATTGCAGAATTTCTAATTCGTAAATTACAAGTTAAGTACCTTAGTTTCTTTAAATCCGTTATTTTGTACAAAAGCTAGCCTAGACAAATCAGCCTATTTAAATCATATTTAATATTCAGAACTCTGAAATTTCTTATAATATACTTACCTATATTTACCCGATATGAACTGCAAAAGCAAAATCATGTCAAAGAACCTCTGATATCAGGCTAGCAACCCGGATTACACGAACTTACTTATGGCATAGAAACAAACATTAAAAACACAGTAACTTTCTTCATTTAAAAATATATATGTAGTATATCAGTCTCTGGCAGCCATATGACAAGCTTTGCTGAGTTTGGGGTCAGAGTCCGTGTGTAAGATGTCCCCTAGTATTTAGTTAAAAACAGATGCAAGATCATTTGTTGTAATATTAAATAGTGACATATTCAAAATCCTGTTAACAATGCAAAGGTCTTCATTGATAAAAAAGAAAAACAATAAACCAGAACGAGTAAGACTAGAATTTTAATACCACAACAAAAACAAAGCAAAAGTGTTGTTCCATTTGAAAATGTAATAAAAGGCGCAAATGAAATCGCACACTTAGCCGTATCTATGCGATGTGGACAGACAAAGTGAGAATTTTAAGGCTATGAACTCATTGTGGGTAAAAATAATCCACTTATTTTATTTTTCGTTTAAAAAGAGGCGTCTGCCTGGGTAAAATAATATTAAAATAATTGGTAGGTGTGTCACTTACAATCTTTTTATATTATTTTATGTATTATAAAGCTACATTTGGCCACCAACTAGCCTGATGGAAAGCGAAGTTGTAGCCGAAGATGGAGTTTGTAGACCTAGACGTTACTTATTCACTCTTGATTTCAAGATATCCAGATTTTAATTGTCAGGAAACAATGACGAAGGCAGAGCATTCCAATCCCTGAAATTTCATCAATCGATTTCGAATTAATCTTAAAAAGTCATAGAGTAGATACAAAAAGGCGCTCACAGTTGTCGGGATCTATGGAATTGTGCATTACTCGTATATCACATTCAACTTCTTCCAAATTTGTTCCACTTATTCTTGACCAACCAACGGTTGCCGTCAAACGCTTTAGAGTTATTTAGACTTATCCTACGAGTACCACCCTAGTAATGGCAGCCACATTGAGCTCCTCAGCATGTAGGTTATAGTTTGTAGGTAGCTTTATGTCTATATATATGTAAGTCAATGCAAAAAGTACCTATTTAGAAACTATTTTTTTATATTGTGCAACGAAAAATGACAAAGATATAGCGCGCCAATCGAGTTTGAGTTTGTAACTTCACGCCGTTGTGAAAAGCAGCAGTTGTTGTACTGCGTGACGTTATGCGGAAATCTACGTTCTAACAGTTTTTTTTTTTTCATATTTGTACGCTCAATTTAAAAAATATTAAATTTTTTCTATAAACTAAATAGGAATTGAAAATCATTTCGATGTAAAGATATTTTTAAGATATGATTTTGGCCAATCGATACCAAGATTTGACGTAAAACAAAAAAGTGCTCGTCATGCATCGTATTCAATTTCATTCATATATTGTACTTTTTTACGAATGTTATATTTGTTACCCACTTTTGTCATACTTTTAGGCCGCTAAAATAACTTGCATAGTTCTTGTTTGCACATAAATAAATAAAAAGCTACTTTACCTATAGCTTTGTGTAAAAATAAAATTAAAATGCATCGAAATAATCCAATTAAGTAGGTTTCTAAGCATGAAGCCCCTGACATGACTAAACGGTTAATAAAACCGAGACCTACAGCTTAACGTGTTCTCTGAGTCACGGCATAGCTTAGTTGTAAATACTACTTGCGGTCACTCATACAATTCAATTATAACTCATAATCTACTTTCCATACTTCAAGTAGGTATTGTGACTGATAGAAAAAATATATGACGTCAACTGTTCTTACTTTACTTTATCATTAAGAAAAGAAGCAGGTATGTACCAGGCTTACATGAAATGTAAGAACAAGCGTACAGTAATATTTGCGAATAATCCGCAAACAGGTAATACTATACGGGGAGTGGGAACAGTGCGCAGATAAAGAAAATATCAAGACTATTATAGCCCGTCGTATGCACGTCGCTCTGTGTGCAGCTTAGTGTGGACAAGCCATTATCAAAGACTTTTTTTTGTACCTTATATGGAGTGTATTTTCTTTAAATATAATTAATTTGTAAGTATATTTGTTAGGTATTGCCTATTATTAATATTTTGTTAAGTGTTTGTTTCTATGCTGTTTAAATTTTCTTTCTGTTATGGCCACGTTTTTTTGTCAACTGATATTTTCTATCCGTGCTTGGTTGCCTGGAAGAAATCGCTTAAAGCGATAAGGCCGCCAATTAGATACCTATTGTTTTGTTTTTGTCCTTATAATCTGTTTTTTATGTAATGTGGTTGTCTAATAAAGTGTTGTTGTTTGTTTGTTTGTTTGAGTGTTTCTAGACGACAAACATATTCTAGAATATTGTACCTATCTTTACGAACAACTTATACCTACTATGGCGCCAACTTCAAAATCATGAACAAAAAATTTCATATTGATAATTATTTTTTCGCAAAAAATGGCAATACTGTCTTCCATCGTGTACAAAATTCGAATTAAGTAGATATTCTAGGTCTGCTAAGAAAAAATTGTACCTTCGTGTCATTATGTCCTACTTTTACTATAAAATCTACTTTAAAGTCTCGGGAACTTTACTATTGAGCGCAAAAAGATCATTGAAAATAAAATGAAATTTATTTTAGCTGCTTGAGCTAAAATAAATTTAGAAATTTTAAGTTTGATTTTTAGTTAACGTTGGTAATAACAATAAGAAATTGGCTGAGCCCTTTTTGAAAAATCAACAATAATTTAAACAATTCGAGCGAAATATTCGATTTTTGCACGATGAAAGGCGGCCATATATGGGTATAGACATGTTTTGCGAAAAATTATTATTTCCTTAGTTTGGGTCGGAGACCGTGTGTAAATATATTTAATTTATCTCATAAATCCAAAACAAAGGCATATCCACACTTTGCTTCCGTCGCATCAGACTGTATCTTTTGTAGTATCGCATCCAGCGCGCTGTCATACAGCGGGCCTTAGCGAATTAACACCGGACTTGGTTGCTGGTCCGGGGGCTTTGTGGGGCCGCCACCGCCGTTATGTGGCTGTAACTTATAATGATTGTAATTATTGTGCTGCCGTGAGAGATTGCTAGGATTACTGAGATGACCTTAAGATTATAACAAAATTATAGAAAAGAAATTGCCACCGATTCAACTACCGTCTTCTATAGGACATGCCTCCCTAGTAAATTTCCAAAAGAACAGATCGTGAACGGCTTGTACCTGAACTGTTAATTAGGTAATCATTCCAACTTGTAAGTGACTGGCTATCTCACCCTGCGCTTACTAGTACGTGGTCTCTATTCCAGAACTTTACAACCAAATTGACTAAAAGTTGAGCATGTTTTAATATATTGCCCGCTACATCTTCAATTGCTCATCTTCTGAGATATGTCAGTGACTTTATTACCAATAGTAATAGTAGGCTTTAGCGAGTTAACACCGGACTTGGTTGCTGGTCCGGGGGTTTTGTGGGGCCGCCACCGCACCGCCGTTTTGTGGCTATAACTTTTAATGATTGTAATTATTGTGCTGCCGTGAGAGATTGCTAGGGTTATCAAAAGATAACCTACCTAAAATGACTGTAGGAGTTGAAAGAAAGATGGAAAGAAATCATCCAAATAATCACAGTCTTTCGACTGTCTCGGTGGCTCATTGGTTAATGACCCTGACTCCTGGGCAAAGAGGAGTGGGTTCGAATCCCACCCACGGCAAGCATTTATGTGATGAACATACGTATTTGCTCTGTGTCTGGGTGTTATTAGGTATTATAAAAGTTATGTATTTAAAAATATGCATCTGTAGTATATCAGTCTCTGGTAGCCATATCACAAGCTTTGCTTAGTTTGGGATTAGAGACTGTGTAAGATGTCCCCAAATATTTATTATTATAGCCATAGAACTTTTACTACTGGATGTAAGTATCTCCTGCAAATTTCCAGCTTGCATCCAGCGTGTTTTAGGATTTTGAAGTGAATCAACGCACCGCGTTGATGGACTTCTACGCCGCGTTTGTCACTACCTAGTTTCCATCAGCCATCATTTCTGTATGTCAAGTGCTCTGTCCTCTGCTACTTCAATTCGCTGAATCGTTGGCCTGTGTCCATGACTTTGGTACCATCAGTAACTGCGGGCCTTGGCTAATTAACCCCGGACTTGGTTGCTGGTCCGGGGGCTTTGTGGGGCCGCCACCGCCGTTATGTGGCTATAACTAATAATGATTGTAATTATTGGTCTACCGAGAGAGATTGCTAGGATTACTGAGATGACCTTAGAAATATGAAGAACTAAAAGTAGAAATTGTCATGTATTTAGGTAAAGAACGTCTTGTGTTGGCGTATCGAGAGTGGCTTGTAATCGGCGCAACCTGCGCTATTACTCGTAAACTCGTAATTAGGTCATTAAGCCACCTTGTAAGTAACTGGCCGTCGCCTTATAGACCTCCCTATTCCATTTTTGACTGACGAAACGGAGGAAGTACTCAATTCGACGCGTATATTTGTTTTGTTTTTTAGTGCGTCACTACGTAAAAACTTATGCGTGGTTAACGCATAAGTTTTTACGTAGTGGTCTGATTTCGATATATTTTTTTTTTGGTAAGAACATACTTTGAAATTGGTTCCATTCAAATTTTATTGAAATCTGCTGAGCTATTTTGGATAAATAAACAATAATGTGAAAAATGCTACATCGATCCGTGCGAAATATTCGCGAATTCTGTGCACGGTTAAAGTCGGTCATGCCATTTTTTGCGAAAAATAATTATCTATATGACCACTCGTAAGCGGCTAGCCATTATTAATCCAAAACACAGATTTGTTCCTGGCTTGGATGGCAATGCTCCTCAACTTGTAAAATAATTTCACGTATTTTTTCATGACTTAGTGGTTAATAGCATAGATTGATAAACGGTTGTAAAAATCCAATAAATTTAATTTCTTTTCACTGGTGGTAGATAGAATAAATTGACTTTCAAGTTTTATGAGGTGGGCAAAGAAGTTCCTAAGTTGGCAAGGAAAGAGTGCCTTTATTAACTACAACAAAATACAATAGGTACTAAATGCTAAAACTACCTACACTAACTAATACAAAAAAAGCATTGGATCATCCACAGACCCTTGAAGGATAATGTGATGCATATAATTGTGAATAATTTAATGTCTATGTACTTAAACTTGCAAAAGTGTGAGTAAGACAGCTGTGGTCGGATGAAAAGCCGTTAATTATTATGTTAATTTTGCATTTCCTCGAACACTATCATGAAAAGAACTGCCTGCTCTAGTATGCTTAAATGAATCATTAATCGCTGGCACGCAGTACTGGAATAGCTTATAATGTGGGCTGCATTGTGTGGAACTCGTTCTATATGGTGTACAAGCTAATAAGTGGAAAGCTTACTAATGTAGGACGGCTTGTTCGAAAAAAGTACCTAAGTAGTCATTTCTCAACGCTGTAATTTAAGTTGATAAAATACGAGTATAAACACTTTACTAATTTGGCGTAAGTATCAGAATGCGATCTAGCTTTATAAGTAACTAGCAGCGCCCCGCGGTTTTACCCGCGTCGTGCCCGTTTTCGTGGGAATTTCGGGAATTTTTATACATATAAACCTTCCTCTTGAATCACTCTATCCATTACAAAAACCGCATCAAAATCCGTTGCGTAGTTTTAAAGATTAAGGCATACAGACAAACAAACGAAAATAGCGACTTTATTTTATACTATGTAAGGAAGGAAGCAACAGGTACGAAAATCCAATTTTTTGAATTGTTTATCACAAAAATAACTCTTTAGTTTATTCGAAGTTATTTAACAAGTTTTCTCACAGAAGAAGAGCGACGTGTTGATGTTAGGGATATGCTCGGAGTCTCTCTGTGAGATCAGGAACGAGTAGAATTTTGTAAAAGCACTAAAGTTACCGACAATCGGCCAGCGAGTTAGCAAATTAAAATGCCAGTGGATAGGGCACATTGTTCGTATAGAATAAATGGGCGAGGGGGCTGTACCTACAGTTTTCGAATTGAGACCACGTACCAGCAAGCGCGTTGTAAGATGTCCAACCTCGAAGTGGTCAGATTAATCCAATACCCCTTCATCCCCCCAACAGTTCTATGTGCTCTGCAGACTGCCATTTGAACTTGCTAACATTAGGGTGAAGAAATCACCCACGAAATGCAGACCAGTGAGTCAGGGTGTCCAACCCCAGCAAGGACAGCAAGGAGCAAGGGCATACCTCGGATTGGATCCTGTCTCCAACTAACATAACCAGGAGAAGACCCTAAACTGAAAACCCTTTGGGCGTTAAGACCATGTTCATTTATACATTTACCTATAGGTATATTTGTTCATGTTCATTTATTATTTATACCGGGTTATCAGTACCTAATTAATTAATACCCTTTCTGTACATCAACACAAACAACTTTTGTTCTACAACTTTTACCAATTCTCAACAAATTTCTGTAAAAAAAATTAAAATGTAGATTCATCTGCTGATTTTGCAGTTACAGTACAAATAATTGTTTTTTACATGACTAACTAATATTTACACTTGATTACAATTATATACACAGTATCTGTATTGAGGCTTTTTAGAAGGAGTTAAATATGTTGAGATTGGTCAAATATATTTTTAAATTGTGGATGTAAATTGGAGGTAAATAAATAAGAGATTTTAGAAGTGGTAGTAAACTAAAGATGTTTGTTTTGATGTACAGAATTTGCCCTTAAAATATGCTAATTGATTACCTGTATGATAATTTTAAAAGTTAGTAATCTAATCTTAAACAGAAACTTAGAAAGGCTCTGCTGGGTCATGTCGTAGAATTTCTGATGATATCTCTGATAAAGCGGTAGCTCATTATTATCAGGTATTAATAGTTTGTTGAATTAATTTTATAGAGTGTGGAGAAAGCACCTCGTTGTAGAAATACCGATTTAGTTGGAATTACAACTTACTCGCAGTAATTTTATAACGTAACTGACAAGGAAGAGCTTGGATCCCACGGCACAGTTTGCCCTAGAATGGGATATAGTGTATAGGTCTACCTACCTATACACTATATCCCATTCTAGGATACATCTAATTTGTGTTAACGTTTTGGAACAATAAACGTTTCGATTATTTTTTAAACACTTAAAAGTAAAGTTTATGCAAGGGGAAGATGATTTAAAAAATAGCAGGAATTACATGGACGAGAAAAGCACGAGACCGATCACTATGGAAAATTCTTGGGGAGGCCTATGCTGAAAAGAAAGACGATCAAGAGTAACAAATAAAAGCAAATTACTGGTGTCGAAATAAAACAAACGTTATATATATTTTTTTTTAATATACAAGTAATGGATTAGAAATAGGCACCACATGTTTTTTAAGTTAATTGTTAATTAAGGTTGTCATTATCACTAAAGTATAATTATGCAACATGCGAGTAAAAAGTTCATATTCCGTCTGTATAAGAACGATCAGCTGTTAAAATATGTCCAAAGTCTACATCATCAAGCATAAGCTTTTCAGTTCCATAAAGAAGCTCAACCAGCTAAAATTGACTTAAATAACTAATTTCAGAGTCACACCGAACGGCCTGGCTAGCGAGTTGTAAGCAGCGTCAAGAAAAAATGATTAATGATATTGATATAATTACCAGACTTTTTTTTGGACGACACCACATTATAATTTACAATTTCTAGAAATATCGCGAAAAACTACTAGATGTTCCACACAAAATTTTCATTGATGAAATGTTTGTATGGAACAGTTATTTTTAGGGTTCCGCACCTAAAGGGTAAAAACGGGACTCTATTAGGGACTTAGTTTCCCATTTCTGGGCAGTAAACGTGAAACTTACCTACCTATAACTACAACCAATACCGTAGCGCTCGTAGCGTAGTTTGACTACGTGTTTGTCAGCGATCACCGAAATTAAGCAACTTTCCGCACGGTCAGTATTTGGATGGGTGACCGCGGGTGGCATTTTCCAACTGAACGCTACCGTGGCGTACTTACTTTACTTATACATATAATTATGAGTACAGTGGTAGCCTAGATTATGTCTGTCTCTAGCATAGGTAAGCTTTTTAGCTGAATCAAGTTTAACCAGGTAAAATGGAATAAGATAAAGAATTTCAGAGTCCCGGAGTCGTCGAAGTAAAACAATTAACCTCCGACCGCGACGGTGACGGCCTGGCTAATGAGTTGTTAGCCGCGTCGTGCCCGGGACCGCATTGGAAACAGGGATGTGAATGAAACCTATTGTCGATATTTTTTTCATTGAAAAACTATATTTACTGGTAAAGATAATCAGTAAAAAGGTTGAAAAAGATGCATACGTTATCTTCACATCACATGCATCACAGTCATGCTTTTTTGGTTGCAGCTTCACATTTTTTAGCAATTATTTTTCTCATTTTTTCTGTTTTATGTGTGTGTGAATGTGAATCAATAAAGAGTTAATCTATCTATTACAGTTTTTCGTATGCAGAATTGATAACAAGTAAGAAGTTATGTAAAATAAATATTGTCAAAACCAAGATTGATCGAAATATGGCAATACACATATTTTTGTAGTTTTTGAGTGGCAAATTTGCATGCTTTTCATTTATATCATTTAGTAATAATTTGCAAAATAAACACTAGCCGCCTTACCACAAAGAATTTAAACACGCTTTAAACACTGTTTTACCGTGCAATTGGTACTGTTACTACATACAATGTTGTGCTACTGTTAAACAATGTCTTAAGCGTGCGTAAAACTTTTGTGGTAAGACGGTAGATGTTTTGGAAGCTCATGGCAAAATAAGTAGTGCTCAAATCAATATTTAGCTAATCAAAGTTGAATTGCAAGTATAAAGCAAGCACTATGTGATTAAAACATCTATACCTCATGACTAAAGCCTGGATTGAGCTACCAGAGCCAAAACTAAGCTCCTTTTCGGAACCTTATACGTATTTTTGCTTCGCGAAAGCTGTCAAGAAACTTTCCAGTTAAGGTTAATGACGTAAAAGTTACATGTACCGTTATGACGTTTATTTTCCAAGGTGGAAAAACGAATAAGCTTCAGTTCAGGTAGCTTTTATACAGAGCTATCGATGAAAACGCATCGATATCGGTACATCACTATAGTCCGAGCGGCTCAAATGCGTACACCACAACGTGCAGTAATTGGTTTGCTCTACCATTCGATTTTTATCTCCAATTATTGAGTTTTCGCGCCAATTAAATATAATCTAGCTTCCGGTGGAAGCCGCTTAGCTTCGATACAATCGTTTCATACTAGAAATGGTCGATGGTTCACTTAATAGAGCCTAATATGTAGACTTTAAGACTAAGATAATTGCAAAGCTCGTTTGTTGTTACAGCTTTGATGTGCCGCGTTTTAATTATTTCGAATTTGGATTTTCAATTAAGATGTAGAGATAATGGGATGATATAGATGTGACATGGTCTCTTGATCTGTTATCGGTGTTATTTAATATCTTTAGTTAATTATAGAGTTGTGCAACAAAGTTGCTGTTAGTTTAATAATGAGACATAAACGACAGATGCCGATAAACACATTACATAATTTTTTTGATGTGCAGCATATTTGTCACCGACTTCCAACAAGGAGGAGGTTCTATGTTCGTCTGAATGTTTTTGTGTATGTACCTACATCGATATTTTCGCTAATTATGAAACGAATTGAAAAAAAAAATAGTCAGAAAGGGTATACTCTCGAGGTGGTCCTATTTAAATTGTATCGACATCGGCTGGGCCGTTTTTGCGAAATCAACAATAACCAAAAAAATTGCATGCTTCAATTCGAGCGAAGTATTCGAATTTTGTAGGGGATTTGCCATTATTTGCGAAAAATAATTAGTACTTACATTATTCATCATCATCATAGTGTTTAAATCAGTCGTGGGGTATTTCCTGAGACATAGGTTTCCCCCAGGGCTTTCCAATAAGATAGATTTCCTTCGCCGCGATCGCCTGTTCATCTTTTGGGTGGATGGTGTACGTTGCACTTACCGGTGCGTTGTTGTCATTTGAAAACTTTGCAGTCCAGCGGGGCAATTCTGTCAACCGATCTCGTTACTAAGGTGACACGTTCTTGAACCTGGCTCGTTTTTCTGACAGTTTAGAGCTGTCGGAACTGTCAGAAAAACGAGAGAGGTTCAAGAACGTATAACTTCCGTAAAGAGATCGGCTAACAGAATTGCCCGGCTGATGATTTTCAATCTGTTTGCTAGGTTTCTTACTACATTTCCTTTTTAACGGACTATTAATAATTATTTTACGCAAACAATGGCAAAATCGCCTTTCATCGTGTACAAAAACTCGAATATTTCACTTAAATTGTTACATACATGGTTTGGTACATTATTGTTGATTTTTGAAAACGGCTCAGCCGATTTCTGTAAAATTTAAATGGGAACACTTCAGGAGTATGCCCTTTTAAACTAAAAAGAGATTTTTGGTTTTTGGTTTCGATTCGGTTCACAATTGACGAAATTATCGATGAATAAAAAAAATATATACAGACGAACATAGAACCTCCTCCTCTTTGGAAGTCGGTTAAAAATACGGAGCGACGAGTCTATTCGCAGTAGCAAATTTATAACATAATATGTCAGTTGTGTAATGACTCGTCTCATGTTCGAGTGGGATAATGCCAAGTCGATGAATATAGTATCTAGTACCCGGCTCTGTCAAAAGCACAATTATTTTTAACCGACTTCCAAAAAGGAGGAGGTATGTGTATGTCTGTTCGTATGTATGTATTTTTTTTGTACATGTTCATCGATAATTTCGCCAATTGTGAACCGAATCGAAAAAATCTTTTTTAATTTTGAAAGGGTATACTACCGAGGTGATCCCATTTAAATTGTACAGAAATCAGCTGAACCATTTTTGAAAAAACCAACAATAATATAAGCAATTCGAGCGAAATATCCGAATTTTGTACACGATGAACATCGATAATTTCGCCAATTGTGAACCGAATTGAAAAAATATTTTTTTGTGTAAAAGGGTATACTCCCAAAGTTGTCCCATTAGCGAAATATTCGAACTTTGTACACGATGGAAGGCGATTTTGCAATATTTTGTGAAAAATGATTATTATTTATTGCAAAAGACTTATTGCAGATTTATTGCATGACTTCACCCGTGTACAAAATTTGCGAATATTTCGCACGGATCGATGTAGCATTTTTCACATTATTGTTGATTTATCAAAAATGGCTCAGCCGCTTTCAATAATATTTTAATGGGACCAATTTTGAAGTATATTATTTCCAATAAAAAAGAATTATTGTAACCGGATCACTATGAAAAAAGTTATGTGTGGTATTCGACGCGTATATTTGTACTTAAAAGAATAAATATACGCGTCGAATTGAGTACCTCCTCCGGTTCGGTTCGTCGTTCAAAAACAGGAATTGAAATAAACTGTAATTTAAATATCTACCGCCACAATGGCGAGGAGAAACAACAAAATCTATATTTAATCTAAGTGCAGATGACACGCTTCGTTCAAATACAAATATTCAGCTTCGTGTGTAGATACAATCGCGTGAATATTCCGAATATCGAACGCGAATCTGCGGATTACTACCATTTGTTCTAGAATCTACTATGACTATAATAATAAGACTAAGTTATAAGTATTGCCGTCTAGCCATATCTAAAGCCTAACAAAATTCTGACACCAAAGCTAGGTATCAATTGTTTCCTATATATATCCAGCCATTAGCCATTGTCCACTGGTAGACATAGACCTCCTCTGTGGAAAACCAATAAGATCGGATGGAAACAGTTTGCATTTAGCGCGATCCTGTAGCCTTAATGACGTCATCTGTCCATTTGTAAAGATGCATCCACACTCTCCACTAGGCGACACGAGAACCTCAGCTGTAAGCTAACTTCACATCCACCGACTTGTATACAAGTTAAGGATGTTAAGTTAGCTACATTATGCACCATAAAGACCACAGTCAATTTATTTCCGTAAAATAGTTATTGGACTTTTTATTGGACTACTTCAACATCCTACAACAAGAATGTTTCAAGTTTAACCCTAGAAAGATAATCATATTTGAGTGTGCGTTAAAGATAATCATGCGTAAAATCGACGCATGAGTTTAAACAGGCTATAAACTACTATTTTTCTTACTGATACTAAAAAAAGCTTCTTTGATTGGTTTTTCTATGTATTAAGAAATAATATAAACAAGATTATATTAATATATATTCGTTTATTTTACTTTAAAAAAAAACAAAACTTGGAACTTCTGCAAAAATTAACAAAACGTAGCAACTATTATTCTTTGGGCACAAATATATATATTTTTTACTTATAATTCGTAATTTTAACTTACATTCTAAATATTTGAGATATGTTTAATTATATTAGCCTAAAAGTATGTTTTATTACATTAGCCTAAAAGATAATCATGCGTAATTTTGACTCCGCTGCCGTTATATTTCAAAAATGGTGGCACTTACCCGACACAGACGCCACACGCAAGCTCCATGCGACGACTGAGATTACTTAAAAGCTCAGCGCCCGATTCGCGCAAATAAGAAAGAGAGAGCAATATTTCAATGGCGCATGCGTATTTTTTACGCCGATTATCTCTCTAGGGTTAAAAATTGATGCTATTATAGTAACAAATATATTTTTAGCCTCGGTTCAGCGGGGTATAACCAGTCCAAAAACTCCAGTTTTGCCACCCGATCTATACCAACTTCCATACTTTATACCTCAAAATATCTAAACGATCAATTAGTTTAATACCATCTGTCGGGGCACGTAAATTATTTGTTCTTATCTGATTTCCCTGTATAGTTTTTGATTACCCAACGCAATTACACGAGCGAGAAAGTTACGAGTACCGTCTCACCGAAACAAATAAACCCAGCACCAAATCCCCATTACGGACACTAAAATCTCTCACTCGAACATTCACGTGACAATTATCACACAAACGAGCCATTTTTCTCACATCAACACGTTTTATCGAGTCGCCCGTGAAAAAGTACGCAATTCGATTTTACGATCGAGAGTGGTTCGAGAAACAGGAGTATCGATTAAACGATGAACATTCGAAGCTCGCGTGAACGATGCCATCGACTTCGAGTGGAATCAAATATATTATCTGTGGAAGAATTCACGGTCGCATAATTTGTACCAATATCCGTGGATTAGGTGATTTGAGATAGGAGAAAGCTTGGGACAAAGGCTTTTAAAATTGAACAGACTTGCGGGTGTTCAGTTTTATGTTAAAGAACTAAAGTAAGTATACAGGGTTATTTCTAATCAATTAGCATCCTTTTAGGGGCTTATTCTGTACATCAAAACTAACAACTTTTGTTCTGCGACTTTCGTAAAAACTAAAAAAATAATGTTTTTTTCATAGAAAAATATCGTTCACCCGCGACAAAATGTATGAAACAGCTGATTTTTTTTAGTTTTGGCAAAAGTCGCGGAACAAAAGTTGTTAGTTTTGATGTACAGAATATGCTCCTAAAAGGATGCTAATTGATTAGAAATAACCCTGTATACATTCTTAAAGGCCAGATGGCTTGCCCTGGTGTCAGAGATTTTAAGGAGCCTAAAAGCTTCTTTCTTTGATAAATGATCAAAACGCAAAGTCTCTGGGTAGAGCTAAGTTGTAAGCTGCGGTCACCCATCCGAAGTCTGAATTTGCCGAATGTTGCTGAACTTCAATGATTGCTAAGAAACATTTTGTCAAACTACACTTTGAACTGAGGTAAAACTCAAAACTGAGGTGCGACTCAAAACTATAAAGAACTCAGAACTGAGGTAGGTACAACTCAAAACTACCTATATAAACAAAAGTCTCTCTTGGGGAATTCAAATCAGGAGTAAGGTTTTTTTGGAGTTCTTCGTATGTTACCCATGTCAAAGGCGCAGTTGTCAAATTACTACCAATTTAAAATGTTGCTATCCAATTTTAATGCTTATGGTTATGTAAATATTGACGCTACAATATGGGCATGATGACTTGATAAAAACATTATTATAATTAGTCCGTTATTTAGATTTTCAAAAAATATTGGACACTTATTTATATTTTATAACTTTTACTTTGATAATCTATTTGACGGACTATTTATATTTTGTGGTCATCTAGCTGATTGAGCTCATTATTTATACCTAGTCATTCTCAAAAGTTTTTAGTAGGTAATTATTTTGGCATATAAAGAAAATTTGGCGAAAGAGAGCAGAGAGTTATGCCTTGCAATGAGTAAAGTTTCAAATGATAATAATGATGCAAAATGACAATAACAAAGATTTTATTGAAAGGACCATATTATCATAGACCCACCTCTATTAAAATTTCTCCATGAAAACTATGTCCTTTTCACCCTAACCTTTTCTGCTTGCCGATTTCAATATCGATTCTTCGTATTCGCTAGAATCGATTCATGTTTACGATTAAACATTTGATATTCAATCACGGAGTGGACAAAGGGTAAGGAGTTAGCTGTTAGATCTCTCGCAATAGTCCCAATGCTTTCTATGACTCTTTAGAATGCTCTTTTCTTAGTAATATAAATTGTGTACCTGTGGAACACAAGTGCAGGGCGCTACCTATAAAGAGACCTAAGGGTCTGAGTGTTTTTGAAAGTATTCGTTATATCGAGTGAGGGAGAAAATAATTATGCTATATTTTAGTCTAGAATACTCTTTTCTGAGTAACATAAATTATATTCCTTCGCAACACAAGTGCAGTGTTTACATACTATTTCTAGTTAAATCCAAAAGAACGAGTCTTTTTGCTATAGAAAGTATTCGTTACATCAAGGAAGAAAAAAAATGTTGTGTTCGTAGTTTTATCATCGTCGTCTTTGCATATATGGGATTTCCACAGCTGGACATAGGCTTCTATCATAGATCTCCAATAAGGCCGGTTGGAAACAATTTGTGTTTAGCGTGATCCTGCGGTCTTGATGAGGTCACCCGTGTACCTTGGATCCTACGAGTATAGGTAGGATATCTCCACTCGAGTACTTTTTAAACTCATCATCAATATAATTTATTCACTTCATAATCAAAAAATTTGATTGTATTAAATATGTTGGTAAACATGGCACCTGCTAAGTGACACATAACGACATAAAATGGCAAGAGAATCTGCTTCTGCATGACCATCTGGTGTGTTAGAGTTTCAAGACTTCTTTTTCGAGACAATTTAAGGTATAGTTGGTATCTTTGGTTAACTGGTAACATCAACAATGATGATAATACGTACGATGTATTTGTCAATAATGCACATAAGGTGTCTACCACGCCTAGAAAAGTATATCAATGATGGGGTTGTATGCCAATCCATCCAAATCGTAATATGCACGTTATAGAGAGATTGCCGTTTCGTTTTATGGAGTTTCGTAATAGAGAGTTTACACTACATTAGAGTTTGGAATCGATTTGAATATTAAAAATAGACGATTTATGACGCTGCCATAAAAAAGTGGAGTCAATAAGATATAGGTACGTTAGATGGTTTTTAAAGCCGTTCTATTATGTTTTTACAATAGAATTTACATTTAATTGCAAATAAGTGTATTGTGTGAGGAGATAGACCTTTATGTAAGTGCGAAAAGGCTGATGGAAGTAGCAGATTGCACAATGTTTTATGGATATTGCACTGAGTCAATTAGGTATTAGGTGCTAAAAAATTTGCTGCCGATAAGACGTGTATTATTATTACGCACTAACAACTGTACGTGAAATTGGTAAGCTTTGTTTAAATGTCAACGTTTTTCGTACATAAATCCTTAAAATCCTATAAATATTATTTCAGTTTTAAATTTTTTTGTTAAGTCTTTGAATACCTAAGCAATCAATTATTTTGAGCAAATTACTAAAAAAATAATTACGATTACACATAAAGTAACGGAACTGTGTCGGAACGATGGCTTGACTGATTTGTGTCAATTGGCTCTAAGTGTTAATTTACATTTTAAAGCAAAACAACATCAAAATGTTCAAAAGTGCCTGCACCTTTAAACATTTGATATTATTTTACAAAAATCAAGAAAGTAGGTAGGTATTTTGTAGAAAATTAAAATGTTTTTTTCCCTTTCATAGGGTAAGTAACTTCCATCCATCATCATCCATCCATCAGCCGTAAGACGTCCACTGCTGGACATAGGCCTCCCCAATGGATTTCCAAACGTAACGTAAGTAACTTATTGGTACAAATATATAATTCAATAACTATTTTCAAATTTTATCGTATGGTGATCACAGAAATTAAATAAGTTTTCTGTAACACTGATAGTTGTGTTTGTTACTCATATAAAGATTAAATTGATAAAGTCTTAATGAATTCAACAAACAGAGCTGATTGAGGCTTTGAATGTTTAATATCTAATAGGTATATACCTACTTACTATAAACGAATAAGACCTAAGTTGCAGCAGCGCCATTATATCTACTAAACATTTTTTGAAAAGCAAGAATATAAAATAAAATCAAGATTACATAAATAATTCTTAACATTCTTTAATATCTGAATACAATACACAATACTTTCAAATTAAGAACCAACAAATTGACACCGAAAATAAACTACTTAAAAAATTACCCCGTAAAATTCAAACCTGCCCCGAGCTCACATAGTGTGGAAAATTCATTTGACATTCACGCTTCTACATTGAAATCTAATCTGTGTATCGAAACGAACCACAATGCTATCTTAACGGTCTACTTACAATCTTTTCAATCGAATGAATTAAAATAAACACCTCTCTTACCATCGATTTTATCGACTATCGATATACCGTTTCACATTCCTAATTTAGGGTGGATGCCTAACAGCTCATAGATACGTACCTATTAGGGTCGGCAGACTAAAGCACTTAAGTCAAAAAAAATGTTTTTTTTTTTTAATACACTAACAAAATTATTTTAAATTAATTCATCGACCAACTAAAGCACATAAGTCAAAGCCATCTATTTCAATTTGAACTCTAATGGCGTACCTTTTCAACCTTATCATCTTCTCCACATCTTGTAGCGTTATAAACAACATAAATTGACTTAGGTCAAAAGGAACATGTAAAGTTTGTGCACTTTGCGGAATAAAAGTATGACATATGTCATTAAGATCGTTAAATGCGTCACCTTATCACTTTGTTTAACTTGAGGGTAGGCACTTGAACGTGTAATTTATGGAACAAAAAATGAAGTGCCCGTTTCGTTTGAAACGCAAGATGTTAAGCTAGTCAGTAGTGCTCTAATCATTGACAGCTTTGGTTTTGTGTTTATTTAGTTTAATGATATCATAATATTTTTGCTACTCATTATGGATTCTGAGCGTGGAAAGAAATTAGTTGAGATGGCGTTAAGATCCGTAACTACTGAAAGTAAGTCTGATCATTTTATTCTTTAAAATACCATACATTTTGGTAGTGAATAAGACTCTTCAATTAATATTAATCTGCTTTCATCATCAGTTTTACTACAGTGCACTTTTGGTGCCGTACATTTCAGCCTTGTGAATTCGTACATCGTTTAAAATACGTCGTTTTTTTTAGGCGAGCGGAATGACCAGCAACTAGGCCGTGCCTTCCACATCATCGGGGTTGTCATCATGCGTGTTAGTCAAGAAATTGAATTTTCAAGTGATGACTCAGTCCAAGATCCACATTATGTGTTATCAACAGACGCAGCAGTCTTGTCAAGTTCAAGTAATGGATCCACTCATCAAGATACACCCCTAAACCCAAGTTCAACGTCTACTATCAGAGCAACTAAAAAAAAAGCATTCAAGTCAGAAAACTCGAAAAAAAAAGTGAAACGCAACACAGGTCAGTCTTATCAAACATTAAAAGGAAAAGTAATTGGTAGTAGAAAAATGACAGAACTTACAACATGTCGTATGAAATGCAAAGAGCGCATATTATTTTGCTATAGACAGGCTAGTTTTAAAGAATATTGGCAAATGGGGACATACCTCAAAAGATCTACTTACATGGCTTCATTTATGGAGATTCAAGACAAAGCTACTCAAAGGCAGCGGACACTTGTCTTGATCCTGACCGGCAAAAATTTAGGACAAAGACATACAAATATTTTTTATTAATTAACGGAAAGCGTGAACCCATCTCCAGGGGATGTTTACTAAAAACGTTAGGCGAAAGTGATAACTTCATAAAAACAGTTGGCTTGAAAAAACAATCATCAGTAGGTGGTACTCAAGTGGACAATAGCCGTGGGAGAAGTATACCCAAACACAAAATCTCCGACGAAAAAAGGAAAGAAATAAAAGAACACATTTTATCATTTCCATCTTATGAAAGCCATTACACGAGAAAAAGCACATCTAAGAAGTATTTACCTTCTCATCTAACCATCAATAAAATGTACAATTTATTCTGTGAAAACCGAGACAATCCACCGTCAATAAAAATTTACAGCCAAGAGTTCCATAAATTAGGATTATCATTCAAAAAGCCCCGTGTCGATAAATACAAAATGCAAGTTCAGCTTTGTCAGGAAATACAACGAAAGGCTGAAATTATCGCTCAGCATGATCAGCACAAGGCAGATGCGGATCAAGCGTACGAAAGAAAGAAAAGTGACACACAGGTATACAAAAGTAACAACACTGTGCAAGTGTACACTTTTGATTTGCAGCAATGCTTACCCACTCCAGCACTAAGCTCTTCTGTAGCATTTTACAAACGTCAGTTGTGGACGTTTAATTTGACTGTTCATGACAACAAAACTGGAAAAGCTGTGTGCTACATATGGCATGAAACAATAGCTGCAAAAGGAGCTAATCAAATAGCCTCTTGTCTTTTCAAACACCTCCAAACATACTTACCTGAGAACACAAAACATGTAATATTTTATTCCGATACATGTGGAGGCCAGAACAGAAATTCTCATGTAAGTTCAATGTTTACTTGGGCTTTGCAAAAATTAGATTTGGAATTTATTGAGCACAAGTTTATGATTCCCGGCCATAGCCATATGGAAGTAGATACTGATAACGGGATTATAGAAAAGAAAAAGAAAAAAACAGAATTGCAAATCTATCACCCGCACGATTGGATACAACTGATAAAATCAAGCAGTAAAAAATTTCAAGTGGTTGAAATGCGCAATACTGACTTTTTGGACTTCTCTTCGCTTTTAAAGGGTCCGTTAGCATTAAGAACTAAAGATGTAGATGGACGACAGTTTAAATGGCTCGATAAAAGATCGTTGCGCTATGATTCTGACTTTGGCGTAATTTCTTACAAGGATAATCTAGAAGAGGAATCTCCATTTTTCAAATTAAACTTGAAACGAAGAGGTTCTACCGCACCTGACAATATCCCAGTCATATCGTTACAGCTTTTGCCTATGTCTAAAGAGAAAAAAGAAGATTTGATTTCTTTACTAAATTTAATACCTGACGTTTTCCATAAATTTTATATTGATTTACCTACTGCAAACGATTTATGAAACACTGACCCTGATATTATAGATAGTGAGGATGATGATTAAATTAAGTATCGTAACATAACAATATAACATAAGAAATTATTTCTGATTATCTTATAACTTAAGTCATAAGTAAGATTTAAATTTAAGGATAAAGTAAGTGTTCTTATTGACATAAGTCACATAAAAAACCTTCTGCTATTATAATTTAAGATGACATATAAATGCATGTTAGCAATAATTTAATACATCCCAATAAATCAAACAAAATAAAAAAAGAATAAAGAGTTTTTTTTTATTTAGTTTTTTTTTAGTTTCTGGAAACTATGACATTTTGACTTATGTACTTTAGTCTGCCAGCCCTAGTTATATCTTTTATCACTTTGATATTAAACTAATGATTATTTCTTTTAAATTCCTAAAACTCATTCTAAATACCAGAAAAATCTTATTTTAGAGTGGTGTGTGGAGTTCACACCACTGGCTTTTCGGTGAAGGAAAACATCGTGAGGCAACCTGCATATGTCCGTAGAAGAAATTCGATGGCGTATGTGAATCCACCAACCCGCACTGGGCCAGCGTGGTGGATATGGCCCAATCACCCTTCGTGGGTAGGCCTACGTCCTGCAGTGGACTATTAAAAAGGCTGATACAGAGTGGTGTGGAGAAAACTTTGAAATATTCCTAGTAAAATTATTATTGATTTTAAATCGATCATTAGTTAGAGGTATTTTAAAAATACTGGAAATAAAAATAAAATTCTTTGAGTAATCATCATTCTGTTTATTTTAATTGCAGTCTTTTAATGCTCTCGGTAATTTTTAGGGTTCCGTACCCAAAGGGTAAAAACGGTACCCTATTACTAAGACTCCGCTGTCCGTCTGTCACCGTTTTGTATCTCGTAAACCGTGATAGCTAGAAAGCTCAAATTTTCACAGATATATATATTTCTGTTGCCGCTATAACACCAAATACTAAAAACAGAATAAAATAACTATTTAAAGGGGACTTCCTTACAACAAACCTGTTTGTTGCCGTCTTTTGCTCGATATTAATATTGACAACAAGTAGATAGGTATACAAACGTACGGTATGTTCCCCCAGTACGGCTCCCATACGATACGGAACCCTTCGTGCGCGAACTCAACTCGTATTTGGCGTTATTTGACTTCACGGTCTGCAAGATAATGAGGATACTACTTATTGGTATTTAAATATCGCTAAATAAGTGATGCACTGATCTGTGCATTTGCTATGATGATTAATTGCTATAAGATGCATGCCTATAGCGGTCAAAATTCTGGGTGATAAGTAATCAGAGTATACATCAAATCAAATCTAGTTCTACTCAAAACAATAGTTTACAACTTGAATTGGCAATGCTCTTCAGTTTAGATGTTATTTCACGTGCCTTTATCAGATGATATTTCAAAGTAGTAAGTTCGTATGGGCCGGTTGGCTAGCCCTGCGGGCTCAATTCTGTTAACCGATCTTGTTGCTGAGGTGACGCGTTTTTGAGCTTCTCTCGTTTTTTTGACAGCTTTGATTCATTAAAACTGTCAGAAAAGCTCGTCGGGAGCGTATCACTTCGGTGACGAGATCGGTTGACAGAATTGCCCCGCAGGTATCAAAAGCGGTTAAAACGACCGGAACCTACAATTTAATGTGTAATTTTAGCAACGGCAGCGCTCAGCAGTAAATAGCACCCGCTGTTACTCATCCGAAGACTAATAATGCTGAACGTTGCCTCAAGTAAATTCATCGACATGGCATTTTAGGTATATTACTAAGTAACATCATTCATATAAATCGTACTAAAGTCGTACGTTTAGTGCCTTCACACGTCAATGTCCAGTTCATTACAATATTTATTTTTATTTAATTCACATGTAGCTTTCGGATATTTACATTTACAATTTTATTAATATGGACCTACGTGAAACACAAAACGTTATGGGAATGAAATTAAGTACTTTTTGGGAATGTAATTAAAGGATTTTTGTGAGGGTGTTCAAAAACGATTGTATTTAGTCTTACATTTCGGAGAAACACGACTACGGAATCTTATAAATAAATTAATAGGACGCTTAACATAATAATATAACTGCACTAATATTGTTCTTTTAATAATAGCAGTGAAGTTACATTATCTCAGGTTCACTATAAGTAGAAGTAGACGTTGAAATTAATAAACACGAAGAGGCTATTTACAAATATGTAAAATAATATATAGGTAATGAAGAATAATGTTATGTTCGATTCACCGTAAGATTTATTTTTTTATCTCCTTATGAAAACAAAAGAAGATCGCATTCTTAATTTGAAAAGCGCGCGCGCGGTCCGCGGAGGTCGGTTGCGTCGCGCGGAGGTCGGACACGTCGCGCGGAGGTCGAAAACGTCGCGCGGAGGTCCGTAGCGCTGGCGACCGCAAAGGCTCGCCACAATAACAATACTTTTTTAACCCAAAATTCAGGTTGGTAATGAAATTTCTTACAGACATTAACATTAAGTTAGTGACATTCAATTTACTGCGATGTGTTGTTAGCAAACAATATTGACCGAGCGAGCGAAGAGAGATAAGCGCCTCAGTTTTAACTTGACAATTTTGTTTTTATCTGTCGAAATTGTGATCACCCTTTATTACAGGCGGCATAATTAACGACTTTTGATGAAACTAGCTATACCTACATGGATTCTATTTTTTTTGTCGTCAGTGATTTTTGATTCTGGGGGAATTTCCCTCAAAAATGGAGGGAGAAGGAGGAGGGGAATAAGCTGTAGTGCTATTTATCAACCTATTTCGATAATATATGGCAAGATTGTATCTTATCTAAATACTAACAAACTTACGCGTGTGAATCAAACCGGTCAAGAGCGAGTTGAAATATAGACTTATGAAAATTCCCTTAAAGAAATTTGCTGCGAAGTCTACTCATCGGAGAAATACTAGTATTTTTCGTAAATAAACATAAAACCGATCCTAAACCAAAACCTTCCACGTTCACAAATCTAACAGCCCGACAACTTTAAAAAGCTCAGATTAAATATTTAAACGACCGACCGCCGAGAAGACACCCGTTCAATCTCCTCCCTTGATTGATGACGTCAAGACCGAATGGATGACCGAATGAAATCGATTTAGTGAGCAATGGCTGCCATTTGCATATGTATGGAAGATGGGATGAGACTTTTATAAAGATTTTGCTGAATTTTGATTTGCTAGGGCTTTGTAAGGTGTATGGTGATGTCGTAAAGATGCTTAGATTGTCGTTCCTTAGAATTTCATCAACTTTTCCCTGATCACAAAATAGTTTTAAAAAAGTCACCTTAATGTTTTCAATCGTATAAGTACTTAGGTAACTGAAGCTTTGGGTTAAATCTTTCATGTTTTTGTCTCACTTACCTTATTGAAGCTCTAGTGCTGCCTCTTTCTGATTTTATAGATTCAATTATATAATATTTGTGTCTGTTATGTACTTACTTAGTTTTTCCTACGACATAAATAGCCATTATTCTTCACTATAACTACTATGCCAAACATAGATTTTATTTCAGCAAAATCAGATTTTCTAATACACTTTACAAAATGTAGATTTTACTATGTAGATTTTCTGTTAAGTCCACAATTCATGACGATAGCTGAGGGCTCGTTTTAAAACCATGGCAAATGTCAGGGTTTTAAAAATGTGGGTTTTTAAACACCCTTCGACATGGCTATATCACTCCATAATATGTGTTGTCATTGTTAGCATGTCAGTTTCAATTTAGCATTTCAATCTAACAGTATTTTCTCATACGTACCGTCGCACGCGCAGAATTACTTATACGAGTACAAACAATAGTAGTGCGTAATTCAGTCGCGTACCTACTGCAATCACGCAGGTGCTGGACAATGGCTGCGTTTGCGGGAGTGGTCACGCGCGTCCGGCGATCATAGCCATTACAGCCTGTACCCACTGAGGACGATGTTCTGCTGTACGACTCTATTAGACGAAAAAAAAAACAATAATTTTAAAATATATCACTGTAGCATGTGTAGAATTACTTATACAAACAATAGTGGTGCGTAATTCAGTCGCTACAGGCAGTGGGTACAGGCTGTAATGGTTATGATCGCCGGACGCGCGTGACCACTCCCGCAAACGCAGCCATTGTCCAGCATCTGCGTGATAGCTGTATACCTACAGCAATCATACAGGTGCGGGACAACGGACAATGCGTTTGCAGGAGTGGTCACGCGCGTTCAGCGATCCTACGATCGCCATTAGGGCTGTATTTCACTGGGTCACCATGGCGGCGCTACCAGTTGCCGCTCCCAAAAAAATGTGTACAGCTCTATAGAGAGTTACTCACCTCCTGTCCGTTTGATTGTGCAACAAATTTGGCGGCGCGATCAGCTCAGACTCGCGTACAGAATGTTACGGTCGGGCCACCACTAATTACTATAGCTCTGTATGGTGTCTGTCTCACTCAATCGGACGTCAGTCCAGCCACCACGGTGGCGCGACTGGTTGCGCCGCCATGGGGTCCCAGTGAAATATAACCCTTACAGTATGTACCCACTGTAGACGATAAACTCGTATTTATACCTTATTTGATGGCGCTAGAGACTAGAAGATAAATAAAAAAATAGTTCAAATATATTTATCACTAGTCATGCTAGCGTCGTACGTTCATATCATGTTTAAACAACCAATAAAAAATACAGCGTGGCAATGCAGCCAGCATGCTGGGCACGCTGCCAACTGGCAGTGGGCTTGAGCATTTGAATTATCTTTAGACCTTCATTGGTCTGTGGATGATCCAATGCTTTTTATGTAGTAGTAGTGTAGTTTTGTTGTAGTTAATGAAGGCACTTTTGCCTGATTAAAAAAATAACAAAAAAAGTGTTATCATCCATATTTGGATAGAGCAAATAAATCACGCTCTACTTTTTTGTGTTAACTTTAACTTACTATTCAATAAGTTTTAATTTACTATTCAATAAGTTTTAACTTATTATTCAATAAGTTTTGACTTACTATTCAATAAGTTAATAACTTACTATTCAATAAGTTTTAACGTACTATTAAATAAGTAGGTACTTAAAGTATTTCAGTTTTTTGAACGTAAAATTTTAAATAGATATCGAGTATAGTGCGTACGCGCCATTATTGAGATTGCCTTCGATTTTACTGCGTGTGGCCGCGATTGTTTACATTCACTGGTTATTGTGGGGTTTATGAAGCAAACCTGTCCTGGGATAGATTGGACATTGTCCTTTCTACGATATGCTTATTTTGAATACTTCGCTATACGGTTTTATGATTAATTTTGCATGGAGCTAGATGAAATAGCCCAGGTGCTGCTATAATGTCATCCATCCATCAGCTGTAGGGCTCTACTAAACATACTCGTAGTCCTCCCCTATGGATTTCTAATAAGCTCGATTAGAAACGGCGCGCTCCTGCCGTCTTAATTATATCGTCAGTCTACCTAATAGGTAGTCGTCCTACGCTGCACTTGCTGGTACGTGTTCTCTAATCGAGAACTTTACGAACCCATCGGCCATCAGTTCTTTGAACTATGTGCTCTGCCGCTTCCATTTCTTCTTGTTAATATTCTGGGCTTTCGGTAACTTTGGTTCGTCTGTGGATCTCCTCATTGATTTTCAAAACAAATACAGTCAAAACTGTGGTGCTTTTGATTTTTCTCTTGGTTATGATGATTTGGTAATAGCGAAATGATAATGCGATTGATAGACAAAATGTAACTGTTAGATGGGCAGCTTTTGATAACAAAGTCATCTGGTCTCTTCTCTAACTTACTTACGGGAGTCGCTTGTCTTGTAGATAGATAACTGGCGTATGGCAGAAGTTTCGGAGAAGTAATATGAAAAGGTTTTAATTCCCCAACAATAATTAAAACCAACAACATTTCAACGCGTTAATTTTGTAGTTCAATCTCAGGAAATAGCCGCATTACAAAAATCAACGGCACTTTCCACCGAACTTCCAAGTAATTTATATAATGCCATAGAATTTATTGATAGAACAGGTCGCCGCATTGCTACCATAAAATTGTATCGAAGAAAGTTAAACAAGCAAAACTCGTCGATAATTATAGTATACATACGTACGCTTATTGCTGTAAATAGGTGGCTGGGATTGTGGAAGATCAGAAGTGGGATACGGTATGATAGAACTTTGTTTGTTTTAATCTACTGAGTCTCACTCACATTAAGCCTGCTTTGCACGAATGCGCTAGGTGCAAGCTGTTTGCAGCCGAGCTTATTGGAAGTCCATAGGGGAGGGCTACGTCCAACAGTGGACGTCCTACGGCTGATAATTATGATGAGTCTCACTTTTTGAAAAAAGCTTTATGTTACATTTTCATTATTGCACTACTCTCTAATATGTTTTTTTGAAGAACCATCTCGCAAGATGACTGATCCAAGTTACAAAATGACAATTAACAGGGTACATGTCAGGGTCAGGGATGAATCATGGTATCATGATTGATCTGATGGCTTATGGGGTTAATATAATGTTCTAGAATAAAACTGTGTGCATGGCAAAGACGAAAAAAAAACTAGAATCTCGTACGGATTTCATATCATCCGCATCGTCATACACAGTGCTTTCTCATACACCATCCAAGACGCTGGAACAGGTAAGCCACCTGCCCAAATGCTCAAATGGTTGAATGGCACCGTTCTGCTCTGGCCGCGGCCGCAGCCGCAGATCGTCTTGGTGTGTGGATCTCCTGGGTTCTCCTCATCTCTATGGAGATCCTACATAACTCATCGTAATATTATTAGTGTTAAGTGATTTGTATTTGTGTGTGTTAAGTGATTTGTAATTTATTATCATTGTTAACTTATTTGACATTGACGTAAGTAATATTGTTTATCATTAGTGTAATTGGTTATTGTTACCGTGCTAATTTGATATAAATAAATAAATAATAAATAAAAATAACACATATTTTTCCACTGGTTTAAAATATTCTTAAGCATCTCTAAAGCTGATTTAAACACCGTCAGGAAACTTTAAAACACTTGCATTAGTGGCTGATCTTAGACAAAGCAAAATAAGAATATCTGAACCACTTCATCGATCTGCGACAGTTTCTTCACATCGGAATAGAACTGGTCGCTACGACACTTGTCCATTGACAATCTAATTGCGATCGATTATGTTTATAGAGCTGTTAGTACACGTATCCGGCGGTACCAGCCGACAAACTTACTATTGCAGCTCAATGAGGATGCTATCATTGATTTTTACGAACTAATTATATATCTGTTCAACGGTTTTTATATTTTTAATATTTATACACCTATTTAATAACTTGGTGGTTGATAAAGATGAAATATGTGGGATTTAAGTGACGATGGAATGATAAGGTCCAAACTTGATTGGAGTTTAATAGTAGTAAGAACTGTTTCATGTGAGAATTACGAGTAAGATGTTAGCAGTAAATTAAACGTTGTGAATTTATTAATGACAATTAGTAGTATTTTCACATCGTTTTCAATAATGTATAGTAGTGCTGCGAATTTAACGATTAGGTAATGCGTTTTGATTAATTTGTTACGTTTTGCTTGTTAACTTTTACATTAGACTTACATGCTATTTGGACATTAATTTTGTGATTTGAACAGATTAACTGTTAATGATTAATTTCTTTAGGCTTCAAAAGTATTGTTTTAAAATAGAGTGCTAATGTGTTGTCCTGTGTTCTCAAAAATGAATGTCCAAATTCCAATCTTTTTACCAAGGAGTACTCAAGAGGTACTCAGAATGGTTTTATGCTAAATAGATACTTTAGAGTACTATTACGCTATTTTTGACATGTACTCGTAACTGCTATGTGATTTTTAGTTATTTTAAACTGTTATTTTTGACGATGCTATTGCAGACATTTCAATTGCAGTATTTCTGACACCTAAATTTTTTGAATTTTTTATTTCTAATTTTATGTAATGTACCGAATTTTAATTAATTTATTGCAATATTATGTATAATAATTCTGCTGAGTACATAATTAATAATTGTTATTTTGACAATTCGTAAGGTATTGCTCATAGTATATTTTGTATACCAATGTATATAATTATCCTTACTCAAAATAAATGTCTATCTATCTATATCTAAATATAACTGCTACAACAGCTGTGCGTGCTCGAGGTTTTTTAATTATTTATTCATCCGCCGCAAAAAATTAAAAGCACATCAAAATCCATCTGTTTGTTTGTACGTTAATTATCATATAATAATGATTTATACTCGTACCACAAGCGATAATGTCAAAGGATTTTTCTCCGTTTAGAGTAATTTCATATTTTCGTGTTCTGATTATTATGGCATTGCTTGTAAAACATAGAGGCGTAACTGCAAGCAGCCTGGAACAAAAATAAAATTGGAAAATATCAAATCACAAATTAACTAAGCATTACATACCGTTGTTGTTTTCTGCGACTTTGTTTTTACCATAATAAACGCTTATTTGGACTACTGTACAAAATCTGGCCCGACTTAGCAAGATCTTGTTTTAAGCACTTTACTTTTAGAATAGTGGTAAAAACTCATCATTGTTGAAGGAGGTGCTACCAACTCTATATAAATACAAAATTGCCTACAATGTACACGCAACCAGTGATTACCTCTGCCGGTAGGACAACTGACAAATAAACAGGATCCTGCCAGGAGTTACGTAATTTATTATGCACCATCTCGCTGTTGTTCTGGAAATTGTGGTGTGGATGCACCTCCATTATCTGTGGGTAGACCTGATTGGCCAGTTTTAATTTATGTTTCACCTGGCCGTTGTATTTTTATTGTCTGCATATTTCTGCCTATTGCCTTTAGTTAAGAATTATTAATTAACCCGTGGTTTCCCACAATATTCTAAATAACTTTTCTCTCTCAGAAGCATGGCAATGGGACAAATAGTCTTTCCACCATTTTATCCCCTCGAAGAGGAAATAATGGATTGACAATAACAGCTGACATTAAAAGTGGATAAAATGGTTTTCCCCCCATGCTGTGCTACCCGGGCTGAAAATTAAATTATATCCGTGGAAACAATCAAATCGATCTCCCTCTCTCTGTTCTTGCATGCAAAAGTATCAAAAGTAGATTTTTTTGTAAATGTACCATAACCCGATCATCATCATCATCATCTTGCCCTTATCCCACTAGGTGGGGTCGGCACAGCACGTTTCCTTTCGCCACTTCACTCTATCATTCGTCATCTCATCATCAACTCCTTTATCTCGCATATCATCTTTCACACAATTCATCCACACTTTTTTTGGTCTTCCCCTCCCGCTTTTGCCATTTACCGTCATATTAAGAGTTTTTTTTTTGACACGACTATCCTCCCTTCTCATTATATGCCCATACTAAGATAGCCTGCCACTCTTTAATTTCTCAGTCACTGGTGCTAATGTACCATAACCCGATAGAAGTGAATAATTTACAAATAAAATTTCATATATCTGAGAAGGGTCAGTTGAAATTGGGCTATGAAAAGAGCCGTTTGGGTCCTGAGAAGGACCTTTTGGGTTCTGAAAAGGTTCGTTTTGGTTATCCCTGAGAAGGGCCCTTGAATTAGCCATTGTGGTGGAAGGATTAGTCACGTTTTTGCGTGTCCAGGGTGCGCCGAACATGGTGTTAAATAGTCGTAGAAACATTCGCCACTCGGGGAGGCTCCTTCCATGCACAGTAATGTAATAGAAATATAATATGTTAGTCCAATTTATTTATCAAAATAATGATTGTATTCTATATCACTATACGCTTTGTACAGCAATAAGCTGATTTTTTCCCGAATCCCATAGTAAAATTTGTTCATAATGACGGTTCTTTCAACATAGTTTAAGGCAAACGGGTAACCCTTTATAGTATAATCATTATTATTATATCTGCTCATACAATTAGTTGAACTAAATACTTACTTATCCAGTGAACCAAGGATCCAGTTAGAAATTTTTACATTTTTATACTTCTGTAGATGAATAATACGATTAACGACAGGTTCTAAAATCCAGGTAATAATTTTAAACATCTTTAAAAGCGCAGCAAACTCCAAGCAAAAACAAAACCAGAATTTGTGACGTCAATAATTATTTTAACACAACAATAAATCAGCTAAAATTCCATTTCCGTCGTTCTAATCTATTCAATCATCTTCTGAGAACCGTGACAAAACTATAAAACGAGTGTAATAACCACTCTGTATAATTACGAGCGTAAAACCTGTCGCCTGGCAGGCACAATAATTTAATCTCAGAGGACAACCGGCGCCACTGCTATGTCATATTACTTGAGCGGCATAGTTTATATTCTTTACTATATCGGCATTTTAATTCCACTGCTGAGCATAGGTCGCTTGGTACCACGTAGGTTGGTTTGATCGTATAAGCACATTAGGTCTAATTAGGTATGAAATGAAGTAATGCGCCATCGTAAATTTAATAGCAACGTAAAAAGTGTTCTCTCTATCGAATGCCTAAAGTAAAAAAAAAACAGAAATATGTTAATTAGCTATTATAATTGCCATCTTCATATTGTCCTAGTACGGGTCGGTGAGTTCGCATATAGGTACTTTTCTCTTTTCTATGATCAGAAAAACATTATTACCTATCGCGTACGTCTTATATGACTCAGCTAGTTCAACATTTTATCTTAAAAAAATCCGTCTTCATTTTTTTTATTTCTTCTCCGCTGGAGTTATTTCTGAGGGACACTGTATTGAACTATCAAGTAATTTACATTTGCCAAAGTATTTCACCATTACATCATATTACCATAGATGTATATCTTTGTCACTGAAGCCAGACGGAAAAAGCTCGTCATTCCATACCTAAATGGAAGACACAACACTCAAGACATTTAACAAGTTTTGCAGATTAAACCTAAATTATATCAATGAACCGTATAAAAAGCCTCAAACCACTAACAGTAACTAATATTATTCTAAATCAGCAAATGACAAGATATTTTCCCACAGGGTGGTATTATCATCTCTATAGATAACAGGCGGCTGTCCAGTAGAGCGGGCCAGCTGAACAGTAGTCCGTTGTTATTACATACCGCCACTTGCTGCGTGCGTTGACTCCTTTTAATAGTATATTGCGTACCAGTACATTAGTTTGTTGGCTTACATGGCGGGAAAAATATTAAAAATATTGAAGAGTAAGAAGATTAGATTTAAAGTGTTTGCACACTATGACGTACCATACTATGCCCTTGCTAGGAACGTATCAGGCACATAAACAACACGATACGTTCTACTTTACCCACTAACGTACGTTAATAATAATCATCGAGAATATCATGCCGGTGCCTAAAGTAACTAATTGTCTAACGTTACTTACGTTCCTAGCATGGTCGTGATATGATAGAACGTGATAGGTAGAAAGCAAACACCTAAAGTAAGATACAAAAGAGCAACAAAACAGAAAGAAAATCAACGGAAAAAACATAATACTTTGTAGGTGTTCTGCACTACGCCCCGGAGGAGTGCGGATGCATGCCCGTAGCCCCGACACCAGGCGCAGTGATGGAAAACCCAGGCTTTTTGGGTGGTATAACGCAGTGCGGAAACTCCCACATAACCACTCGTCTGCCCCGAGGTGTGGTGGATAAAGGATTTTCCATGGTAAAAAGGTGGTGTTCTGCACTATGATCTTATTAACTGTAATACTTAAATAGGCATTACCTCTATATTACAAATCGATGCTTTTGGCAAGTCACAGTAGTAAATGCCATAAACAAAAGGAGTCTTATTTTCAGAAGTAAGTTATACGGTTACATTAGTCTATAAATACAAAATGCCGCCAATGAAGCCATTCACACAATTTTGCGATTTTTTCCTACAATTTCGTGATTTTTTCTTAGGTATGTACTCAGAAGTAGGTTATCACGGGCTGATGTTGACTCCCTTACAGTCTGACCGTATGCGGGCGTCACTCCATGACTACGAAATGCATGATGCCTATCATATAATGACACGATTTTCATACATTGTCAGTTGAGTTTTCTGGCTGGTGTCATCGTTTTGTGACTTGCGGTGAATGGCAAACGAACAATTATTACGAAGCATCACCACACACTACGACTGGTCACTTCCAAGAGAAATGTTCTTTTCTGTGTATTCAATTAGATTAGGTATTTTAAATTACACAACAGATTGCAATTCGGTTGCCAATATCTATTAGATTATTTCTTACAGAAGGTCTATACAGGGTTATTTCTAATCAATTAGCATTCTTTTAGGGGCTTATTCTGTACATCAACTTTTGTTCTATGACTTTTATTAATTCTCAAATATTCTGTTGTTCCATAGAAAAATATCGTTTACCCTCGACAAAATGTATAGAACAGCTGATTTTTTTTGAGTTTTGACAAAAATCGCAGAACAGAAGTTGTTACTTAGTTTTGATGTACAGAATAAGCCCCTAACAGGATGCTAATTGATTAGAAATAACCCTGTTTAAGGCTAAGTGGAGACTATTGTATAAGTGTCTAGTGCTCCCGCAAAAGTCCAATCAATTGTAACTGAATAAAAAAAAAACAACGGGTTGCACTCCGGGAGTGCCGGCAGAAGTGAAAACTTGCTCCCTCCTTCTCACGAATTTTTAATCTGGTCACGTGTCCTGATGAGAGTTTAAAATTTTTACCCATCTCAAAAAGTGCACAACGCCTCTAAATAAGATTTCACTTAAAAAAACTGACTTTAAATCATCATCATTATAGTGGCATTGAAATAAAATATTGACAAATATTAACTCACTGCAAGATTGAGCTTTTTTCTCTTTTGTCTAATAAATACTCCTAGTTATCTTAACGCCATGTAAACCCAGGGCAATAAGGAAAAGATTGGCACATCTCGGCTACCGTTGCTCCAGGCCCCGTCTTAGGTAATCTCACTTATTATGTACGTATTACCTTACGTAGACTCTAACAAACACTTTGATACCGCAAAGCGAAAATAAATGTTCCACGTCAGCTGATTGGCTTACAATTATTTAGTTTTTATGTAAATTTTATGGTCTAGTTTTCTGAATAATTGCTAATTAAGACGCCTATTCATTTTCCAAATCATTTTTCATCATAATCATCCGCAGCTTTATTTATCCCACCGCTAGGTAAAGGCTTCTCTTTTATGGTGCCACGTGTCTCGGTTTTTTTGCTAATCGTGTCCAATTCGTTTATACGTATCCAATGAATTCATTCATCATTGATTTACGAGTATTCCTGCATAAGCCTCCTCCCTTCGCCGACTATCTCTGTGCCAGTCTCATCCAAGTGTTGCCGACTTTGACTGCCTAGGTGGCTCAGTAGTTAGTGACCCTGACTTCTGGGACAAAGAGGCGTGGGTTCGATCCCCAACCAGGGCAAACATTTGTGTGATGAACATAGGAGTTTGCTCTGTGTCTGGGTGTTATTTAGGTACTATCTTTATAAGTAGGTATGTATTTAAAATATGTATATTTAGTAAATTAGTCTGTGGCAGCCATATCACAAGCTATGCTTAGTTTGGGGTCAGAGACCGTGTGTGAGATGTCCCCTAATATTTATTTATTACTAGTTGACCCCGCGAACTTCGTACCGCGAAAGTTAATAGAACGGAATAAAAAGTATCCTATGTCCTTTTACTGGTTCTAAGCTATCTCCCCATCAATTTTCAGCCAAATCGGTTCAGCCGTTCTTGAGTTATAAATAGTGTAACTAACACGACTTTCTTTTATATATACAGATTTATTTATTCTGAATATCGTCATGCTATGTATGTATAGTAAACGTGGCGGTTTACAATTCGTATAATTCTATACTCTCATTAAGAGACAATTTTAGCCTATCGTTCATACTTCATAGCACATATTTCCACTTCAGTTTGGCTGAAGACTTGGAGTGATCCACATCTCTAAGTCGACTCAATAGTACTAAACTCAATAGTAGTATAGTTTATTACTGTTTCTAGTACTTTGTTCTAATTGAACAAAATGAAACAGTACTAAAATAGCAAGAGATATACATCATTTTGTCCCATTTTAAATATAAAATTTAAAAGGTTAGATAAAAATGCACAATTGCACATACACCCGAACTTTAATTTCGATGGGTTTCACTACTAGCATTGAGCTATCTCGGGTGTCCAAATTCAAAAAGGTGAAAAGTAGGAAGGTAAAATGAAGAGATTTGAACTTTCTTACTGGAACTAGAGGGTTCAAATTTCCGAAAAAGACAAATGACCTAATCTAACCAAATTTTAACCATTTTGACATTCCAACTGGTGATTTTGACAAATGCGACAGGCATTGCGTTTTTTTTTGTTTCACTCACTCTCGCGTATGCTTTATAACCAGATATGAATAAGACAGCTGTAACGTAGTTTTTATTTGAGTAAAATTTAGCAATACTTCTATTACTTATAATTCTTCTGAGGTCGGCTCTAAATGAGGTGGCTTGACGAAATTCGCTCTTTTGAACCAGACTTTACCGACGTGGGGCTTAAAAATAAGTAGAGGCCTTTGTTTAGAACAGTACATAATAAGGTGAGATTTTTTTTTTACAGGTACTTAAGTTTTTAAGCTATTGCATAGCTTCTATCGCGGGCCTTGAGCGCGGGGACCGAATCCAGAAATTCCGTAACGAAAAAACCTCACGCTCCCCACTCCGACGGGCAAGGAGGTGTGGCTTGAAGGCCGTGCATCGTCTAACGTCGTTTCAGTTCGGCAGTCTTCGACACGGCGTTGTGTGCGATTAGACGCAATGCATTAAATTTTTTTTTCACGATAATTCTCTCATGTCCTTGCTAAGCTCAGTGAGTTTACCTGTAGCTAAGTATCATGTAACTTTTCCGAAAAAATGTAAGTTTAAGTAAAATATGTAAGTGTTAGTTTCAAGATTATTAACAACCGAAACAGCCTAAAGCGAAAATTCGAATAGTTTGCATTAATCGATGAGACATTCATGTCAATATTGTTGATTTATCAAAAACGGCTCAGCCGATTTCGATAAAATTTAATTGGGACCACTTTGGGAATATTCTCTTTTGAAATGAAAAATACATTATTTTATATCGGTTCACAATTGGCGAAAACATCAATAAACATACACAAAAATATACATACAGACGAACATAGTATCTCTTTCTTTTGAAAGTTAGTGAAAAAGCGCAATGCCATTGGGCAATCTTCTCATTCATTCTAATTCTTAACTTATTCTAATTTGTTTTTGATAATTAAGAATGTATCTATGTTATCAATGATGTTATCCATCTTTGGATAGAATAGTGACGTAAACTACTACTGGACATGTATATTGATAAATATATTCATTCCCCGCAACAGATTTATTATGATTTCTCAATATCGTATAATTATGGATCTCTTAAAAGCTTAGTTTGCTATTTTGATTTATTTGTGCTATTAGACAAACATTATTGGAACCAATTTATGACTTGATCCATTCAATTTGTGAGCGTACTGACAGAGGAATTGTATTAAAATCTTATTCCAGTGTATTGAATCTAGACTAAACCAACAAAGCAAGCAATAAAGATTGTCGCAATATCCCAATTCACACAGTATCTAAAACTGTTTCGTAAAGTCACAAAACAAAAAAATATAACTACCTATTTATTTTTATTTATTTGTTTATAAGCAAGCAGTGTATACTGATGTACCTATATCAAGCAGAGTCGAATAAAATTAGTATTTATATGTCAAGAAAATTTTTTGTTCAAAATATGTTCATAAAAGTCATAAAATGATTTTATTTATTTCATGTCTTTATTCTGGAAGTTTTTTGTTACATTAACGTATGTCGATTAATCGGATCCCTACAATTGAGACATACCTATTTATGCTCTTAAATATAGAAAAATGTATATTACTACAAGGGTGGTGGCAACCTTATGATTTGGACAGAGCAAGTTTGATGGAAAGTCCTTAAGGTAACTTCTTTTTCGACACCACTTCAAAAGAACAGAAAGAATCTGGCTGGATAACATGCGAAAGTTTAACGAAAATATCTGTATAAACTGGCTCCAATATGTGCTAACCAAACCTTAATAACTTGAATAGAACTTAATTTATAGATGATTGGCAAAAAAGAAAGGGGACATACGCCCTGAAATGACTGAGGAGTGTTACTCTGCAGATTAAGTAGCCGACACCTAAGTACGACACGGTAATGGTATCTATTAAGTATTCCGTCTTCATACAAACAGTCGAAACATACCTATGCGCTGCGGAGTTCGGTACACACTCGGTACACAAAAGTCGCAGGGGCACGCCACGCCGTAGTGTCAAAGGAACGTTTGGATTTGTAATCTGTAAGCGTGCGATTTACCTACCAAGCGGGCAGCCCTAGCACGTGTTACGTAGTGCGTGGCCACTTGGGGCTGTAGTTATTTATTTCAAGCACAGAGCGAGTCCTACTGCATAGATAGGTACCATTACCGTGCCAAAGATGTGTCGGGGGACTGAAATTCCGTGCTAGACAGTGACATAATTACGCGTTAGAGAGATAAAGTATGAGTATTAAAATTTGCTAGGAGTGGTGGACGCTTATGCGAACTGAATTGCACATCTAGCCGCAAGAGTTGATATAGGTATAATAATTGTGGCCTCGGACTCGGAGTGATCCTTCTAAGATACTATTATTTAATTTGTGGCAGACAGTTGAAACTCTTGAAACAATATGCCAATAAAAACGGTATGCAAAAAGCACGTTATTCAAGTCAAGTCTGCAAAAGTTTGAGAAACGCTTTTCTGTCCAAGCAAATACCACAAAGTCAAACAAAATGATAGAATCTAACTTCTCCAATGCAGAAGATTGCGTAAACGGCTTTGTCAGATCGATCACAATGCAGGAAATTGCATGCCTAGTTATAAGCCCCGGTTGAGTACAGTTCAGCTGAAATCAGTTAGTAAAGTGTTCTACATCCATGTTATGAAACTTCATCGTAATTTTAGTTTTTTTTTTATTCGAATTGGTTTGCGTTTGACCACATACTGCCTGATGTTGAGCAGATAAGCGGTCTAGATTGTAACACGCTTACCTAGAAGATACCTATTTACTCGATATTTGAAGACGCCCACGTTGTACTTTAGCGGGAAGACAGACCCAGGCAAAGCGTTCCACATATAAAATATCCTCTGAAGGGTATATACTTGCCCATTAGATTTTCAATAAAAGAGTAGTTTCTTTTTGGCACGTTCATTTTCCAAACGAACGACGTGGCTTATGGCAAAAGCGCCGATCGCGGGAAGCCAAATACCCCAAAAAGGGATAAAAGAAAAACAAAACGATGTGGTTTGAATCAACGTTTCTGATTCGTACGGCCAGGGAATAGAACAGACTGCCGGCTTTCTTGTTTCCGGAGATATGTAATCGGAAGCTTTTCAAAGTCAGACTGAATAAGTAGGTATCTTCTAAGTTTGCGTGCTTATTTTCTACCATAACGCCGTTTACCATCAAGCGAATTGATGGTCAAGCACAGGTTTTTTGCTATTTTAGTTTACAGAATAAATTGCACATTATTCAAGTCACAAGTAAGCCGTAAAAAGGGCTTACTTGGGACTTTCTTAGTCCAAAGTACAGGTGGAAAGATGATGTGGGAAACGATCTTCGCGAGCTCGGGAATGATGTCTGGCAGGAACTTGTCCAAGACAGAGAAGAATGGCGACACATAGTATCAGAGGCCGAGACACAATTTGGGTCGCTGCGCCAACATAGTAAGTAAGTAAGTTTACAGAACCCCACTGCTGGGCAAAAGCTTCTCCGGCTGTTACAGTTATGATGGTATTTTGCTGCATGGTACCAGTTTTTGCCAATGGTGTCAAGTTCATTACGCCCAGATCTCTTTCGGTATGAGGCCGCGCACATAAAATGCGCAGACTTATTCACGATAAACAAGTATTACATTAAAACCAACATTTAAAAAAAAAAACAAGCTTTTACTGAACAAGTACTCGCCAAGACGAATCAAACGGCTGAAACTCGATAGGGTTGCGTCGTTTTATTACAGAGTTCCTATGACCACCTTCCAGGTCCATCATCAGACCCTGGTTACCATTTAAAAACAAACTACTCGCCAATATCATTTAATTGAACCAAAACTCGAAGAGGTTGTGTCGTTTTATTGCTAAGTTCTTTTGGCCACCTTCCAGCTTCATCATCAAATCAGCACTATGTCATCATAATGTTGCATTGTCATGCGATTTACACATGTATGCAAAATTTCAGCTCAATCGGTAACCGGGAAGTGGATCAAATTTACCTAGAATGATTTGATTACTCGTACAGACAGACAACGGGACAGTTGAGAGTAAATAAAAGCTTGTAAAGAACCTGTGTACTTAAATCTATTACCGCCTTACCACAAAAGATTTAAACACTCTTTAAACACTGTTTAACCGTGCTATTTGTGCTGGTAAACATTGTCAAAAGCGTGCGTAAAACTTTTGTGGTAAGACGGTTTGTGTTTTCTGCCATAAACATTGAACGCATTAGTCTACTGCAGAAGCCGATAGACTGTGGCCTTATAATGCAATCGACGCAAGATAATGAATGAGAATCGGTGTGAACGAACCCCGCATAACTGGCTCTATCACCATGAATGAAGTATGCCTTCCACTTGATACTGCCTTCCACCTGATAATCTGTGGTGGCCGCAAAAAGAATCAACGTTGTTATTATCGTTAGTTTAGCAATATTTTTATTTTAGCGGGTCTAACCAGGGCGTAATTGGCACAGGAAAGAGAGGAGTTAACGTACAAGAAGACAGGCTTGCAGGGATTTTGATGATGACGATAATAAAATACAAATATAATTTAGATACTCTCTATATAAGTATGTATATGAAGTATATCAGTCTCTGGCAGCTATATCACAAGCAATGCTTAGTTTGGGGTCAGAAACCGTGTGTAAGATATAAAAAAAAAAAAACACATAGAATCATGTTTCATGATTTTATGAGATTTTGTTTTTTTAGACAGCCAATTAGAGAAGATTATATCGTTATATCAGTTGTAGAACGCTCAATGCTAGAAATAGATCGCCTTATAATTACGACATCTTAATAAAATAACAATAGGCCCAAGTTTGAAGGCACCATCTTAAATTTAATAGCAACGTAAAAAGTGTTCTCTCTATCGAATGCCGAAAGTAAAATCGAAACAGAAATATGCTATTGGCTAATTAGCTATTGGGCCTAATGTGTTCTTATAAAATACCCGTAACAGTGTGTTCCTGCAAAACTTTCTTCGGACTTACTAACTTGTCGGTGATGTCGACGACCTACGCTTGCTTGATAGTTATAGTTATTTAATTATGCAAAACACATGTACATAGGAACAAAAATAGTACTTACAAACTCAGGTCTAATTATTTTTTAGTTCTAATACTAGACATAATGAACTAGAAAGTATAAAAACGGAATGTTAAGAATATTAAGCAATCTGATATGTAAATATAATAAATTAAAGCTCTTTCAAACCATATGTCCTCTATGACGAGCCTATACTTAGGTATGTGTGCGGCTGAAAACCTCATAAAGCAAACTTTGCATAAAACAAAAAATGATGCAATAATGTTTGTTACACAACGACTCTGACTTATATTATTGTCAGAGGAAGACCTGACGAACATACAAAAAAAAATACTAGACATATATACCCCGTTTGATAGGGCATAATTTTATTTTAATTGTTACAGTCAGTGTAAACAGAAAATAAAATATCGGAGACAGAATCGTACATGGAGAAGTCGCTACATCGATTTGCTAAATAAAAAGAATCTACTTATTTTTAAAAAAAGAAAAAGAAAATATTAATCTAAAATACTTTTTTAACCATAAATAATTAAGGCTTCAATACTGCGAGTCATAAGTTTAAATATACGTAAAACCTACATGGTGTTTTTAACTTTTCGAACCTATTGATTATATTATCTAATACGTTAGATTATTGAGATAACTTTAGCCTTTTCATAGCTTACGTGGTTGATGATGTTCACAACTACACTGTCAGAATAAAAAAAAATCTTTTGCACTACATTTAGCAAATAGCCCAGATACCAAAAGCCTCTGCAAATTATAAGAGCTCGTACATCAACGATCATTAAACAAATCAGCAGTAGGATTATAAAGTATACTCCAACCAGATTATAGCTAGAGCTGGTCGAATAAAAGAACTAAAAACATACAAAGTCTCCACGAGTTTTCTTAACAAAATGCATTAGTGGCTCTACTTTGAAGTCCTGTGATAAGTTGGCTAGTCAGATGTCGAGATAAGAAGTGCAACGTGTAACGCTACAGTCCGTAACTCGCAGTTGGCCTGCGGCGAAACGAGAGCTGATTTATATGTACCTTCCACCGTGTAAATTAAGAATTTGACATAGGTCAATTGGGTGTATTGCACTTATTATTTTGAAGAATCTACAAATCGCAAATGGACTTGCCTCCAGTATCTGCTGAGAGCTCGGATCTTGGAGTTGTTGACTCCATTGACAAGTAGACCAGCTAGGTAGATCAGATTTCAAATAATTGGCCAAGTGCAAGTCGGACTCGCGCACGAAGGGTTCCACACCGTGTATGGAACCCCCCTTTAATATGTATATACAATTTATTAAAATTTAATTATTTATTTTTCAAACAACTAAACATTCTGTGAATATTTCAAGCATCCACCTGATGCCGTTATATCGAGCAAAAATACTTTTCTTGTGTGAGAGCCCCCTTCAAATATTTATGTCTGAAGTGAATATTTAACTAAATATTCTGTGAATATTTCCAGCATCTAAATGTCAAGTTATCAACATCGAGCGAAAAACGGCTAAAAAATCATGTTTGTTGTAAGTATGGGTAAATATATAAAATATATTTATTAAATATATATAAATATATTTAAAAAATATGTATTTTATTCTAATTTTAGTATTTGTTGTTATAGCGGCAACATAAATTATACCACATCTGTAAAAATTTTAGTTTTCTAGGTATCGCGGTTCATAACATACAGCCTGGTGACATACAGACAGACGGACAGATAGACGGACAGCGAAGTCATAGTAATCGGGTCCCGTTTTTACCCTTTGGGTACGGGACCCTAAACAAGAAGTCAATCGTCTGACGTCGAATCCTACTTGGCTGGGCAGCGTTCGGAAAATTGCGTAATGTCTTCGTTCGAAACACCTCAGTGCTTCAGTCGAAACACGGCTAGCGTGTGTCACTATAGTGATGATTTACTGCATTTACAAAACTTGCAATCATTACTACTTCTTTGTAAAAGGTTTCCCACAGCTATGGTTAAAGTTGGCGATGCCCATGAAGTATTTGGCAAATACAGAGACTTGCTGTCGACAACTGACCTTGCTATTTCTATGGCTTGCAAAGAAACATCGAGCATGATTGTCTCTATAGCCCGTTAGACTTTACTTGGAGCTTACTACTAAAATTTCACACTGAAAATTTTAGTAGTATTATTTAGTTTTTTATTTATTAGTTTATTATTTAGTAGTATTATTTATTTCTATGGCTTGCAAAGAAACATCGAGCATGATTGTCTCTATAGCCCGTTAGACTTTACTTGGAGCTTACTACTAAAATTTTCAGTGTGAAATTTTAGTAGTAAGCTCCATGTTTCTTTGCAAGCCATAGAAATACCAAGGTCAGTTGTCGACAGCGAGTCTCTGTATTTGCCAAATACTTCATGGGCATCGCCAACTTTAACCATAGCTGTGGGAAACCTTTTACAAAGAAGTAGTAATGATTGCAAGTTTTGTAAACCAGGGAGAAGTTTGGTAAACAAGTTGTACGTAAACTACGCAATGCATAGTATGCAATACAATCGGTGATCTGTCAGTGTTGTTTAGTTTCGTTTCCGTGTGAAGAGCTCAGACCAAATAAAAAAATCAAGACAGAACGTCGTGAACAGACAAGTGAGGCCAGTTTTTTATACATGTGGCGAGTGCGTCGGTGTTGCGCCGCCATAGTTCAACTGACGAGCCAAGGCGTAGTTTTATTGTACGTGTTTGTGTGTGTAATTGTATCTGTACACGGCGACGCGTAGTTTTGACATCCTCATTTGTTTGTTTCTCAACATTTTATCTAGATTTTTTTATTTGGTCTGAGGTGAAGAGATAAAAAATCTTTTTAATTCTATTTTTGTACTCACAAAATTCGGATCTCAAACGGCTTTAAGGAGTTTATTGAAATATCTACCTCAAAACCAGATTTCAATAAACTCGTTAAACTTCAGTTTTCAGTTCTAAGTTTATGCCTTATTCCCCCAAAAATAAGAATGCATTTTTGTTGTAATATCATCTCGTGACATTAACTTCAAGTCAAGTGGTGCTGGGTGCTCAAAAAATACTAACCGTTATCCAATCAAATCTAAGGCCACGTACCCACTATGCAGAAGCGGTTGCTGTTGCTGTCCGACTGCCGCCGCCGTCCTGCTACAGCAAGATAGAAAACTGTACTGTATGAACTCGCAGTTTTCAAGCGCACATTAAATAGTGCAAACTGATAGGTTAACCGTACTGTAGTGAGTGTAGAACCTGCGGTTTTGTACTTTTTTTGTATTGCAGCAGCCGAGGACAGCAGCCGGACCGCAACCTCATCAGCATAGTGCGCCCGTGGCTTAAAAGTAAAGTGTCAGTTATTTGTGTGAACATTGTAAAGCTCGAAAAATGATACGTCATCAAATTTTGCTCATCTTCGTCTTGATATCGGTCAAAGGTAAGTTAAAAGTATGTTAACTGATTTCACTCTCCTTGATTCTAAACTTGGAGAATTTAACCCTCGGGTAAATCAGGTGATCTGTGGGGGTAAAAAATAACCAAGTAAACAAAACCTAATCTAATAAAATAAATAGCTAGCGAGACAACTATTTTTATGCGTACCTAAAGGTATAGGATCCAGTGTTTTTATAGTTCCCATACAACAAACGTTCAATTTTTTAAGGTTCCGTACCCAAAGGGTAAAAACGGGACCCTTTTACTAAGACTCCGCTCTCCCTCCGTCTGTCCGTCTGCCTGTCACCAGGCTGTATTTCATGAACGGTGATATCTAGAAAGCTGAAATTTTCACAGATGACGTATTTCTGTTGCTGCAATAACAACAAACACTAAAAATAGAAAAAAATAAATGGGTGGCTCCCATAGGTACAATAAACATGATTTTTTGCTCGATATTAAAACTGTAACAGGAAGATGCTTAAAATATTCACAGAATATTAAGTGGTAAACTCCCTTTAAAATAAATAATTAAAATAATAGTAGATTATGTACTAAGAGAACCAAGTGGTGTCTAACGTCACGGGCGACAGTTGGACCCTGAGCGCAGCGAGGGACTCTACAGTTAAGTCCTGAGCGCAGCGAGGGTGTTAAGTATAGTAAGTTATTTAGAGTCTTGAGTGAAGCGAGGGGTTCAAGTCGCCCAAGACGAAGACAAACTTGGTTCTAGAGGTCCATACTTTACTTTTCATACATCCTGCGAGAAAATATAACCCCAAGAATATGAGTAATACTTACGTCATAAATTACATGTGAAAAATTAAGTGTAGCTACTCATTAGGCAACTCGGTATTGTCACAATATGTAAATGAAACCAAATTAGAACTACGAATTTTCATAGAATTGCACACAATTTATAATAAAACAGAGAATGTAAATAGGTAGGTACTACATGAAAAAAATAAGACCATGGCCAGCTCGATTATCGTAGCCTAGCACAGGCATTGCCAAGAGATTTTATTCTACATAATTATTATAAATTAAAAATTTGAAAAACCCCCTACACATTGACAACCATTTTGGGCACATTTGTAGAATTTTGGTTCTTCCATCCCCACTTTAACCCACCATAACTCTTAAACGGCTCAATCGATTTTTATAAAACATAGCTAAGAACTACGTAGGTAAATATTAATTAAAGGGGCTCATATATCGTACGGTACCCATCATGCGCGATTCCAACTCATACTTGGCCATTTATCTTTCTCACAGTGGACATAACATGGTGTGTCGACTGGGAGCACATCCCATGTTCCAAAGATCCGGATCAGAGCATCACCGAAAGCTCAGTGGCCAACATTGGGCGGTTCCCGTGGCTCGGAGTGGTTCAATACAACTTTTGTGAGTAGTTTATTACTGAATACTGACTATAGTTCGGCTGACTATAATGAAATTTCATTAAATGGACCTTAAAACATTAAATGGGTCATAAATCGTAAACGGTAAGTTTTACAAAAAAGTTTACTTGCAACAAAAGATGCGAAATTTTATTTTCTACAATAATGATCTTGATGTGTTTTGCCATTAAGTACATAGTTTCCGAGATATCGGCCAAAAACATTTTTTCAAGATGACGTGTCAGGAACGCATTCTCTGAACGGCCGAACTATACAACCTTACAAACATAAGTGTACATCTTTGTGATTTAAATCTCGCAAGAATAATGTTAACATATTCTAAAATCATTTTATTTTAATCATAATATATATTTGCAAACTTTAATGTATAATACCTACCATTTAATCTTTAATCCTACTAATATTATAAACGTGAAAGTTTGTAAGGATGGATGTTTGTTACTCTTTCACGCAAAAACTACTGAACAGATTGAGATGAAACTGTGTAATTATATAGCTTATATATCAGAATAACACACAGGCTATAAATTATAATGATATTGCGTAAATTTTCCATATTATAACAATAAGTATTAAGTAAGTAGGAAAAATTTTACCATCTGCGAGCTATTCTAGCGTGCGCTCCAAGAAATGTCAAAAAAGAACTGTCAAATCGTTTTTTTTTTCACCTCCTTTATTAAGGGTGGTAAGGTAGGGCCTCAAAATAACATGCGGGCGAAGCCGTGGGTAAAATCTAGTGTTGTATAAATTAAATAAATAAATATTAAAGTGTGTCACTGGAGACAGGAATCTAAGCAGCTGTTACACAGGGTTTCCTAGTACAGCTGCTTCCGAGGCGCTGTTTTATAATATGCTGTGTTTTTATAGGGAACTTACTATATATGTGATGTAATTTAATTTTTGTGACATAAATGATTGATTAATTGATCTTTGTCTAACGGTGTACAGCTTAGTACATCTTTGTAAGTATAGTATCTACTAAAAAATTCTAAACCAAACTTCGAGCAAAAGCAGTAAAAAAATTCGAGCGGCGTCATACATACTGACTTAGATATTTACATTCAATAATTCACAATGATCCGTTTTTTCGAATCTCGATGTTATATTACCTAATTAGTGCAAGCGAGCACTTTGGCATCGCGCAGCGTTCTTGTCGGCTTGCAATCGTCTTATGACTAACTAAAAAGCCTGCCCACTACGTAGCGTGGACAGAGTTTTGGCTCGGACAATTTTTTTTGCACGATTGTGACTCTATCGATATTTGCTAGAAGATAGCAAAGCATCACGAAAGCCTTTAAGGACAACACATGTCCCCAACGCTTAGAGTTTGAAACACATTTTTAAAAGCTGTATAATACATAATATATAGCAGTGGACAAAAGTATTCAAATATAGCTATTTGAATACTGCATATGGACCACACTACAAAAGACAATTGGAGCCACCAACCACGCTTTCTGACGTATACACGTTGCCTGACGATGTTTTCCTTCACCGAAAAATCAGAGGTGTGTACCTAATGTACCACCAACGAGTAGTACCGGCCTTTTTTATAGTCCACTGCCAGGTATAGGATTTTCTTTTCCACGATTTTCCATAAGCTGGGGCTGATGGATTTATAATTGCGGAACTCAGTTACCATAGAGGATACACAGTTCCTTGTTTGCGACTAGTTGCGATAGTTGCGTATACTGATAGCATACTCCTCTGCTAATTCAGTAACTTTGTCGCCTGAAAGTATGGGGTCGTTGTTCGTCGTTTCAGCCATAGGACGTCCACTGCTGGACATAGGTCTCCCCTAAAGATCTCCAATGACCGGTTCGCAGCGGCTTGCATCCAGCGCGATCCTGCGGTCTTAATGAGGTCGTCCGTCCACCTTGTGGGTGGACCTCCTACGCTGCTCTTGCCGGTACGTGGTCTCCACTCGAGAACTTTTCGACCCCATCGGTTATCAGTCCTCCGCGCTATGTGCCCCGCCCATTGCCATTTCAACTTGCCAATCCGCTGGGCTATATATCCCGCAAAGAGACTCCGAGCATAGCCAGAGGACTATGCTCCGAGTCTCTTTGCGGGATCGGATCAGCGGATTGGCAAGTTGAATTAGTAAGTTCCAAGTAGCTCAACAAGCTATGGAGAGCCATAGCTTGTTGAGCTACTTGGAACTTACTAATAAAGCCCACAATGAGAGACCACGAAAGTATGGGGTAGTAAGCGTCAAATCCGGTATGAGATTTTTACAGACTAGTTTGTGAAAAAAATCTTGGGACGTTTTAACGTAGACTAAATTTGCGGTTGCAACCGAGTTAGTCCATGGTTGCGGGTTGAAAGGGGGTGACCCCTTTCAGCTTCGGTACAGGTCGCGGCATATAAGTCTAGCGCTGAGCGAAGTGTGGAGGGGGTGGCTGCGCATGAGTTTAGTATGGCCGTCAACATGCGCAGCCATCCCCTCCACAGTACCCTCAGCGCTAGACTTACGTGTCGCTACTCGTACGGGGCAAGCAGTACAGTAATATGTATTTTGTACAAAGTCAATGATTTTACAGACATCGGCGGAGCGGAGCGGTTCGCAGTTACGAGTGGAGTGCTGATCCACCCGAGCTACGCCATTGCTCCTGCTGAAGACATAGGCAAAATACTGCAGGACAAATTCGTGTCAGTACCTATTACTTACCTCATATTAGCTGTAAGACATCCATTTACATAGGCATTGAGCAAGCAAATAAGGAGACAGGGTAATTTGCTTGCTCTGTACTAAGTAAAACTAAATTCATTTCGTTTCATTTATCATTTATTTATCTGTCATACACCTACTTACCCGGTGAACTTCGCATCTCAACTGTCAACTGTCAATGACAACTTTTAAATGCAGGAACATTTTGTATGGAAAAATTAAATTTATGTTTTGATTATTTAACCCACTACCTACATTTTATACTATTTTATTTTATTGACAGCCTCGGTGGCTCAGTGGTTAGTGACCCTAACTTCTGGGTCAAAGAGGCGTGGGTTCGATCCCCACCCAGGGCAAATATTTATGTGATGAACATAAGTGTTTGCTCTGTGTCTGGGTGTTATTTAGTTACTATCTATATAAGTATGTATTTAAAAATAAGTATATGTAGTATATCAGTCTCTGGCAGCCATATCACAAGCTTTGCTTAGTTTGGGGTCAGAGGCCGTGTGTAAGATGTCCCCAAATATTTATTATTTATTATACATTTTATCACCGTTTAAGCCTTCACTTAACTTCCACGGAAATTTAAAGACCAAAATTAGCTAAATCGGTTCAGCCGTTCTCGAGTTTTACCGAGACTATGTAGATAACATACATATTCCTCATAACACACTCAACCTATTTTTATACACAGTACAAGTCACGGTATATAAGTCTAGCGCTAAGCGAAGTGTGGAGGGGATGGCTGCTGATTAGTATGGCGGTCACTATGCGCAGCCATCCTCTCCACAGTAGCCTCAGCGCTAGTCTTACGTGCCGCTACCTGTATAAATATTGAAAAACTTAAAATGTGGGTACTTAGAAATTTCATCTCAAAGGTATGCATGATAAATATTGGAAATATACATAATTAATAGTAATGCAAAATAGTAAGCCTTGCGAAGCAGCCTCCACTAGGAAAACCCGTGTCGAGGACTACTGCAGCCCGCTTATCCCGCCGAGTAAACGTATCCGCATACAATTAGGTACTGTACTGATACGCCATCGAATTTCTTCTACGGACGGATGCAGGTTGCATCACGATGTTTTCCTTCGCCGAAAAGCCAGTTGTGTGAAATTCCATACATAAGTTCCAAAGAAACTTATTGGTACGGGACTGGGATTGAACCCACGACCTCAAGATTGAGAGGCCTGCGTTACAACCACTAGACCACCACGGCGGAAAAATAACAATAATTAAAAAATGGCATGCATTGATTCGAGCGAACTATTCGAATTTTGTGCGTAGTTTGCAATGTTGAAGTCGGTTGTTGCTATTTTTGTCAAAAAATGATTGTATGTATAGGAACAACACCCATTTCATAATTTGGTACAACGGCACCGTGAAGTACGCGCTCGAAGTGAGTGACTACTTCCTGCACCCGGAGTATGAGCAACAGATCACACTTGCCACCATCGCCTTACTCGAGCTCATCACCAATGGGGAGACCTCTATCATGGAAAATAAAGGTCAGTAAAGTCCGTTCATTTATTCATTATTCATAATCATTTATTCTAACAGTTACATTTATTTAATTTTTCGACTTGTAAACTGTGTTTATTAATAAAATGACTTTGACTTTGACTTTGACTTTGAAGATGGTTCATTTTTAGGGTTCCGTTATGCACTCTGAGCTCAAAGGTTGCACGATTGTGAGTCAAATATCTAATTTGCTCGAATATTATCACTCTTAAAAAAACACAAGTTTTCACAAAATAATATAAAATGATGGCATGATACTTCGCATCACTATCAAAAAATCTCAATTGATGGTTACAGCTGCAGTGTCACCAGTCTGTCTCCCCTTTACCGGTCCGGTGCTGATGTCGGACATGTATGCTGTCAAAATGAGTGATGGTAAGTTTTCTGGACCAAGATTCATCCATAGAGTAACCAAAAACCACAAAAATAACTTGTATTTTCACAAAAACCCTAACTTTGTTCAGTAAGATTAAAAAAACATCATAGCCAATGTCTAATTATTATGATCTTTAAGTGTTTTCTCTTTGTCTTTTATGAAAATATTGTCAAATTATCCGACGACATTTATACACACTACCATGACCAAATTTTACTATGGGGCCAATATACAGGGTCATTTCTAATCAATTAACATCTTTTTAGGGGCTTATTCTGTACATTTAAACTAACAACTTTGGTTCAGCGACTGTTGTCAAAGCTAAAAAAAAACAGCTGTTCAATACATTTTGTCGAGGGTGAACGATATTTTGCTATGAAACAACAACTTTTTTCGAGAATTAATAAAAGTCGTAGAAAAAAATTTTTAGTTTTGATGTATAGAATAAGCCCCTAAAAGGATGCTAATTGATTAGAAATAACCATGTTTACCTGGGAAATACAAATTTCATCGACTTTTGAAAAAATGTAACGTTGGGACACTTCGAGCAAATATCTATAGAGTCAATCGTGCAAAAAAGTGTCCAAGCCAAAACCCTGCCTGAATTGTTTAATGTAGGTAAATGTCTAAGTCGATATGTATGACGGCACTCGGACATTTTTTACTACTTTCACTTAGGGGATGTGGTTCTGTAAATATTTGCTCGAAGTTGGGACTGATAATTTTTTTCTTTGCGATTGCGGGTTCGGTCCCATTACTTTTTTTTTTTTAATTTCTTGAATGTATCATCATCACAATGACAATGACTTATTCAAGAATATTTAATTACCGACGTCAAGATATAGATACCCTGATATAAAGACCTCTCTACACTTTATTTCGACATTAGAAAACGTGTTACTCGTACAATCGCCATTTTATGTATAAAGCTGTGGCATAAATGGTTAAAAATACATTAACCACGGTTGGAGACCACCTACCAGCAAGCAAAGCGTAGGACGTCCACCGACCGATGATATAACTAAGACCACAGGACCGCGCAGGCCGCTGCCAACCAGCCTTATTGGAATTACATAGGGGAGGCGAGGCCTATGTCCCGCAGTGGACGTTCTACGGGTGATGGATGGATGGATGACTAATTTAAAAAATATCTTATGCTTGCAGAAACATCAGATATGCAGAAAGAAATGTACAAGATGAAGTATGTTGCCGATCGAGATTGTACAGCATTTTACAAAACACATAAAGTACGTACATTCTAAAAATCTTTATTTGCAATAAATATTTAGAGTAGGTATTTCCGCTATGTTGTTCTAGGCAAATAAGTTTACTACATTCAAAACAAAAGTTTGAAGATGAATTTGCGCAAAGTAACGCCTGATTCAATCAACTACGTACTTACTAATTATGGATAGCAAACAATTACAGTACTCGAATTTTAGTTTTTATTTAGCTTAAATTTAACATGAAAAGAACATAACTGGCTTCGTTGCGTACTATTTTAACTTTTATACTTTTCCACAGGAATCTCATATTTTTCCGAAATAAATAGTAGCCTGTGTCGCTCTCTGACTTTTGATATATTCATTTAAGTATCTTTTGTATGGCCCCTATAATATACAGTCAAACCTGGATAAGAGAGAGTTGAAGGGACCGCCATCTTATTCTCGCTTATAGAGGTTTTTCACTTATCCAGGTTTCTCACTTATCCAGTTTCAGAAGTGGCTTCTCTCTCTTATATGTAGAGGTTAAAAAATATGTATAATTTGTACGTTGGTCCATTGGTTTGTATGTATCTACCTATACAATACATACGTGAAGAATGATAAATATGTTTATAAATAGTATATAGGTACTAATTGTTCGGGATGTGTTGATTAGAATTGAACATAGATGATTGACTAATTCATTATAAAAAGGCCCTTGTTAAAATTGGGAAAATCAAAAATATTTTTGATAATTCCATGTCCTTTAGAGCACTGAGTCTGTATGGGGTCTTTGGATTTTATTATTTTATAAAAGTTGGATTCTACTAAATCAAATTCATTGCGCACTTTATTCTAAGATTTTCCCCTTTTGAACACATTCAATCTTGGCGATTTATTTGTTAACATCGAACCTTTCTCTTCAATTGAAACTTGTCAACTGTAGTTAGTTTGACCAATAAGATAGTGTAAACGCACGTGTGGCTATTTCAAAAGAATGTGATACAAAAATAATGCTTGGTAGATAAATGAAAAACACAAAACAATTTTTAATAGAACACTATTTCAACAAACGGAATAGTATAGACGCACGTGTGGTCATTCCAAAAAAAGTCGATACCAAAACAATGTTACTTATTTCCACGAAATACAAAAAAAAAATTTTGAATAGAACACGATCTGATATCCACGGTAGTTAGTTCCAAGAAATTTAAGAATGGGTCATAAAGTGCAGATGTTTCATTACCCTCAACTCTCACTTATAGAGGTTCAGACAAGTAGTACTCTCAGTTATAGAGGTCCATGAGGGAAAAACTACTCTCTCTTATAGAGGTTTTGTTCTCTCACTTATAGAGGTATTTGAGGGGTAAAATGACGGGACCAGGCAATTTCTCTCACTTATAGAGGTTTCTCACTTATCCAGTTCTCAGTTAGCCAGGTTTGACTGTATACCAAAATGCCCAAAGACATAAGAGACTTAGACATTGGTATGTTTAAACATAAATTGAAGGGCTTGCTAGCCAAAAAATGTAATTATGAAATATGGGATTTTTTAAGTGACAAACATATTTTATATACAGATTAATTCTGACAACAATATTTTTCTGACATTGTATAGCTTTATTTTGTATATTATTTCTGTCTGACATTTTTGGATTTATATTTGACATTTTGATATATTTTTAACTTTTTTTTTTTAATCTGGCAAAAGTGCCTTTATTAACTACAACAGAACTACACTACTATTACACAAAAAGCATTGGATCACCCTCAGACCTTTGATGGTCTAAAGATAATCCATATGTCTTTTGATATTTGACATTTTAGACTCAAATTTGACATTTTTTATGAATTGTATTACTTAAAAGATTTAGCAATTTTGTTTTTGATATTTGTACGCCACGACGGCAAGAACCAAAGAGTATACCAATACTGCAAGAACATGCGTTCTAAACTCTTGAAAGACCTGTATGCAACTGTGTACTCGTATGTGGTTTGCATTACCACGTTTTTTGACAAATAAATAATCTTGAATCTTGCCAAAAATCAGGTCGATCCTATAATATGTTGCTGCGTGCTGCTAGTCCAGCATGCGACTACTGTACATAAAGCCACGAAAAGAAGTATTTTCCAAGTGTTAAAAGTGACAGATATATATTTTGCCATAACGCTGTCTCGTTCTGACACGTCGTAAGAAATATCACTTCTTGCGCATCCTAGCCCGGCAGGAGTAACTAACCAATAAACACACTTTCCAATTTATAATACGATTAGCTATTAGTAAGGATTAGGCACGGAGCAAGATAAAGGCTTCCTTATCCTTACATAGTATAAAATAAAGTCGCTATTTTCGTTTGTTTGTTTGTCTGTATGCTTAAATCTTTAAAACTACGCAACGGATTTTGATGCGGTTTTTTTAATGGATAGAGTGATTCAAGAGGAAGGTTTATATGTATAAAATTCCCGAAATTCCCACGGGAACGGGCACAACGCGGGTAAAACCGCGGGGCGCTGCTAGTTTTGGTATATATTGCAGAGCAACCATTATTTAATTAAAGTTTTGTGTGTATCGAATATTTAGAAAGGATTTAATATTGATTTAAACGTGAAAATGACCTTCGACACAATGTATGTTATGATAATGCTGATTTTTAGGGTTCCGTGCCCAAAGGGAAAAACGGGACCCTATTACTAAGACTTTGATGTCCGTCTGTCCGTCTGTCTGTCTGTCTGTCTGTCTGTCTGTCACCAGGCTGTATCTCATGAACTATGATAGCTAGGCAGCTGAAATTTTTTTTAAGCGCAAGTGTGGATCGCTATCATTGCAGTAGATTTTGTGCAAAAAGAGAAGCGTCGTAGGTGAGGTCGCCCGTGTGCCATTTACTAATTTTGTTACGTTGACAACACTGCTCTGTGATTGCAACAACTAAGTGTTTGATGCTTGGTAGACATCAATTCGGTTTTCATTAGTACTCGCATCTACCAACCATAGTTTAGTCAATGGTTCTTTTTTGGGGTTCCGTACCCAAAGGGTAAAAACGGGACTCTATTACTAAGACTCCGCTGTCCGTCTGTCTGTCTGTCACCAGGCTGTATCTCATAAACCGTTGTAGCTAGAAAGCTAAAATTTTCACAGATGATATATTTCTGTTGCCGCTATAACTAAAATTATTACGCTTAAGTATATACTAAAAACAGAATAAAATTAATGTTTAAGGGGGGCTCCCATGCAACAAATCTCAATTTTTAAACATTTTTCGCTCGATATTAATAAGGGTAACAGGTAGATGCTTGAAATATTCACAGATTATTTAGTTGTATATACAATTCAATAATAAATAATGAAATTAAAATAAAACAAACATTTAAGGGTGCTCCCATACAGTACAGAACCCTGCGTGCGCGAGTCCTACTCGTTCTTGGCCGATTATGTGAACATACTCTAGCGCCAGTCTCATCCAGGAGTTATAGGCCGAATCAGACTACTTGTCGTCTGAAATTAGCTATAAACTGTGCACATTCCCTCTCCTCGCGCAGCAGGCCCAACGAATTTACTATTACTGCGCAATGAATCGCTGCGTGCTCACATACGCAATGAAGTATGTCAAAAATAAAAATAAAAAGTTTAATTCGGCCGATACCGATGTGTTTTTTAGGGTTCCGTACCCAAAGGGAAAAACGGGACCCTATTACTAAGACTTCGATGTCCGTCTGTTCGTCTGTCGTCTGTCCGTCTGTCACCGGGCTGTATCTCATGAACCATGATAGCTAGGAAGCTGAATTTTTCACAGATGATGTATTTCTGTTGCCGATATAACAACAAATAAAATAAAATACATATTTAAGGGGGGCTCCCATACAACAAACCTGAATTTTTAGGCGTTTTTCGCTCTATATTAATAATGGCATCAGGTAGATGCTTGAAATTTTCACAGAATATTTAGTTTTATATCCACTTCAATAGTAAATAGTAAAATTAAAATAAAATAAATATTTAAGGGCTCCCATACAGTACGGAACCCTCCGTGCGCGAGTCCGACTCGTACTTGGCCGATTATTAATATTGTCGCGACACCTCTCGATTTAGTTTTAGATATCGTCGCAAAATAACTGTGTATCGTGTATTTCCAGCTGACGTACGCAAAAATGTCGCCAGCGGCGCCACTGTGCGCCGCGACTGCGCGAGCGCTGCCGCCCTGCGTGTGGGATGCTGGCGCTGTGCTCATCGCTCGCCAGTCCTGGGGCTTCTGGAAAATTGTACGGTACACCTTTACACTATCCTTACTAGTAGTTCTCCGGACAGTAGACCTCGCTTTATACTGAATCTTTATGAGCCTATACTCGAACGACTCGCTCTTGATCCAAAAGTCAGCTGATACGAGTATAAGTCATCGAACCATCGAATTTTCAAAATGATAATTATTTTTTGCAAAAATACCATGATCGACTTCACCCGTGTACAGAATTAGCGAATATTTCGCACGGAGCCATGTAGCATTATTCACATTATTGTTGATTTATCAAAAATGGCTCAGCCGATTTCGATAAAATTTAAATGGGACCAATTTAAATTTTTATTCTTTCTAAAAAAAATAATTATTGAAATCGGACTACCCTGAAAAAAGTTATGCGTGGTTACACATTAAAAAAAAATATACGCGTCGAATTGAGTACCTCTTCCGGTTGGTTCGTCGGTCAAAAAAGCTGAAAATAACTAAATAACGTTGCAGCGAATTTGATCCTTTTTGAGGGCAATGACTTTCTTCCCCCGTCACAATCGAAAATCTTCGATGACAAGAATCGCAATGATATTTAGAACCTACATATCAAGTTTCATCAAAAGTAGATTAAACATTATAACTAACAAATCGAATCTCAAAGCATAGGCGCTTCGTTTCCTTGGTAAAGTACTAAAAAATCTGCTAAATTATATTCCTAGCACGGATCTCCACGCTTTAAGTAGACTGACAATATAGTTAAGACCGCAGGACGTATTGGATGCAAGGAGCTATCAACTGGTCTTATTAGAGATGTATAGCTGAGGCGAACGTCCAGCAGTGGACGTCAAATGGTTGAAACGAGGACAGTACTTGTATTATCTGTTCTGTACTTTTAGCTGGGGTTCAGCGTGCGCGGGCCAGGCTGCGGCGCACCCGCGCGATTCATTGTTATCCACGATTACATGCAGTGGATCGATGAAGTCCTTACTCCTGACGACAGCGGCGACGATGAAATTGGAGGCGAAGAGCACATTCTTGGCTTCCGTAGGCTATCTCCTATCAAACTCGTCATGTATAACGGTCAGTGTACACTCGATCGTAGCCTTATATGCATGGTATGCTCTTAGTAGAAATAAAATAAAATGGCTTGTAGAGAAACTAACCTCTTTGTTAGTTTCCCTACATTCGTACTTCATACTTAGCTAGAGCATCGGCCATCTGCCCTTATTATTTCTTTTCCAAAAATTTAAATAACGAATCGCTGACAAGATCAGCGATCTTTGTTTTGAAAATTGGAGTCATCTGGTAGACACGAGGGAAGGTGCATGAAGACTGTGGTGTTTTTTATGAAAGTAATATTATGTTGAAATAACGAGTGTTCTTCGTTCGTGCGGACGGATCCCAAGTGAAGGCAGTATGAGTGTCTGGTAAACAGTCAGGGTGAGAGGCTCCGGTCTCTTTGGCCTTGTTTTCAGAAGGACTTCATCTTTTGGGTTCATCACTGACCCTTACCCTTACACCGGGCTGGCACCATCGACGAGCCCTGTCGGCCAGTTTGGGCCGGCGCCTTCATTCCAAGCGCCGAACGGGCGCTGCGCCATCAGCGTATAGCGAAGGGGGCCGCTGCTGCGCTCCTCGAACGCGCCACTGGCGCCACTACTACGTGCCCCGCCAGCCTGACTATTCCGAGCATCCTCCGCGGCATACCACGTGAACCTCGGGTTCTCACTCCGCCCCCCTTCGTAGATCGTTCCGGTGATCTCTCCACCTTTTCCCCCCCTGCGTGATCGTTCTATCTGCTCTCCACCCTGCTCCGTTTTTCCGGCTGTGATTTTAAATTTTAAGTGTAGAGTGTAAATAGTGAATTAAAACTGGTGTTATACGGTTCGTTCTAAATTTTATTTTACCTTCGAACCGCTAGGAATCCTAACTTCTAGGTTCTAGACAGGACTCTTAAGGCAGGTTCTCTCTCAGACTCTCTTAACTGGTGGTACTGCAACCGGCTTCTCCGCTTGCCACATTACTGGTTCTCTCTCTGATCCTCTTAACTTGGGGTGCTGCAACCGGCTTCCCCGCTTGCAACGCTACAGGTTTCATACCAAATATATTATGATGCATATTCCATATTGAATGCTACGTTTGTTGCAGTGAAGAAACCCAGGCCCCAGATGTTGGGGAAATGCGAACGCCAGGAGCGCGGCAGCGTCCTCTATAAAGAATCCTTCGAGCTCAAAATGAACAAGGACTTTGCACAGGGGTTCTTTTACGTAAGGGATCGCTCAAATACATAAGTAATTATTTTTCGCAAAAATAGCATGACCGACTTCACCCGTCTACAGAATTCGCGAATATTTCGCACGAATCCATATTATATTTTTCACATTGTTGTTGATTTATCAAAAACTGTACTTTACTGTACCAGCCTTTTTAGTAGTCCACTGCAGGACGTAGGCCTACCCACGAAGGGTGATTGGGCCATATCCACCACGCTGGCCCAGTGCGGGTTGGTGGATTCACACACGCCGTCGAATTTCGTCTACGGACGTATGCAGGTTGCCTCACGATGTTTTCCTTCACCGAAAAGCCGGTGGTGTGAAATTCCGTACATAAGTTCCAAAGAAACTCATTGGTACGGGACCGGGATCGAAACCACGACCTCAAGAATGACAGGCCAGCGTTACAACCACTAGACCACCACGGCTTCAATAACGGCTGAGCCGATTTCAATAAATATTAATTGGGACCAATTTCGAAGTTTACTCTTTCCAATAAAAAAAGAATTATTGAAATCGGACTACCAGGAAAAAAGTTATGCGTGGTTATACATAAAAAAAAATACGCGTCGCATTGAGTACCTCCTCCGGTTTGGTTGGCCGGTTAAAAAGGCAGTAAGTTGTCGGAGTTTTTAAACCGCCTGAAGGCTTCTAACATGACTAAACGGTCAAAATAACCGGTACCTCCAATTTAACGTGTCATCGAAGCCACGGTAACGCTCAGTTGGAAAATGCTACGCGCGGTCACCCATCCAAATATTGACCGGAACGTTGCTCAACTTTGGCGATCGCTGACGAACTCTGCTCGCTATGAGCTACAACGAACAACAAACACGCTATATGATTGGGCCATATGTAACATGCTGGTTCAGTGCGGGTTGGTTTATACTATCGGATTTCTTCTACTGACGTACGCAGCTTGCGACACTATGTTTTCCTTCACCAAAAAACCAATAGTACAACGTTTCAAATCTGTACTCCGGCCGTGCCCCGACCTGAGCCCGTTCACGGCCCGGTCCAGGCAGGACTCGGTCTAATATATATCATCCCTTATTGGCTTCGAGCAAATATCTACAGAGCCACAGTCTCTAATTGAAAGTAGTAAAAAAAGGTCTGAGTGCCGTTACACATACTGACTTGGATATTTACATTAAATAATTCACATAACCCGTTTTCTCGAATCTCGACGTTATGTCAACCAATTAGTATACTTGTAACCGAGCATTTTGGCTACGCGCGGCGTTGTAGTCGCCTTGCAATCGCCTAACGACTAAATAAAAAGCCTGCCCACTAAGTAGCTTGGGCTCGGACACTTTTTTTGAACGATTGTTACTCTATAAATATTTGCTCGAAGCTTATTGGAGATATTTTTTAGGTGATCGTGACGCAGTTAGCTGTATTTCATTGCGGCATCGTCAACTTCGACGAAGTGACGGCCAGAAGCAACACCGCGCTCTGGATCGAGCATAACTGCGCTAAGGAAATGACAGGAATCGCTCACGGGCTGAAGAAACCTATAAAATTCGACAAGTATGTATAGTGGTAATTAATCTATACTAATATAATAAAGAGGTAAAGTTTGTGAGGTTGTAGGGGGTAATCTCTGGATCTACTGAACCGATTTTGAAAATTCTTTTACGAATAGAAAGCTACTTTATTGTGAGTGTCATAGGCTACAAATTCAGCGCGGGCGAAGCCGCGGGCAAAGGCTAGTTTTTGTACAAAGGTTGTATTTTTCAACGAATCTCGACTGAACTTGGTACTTGAACAGGTTCTATACAGGGTGTCCCTGAACTCAACTGTGCTGTACTGTATTTTTACGGCGAGGGCGCTTTTTTGAAGCCAGAGCAAAGTGAGCGATTCTTTATAAGAATCCTGAACGTAGCAAGGAATTCAAAGTACGTCGCCCGAGCCAAAAATATATTTTGCTCCCGAGTGGTACTATCTGAATGAGAAAATAAAAGGCGCCTCATTTTTAATTGTAATATTATTATTTAATAAAATATAAGGCCCAATTATGAAGGCGCCATCGTGATTATAATAGCTAATTAGAATACTTCTGTTTCTTTTGCACTTCAGGAATTCTACAGAGAGAACACTTTTTACGTTGCTATTAAATTTACGATGGTGCCTTCATAATTGGGCCTATGAGTATATAAGAACAAAATTTAAATTAAATAGTATCTATTAACAATGGTACATTGTACACCGAGGGGAGAAAATGGTCCCTTCTCCTGAGTGATACATAGTGCTTTATAGCTACACCCACGAGGAAAATAAAATACAATATTTATTTAATTAAAGTTTTTATTAAAATTGTAAAACAAAAAAAATCTGCCTCTTTTCTCTAATTATTTGATATAAAACCTTTTTGAGATTAGAGGTTTGTATTTTTTTTATGTTCGCTGCTAAAAAACAAAATAAAGCTAGCCGGGCAGTAATGGATTTTCATACAACATTCCTGCCCTGCTTTGGAGGTCAGTAATGAAATTCCAAATTTAACTTTTCCCGCCGCATATTTTTAAGGGAGAAATTGCGAACTTAAACCCGTTTATGAACGAGTACTAAGACACTTTCCGAGTGGGTGTGGTATAAAATAATAAAATAACTAACAATATCGAAATCGAACGCAAGTTCGTTTTCTTTGGCGCTGAACACTAACATGTTCCAAATTCAAAAAGTGCGTGGCAAAGATAATTGCGATGCACATATAAAGAGGATTAAAAACTCATTTGTACTGCCAGCTATAAAATATTTGCGTTCGATTTCTTTCGCGCTGAATATAACATATTCCGAATTCAAGATGTGGCCAACTTCTGGCCAACTTCTTAACGCATTATGACCTAAGAATGACAGCGTTAGTGCGCTTGTTCACGGCAATTTGTTGCACCGGACTATGGACCGTTTTTTCAACGGATTCGCGATGGTGTATGGTGGTGTATGAACGTGTGTTGACGCACCGGACATCCATCCGGCGAGCAATCTTTGTCGGATGCACATCGGCGCGACGGACACCGGCGTACGAAATAGCGATCGTCCACAGGAATGTATTGGAATTTGTTGACGATGCCGGACGCATAGCCGGTTTTTATTTTATTAAGTGTGGTCTACCTACGTTCTTTTTACCCGAAAATGTTTGTAAAATTAATCCTTTGATTATGTATCTGATAGATAGTTACACACTAATCAAAGCTGACAGCCAGATTAAACTAGCGCATATAGACGGCACTCCAAACAGACATGCATCCAGTAAATAAAATATGCGTGAACTAGGGTATCCGTTTTTAGGGTTCCGTGCCCAAAGGATAAAAACGGGACCCTATTACTAAGACTCCGCTGTCCGTTTGTCTGTCACACGGCACGGACAGCGGAGTCTTAGTAATATTTATACAGACTGTATCTTATGAACCTTTATAGTTAGAAAGCTGAAATTTTCACAGATGATGTAATTCTGTGGCTGCTATATATATAACAAATACTAAAAACAGAATAAAATTATGATTTAATTTAATCCCATACAAAAAACCTAAATTTTTAACAGTTTTTCGCTAGATATGAATAATTTAGAATTAGAATTCAATATTCAATATTAAATAATTAAATATGATAAAATAAATATTTGAGGGGGGCTCCCATACAGTACGGAACCCTTCGTGCGCGAGTCCTACTCGTACCCGTTGCCGTTGCCCGTTGAAATAAATAGGCCGTGAACAAGCGCTTTTAAGCGTTACGTATTGATTTATTTATCTATTTTACCTTACAGGCAGGATTGTTTCCTATACTTCAAATCGGCAGCGTATCTGAAGATCCGTTTTTTTTTCTCATTCCGAGCTTTTGTGGAGGTGACCCTGTATGGAGATGAAGAGATTCCCAGGATTATACCGAACCCCTTCATGACGGTGGAATCTACTGATGCCTGGGCACCCACCGAAAGAATCATACAGTGGGATTCGTTCCAAATATTAGGCCGAAAATAAACCGTTTTTTATGGAAAATTTAGTGACCACAGACTCCAGGGTCTGTGCCCTTTGTTCACTTAATACAATTTTGTTTTTAAACTTTCGCGATTTGAACACATTATTATTATATACTACGGGACTAATCGCGCACTCAAATTACGAGATAAATAAATACCTCATCATCCCGACGTTTCAACCGAGCCTGCCCGTGACCACGACCGATGCAACTTAATTACTTCATCTTATTATTTATTAACTTAATCTTAATAATAATTAACACTTTTTTTTTATTTTACTGTACAAATAGAGTAATCTTAGCCTAAGTTATTCAGTCGGTGCGTTGCATGAATGCCACGAGCAGACCGGCGACCTGCAAGCAGCACCCGATCACGAGTATGACACATGTGCCAGCCGAAACATACCGTTCAAAACTTTCGCCAACAATCTAGCTGTTCCCGTGGCTTCACCCCTGTTTTTTAGGGTTCCTTACCCAAAGGGTAAGAACGGAACCCTATTACTAAGGCTCCGCTTTCCCTCCGTCTCTCTGTCACCAGGCTGTATCTGATGAACCGTGATAGCTAGAGTTGAAATTTTCGCAAATGATGTATTTTTGTTGCCACAACAACAAATACTATAAACAGAATAAAATAAATATTTAAAAGAAACTCCCATACGACAAACGTGATGTTTATGATTTTTTTGGCTTTTACAATCCTTTTTCGTATTTATTGTCGCAACTGAAAATAATGTAAATATAACTTTTAATTTGTTTTATTACTAGATACTATTTAATTTCAATGTAGTTGTTACTCTACTTTTTATTAACACGCTTGTTGACGTCGGTGTATGTAACTAACATGTAATGGAATCTAAGGTAACTAATTTTCCAAGGGTCGTAGCGTAATGAAAATTGGCAACTGTACGTAGTTCTGATGACAATACAATAATATGGTACTGTCGAACTGATCTGATGATGGAAACGGACGATATGAACTGAAACTTCATGATGGAAAATCGTATCATAGCTGTTTTGGATTTCTTAGAAAAGTCTTGTGATGAACTTTGACAACGATTAGGTTTTAAGATCTGATGATGAAGAAGATAGGCACTGGTATTTCATGATGAAGGAATATCGTATCATAGTCGTGTTTGTACTTGTGAGCAAGGCCACGTAATGGAATAAGCGTGCTTTACTAGTGTTTTTAAACTATTAATTTATTCAATAATAATATTACAATAAAATATGAGGCGCCTTTTATTTTCTCATAGAGGTGATGAAAAGCAGAGAGGACCATTCGGGCGTTTAATATTATTTTCGGCTCGGGCTACGTACTTTGAATGCCTCATTACGTTCAGGATTCTACTAAAGAATCCCTCACTTCTCTTTGGATTAAAAAAAGCGCCCTCGCCAATATAAAATAATAAAAATATTATTTTGTTCCCATATGATACAATCTACTATTGCGCCCGAGTGGTACACTCTACTTTTCATCACCCTCTGTAAGAAAATAAAAGGCGCCTCATATTTTACTGTAATATTACTATTTAATAAAAAGTAGAGTAACAACTAAATTAAAATTAAATTGTATCTAATTACAAAACAACTTAAAATTACAATCTTTTCATTCAGTTTCTTGGCGCTGAACACTAACATTACAAATACATACTTCCAAATTCAAAAAGTGCGCGGCAACGATAATTCCGGCGCACCTATGAACACGAAAATGTTCCAAATTCAAATTGCGGCGCACTTATAAAGGATTATAATCGGCCAAGTACGAGTCGGACTCGCGCACGGAGGGTTCCGTACTGCATGTCCCCTTAAATATTTATTTAATTTGAATTTTACTACTGAAGTAATATACAACTAAATATTCTGTGAAAATTTCAAGCATCTACCTGTTACCATTATTAATATAGAGCGAAAAACAGTTAAAAATCAGGTTTGTTGTATGGGAGCCCCCCTTAATTATAAATGTTATTCTGTTTTTAGTATTTGTTGTTATAGCGGCAACAGAAATACATCATCTGTGAAAATTTCAGCTTTCTAGCTATAACGGCTCATGAGATACAGCCTGGAGACAGACAGATAGACAGACGGACAGCAGATTCTTAGTAATAGGATCCCGTTTTTTCCCTTTGGGTACGGAACCCTACAAAACTCATTACTGCCCGCTAAAAGTTTCGTATTGAAAACACCTCCTTAGGGTGCACTTAAAGGCGTCCTTTTCGAATAGATGAGATGAAAAATTACATAAAAAATTAAGAATAACAACCGCATGTAGGTGCGCTGGGTCGATCGAGATTATTCGCGCCTGCGTCGGAGCGGGAGCGCAGCCGCGGGCAAACGCCACTCTTTATAATTTGATCACATTTGTACTGGACAATGCGCGCCCGGAGCGCAAGACGCGACAGGCGGACAGAGCAATGCGTGGAGATCACTTTACTGTACTGTATTGTACCGGTCTTATTACCGAATTCCATAAAGGAGGAGGTAGAGATACTATGTTCGTCTGTTTGTATTTTTTTGTGTACCTTCATCGATACTTTTGCCAATTGTACACCGATTTAAAAAAACCTTTTCTATTTCGAAAGGATATATTCCCGAGGTGGTCGCATTTTAATTTTATTATTATATTTAAACTATTCGAATTCTGTATATGGTGGAAGGCGGTGGTTAAATTTTTGCGAAAAATAATTATCAATAGTTTACTGTGTCCGGATTTGTGCAGGACCTCTACCGGCCATTATTCGTTTAGCGCCCAATAACAGTCCAAGATTGAGCTACACATTGGAGTGTTGAAACCAAGGAAATCAAAACTACAGTTTGTAGCTTACATAGCCAATTTTATGCGATTATTCCGCTATTTATACTAAGTGCCACCCAATCGGCGGATGAGAAGTGAGCCCCAGATGACACTTCGCTAATGATTGCGCAAGTGTGCACAATCCTTAGAGAGCGTGTGGGAGGCACGAGGTTAGCGGGAATGTGCCTATACTTATATTTCGGCTTTTGCACAGCGCTCTGTGCATAACTTCCCATCCGCCGATTTGTGTGGCCCTTGGTATACTAACCGAATTTGATGATTTATTTTGTTTGGTCTTAGATCATACCTTATAGAGTTTCTTCATTGACACAAGTTATAAAAGAAACCAGTGCAAAGACTCCACGCCTCGCCCTGTGCCCGGGTCCAGTCACTCCACACCGCTGCCCCGGGCGCGCCACAATACCCGCTACTTTTTCCTGCGCCATAATAAACATTTGTATTCGCCGCGCATTGCGTATGCGCATAACTTCCCATCCGCCGATTTATGTGGCGCTTAGTAACCTAACCGAATTTGATGATTTATTTTATTTGGTCATAGATCATACTTTGAAGAGTTTCTTCGTTGACACAAGTTATAAAAGAAACCAGTGCAAAGACTCCACGCCTCGCCCTGTGCCCGGGTTCAGTCACTCCACACCGCTGCCCCGGGCGCGCCACAATACCCGCTACTTTTTCCTGCGCCATAATAAACATTTGTATTCGCCGCGCATGCGCAAGGCTTAGCACGTAATGTTGGTATTATTGAGGGTAATTACTCCTGAGCCGGTCAGCAAGGGGGTCTTTTCTTTTCGATATCGAATTACACCAATTTCCGTTTTGTAGGTAACTTTTTACACATGGTGTTGCTTGTAATCGACATAGCCTATTAGTTGAAGTGATGGCGAGCAAGGCACATACTCGTAGCACGGCGGACTGATGACCGACGGAGTCGCTTTCTCGAGCCCGATTTAATTGGAAGTACAGATAGCGCGCGAGTTGAATGCAGTCGGGGTCTGAGGTAAAGAGCGGGAGCATCTCCCCCCGCTATCCGCACGCCCCACCTCACGCGCCTTGGCGGGTTGGGCGTGCGGATAGCGGGGGGAGACATTCGCATTCCTAAGCTCTGCATTCAACTCGAGCGCCTACTGTAAATGCTCCGGTAACAAAAGGTCCAAATGGACGACGCGGTGACGTTCATGCAATGTTGCTAATTTAGCGATTTTATCGCTAGAAATACCAACTTTTATTTGTTTAGCGCATAAATAAACGCTTCAGAAACAAAAACAATTTAGTTACTCATGTAATAAACTTGAAACTAGTGAATCAGCAACATTGACCACAGCCATTTGGACATCACCCGTTAGGAGCCATGGTCCGTGGAGCCTTTAAGAAAATGATTATTATTCACAAATACCTAATTATTTTTCTCAAAAAATGGTAAAACCGCCTGCCATTGTGTACAAAATTGGAATACATCGCTCGAATTGTTTACATGGTTATTGATTTTTTAAAAACGGCTCAGTCGATTTCTGTAAAATTTAAACGGGAGTACCTATACTTACCGTTTGAACTAATAAATAATAATTCGATTTGGTTCACAATTGGCGAAATTATCGATGAACAAACACAAAAAAATACACACAGACGAACATAGAACCTCCTCCTTTTTTGAAGTTGGTTAAAAATGACAAAACCGCCTTCCATCGTGTAGAAAATTCTAATATTTCGCTAGAATTGTTCACATTATTGTTGATTTATCAAAAAAGGCTCAGCCGATTTCTGTAAGATTTAAATGGGACCACCTCGGGAGTATATCCTTCTGAACAAAAAAAAATCGATTCGGTTCACAATTAGCGAAATTATCGATAAACATATACTAAAAAACATAGGTACAGACGAACATAGAACCTCCTCCTTTTTGGAAGTCGGTTAAATACCGGACTTCGCCGGCGGCTCCCGAACGAAAATAACGATAATTTGCCAAATTTATTCAGATGATCACCCTTTTGTTTCAAAGTAATGAACGGTTACATCAGCCGAATTTAAAATGCCATTACGTCGAAACGAAATTTAGTGCTTGCCACTTATCGAACATTCGGGAACATACGATATCGAGTCGAGACAATAATGAGAACATGCAGTACCTGTAATTTGATATAATAAAGCTCTACATATTTTAATACAAGCAAAAATACTGGTATTGTAATTTACGAGTTTTTAACCGACTTCCAAAAAGGAGGAGGTTGTATGTTCGTCTGTATGTATTTTTTTTGTTAATTTTGCCAATTATGAACCGATTTGAAAACTTCTTATTTTGTTCGAAAGGGTATACTCCCGGAATGGTCCCATTTAAATTTTACAGAAATCGACTGTGTCGTTTTTGAAAAATCAACAATAATGGAAACAATTCTAGCGAAATATTAGAATTTTCTACGCGATGGAAGGCGTATGTATATGTTTTGGGGTAACTCTACTGACCGCGAGAGGGCGTTTAAAGCACAAAAACGGTGCATTCGATCTATGTGCGGGCTAAAAAAGAGAAATTCATGTAAGCCACATTTTATTCGACTAAAAGTTTTAACGTTGGCATGTATGTATATAGCTGAAATATCTTTATTCGTAAAATTAAACCCTAACCTATTCGAAATGTGGCCTGTAGGAAGCAGACATGAAGGTAAATTGCGCAACTTACCATCTAGAAGTACATTTTTAAGCAAGAGTGTGTTTTGTATGGCGCCTATAGTTTATAATAAGATACCAAAAGTGATACGAAGCCAAGAAGATCCGAATATTTTCAAGAATATGTTGAATTGCTTATTAGTAAAGAAAGCTTACTACACTGTTGACATGTTTCTGACCGACAAGCAATTAAATGAAATTAAATAATGATAATATATATCTGCATCTGACAAATTTTTTCAATTGACATTTTTTCTTATTTGACATTTTGAGAATTAAGATTTTTGTAGTAACATATTTTAATTGGTTTAGGTATATATTTTGACTTATTTTATGATCCGGTATAACTTATGAAACATAAATGTTATTATGTTTTATACACTTACTCTGGCAAATGTAATAATTTCAACATTAGATTAGTTTGTAAGTTGTTAAGTCTGTAAACCTCTAGAGGTAGAAGCTAGAGTACTTTTTACATTGTATAACACCTGTGTTACACCTAGTTTCATAGACAAATAAATTCATTCATTCATAAATTCATTCATTCGGTTTTGCCATTTTTTGCGAAAAATTATTACACCTATTTATGTAAGGTGTAAACACTGGTTCAGAAATCAAGAGAGACCCGTAAAACGCTTTCATTATTCGTTCTACCGACATAGCCCAGCGGATTGGCAAGTTATAGTGGCAGTGGGCAGAGCTCATTGCACGGAGGACTGATGACCGGTGGGGTCGAAATGTTCTCCAGTGGAGACCACGTAACAGTAAGCATAGCGTATATAGGACGTCTACCCATGAGGTGGGTAGATGACCTCATCAAAACTGGATCTTCTTGACTTATTGTTTACTAGCTTTTGAACGCGGCTTCGTCCGCGTGATATTTTGACTTTTTGCTACTTATCCCTTTTATATTTCTAGGATTAAAAAGTATCTTTCGTCTTTAGAATAGTAGCTTACCATTGAACTATTTCCTTTTCAAAAACAAGTCAATCTGTAGCTGCGTGAAAGAGAACAAACCAACAACCACTTCGGATTTATTATATTAGTTAGGAAATAAGGACCCAGATATTACAAATCTAACATATATTTTGGGTTGCGAGTCATTTTCTATAGGATTCATTTCAGTAAGTGTGCATCTGAGCTACACGACCTTATACTACCATCCCCTTTTTACTACAGGACAAGTAGAAAGACGCCACATTACCACCCCTACACTGTCGATTTTCTTTCGATTCGTACGAAGCGGTTTGACTCAACCACAGACTCCTTGTTCCCTGATCTGTGGACTTAACATTTCTGATTCGTACCGCCGGGGAATGGACAGTCTTCCTGCCTTCCTGTTTCCTACGAGATATAATCTAAAGCTTTTCAAGACCAGAGTGAATAGGTATCTCTAGGTCTGCGTGCTTCATCTTCGACCACACGTCGCTTACCATCAGGCGAGTTATAGGTCAAGCGCGGACTTATTCGCGTTAAAACGTGCCACTGTTCATATTCCCACAATCAAGTCCTGTATGTCTAGTATTAAAGCAAAGTTCCGTTAAAAGCCTTCAACTTCTATTACAATGTAAGTAACAGATACAAAATTACGATCTTACATTGTGAACATGATAGAAAAGATCCCATAAATATGGATTAGAAATGACAGAAGTTCAACTTAGCGCAATAAAAATTGTTATTTTTCGCAAAAAACTACGATCTACTATTTCAATTGTTGCAAATCTATGTGTGTGTGTGTGCGCGCGTACGCGTATATATAATCTTGGGACACAGCAGTGTCCCTGCCAAGACATGCTCTCATTTTACATGAAAATGTTTCTGAAGTGAAAACTCCTTTACTTCTTTAGCTTGTTTAGCATTTTAGATGCCCTTCTTATCGTTATTTGACCGACGAAAAGGAGGAGGTACGCAATTCAACGCGTATATATTATTATATATTTTTTATGTATAACCACGCATAACTTTTTACGTAATGGTCCGATTTCGATAGTTCTTTTTTATTAGAAACAACATACTTCGAAATTGGTCCCATTTAAATTTTATCGAAATCGGCTCAGCCATTTTTGATAAATCAACAATAATGTGTTGTAGTGGCTTGCATCCAAGTATTCGATTTGAGGCGTGGTGATATGACACGTACTCGTTTGAGTACGGACGAGAAAGCGTTCCAGGGTTTCGAACGTTGCCCAACCAAGTTCTTCTGTTACCTTCTGTTAAAATTTAATCTGTGTCTAAACTCTATTCAGGTCTATCGTAACGGTGAATCTAAAACGAATACAATTAAACAATTTTCAATCGATCAACTTAATAATAGCCTTGTATATAATAATAATTATTTTACTAATCCATAACCGTATCCGTTAGTAATTTACGCGTGAATTGCAATTATAAACAATATTGTAAATGTTTTTTATAATAATGGGTATTAATTTATGGTTTCTTAATAAACCTAATTATTGTAGTAGTACCTACCATCGGTATTAAGAAAATAAATCGACCAAGTGCGAGTTGGTCTCGCGCACGAAGGGTTCCGTACCGTATGGGAGCCCTCCATAATATAATTTATTTTTATTTAGTTCTTTATTTTTGAAGGGTATATAATATTCTGTGAATATTTCAAGCATCTTCCTATGCCGTTATACATATCGAGCGAAAAACGGCTAAAAAATCAGGTTTGTTGTATGGGAGAGCTCCCATACTCATACTCTTTATTGATAACAACTAGTTACACGTCATTACACATACTAACATATTTCAGCTAACACTATAGTATGATTTGTTATTAATAAAATTAAAGTGCATTTAACAAAATCCCATAAAAAATTCGTTAAACAATAAACTCAAACAAAAAAATAAATCAATTAAATGTCAATAGTAATATTTAAATATTCTGCATATATTCTCCCCTTTGACATTTAGTGTTTTATGTTTTTAGTATTTGTTGTTATAGCGGCAACATAAATACATCATTTGTGAAAATTTCAATGTTCTAGCTATCACGGTTCATGAGATACAGCCTGGTGACAGACAGACGAACAGACGGACATCGGAGTCTTAGTAATAGGGTCCCGTTTTTACCCCTTGGGTACGGAACCCTAAAAAACAAGTAGATGATTTACGAAGATGTTATAAACAATTTACTGGTTAAGCAGGGCACAGACGGTAATTTCAGTTTATATTCCGACTTGACCAGAGCCAACCTAAGTGGTTGGGCCGAACCAGTCAACTGCACATCGGCACATTGTCGGAATGTCTGTAACAGAATTACAAAGAAGAAAAAAGGAATTACCCTATTTTAGAAATGCTATTACACATTAGACGATTTTTGTAACGATAACATAGAAAACATTATAAAAAATCGTTCCTATAGAAATAATAAAATTGCATACCTTTATATAAAAGCCGTGGTGGTCTAGTAGTGGTAATGACACCCGCCTTACAATCGTGAGGTCGTGGGTTCAAACCCGGTCCCATACCAATGAATTCCTTGGAATTTATGTACGGAATTTCACACCACTGGCTTTTCGGTGAAGGAAAACATTGTGAGGCAACCTGCATATGCCCAAGGAAAAAATTCCATGATTTATGTGAATCCACCAACCCGCACTGGGCCAGCGTGGTGGATATGGCCCAATCTCCCTTCGTGGGTAGGCCTACGTCCTGCAGTGGACCATTAAAAAGGCAGGTACAGCACAGTACAGTACATACCTTATAGGGACATATGTATAACCATACTAAATATGTCGACTAAAAACCGCATGTAAATTTCTTATGTTGCAATAAATGATTTGAGTTTGAGTTTGAATTAGAGAACAACACCATCATCAGTTCTCCGTGCTATGTGCCCTTCTCTCTGCCATTTCGAAATGCTAAGCCGCTGAGCTATGTTAGTAAATATGTAACTATGTAGCTGCATCATTCATTAACCATACGACATCTACTGCCGGGCATAGGCCTCTCCTATGAATCTCCAATAAGACCGGTTAGAAGCGGCTTGAATCCTGCGCAGTCCTGATGATGATATTGATGTCCATCAACCTGTAGGTATTGTAGGTGCACGACCTACGCTGCGCTTGCCGGTACGTAGTCTCCTCTCAAGAACTTTTCAACCCCATCGGTTATTAATCTTCCGTTCTATGTGCCCTGCCCACTACCATTTTAACTTGCCAATTCGCTGGGTTATAAATAGATAGATAAATTCTTTATTGTTCACACCATAAAATATAAACAAAGAAAGAACAACTTGAAAAAACTAGTGGCAACAACAGGCGGCCTTATCACTAAAAGCGATTTATGTAGGTAGCTTGAGATTTTCTATGAAACTTCTCGTTTTGGATTCGATCTAGCAGGGAGGCTTGGGTTGCTTGGAGCTTATTAGTAAGGCCCATAATAGCAGACCACGTCATAATCGTTACTAAGTAGCTAAAAATCATAAAGCCACAATTAAATTACCAAGTAATCAAAACGACAATGTCTAAGATAACAACCATTTAATCGGTCAAACGATTCCGTTACAGTGAATAAAAATCTCAGTTAACAAATTTGCAATGAGATACTTCACTTTTATAATAATTTTACGATATTTTGTATTAATATTAAACATATTTGTGCATATTTGTGCGTCGTTGTATCAATAGGAACACGTATTTTGGATGGCACAACTAGTTGTGCGAACGGAATAAATTGGTCCACTAGAAACAGTTTACAGGTATTTACATTAAACTAGTGCATTACTTTTATATTTATAACACTAGCATTTGTATGACATACGAGTATGTTTTAAAGATACATGTACCTATGTTTTTTCATATGGGTTGTGTGCATGAAATAAACATTTATTAATTAAACTCAAACTTTGTGATAAAAGAAGTAAACAAGTGACAAATTAACCACATCATCATCTTCAACAGAGCAACAGATCGCCTTAATTTTTGGCATAGATATAGTTTCTACTACTAGTAATTATACTAGGCTAGTTTTTGTCCAAGAAAGGCAGTCACAGGTAAATTTATTATATCCAACAGAATATTATTATATGATAGCCGGATCACTCTTGTATATTTTATTTATTTATTTCTAATCTATATATTTCCTAACATAAATGAACTCATCTAAAGCCTGGTATTATTGAAAATTACACATAACATTTATCACGATGGAATCGTTTAATAAAGACATCGCGAGGCGGTACTCTTGAAACAACAAAAAATAATCGACTTAGAATACGAGACGGTGGATTTAATCGATTCTGTAAAACAATTTAATCGAGACATGAAACTTGCATATGCAAATAAGTTTTCTATACATAGGAGAATTATCATTTGAATTTTAAGTGGAAACACCTACTTTTATTTGCTAGAATAGACATCTTTTTTGACAGAGTGTATAGGTATCTTATAAGTCTGCGTGCTTCAACTTCGACCACAACGTCGCTTTCCATTAGGTGAGTTGGTGGTACAACGCGGACTTATTTGCGTCAAAAAAGAAAAGAAGACATAGGTATAAAAAAAAAAACTACTTACTTATTCAAATAAATAATGCCAAAAACTTCGTCAACAAACATAAAGAAATTACGGCGTAGTACGGATAACACAACCATTTTTGTAATGAATAGAGACCTATGACAAAAAACATTTTATAAAACCTCTACCTAATTTCTTTATATGTTTCTGTGCATATTTTAATGTATGTAAAAAAATGTAGTACTCAGCAGTGACAAATCTTGTGTTCCTGCTACAGGAAACCTGCGATTTGATGTGTGAAATTACCACAAAATATTGAAACGACAATTCAAACTAAAGAATTCTTTACAATTTCTTTATGATTTTTAGGATTTGAACTGCTATTTTACCAATACGGACAGAGTTATTGCAGTGAATCTAGCCCAATTCACGGCAAAATAAATATTAGACTATCAAAAGGTCGCAGGGTCCTTAGATAAATGTTAAACTTTAACTAATTTCGTGTGAGCATTAGCGTTAGCATCGGAACGGCAAATTGAACTACGAAACAACAATCAGGACCTATAATTATAATATACCGCGTCATCAGCACTCTGTTGTAAATAACACCCGCGGTCACCCATCCGAAGAGAGCGTGCAGATCGTTGCTCAACTTCGGTAATCGCTGACAAACAGTTAAACTTACGATGTGATCCGTGAGCGCTACTTTAAAAACAAACTACTAAAAGAAATCCTTGGAATGTGATTTTGTCTAGATCCTCTATACATCCATGAAAAATAGATCGTAACTTTTACATAATAACCATTATATATTTCCTATCAAAACAAAGCAAGCCGTGTTCCATCATATTGCTACAAGTGCAGTAGCGGTTTAATTGGTCTGCAGTATTTATTGTTGAGATGAACATATCAACGACGGGGACATAAGTCAGCTCCCGTGCATCGACGGGACTACATTTTGTATCGGAACGATAACTGGAACTTAGAAAGGCGTGGAGAAGTGTTCTGTTTTAATCCTCACTTTAAGTAAATCCGACCAATGTAAATTCATCTCACTATAAATTCTGTTTGAAGATTTCGACCAGTGTGTGTTGACAGTGATGACTTATGGCACAGAAACGTGGTCTCTCACTATGGGCTGCATAAGCAAGCTCCAAGTGGCACAACGAGCTATGGAGAGGTAATCGTACATGCTCGGACTCTTTCTGCGAGATCGAATCAGGAATGAACCAAAGTGGAGAAGAACCAAAGTTACCGACAAAGCGCAGCGGATTGACAAGTTGATTAATGAACAGGGCACATAGCACGGAGGACTGATGTACGATGGGGTTGAAAAATTCTCGAATGGAGACCACGTACCGGCAAGCGCAGGGTAATGCGTTAGTTAGGTACTCTGTATTTGGTAAATTTGATAATAAGCACTTCAAAGATGTAGCGCTTGCGTAGGAGGCGGGCTAGCTTAGTTGGGAAAGCGTCGGCCTAGAGATTCGCTTCAGATTTTTGAAATTCTTATCACAAAGATAAGTCTTTGAGACTTGAGAATTAGTTCTAAGAATCGGATTTGAAGTAGTAATGGTATTTTAAACTCTTACATGACAAAAGTGGCCCCCTCGATATTTTTCGTAATACAACCTGTGCTTGGTCAGCTAGGATAATATGGAAAAACTTTTAGCTTTATGTTCGACTCTACAGCAGAACAGAGACGAGAGATAGCAATTTAACGAAGCCGCATCAGAGAGACGTCTTCATTTATATGAGAAACAAAAGCAAAACGAGTGGAGAGGATTACAATATCAATTTAGGAAAGTGAACCGAATGATTTATTGATATGTTTCATGTAAATAATTTAGATTTGCTCGTTTTGTGCTCGCTAATTACTTCGAGCGCTGAGAGTAGATGTAAATCACGAAAGACTTAGGTTTCCTGTAGTAAATCATGGATATATTATGGTTGTAGTCTCTTACTACTCCATTCTTACTCTTACTGAACCTCTTACTCTTACTTAATCTAGAACAAATAGGTAAATCCAATTTCAAGAAAGAGGTTAGTTGTCCAACTCGGCTGAGCAGCGTTCATAAACTACGTGACGTCTTTTCGTCTTAAATACCTCAGTGCCTCAAGTTGAAACTATTTGACAAGTGTGTGTTACCAGTGATGACTTACGGCACAGAAACGTTATCTTTTTGGTTCGAACATATTCGAGAAATCGGTTTCGTGAGATTTCCGGGCCTTGTACGGAGCCTTCAGAAAGAGCCTGACTCGCATTTGGCCGAATTTGTATGCTAATTTTAGTTTTGGTAATTTTAATTGCACTCCTTATATTTTAGCAATAAAATATAATTTTAACTTTGTTGTATGAATATCAAATGTTCCGCCAATTCTGCAATAAAATATTGGCTAAGACACAAGTAACATATCATTCTCCAAAATGAAGTTACGTAAAGTATTTCATACATGACCCTATGAATTTAAAGCACAATGTGTACTGGACCGCATTCCGTTCAAAGTCGTTCCTATTCAACGGTACGTAATTGAAACTATTTTTGCACAGACTGCGTTAGTTTGCTGCTCTGCGCTACTGGTTTTTGTTTGGAGAAAATTACGAGCTGGAGCGTTTTATACGTAAGGACGTGACATGGTTTTTTAGGGTTCCGTACTCAAAAGGTAAAAACGCGACCCTATTACTAAGACTCCGCTGTTTGTCCGTCTGTCCGTCTGTCTTCAGGCTGTATCTCATGAACCGCCATAGCTAGAAAGCTGAAATTTTCACAAGTGATGTATTTCTATTGCCGCTATACCAACAAATACTAAAAACAGAATAAAATTAATAATTAAAGGGGGCTCCATACAACAAACCTGACTTTTGTGCCGTTTTTCGCTCTATATTAATTATGGTAACAGGTAGATGCTTAAAATTTTCACAGAATATTTAGTTGTATATTCACTGAAAAATCTTTATTTACATAACTCATAACACACTGAGTTGTCATTCTACACAAAATAAAAATCCAACCTAATTAATAATTCTAATATTCACTTCAATAGTAAATAATAAAATTAAAATAAAGTAAATATTTAAGGGGGGCTCCCATACAGTACGGAACCCTCCGTGCGCGAGTCCGACTCGTACTTGGCCGATTATTATTTTAACAACCCACTTCTGTAGGTATAATATCTTCTTTAGCAATAATTAACTAGAAATTGAATTACCTAAATAAAATACTGAATAAAAATTCGTAGGTTCTCCACTACTATTGCATCAAGTTACAGGTAGGTACCACTTCTTATCAATAATCAACTAGATTGCCTAATAGGTAGTGGCACTATCTTTATACAAGACTTGGTCTAGTACTAGTAACACTTGCCTAAAAATCGTGGGTAGTATCCCGGCATTTGAACCCACTGGTCCATTTCTTGTGAAAAATAAAAATCGTGGGTAGTATCCCGGCATTTGAACCCACTGGTCCATTTCTTGTGAAAAATAAAAATCGTGGGTAGTATCCCGGCATTTGAACCCACTGGTCCATTTCTTGTGAAAAATAAAAATCGTGGGTAGTATCCCGGCATTTGAACCCACTGGTCCATTTCTTGTGAAAAATAAAAATCGTGGGTAGTATCCCGGCATTTGAACCCACTGGTCCATTTCTTGTGAAAAATAATTAATTTTCACAAAAAATGGCATAACCGACTTAATCCGCATACAGAATGCGAACGATCGATCGAATCCGATCGGATCGAATTGAATCGATTCGCACGGATCGATGTAGTAATTTTCCTATTATTGTTGATTTATCAAAAATGGCTCAGCTGATTTCAACAAAAACTACGTTACAGCTGTCTTATTCACTTCTGGTTATACATCATACGCGAGAGTGAGTAGAACACAAAGAAACATATGGTCTGTCGGCATACTTCAAAATCACAAGTTGAAATGTGGTTAAAATGGTTAAAATTTGGTTCCACTTTGTCTTTTGCAATATGATCGTAAATTTGAACCCTCTTGTTCTACCAGAAGGTTCAAATCTCTAATCATTTTACCTTCCTACTTTTTACCTTTTTGAATTTGGACAGCCGAGATAGCTCAATGCTAGTTTGCGAAATCCTTCGAAATTACGTAGGTTCGGGCGTAAGTGCATCTTTTTCTAACACCTTTTAAATTTCACTGATTTTTAACTGATTTTATTTGGGACAAACTGATGTATATCTCTTGCTATTTTAGTACGGTTTCTATTACTTTAGACCTTACTCTATGTATAAAAGAATGCTATATCGCTTATGACTTGTGGGCATTAGAAACAAACAGTCCGTCATCGCGATCAGGTGGCCGGTATGCGGGTCGTTGCACCTACGTTTGGCAATACGCGACATTTTAGACCCGCTCCAGTAATTGGTGAAGACCTAGAACAGACTAGCTCAATACTGCTTTATTACTTGCTTGCTTTGCTTTATTATTGGAATGATGAAAGATCATGTTGATTGTTGTTTGTGATTTGCTCTCTTCGTTATTGCAATCGGCTTACAAAGATGTAGATGTATCATAGAACATTATTTTAGTAATATAGTCATTTACTCTTTTAGACGGTAATAATTTTATCGACTTTCAAAAAGGAGGAGGTAGGTACTATGTTCGTCTGTATGTATTTTTTGTCACGATCATCGATATTTTCGTCAATTGCGAAACCAATTTACAAATATTTTTTATTTCAATATGTTGTCTTATTTATATTTCATCGAAATCGGCTGAGCCGTTTTTGGTAAATCAACAATAATGTACATAGATGTCACATCGATTCATGCAAACTGTTCGGATCCTGTACACAGTAAAATTAGGTAGTGCCAACAAAAATTATACAATTAAACATTTAAAGATTTTTTTTTGTAAATTTTGTAAATATTTGCATATTTGATTGTAAATAATTCGGATCCCAGAAACAACTCGAACGAATTTAATGACATTTTACACTTAGACAGCTTTTCAATACAAGTTTATCTGTGTTGGTGTTTTTCGAAAGAAATGGCGAATTACAAATGTTTTTTATTCTAAGTTGTCGTACCGACCGAAACTCGATCGCTCTCTACTAGGTAAGTATATAAAGTAGCATTAATTTCAACTAACTGAACTTTTATACACATGTAAAAAGATAATCTCTTTAGTTTTGATTTTGGCGCGCTTTGCTCGATAGATTGGACAATGTCAAACTCTTTAGTTGTTTAGACTTATTTGGTAGTAGTGCGCCAAAATCAAAACTAAAGAGATCTTATCTCATTACACACATATACGCTTAACATCAAAAATTTACAAAAATGGCTATGGAATCTCATGAATTTCACTAAACAGTATCCAAAAACAGGAGAACCCTGACAATACCCATTTCGGGAGCTGCACTTTTAAAAGCTTTCGATCACGCGGCATCGTTTAAAAGTATTTTTAAAGAACAATATCTCTCCGACTCACGAATGCAATCAACGGTCATGAAATGAAAGGACTTGATAAATAAGACACTTAAAAGAACACTGGTGATAAAAATGTGCATATTTATATTGCAAAAAAGGCTACTGCTGGAGATGATTAATACTGAGTTTAAGATTTTAATATCTTTACTGGTAAACCGTGTACTTAATATTACAAAACCGTTTTAATTAAAGTATAGCACAGGTGTTGCTCATGCTCTATTTAAGTAGATTACTGCTACTAAAGTTAGTTTCGATCGCATTTGGTTATGCAAGACGAGCCCGTGTACTAATATGATATGTGCCATACGACTCTAATCTTGAAAAAGATCGCCAAATGCGATCGAAACTTTAGTAGCTAGAAACTCACGATTTATTTTAGTAATTTACTAAAGTAAATCGTGAGTCGATTTATTTCAAAAATATTACAAAACCGTATACTTACGCTTTGCAAGAAGGAACGGCGTGCTAGTACTCGAAACTTGACAAAGACCACCTAATGCGGTCGAAACTAGTAATAATCGTGAGTTATGTGAGTGATTTCTTGTGGTGAATCGTTAGTTTACACAATAAAATTACCTATATACAATAATGTATTTTGATTATGTATTATACACTTAGAACTTTTTCGTTATTTCTATTAAAGCGTTTCGTTGTAACTGCAAAGATTTTCAAAAATATATTCATAATTACTAACACAAGACTTTTGAAAGAGAGTAATAATCAACATTCTTGCAAGAAGTGTACAACTTTCTTTGGCCAATTTATTTAATCTCTTCAAAGTAATAATAACTTTCCATAACAAAATAACATCCTTCCATTTAGCTAAGCATCTCCGCGCCTTTATTTTGTCCAAGCCACAAAGTACCGATAGTGCAGATGTTAAACTTTACACATAGACATCGCTTACCGATACAACATTTTGGATCACCCACGTTTGGACTGAAATCCTAGGTCAGAGAATTTGTACGCGTACGCTGTAATAAGCGTAGTAGGCAAATACCTAGAGAAAAAAAACAACGGGTTGCACTCTGAGAGCACTATCATTTATGTGATAAAATACAATATCACACACGCACACACTCGCGAACGCCCTGCGCCGCTTAGACGAAACAGCAGGAGCATGCATACATTTTCGCCGTGCGGTAGAAAGAGAGGGGAATATTATTTCATCTCCTACGCCGCGCCGGCGGTCTATTCTCCCTCCGTCTTGAGAATGTTTGATCGGGTCACGTGTCCTGAGGCTACTTTAAAAAAAAATGCCCATCGCAAAAAGTGCAAAACGCTGCTAAGGAAGGTTTCGCTTCTGTAATGTTGGTATTTTAAAGGAATAAAAAAATCCACTGCAACTGCAGTAGATAGTAGGCACTATTTATTGCAGCAAAGTCGACCCAGAACTTTGACAATCAGTAGTGCAGTAAATTCATAAATTGATTCACGGTTGGGTTTGATGATGAATTTTAAAAGGTTTTGGCTCTGCCTGGTAGTAATTGTTCTTATTAAATTAATGTCACATAATTAATATAGGTCAAGTGCCTTGCGGCGGTGGGGGCCGGGAGTTTATCTATTTTTCAAAAGTCTTTCTGAGCGTCTGGTAGACGATGCTGGTGTTTATTTGGCTCAACGTATAATCATCGCCATTCAGCGTGGCAATGCTGCCAGCATGCTGGGTACGCTGCCAACTAGCAGTGGAATTGAGTATTTAGACTATCTTTATACTTTCCAGCGTCTGTGGATGATGTTATGTAGTAGTAGTTTGTGTAGTTTTAGATTATTTAAGTCATCTAGGTGGGGGCTATGATGGTAATGCGTTATAATATAATGTTCCGTGTATAAACTCCTTGCTTGAAAGCGCATTGTAGGAAGTTTGCCTTCTGTTTTCTCTATATTTGCGACCAAGTGTTAAATCGAACCGATTATCCTGATTGCCCGGTGGCTGTTCGCGAAAGAATTCTACGTCTTTTAATTGAGTACTGACTGTTGAGTATACTGTAGTACTTGCTTATAGTAAAGCCGGAGTTACATCACGAAATTAGTGACATAAAATGAATTTCACAACAATAGTTTTGGATTAACTTTAAACGTGTAAACATCAAATTTTACAATGCATGCGTTAATGTCATAACACTGAGTTAGTTTTGTGCCCTGCGCATTTTTTTGGCATAACTAATGTTACGCAACTAATTTCAAACGTGAAACGCGACGAAATTAGTTTCACGAAAGCGCATGCGAAGGATAGATATATGTGGTTAAAATGGCGAACCAATGTTGGACATCGACAAAAATATTTTTACTGGTTTGTTGTAACTAAAAATACTTTTTTGAATTTTGTAGAATTGTATTTAAAAAGTTATGCATTTCAGAATCGAGTTTCGATGCGTATGGTTCCATGGTTACTGTGATAGGTACTGAAGGTTTCATGACACTATTTATTTTTGACCGACAAACCAAACCGGAGGAGGTACTCAATTCGACGCGTATTTTTTTTATGTATAACTCATAACTTTTTTCGTAGTATTTCGAATTCAATAATTATTTTTATTGGAAAGAGTAAACTTCGAAATTGGTCCCATTAAAATTTTATTGAAATCGGCTCAGCCATTTTTGATAAATCCTTACATAGTATAAAATAAAGTCGCTAAACTGTCTGTTTGTTTGTCTGTATGCTTAAATCTTTAAAACTACGCAACAGATTTTGATGCGGTTTTTTTTAATGAATAGAGTGATTCAAGAGGAAGGTTTATATGTATAATACACCTGTGCGAAGCCGGCGCGGGTCGTCTAGTCAACAATAATGTGAAAAATGTAACATCGATCCGTGCGAAACATTCGCGAATTCTGTACAGGAGTGAAGTCGGTCATGCTATTTTTTGCGAAAAATAATTATAACGAAACAAGTTTTACTAGTACTGCCGGGCTAGTATGCGCGCCACGAATTATTTCGTTCGTAGTGTCAGAACGAGACAGCGTTATGGCAAAGTATAAAACTGTCACTTTTTCACACGTCGAAATGAGTTCTTTTCGTCGCGTTTCGTGGTCGCATGCTTTATAGCCTGCAACAACTTTCACGAAATTAAAATTTTCATGTGAGCCACTAATTTCGCGATGTAACCCCGGCTTTAACTATTGAATCTCTGTTATGAAACGAGCGATAGTTGGAATAGTTTAAGAATGTAGAAACGTATAGAAATATTTCATTTCTCGATTTTCTATCTGAGATAACTTAAGGCAGATGATGATAATAGCTCGTCATTATCATCATTTAGCTTTGTAATGTTGCAAACGGGGAAGCCGTTTGCAGCACCACAAGTTAAAAGAGAATTGGAGAGGAACCCGTAATGTTGCAAGCGGGGGAGCCGGTTGCAGCACCACAGGTTAAGAGACTTCAGAGAACCTAGCCAACCTAAGAGTCCTACCTAGTGGATAGGATTCCTAACGGTTCGGAGAGAGGAGATTAAAACAGAAGACTAACCTTAGTATTTACACATTTATTTACACTAACACGCACTGCACTTATAGTCAATTAAATCTTCAAGAAACGGAGAGAGAGAATTTTGAAGAAGTCCTTGGAAAGTTAGCCAAAAGGGGAGAGGGTAGCACTCGTAGAACCACGCTGGCCGAGGATTTTCTATAGCCTGAGCTGGACCCGCCGATAGTGTGGCGCCAGCCAGGTAGCGCTAGGTGAGCGCTAGCGTGAAGACATCTGTCGACTGAGGTGGAGGCGCCGGCCCAAACCGGCCGACAGGCGCCGGCCCAAACTGGCCGACAGGGTTCTGAGTCAGCGCCAGCCCAGTGCTCCAGGGGTAAGGGGTCAGTGGCCCCACGTTGGGCGCCAAACTGTAATGTTGCAAACGGGGAAGCCGTTTGCAGCACCACAAGTTAAAAGAGAATTGGAGAGGAACCCGTAATGTTGCAAGCGGGGGAGCCGGTTGCAGCACCACAGGTTAAGAGACTTCAGAGAACCTAGCCAACCTAAGAGTCCTACCTAGTGGATAGGATTCCTAACGGTTCGGAGAGAGGAGATTAAAACAGAAGACTAACCTTAGTATTTACACATTTATTTACACTAACACGCACTGCACTTATAGTCAATTAAATCTTCAAGAAACGGAGAGAGAGAATTTTGAAGAAGTCCTTGGAAAGTTAGCCAAAAGGGGAGAGGGTAGCACTCGTAGAACCACGCTGGCCGAGGATTTTCTATAGCCTGAGCTGGACCCGCCGATAGTGTGGCGCCAGCCAGGTAGCGCTAGGTGAGCGCTAGCGTGAAGACATCTGTCGACTGAGGTGGAGGCGCCGGCCCAAACCGGCCGACAGGCGCCGGCCCAAACTGGCCGACAGGGTTCTGAGTCAGCGCCAGCCCAGTGCTCCAGGGGTAAGGGGTCAGTGGCCCCAAAACAAGAGATCCACCTGTAATCAAAGTCAAAGGGACCGGAGCCTCTCACCCTGACTGTTACTCGACGCACATGTCTTTAACAGGACTCGACCACGCAACCTCAAATTCACACCGTCACTATTATCTATCTATATTATACATTTTTTACAGAAAAAAAAATGGTGTCTTCCAGATCACCTCCAACTCAAGACTGCCCAATTTTTCAAAACAAGGATCGCTGATCCTGTCAAAGAAAAACATTTCAAAAATTTGAATTTCATAACTAGAATTATAAGTTGGCAGTGTTATCGTTGAAAGAGTCTGAATGTAGAGAAGCTAACAAAAAGGTTAGTTTCTCTACAGCTTACCATTTAGATATCTGCGGTGACCGAGTATGATATTTACTACTGAGCGCTACCGTGGTTAGGATGACACGATGAACTGTAGGTCCCGGATGTTTAAACCGTTTAGCCGTGTCAGATGCCTTTAAGTGACTTAGCAATTTTCGGCTTGTACGAACGTACTTGGTTTAGGTATCTGTTGTATTTTAGTAGGTATCGTTTATCGACCACAGGCACTTTTGACTGACCCAAAATACCAGAAAGTAAATAACTGGCCAAGAACTAGTCGAACTCGCAAACGAAGGGTTCCGTACTGTATGGGAGCCCCCCTTAAATATTTATTTTATTTTAAAATTTTATTATTAAAGTGAATATCCAACTACGTTTTCTGTAAACATTTCAAGCTTCTGCCTGTTACCGCGAAAAACGGCTAAAAATCAGGTTTATTATTTGGGAGCCCCTTTTAAATATAAATTTTATTCTGTTTTTACTATTTGTTGTTCTAGCGGCAACAGAAATACATAATCTTTGAAAATTTCAGCTTTCTAACTATTACGGTTCATGAGATACAGCCTGGTGACAAACAGACAGACGAACAGACATCGAATTTGTAAAAGGGTCCCGTTTTTAACCATTGGTTACAGAACTCTTATAACGACATCATACAAAAATATCTCGAATCTAAGTACTTATCTATAAATAAGCATTTAATTTCTTCGTATTTCTTCTAGTTTTCTTCCCGCAAATACAGCTTTCACTTTCCCGATTCCATAATTCACCAGTCAACATCTAAGGAACAATAATGCTCACTTTGCCCCATAAAATATGCTAACACAAAGCACGTAACGACCTCCCAAAGGAACTGGGGGACACAGGAACAGGGGACAGTGGGGCAAATATAGACAATGGGACGAAATTACACCCGGCCAATTGACTCGATGTAAACTTGATCCCCCTTATTGTGTCCGTAGTTGATCCGACCTAGGATGGACCGATTTTGATACTTGGGCTAAAATGCGGAATTAAATAAAAGTTATAGGCCGCGCCACACAAGTTGGCGGATGTGAAGTTACCTACAAGCTGCGCAATATCCAATCCTGACTGAAGCTTACACAAAGCCGCGCGTTGATTGGAAAGATAGATATTGCTTTGCAAAGGCTTTTATTAGGACTTATCATTATGAACAAATTTTACTATGAAGTCTACAACGATATCAGAACAATAAAACTATTTCATGCATTTTGTTGATGGTTGCAGCTTACATCAGATTTCTGGCATCGCCTCATATTAGAAGTTGTTCATATTCATAATGATAATTACGTAGGCATGTTATGCATAGTGAAAAGAGCTACTTGATTAAAAGGTTAAAATATTCCCCTATTATTAAACATTTCCGCGGACGAACCAAGTTACTGACATTGCACAGTGGATTTACGAGTTGCAATGGCAGTTGGCAGAACATACTTATAATTCGATGAACGGACGGCCTTGGGAGCCGTCAACATTCTCGAATAGAGACCATGTAACAGTACGAACGTCCACTGACTAGATATACCGACAATATACCTAATCAAGACCGCAAGAACACGCTGGATACAAGCCGCTTCCAACCGCTGATAGTGTTATTTGTTTTGTTTGACGTTGCATTGTGTTCCTATAATAAATAAATGAATAGAATTGAATTGAACCGGTGCTATTCGATATCTATAAGAGAGTCCAGCAACTTCATTTGATTTTTATTAAAGAAAATAATAGGAAAAATAATAATTCATTTAGTCAGGGGACAGACTGCACTGTTGACGAGTAAAATGAAATCGGTCTGTCCCCCGATGATTAACCGGGGAACAGACAATATTTTTTCTTCAGTTCTGTTCCCCTGGGGACAGATCCGCGGGACAGACTGGAATTATTCTTATTACTCACGTGAATGTTCATTTTAAAGGCGTGAATATTATAGGGAAGCAGCTGATGTCTTACGGCTGATGTATACCTAAATGAATGGAACGTTTTCTGAGATTTAAAACTACGTTTTTGATTAACATGCAACAAAACTAAGCAATTGCAAGGTGATACAAGCACCACCGCAGGAACATACTGGATACAAGCCTATTGCAACCGGTGCTATTAAAACTTCATAAGGGAGACCTATGTCCAGCAATAGATGTTCTACGGCTGATGTATTGATGGATGAAAAATTTTCGTCGATTTACTACTAAATTTTTGATTAGCAAGTATCAAAACTAAGCAGTTAGACTACATAGGAGCAATACTCGACAATTTGTTCGCGTCGACGCGCTCCTATTTAGTACACCGTTTGTTCCGTGAGACTCGTGATTCTTCTAATGATGGCATTGTATCACCAATAACTTCATTTATTTGTTTACTAGCGACCCGCCCCGGCTTCGCACAGGTGTATCCTTACATAGTATAAAATAAAGTCGCTATTTTCGTTTGTTTGTTTGTTTGTTTGTTTGTTTGTCTGTATGCTTAAATCTTTAAAACTACGCAACGGATTTTGATGCGGTTTTTTTTAATGGATAGAGTGATTCAAGAGGAAGGTTTATGTGTTAATGTTTTTGTGTTTATGTGTTAAAGTTGTAAATGTATGTATTTTATTTTTTTATTTTTATTTTCATTGGGAACCTTACAGCTATGTAACGGAAATATATTAAAACATATGTGTTGACGGCCAATTACAGGGTTCCACTAATAAGTTAAAATGTAAGTTGATCGAGTAGACTGAAAAATAACTAAGTAAATAAATAGCTGTGAATGCACAAACTGCAATCACCAACCCAGCTCCGAGCGCGCTGCCGCGCGTCCAGAGACAGGCGATCGACCGCCGCCCGCGAAATCACAGTCATTCAAAAAATGCGCTCGAAAGCAATTGTTTCATACGTGCCACGGACGTATTAAATACGTCAACATCGTAATTGGATGCCACTTTGTTGAAACTCCGGCTTGCTCTTATCAGATAAGTATTTTGCCTATAATTAGTGTTAGCTGCCGGGACAAGAAGTGAGCACGGTCTCCTGGTAGAATTAATCGGAACTTTTAGACCTATGCGCTCCAGCAGCTCAGGGCAGTCAACTGCGCCATTACATATCTTTAATAAATATACGATATCAGCAATATTACGTCTGATATGTAAGGGAAGAATGTGAAAATTCCGACATCGCGCTATGTAGTCCGGAAAGATACATTTACAACTTTAAACTTATACATACGAGTAGAAACAATTTATGAGCAAAACAAAACAATAAAAAATAAACTAATTGATAATATAAGTTGTATATTGTTTTAATTTTAACAGTACTTTTAATAGTATGGTGTACTGATTGACTAGTTGATTACTTTATGATCCGGATAGGGTTACTTGTAAAACACCAACTACCTCGCAGGACTACATTTCCAACATCAGAAACAACAACATTAAATCTAATCTCTAAAAACAGATGTTGGGTAAATGGAGCGAATAGAAAGGTTGAAAAGTTTGCAATTTTTATTTTTATGACACAAGCAGGCTTAATTTAAAAATCCGAATCTCATAAAAGAAGTAAGTCGTCTATACGATAAAACGTATGTATTATATGTATTTGGAACTAAATAAAATTGAATTGCGTTGATAAAATTAAATGCAAATTTCAACGGCAAATAAAGACTTCTTTAGCCATAAGTTAGATAGTTAGATCTCTGCAAGCAAATTGAGGGTAGATGGGAATATTACCTCCACCCGCTTGATATTCGCTACCGTCGAAGGGCGGAAGCGTCGCTAAGTCGACGACAATTGAACTGTGTTTGAATTCCCGCGCATATTTGATTGTTTTTTTTCTTCTCGCATCGAACTTTTAAAATGTCAAAGTCAAATGTCAATTGTCAATCGCAATAAATATTTTCATCAAGAACCACACCCGTTTTATTCGTATACCTTTAAAATAAGCGTAAATCTAGTATTAATCGCCAAAATCGAAGCCAGTTCAAGTAGCAGCTCAAACAAACTGTGCGCACGTCGCGCCTACCTTGAAGACTAGTCATCGTCTAAAGGTTTAAATTACCCCGTGTACGTCCAACCAACGTATCTGGTGCCGAGGATCCGGTCCGGTCATCAATCAGAGTCCCCATCGCGACTGAAGCTGAAGTCTGGAGGCGGCAGTGGATTGAAGGTTGGTGGAGATTTCCTTTTACCGTCTTACAGCTTGCAGGGATACATACCTGGGTTTAAAATCATTAGACACACCTCATACAGTCCACTCTTCTGTACAAATAGTACATTAATAACCACTTCTGTTTTCGACTGTACTCGTAAGAAACGTGTCACATAATCCAGTTTTCTATTTAAATGATACACTTTCGAATTGCCTCATTTGTCTTGAAGCTGAACCATTCGTTTCCAATTGTGACTGCTTATTTACACGACAGGTGTCTAATGTAGATGTTAAACCAAGAAAGATTTTTACGGGCAAGTGCCTTAATTAACTGACGAAAATTCTATGCCTGCCAACTGGCAGAGTGACCAGCGGCCAAATTGTGTAGATACGAATTTTGACTAGAGATTGCAAACCCTGCCTGGACTTGGTGCCCTTTTAGGCACCCAACGGGCCCGGCCGTTTTTACCGGGCCCGGTGACCGGACCCGGTAATCTAAGTTATTATGACACGTTTAGTACTTTAAGCTGCGTTATTAGTTTCTTATTTTAAAACTGTTTTTAAATAGACACTATAAGGAGTAAAGAGAAAGCCCTGCTTGATTAAACTTATAAAAATGAATAACTACTAATACTAATGTTACTTCTTCGTCCATAAGTAAAAGTATAAATTCTGTATTAAGTGTAATTTTGAGAGTTAGGACTGAATGTTGTGATAATTGTTCATAAGCCAGTTTGAAATAAATACCTTGAATAATTGTCTTTTTCCATTCAAATATTAAAAAATCATAAAATACTTTAAAGATTTCATCGCGGCCGGAAAGAAAAATTGCCAAGTCGATGATCGCTACACAACCCGGCCGGGGCCTGCGGACCCGACGTTCGGCTTTGCCTTTCCACTCACTCGCTCTCATGACGCAAGTAACTGGCGCGAGCAGGAGAAAAAGCGAAAGTCAAGTAAGTAGCCCAACGAGCTATGGAGAGAGCTTTGCTCGGAGTCTCTCTGCGAGATCGAATTAGAGATGAGGAGATCCGTAGAAGAACCAAAGTTACCAGCCCAACGGATTGGCAAGTTGAAATGGCAGTGGGTAGGGCACACAGCGCAGAAGACTGATGACTGATGGGGTCGAAAAGTTCTCGAGTGGAGACCACGTACCGGCAAGCGCAGCGTAGGACATCCACCCACAAGGTGGACGGACGACCTCATTAAGCGCAATCCTGCGGGCGCTGGATTCAAGCCGCTTCCAACCGGTCTTATTGTCCAGTAAATCCATAGGGGAGGCCTATGTCCAGCAGTGAGCTTCTTATGGCTGATGGATGGATGGATATACCGCTAATTATAATAGTTTTGTTTCACAGTCACATAACATCGAACAAGTTAGAATAAAGTAAATACTAATTAATTAACTTATTAGAGTCAGTAATAAATTCTCATCGTCATTCCACCTCATTGCTAATACCACATCTCTACCCTACCTGTCTCTTCAGACCTTTACACAGCCCTAATAAAGGGCACTTTCCACCTCGCTATTAACCAACAACACTCGCAACGACATGATAAATCCACGCAATTGACAATCACCGCGGTCGAAACAAGGCTTAACAGCGTTAACACAATTGCTGGTACTAATTTACTTCGCGGTACCTTATACAGAGAAGAGAGCGAGTGCGAAGAATCCCCCCTTGATAGGCGTTTGTATGAGTGTAAGTTAAGTGTGAAGCTTTGACGAACGCGAATCGACGCCGAATAGGGCTGCGGTGTGGTGAAAAATTTGCTCTTCAACCCCCTTAATTGGGTGTCGCCTTGTTTTAGATTTGTGGTTTACGAGATACAAAATCGGCGATCATTTTTGATACCAGGGTTCCGAAGTAAAACAAAGAACCCATTATAACTTCTTAGTGTCCTTCGGTCCGTCCGTCCTAATATTTTAAAGCATTATAAATTCTTCCACATTCATGAACCGAATTGCATGAAATATGAAATTAAATAATTTAAGTATAGATCTCAATTTTACTACTTAAAAATTTCAAAATTGTGTATTTGAGGGGTAGCTCCCATACGTGTAAAGACCGGATGAATATTTTTTTTCAACCTCACCCCTGTGTGGTGTATGACGATGAACAAAGAGTGACATTTTCAGTTATTTGTAATTTCTCATTTAAAATATCTTAACATATTACAACCATGTAAAACTCATTAAAAACCATTGTTCAAAAACAAATTAAAAACCATCGTTTGAAATTCTCTGTTAACTTAAATATATTTGACCAACTTTTCATTTCAAATGGGCGTAAGTACCTAATTTAAATGAAAAGTTGGTCAAATAATTACCTATATCTTATCAATTTGCAGTAAGATTGAAATATCTATTTCATTCAAATCATTTTTCTGTACAAAATGTCCAAAATATGTTTTCATATTTTGCTAAGGTTGTTCCTTTTATTATTTTATAGTTGGCGTCGCGTGGTTTATGCTTTTTTCAGTGTCAGGTATAAACTTGCTATATTTTTTTATATTAAATAAAAAATAGTCGCAGTCGTAGTCATAGTCCAAAAAAGTCGCGGTCAAGTCAATATATAGTCCAAGTCATACTTCAGTGAAGCAGTAGTTACTTTACATGAGCCGTCTATGGAGTGTTGGTAACAACACGGAACAACACAATACACCTCATTTTATCACTTGCCTAAACTCTTGCACGTAATTCAGCTCATAATCAACGAAATACCACAATGGAATCACTAGTAAAATTATCACTGATAGAAACACAACTTTAACAAAATAATACAAGGCAGCGACATGATCTTTCCGCGTTCCTGCCAAAACTCACGGTTGTTTCAAATACGGATCAATTACGTTCATACGGATCGAAATCAAGTCCGATTCAAGCAATCATGAGATCGCCTAACTCTCCGCCCGTGTGTCTCAGACACTAACAGGGTTGTCACTGATTTGTTGTCTCAACGTTTCTTTTAACGTTGATACTGATTGGGATGTATGAGGTGTTTGTGCGCACATTTTTGTATTATTTTTTCACTAATGAGTGTTCGTTAGGGTTGCCGAAGTTTTTTTATTGAAATTCTGAATGCTTAATGATCATGCCGATTCATCGAGTGCGTACAATGATTTGGTGAAACGATTTCATAAATAGAATGAATTCTAACAGTGAAATATCGAATGGCAATCAACGTCTGGCACAATAGTTAATTCATTCATTCATTCATTCATACCTTGTCCGTAAGCGTCAAGTTGGTTACGAATGTATTAAAAATGTGGAATTTTTGAAATTTAAATTTAGGGTCGATGTGATACTTAGCTTATTAATTATTTACGATCTACGTACATTTGGTGTCGAATACTCAAAAATACTTTTGATAAAATTGTGCTACGCCAAACACCTAATCTATACTTACTATATTTTGTAGAAATGACATCTTCCTAAATCATACTATCAGCTGGGAGCTAACTTTTTTCCACTGGTTCTTTCGTCTTAATAATAATCAATACAAATGTATGCCTTTTTACAAGCTTTTATATAGTTTCACCTGTTCGATGTCTGTTATCAAATCTTGTAAATTAAATTTGATCCACTACCCGATTACCGATTGAACTGAAATTTTGCTTACATGTGTAAATTGCGTGATAATGCAATGTTATGATGACATAATAATGATCTGATGATGGAGTTGGAAGGTGGCCAAAGGAACTTCGTCAAGGCCGAGTGGCTAGCCCTGATGTCAGAGTTTCAAGCCGCCTGAAAGACTCTGACATAGTTAAACAGTTTCTTTTAACCAGCGGGCTTAGCATAAGAACCATAAAATTATACTATCGACGTGTCAGAACGTGACAGAGTTATGATGAAGCATATATCTGTCACCTTTGCACACGTCGAAAAACTCTTGTCGTGGTCTTGTATGCTAAGCACACAGCGAGGCAATTCTGTCAACCGATCTCGTCACCGAAGTGATACGCTTCCGAACTCCTCTCGCTTTTCTGACAGTTTCAAAGACTCAAAGCTGTCAAAAAAACGAGTGAAGCTCAAGAAAGCGTCACCTCAGCAACGAGATCGGTTAACAGAATTGCCCCGCAGGACTTACAAATTTAACGTGTCATCCGAGCTACAGGACGCGCAGTTGTAATTGCCACCCGCGGTCACCCATCCGAAGACTGACAGACCGTGTGGAATGTTGTTTAACTTGTACGAACTATGGGTACTAACGAAAACCTACCTAGTTAAACTACAACATAAGCTATGAGTACTGTTATTAAAATACTAGTGTCGATTGAATACTCAATCTTTCAATGGCGCAGGAAGCTGTGACAGCCGCATGACCGATTCGTTCCGGCTGTGCTCAGTTCAGATTCAATATCTAATAAGTACCTACTTAATAGTGATAATCTGGTTCATATTTATCAATTTTTATCATACTATTTTAATGTAATAATAATTTTTCGCTCAAAATGGCACAACCTCAGCCATGTCCAGAATTCGAATTGTTAGTTCGCTTGAATCTATGATCATTATAGTGGTAATTTTTTCATTATTATTGATTTTTTAAAAACGATTCAGCGGATTTCTAAAGAATTTATGTAAGATCATTTCTGAAGTAACATCTACCAAAAAAATCGCAAACATCGGTTCATGCATAAAGAAGGATGTCGGAAGCTCATACATACGAATACCTGTAGTATACGAATACACTCAGTTTCTCCCAAGGTCATTTATAAAAATGGTATGTTCACCAGAGTAATTTATGACGCTTCTAAAACTGTTCTGATATGTACAAGTTCGTATAAAATGAAGTTAAAATAAGAAAAACCGAAAACAATTTTCAAGCTATATGTTGAATACTTATATATATAATTATAGGCCAAAGATTAAGGATTGCCAGGTTTGTTATGTATAGAGTGCTAAAATGGTGCTAGATATTTAAAAACTTGAAGTCATATATTTTTAGTTCATATTGCCTCAATGATATTTATATTGATTTTTTAATCAGTGTATCTCATTTTGTTAAAAAAAAAGTTGTAATATCGGATTACGTTTTGGAGTTCATCGATTTATAAGACGTTATCACGTCAAAAAAGCTCAATGCTTAGGACCGCTACAAAAAGAAAATGAAAACATGAATGATAATGATTCGAGCCGAGGTTCGAATAACACCTTTAAGGATTATTACGAGTAATATTAAAATGACCACGAATTTCTCGGATGACTTCAACTGCAGCTTTTTGTTAGTAGTAAAGTGAGTGAAATAAAAAAATATGAGTAAGTATTCTTTCTTTTTGATAATCTTTTAGTAGGCAAAAATGTATGTTTCTATAAAATATTATGTATAACGACACCTCAGTTCGTAAATGTCACGAGTTAAAACGAGTTAATTCAGGATTATGTGCCATACCCGAGTGCTGAGGCTGCAGGGGAAGAGGAGTGTCGGTTTCGCGATGGCCGCTCTCCCTATCCTCTGCAGCCGTAGTGGCAGGCACGGGGCCACTTTAATTGACCCGTTGCATCGGGACCAGGGCTGTCGGATACGGGTGCCGTCCGACACCCAGTGCTGGTTGGTCCCAGGTGGTGGATGACGATGTGTCTGGTGTTCGACACATCGTCATTCTGGCGGAAGCGCAAGCTCCAGGGTAGGGCCCAAGTTGGGCCAGCGCTGTCGGGTGCCGCGAAGACGCGCTCGCAGCCCCGACACCAGGCGCAGTGGTGGAACACCCAGGGGTTATGGTGGGTATGCCGTCCAGTCGGCGGGACTCCCACATAACCACCTGTCTGCCCACGAGGCGTGGTAGCATACATAAAGGATTTCCCCTGATAAAAAAAAGGATAATGTGCCAACAGTTTAAAATAAAATAATTACATTAACACCTACAGAAAATCGCTTAATCGGAATATCGAAAACGAAGTCTGGTAATACTGAAAACATCATGTGCTTGACTGACTTTGACTTTTCCTTTTTTTGACAGCAACATTAATTGAAGTTTTGACAGCTGAGATTAAGAACTTTTTTTTTATTTAGTAACAGACTCGGTGTTACATTATAATGCCATCTTATCTGTTATCGGTTCAATCTTCTGATGTCATTCATTAATATTCATTGTTATATTTGTTGTTTAAGTTCAGGGGCTAAAATTCTCAAAGAGCTACTTGCAGAGTTAAGCTTTTCAATAGTCAAAAAAAAAAATGCCGGCAACACTTCAGTTTTTTAATCTTCTATGCCATACTTAATAATATTTATAATAAGTATTCTAATGCTTTAACTAAGTATTTAGTGTCGTCAAAGTTCTCATGTAACATTAAGCACATACCTACATTAATATTACTTACCTATTATTTACAAGTAGTCCAGCTAGGCACTGAGTTCGGAAAATGAATTGCTACGACTACGAGATCGATTCAGAAGCTTAATTAATATAATTAAGAAATAGGAATTAACCTTTTAAAATCGCATATTTTACCATCCAATTCACACTAACACATTTATATTAAATGCTGCTCTTACTCAGTCCGGGACCATTTACGAATAAGTTCAGGCAATCTAATAACTCAAAAAGTGCAGCCAAACACTAAAACAAACTGCAACCTTTCTGTCTACCTCTGAACGTTATTATAGTAGTCTTTAATTTTCTATAATAAAATTAGATGATACTTATACCAGTATTTTTTTATATATAAAAAAATAAAATAAAATAAAAGATTCTTTGCAGGTAAGAAAAAATATACGTGATATAGGGGGAGGGGGTCTTAAACCTCACCACGTATCACCAAGGAGGAGGGGGGGGGGGGGGGTCAAAAAATGCCAAAAAAACATCACGTGATTAATGGAGGGCCCCTATGTGGATTTTTTTCGTTCACGTGGATTTAAATCTGCGACTTGAATCATAAATTAAAGTTCAAAATGACATCGAATACCACAAAACTGGCAAATCCCTAAAAATGCGACGCCATAGTTCCTTTTTTGTCGCCCAAAAAAATTAAACCTTTTTTTTTTTATTCTAGCCTGGATACTACACGTAAAATATTCGTTCACACAAGCTTTGGTAAGGGGATTTAGAGAGTAAAAACAATAAAAAATTATTGTAATTTTTCTGGTGGTTTAATATTAATTTTAACTAGTGATATGAAAACAGCAAAAAATTACAATTTTTTGAAGCTTATACAATTTTTATAAATGATGTTTTGTTAAATAGTTGCAAAAAAAAATAAAAATATTTAGACAGGTTCAGTTGCTGCATCCTTCTTTATCGTGTCCAAACTTCGAATATTTCGCTTGTATTGTTTACATTATTGTTGATTTTACAAAAACAGCTCAGCTGATTTATAAAAGTAAAGTTAAAATGGGACCACCTTGGGTATACATATACCCTTTTGAACTAAAAAATATTTTTTAGATTCGGTTCACAATTTGAGAAGTTTTCGATGAACGTATGGTCATAAAAAAATACATACAGACGAATATAGAACTTTTTTGGTTCGGTTAAAAACATTTAGTCGATAACGAACTTCTTGTTTTTAAGTCGTTAAAAAATACTCACAGTACTGCCCGTAAATAAATAAAATAAATAAACAATTTATTTCAGTTCTCAATTCACATTAAAATTTAAATAACAGTATATTGGGGTTTCCTCTTAGTTCAGTTTAGAGTCAGTGCCGGGTGGTTACCCATTACTTCTTATTCGTCTTCTTCATTACTGAGTCGTGCCCGTCTTGAAATGCTTTGACGGAATCAGTGACGAGCTGCTTCCACGCCGCCCTATCTTCAGCTTTCTTCAGAGCAGTGGAAACTGGAAGCCCGGTTATATCAACTTAATTTGATCAAACCAACGAGTAGGTGAGCGCCCACATGGTCTTTTGCCATCTACTTTCCCAACTACAACCAGTTTCTCAAAATTATCTGGCTGCCTACGGGCGATGTGAACAAAGTAAGTTAAGACTCGTTGATAAAAAATTGTGGCAAGTCTAGTCTTAATCTTTAGTTGCTCAAGAATGGACTTATTGGTGCGTTTTGCTGTCCACGGTATGCGTAACATTCTCCATTACTTGTACGAGTAGGTACCGAATGTTATAAGTACTAATAATGATTTAACCTGTTGTCAATGAAATGTTTCCAATCTTTGTCTGTTTATTGAAGAATAAGTACCTAGTTAACTTTCGGAAGCGCGAGAGAATGTTTCTTAAAAACTAAAAATAAAACTAAGTTGTTGCCGATGCGAAGGCACTATAATTAATGAATAAAATACACTGATACATCTTACAAGATAACTTAGGCATCTAGGTGGTCTTATTCGCAGACGCATAGTCAGCTCTACTGATAAGACCAGTGCTCGGTTTGTTTCTGCGAACCGGCCGCTTATCTCTAGTATTAAGTTACGTGGGACCATACATCGAATTACATAGCTTAGAGTACTAGAGGTGGTGCTGTTCGATGAGAGAACATAACGTCTCCCTCCCTAAGCGAAAAATTATCGGAGCACTCGATTTTAGAGGGATTCCGATAATTTTGAATGAAAAGATTAATTTTGGTGTACGAAACATAAAAAATAATCAAAACTATACTTAATACTACTAAACCTAATGCTATGAGACTAGTTGTAGAGTTTTTTCTCTGTTTTCACCGAAAACTTCACTGTTCTTCAAAGCAAAGGCCATGTATTTAAGTTCGTCCAGTGCAATATCTCGCATGTTGAGTGCATGTGCACTGGATAGGTTCTCGGTTGCGCGTAATTTCGGAAGGTTGATGATGGGTAGTGGGTTCCTGGGTCCACTTCGGTGTGAAGACTGTGGTGCCGGATGGTCGTCCCGTTGACAGTGACATCTCAGAGTCTGTTCAGCGTCACGACGTGCGTTCCGCATATCTGCTGCTACGAAGCCTCTTCGCTGCAGGTCTCTGTGAGGGTTGTTTCCGATCTAGTGAATAAGTATCCAGTTGTTTTTATCTATTTTCTGCAGCTTCACGTCCTCGAAGTGAATGGGGCTGCTTGCAGATGCCAGTAACGTCCTCGTATCACATTAGTTTTTCCTCGCAGGAGGGCCCGCTGTATGAGGCGCAGTTGTCATCGACTCCAGCAGCGAGTGAGCGGCACGGCTGTGTGATCGGCTGATACTTCAGCCCTTTCGCCAATAGGAATGGGTACTTAGGAAATATGGCAACGGTTAGGTTTTCAGGTTTGAGGAGGATGGGTAAAGTGTACAATTTTAAATAATTATACGTAACATTATCGGTCAGAGGGATTTCCAATATAAAGATCCTTTTTGATAAAAGATTTAACATCAATAGTTTCCTCAATCTTAATTAAATTGAATTCATTGGGTACATATACCAGGTTTCTAGATTCTTAGAGCTAGAGCGGTTTCGATTTAACTTAATCTAATGAATATAGTCCTAAAACTACTTATGAATAAACTATATTGTTGTAATTATTTTCTCGGATTAAAGTCTGTTTAAGGGTTCCGTTAAGCAAGCAAAAGTTGCAATAACATTACTGAAAGTAACGTTAACGAGCCTGTAACTTACAAAGATATGGTTGCAACGTTCATGCAAACTTACAGCGAGCTTGAAACGAAGCCCTAACGGCTAACGGCCTAATCTCCTAAACTTTTTAAAACTTTAAAACGCGAAGTTCCAGTAACATTACACATGAAATATATCTGAATGTTGTAAAGTTAACTTTCCGCAAGTATAACGTTTAACATTTCCACAACTTTAAATTTGAAAGGTAATAGTAACTTGTTTCATCTATCTTGCTAAAAGGTTACAAAATATTACAAATGAAACTTGCTTAGTTGTCGCAAAGTTACATTTCTAGGTTTTCAGTTTCAAAAAAATTATTTGTTTTTCTAAATTTTGTTGAGGCTATATTATAGTTTTGAGTACATGTCCTAGAGGCAGGTGTGTGTGAGACTTTTCCACTTTCCGCTGTAAGGAATGTTATAATCAAATTTACAAATGGGAATACCAATTTCTGCAAACACAACGCCACCGCGATGCAGAATTTCAATGTGCGATGCTAACGCCATCTAGTTTTTCAATGTTAAGTAAGAAACTCTACAGTAACATTTGATAACTTTCGAAAATTAAGTTCCAGCAACATTTCTTACCTACATAGGTTAGGTTAATAAAAAGAACAATTCGTAATGTTGTAGGAAAGTTGATAAAAAAATATAACAATAGACCTATTGTCGCAATGTTATACTATAACATTTCAGAAACATTCATTTGTAAAGTACAGGCAATGCCAGACTGTGAAGTTAGTAAAATTACATTGCAGCAACGTTTTATTTTGTAACGTCCCAATCACATTTTTGCAACAATGTTAATTACTTACATTTAGGTATGTTTGGGAGGCTATATCCCTGCAAAGTTGAAACGTAATCTTTCATGCGAAATATAAAAGTAACATAATAAAATAATTTTTAATAAGTTTCAATATAACAAAAAGATCTATGTAAGTGACATGTTCCTGCAAGATGATGTTTGAAATTCACAAATGTGCCATATCAAAACTTACTACAACTTATTGCAAGTTTCATGCTTAGTGGGGTACTTGTATTCGAAGTCGTTCGAATGGTCATATTTGTATAGTCCGTACATGTCGTTTTTGTGAGTATAAGGGTAAGTATCATCAGGGTAAAAATTTTGTTCATCGTCGTCACCGGTTATCTCGTTAAGCTTAAATCCAATAGAACGGTCGCCGGATTGCAAGTGTGGCGGGTTAACTTGTTGAGGTTGTTCATAGGGTGGCTTGTACCCAAATTGGGGTGGCTTGTACCTGAATTGGGGTGGTTTGTACCCAAATTGGGGTGGCCTATGACCTAGCTGAGAGGACGTCCCTAATCGGGGTCTGAACCCTTGCTGCGGTCTTGATTGTGGGCCTAATTTACCAAACTGAGGTGCGGAGCCTAGCTGCGGGCGGTAGCCAAATTGAAGCTGTGCGAACCTTGGAACCGGTGGTCTATTTAAATGTTGGTTCCCAGGTATACCGAACTGGAATTGAGGCGCGGGAATCGCGGGCCTCATGGTATTCTGGCTACAAGGCATTGAAAACTGAGATCTTAGTAAATTTGACTTCATCCCTGTTCCTTGTTTCTTGAAGTTTACTTCTTCTAGCACAACTTTTAGAGCATCCTTTTTTGGGATTTCCGTTTGTGCAAGAGTAGCAGCTCTATGTTCTTGCGCCATTTCTAATTAATGTTATTTTAATATATAACTAAAACAAAATAATTCAAACCTAATTTAGAGTCTCGGTAGAGTTTATACCGACACTATTACTTAGTATTAAATGTTATATCCTTAATTAGCAAAATTTTATCGATTTGAGACAAAATTATCGAATACTATTACTATTATTAAATATCTATCCTTAACTAACACAATTTAATCGATTTGAGACTAAAAGTTCCGATACTATTACTTACTTTTATTAAATATCCTTAATTAAAACAATTCAATCGATTTGAGATTAAATGTTCCTTTACTATTACTTACTTTTATTAAATATCCTTAATTAAAACAATTTAATCGATTTGAGACTAAATGTTCCTATACTATTACTTACTTTTATTAAATATCCTTAATTAAAACAATTCAATCGATTTGAGATTAAATGTTCCGATACTATTACTATTATTACCTAAATATCCTTAATTAACACAATTCGATCGATTTGAGACCAAATTGTCTAATTATACAATTAACACAAGCAAATCTGACCGATGACCAAGGTCAAAATTTACAATATTCGAGGAAAATGGGGGTGGAAGGTTAAGGAAGGCGAAAAAGGCTTACTCACCAACCGACCTGCATTTTCTGCGCCCGTAGATAACTTATTTGTTTGGTTCGTGTGGATAGCCGGAACGGATACAACTGAATTCAGTATTAACACCGTTTACTTAATACTGCACAACGCGGGGGAAATTCACCGAATTTGAGAGCGAACTTTTCGCGCTGGCAGCAGCCGACTATCCTACCGGCTGCGCCAGTTAACTTTCGGAAGCGCGAGAGAATGTTTCTTAAAAACTAAAAATAAAACTAAGTTGTTGCCGATGCGAAGGCACTATAATTAATGAATAAAATACACTGATACATCTTACAAGATAACTTAGGCATCTAGGTGGTCTTATTCGCAGACGCATAGTCAGCTCTACTGATAAGACCAGTGCTCGGTTTGTTTCTGCGAACCGGCCGCTTATCTCTAGTATTAAGTTACGTGGGACCATACATCGAATTACATAGCTTAGAGTACTAGAGGTGGTGCTGTTCGATGAGAGAACATAACGACCTACGATTCCGTAGCACGTAGCAGCAGACTACAGTGTCGTCGAGAGACTTATATACACATGCATTATTTTAAATTAGCTTAAAATTAGTGTGTTTCTGTGGTCGCCAACCATCAAAAAGCTCTTACAAAACTATTATATCCTTACTCATTTGTTTAAATTAGTTTATAATTTTAAATATTAAATTCAAAAGAGTGATTTTTGATTTGTTGCTCTTTCACGCAGCAACAGAGAAATTAATTGATGTGATTTTTAGCATGGACAGAAATTGAAAGTCTAAAAATCACATAGGCTTTATACAGGGTTATTTTTTATCAATTAGCATCCTTTTAGTGACTTATTCTGTACATCAAAACTAACAACTTTTGTTCGGCGACTTTTGTTATTTCTAAAAAAAGTTGTTTTTCCATAGAAAAATATCTTACTCCCTCGACAAAATGTATGGAACAGCAGATTTTTTGAGTTTTGACAAAACTCGCAGAACAGAAGTTGTTAGTTTCGATGTACAGAATAAGCCCCTTAAAGGATGCTAATTGATTAGAAATGACCCTGTATACGTACCAATATTATAATCCCGAAAAAATAAAATGTTCCGAAACCGCACAAAAGTCAAACACTCACGCGCGCGAACTTGCGTCAAAATCTGATAATTCTATAAAATTTTACAATGTAAACATGAGCAAATAAATAGAGTAATCAATCTTCACCAAACAAATGCAACGAAAAATGCCACAGTCGATCCAATTTTCCCGGCCCAGGACTAACAAAGTTATAAAACTGACTAGAATGTGCCGCCGACCGATTTGCCAGCTCATCTTCATACGTTACAATGCGGTGTAGTATGTCATTGTCTACCCACAGAGAAACAGGAGTAAGCTTACTACTAGGGCTGTCAACGTAAATTAGAAAAATTGATATTTTTATTCAATTACCAACTTCAACAGACCTCAGGAATACGCTGAATTCAATTTGCTTATTACTGGTCTTATTAGAGATCTATAGGGGAGACCTATGTCCAGCAGTGGGTGTCATCTGGCTGATGGATAGATGGAATATTTCATCAATGTAATAATTTTCACACTATTGTTGATTTTTCAAAAACGACGCAGCCGATTGCAATGAAATTTAAATGAGACCACTTCTTCTTCTTCTTCTTCTTCTTCTAGAAGAAGACCACTACTAGAGTATGATCTAATATAACATTCAAACCTCAGAATAAGGAAAAACAGTAGAAGCGACATAAAGTAAAAAAGTTGTGATGCATGATTCTACAAACATGGCGTCGAAAATCCATAGAAACTGCTATGTAATCTAGACACAAATGACACTAGAACTGCTGATCAAATGTCAAATTTGATTTCACAAAGATGGTGGACAAACTTCAATCGTCTCCTAGGCAGGGCTTTTAATTTGAACTTTATCGGCATAGCAATAATGCCATGTCATTTCAAACACCGCCCCTATGATTCAAACACATACATTTGAATTAGGAACCTCTTTTTTTGAAGTCGTTTAGAAAGTAAATCAAAGGAGATATTGCAAAAATATATAGAAATTGGGCCACCAAAGGGTACAGTATTTCATAATTTGCTTCGTTTCTTTCGGATAATTATTTTCCCGTTATTTTTTACTATAACAGTGTCCAATAAAAGAAATTTCGTGTATTCGGATTGAAAATTACATTGACATTGTTTATCGAATTTTTTGAGCTACTGTACCTAGTCTGAGCCCTTTTTGCAATATCAACTTTTTATGAAATAATTTGGTCCTGGTCTAACAAAATTATAAAACTGACTATAATGTGTGATTACCGATTTGCCAGACCATCTCTATACGTTACAATGCGGCGTAGTATGTAATTGCCTTTATGAAGCCTATTTACAGAGAAACAGAAGTAAGCTTTGTACTAGGGCTGTCAACGTAAATTAGGTATTTTTTTAAACCAACAATAATGTAACTGAGACAAGGCAAGCGGAGCGTTGATCGTCTTACTGCAAGATGGGTCGACGGTATAGTTGAAAAAGTGGGTCGAACCTGGTCACGATTGTCACAGGATAGAGAGTAGATAGTAAGAGAGAGGACTATATACCTAGCAATAGGATAAAGAAGGCTGTAGGTGATGATGATTTGAACCAACTGTGCATACAGTCAGTGACAAGCCAAAAACCGCGAGGAATTTATGGAATTTCCAGAAATTCCTCTCTCTTACTACTAAACGAACGTAAATAATTTTACTATGGAGACCATTTTGTAATGTTTCCACTATTATGTAAAATCCTCTCTTACTACTAAACGAACGTAAATAACTTACTAAACGAACGTAAATAATTTAATTATGAGACCATTTTGTAATGTGTCACTAACCCAGAAAGATTGAAAAAAAATATGTGTAAACTGAAATTGAAAATTAATTAAAATTGCTTTAATCATAATGCTTTTTAGGGTTCCGTACCCAAAGGGTAAAAACGGCACCCTATTACTAAGACTCCGCTGTCCGTCTGTCTGTCTGTCTTAAAACTGTATCTCAAGAACCGCTATATCTAGAAAGCTGACATTTTCACAGATAATGTATTTTTGTTGCCGCTATAACAAATACTAAAAATGGTAAAAAATAATATTTAAGGGGGTCCCATACAAAAAAACTAAATATTTAGACGGTTTTCGCTCGATACCTAAAATGGTAACAGAAATGCTTGAAATATTCAAAAAATATTTAGCTGCATGGCTACTTTAACAATAAATAATTAATATAAAATAAACATTTAAGGGGGGCTCCTCTACAGTACAGAACCCTTCATGCGCGAGTCCGACCCGTACTTGGCAGATTATTCCTACATAATATTGCAAGAGCAAGTCCCAATTTAAGACGTCAATAAATTTTTGTCCGGAATCCTTGATTTGAACTGGCTTGGTTATTCAACCAGGCCACGGATTGGTAACCATGCGGCAGCAGAACATTCTAAATTCGCAAATAATAGACGTGGCATATGTAAATGTCCACTCGGATCTCCATACATCGATCTCAGACGTTGCCCGATACTGAGAAAGGGGCACGACACTGTTGGTTTTCATTGCACACACGATTTTTTTGAGTAGTTTTACGCGATCTGTAATTCCAATCCTAACCTAGACTAGATCTGCTAAGAACCCTGCAGCTGAAAGTCTGTAGAAAACTGTTGATTCTAACTTAAAAAGCCGTAAATTAACAACAATTTAGTCTTTCATCATTTGAAGTGTTCCACACGGTTGGACTAAATTGTTGTTAAAACCAATAGTGTCTTATTTACAGTTAATACCTATTTTACTTAGTAAATAACTTAAGCTTAGTTGTGCAATCGGCAACTGAAATTAATGACATTTATTTAGTTGTGCCTTCGGGAAAGATTTTAAAATAATATTCCTGACTGCACAACTAGTTGCGCGCAAGCAGTTAGTCCACGAGGAATTCCCCTCTTTGAGGCCCATACTGAAAACTCTAAAGATAACAAAAAAAACACGACTTATTATTATATTATCGTTCCTGTAACAATGGAGAACGTCTCAGCATGTATGTGGGAATGTCCCTAGCGTCGTCTTCTCAACTCGAGTAGAGGTGCGCCGGTGGCCGCATCTATAGTCTAGTTTTTGTTATCTCCTCAATTTGGTCCGTCTTTGTGCCTCTCTCTCATTTCCTAGGCTTTGCTGGAAATGTATAATTTGCATTACAGAAATGTTTATGTAATGAGGTGGTTTGCATTGTAAAATGTTTAAGTGTGTGTTTGCCAATGAGTTGTAGGTACTTAATTAGCTATACCAGCGACAGGGAGTTGTAAGAAACTGTACTAGCTAGGTTTTGCAGATTAGGAGTTTTTGCTTTTGAATACTTTTTTCGCCCGCTGAAGAGAAAATATAAAAGTACAAAAATGACTAAAATCTTTATTTGTCTCTCATCTTACATTTGAAATCTCGTGTACGAATGGTAAAAATACGTTTCGTAAATTGAATGGATTGCATTAAAAAAACGATACTACCTATATTAGTTTGCCTTTGCACCAAATCATGCTTTGTGTCATTGACTGCATGAGTGAGTATACGTTATCGTAATTGATACCCGGTTAGGCTATTAACTGAGAAAATAAACATATTTTAATTTAAGCATATTTTAAAGATTCTTAATTTTATAAATACTGAAAACCGTTAATAACCGTTGGAACCGTTTGTGTTTTTGCGAAATATAGAATTGTGCATTATTTTCAGTTGAATTTAAATACCTAACGGATCAATATTTGGATACATATCGTATCCATTGATCCAAATATTGATCCTATACACCAATTTATTTATTGGTTATTGAAGATTGATATTACAGTGTTATTCAACATAAAACATACGCTATATTGTTTCTCCGATTAAAAAATAATATGATAATTTAAAAATAAACTAAATGCATTAATTGCGAGATTCACGACATTTTTAACACATCACTGATCGTTAAACTTCACATTTAAAAGGATATAAAAGTAGATAATGCTCTCGAAAATTTACCAAACAGCTTTTTGATTCACGTTTTATAAATATTTCGTGTTCACATATTTCAATAATCAGAAGTAAATCTAAAATGCAGACATCTTAATTATGTTATCGGAGAAAAAATGTGTTTCCTATGACCGTTTTGTCGGCAAAGTTATACAGAAGTCATTAAAACACGTATCTAAATATCTTTAGAAATTTATCCTATGTAGGAGTAATGTTTGTAATTAATTTCGTTTGAATTTGGACAAAAAATTCAAAGCATTCGCAAGTTTCGTTTGTTAAATGGATTGTTTATTTTTGTAGAGACGTTAGCACCACGTTTTTTACTGTGGTGAAATAAATAATATTTGATTTCTGATGTCAAATATAACAAATGTATAAGTAGTATAGAATTTACAGGCCTACCTCCTTCCTTCCTTCCTTTCAGCCATAGGACGTCCACTGCTGAACATAGGCCTCCCCTAAAGATCTCCAATAAGACCGGGTGGTAGCGGCTTGCATCCAGCGCGATCCTGCGGTCTTAATGAGGTCGTCCGTCCACCTTGTGGGTGGACGTCCTACGCTGCGCTTGCCGGTACGTGGTCTCCACTCGAGGACTTTTCGACCCCATCGGTCATCAGTCCTCCGCGCTATGTGCCCTGCCCATTGCCACTTCAACCTGCCAATCCGCTGGGCTATGTCGGTAACCTTGGTTCTTCTACGGATCTCCTCATTTCTGATTCGATCGCGCAGAGAAACTCCGAGCATAGCCCTCTCCATGGCTCGTTGGGCTACTTGAAGCTTACTAATAAGGCCCATAGTGAGAGACCACGTTTCTGTGCCGTAAGTCATCACTGGCAACACACACTGGTCGAAAACTTTCGACTTGAGGCACTGAGGTATGTCGGACGAGAAGACGTTACGCAATTTTCCGAACGCTGCCCAGCCGAGTTGGATTCGGCGATTGGCCTCTTTCTTGAAGTCGGACCTACCTAACTGGACCACTTGTCCTAGGTAGACGTACGAGTCAACGACTTCAAGAACCGAGTTCCCAACTGAAATAGGGGTGGGTACAACATGGGAATTACACATGACCATTGTCTTGTCCATGTTCATTTTAAGAACCACCTGTTGAGATACTCGATTGAGGCCTTCGAGCATCGTACTGAGTTCCTCCATCGACTTTGCCATGACTACGATATCGTCGGCAAACCGAAGGTGAGTGAAGGTGTGAACAGGCCTACCTAAGAAATTTTAATAAGTGCTATTTATGGAATAACTATTTTATATTCGAAGATCCGTATTTATTTTATACCTACTCAGAATTTAAATTCTCACAGAATCTCTGAAATCAAAAATATTTTGTATTTCTTAAAACACACAAACCACTTCCAAAACTGGTAGTTCTCCGAACATAAGACCTCACCACACATTTTTTTAAAACAATGTCGACATCCAGGCAGACGAAAGCAAAATTGTCGTGTTGAAGCACAGACCTATTTTCACCTCGGTCAATCAGAATGAAACAAGCAATACATATTATACTAAAACAACCTTTTTTTTTAACCAGCTTTTTTAAAAAAATACTCGCCTAGACGAATCAAACGAACCGAAACTCGAAAGAGTTCGTTTCATTACAAAGCTCCTATGACCACCTTCCAGCTCCATCATCAGACCCTGGTTACCATTAAAAGACAAACTACTCGCCAAGACCATTCTAATGAACCTAAAATCGATGAGGTTGTGTCGCTGTCGTTGCATTGCTAAGTTCCTTTGGCCACCTTCCAGCTCCATCATCAGACCTTGGTTGGTTACCATTAATAGACAAACTACTCGCCAAGACGTTTCAAATTAACCCTAATTCGATAAAGTTGTGTCGTTTCGTTGCTAAGTTCCTTTAGCCACCTGCCAGCTATTGCATTGTCACGCGATTTACACATGTATGCAAAATTTCAGCTCAATCGGTAACCGGGAAGTGGAATTTTACTTGCAAAAGATTACAGAACGAGACACAACGGGACATGTGAAAGTAAACAAAAGCTTGTAAAAACGTTTTATCTCGTAAAATTTGTTCAACTTTACAATTAATCTATAACACAATGTTACTATTGCAACAGCTCTTTAATATTTTTTCTTTGATTCCGTCATTTTTCTGGGTGAAGGCAGCAAATTGGTTTAAATTGCAACTCATATCATAATCATTTATTATCAGAAACCAAATATTGTCTGAAAGATAACTTAACGTTAATGTTTCAACAGCTCTAATAATATGTAGTTTGATTCCAACATTGTTCTGGGTGAGGGCAGCCGCGTCTGTAATGATCATTTTTTCATCAGATCTCATCTGACATCGGTGTTTATTTATCAAACCTTCCACCTTACTTCTCCACATATATTGCGGTCAAATGTCACTAGAATCTTGCTAAGAAGCTCTCATTCTTTCATACACAGTTCAGGGGCCTTATTGTGTAAGCGCTCTGACGTTCGGCTTTGCTTTTCCTTCCGCTCGCTCTCGTGGCGTGAGTAACTGGCGCGAGCAGGAGCAAAAGCGAAGCCGAACGTCAGAACGCTTACACAATAAGACCCCTGGGCGTCGTAATGCGTTTCATAGCGCAATATTTGGAAGGTGGGTTGCAAATGTTACAAAAGTTCTCGAGTGGAGACTAAGTACCGACAACCGCAGGGAACGTCCTGGACGCAAGTCAGTTCCAACCAGTCTTATTGGGGAGGCCTATGTCCATTGCCAAGCAGTGGACGTTCTATGGCTGATGAATGGATGAATCGGTTGCATCTTGGTTGCCTGGAAGAAATCGCTTAAAGCGATAAGGCCGCCAATTAGAAACCTATTGTTTTGTTTTTTTTCCTTATAATCTGTTTTTTATGTAATGTGGTTGTCTAATAAAGTGTTGTTTGTTTGTTAAAAATGCATTTAAAATCGTCTATTATATTCGTGTGCAATATAAATGTTACATTACACACCTAATGCCCGAGCGAGCAAAGCATCTATGCTTCAATCGGTGTAGGCATTTTTATTCACTTGTCCGGATGTGTGTTGGTTTGGATGTTGCTTCCCCTCCACTGATCGCATTTTTCAACGGATCTTGGTGCATAGGTTTTATATACAGGGTTATTCTCAATCAATTAGCATCCTTTTAGGGGCTTATTCTGTACATCAAAACTAACAACTTTTGTTCTACGACTTTTGTCAAACTAAAAAATAACATCTGTTCAATAAAAGTCAAAGGTGAACGATATTTTTCTATGGAACAGCATTTTTTTGAGAATTAAAAAAGTTGTAGAACAAAAGTTGCTAGTTTTAATGTACAGAATAAGCCCCTAATTGATAAGAATTATAATGTATATTTATATTTTTTAGTTATCTAACTAGCTTTGCTGGCGGCCACAACCGCGTGATGTTATAATTCATTTGCCATTCCATATGAATCTTTTATTTTTCCACGATAAAAAGTCTATGCCACTTTTCCACATTTTAACTATACCCATACAAAAAATTAAATCGGTCCGTTGTTCTGTTGCTGTGTAAAAGATTAACAAACCAACAAACACACTTTTTGATTTATAATATTAGTTAGTAAGGATTAAAAAGTGTAAAATAATTTTATCTTACTAGCTGCCCGTCCTGGATTCACCTGGTTACGGATGAGTTATAGCTATAAACCTTCCAGAAGAAAAAATTCTAATATGTAGTGAAAACCGCATTGCTATCTGTCAAAGTCAAAGTCAAATCATTTATTGCAACATATTGCGGTTCTTAATTAACATGTTTAGTATAGTTACACATATGACCCTGATAAGGGTATGGCAATTTTATTATTCGTATGATTCGTATTGGAACGATTTATTATTATGTTTTCTAGATTATTGTAAAAAAAATCGTCTAATGTGTTATAACATTTGGATAACAGAATCATTTTTAGTTGTTTTATAAAACAATTTTTCCTTTTCAGTATCTTTTAGATTATTTGGCAGTTTATTAAATATTTTTATAGCCATAGAATGTGGGCTGTTGTGTAGTTTGGAGATATAAACGGATACACAGTAAGACACACAAAAATAGCGATTTTGCTTTATACTGTGTAGTGAAGTGGTCCCGTTGCATTTACACCTTTATTAAAAGGCCCACGTTTATTAACCGGCCAATTTAATAATGAAACGATTATTCAAGGGTTTATCGCGGCGGCATCGCACCTGAGGCGCTGTTTACTGTTACGCATCTGAATATAAAGCGCTTGTCAAAATTCTTTCTTTATCGGCCGTTTAAGACTTGGGAGAATCGGCCTGCATGGTATGATGCATAATTTAGAAGTGCCTACTTTGGGAGTAATTATCATTTATTGTCATCGTGGTCAGCCTTTTCAACCGACTTCAATAGTAAGAAGTTCGCTGTAAAATTTGTCTCCATGTCTTTTTTTTATGAAATCGCATAATATCTCTGTTCTTTGAGGTTCGATTTGATAGCTATTATGAAAAATTTATACTATTGGACCAACCCGAACTTCCACAAAAAACAACATTTCACACATTTGATCATTTCTCAGTGACAATTTTGTATGGGATTTTTCTCGAATTCTTAGTTGGTCTCATCATAACAAGGGTTCATAATGATGGTCTAAATCACCCCTATTGGTATCGTATAGGTACTCTATGCTTATAACCCCTTATAAATATGGCAAGAATATAAAACAACAAGTTGTACCTATAGTAAATATATTACAGGTCGCGGCATATAAGTCTAGCGCTGAGCGAAGTGTGGAGGGGGTGGCTGCGCATGAGTTTAGTATGGCGGTCAACATGCGCAGCCATCCCCTCAACAGTACCCTCAGCGCTAGACTTACGTGCCGAACTTGTACATTGATTTTAGTATCATTTTAAGAGTTCGTCATGATTTCTTAGTACAAAATCGTAATACCGTAAGTACAAGCGTTACCCAATAACTGCAGAGCTATTATCTACAGACTCTGCAGTAGTCGTGTATCAAACACTTGGAGTCTAGAACTAAATAATAAATAATACGAGTTACATAACAGGTTTCATTAAGGCAGCACTAAATCAGGCTACCTGAGATGCGCCAGCGCAATGCAACATTATGGCGTAGCGATAGCAAAAAAATAAAACGTCTGTCTGTCCAGTAGGATACGATATTTGTGTGTTTAAATCCCGAGTAAATTGATACCAGTTTAGAAAGCGTCCTGTACCTATAAACCCAAGATTGCATATCTGCTTAACATCAGCCAGAATGTAGTCGAACGCAAACCTGTACTAAATAAGTAAAAATAAAATAATCGGCCAAGTGCGAGTCAGACTCGCGTACGAAAGTTTCCGTACCACAGAAGCTCCCCTTAACATATTTTATTTTAATTTAATTTTTTTTTTTGGGAATTTTCAATAAATTCTGTAAATATTACAAGTATTACCTGTTACCGCTATTATTAATATCGGGCAAAAAAAACACGTTCCTTGTAAGGAAGTCCCCTTTTAATTTTTTTTTTAATTATTTATTTTTGAAATGAATATTTAACTAAATAACTAAAAACTAGTAGTTCTGTGAACAGTAAACCTCGCATCTGTTTAACTGAATCTTCTAAAGCCTTCTCGACTCGCTCTTCACGATATTTCATTCACATTCGAAAATTTTGTAAGGATTTAGGTACTGAAAAAATCGAAATCAAATACTATCAAAATCGATTTGCCATTGCCATTTTTTGCGAAAAATAATTATTATTTGGTAGTAGGTTTAGATTTAGTAGGTAGGAAATCAAATGGGGATTCTTGTGTACATAAGAATATATGTGAGGGTGAAATGATGATAATGAAATTAAAATATTTATTAATGTAAGAAATCATTTTGAATTACATTTATCTAAACACCCAATGATAAAGTCTTTTATGAGCTAGAAAATTGTTCCACCGCTTTTAACCCCAAACTTTCCTCATTGGCACAATTATTAGCCTAAAATATTCTCTCTGCGGCTCCAGCGAAGTACTCAACCACTCATTATTGTAATATCGTTAGTAAGAACTCTTTAGTAAATTTTAACTTCGCTAAATTTGAGTTCAAAATGCTTTTCACTGACTTAGAAGATGGCCAAGTTTCTAAAAATATTTAACCTCACAATAATTACTGATTTTTATAAATGAGTAAAATGATTGGACGTAACTTAGTTCATGTAATAGAATGTTGAATTATCGAGTTTAGGTCGTATAATATAATACGATTAACAGATTCTGATTTCTCGTTGCTAAGTAATTTATAAGACGACCTGTCTATGTCTAAGCCTATGCGAACATGCTAGAAGGAATAGATATAAATTATAATAAAAATATAACTTTTTAAAAATACAGTCTTTTGAGATCCTGGATTTCATGTAGAAGCATAGTGCGAGCCAAGACAAGTAAAACGAGCCCAAACACATAGACCCATAGAGATAGACTCGTCCTATCTTGTTTAGTATAGAAGTTCCCATAGCCACCTTCCGAATCCATCATCAGATCAGCTCCATGGTACCGTATTAATACATTGTCACGCGATATACATATGCGTGCCGAATTTCAGCTCAATCGGAAACCGGGAAGTTGGTCAAATTTAACTTGCCAGGTTCCACCGGAACTTACATACATCCATACATATGTAATAGGTATATCCATTGCAAGTTAAATAAAAGCTTATAAAACGACGTCCGGTAAAGGTAAAGGACGTCCTAAGTAGCTGAGAATGCTATTTCAGCCACTGTTATCGTACAGTGCTTAGTTTTGACCTTCTCTGTAAATTTATCAATGGCACCAGTTGTAAACGTTCAAAGTACAACGCAATAAAATGCAGTTTTAATTACGAAATCTGTCTATCTTGTAAGTGCCGCTTACCGATACGTACCGCCTTACCACAAAAGATTTAAACACTGTATTTTTATTTTATTTTATTATTTATTTTATTTTATTTTATTACTGTATAGGTAACCGTGCAATTTGTACTGTTATACATTGTCTAAAGCGTGCGTAAAACTTTTATGGTAAGACGGGTAGTCTCTATTTGAGATACTTGTAACGTCAACAGCCATTAATCCAGAAGCAATCGTCAACTAATGTTATGATGATGATGGCATAATATTAACAAATGTATTGTGTTTACTTTAAAGAGAAGCCATCGGCTCCTAAAATGTAAAAACATTAATGGACTGATTGAGGCGCTCAGCGCACAACATATCGGTTGTCATATAGACGGCGTTTGTTTCAACAATATTAGCTACGCGGACGATATGGTGTTGCTGAGCGCTTCAGTCTGTGGAATCAGGAAGCTTGTGAATACTTGTGAGAGTTATGCTGCAGCTCACGGGCTAATATATAATGTCAAAAAGAGCCAGTGTATGGTTTTTCAGGGCGGGCCGAGGAAAGTAACCGATATGCCATCTATAAAACTGAATGGCTCACCTCTCGAGAAGGTAGATGCTTTTAAATATTTAGGCCATATGGTTACATCTGCCCTGAAGGACGATGCGGACGTTGAGCGGGAGCGGAGGGCGATGGCGATCAGAGCGAATATGTTGGTCCGCAGGTTTGCTCGGTGCTCCGCCGAAGTTAAAATAACTCTATTTAGAGCATACTGCACCTCATTTTACACCTGCAGCCTGTGGTCTTGTTTCACGCAGAAATCATACAACGCCCTTCGCGTCCAATTCAATAACGCGTTCAGGATGTTGTTGGGGCTCCCTCGCTATTGCAGTGCATCGGGGATGTTTGCCGAAGCTCGTGTAGATTGTTTCTATACAATCATGCGAAAGAGAGGCGCGTCCCTGGTGCGGCGAGTGCGAGGGAGCACCAATGGCTTGCTGGCCGCGCTCGCCGAGAGGCTCGACTGCCCGTATATACAGCACGCGTGTGGGTTACACCTTGCACACAGAGATGAAGTCGTAGCCAGAATTTATTGAATTTTAATGTTGTAAATTATGTAATTAATGTTGTGTCCAAATCATTTTTATTGTATTTGTAATGTGACTGATAATGTATTTTTTTTTTAATTCTTTAATGTTGAGTCTCTGATACTTGAATAAATGAATATTTAATTTAATTTAAAAAATTAAAATACAGTTTTCAACTTAGTTTAGGAACCTTTGGCATAATTATTACTAGGTTATTTTTATGTCCAATATAAACGATTTATTAGTTATTTTGTACCTTTTTTTTTGGAAAAAAAGTTGAATGACATTTTTTGGGTTTTATTTGGTCATTTTTTAAGATAGGAGTTTTTTTGCAAACTCTACATGTTGGCTAATCATTTTCGCTATTTGTGTAGCGCAGTAGAAGATGGTAATTAAAAGAATATAATATCCTCTCTGCCCGCGGCGCCTCGCATCCTCCCGCCTGCTTGCTCCATTATGGCTCTTCATTATGGAAATACCGCATAATAATATACAAGGCTAGCAATTACTGACAATTTCAAACCATTTGTGACATTTTTTTCAGGTTTGCGACATATTTGCACGCATGTCTATGATATTACATTTATTCATTGTATACTTGGGATCTGAAACACATCTAGACACATGTCTTTGTTATTGCAGTTCGCTCCGAATAACTGTAACTATAATTATTTTTTTCGCATAAAATGGCAAAACCGCCTTCCATCGTGTACAAAATTCGAATATTTTGCCAGAATTGTTTACACTATTGTTGAATTTTCAAAAACGGCTCAGCCGATTTCTGTAAAATTTAAATGGGACCACCTCAGGAGTATATTCTTTCGAAATAAAAAATAGTTTTTCGATTCGGTTCACCATTGGCGGAATTATCGATGAACATACAAAAAAAAGAAACATACATATAGACGAACATAGAACCTCCTCCTTTTTGGAAGCCGGTTAAAAATGGAGCAGTCTTGAGCATCTTTGAAAATTACTTGCTTTTCGGTGAAAGTAAACAACGTGAGACAGCCTGCATACGTCCGCAGAAGAAATACATTCGATGGCATAATTATGTGAATACACCACTCACTCGGCCAGTGTATGACCAATGTTTGGCAAAGTTTCCCTTCGTGGGAAGGCCTATATTCAGCAGTGGACTACATAGCACAGTACAGAATTAATCCGATATAAAACAGTACCTACATGTAGTATTACCTACTGGAATTACCACTTGATACCCGTGTGCCAGCCAGAAGCTACAATAAAACCACACTCTGTCAAACAAGGCGTAGGAGCCACGCGTGCAAATCCCAATACATTATCTCGCGATATTTATGATAAGCGGTTGAGCCTTATATTTAAACTGTTATTGTTTACGACAATCATACTACAATCAGAACTGAATTAGTACTGTTTTAAAAGAAATAAAGACACCTGAAGAAGAACCAAAGTTGCCGACATAGACTAGCGGATTGGTAGATTTGAATTGATCAATGACATCTGAAAGAAGATCTTACAAAATCAGCCAAGACTATTATAGTAAAGTAGCCTTAAAAACAAATTCACAAACAATATGTTGTTTTAAGTAGAATCAAGTTTTTATTGTAACCTCCATACCATTTCATTTTTTTGTGTTTCGCTTTTCTGGTCGCCACAATACGGGCCTCTGAGCCTAGCGTGGGGCCGCTGGAAATAGCTGGAATTATCTCCTTACGTTTTGTTTTGTTATATTTATTTATTGTTTTATTTAAAATTCCTTGTAATCTGTGTGTTCAAATAAATAAATTGAATTGAATTAAAAAAAAGAATGGTATCATTCTAAAAAAAACAAATTTAATTATTATGGAATTTCAGATTTTTTAATTTGGTTATTGTTCAATTAATTTTTGCATTACCTCTTTTACTTAGATACTTAAATAAGCGTTGACCACTATATATCTTCATCTTTGACAGTAATATCATGTTTTGTGGCTTATAACGCCTTGTAATATAACACAGCTACTGTATTTTAATCCCATGATCCCATGCAACAGGCGGTTACCCTATTCTTTCGCCATAAATTACCCAACATAAATCAAATGGATATACCTATTAGGAAACAGCGCCATCTCTGGACCGTGTCGAGAAACAATAAATAATAATGTTAGTGGGGTCACGTGACCTCACGTCTTGCGACCCCGGAAGGGTTAATCTTCTAAGGGTTGTCGAATAAATCATGTTTCGTTCTGAGATTTAGGGTTGGCACATACTGCTAGACTTATAGATAATTTTACAAACATCAAATAACTTGGTGTGTTAAAACTAGTAGTTTCCCGAACAGTAGACCTCGCGATACGTCTCTTTAACTGAATCTTCTAAGCTCTCGACTTGATCTCTTGCACGATTCGATTCATGCTTGCAAATCTCGTTAGTACAATTATATAGGTATTAAATTAAACGTTCTTGCCAAATCAAACGTTATTTACAAAATCAGCTGATAATATTTAGCGTTGCAGCCAATTTTCCTCCTTTTAAAGATAAAATAATATTTCTGACTACAATAAAACTAAAAATAAATAGAACCTGTGTAGGCCCCATTTTTTTTTTGAAGATACTTTAAAAAATGAGACCTGTGCGGGAGAAGCAAAATTCTAACTAACAAAAATAACATCCGGATAGAAGGAAGTAAAATTGCCGAGTACAAAACTAAAACGCTTCGTTTACTTCGTTTTCTTGGTCAATAAAAAAATATTTTCGTATAGGCCGGGTAGCTATAGCCCTGGTGTCAGAGTTTTTAAGACGCCTGAAGACCTCTGACATGGCTAAACGGTTAAAACAACTGAGGCCTACAATGTGTCATCTGAGCCACGGTAGCGCTCAATAGTTAAACACCCCCCCGCGGTCGCCCATCCAAAGACTGACCGTGCCAAACGCTGCTTAACTTTGGTGATCACTGACAGACACCTAGTCCAACTACGCTTTAAGCCATAGTATACAAAAGTCACCTAATCTTTTAGCTACTTTTGCCATATATTGCTTAGTTTCCGAGATATCAACCAAAAACGTTTTTCCAAGAGGCACTTGAAGCTCCAAATGGATCTCTCAGCATTTTGTGATTTTATGATCAGTAAGTGATCCTAAACCTCGAAAAAAAGTTAGATCGGAAATTTAGTGCAGAGTTAAATTTTATTTATAATGGCCTACTACTACTCGGCCAATGAAAAACTAAATCGGTTTTTGACAGCCCTAATACAATAATAACTCATTCAGTTGACACAGATGGCGCTGCGTACATCAAAAAGGCCACAGACTGCCGTCTGCCATGATTTATACGCGTCAACTATTTGTATGTAAAATAGGCGCACCCTGTATTTAGCTCACATAGATTTTTAATGGATACTATTATTGTGGAAGCCGTATATCAAATGGACAGGTTGATAAGTATATTAAATTGTTAATTAAGTTGTTCTAAAGAAAAACCAGTAGGTAAGTAAAAACCGTAGTAATGAAAAAAAGTGGACAAGTAGTACTCTGCTAATCCATAATTTAAAGTAAAATTTAAAGCTAATTATTCTTTTTTATAGTAAGGTTCAGTAGACAAAATAATCAACGGCTACATGTTGTTTTATTTAAGGACTTGCCTAATTGTAGGGGAAAATTCCCTATAGGGAAAAAAAACAGAAATACATATTCCAAATAGCTAATATAATTATGATGGTGGGCGCCATCATAGTTGGGCGTAATTATCCTTACCTACTAATGTTAAAATACGTGTTGGTTTATTAGTTTGTTCATCATCACGCCATAACGAAGCAACGGATTGATTTTATTTTTGGCATAGACTTAGTTTGAAAGAGGAAAAGTGTCATAGTTTACTTTCTGTCCCGAAAAAATAAAAGGTTCCTATGGGATATAACATAAAATCAAAATATCATGCAAGTGAAGCCGCGGGCAAAAGCTAGTGTAAAAATAATTAAAACTCTTAAAGTCTGTCATTCTTTAAGTTTGTTTTCTGGTGGAGGTTGTCTTAAAAGTAGCCTAGTAGTGCTAAATTCAGGCTCTCTCGCGGTAATTCAGGCTTAAAAGTAACTAGCGACCCGCCCCGGCTTCGCACAGGTGCATTATACATAATATGTAAGGTTTATATTATAAACCTTTCTCTTGAATCACTCTATCTATTAAAAGAAACTGCATCAAAATATTTTGCGTAGTTTAAATAAATAAATAAAAAGTTTTAAAGATATAAGCATACATGGGGACCACCTATCAGCGGGAAGCGACTTTGTTTTATACTATGTAGTGATACCTATTATGCATATAAAAATTGTAACATGTTCATTCCCGATAAATATAAATGTCTATTTAACTTTTTGACTTAATTGTTTTAACTCGGTATAGTAATAAATTATTTCATTTCATTTATTTTATCTTTAGGTACAGTACAGGTTGAGTGAGTTTGAGTAGTTTTATTTTTAGTATTTCTAATTACAAGGGATTATTAGGAAACTAAATTTACTAAAAAAACCTATTTAAAACAAGAAATCAAGAACTAGAAATTAATTTAAGCTGAGCACTTTTTTGCCAATGCAAATATGTGAGGTTTTGTAAAATTTATATTCGCAAATGGAAAATATGTTGCTCAGATTCATATTCTTCTGCTCAATTATTCTGATTATAACAAAAATGACATTCATCATTCCATCACAGGTTTTAACCCTATCTAATAACTAATTCCCCGTTTCATAGGGGTTGTTTCAGCAATAATTCATAAATTGAGCCGATTAATTGATATCGCGGAAGGGTTAAGCCCCTGTTTGTTTGGACAAATGTACGATTGTAGGGTTGAAAGGGATGATTGCGATATCATTACCGCTTTGATGGGTAGTATTGGATTTGAGTAGTTTTGGAAATACATATGTAATTGTTTTCCAAAAGTATTCTACCTATATACTTGGCAACCTTTTGAGGAAGCCTACGTCCTACAACTGAAAAAGTGATGACAAAAATATTTATTGGTAACCAACAAATATAAACTATGCTGTTTAATAGTTCATAAATGAACATAGGCTTACCCATAAAGGGATTAGGTACTTAAGCATTACTATAATTATAGGTGCAAACTGCATGTGCATATGAACGCAATTTTTTTTTGTTTTGACTATAGATACCTACACTTAGAGTAGTTTTCAAAATTTTGCTTCCATAAAATCATGGAAACATAAACTTTAAGTGACATAACTGTAAATCTTTAAATGACACGTCCACAAAATGTAAGGAGGCTGGTATAATAATAATTAAAAAATCTAACCACAACATGAATTATATCTCGACGAAATACGTCTTTTTTAAGTCTATTACACCAACAAAACAACAAACAAACAATAACACTTTATTAGACAACCACATTACATAAAGAATAAATTACAGGGACAAAACAATACAATTTAGGTTTCTAGCTGGCGGCCTTATCGCTTTAAGCGATTTCTTCCAGGCAACCAAGTACGGATAGAAAATAGAAGTTGACAGAAAAACGTGGCCTTAACAGAAAGAAGAAAAAAATAACTCATAAACAAACACTTAACAAAAATAGTAGGTACCTAAAACTACCTAACACACATACCAATAAATGATACATATATACATAACATATAAACTACATATTACCTATCTAAAATAAAATAATAATAAACCTACATAAATTATTACATATTATTGTACTTAAATAAATATATATAATGCATAAATATATATTCTATAATCATTACACAGCTAAGATGACAGATAATGCGATTTAATTTGATTCTTAAAAATATTCAGCGATGGGGCACGTCTAATTTCCACTGGCAACTCATTCCACAGTCTAACAGCTTCAACTGTAAAAGATGAACCATAGAAAGTGGTTCTGTGTTGTGGAAAAGTAAGTTTTAGATTCTCTGACGATTTCAAAAAGCGGGATAGAAGAGAACGACGGAAAATGAAACGTTCTTGAAGGTAGGGAGGAGAAGAAGGATTAAAGAGAGTGTTGTAAAGAAGAGAAAGGATATGAACATCCCGGCGACGGCGAATGGGGAGCCACTTGAGCTTAGCACGAAAACTTGAAACGTGGTCATATTTACGCAGACCAAATATGAACCTGATGCAAAAGTTTTGAAGTCGCTCAAGTTTATTTAGCAAGTCTTGAGTAAGATCCAGATAGCAGACGTCAGCGTAGTCTAGGATTGGGAGCAAAAGGGATTGTGCGAGCGCAATTTTCGTGGTAATAGGAAGAAAATTACGGAGCCTGCGTAGAGATCCCCCGGATGCAAACATCTTACGACTCGTTTCCGCAATCTGCGGACCCCAAGAAAGACATTGATCAAATGTAATTCCTAGGTTCTTAACAGTGTCACTAAAAGGTATAGTAACACCGTCAAAAACTATTCGGGGAAGAGAGTCCCAGTCAACTTGGGCAATATTACGAGGGCTACCTATTACTATGAGTTTTTGCCGGGTTCACCTTTAGACCAAACGATTTACTCCATTCTGAAATACGACTCAAGTCTTCATTTATAGCTTCCACAGCTTCTGAAAGCCATCCTAGTGGAGCTTGGCAATATAACTGCAGATCGTCTGCGTACAGGTAGTAGGATGATGAAAGATTGTGAGAAATAGAGTTTATAAAAATAGCAAAGAGAAGAGGAGATAAGACACCACCCTGTGGGACTCCGGCTGACGTATCACACCACGAGGAGTAAGATTCCTCCAAGCGGACCCTTTGCCGTCGACCAAACAGGTAACTCTGAAGCCAGTCAACTGCCGTTGGAGATATGTTAGAAGAGCGAAGTATAGCGAGAAGGATGTCAAGATCAACAGAATTGAAAGCATTGCTGAAGTCCAGGAGCGCCAACATGGTTAAATCTCCATTCTCCATCCCAAGACGAATGTCGTCAGTGATTTTTACAAGTGCAGTAACCGTGCTGTGTCCCGGCCGAAAGCCAGATTGAAAGGGATTAAGGAGATTATTGCGAGTAAGGAAATGGTTTAATTGATTATGGACAAGACGTTCGAGGACTTTGGATAGGAATGGAAGAATAGATATAGGACGATATTCAGAAAAAATGACAGGATTGGCTTTCTTCGGCAATGGGATAATTTGGGCTTCTTTCCAAAGGGTAGGGAAGGCGCCATTGGATACGGAAAAATTGAAGATATGGGATAGAACTGGAAGTAGGTAATCTAGGATGGGAATAATCATATTACGACTTATCAGATCGTGTCCAACAGCATTTGAGGAAATAGAGAGAATGCTCTTTCTAACATCACAATCAGAAAATTGACAGAACTCAAAAGGAGGAAAATCAGGAGCGGCAATGTTTGAAAGATTATTTAACGTGCCAGCTTTGGCAGCAGCATCCATGATTGGAGACGCAGAAAAATGCTGATTTAGGGCATTGATGTCTAAGTTATGAGGTAATTGTGACAGTGAGAGTAACAGTGAGGTACTGTGGCCGACGATAGGCCTGGGACGATCCGATGATGATGACTTGCCCATTCTATGGCAACGACTTATGTCCTTGGTCTGAAAGCCATTCACCTTCAGGGACTGCGAGACCACCTTGACAACCACTGCTACTGTGTCTTCATTTTTATCTTCTGGGACTCCATGAAGCAGCAATATTTTACGCCTGGTGTGCATCTCTAAGTTGTCATTCTGCCTTGCTAACAGCTCAACCTGTGATTGGAGTGTCCGGAGTGATTGGAGTGTAAAGGCTTTGAACATGGCAAAATCTGCATCAAGATTATCCTGTGTTGGTGACGGAGGAGCTGACTACTTCTTCTGCCTGTTTTCAAAATCTGCCAATTTTGTGTTAAACATCAGGTTCAACTGTGAAATGGATTTTTTTATTTCCTCCATCTTGTGCACTATGAAGGCAACTAATAAAATGCAACTAAAGTAGTGATCACTGTGTTTTTTTGGATGGAAATCACTTTCCGGCAGGTATTGTCACTTGTTCAGTAATTCAACACATAAATATTTATAAAAAGTGTTATAAAAATATTTTAAATGAATATAAAACACTTAGGCAAATTTAAGTGATGTTTACTGAAGTACCCTCGGCCGAGGAAAAGTACACCAGTTAAAATCAAAAAAGATATATCCGATTTTTTAAATTAATTTTGAATTTCTTATGTTAAATAAATATATGTAATTGACAGAATAAGTAGATTATTTCTAGCAGCTCTGATTAAACAACCTTGAAATAGTTAAAATGAAAGCATTTTTATCAATAAAACCAAATTCTTAATGATTTTTTGAAATATTGCTAGATGCACCAACTTTTAATGAATTTTATAATTTTAGCAAAATATGACATAAATATGGTTGAATAAGGTAATAATGCAAGTTAAAGAACGATAGAAGCACAATTATATGGCTAAAACAGAAAAAAATTGTGAGCGGTATTTCCATTTTTCATAAAATTTTCTTCTTTTTCTAATCTTTGAATTTTTTTTTAATTTAAAAAAATTTAATTAAATATTTTTGAAAAGCCGACTAAGCTAGCTTTCAAACGATGTGTATATCATCTTGGTTAGATTTTTCTCTGAATAATATGCCATATGTGGACGTCTCGTTTCGCCCCTCTACATTCGACATGTCTTTACTGAATAATTAAACACTCACTTTGTTAAATCAAAACTAAATTAAAACAAGCAAATTAGACATAATGCCTTCTGATGCTTAACGAATAGGGTCACAGATACACTGTTCAATTATGCATTTCATTATGGGGTGAAGTTGAAATCTTAGCAAATTGAACCTTAGTAACGAAATCATAAGCGTCATTGTTTCAAACACACGACTTAAATAAACTCCTCGCGTATGCTAAGGAAAAATCAGTTTTAATTTGGTTTCAATAAGGTTAGTTATTGTTTAAAATATTGCAATAATTCCCTTGCTAGATGATTCGTCTTTTGCTACGTGATACGACAGTTTGCTATAATTGTGAATTTCTCTCCTTATGGCATTTTGAAGCTAAATGACTTCTGTTGTATCGTTTGCATGGAACAGACAGACACACAATTTTATTAAAAATAAAACATAAATACTTAACGTAAAGATTAAAGTTAAAGATAACGTGATAGATTCTTTAAAGATATCGTACATAAAATTCTCTGGGATATATTTATGCACAACATTTATTACTAAGCAAACTTTGAGGTGATTGGAAAATATTGATAGTCCATCCGTCATTTAAAAACTTACCCTGTTACAATGTATCCTTTTTATCTATTTTAATTACTGTTTAGAGAAACCTGACTTATAATGAAACTAGTGACCCGCACGGCTTCGCACAGGTTTATTATACGTTTAAACCTTCCTCTTGAAAAAAACTATTAAAAAAAAACGCATCAAAATCCGTTGTGTAGTTCTAAAGATATAAGCATACATGGGGACATGGGGACAACGGAAGCGATTTTGTTTTATACTATGTAGTGATAATGGTTACCTATATTGGATAAATATCTTCAAATCTGCATTTCAAATGCTCCCTCCTACCATACAATTAGGCGGGTTACTTAGCATGGTATAATAACTATAAATATGTACCTACTTACTCGAAAGTATGTACTTAAAACATATTTATAGAAAAGTAATAGGCTCTACAAGCACTAATACAAATTTCTAATCGATAGAGTTGAAAGCATCGCACCGTTTTGCATACATTTTTTTTTGTATGATAAGTAAAGTAGAGAACCGAATAACTAGAGAAACATTTCTTGGTACGAGTAAAGTAAAGTAAGTAAGGGTTCAATCCAATACGTCATTACTTACAAAAAAAAAAAAAACTGTTTTTTTTTTGAAGTATTAATAGTGTCCGTGACCACGTGATTTATTTATCTCTTATTGTATTGCGAGAGGGGTGAAGGGTGATTGGGCCATATCTTCCACGCTCGCTCAGTGCGATTCGGTAGATCACATACGCCATTGAATTCCGTCGTAGTAGATTTTTTGTGGTTCATTCATGAGTAGGCCTACCTCTTGCAGTGGACTATGAAAAAAAGGCTGGTACAGGTAGGTACAAGAATTGCGCAATAAGTCCCATAATGATAATGATATCTAGTACAGCTAATGTTCCCTCCTTGAATTAAGTAAGTTCGTATAGACCGGGTGGCTAGCCCTGGTGTTAGAGTTTTTAGGCCGCCTGAAGGCCTCTGACATGGCTTAACGGTTAAAACAACCGGGGCCTACAATTTTACGTGTTGTCCGAGCCACGGTAGCACTCAGTTGGATAATACCACCCGCGATCAGTCACCCTCCTTAAATTGCGACGCCGCCCTTACGGAGTCAATAAGCCCGATTACAGAGGCGCCAGCGTAATTATATTAGCTAAACAGCATAGTTCTGTTTCTTTTTCACTTTAGGCATTCGATAGAGAGAACACTTTTTACATTGCTATTTAATTTACGCTGGCGCCTCTGTAATCGGGCTTAATGTCACTAAGTTAAGATTAAAACTTGGGTCACACAGAGGCGGGAGTCGCGAGAAAACGATCCGATAGCGGTCCAGTGCAAAGCGATAGCGCCGGATCGCGCCCGCTTGTTATGTGTCAGGTTGCATACAAATTCGAATACATATTACAAAAAAATTCCCGTCCCGGATCGCGATCGCTTTCCCGCACTTCCTGCCTCTGAGTGATGAGAGCTTTAGTTTGTTAGAACTTTTGTTGTAACAGTGCATTGTGCAATAAACGAATATAAATTAATAAATAATATAAGAATACCATCCAACTAAGTTATCACTCACATTCATTCCCACTCCGTGTAGTCAGTACTCGCTCAGTATAGTGTATGTGGTCGTTTGAAATTTAGCGCTTAAATTATAAATTAATTCAGATTTGACTCGTGGCGCTAGTGATGAGTGACATTGCTATGTCGTTTCTGTCGACGTGCAGTCTTATAGCAATTTGGAGTGCTAGCTCAATATAATAAATTAAACCTTGACAACTTTGCAGTTGTAAATAACTTATATTTTTATAAAACGTTACTAGCTAATTTATTTTTGCTAAAACTTATGTGTTAAAATAATAATTACATGAGCTGATGACAAGACAAGGGCTTCATCATCGCCAAAATATTGCGTAAGTAGAAACGTGAGCTGATTGTGAAGAAAATTAAAAAAAAAAGGAGATGTCAGATTATTGTCTTTGTTGAACTTGAAAAATAATCTCTAATTTTGGTTGTAATCGTTCCATTTTTAGTATTTAATCAATAAATTGTGAATTAATGGTTTCTATTTGTATTATTTAGGTTCCTGTCTCTCAAAGCAGCGGTGCTGGGATATCCATCATGACCTTCGAAGGGCTGTGTGATCTTCTGCGTACTGCAACTTGCGAACACGTGAAGAAACTGAGGAAAATCTGAGAAAGCCTTGAAGATTTAAACTTTTCGCAAGGAAACAAATCAGGTGATGTGTTTTGTTCAATATATTGGCAACGCAGAGTGACGAGATCGCAATATTTTACTTCTAACCTCAACTTTGTTCTTCTTTGGTTTGTGATATAGAAACGGTAGCTACCTAAATATTACATGCCATTGTGACTGCCTGTAAGTACTTTCAAAGGACTACACTCTCCTGTTGCATCTAGGAAGTGTTTTTGATGTAGGTAAAGTATGAGAATTGCAATAGTCTGTTACAGAGTATTCTGCCGAGTGCTGGTCTTCAGCTGACATGGAGGATGATCCATACGGTTTACTTCCGTAGTCATTACATTGTGACAATTGTGATATTGATCTCTTTATTTTCCTTCAAAAGCATTATCTGATCGATTTGTATAACACTCACAAACAGACGTACAAGTCACAATTAAACCTTGAAGACCTAGTTTCCTATTCGGCTAATTTAGAGTTATAATTAACTAGCTACTTGGTCCGGCTTCACCCAGCTATGAATGAATTATAGGTATAAACCTTTTGAAAAAAATGTTTTATACAATAGCGGAAAACTGCATTGCAATCTGTTGTATAGTTTAGGTCATTTAAGAGAAAACAAAGGCACACAGAGATAGAGACTGCTTTATAATACGTAGTGATAATGTTATAGAGCTAATGCAAGTTGTTTTTCTGGCAGAGAATGAAAAATGCAGTTTGCTGAGGCTGAACCAGTGGTGTGACTCGGAAAGATGCTGCAGTGCTGCACTGGAGCAATGTAAGAATGCTTCGAGGCATATGCCTCATGCTAGCGGCTACATACTGTCTTCAATTCCCCGCACAACATGATCATCTACGCTTTCCTCAAGAACAGAGAGCTGATATCTAACAGTGGATTTTATATGTTATGAATGAGTAATAGGTAAATAATTTATTTTGCTCATGTTTATTTTTGATTGTTGCAATAATGCCAGAATAAGTGTTGGAGGTACTAAAGTATTTATTAGTGACAGCTGGCTATTTTCCAAAATTATTTTTAATCTAGAATAATATTACAATTTTACTGTTATGTTGGTTGTTGCAATGGAAGAACTGATAATTAATATGTTGAAATAAAATACCTTCGCTAAAATATGGCCAACCTATCATGGCTGACTTTACTGCTATAGAGGAAAATATTCAAAGACGTCTAATATCAGTCTACTATTATCATTTTCATAAATTGAGATCTTAATGCTGAGACATTTAAAAAAAAAAAATAGACCTTATGATATATAATTGAATATAAACAATGTAATACAATATTGTAAGATCAAATACTAATCACTACATCTTTGATGCTCATAATAAAGAAATATAAAATGGAAACCAAAGTGTTCTGTTTAGCCAACTTCACATAAAGTAGCATGGTTTTCACCTTAGATCTTTAGAAAAACTGATTTTATCAAAGCTGTCTTGATATTTTAAAGGTGTGATAGTGTAAACTGTACTGAACATCATTTCATTATTAGGCTTAGAGACAAAATTAGATTTTTGACACAAATAAGTTACAAGATAACTAATAAATCCACTGGCTGTGAACTAATTTCACATATGTAATTTTCAGCCAGTGGCTTTTCTCAAGCTTTAACAATGTAAGAATGTGTAAATTAAATTCATGATTTCTTATAGAATTTTACTATGGAAACTAACAGCTTTTTTTTTAATACACATTTTAATTTTTTGTATAACGGGTGTCTACTCATGTATTAAATTAAAAAGAAAATTATTAAACTTAAAGAAATATAATTGGTTAAATATAATTCATAGAACCAATTGATAAAATATTTGATATCATGTATTGTAAAAAAAAAAGAAAGAACTTGGTTAATTCGTAATTTTGTCAAAATATTAGTAATTAGTGCCTGAAATTAGTAATTCATTCCTGTCATATTCTTGCTTTTCAAAAATAGAACAATGTGGAACGGTTTACAGGGCTGATCGCCAAAGTAGAACTAAAGTTATTGTATAAGTGTGGACCTGAAATAAGTTCACTTTCAGAGTTTTGTTTTTCTGTTTACCTAAATGAAGTTATTTTTATTGACATTACTTACATTTGCTTCTTTACATTCAAATCGCTCTTTCTTATAACTTCGCACAATTTTAAGCAATATTTATTGAACGACAACAACAAAGATCCCTTATTGCCTTTATTATCTCTTATTATAACGTTAAAGTTGGCATTTGAGTTAGATCTGCTTTAAACTTCGCTATGGTTAACATGAGACACTGATTCCTGAATTGGAAAGTTAAGGACACCAAATCGGAATTTCTATCAATATTTGTATTCGCTCGCCTCATCCAATAAATCCTTTTTTTTTTTATGTCATCACTTACTGAATTTTATAAATTTTGACTTAATTACGAAGTTCATTTGTTGGCAATCTGTCACCTTCCTGTAAAGGCGACATATTAATTTTGTTTTTGTTTTTATTATTATTATTTTGATGCGTTTAGTTCTGTAGATACGCCATTCTAAAATAATTGCTTTTGAATGTACCTAATAACCATTTCTTGACTGTCATTTGTGTCGGGTTATTTTTAATCTACAGATAAGTATAAAAGTACCTGTAGAAAGTCATTGGAAGTTTTGAATAAGAATGATTTAAGTATTGGCCTTATAACATAACTAAACAATATAAATAAAAATTACAAAATAAAAATTTACAGAAGCTTTCATTGATAATGATTTTAAAATGACTTCATAGCGGATCAGGGATGGTCGAGCAGTTTTACATTCTGATTGTTTTAGTGCCTTGGTTGGATTAATATGAAATATTTGATGTCGCTTATTTTTTTTTTTATTTGTAACCAAGTCAGTTATACTAAATTAAAATGCAGAAATAGTCTGTTTAGTACAGATATTCGATTCTTAGATAAGATGATGTTTCATTTCAGTAATGCAAATAATGTGAATGTAACTTTACTTTTCCTGTAAGTTAATGCGTCAAGTGTTATTTTTGCCTATTGATATTGCCACTATTTTGATGTTATGGTATATGGAATCTAGTAAGTAAAAATTCTAGGTAAACCTTGATTTTTATGTGAACAGTATATACAGTGGAAACTCCATCCGGATTTTTGAATATCCGAATGCTTAACGACACTAGTTAGTCCGGTTAATCGAGTCTCCACGTAGATTGTTTTTGAAACTGATGTCTTTTTTTGCAACCATGGTTGAGCTAAGCATATAGATCATTTATTGATTATTATTTATTGATCATTTATTGTTATAATCTTTATTATTTCGAGAACGGCCGGCTGAATAAGATAGACATGCCATATCTGTTGTCTTTCCGGTAAGATTTAACGTATTTTCGCAATGCTTGCACTGATATATGTATGGTTTTTACGTGATTCTACTATTTCCATATCCTTGTCCTCTTTCCTTCTTCCTTCCTACTGATTCGCCAAAGTGAGATATCGGAATGGTTGAGCTTTGGCCTTCCTGGGCAATATGTCATGTGATTGTGATGAGCCTGGGGTCAGTAGGTGATACCTTTTCCTTCATCCTCTTTACTGATTTGATGAGCGAGACACCGGAATGGTGTAAGCTTGGAGTGGTGGTTGACTTGATTGGTGGTACCTTTCCCTTCATCCTTTCTACTGATTTGATGAGCGAGACACCGGAATGGTGTAAGCTTGGAGTGATGTTTGACTTGGTCGGTTGTACCTTTTTCTTCATCCTCTATACAGATTTGATGAGCGAGAAACCAGAAACCGGAATGGTGTAAGCTTGAAGTGGTGGTTCACTTTCTTTATTCTTTCTGATTTAAAAATATATCTATCCGCGTTTTTGCAAGCCGTGTTTTACCTTTACTATTTTTTTTACTTAAACTTACGACAAGACAACGGAACTGGCAGTGTTACTTCTGTTTGTTGTATCGTACATTGTTTGACTTTCTATTACATCTCCATGCATCTTAAATTCCTAATTTAATTATTCTCTTCATAACAAAACAAACCTATTAATCTATTGTTTGCACTGTGAAGTTAACATTGCACTATCTACTTTTATTACACTCAATCAAAATGTTTCACAGTGAAAATAATAACTGTGATTTTAAAATGTTTATAAATATAATTTTACGTCATGGCACCCACTAAGCATGAAACTTGCAATAAGTTGTAGTAAGTTTGTAAATGTCACATTTGTAAATTTCAGACATCATGTTGCAGGAACATGTCAGTTACATAAATCTTATTGTTATGTTGAAACTTATTATAAGTTAGTTTATTATGTTGCTGTTATATTTCGCATGAAACTTTATATTTCAACTTTGCAGGGATATAGCCTCCCAAACATAACTAAATTTCAGTAATTAACATTGTTGCAACATTGCGATTGGAACGTTACAAATAAAACTTTGGAGCAATATAATTTTACTAACTTCACTGTCTGGTATTGCCTGTACTTTTGCGACAACTAAATAAATGCAAGCCACGTGCAAGTTTCATTTGTAACCTTTTAGCAAGATAGATGAGACAAGTTACTGTTATCTTTCAAATTTAAAGTTGTAGAAATGTTAAACGTTATACTTGCGGAAAGTTAACTTTACAACTTTCAGATATATTTCATGTGTAATGTTACTGCAACGTTTTAAAGTTATGCAAAGTTTTGGAAATCAGCTCTGGGCAAGTTACATGATTTATCTACAGCGTGGCCGTTAGGGCTTCGTTTCAAGCTCGCTGTAAGCTTGCATGAACTTTGCTGCCTTGTGTTTGTAAGTTACAAGCTCGTTGATGTTACTTTCAGTAATGTTATTGCAACTTTTGCTTGCTTAGCGGGTAATGATTATTTACTGACAATGTTATTACTATTACCCCATTTGTGAATAGAAGCAATCTTATTAATCAATATAATTAGGGCGCAATCTTATTAATTAATAACCTTTAGGGCTGTTATATTGTGATTTTGACACATTTCCTGATGTTTGTGTTTTTCTTAAATTATTCAATTAAGCTAAACCGTAATAATTTTGTTGCATACACTTTAAAAAAAAAAAAAGTATTAATTGGTTAAGACAGTACTGCTACATTATTTCCTACATTGTTTATTGAACAACAAATTTAGATTCAAATGACCATGTGGTCGTAAAATATTAAAATAAAAATAAATGTTATTCAGAATCTCTTCCAAAATTTATTGTCTCTAATTTAAGTGTCTCGCACAATGCAATTTTGGCGTAACGTTTAATTTACGAATAAATTCCGTAGGTACCGAACATGACATGTAAATATTATAAATTATAAAGAGGATAAAAATATCTAAGATATTGTTAACTTATTAATTAATTAAACGTTGTGAAAAACAAATAGAACAATCATGGAAAATTCCATTATTTATAACCATATTGTAGAACTTTCCAGTACTGTCTATGTTTGTAACATTGTAAGGTGTAATAATTTTACGCCCTTTCTTTGTTTAGACTTAATTTCTTTATTTTATAATTGTTAGTTAAGGTGTTGATGATCCTTGTCGATGCATTTGACATGTTATTTTCACGTATTCTGTAAAGTCATAATCGCAGGGTCGCGATTGAGCAGAATGGCCGTGTGGTCGTTTGAAATTTAGCGCTTAAATTATAAATTAATTCAGATTTGACTCGTGGCGCTAGTGATGAGTGACATTGCTATGTCGTTTCTGTCGACGTGCAGTCTTATAGCAATTTGGAGTGCTAGCTCAATATAATAAATTAAACCTTGACAACTTTGCAGTTGTAAATAACTTATATTTTTATAAAACGTTACTAGCTAATTTATTTTTGCTAAAACTTATGTGTTAAAATAATAATTACATGAGCTGATGACAAGACAAGGGCTTCATCATCGCCAAAATATTGCGTAAGTAGAAACGTGAGCTGATTGTGAAGAAAATTAAAAAAAAAAGGAGATGTCAGATTATTGTCTTTGTTGAACTTGAAAAATAATCTCTAATTTTGGTTGTAATCGTTCCATTTTTAGTATTTAATCAATAAATTGTGAATTAATGGTTTCTATTTGTATTATTTAGGTTCCTGTCTCTCAAATGTACATAGTCACATCTAGCGTTAAGGGCGACTCCCTGATTAGTGTTTTATGTTAGCCCAGAAATGGTAGGGATCTAGTGCCATTATTTCGCCTTAAAAAGCTCAGGCAGCCTTAGTATTCAACTGTTTCAGATTACGATGTAGACCTACAAATATATGCAATTGACGTGTAGAAATTTGGTGTTGCCAGAAGGACTTTATTTATTTTTTCTAGTATTGTATAAAATGTGTACAAACAGTAAGCTACAAGTAGCCCAACGATCTATGGAGAGAGCTAAAATCGAATCAGACATGAAGAGATCCGTAAAAGAACCAAGTTACCGAAATAGCCCAGTGGAGTGGCAAGTTGAAATGGCAGTGGGCAGTGCGGCACATGGCAATAAGACTGCTGGGGTAAAAAAAACCTAAAGCGGAGACCACGTACCGGCAAGGGCAGCGTAAGACGTCCACCAACAAGGTAGACGGAAGACCGAGCAGCAAGCCGTTTCCCACTGGTCTTATTGGAGATCTGTAAAGGTGGCCTATGTCCAGCGGTGAATGACCTATACCTAAAACGCCGATGATGATGATACTTATGTATGTAATGTACTTAACATTACATACATAAGTATTTGGATATAAACTACCGAGGTTTTCTGTGAAAATTATTTTTTGTCAAAAATATTTCTAAATACTTTTCGTTGTCGTCGTTTCAACCGTAGGACGTCCACTGCTGGTCATAGGCCTCCCCTAAAGATCTCTAATAAGACCGGTTGGTAGCGGCTTACATCCAGCGCGATCGTGATGAGGTCATCCGTCTACCTCGTAGGTGGACGTCTTACGCTGCGCTTGCTGGTACGTGGTCTCCACTCGAGAACTTTTCGACCCCAACGGTCATCAGTCATCGGTGATATGTGCCCAGCCCACTGGCATTTCAACTTGCCAATCCGATCGAACTAATTTTAAATTTTTGAAATTATGTTCTGGCAACACTAACCACATAATGCAGCCAATTTCCCGATGGCACAACTGCGTAACTCAACTGGCAACCGTGTGTAACATGTCTTGTCGACGTTGTAACTAAGTAGCCGCAGACAGTACATTTGCATGAGGAATTTTAGATTTAGGTGCAGCAAACTAGGTTATTGGAAACGAGTAATTTGTGTAAGAGTGCCTGAAGTACCCTATATATTACTTTATTATAATACTTAAAAAAAATGGACTAAATTTGAAACAAAAAAAATATGTATAATTGTTTTTGTACTTTTTAGGGTTCCGTACCCAAAGGGAAAAACGGGACCCTATTACTAAGACTCCGTCTGTCACCGGGCTGTATCTCATGAACTATGATAGCTAGACAGCTGAAATTTTCACAGATGATGTATTCGTTTGTTTTTTTCGGTTGCCGTTATAACAACAAATACTAAAAACAAAATAAAATAAATATTTAAGGGGGGCTCCCATACAACAAACCTAAATTTTTAGACGTTTTTCGCTCTATATTAATAATGGTACCAGGTAGATGCTTGAAATTTTCAGAGAATATTTAGTTTTATATTCCCTTTAATAATAAATAATAAATTAAAATAATATAAATATTTAAGGGGGGCTCCCATACAGTACGGAACCCTCCGTGCGCGAGTCCGACTCGTACTTGCCCGATTATTTTATTGGCTAAACCATTGCTACGACATGATGATGAAAGCAAATGCGCACCATTTCGAAAATAAGCTTGTTCTGCTTTTAATCATGCATCAGTGTCATGGTTTTATGTTTTCTTCATCTTTATTGTACAATTATAAATTTATAATCTCGTATATTAATGCCTAGATAGGACTTTAGTTGATTACATTATAAAAAAAAAGTAAAGTTATTTTTAAGAGATAATAATTAATTATTAATTATTAAGTATGTCCTACTACAAAGTAATAAATAGGCCTATTGCCAACTAGGTATTTAAATTTATATTATTTGTATATTTGTACGACGATCTCTTAATAGCTGATTGCTTGCCACTAAACATGGTCGTTTAATTGCACCATTTTAGTTTATTGCTAAATATTGCATCTAGAGAGCGCCCTAGCAAGTTATAATTTTTCAATACCCGACAAGGGTGACTAAGTTGTAAGCACGTATCTTAATTAAGACCTCAAATGGACACTTAGTAGCAATAAAGAAATATGAATATGAATATAACAATTAGTAATTATTTTTAATCATTTCAGCTCTCAGCTAATCTAGACCACATCTGACTCGCAATTTTCATTGTAGATACCTACTTATGGGCATTTGTATCAATCATTTATTAACGCACTAGGTAGGCTATTTCGTTGTATACGTTGCATTCAAAATAAATAATCGGTCATGCGAGTCGGGCTCGTGCACAAAACATTCCGTACCATATGGAAATTAATATATTTTATATTAATGTAATAATTAATTTTCAAAGAATCATACAACTTCATATTCTGTGAAGATTTCAAGAATCTTCCTGTTGCCGTTATTAATATCGAGCAAAAAATCACGTTACTTGTAAGGGGGGCTACCCTTAAATATTTATTTTATTTTAATTTAAATAATTAATTTTAAAGAGCTTATTTAATTAAATATTCTGTGAATATTTCAAGGCTGCCGCTGTTATTAATATCGAGCGAAAAACGGCTAAAAATACAGATTTGTTGTATGGGAGCCCCCCTTAAATATTTTTTTTCCGTTTTTAGTAATTGTTGTCATAGCTGCAACAGAAATACATCGTCTGTGAAAATTTCAACGTTCTAGCTATTACAGTTCATGAGATACAGCCTGGTGACAGACGGACAGTGAAGTCTTAGTAATAGGTTCCCGTTTTTACCCTTTGGGTACGGAACCCCAAAAAGTTACACGAAGTCTTTTTAGAGGTCCAATCAAACTTCTTAACGGTTGTTTTGAAGTTAGCTACAAGCTACGCAAAACCAAATTCTCGCAGTTTTCATGTGAGTTTCAATAAAAATTAGATTATGCGCCGCTTGTAACTAATTTCACAGCCGCCAAAAAGTTTGATTCAGCCATTATTTCCTATATAAATAAAATAAAAATACTTAATAACGTTCAATTTAAAACCATGCAATTTAAATCAACAAGAAGCAAAATATCAATTCTAAAACAATTCAAAGTCAACGGACGTTCCTCGAAATACCACCAATCAGGAAGCTCTCGCATGTCAATCACCAATTACAGCGCACTTTGTCCGGCGTCACTCGGCGCTGACCAATGGCCTGTCTGAATTTAAATCATTGTTCGGAATTTGAATTGTTTTCTGCGTGGAATAGGGCTATATAAATTGATTGTTTATCTTCGTTGCAGAACCAAATTAACATAAATGGAAAATAAATGCAGCTTAGGCTTCAGTTGATATTAGGCCATTGATATTTGATCTCTATGATATACTCGTACCTATCTAACAGGAATCTCTACAATCGGAACTGGAGTAATAGCGTTATTTTTTTTAAATAATACACAAGTATGAAGTAAACGGCAGAGAAATAAGTGTTTAGGTCATAAAATTATAACAACATAATGGAAACAATTATCCTAACTAATACAATGTTATAAATCCAAAATTGTGTTTGTGAGTTTATTTGTTAGGTATTCTTTTACCAACAGAGCGACGAATCGATCTGATTTTTAGCATACTTTTACGACTAGATCTAGGTAGTTCAAAGGTTGAGAGTGTCATAATTATTTTTCGCAAAAAATGGCAAAACCGCCTTCCATCGTGTACAAAAATCGAATATTTCGCTCAAATTGTTTACATTGTTGTTGATATTTCAAAAACGGCTAAGCAGATTTCTGTAAAATTTTAATGGGTCCACCTCTGGTGGGAGTATACCCTTTCGAAGTAAAAAATATTTTTTTGATTCGGTTCACAATTGGCGAAAATATACAGACGAATTTAGAACCTCCTCCTTTTTGGAAGTCGGTTAAGAAACTACTGTTTATTCAGACAAAAATCAAGGATGTGGGAAGCCCTGCGGGAGATTGCAAATTTATAGGTTACTGGTACATCTTAGACTTCTGGCCACGTCACTCGCCACGTACTGTTATTTTTACTTCTGATCCAAAGCATGCTAGTTTTATACATATACAACTTCACTAAGCACCTCATTATTCACTGCCTCAGACGCAGTTTAAGTTTTTCCTCATAAGCATGTCCTTACCGTATACCTAAATAAAACAACTTTACATACAGATATCTGTTGTAATACTGCCTATAAACATGACTAATTAATTTCCTTTTAAAAGACAAGAAAGCGAGTGTCCACATCGACACACCTGTTGCCAACCTAATAGGCTCAGTATTACCAACATTCAATGCTAATATGGATTACCAACTAAAAAGTCACAAGAGGGCGCAATTGACATAATTTTGTCGATCACACTGACAGCGATTGATAGAAAATTAAAGTTGACTCATTTATCCAACTTCTAATTTAAGTTGGTTTGGTGGCGTATATTGAAATGGGCAATGCTTCCTTTCAACGTTCTTTATATGAACAAACTGGTTCGTTTTTTGAATGAGATATCTATAACAATGTGCAAATTGACAGTATTTTGAAAATTGGATTTGGTTTGCTTGTTTGTATTACCTAATTCGTATCAGTTATTTATGAGCTAAAACTATTATGATTCCATCCATCAGCCATAAGACGTCCACTGCTGGACATAGGCCTCCCCTATGGATCTCCAATAAGACCGGTTGGTAGCGGCTTGCATCCAGCGTGATCCTGCGGTCTTAATGAGGTCATTCGTCCTACTATTCTGATTACTTTTAATTATTTTATCATTCAATATCTCTCTCTACTTAGGTCTTAAAATGTCCGCTACAGAACCTCTCATCCGATTTTCATTACCTTAGAATCGGTTGGAGGCTTACATCTAATGATTTCTTATCATAATCATCATCGTGATCAAATCAGTCGTAGGACATCCATTGCTGACCATAGGCTTCTCATGAATAGGACCAAATAGAAAAACTGCATGAATCTGCCCCACTTCCCCCTACTCAATAAGGCCAATTGCAATCAGCTTGCATACAACATGTTTTTATTTTTAAAATTCTTGATTAGATACGAGTACGAGGTCTAAGATTTCATGGTCCATGATTTCTGCGAAAAACATTTCCATTAGTTATTATTTTGGTCCAGACAAGACTTCAAATACAAAATGTTATGTTAGAGCTAAACTCTAACCATCTTTATATGAATGAGTGCAACGCTGAGCCTCCTGAGAGTTTTGAACTATAAATGTATGGTGACTTGGTTGTGACAAAGACGTGTGTCACATTCCCTTCAGACTTGCTTATTGACCGACAAAACGGAGGAGGTACTCAATTCGACGCGTATATTTTTTATGTGTAACCACGTGTTACATTTTACATAGTGGACGGATTTCGATATTTTTTTTTTTATTGGAACGATTATACTTTGAAATGGGTCCCATATATGACCTTTTCAACTTAAAAAACTATTTCCATCCAAGTAATGAAGTCGATTCGTCGCTCCATTGCAGCATCATAAAGTAACAAACGAATCACACATTTTTCTATTTATAATATTAGTAAGGGATAAATAGGAAGACGTTACTATATATTACAAAAATATTTTTAAGAGAAAAACGTTAAATGAACAGAAAATCGCCTCAAACTTACCATTTCCCATACTTTTATAACTAGGTCGATTCTTCGACAAAAACGCTAGACACGAAATAGGGTTGCCACAGCCCAACGCGTGATCTGTTGTAATTGGCGTCGACTGATGGATGAGACTCACCGCTTCTCATTACAAAAAACAATCTTACTTATACAACTATTCACATGAAACAAGACTCTATTCTCAAAAGATAGAGCAGAGTTTTGCAGCTTAATCTGCAAAGATAAGTTTGCAAAAGAATAGAAACAGTTGGTAATTATTGGCAGCCCTAGGAAGGCAAGAATTGAAAATCCGCTTATTTAATAGATCTTGGAATTCAATGCGGTTTATAAATCACAGGATTTCTTACTGTTGTGAAAGCGTGAGCATCATCAGCCATAGGTCATCCACTGCTGGACTTAGGCCCCCCTATAGATTAACAATGTTTATACATTTGCACTTACCAAGAAAATAATGAAGATGATGCCACAAGAACACACGACCAATATTGCTCATTTAAGAAGTAACGCAGACACCTACGACACGAGATGATTTCACAGTGTAGGCTCTGCAGGACTTTTGATGGACTTTTCTCCTAAACGTAGTGTGTATACTCTTAGTGTCATAATCATTTTGTAAAAATATTTTTGTAAATAAACTATTAAACTATAATGAGATGGAAGACAACATGGAAGCAGTTTGCATCCAGTGCGTTTCTGCAATTTTAATTACATCGTCTGTCCATCCAGTTGGTGGACGTCCTACGCTGGTACGTGGTCTCCATTGGAGTGCTTAGCGGACCCATTGATCTCTTTTCAGTTCAACATTTGTTCCAGTTCAGTGTATTCCCTAAAATTGTGGGAAGTTTGCTGTCGCGATAATTACTATTTTTTCAATAATATTTGACAAGATTTGTTTATTAACTACGTACATTGTTACATTGTTTGCGGGTATGTATCAAATCAGTCAAGAACGAGTCGAGATATAGGTTTATGAGGATTCAGTCAAACAGATGCAAGGTTCAGCTTTCGGGGAACTACAAGTTTTATTTCTTCTACAATGAATCAATTCCCTTCAACTGAGAATATTCATCCATCCATCCATCAGCCATAGGACGTCCACTGCTGGACATAGGTCTCCTATATAGATCTCCAATAGGACCGGTTGGTAGCGGCTTGCATCAAGCGCTATCATGCGGTCTTAATGAGGTCGTCCGTCCACCTTGTGGGCGGAAGTCCCACGCTGCGCTTTTCGGTTAGTGGTCTCCACTCGAGAACTTTTCGACTCCATCGGTCATCAGTTCTCCGCGATATGTGCCCTGCCCATTGCCACTTCAACTTGCCAATCCGCTGGGCTATGTCGGTAACTTTGGTTCTTCTACGTATCTCCTCATTCCTGATTCGATCTCGCAGAGAGACTACGAGCATAGCCCTCTCCACAGCTCGTTGTGCTACTTGGAGCTTATTAATAAAGCCCATAGTTAGAGACCACGTTTCAGTGCCATAAGTAATCACTGGCAACAACAACAACTCAGAATATTAAAATAAACTTGATGTTTTAGTAAGAATAATTCATTCTCACTCATGATCATTCAACAAACCCAATAAATCAGTAGTAAAACATGAATTCGATATGAGCATTGCAATAAATCGTCTCAAGCATTAACGCTGTCGCTTAACCTGATAACAATTTGTGATAAAACAAAGTTTTCGACGGCGCATCTGATGGCTTATGACCCTGGGAAGGGTGTGGTGGTGAGCGTAGCGAGTATGCCAAAGTTTCATCTGATGGAGTAGGTCCTCAAAATATGATAATAAGCAGCAGAAGTGGGATGGGAACACCAAAAAATGTGTAGATGAATTGTGTGAAAGATGATATGCGATATTGATATTGAGATGACGTACGATAGAGTAGAGTGGCGAAAGGAAACGTGCTGTGCCGACCCCACCTAGCGGGATAGGGGAAGAAGATGATGATGAAATAGGATTCCTCTCTTCCACGCATTAAACGTATATCTGACATTTTTACAATAAAATTTATTCTATTCTATTCTGATACGTTGTCTGGCAGAAATCGCTCTTAGCGATAATACCGTCTTTTATGCCTTAACTAACTTAGTTTCTTTTGTTAAAGCTCGTTCACATGCGCCGTCCGTATTTTCAGTACACGTTTTAACGGATACGATAAAACGTATGCTTTGTTTACACATAGGCACTATCTATAGGTATATATCCGGCCGGTTTAACTTGTAGGTACGAGTACGCCATCCATCTTTACTGGATGTGTTGTTCACACGGCAAATTAGCTGTGTACCATTAATACTCTTCCGTTCCCCGTTGCCCAGCTCAAAGTATAATTCGATTGTATTGTATATCCATTGCATAGTGAGGGAAACGCTGGCCCGGTACGGGTTGGTGGTTAATATCTTCTACGTACAGATGCAGTTTGCCTCACGATGTTTTCCTTCACTTTAAAACCCAGTGGCAGTGGTGTGAAATTCCGTAAGTACATAAGTTTCATAGAACTCTTAGGTATCCATGGGATTTAGATTTGAACCTACGACCTTACACACGATTGCAAGGTGGGTAATACTACCACTAGATCGCCAAGGCTTGTAATGCGGGTGTTAGGTTAGATCATCAAGGCTAAGCCAAAATTATATTAATGTAGGTATCTTCTAGGTCTGCGTGCTTCATCTTCGACCACAACGTCGCTTACCATCAGGCGAGTTGGTGGTCAAAAACGGACTTATTTGCGTTAAAAAAAAAAAAAATTGTAGCTACACTATATAAAGTTTCTATATTAAATTAAGGTTTTTACGATCCATTAATATAATATAATATAAGTTTATTACCAAAAAGAAATACACAACAAAAGTAGTACATCAAAAAAGTTTAAAACTAATACAAAGCAAATACCTATAGTTACAAGGATTACAAATACTCAAGTACAGATCAGCGATGGTTTCAATAAAAAGCTAGACGGCGAGCCCCAAACTAAGCACAAGCTTGAATCTTGGGGCTCATATGCAACGTTACCAGGATGTCAGGAATTTTCAAAAATCATAGGTAATTCTAGAACAAATTTGCGAAGACCAAAACTTTGTTATCTAATAAATAAATAATACTAAAAGTTCGTACCTTGAAGTAAGGAAAGAACCTTGAAGGATTGAAAATAAGAATTTCGGGAAATCTCTTGTGTTGTGTTGTCATTCTTTCACATCTATATAGGTACTGTACAGTCAGTTAAAAATACGCATACAATTTTGAAGAACAGGCATCTGCTTGTGATTAGGTGTCAAGAACCACTAGGTCTAGTATTCCATGAACTTTCAGTAGCACAATGATGCATATTGTAAGTTTACATTAGAGTTCCTTACACGCTATTTTCACCACTAAGCTCACCCCCGGCCGCGGTGTGAAAACAGATGGAAACCTACACGTGAAGGTTGGCTCATGTGAACATATTGATAAATGAGTTATTTTACGTTATTGTATTAACTAATATCTCAGAGTCGTGATGGAATTGATTTTATTACAAAACTTGTGAAATTCTGCGATTTTATCTGTTTTTGCTGCAGTCCTGTTAAATTTTACATTATTTTGTAATTTTGAAGCTGTTTTAGTTTTCAGTTTTTGACCGACGAACCAAAACAGAGGAGGTACGAGTACTCAATTCGACGCGTATATAAATATATATTTTATGTGTAACCACGCATAACTTTTTTCGTTGTAGTCGAATTTCAATAATTTTTTTTTTATTGGAAAGAGTATACTTCGGAATTAATTCCATTAAAATTTTATTGAAATCGCCTGAGCCATTTTTGATAAAACAACAATAATGTGAAATATGTAACATCGATCCGTGCGAAATATTCGCGAATTCTGTACAAGGGTCTTCACCCTTTCAGTCATGCTATTTTTTGCGTAAAATAATTATAACGTAATCACTCGTTTTTCATTGGCAGTTAAAAATGACGTAAATTTAAAAAAAAGTCCTATGTTTAAATCCCACCTCGTCCTATACTTTCTTTTTAAATCTTCTCCTTCGAAATGTTGTCGGGAAGAAAATGCTTTAAGCGATAAGACCGCTACTTTTTCACTAGTTTTAAACCGCTTTAACCTTTAAGTATGGACGTGGAGTCTCAAAGGCTTCTCGATGTTTTCTTAGTTTACCTGATTCCCTCCACTCCCCGCAAATGAGCGACTCAGTAGCTTTTGTTTTAGTTGTAAAACTACGTATTATGTACAAGATCCAAGATACATTTTAAGATAGCCTTTTGAATTTGAATCGGCTGAGCTATTTGAGTAAATTATTTACCTATTTATTTAGTACACTTGCTTGCCGCTAATAAACTCATAACACAATTTAATTTGGTATGCTGTAAATATTTGAAGCAAATATATTTTTTAATCGGACATAAGTGCCTTTATTAAATGGAACTAAATATAATACTAATTTGTAAGCTAAAACTACATACACTACTACTACATAAAAAGCGAAAATAAATATTTCAATTGGTTAGTACCTACATATTGTACTTTGATTTGAGGAGGTGGACAGATGACTTCCTAAACACCACAGGTCCACGCCGAAAATAAATCTTATCTAACATAGGGAAGCCTATGTTCTACAGTTTTTGACTGGAAAGAAGTATAGACAATGGCCAGTTATTTATTAAGACAAAAATAAAATTAAACAAAACCACAAACCAATCAACACAGCAAAACAAAACAAAATAAGCAGTAAAAACAATTAATCTTAAATATTATACAAAATTGACACTGACGCGAGTTGCAATCAATCAATCAGATTTTTACATAAAAACAAACCAATTGCTACTAAAAACATTTAAGGACTGCAAAACGATATTACACAACGTTAAATAAACTAAAATTAAATACAGAAATGATGCAAAGGTAAGATACTATCATTTTACGCTTTATAAATTGTGATTATCTCCCTTATAGCATACTAACGACTGCCGCCCTGGCTTCACACAAGTGTATTATTTATGTACACCTTCCTCTTGAATTACCCTATCTATTTAAAAAAACCGCACCAAAATCCGTTGCGTAGTTTTAAAGATATTATCATATATGGGGACATGGGGACAGCTGAAGCGACTTTGTTTTATACTATGTGGTGATGATGTCTCTCATATAGCGCTTGTGTCGTTCCTCAAAAGTTCTTGGCTCTTTTGGTGCTCATAAAATAATTCTCTAAGCTTGAGTCTGTAACTATGTATATATTACTTTGCAGGTTCCGAATGGGTGGAGGAAGGTTGCTGCGTTGCCGCGTCGTACACTGGCGAGGCTTGCGAGCCGACTTCCAAGATAGCTTTTAATATAAATAAGGTGGGTTTTTATATTTGACAAAGCCGAACATTAGACACGCCATGTGAAGCTTACGGCGATGTAACATTTAAGTAAGGAAAGCGGCATGTGACACATACTGACTTTTCTACATAATTATATTGATAACATATGACCCGCTCACAAATCCACATTCAAATAAAAAACAAACAAATAACATCGCAAAAGAAAATTCATCTCAAACAATCAATTACACGAAAACGTGTCATCTCAAAAACTCCCCAAGGAAAACAGGTAAAACACAAACATAAAACTCGCAGAACAAAACATTGATTAATGACGAAATGCACTCGAAAACAAACTGTCGAACTTCTTCAAATTCCCGATACAAATGCCTTCAGAGCCCCTGGAAAAATAATGGTTTCCTTTTCAAATCCACTTACCCTAACCACCTATTACCTTACACTCAAAAATCTATTTCAACGTTTTGGCAATAAAGTTCAACATTCTTTGGTGAGAAAAAATAGGGTAAAGTTGCCAGAAGTTGACACAAGATTTTCCTCAGCCTTAGACGGTTTTGTTGCTTTTTTGTTGCGAGGAAAGGGAAGTGCCGTATAGGGACGTGTGTTTCCTCTTTTTTTGTTGAGAAATTGTTTCGGTGCCATTAAGCCGTTGACAGATCGCCTCTTGAGTAATGTGCGATTGTTGAGGGGGCCCACAATGGGAGATGTATGGAGACGATTAGTGGATTTAATGGGGCCGGAGGTGGGCAAAAATCCTATTGATATAGTAGCGACAGAGCGTTTAGTACAGGTTTGGCGTAGTTTACTTTAACTTGTGCGTTTGCGTGTGGCTCCTATAATTCTGTAAATTCTTCCTCGTTTTCGCCATGGGCCATCCATCAGCCATAATAATGACGTCCACTGCTGGACATTGGCCTCCCCTATGGATCTCCAATAAGACCGGTTGAAAGCGGCTTGCATCCAGCGTGATCCTGCGGTCTTGATGAAATTATCTGTCCATTTGTGTCTCGTAGGTGGACGTCCTACGCTGCGCTTTCCAGCACGTGGACTCCACTCGAGAAATTTTCGACCACACAGGTCATCAGTCCTCCGACTTGTGTATCCTGCCCTCTGCCATTTCAACTTGCCAATCCGTTGGGCTTTGGTTATTTTACGGATCTTCTCATACCTGTTTTAATTTCGCAGAGATATTCCAAGTATAGCTCTCTCTATAGCTGGTTGGGCTACTTGGAGCTTATTCGATATATTACTGAAACGCCAGGGGCGCTGTACAGAAAAGTATAAAGGTATACGGAAACTACCGTACTTTAATTTACGTGTAAACTTGTACTAAGCCCTCTGGCCGAATCATACAAGTCAGCGGATATGAAGTTAGCTACAAGCTGCGCAATTTCCAATCTTGACTGAAGCTCACATATAAAGCTGCACGTTGATTGGGTTTCGCGCAGCTTATAGCTTACTTCATATCCGCTGACTTGTATGATTCAGCCTATACATTTATGTATTTGTAAGCTAAGTTCGTATAGGCCGAGTGGCTACCCCTGGTGCCAGAGTTTCTAAGTCGTCTGAAGGTATTTAACATGGCCAAACGGTTAATAAACAACCGGAACCTACGTTTCAGCGTGTTACCCAAGACACGGTAAGACTCAGTTTTGAAATGCCACCCGCGGTCAGCCATCCGAAAACTGACTGACTGTGACGAACATTGCTTAATTTTGGTGATCGCTGACAAACATCTAGTCAAACTACGTTACAAGCGCTACAATTTGTAAGCTATAAGCCATAAGGTAGGTTTTAGGACGTTTAAGTATTCTGACACACTCTCCAATTAGAATGATTCCTCATATCTGCAACATTTTTTTGGCAAAATGGCGATACAATAATTACAGCTCCGAAGTCGAATGTCTCTGCGGCGTAATACCGCAGACTATTTCACTTCTGAACAAACGTTGCAGCATGCCCTAAAACCTGCACCACTCAGGACCTAAATGAAGCAACAGATAACGTCATTGAGGTGGCAAATTTTTGGTTAAAAGCTGGTATATAATTTTTAGCGCGCAAAATTTACTCGAAAAGAAGAAAAATTGGTTCTTTGCTTCCAACACAATTATTTTTTTTACATTGACCATACAAGATTCTATCTTGTTCTTGGGGGGTTTCAACCCCACGGGACCCCCCTACACACCTATGACACCGGCTCTTACCATATCGCCCGCTTAAAAGAGGGAATGCAAAAAATATCGAGCTTAGGCCATTATTCAATTACTTGCTTTCTTTGTTTTGGAAAATTATTTTCCTATTATTTTCTTTCTTAACAATCTTAATAAAAAAGGAATTTCATATCTTTGGATCTTATTTTCTTTGTTTATAATTATGGCGGCTTAATTGTGGCCTTGAACAAAAATGAAATCAAAAAATATGAAATTCCATTCAAATTAAGCATTCAGACCGGCTTTTTACTCTGCGCATTTAGTTGGGTATTTCGTCGTTTCGCCCCGCAAGCTGTTCGGCCCGTGGAGCGAATCACCAATGACTCTTTTTGAAGGCCCCTATTCGCCCCGCGATTCACTTTTTATCTGTACATTTAAGTAGAAAAGTATATACCATATTTTAATGGATTTTTGAGTTTCTGTACATAGTCAGGTCCCATTTAGCAAGATCTAATATATAGGTAATCTTCATTTATTAATATCTCAACACGTTGATCTATCTTCCAACACAATTTCCTTTGACCATACAAAAATACGTATCCCGAAGTTGGCGAAGTATCCAAATACCGTAGCATCTATCCCGAGTTATTACAACATGGCCGCTTTGAGTTCAGCTCCAAAGGTATGAGAGATTTTCTATATCCGGGCTTTCCTTTATGCCACGTGCAATTTTATCCCAAGCTACCGTTATGAAGTTGCAATGGCTATGTTAACGTGGATAAGCCGAGAATCAATAGGATTATTTTTGTGAAAGTACTGTACCAGCCTTTTTTATTAATAGTCCACTGCAGGACGTAGGCCTACTCACGAATGGTGATTGGGCTATATCCACCACGCTGTCCCAGTGCGGGTTGGTGGATTCACATACGCCATCGATTTTCTTCTACGGACGTATGCAGGTTGCCTCACGATGTTTTCCTTCACCGAAAAGCCAGTGGTGTGAAATTCCGTACATAGATTCCGAAGAACTCATTGGTACGGGACCGGGATTTGAACCCACGACCCCACGATTGTAAGGCCGGTGTCATTACCACTAGACCACCACGGCTTTTTCGCGAAAGTACCTAGGTAAATTCTTTTAGACAGTGTGGCTAACTCTAGCCTAAATGATTTAAACATCCGAAATACAATAGAGTATGTGTAAAAAGAGAACCGTCGTGGCGTTACGGTGAACTAACAATAAGATTTTAATCAGCAGCCAAAGTACCGATTTTACTTGGTAGACTCGAGTACTGATGAAACCCGAATTGGTGTCTACCAAGTATCAAACACTATTAGTTGTACTAGCAATGACAGAGCAGTGTTGTCCACGTAACAAAATTAGTAAAATGGCACACGGGCGACCTCACCTATGACCCTTATCTTTTTGCACAAACTTTATTGCTTTGTTGAAAACGTCACCAGCGCTCATTCATACCAAAACTGACAGTAGCGAACTTCGTAAAGAATAAAAAAAAATGGCACACGGGCGACCTCACCTACGACCCTTATCTTTTTGCACAAACTTTATTGCTTTGTTGAAAACGTCACCAGCGATCATTGATCCCAAAACTGACAGTAGCGAACTTCGTAAAGAATAGAAAACATTAAAATTATGCCACACCCTATCAAACAGGGTATACATGTAAAAAATTAGAATTAGTTTCTATGTACATGTGTTTTGCATAAATAAATAACTATAACTATAACAATAAATAAAACGAACAGTGATACAAAAAAATACTTAAGCTAGTGTAATAGAATCTTATCGCAAATTAGATGTTTTTCAGCGATTACGGTAGAATTGCATACCTACCGTAATCGCTGAAAAATATCTAGTCAAACCACACTATAATCCGAGAAGTCAATCTATAAGGTTTTATTTTTCAACAAAGTAAGTTCGTATAGAGCGCGTGACTAGCTCTGACATCTGAGTTATTAAACCACCCGAAGCCTCTGATATAGCTTAATAATAAATTACGGTTAAAAAAACTGAAACGACGTTTACACTTTTTTGTCAAAAAAGTGCCGTGCCGTAGTTTATATGCGTTACCTGAGATGGTTAAAAACTAGCATTTAGGTAATATAAAATTTTCAACATATTGAAATTTACACAAAAAATTATTTGTTTATTTTTGAAATATCATACGCTACTTAATTGTAATAACGAATTAGTAATATTTTGAGTAGTGCAAAAATCTGAATTAGGCGTAGGTAGTCTTATCCATACTACGCCGTGCCCGGATCGGACATCATTTCCTTGGCTCCTTTAAGAAAATGCAGCTGACTAGGAGACTCTAACTTTATCTATCAATATGCTCTTATTTTTATTAATATCGTATTGAAAAGAGAACAGATCTGTATATGCAGCATTTGAGCAGAATAATACCTATCAATAGCTTTGTATTCAAACAAACACAACTTTGTGCAAATACCTAATAATAAAATTATGGTTCGAAGTCAAAATGTACATTTACTATAAATGTTTCGTTATTCAGAGTTTCCTTAGTTTGTTTCATTTTGCATTGATCCAAAATCAGTTCATAAAAAATAATGGTAATGATTGGATTCTTCATGTTTATGAATAAATCTATTGTGCAACATTATGTGTTTCAGCGACCTTATAATATAAAATAAAAAGGTTCGACTTAAAAACATGCAATCAGACGGATAGGTCAGCAACTGCGTAATCATAATTCTAAGAGTTGCGTTTTCTTTACATCCTTACATAGTATAAAATAAAGTCGCTATTTTTGTCTGTTTGTTTGTCTGTATGCTTAAATCTTTAAAACTACGCAACGGATTTTGATGCGGTTTTTTTTAATGGATAGAGTGATTCAAGAGGAAGGTTTATATGTATAATACACCTGTGCGAAGCCGGGGCGGGTGGTCTAGTTCTTTATAAAGTGCTTGAAATTAAATCGAAGGAACTCCAAACAAGGAAAGTAAATAGCATTATTCGATAAAATATTAAATTTATTGAGTTCCTGTTTATCACTTACATGATTGAAAAGAAAAGACCATTATAGTTACATATCTTGATTCATTGAATTCTATTCAACTTTTTTTCCTAAAAATGGCATAACCGACTTCAACCATGTACAGAATTCGAATAGTTCGCACGGATGGATGTAGTAATTCTCACATTATTGTTGGTTTATCAAAAGTGGCTCAGCCGGTATTGGTAAAATTTAAATGAAACTCTGTGCTAAGGAACCTTTGAAGCATTATCTGCCAAAAAACTATCAAAATCAGTCCAGTCTTAAAAAGTTGTGCGTGGTCAAAAATAAAAGAAATATACGCGTCGACTTTCAAACCTCCGTTTCGTCGGTTGAAAAATTTATCATTTCTCGTCACAATTTTTAGGGTTCCGTACTGAAAGGGTAAAAACGGGACCCTATTACTAAGAACCCGCTATCCGTCTGTCCGTCTGTCAGTCACCAGGCTGTATCTCATGAACCGTAATAGCTAAGGAGTTGAAATTTTCACAGATTATGTATTTCTATTGCCGCCATAACAACAAATATTAAAAACAGAATAATATAAATATTTATATTTCAGGCACTGCAAAGTTTCCATTTACCTATACTCATTTTTTAGGGTTCCGTACCCAAAGGGAAAAACGGGACCCTATTACTAAGACTTCAATGTCCGTCTGTCCATCTGTCTGTCTGTCTGTCACCGGGCTGTATCTCATGAACCATAATAGCTAGGCAGCTGAAATTTTCACAGATGATGTGTTTCTGTTGCCGCTATAACAACAAATACTAAAAAGAAAATAAAATAAATATTTAGGGAGGCTCCCATACAACAAACCTGATCTTTTAGACGTTTTTCGCTCTATTTTAATAATGGTAACAGGTAGATGCTTGAAATTTTCACAGAATACTTAGTTTTAAATTCACTTCAATAATAAAATTAAAATAAAATAAACATTTAAGGGGGGGCTCCCATACAGTACGGAACCCTCCGTGCGCGAGTCCGACTCGTACTTGGCCGATTATTTAGAGAACTTTTCACACATTTTTCTTCAAAACGTTTTTTATCTCTATATCATTTTTAATAAGCAAGCTACTGGGTCTAGTTCCAGCCTGGAGACCAATAAATTGTGAAACTCACACCCGTCGCGTGGGAAGTCCAATTTAATTCGACACTTCAGTTAACGAACTGATATTCTCGTCAAGTTAGAACATAGATATGAATGAGCATCAAGTATACGGAGCATTATTATTTTTTGCAAAAAATGGCATGACCGACTTCAACCGTGTACAGAATTCGCGAAAATTTCGCACCGGTCGGTGTAGCATTTTTCACATTATTGTTGATTTATCAAAAATGGCTCAGCTGATTTAAAAAAAAAATGGGAACAATTTTGAAGTATACTCTTTTTAATAAAAAAAAATCTCAATCGAACTACTATGTAAAGTTATGCGTGGTTATGCATAAAAAAATTGAATAAAAATACACGCGTCGAATTGAGTACCTCCTCCTTTTCGTCGGTCAAAAATGATGTCAAAAAATGTCAAAAAAGTACTGAACTGATTATTTTTATGTATAGGCCGCCTCACACAAGTTGGCGAAAATAAAGTTATCTACAAGCTGCACAATTTCCAATTTGCGCTGCTTTGTGTTAGCTTCAGTCAGGATTGGATTGCGCAGCTTGTAGCTAACTTCATTTCCACCAACTTGTGTGACGCCGTCTATACTGCGGAAAAATGCGTGCACTGAAAATATGAGATATAACCTACGTTATTATCTCGACTTTTCGACGAGTTGAATCGATCATGGGCACGGTCACCACGATCGGGGTTAAAAATAAAGTACTGTGCTAAACTGGCCTTTTTAATAGACCACTGCCGGACATAGACTTATCCACGAAGGATTGGGCCATATCTACCACGCAGGCCTAATGCGGGTTGGTGGATTCTCATACGCCATCGAATATCTTCTATGGACGTATGCAGTTTGCCTCAAGATATTTTTCTATACCTACCTAAAAGCCAGTGGGGTGAAATTCCATGCATTATTTTGTAACGAACACCACAAAATAAATAAATAACTCTTTATTGTACACACAAAATCAAAATAACAATGAATACAACAGTGAAATTCTTAAGGTAGTGCAACACTTGCACACACACACAGGCGGCCTTATCGCTGGAAGCGATCTCTTCCAGACAACACACACAAACAACTTTAACACAAAGTTAACAAAATAGCATAATAATAATATTGCATGTGCCGGGTGGTTTGCCTGATGGCTTCAGGTGGCTCATAAAAGAGTGTTTACATACATCACATAACAAAACGGTTAAATGAGACAAGTGGGACCCACGATTTTACAAGATATTATAGTTTCACCTGTTCCGTTGTCTGTAACCAAATCTTGGAAGAATTTGATTTACTTCCCGGTTATCAATCGAGCTTAAATTTTGCATACATGTGTAAATCACGTGACAATGCAATATTATGATGACATGGTGCTGATCTGTTGATGGAGCTGGAAGGTGGCCAAAGGAACTTAGCAATGAAACGACACAACCTCATCGAATTTGAATTCATTTGAATTGTCTTGACGAGTAGTTTGTCTTTCAATGGTAACCAGGGTCTGATGATGGAGTTGGAAGGTGGTCATAGGAACTCTGTAATGAATCGACGCAACCCTATCGAGTTTCGGTTCGTTTGATTCGTCTTGGCGAGTAGTTACTTGTTCAGTAAAAGCTTGTTTTAAAAAAAAGGTTTTTTTTTAAATATAATACTTGTTTACGTGGCTCGGATGACACGTTAAATTGTAGGCCCCGGTTGTTTTAACCGTTTAGCCATGTCAGAGGCCTTCAGGCGGCCTAAAAACTCTGACACCAGGGCTAGCCACCCGGCCTATACGAACTTACTTACTTACTTTTTTTACTTGTTTACCGTATCATCTGGAGCCATGGTAGCGCTCAGTTTTTAATGCCACCGGTGGTCATCCATCCGAAGACTGGCCGTGCCGAACATTGCTTAATTTCGGATGATTACAACGATGAAGTGTAAGTATATATGTAAGATGAAGTATCGGATCATATAAATGAAGAAAAGCCTGTTTTCGGCAGCGGGTAATCACGGGTGTTGGGTGACGATGATGGTGATCAAAAAATGATAATTACTTTAGTTTTGACGATTCTGTTTTTACTGGCGGCTAATTAAAGTGTTCATCATTATTTCAGTCTCAGGACGTTCATCGCTAGATATAGAGCTCCCGTATTGGCTTCCAATGATACCAGTGTGAAGCAGCATGCATCCACAGTCATCCTGCGGAAGGTCTGATGGTAAGTTATATTTTAGTCAATTTATAAGATTGATTCAATACCTTATTTTATTATAATAAATACATTTGTTGGCACCTCTACACAGCAACTTATTTCGATAAAATCCTCCGTTTCGTCGGATAAAAAAATTATCATTTCCCGTCATAATTTTTAGGGTTCCGTACCGAAAGGGTAAAAACGGGACCCTATTACTAAGACCCCGCTGTCCGTCTGTCTGTCTGTCCGTCTGTCAGTCACCAGGCTGTTTATCATGAACCGTATAGCTAGAGAGTTGAAATTTACACAGAATATGCATTTCGATTGCAGCTATAAAAACAAATTATAAAAAACAGAATAATATAAATATTTGAGGGGGTCCCATACAACAAATTAAATGAACAATCACGGGCTTACGGGCTTACGCAAGGTGCACTTTACTTCCTAAATGTTCCTACGGCAGGGTTGATGGCTATACGGAGCTGCCGGGATTTGGGTGGTAGTCCGTGGAAAGGATACGACAATTTCTGAGTCTATATTACTATTTTATTTTTCCTTATTATTCCAATTACGAAATGGTCTACACCCTACGACCCAGTGCGCAGTAACCGGTGATTGTCGAGCGCCGCTCATACATCTCGCTTGTAATCAAAACCGCTAAGAACTCATTCATACTCAAGCTTGAATATAACATGGTCAATACAATATTGCTGTTAGATGGCAGAATGAGTCAGACACAACAACGTTATTCACGTTAACAAAGTATTCCAAAACATATTTAAAACATGCTTAGAAAATATAAAAAGAGAAAGTAAAAAAAAATTGCAACTAGAAAAAATAATGCTAATTTAAACATAGAAAATCAATAACCTCAACCCGAATAGTTATAAAAGTGAAAAATTAGTTATAAAACATGAGAAATGACGCGGTTAACCGCTTATACGACCTCGAGGTGAGGTTCAACACACTTAGAGGCAAAACACCATCTATTACCGTATCATTTAAACAAATAACATTCCGATGGCCCTATAAATATTGTAGAGGGCTAACAAGCGTGCAATGAGTGTGACTGTTCACACGCAAGGTTGAACTTCGCTAGATCATGTGTGGTAGGTACTTAGGCATGTCTTTATTTTTTTACTGTGTTAAATTCTTGGACAGTTTTTGATGTATTGTGATAACGTGTTATAAATCGATGAACGTCGGGTGCACGCACGAAAAAGCATGGCTCGTTGTCACGTTCTGCCTGAGCCGAGAGCAAGCGAGAGCACGGAACAAGCGACAGATAAGCGTTGACTCGTGACGCATATAACGTAATCACGTAAAATTATTGTCTGTAAACCTACTTCACAGACAATCAATTTTTTTTTATAAAGATCTTATACCTAAATCTGCATAATGGATTTTCTAGCTATAAGTTGGACAGAGAATCACACAAATATTTTAATACGTTTCATTTTTGATTTCGTATTCTAATGGAGACCATATACAGAAAAACGTAGCGTGGATTGTCTATGTAGATAAAATCAAGGTAGATATAGAACTGGAGGCACAAATGACGCTTTTATAGCACCCTTCGCTGCAAAGTAGGTATTATGCTCAAGAAGAGTGGTTTCGCACTACGTCCGAAACAAATCCGTTCTGAATCCACGAAAGTCCGGCAAGGATCAGTCAAAAAACTATTTGTAGGTATATTATTTTACGCAATAAATGATATTTTCATCATCCGATTTCCAATAATAATAAATCATCATTACTACGAGTAATAACGATACTAATATCGATAATAGATTCGGAGGAATTCTTTTCGGACGCAGTGTAAAACTACTGTAAAGGTAAATTCAACTACGAGTAGCTACGTACCCGATGCACGCTACAGTAGCAGACCACGGTGTCACCGCAACACTGCTGGTTACTATATTTTTCTATGATTTTTCTTTCGAATTGAAATAGTAGTAGTTACTCAACACATGGACCAACCTCTTCTCATCTTCCTAGTGTAAGTAGATCTATTAGAAAGCACTTCTTTCATACATTTCACACTTACATCTTTCAAAATAATATCGATTGCAAGTTTTGGACTGACCTAAGCAATACTATTAGCATAGACACCTATAGGCATCAACTCATATTTTTAACCGACTTCCAAAAAGGAAGATGTTCTATGTTCATCAGTATGTTTTTTTGTGTATTTTCGTCTAAAATTTCGCCAATTGTGAACCGAATCGAAAAATCTTTTTTAGTTCGAAAGGGTATACTCCCAAAGTGGTCCCATTTAAATTTCAAAGAAATTGGCTAAGCCGTTTTAGAACAAAACTAACAATGATGTAAACAATTCGAGCGAAATATTCGAATTTTGTACACGATGGAAGGCGGGTTCTGTATTTTTTTGCGAAAAATAATTATAATCTTAATTATTTCGATACACGGATCAACTACGTCTCCTCTTCCCAGTGTAGATACAAGTAGATCGAAGAAACGTGCGCATTTTTCATAAATAAATTTAAATATCTCATTGCGGCCATGTAAATCTTATGGCAGGGTTGCGCGGTAGCACGCGAGCTAATTAATATGGAGTGAGCTTCGATTTATTGGCTGGTAAGGCGGAGGTGCAGAGGTTTTGTATTACGGGTTTGATTTGTCGCGTGTGGCTGGATTGGGATAATAGATCTTAGTATTCGAAATAGTATTGTAACGCTTATAGTATAGTTTGACTAGCTGTTTTGCGTAAAGTTGTGTAAGGAGTTCATACTTTTTTAAAAATTTAAAGTAAATGTAAGTCAGTCTTGAATTACCGTAGATCATAAATACTTATGGAATGTAAGAAAAAATGCCAAGCCGATTCAGTAGGCACTTCTAGCTGTTAGTCTCAATATTAGAGTCGTACCCTTAGACCCAAGTTCACCAACAGATGTTTAAATTATCAACCGTTGGTTAAATCTTAAACAGCTTTTTAACGAAATTGAGCTGTTCAGCAAGCAAGATTAGTAAAATCGTGACTAGTTTCTCATCATAAAAAGTGGATAAAAAAGTTACCGCCTTACCACAAAAAATTAAAACACGCTTTAGAAACTGTTTAACCGAGCAATTTGTACTGTTAAACATTGTCTAAAGCTTGCATAAAACTTTTGTAATAAGACGGTTAATTTTTTTGTTATAATTAAAATCGGGTGTGTCTAAAACTTCACCGACATGAAAGTAAGAAGTACCACAAAATAACTTGACAACGCTCTGTTGTCCAACCACCTGCGAGTTCAAAGCCTATCAGGTTACTCGAAGCCAACACGAAGTATGACAGCGCGAGGGCAATGGGCGTACATCAAGGAGATCTAGAGAGGGACCTTATCTTCACTCGACGCGTGAAGCATAACAATTATGTAGGTTTTACTCATATACTAAAAACGGCTTGTGACGAAAACAAATAATAATAATAAATAAATAAATCTTTATTACTCTATAGTTTGCAAATTATACATACAACTTTAATTATGATCTAGCATAATGAAATGTACAAAATAGACTGTTGCCGAACTAGGCTAGTGCCTGTGTTTCGTATTAGAGAATATAGTATTACCGTCTTACCACAAAAGTTTAACGCACGCATTGTTTATCAGTACAAATTGCAGGGTTAAAGCGTGTTTAAATATTTTGTGGTAAGGTGGCTAGAGTTCTAAGTAAATTAACCGAAGCAAAAATCTTTGCTTCAAGTCGACGATTTTGCTTTCGTATGTCAGGATGTAGATTTTTGTATACAGGTCGCATTTTGCAACGAATTTCGATGGACGTCTTGTCTCTTTCCCACGAAAGCAAAACATAGTATGGCGAATGTATAACACTAACGGGCAGTGACGTCATAACCTGACATAGTGCGCTCTTTGTCTAGCAAGCAAATAAATATGCTTGTAACTTATTTATTTCTGTTGATTTTATTTTTGTTTTCGTTAATCGGTTCTGTTTACGGTTAGCTGTTAGGTAAAACAGTACCTACATCAAAATAAACATTGTCAACTAGCTTATTATGTATTGGCCAAATGTGATCAGAATAATGGAGTATGTGAAGTTTGCTACAAGCCGCGCAAATTTTTACTCCTTGCGCCACTAACATGCGAATAAACCGGTACTGCGCAACGACTCTTTCTTTGTTTATATTTTATGGTGTGAACAATAAAGAATTTATCTATCTATCTATGACTCACCTCGTGTTCACAGACGCCATGTTTGATTCGGTCTATAGTTATTATTTTTCGCAAAAAATGGCAAAACCGCCTTCCATCGTCAACAAAAATTCGAATGTTTCCCTAGAATCGTTTACATTATTGTTGATTTTTCATAAACGGCTCCGCTGATTTCTTTAAAATTTAAATGGGATAACTTCTGGAGTATACCCTTTCGAAGTAAATTTTTTTTTCGATTCGGTACAACATTGGCGAAATTATCGATGAACATACACAAAAGAAGACATACCTACAGACGAACATAGAACCTCCTCCTTTTTGGAAGTCGGTTAATATAATTGCTAGGCGCTAGGCGTCGTTGACAGAATGTTCCGTGTGAATTAGGTCTCCGTTATCGAGACATGTCTCCGCTTGAGAGATCTGTGGTCATATCTCAGATGCTATCAGGCGGTAGTCCTTGTTACCTCGAAACTGATACTTTGAAGACCACACTTGATTGCGCTTAGAAATGCGGGTAATTGGGCAGTTTGTTGTTGTTGCGTTGACACTACGCATTCATAGTCTCGAGTTCATGAGCAGATGAGAAAATTTAAATTGAGTATCCGACTTTAAATTATCATGTTGTAGGAATAGAATCTAATGTGATAGGAACGTAGCACGTAGAACGTATTGCGAATAAGTCCGCGCTTGACCACCAACTCGCCTGATGATAAGCAACGTTGTGGTCAAAGATGAAATACGCAGACCTAGAAGATACCTGTTCTCTCTGATCTTGAAAAGCTTTAGGTTATATCTCTTAGGAAACAGGAAAGCAGGAAGACTGTTCCATTCCCTGGCGGTACAAATCAGAAATGGAGTCAAACCGCTTCGTACGTATCGAAGGAAAATCGACAGGGTAGAGGTGGTAATGTGGCGTCTTTTTACTTATGCTGTAGTAAAAAGGGGATGGTTTAGGATAAGGTCGTGTAGCTCAGATTCACACTCTCCGAAATGAATCCTATAGAAAATTGACAGACTCTCAACCTACAGCGATGCTCTAGACAATATAGTTTTTTTGCAACAAACTTTTCATCACCTATAAGCTAAACAGCATGCCGGTCCACCGATTCCAAGACCTCGAGCTGATACCTAGCCAAGCCATCCCAAAGATGGCAGCAGTATTCCAGAGACGAACGAATCTGTGCTTGATTCAACAGTCCCGGAGTGAAATACCGCCTAACCGTACAAATATGTGTCTCATTTTCAGGGAATATTTATCTCTACATAAAGCTGATATTATGTTTTCTAAATCTAGAATATCATTGTACTCAATGGATGTTTAATGATGATCAAAAGAATTGTTACGAGATGGGTTCTTGGATAATCAGTTAAAACGCCGATTGTTCACTTTGCACTTTATTGCACAAAATCACAGTACACACGACACAACTGGTTCGCACAATACTTCACACTGGCACTGATATTCACACAACTAGTCACTTCACAATCACTGGTACCGCACTTGAACACGAGATGTTTTCACTCCGGTATAAACGCGATAACTGCCACGAACGAAAACCATCGCCCTATTTATATCGGAATAAGGGTTCTCTAGAAATCTGTAGAATATTCGGTGCCATTGTGACTGACAAAGTAAACAAGTGTAAAGTTCGAGAAACCCTATTGTTCTTAATTATTACGAAAACACCACAAAAAAATCTAACAAACAACAAACAATAGACGCGACACAAAGGCCGGTGCCGCTTGAGTCATATAACCATAAATCTTTAGATGTAAACAACTCGCCGCCCGTAATTTACCGCGCGCGGCGCGGTTTACTGCATAACACTACCTCCTCCCAAGACATGCTCGTCCCGAGCATCGTTGCACCCGTGATATCGCGCCAATCGATCCACGTGAACTATCTTGGGGGCACCTCGATGTCCTTTCTGTATGCGGAACGTCACGTCGTTGATCTTGGTCACCACTCGGTACGGTCCATCCCATTTGGCTTGTAGCTTTGGAGACTTCCCTTTACTGCGTATGGGGTTGTGCAGCCATACCATCGAGCCTTCCTCGAACCCAGGATTGTTAGCCTTTCTGTCGTATCGGGTCTTCATTCTTTCAGATGCTTGCTGGCCATGCTCTCTAATGTGCTCATAGATGTCGTTCATCTTATTCCGGAGGTCACTGGCGTACTCAGTTATGGGTTGTGGAGAATCCGGTGGAATGCCAGTTATTAAGTCGGCTGGTAGCCGTAATTCCCGTCCAAAATTGGCAAAAGCGGGAGTGACATTGGTGCTTTCATGAACAGCACTTCGGTACGACAACAAAAATGGCTGGATATGCTTGTCCCAATCCCGTTGTTTGCTTCCGACTACTTTTGCCAGGTATCTCTCCAGAGTTTGGTTGAATCGCTCCACCATTCCATCTGATTGCGGGTGGTAAGACGTTGTCCTTGTTTTGTGTGCACCCATTAACCGGCACGTCTCTTGAAACAGCTGAGATTCAAAATTTCTTCCTTGGTCACTGTGGATTTCCAATGGTACTCCAAATCGACAGAATACTTCATGCACCAATTTGTCTGCTATCGTCGTTGCCTCTTGGTTCGGAATTGCGAAGACTTCCGGCCACTTGGTGAAGTAATCCATGACGACAAGGAAGTACTTGTTGCCACTTTCGCTCACAGGAAATGGTCCGGCCACATCCAGCGCGATTCGCTCCCATGGTGCTCCAACATTATACAGCTTTAATGCTCCTCTACTGCGGGTATGCGGACCTTTCACTGATGCACAGCTCGTACATTTCCGTACCCAGTCTTCTACGTCATCTCTGCAGTTGTTCCAGTAAAACCTTTCTCGAATTTTCAAGAGTGTCCGTTTCACACCCAGATGTCCTCCCGAAAACCCTTCGTGGTACAGCTTCAAAACTTCAGGTATCTTTGCTCTGGGTACAACCATTTGGAGATGGCACTGATTGCCACGAGCATTTTCCCATTTTCGGCAAAGTACTCCCTCCTGAAGCACCAGACTATCCCATTGCGCCCAATAGCTCTTTGTCGTAACACTCATTGAAGCAATAGCACTCCAGTCTGGCTTAGGGGCATCTGATTCCATCCATTCAAGAATCGGCTTGATGTCGGCGTCTTCTTCTTGTGCAACCTGAAGGGTTTCTTTCCATTCGTCACCGATGTCTGCTTTGAGCATTCTGACGGGCACTGAATCTTTCGACTCATGTCTTGAGCAATGCTTGCAGTCCTCTGAGCATGGCCTTCTTGACAGTGCGTCCGCGTTGCCATGAGATTTTCCACTGCGATGCTCCGTGGTGAAGTCAAACTCTTGTAGTTGCTCAATCCATCTTGCCACTTGGCCTTCGGGATCCTTAAACTGTAGTAGCCACTTAAGAGCAGCGTGGTCGGTCCTCAGATGGAATTTTCGCCCGAGCAGGTACTTGCTAAAATGTCGCAATGTCTTCACCACTGCAAGTAGCTCTTTTCTGGTCACACAGTAGTTCCTTTCCGGCTTGGACAGGGATTTGCTGAAATACGCAATCACCACTTCTTGGTCTCCTTTCCTTTGTGACAGTACTCCTCCAATGCCGGTGTTGCTGGCGTCAGTGTCCACGACGAACTCGTTCTCTGTGTCCGGGAAGCCAAGAATAGGCGTATTACAAAGTCGCTTCTTTAGCTCTTGAAAAGCTGCGTCGCAATTTTCATCCCAGAGGAAGGGTCGTTTTTCCTCTGTCAGTCTATGCAACGGCTTGGCTACGTCAGCAAAGTTCTTCACGAATCGCCTGTAGTAGGAGCATAAACCCAAGAATGCTCTAACTTCCGTCTTGTCTTTTGGCACAGGCCAATCCTTGACAGCACTGACTTTTCCTGGATCCGTCTGTACGCCAGTTTCGGAAATCACATGTCCCAGGAAATTCACTTGCCTCTTGAAGAAGGAACATTTCTTCGGACTCAGCTTGAGATTGGCTGCGCGAATCTTAGTCAATACTCGTTCCAGGTTTTGCAGATGGTCTTCGAAGGTTTTTCCCACAATTATGATGTCGTCCAAATAGACTAGGCATGCATCTCCAATCAGTCCCGCGAGCACTAACTCCATTAGTCTTTCGAACGTAGCGGGCGCGTTGCACAATCCAAACGGCATCACGTTGAATTGCCACAGGCCTTTTCCCGTCGAAAATGCGGTCTTCTCTTTATCTTTAGGATCTATTTCCACTTGCCAGTATCCGCTTTTCAAGTCCAACGTAGTGAACCACTTCATACCTGTCAGTGTATCTAACGTGTCATCAATCCTCGGCAAAGGATAGCTGTCTTTCTTCGTTACGTCGTTGAGTCGTCGATAATCAACGCAGAACCGCATACTGCCATCCTTCTTTTTCACTAGAACCACTGGCGAGCACCACGGACTGGATGAAGGTTCTATCACACCATTGCGTGCCATGTCTTCGATCATTGACTCAACTTCTTTTTCTCGAGCCACTGGTATCCTTCTTGGCCGCTGTCGAATCGGTGACACGCTTCCTGTATTTATTGTGTGCTTCACTAATCCAGTCTTCCCGTTGACAGAATCATCGAGAGCAAATATGTCGGTGTAGCGCTGCAGCATCTTCTTTGCCATCAGAAGTTCTCTTTCGGTCAGGTCTTTACGGGAATCTTCCAATAGCGTTGACACGGTGTAACTCCCAGCACAGTTGTATTTCTCCTTTGGTTGTTCTTGGCATCTGCGCATCCAGTCTACTTCTTCACAAGTACCAATTGGGGTTCCTCCTTTGATTAGTTGTTCCTCGTTACTTGTGTTGAGAACACGCACCACAGCGGTATTAGTAGTCCTCACCAGAGTTCGGGCCAATAACCATGGTTGATCACCTTCCGACTGTTCTATTAGCACACATCGTCGTTGATGTCCCAACTTCGGCGGTAATCTAACTGCCACAATGGTCTCCGATCTAGGTGGAAGAACTGTTCTCTGCAGACAATAAACCTTTCCTGATGTGGCGCCTTCCATGAAGATTTCTTCTCTTCCACACTTCAAGATTCCTTGGTTGACGTCTATCTCGCAATGATGTTCTCGCATGAAGTCAAGACCCAGAATGCAATCGTCGACTATATCAGCCACAATGACTTTGTGTTGGAAAGTTTTCTCACCCAACTTTAACTCCACCAGCTTCTCTCCTCGGACGGATATGTGCTGACCGGTCGCTGTCAGAAGTTGAACTGTTTTGCAGCTTTCGAAGTTCGGAAGAAAGCGCTTAGCCAGTCGGGAACTGATTACAGTACGAGAAGCTCCAGTATCCAAAGTCAACTTGCAAGAAGTTCCATTGATGGCACCATTGATGATCAGGCTGTTCCCATCGTGAGCTTGTGAGATCAAAATCTTTGGGGCCTTTTTAAGACCGGCCAGCACCCGCCCCTTGGTCCTGGCGCTTACTCGTTTCCCTGCTGCTGTGTGGTCTCACGGTGCGGCTGTACCTCCCGTTCCTCTAATAGTCGATCCTCTCTTGTTCGACGTGGCTTTGGGCAATTCCGCCATAAATGGCCTCTCTCGTCGCAGTTGTAGCATCTTGGGCCAAACCTTGTACGAAGTGATGCTTCCTTTACTTCCCTCATATGTTGGATATCCTTCACTGGATTTCGTACAGCCTCGACTTCTAAGGCTTGAGCCAAAGCTTCCTTCAGTGTTTTATGATGCCCGAGTTTCACTGCAGTTCTTACTTCGAAGTCTGCTATCCCGTTAGAAAATGCTTCCACTAGATGCTCGTCGTTGGGTAACGGTGCTGACTGATAAGCCTTCCGGAACAGTTTCTCCACTTCGACAGCCCACTGCTGAAGACTTTCGTTGCGACGTTGCACCCTGTTCTTTAACTGCGCTCTGTACACACGCTCCAGGTGCTCATCACCATAGCGACTCTCCAACATTTCCATTAATTTATCGTAGGTCACTTCCTTGCCCACGGCATCAAGGATACTCAGGGCTTCGTCGCGAAGGCTCATGATGAGGGCGTTCTTGGCTTGGTCCTTGTTCCATCCATTAGTCTGAACGGCGGCGTCGAATTGAATTTTGTAGGCTGACCATGACGATGTCCCGTCGAAAGGCGTCACTTTGATCTTCTGTGAGGCTGGCAAGCAGGTTGTAGATACAGCGGTTCCACTTCCAGACTTGATAACGTTCAAGGTCCTCCTAACGTCAGCAATTTGCGTTTCCGCCTCGAAGATGCGAGATTCATGATCCTCCATCTTTTTGTTGTGCTCCTTTATGCTGGCGTCGTGCTGATCGACCGTGTCCTTGACCTCTTTTATCTCTTTGCCCAAAGTCGTCTGTAAGCTTGAAAGCAGTTCTTCTTTTTGGCGAGCCTGTTCTTCTCTGTTGTTGCGGGCCAATTCTTCCTTGTTGCGATCCAATTTTTCTTCTAGCAGGCGAGTCTGCCTCTCGTTGTTGCGATCGAACATTGACTGCATCATCGACATCATTGCAGTCATATCGAATGCCGCAGGGACAGCTGTTGTCGTAGCAGGTGCTGGGTTCGGATTCCTGGAGTCGTCGTTTGTTGCCTCGGACTCGCTGCCTTCCATTAACAGCGAATTATTTCCGAAGCGTCGCTGGTCAACCTCCTCCTGGCGGCGCTCCTGCTCCTCTAGTCGGCGCGCTTCCTCCTGACGGCGCTGACTCCGTGTACGGGGCGTCTCGTCGTCGTACGGAGTAACCGGCATTTTCAATTATCCACCCTTCTGACACCAAATGTTACGAGATGGGTTCTTGGATAATCAGTTAAAACGCCGATTGTTCACTTTGCACTTTATTGCACAAAATCACAGTACACACGACACAACTGGTTCGCACAATACTTCACACTGGCACTGATATTCACACAACTAGTCACTTCACAATCACTGGTACCGCACTTGAACACGAGATGTTTTCACTCCGGTATAAACGCGATAACTGCCACGAACGAAAACCATCGCCCTATTTATATCGGAATAAGGGTTCTCTAGAAATCTGTAGAATATTCGGTGCCATTGTGACTGACAAAGTAAACAAGTGTAAAGTTCGAGAAACCCTATTGTTCTTAATTATTACGAAAACACCACAAAAAAATCTAACAAACAACAAACAATAGACGCGACACAAAGGCCGGTGCCGCTTGAGTCATATAACCATAAATCTTTAGATGTAAACAACTCGCCGCCCGTAATTTACCGCGCGCGGCGCGGTTTACTGCATAACAGAATGTTATATTATATCGTCAATTCTTACTGCTATGAAACTTGTCACAAGTAAATAACTATTTCTACTCAAATTATAATGTGATTAAAAACGAGAATAAATACTAGTGTGTTAATTGCTTTACTTATTTGTTTGTTTGTTATTCTTTTACGCAGCAAAGAAGCGACGAATCGACTTAATCTTTTGCATAGATTTAGGTAGTTCAGAGATTGGAAGTTTACTTATTTGTTACTCTTTTACGCAGCAAAGGAGTGACGGATCGACTTAATCTTTTGCATGGATATAGTTAGTTTCGAGATTAAGTAAGTATCTTTTTTGTCATGAAAAATTAAAGGACTCCGTAGGAAGCCGCGGGGTAAAGCTGGTATACACATAAAGATCTTAAGTAACGCTTTAACAGTAATAGCCTCCATCAAGATTATTGCGTTGGTGTACCAGAAGACAAACACAAAAACAAGAATAATTAACACCCAAATCTAGAAAAAAATAATATTATTTATTACCCTAGTATGTACCTATCCGGGAATTGAATTTGGAACCCCAGCATCGAAGGTAAAAAGCAAAAACTGAAAAAGCAGAGTGTGGGCGCTACCACAATAAGTAAAAGATTGACTTGAAGTTGTTGTTGACAATTAAAGATTTAATTTTATCTTATTCTCTACCTACGTAACCATTTTAGCTCTCCCACAATAGCTAAGCTCTGTTGCAGACAGACCAATTTATAACACAATGGTAAAACTGTGAAACTAACATATTACACGAGAATCTACATAGTTTCATTCAAATAATGCTACAGTGGCTCTACCAATAGGCTCCTGGTAAATTTGTAGTTTTGTATCTTGAAATTGCAGACAGACAGATAAACAAAACAACGTTATCTAAATAGGCGTAGCGTAGAAAGCCACTTTGGCACAACTGTCGTTCAATTGGAGATAATATGTAGATCGGCAGTCTGAGTTTTTGTTGCATACACGTATCTCTACATATAAAACAAAGTAGCTTTGTGCTGTCTTTACGCATAGCTCTATTACAATATGAGTAAAATTAAATAAAAGCCAATATAATTATCAACTTAGCATTTTTGATTCCATATTGATGAATGTAATCGCGCTAATAACACATGTACTCATATTTTGTTTAAGTGTACTTTTAAGATGTTATAATATACCTAGTATATCTAGTAGACTGCCTCGGTGGCTCAGTGGTTAGTGAACCTGACTTCTGGATCCAAGAGGCGTGGGTTCGATCCCCACCCAGGGCAAGCATTTATGTGATGAACATATGTGTTTGCTCTGTGTCTGGGTGTTATTTAGGTACTATCTATATAAGTATGTATTTAAAATATGAATATGTAGTATATCAGTCTCTGGCAGCCATTTCACAAGCTTTGCTTAGTTTGGGGTCAGTGACCGTGTGTAAGATGTCCCCCAATATTTATTTATTTATTTAGTATAATCTAGGTACAAATAAAACTGAATTATAATGTATGAATGTATATTATGTTTGGTATGTATGTTAGAAATAGTTCTATTTTTCCCGTAACTGTACCAACCCTTTTTAATGGTCCAGTGCAGGACGTAGGCCTATCCACGAAAGGTGATTGGGCCATATCAACCACGCTGGCCCGGTGCGGGTCGGTGTCACACATACGGACGTATGCTGGTTGCCTCACTATGTTTTTATTTACCGAAAAGCCTATGGTGTGAAATTCCGTACATTAATTCCAAGGAATTCATTGGCACGGGATCGCGATTTGAACCCACGTCCCCCTAATTGTGAGGATCAATTTATTCGGCGTCATTACCACTAGACCACCACAGCTTTTTCCTCGTAAACAGTAATTAATTTATCTATCAATCAATATTATTACAGACTAGTGAGCCGCCCCGGTGTATCACTACATCACTACATACTCGTAGTATAAAACAAAGTCGCTTCCCGCTGTTTGTCCCCATGTATGCTTCTATGTTTAAAACTACGCAACGGATTTTGATGCAGTTTTTTTTTATATAGATAGCGTGATTCAAGAGGAAGGTTTATAAGTATAATACACCTGTGCGAAGCCTCGGCGGGTCGCTAGTTTTACAAATCTTCCTCTTGAATCACTCTGTCTATTAAAAAACCGCATCAAAATCCGTTGCGTAGTCTACATACTCGTAGTGACAAACAGACTGCGGAAAGCGACTTTGTTTTATACTATATAGTGATATTACGTGTGAACAAAGAAGGATGCCAAGACTCAAACGCCAAAAACTTTTTGAAAATTTTCATGTGCAAGCAGTGTTTTAAAAAATTGCCGATTTTTCTTATTTTCTTATAGTATAGGCGGAATCAAACTCTTGGCGGCTGTCAAGTTAGCTACAAGCTGCACAAATCCCGATCCTCACTAAAGCTCACTTAAAAAGCTGTGCAAGGGTTAGGTTTTGAGCAGCTTGTAGCTAAATTCATAGCCGCCAACGAGTTTGATTTAGTCTATACCTACCGCGAACAACTACCACGAGTTCCTTGTTCTACAAACAGTTATAAAATAGCAGGCATAGTGTTTATTTTAATTAAACTGGCCCATGCCACTGTGCGAAACTGGTCGGACGGTCGGTTTTGCCGCAAACTTAAACTGCTGTTTAATTCTTTTCTTGCAATACTTTAAAAACATTGTTATTTTAGAGTTTTAGGCTCTCAGGTTCAGTATCATAAAACATACCTGTGATTACTTAATTTAATTTCAATTAATTTAACGTTGTTGCACATGCCTATTTTTAACCGACTTCCAAAAAGGAGGAGGTTCTATGTTCGTCTGTATGTTTTTTTTGTGTATGTTCATCGATAATTTCGCCAATGTGAACCGAATCGAAAAAATTCTTTTTTGATTGAAAAGGGTATACTCACTCCCGAGATAGTGAGATAGTTGTATATAAATTTTACAGATATCGGCTGAGCCGTTTTTGAAAAATCAACAATAATGTAAACAATTCTAGCGAAATATTCGAATTTTGTACACAATGGAAGGTGGTTTTGCCATTTTTTGCGAAAAATAATTATATTGTGTCAGAGTTATTAATATAAATCGCTAGCAGCAAGAAAATTAAATAATAACTATAAGGATGTCACTTTCGTATGTATAAATACGAATAAAATATAGTTACTACTTATCTAAATCTACATCTTTTTCTTCTTTTCAGCTATAGGACGTCCATTGTTGGACATAGGACTCCCCTAACGATCTTCAATAAGACCGGTTGGTAGCGGCTTGCATCCAGCGTAATCCTGCAATCTTGATGAGGTCATCCGTCCACCTTGTAGGTGGACGTCCTACGCAGCACTTGCCGGTACACTAAATCTACATACTTGCCACCAAACCCAATGCTTTCACAAAGTTATGTTTAATACAGAAAATCAATTGAAATTTTATTTGCAGCTTAATAGCTATGTCCTTTTTTACATTTCCTTGTCAAGTCATAGTTATATGATTTTTATTGCATCTTTTGAAGTAGGTACACAATTTTGTAGCCACACATTAGTGATATGTTATAGTAACTCTATTGACGAAATGCAGGTTCATATGCGCAATATGTAGGCGCCAAGCGACGGTTAGCACTAACCAACCGATTGAGTTTCGTAGCATCGTCTTCAGAACTAAGGGTAAATCCGTAACCCCAAACAAGACTAATGTCCGCGCCCGACGCTGCTTCCCTCATTGTGCTTTATTTGTATTTGCTAATGTATACAATCTCTAATTACATGCAACGCTTTCTTAATTGCTAGGGTTGTGTCAGTTTTAGAAGTACAAATTATAAATAATAATCAATGGTAAGAAAATATATTACAGACATACCTCAACACGAAATTTTAAGATCAGGACGTGAATCTTCGTACCCTTTTGCATAATTCGTTAGGGTATTTGGAGCTCATTAAATTTGGCCCATATCATGTTTTAGTGCCACAAGTCAAACAATTCTCGAACACTTTTGACTTGAGGCACTGAGGTATGTCGGACGACAGTGAGTCAGTCAGTCACTCAGCAAAGCCAGTTATTTAATACATCTATAAATATAAATAAAATCGGAGTGTCTGTTTGTAATATTAAAATAAGCGTTTTTTACTACATGTATATGAATATATATATATAAGTACACCAAAATAACATTTTTAACAATTTTTGTCTGTCTGTCTGTCTGTTTGTTCCGGATAATCTCTGAAATGGCTGGACCGATTTTGATGGGACTTTTATTGGCAGGTAGCTGATGTAATTGAAGACATGAGTGGATGAAGGTGTTATGTCGCATTTTTTTTAATTTCGGTTTTTTGTCATGAATGAAGGTGTTATGTCAACTCGGAAGTCATGGCACCTTCAGATTTCATAGTTATAAGCGTAAACAGTGTGAAAAATAATGGATGAAGGGTTTATGTACACACAACACTTAATTTCTTAGTGGAAGAAAGTGTTATGTACGTACATAGCACCTTCATCCATGACCAAACGTGCTAAAACGAATAAAACCGTATTTTGATATGGATGAAAGTGTCATGTTGTGTACATAACCCCTTCATTCATGTTTGAACGTGTTAATTTACGAGAATGTTTTCATTCAGTTCAAAAATTAACGTTGGTCGTGGTAAAAAAAAAAAATTAAAACAGAGATCGGGGTGGGTACAACATGGGAATTACACATAACTTTCGTCTTGTCCATGTTCATCTTAAGACCCACCTGTTGAGAAACCCGATTGAGGCCTTCGAGCATCGTGCTGAGCTCTTCCATCGATTTTGCCATGACTACTATATCGTCGGCAAACCGAAGGTGAGTGAGGTATTCGCCATTGACATTGATGCCGAATCCTTTCCATTCCAGGAGCTTGAAGGCGTTCTCCAAAGTAGCCGTAAACAGTTTCGGAGAAATTACGTCTCCCTGTCTTACGCCTCTTTTTAAAGGGATCGCCTTGGAGCTCTCTTCCTGTACTCGGACCGACATAGTGGCGTTATTATACAAGCACTTCAACACTTCGATGTACCGATAGTCAATACGGCATCGTTGGAGAGACTCGAGTACAGCCCAAGTCTCGACCGAATCAAAGGCTTTCTCATAGTCCACAAACGCTAAGCAAAGTGGCAAGTTATACTCTTCGGTCTTCTGTATAACCTGCCGTAGCGTATGAATGTGGTCCATGGTACTAAAGCCCTTTCGGAAACCGGCTTGTTCGGAAGGCTGGAAGTCATCAAGCCTGTGCTCGAGACGATTCGTAATGACCCTTGAAAACAGCTTATAAACATGGCTCAGAAGCGAGATGGGTCTGTAGTTCTTCAATAAGGTGTTGTCACCTTTCTTGAAAAACAACACCACCACGCTTCTGTTCCATGCTACTGGCGTGATGCCCTCGAGGACGACGGTGTTAAAAAGCTTCTGGAGGACTTTTAGTACCGGTGTTCCAACCGCTCTCAGGAGCTCTGATGTGATACCGTCATCACCCGGCGCCTTGTTGTTCTTAAGCTGATTTAGGGCCATTCTAATCTCGTACAGGCTGATGTCTGGGATATCTTCGGTGAAGTGTCGGGTCAGCTTGGCTCTTGGATCTTTGGCCGCGCTGCTAACAGGCTTAGCGAAGCGTATAACTGTCCATAGAACCTTTCGATCTCCTCTAATACCTCTGCCTTGGTCGACGCTAAACTTCCATCTTCTCTCTTCAGCTTTGTCAATTGGCTTTGTCCAATAGACAAATCTCTTGCGAACACTTTGGAGCCTTTGTTCCGCTCTATTGTCTTTTTAATATGTTTAGTATTAAAAAGACGGATGTCGTGCCGCAAGGATTTCGAAATTTGTCTATTGAGACGCCTATATGACTTTGCATCATCGGAAGACTGCAATCTTAGCGAGCGTCGTTCGGCCATGAGATTTACAGTGTGATCGGAGAATTTCTGCGGTTTATTTGAACGGCGGGGTCTAAAGAACTTAGCACCCACCGTTTGGACAGTTTCTTCAGTTTCATTTTAATACTTTCATAAAAACTTTCAGTTAATAAACACGTTCATACAGAATAGTTGTTTCATTTATCACCAAACATATTTGTGAATGAAGGTGTTATGTACATTTTTTTACATAAATTACCCTCATAAATATAATATTTTTCTAACAGCTTTATGTACTTGAATAAAGACATAATAACCTATATTTTTTTAAAGTTTTAGCATTGTAACTCTACTACTACCATTTCTACAACTAAAAAACCTTTAACGCTAATTTTCTCGAGTTTTTGTTTTTGTATCATAACACTTTCATCCACTCATGTCTTCAATTATTTATTGATGTAAAGTTTATTTTAGAAAAAAATCGCGGAACGCAGCTAGTAATAAATAAAATAAATATTTGTCGAACTTCTCCGAATTGGTTGAATCGATTTTTATGATAAGTATATCTTGTATATTTGGTAGGTCTGTGGTTGTAGGCTATTTTTATACCCGTAGGTGTTTTTTACATATGTAGGCGAAACTAAGTTTGTCAGGTCAGCTAGTTCATAAAGATATAAGTATTTAAAATATTCAAACAAAGCTGCCGGTAAAAGCTGGTATAATATAACCCTAGCCTCCTCGATAAAACCACTAAGCAGGTAAGATCTATTAATATACCTATTAACCAACTCTTTCCCAAGGTAATTGAAAGTAATGATTCCCATAATAACTGATAGTCGGACGACCTTTACTTTAAGGTTAATTGCTATCTTCTGGTTTTGAGATCCCGATAACCCTTTGATAATAACATGTGGACATCTGCAATACCTAATCTGCATGCAACAATGTTTTATTAACGAATTGTTCGTGGACGTGTAACTTATAAATTCTGACGTATGGAAAGATAAAGCGTTTGCCTTTTTAGTGTTTTTTTATTTTTTTCTGTGTTCGTGCTTAAAAGATAAGTAGTGTTTGCGTTTTTAAATATTTTTGTTAGGGTGCCATATACCCTCATATTTAGAAAATCATTAAATTCAGAATTTACTTTTAAAAAAATCTTTATTGTATAAGCTTTTATTTACTTTTACCTGTCCCGTTGTCTGTCGTTCTGTAATCAAAATTAGCTAATTTAATACACTTCCCGGTTACCGATTGAGCTGAAATTTTGCATACATGTGTAAATCGCGTGACGATGCAAAATTATGCCATGGTGCTGATCTGATGATGGAGCTGGAAGGTGGCCAAAGGAACTTAACAATGAAATGACACAACCTCATCAAATTTGGGTTCAATTGTATGGTCTAGGCGAGTAGTTTGTATTTCAATCCATTTCTTAAAATTTAGAAAATGTTAAATATCTCGAAAACGGTATCATTTTTACTGAACACAATTTTTGTGTATTTGGTTAGAAGTGAGTCCCCCTACCCGTGGGTGAAGTATGTATTATCTACTCTTTACTGAACACCCTGTACATAACGGAGGCATAGGTCATCTACGCTATCAGTAATCTTCTTTAGTATCAATACCTACGGTGTGCGATATATGGATAATAGTTAAATGGAATGAAAAGGGTTGGATGAGCTCCCCCGCCCACCAGTGAAGTATTATCCACTGTTTACCGAACACCCTGTACAGGGTAATACACAATAATTACACAATTTTTTTGTATTCAGTGAAATTGCCACAGTTTTCGAGATATTCAACATTTGCTTAGAAATTTAACACACATTTAATTTAAAAAATGTTAAATATTTTGAAAAGTGTGGCAATTTTACTGGACACAATTTTTGGGTATTTCGTTAGTAGTGACATCCATCTCCACGCCAGGAAGTATTATCAACACTTTACTGAACACCTGGAATGAAATATTGAAGGTTTAAAAAGATATAAATAATAAGAATACGAGGTAGTTTTGAAATTACTGGGAACCCTATACAATTCACAAGGCAAGGTGTTACCAGTCGCGTTGTTGTTCCCGTTCCTAATTAGCGACGCTGAGGTGTTGGAATCCCTGTTTCTTTCTATTCTGGAACGTGGTCAGCCTTTTGTTGGATAAACCTTAGATAGTACCTGAATATTTAATTCTATTTAAATTGTATTGTATGGAAAAAGATCTTCGCAATGGTAAGTATTTATCAGATCAGCAAAAATAATAGTCGTCACCAAGGAATCTGAAGTACTTATTTTCCCGCTAGTCAGAAGAACACGCAGAAAAAATTGAGGATGACAATAGTAAAATTATTGTAGGTGACGTCACGTCGTAATTCCACTAGATGACGTCACGTCGCTCGCCATTAACGTCATATACGTAGTCCCTACAAAGACTAAGCATGTCCTATGGATGAGAAGATGATAATGATGAAAGTACACAATTCACAATTACATAAGTTATACCCATTGAAACCACTCAACCATGCAACATTTACAACCATACCATAGATTAAAATCGTCGAATGACATAGTCACTATGAACCTACTCAAATTATCACAAATTAGAGCCGCACGACTGTAGACTCGTGCGCAGGCTAGCGTGACGCATTTTTTATGTTCTATTGTTTTTCAAATAAACGTCTCTGATTGGCCACAAACGCAATAGGAGGCGTCGGAACGCACGCCATTGGTTGACGCGAAATGAATGCAAAATGATGATGGTGGCTTTATTACTTCGACTGGAGGTGTCAAAGAATAAATTATTTATTATTCGAGAATGTTTTGATTTGTGATACCTGTTTTAGACAGGTCTGTCTATTTGTGGTAGCTACTTGTTGTCTCGTCATTTAGTTGTATCGTAAAATGGGTTCCGTCAGCAAATGTCCTGACCTAAGGCCATTGAGTTTATATTATTTTGACGAAATATTGAAGGCCATGTCTGTAGTAATGTGGGTTGTAATAGTAGCTTAATGAAAAATAATTCCTAAATAACTACATAGTTGTAGAGTTGTCTAAACGAAATCTGAATAGCTCTAAGTTTTGTACAAATGGATTAAGTTAACATTTTCCGAATATACTCGTATGTATGGAAAACTCAAGTGTTCTCTGACATACCGGAGATACCTATTTATTTATGAGGAACGTTAAGGACTTTCAAGTTGCTTTAACCTAGAGCAAGTTTAAGCTTCTTTTTATTTTTTAAACCTTAAAATAAACCCTCAGTTGCGCTATTTAGTAAGTAGCTATTTCCTTTTTGCGCAAGTTGCTTCCAACTGGTTTTATTAGCAATTTTTAATGAAGGTCTCCGTCTATGTCCAACAGTGGATGTCCTATGGCTCGATGTGAACGATTCGAATTCTGTAGGTACACGGTTGAAGTCAGTTATGCTATTATTCTGGGAAAAATAATTATTATGCATAATTTTATTTGCTGGTGTTAATAATAAAGTATCTTTGTATCAAGAAATCAGCTTAAAAACTCTGACACCAGGGCTAGCCACGCAGCATTTAGAAACTTACCTACTTTCTTATCAAGAAATCAAGAAAGTTTATTGTTAGCTGTGTTTACATACATGTAATAATATCTGCTTGGTGATCTAGATTTAATAAAAGTGTCAACAGCTACCCTCTTGGCGCATACAATATAAATGCATTATTGAAATAAAACTTCTAATGCTACTTCCAACAAAGTTTCGTTAAACGTTTAACGCTACCGGTATGAAAGCACTGTTGCGTCGAAGTTTTACTTCTTCCGCACGGAGGGACTCCACTTGCATTTTTTATTTATGTAATTAATTATTTAAATCCTTACAATTAAAAAAATGCCAATTATTATCTATGCTCTTCTGCACTCCGTCTTGTCCATTCCGTAGTTAGCCCTCACCGCAGGTAACCGCTGCTACTGCTTAAATACCATTAATTCATATACCGTTGGCTAGACCGAGCCGGCAGACCGTTTAATCATGCGCATGCGTGTAATTGTGCGCATATGTTCCCACGTGGGTTAGGGCTGCACTTCACTAACGCTTTGAGAAGAGAAGCTATACTGAAACGTGACTTTTTAGGCTGCCCGCTTTGCCCAGAACACAGCAGCCAAAGAGACCTTAAGCTTTCTACAGATGACGTGGTAGAGATCAGATTATGGTCTCAGAACATCTGATAACCAAATCTTTGTAAATGTTGTACCAAAAAAATCAAAACAACAAAAAAGTACACATAAAGATATTAAAAATAATAACACAAAAAAGCTATAAGTACCTAGGTACTTTAGCCATTGACACAAAATGATGATGACTGAAACGGGCTTTGCTGAAAAATGTAGCAACTAAGAGAAGAAAAGCCTCGTTGCTGCTGAAATACTTTAATTACATTATTTTATATACTCGTACCGTTGCCTAGACCAAGCCGACAGATCATTCAATCATACGCATGCGCGTAATTGTGCGCATATGTTTCCACGTCTGTTAGGGCTACACTTCACTAATGCTGGAAGGAGTAAAACAGGTGAACTTGAACTTTGTTTTTGCTCTTTGAACTTTGTTAGTGCGTAGCGTCTCAGAGACTAAGAAACTATTATGGAAAAGGACAACCGTATTATGTAACTCTCTTAAAACCAACAAAGGTACTCAATTAGCTAGTAGAGCTTATTAGCTAGCTTAATTTTCTTTTGATTGAATTTCTTCTGTCTTCCAATTTAGTGTCAAAACTGACGAACTAGTGAAAAATCACGATCAGAAAGGATGCGCCGCATAATGAATCAATATAAAAATGCTGTCTATTTTGCATAAGCACATTAAATACACGTTTTCCGCATTTCTTTACTCATTGTAAGCGCACCCTAAATCCAATATGGCCATAGTTAATGCTACGAATAATGTCTAGTCTAGGCTTGTCCAGCATGCGACCACGAAAAGCCACGAAATGAACCCTTTCGACGTGTGAATAAGTGACAGATATATACCTTGCCATAACGCTGTCTCGTTCTGAAACATCGAAAGAAATATTACTTCGTACGCATCCTAGCTCCGCAGTGCCATAATATTATATCGACGGTTAGACAGACAGCGACGATTCCTACACGGCGCAGTGTGTTGCACGGCTTGTAATATTTAGTAGTTTTACAGTGGGAAGTGATCATAAATCTATATTAAAAACGAATTGTAGTTGTTAGAGTCTCGCTAAAACTCAAGAACAGTTGAATCGATTTGGCAAATTTTGGTCTTGAAATACCTGTGTTACTTAAGGGAAGGCTTAAACGGTGAGAAAATGTAGAGATGTAGCGGATATAATTTTGATTTGGTTTATAAGCTCTTTTGCATTTACTCAAAAGCTTTGCATTTCTTTAATTAGTGGAAGTGTACCTTAAATCTAATATGGCCGCGGCTAATCTGTAGTGCCATAATATATCGACGGCAATAGACGGACAGCGACGATTCCTACACGGCGCAGTGTGTTACGAGTTAGCTGAGTTAGTAAGGCTTGTTATTATTACGTGGTTTCACAGTAGAACCTGACGGTTTGAAGGCCTATGCGGATATTTATGGTAAATAAATTTAAATGAAGCTTCCGCTTACGATTGACCTGGACACGCTTAGGTAATTTGGGTTCAACTATAGGTTTTTTTTATTCGTATAGGTTAGCGTTTGACCACACACTGCCTGATGTTAAGTAGATATGTGGTCTAGGATGTAACTACAACTTTGAGCTAGCAAAGTTTGAGAGAGCATTAATATAATAGACAATACCCGTTGTTTATTTAACAAAATAAACAACAATCATTCGAGTTTGCAAATTAGATATTATCTAGAATGATGTATTGTAGAGCATAAATAATATGAGTGACACACAGACACACATCTCATAGAAAATAAATACATAATAATTATACACCACTTCATAATTATTTCTGTAGTCTGAAGTTAATAATTATAAAGCATAAATATAATATGTCATAAAGACTAAAGGATTACGAGTATAACCAAAGACTTAGTTTGAATCTTAGTCTTTTGGAAAATCTTTTCAGAGAGAAAAGGTTGAGATTGAAAAAGCTTAATACTCGTATCATGTCCTATCCAGCAGTGATTGCCTTACAGTGGAGAGAACGACGTTGAAAAAAAAAAAACGTTACAATGCATATCTACATAAGTGCACAAAATTTTAACATTTATACAAAAAAATCATAAACACGTTATAACATTTACCTCAAAAATTTATTCACCTATTTAATAACTCATTTCTGTCGTTCCAATCAATTTCTAAGTACAAAAAGAAAACCAGTCTTAATTCCTGTTTTTCTATCTAGTCAAAAATAGCCAAAACCTATTTACACAGCTTTCTCAATCAAAAGGGTGAGCTCCAATCTGACCCCAGTCTGGTATCAATGTATAATTATTGACAATTCAATTTTAAACTATCTGATTGTACGTGCCTACCTCCAGAGGTAATTAAATTGTTGCTATAATTATAACTTTGTAGTAAGATTATTATTTCAAGTTAATTGAATTGTCGAAAGTTTAAATGTGAAACAGAGCCATAGTTGGTTATTTAGGTACTCGTAGTCTGTAAAAGGAAAAGGTGATCTACGGTTTAGTCATGACAGCTGAATTATTATTAATGTCACCTATTGTTGTTTAAAGTTTGAATAATTATTTTTCGCAAAAATGGCAATTTAACCGCCTTCCATCGTGTTAAAAATTTCGCTCGAGTTGTTTACATTATTGTTGATTTATCAAAAAAGACCCAGCCGATTTCTGTACAATTTAAATGGGACCACTTTGGGAGTATACCTTTCGAACTAAAAAAGAAGTTTTCGATCCTTTTTGGAAGTCGGTTAAAAATGAATAGAAAGTGATGAAACAAAGCCATTAGGACACAGAGTTACTACATTACAATCAGAGAGATAGCGCTGTTGTATCTTGAGGCCATTCGCAACCACAAAAATGCATGGAAAATCTTCCAAGCTGCTGTCAAAACTGCCAAATAAGTATTGGGGTTGACGTTTTTTGTCTGAAAACGAGACAACAACCACCGAATCGAGATATTTGTTACGTCTGTTTCTAACTCATGACATTTTAAATTAATTCATCTCCTTCGGATTTTTTCGTTCGACCACATTATCCCTCTGGTTGTAATAGCGTTATACGCATTCCAAGAGCATTCTAAACAAAATCTACAGAATTTCATGACGTTCTGGGATATAAAATCTGTGACAGAAGTCAGGAATCTTGAAGTGCAACCACAAGAAATTGCACAGCGAGGATTACTAAACGTCTGGTGGACTAAATTTTTTATTAAAATACTGTGGTTTTTAACGTATAACCATTGCCATGTTATTTAGTACGATAATGCTGTCAGCATGTTAGCTGACCAGGTAGAAATATGGTGGCCTAAACTCTACCAACTGGTATTGGGCTTGAGCATTTGTATTGTCTCTAGATATTCAGTAACTTTGGGATAAACAACTTGTTTTTTATGCATTTCATGGTTGCTTATTTTTTTTATACTTGATGTCCCTCGACAATGTTGAAGGTGAATAAGGAATTCAATATATATGTTCTTGTTGCATCCGAAATCTTAATTTAATATAATCCTTTTATTTCACCGAATTATGTATCATATCACACATGTTTTTTTTTTACAAATTTAATTGTTCACACCTATATTACTTTTTCTCATTAGCCCTTTGCTTATACTTAATTATGGTTCTATAGAACTAACAGTTTAGCGATTTTTGGGAGTAGTAGTTCAGCTGGTCGGTCTAGGCCTTACAAGGGTTTCTGCCTTCCAGACTACTCAACCCGTCCATACTTTTCCAGCAAACGAGCGAATCCATCAATTTCCATCGCATACGTCGGACGAGCGTGTCGGACGCTAATCGCTCCACATGACCGATCGCGACCATTTCCACGCATCCGACATGCATGCTCACAGACTAAGGAGAAAACGAATGGACAATTCAAAAAATAAAAATGCAAGTGGAGCCCCTCCGCGCGGAAGAAGTGAAAATTCGACGCAACATTGCTTTTATACCCCCTCCATGGTAGCGTTAAACGTTTAACGCAACCTTGTTGGAAGTACATTAGAAGTTTCACTTCAAAAACAGTAATGATATCTGACTCATGATAATTAAATAAAATCAAAATGGTGAAGTCGACGCTGGTAGTTATACTATGAAATTAACAGCGAGATAATGCGCATGTAGTCTTTATTGCTGAGTTGTTTTGAAATTAGATTAAAAATTGTCTTTCGCGCGGTTTTAGAATAATTTGGTGCAAGATTTGTGTGTTTGTATCGTTCATAGTTTTAAAGCCAACGAGCAAATCCGTCAATTTTTATCGGACACAGACGAGCGTGTTGGACGCTAATCGCTCCACAAAAGCGATTAATCTACCAGAATTCTGACACTTGAGACCAGTTGTGGGCTCCTCTCACCACAGAAATGGGTGGAAGTTTCGTTCAATAACAGGCAGAGTTATGAGATATGTTTTGACATTTGACGATTCAACCTGAAAAATCTTCACGTTTCTCCCTGAAAATCTGGGCTCAATCACCCTATGTTTCATGTCTCTTTCTAACTCTTTCAGATTATCAGACATTAATCGATATAAATATCATTATGTGCAGTCGGTTTAGTTCTATTTATTAACTTCAAAATCTTGCGACAAACCTGGGCCTCTATAATTGAATCAGCTGAAAATATGCGTAAATGGTCATGAAACCAAGTAAGAGAAGGAGCGAACATTAAAAACTATGCTTATGTGAACAGAAGAATATAACAATAGCATTCGATTCTCTACCAACGATGGAAATGATTTTAACATTAAAAATTTAAAAAAAATTAGAAAATTTAGCTCCTGGGGTTAGATTTCACTGACATGAGATACGCGTGGCATTTACCCCAACAAGACTTGGCAATTGGTCTATATTCCACTTGCCCCGGTAAAAGTAACCCTTACGTGTGACCGGTGAAGAGTTTAATCAATGACGAGACTATCGCCGATGATCTCATCCCTAACTCCGCCCCTCCCTATTGAGTTATCCATCTGTTCTTCTCATAATCTGTGCATGGATGTTCGGACGTTGTAATTATTTTATTTATGTTACAAATCGTTTCCTTTATGACCGTGACAGTGTAGGAAAGCTGATCGAGATTTAATTGCGCGTGTAAATAGCGCAGTGGAAAGCTTGTTAGCTGAAAGGAAACGGTAAGCTTTGACTTCATGTTCGGTAAAGATTTAATCTAAGGAACTCATGACATTATCTGTACAAGGTTATGCTTTACTATTTATACTCATCATTATATGTGTAAAATTTTTGTTATATGACCCATAATATAGCCTAGACACTAGAGACCGAGAACACGTACAATAAACGAGGCAAGAAACAGGGAGCTGTTATGGTTTCCTTAGCGACCGCCGTGAGCGCTTGAACAGTGCTCAAAGGCCATTTAATGATGATCATAACATCTTAAGCCGTGATGGTCTAGTGGTAATGACACCCGCCTTACAATTGTGAGGTCGTGGGTTCAAATCCCGGTCCCGTACCAATGAATAAATGATTCTAACTTACAACATATATATGTAGCGCTTGTTAGAATAATAATGTTATTATAATATTTAATTTAATAACGATTACAAGATGTATTAAGTAATATAAGACTTATTGGTAACTAAATCATGACTTCCGAATGTCGGCCATTGTTGTTTACATATACCATTTATTTAATACTGTGATTTCATAATGTCATAGATGACTTGAAACGTATCAATAATTGTTCTAATAATTCTAATAAGTATTAAATACAGTTTAAGATGATTTTATGTTTAACAATTGTGTAAAATGGAGGCTACCACCGTGCCCGCCATCTTGCTCGTTCCCTATTGGTTGTTGGCAATGTTTACATCGAGCAGTGGTGGTAAGGCATGGTGGGAGCTTGTGAAATGGATATAAAACAGTCTGTTGGCGCGGCTTCGTCTCTGAATATCTCTTAGTATCTTTGAATCTCTCTTAGTGTTCTCCCGGTATTCTGATAATAACGTTGGAGTCTTGCTTAGCTAGTTATGCTGAGTGTCGGTACTTTTATATTCGAAGCCAAGTCGAGTGGACGTCGCCATGTTGCTAAAGTTAAGTACTTTGTGTAATATCTAAATTAAGGTGACTGATCAAAAGATTATACTGATGGCGTCTTGAGTTTCTTGCCACTTCTTCTCAAAACGTCTAGGGCCTTGCGAACGTGGCATAATTATTGCAATACATGGTGGTACCCTCGAGGGACCCATGAAGTATAAAAAAATATATAAAGTATACTTACTTACTTGTTTCCTTTACTAATTTAGAAACCTCAAGTTAGGTAACTACCCTCACAAACATTTAAAGGATCAGATTGAAGAGTTTCTTTGTTATTAAGTTAGAATCAGGGTTGCTGCATTAGTTTAAAGTAAGATTTCCATCCTAACAGTAATATTTTGGTAGAAAATAGATAAAGTAACCCCCTCTTTTAACCCTGATCTAACATCAGAAGTGGTGCCGAAAGACCCACATTAATGCCGTTCATTGTATTTCAGAGAATCCCGACAAGCTTTTTGCATATCCATGCTGAAAGGCTGCCTGTGCAGCAACTACTCGATTTCCTGGCAATGTTTGCCTGGGAAATTCTGCAGCGGGGCTCCAGGTCCCAGAACTACTGGGTTTCCTGGCCAAGTAAAGTGAATCAGTGAAATAGTGAAGTGTATCACTAAAATAGTGAAGTGAATACAGTGCTCTGACGATAAAGGAGGTAAGGGGCTGAGCCCTGTTATAATATATAATTAGAAAATGTTTTGCATAATTTGTCTATTTTGTAATGTGGGATCAGTTAACAAAACTAGAAGAATTTTGCTTAAAAAATATTGCAGAAAGTTTCTGTTCATTTTGTAATTATTTTTATCTAACGACATAAGACCATACATACTACACAAATATATATTGGGAAGTTTGAAAGACAACTGGTTATAAATGTGTCAGAATAACCGAGCGGTCTGAAAAAGACGTAAACCTTCAGTAAAACGAGAAAAGTGAAAAATAAAATGCAAACAATAGTTAGCTGATTCACATAGCTGCTTCATTTTTGGGAAATCTGTTGACTACAATATTAAGAACACAGTGTCACAGTGGAATGAGAAATTGGAAAGTTTGAAATGCTGGCTAAATATGGAATGGTCCTGTATGGCCGGAAAAAGTTTATGAAGGGTGAACTGTGTGTTACTTTGACTGAAATGACTTGACTAAGATCTCCTATTTAATGATGCAGAATTAGGTGTGTATCAGTTGATTTATTGACATTCTGAAAAATAACACATTATTTATATCTTGTCGAGATAATGGCAAACCAATTTTTAAAGGTGCTGAAAAAATATTGAGGGTACTTGAAATTAAGATTTTATTCTCTAAAATATAAACGAATAAAAGGCTTTGTTAACGGATCCTACAAATAATAAAATTGTGATTGATTTGTTAGATGTTCTTCACGTAATCATTGGATGGTTTGAGTGGGAGATCATTTGACATCGAAATTTAGTAGTTAACTCTTAACTAGAGGTAGATGGCGTTGGCGTCAAGTTAGCCCGCGGTATTTACTTTCTCCGTCGATGGACGAGGTGTTTTGGTTTTTGTTTGATTAATTTAACTTATAAATTTAACTAAATCTAACTTATAAATTTAACTTATAACGCAACCTTGTTGGAAGTCGTATTAGAAGTTTCATCTCAATAAAATAGTAAAATATGATATGAAATAAAAAACACAATAATATATCATCAACAATACAATATGGTATTAAGTTTTATTGTAGTGTAATGGTGGAGATGAGGTTGTATGTACTTCGAGGACGAAGTACTGTCAGGCTGGCCGTGTTAGAATAATAATGTTATTATAATATTTAATTTAATAACGATTACAAGATGTATTAAGTAATATAAGACTTATTGGTAACTAAATCATGACTTCCGAATGTCGGCCATTGTTGTTTACATATACCATTTATTTAATACTGTGATTTCATAATGTCATAGATGACTTGAAACGTATCAATAATTGTTCTAATAATTCTAATAAGTATTAAATACAGTTTAAGATGATTTTATGTTTAACAATTGTGTAAAATGGAGGCTACCACCGTGCCCGCCATCTTGCTCGTTCCCTATTGGTTGTTGGCAATGTTTACATCGAGCAGTGGTGGTAAGGCATGGTGGGAGCTTGTGAAATGGATATAAAACAGTCTGTTGGCGCGGCTTCGTCTCTGAATATCTCTTAGTATCTTTGAATCTCTCTTAGTGTTCTCCCGGTATTCTGATAATAACGTTGGAGTCTTGCTTAGCTAGTTATGCTGAGTGTCGGTACTTTTATATTCGAAGCCAAGTCGAGTGGACGTCGCCATGTTGCTAAAGTTAAGTACTTTGTGTAATATCTAAATTAAGGTGACTGATCAAAAGATTATACTGATGGCGTCTTGAGTTTCTTGCCACTTCTTCTCAAAACGTCTAGGGCCTTGCGAACGTGGCATAATTATTGCAATACATGGTGGTACCCTCGAGGGACCCATGAAGTATAAAAAAATATATAAAGTATACTTACTTACTTGTTTCCTTTACTAATTTAGAAACCTCAAGTTAGGTAACTACCCTCACAAACATTTAAAGGATCAGATTGAAGAGTTTCTTTGTTATTAAGTTAGAATCAGGGTTGCTGCATTAGTTTAAAGTAAGATTTCCATCCTAACAGTAATATTTTGGTAGAAAATAGATAAAGTAACCCCCTCTTTTAACCCTGATCTAACACGCTCGTAGCGTAGTTTGACTAGGTGATTGTCAGCGATCACCGAAATTAAGCTACGTTCCGCACTGTCAGTACTTGGATGGGTGACCGCGGGTGGAATTTTCCAACTGAGCGCTACCGTGGCTCGGATGACACGTTAAATTGTAGGCCCCGGTTGTTTCAACCGTTTAGCCATGTCAGAGGCCTTTAGGCGGCCTAAAAACTCTGACACCAGGGCTAGCCACCCGGCCTAAACGAACTTACTTACTTATCAATGAATTCCTTGGAATTTCACACCACTGGCTTTTCGGTGAAGGAAAACATATTGCGGCAACCTGCATACGTCCGTAGAAGAAATTCGATGGCGTATGTGAATCCACCAACACGCACTGGGCCAGCGTGGTGGATATGGCCCAATCAACCTTCTTGGGTAGGCCTACGTGCTGCAGTAGACTATTAAAAATGCTGGTACAGTATGACATTTTCTGTATAATGTTATGGTTTGCAAAGTGCAGAGATTTTCGGTAGTAGGTACATAACACGTCATCATTATAAACATTTGTTATTGTACCATTCCCAAAATTTGAAAAAAATACTGATCTTTACAAAATGTTCATGAACTTTCGATAAAACTTAAGGAACAACTAATATTTTTTCGCGATTTAGGAACTAATATAATCTATAGGTAAGTTTGCTTATGATACAAATCGTTCCTTTTATGACCGTAACACTGCAGGAAAACAGATCAAAATTTGATTGCACCTGTAAATAGCGTTTTATTATTATTAACACAAATTCATTTATTTTATTAAATTTAAGTTTTTTTAAAAATGTTTATAGAAAAGAACAAAATACTATAAAAAACCTAAACCTAGAGTGCCGCCGGCAGCGGGGCGGGGCTCAAGCTACCGGTGGTTGGGTCTACAGAGAGAGGAACCTCCTGACAATGCGCGCCGTGTCCAGGACGACCGCCTTTTGTATCTGACCCTTGACCCAACCGTCTAGCGAGAGTCTCTTAAGGTGGTGGTCGAGACTCTTCGCTATTAAGCCGTTTACCGAAACGACTATCGGGACAATGATCGTCGAGTCCACATCCCACATGGTTATTATTATTATATATTACCAGTGTTACTACCAATCTAGTAAGAAGGGTAAATGAATTACCGTTGTTACTACTGCATTGAAAGTTGTTAGAACAGCAATAATAAATTACTCGTAGCGCCATGAAAAGCTTGATGCTGATGTTATATCCTACAGAATGTGAATTAATTACAAATAGAAAAAATACCTAACACGTAGTTAGTATCGTTTTATTCATTCTGTATGAAATAATATCTTGCTCTACCAAAAAAAATATCATACATATCCCATCTTCACAACATACACATTACAGAAGTAAGAATAATAAAACTTCATGATAATGCCAAATCAGCATACCATCCGAGTGGTTAGTTATTACCAGCAGTTGGTAGTGCGTCGCTGCAGCCGTAACAATGAATGAACCGGCGTCGCCTCGGGGCCGCACCTGTATCTAGCGCACGCAATCTTAGGGCTTCTGCAGTGAGGCCCAATGTTTACCTTCTCCTTTATATTGAATAAAAAATCAGAAAAATTACAGACTTTTTTATTTTCTACTATGAAAATTTACGTGGTTTTCATACATTTTTAACGATATAAAACGGGACTCACTCACGTGTTCGCATAGTCATAACACGACTATAGTTTCGGTCGCGTTCGGCGACCTTTCTCAAGTTGGCGAGTGCTAGCACACGGAGCCGTCTCGCAATGCACTTTTTTATTTTCCTATAGAGATATGTTAGCGAGCGCAATCTGAGGGCTTGAACTGGGCCAATTTAAACCTTTTCTTTTATATTGTGAAAAAAAGAATTCAAAAATAAATTTGATGAACATAATGTTATTTGATTTACTTTTAGAATGCATCAATATCAATGGCGTCTATGAAGTTAGCTACATATTGATTCGAAATTAGCATATAATCTATATGCACAAATCTCTACTCCTTGCATCTTAGAAATATGAAAATAATGAATTTCCCATTTTTTAATTCTGATCAAAACTAGGCTACTTACTCTCTGATTAACACAAAACAACAAAAAAATATAATCAATATACATCTATAAAATCAGGAATAAATATCTCACAGCTCGAAATCGTTGGTATACGAATGACACGGCAAAGAGATACGAGTATATTAATAACATTTTATATCTACTTTTAACGTCACATAGTTGTCACTGTCATTTTCATACTTTGTTTCCACACCAAGATGAAAAATTTGCGGTAAGACAACTTGTGATTTTTCCATGCTGGGGGTGCTGGTATTACAGTTTTCCGTAGAAAGCAGTATGTTAGCAATGGCGTCCCTACAGCCTTATTTCCACTACCTTTTTTAAATATTTTCTAAATTTCAGTTCCAGTCTAGACACGTCTTTACATTCGGTGCTCGTCGCCTGTGATTACCCGCGAACGGCCTCCGTTTAACCGATTCCTTTTTTAAAACTCGACGTTCCTGTTTTAAGAACCAGCGCCATTATTCCCGCGTCTTCCTCATTTTGAATTTCGAATGGACAATGCCATGCCAGAGGCTTTCCGCGCGCTTTTATTTTTTCTCCCGCTTTTTTCCAGCCAGTGCCAAATTAGGCCAGTTAAGTCATGCAAGCGGTTTGTCACTGAAGACCAGTAGTCAAGAATCAAACCTCTTTTGTCGACGTTTTGCCGCCGAATTTGGGGAAAAGAACAATTCGTTCCCGCTTTTAAGTCTTAATTTTTTTTTGTTCTCTTTGTCAAATTGAGTAAATTGATGCTGCTTGCTAATTCTTTCGGCTACTTTGTACGGTAAGGGAGCCTCATTAATTTGATAAGCGGTTATCTCATTAAGTATGTGCGTCAGGTTGTAAATTAAATAGATTGTGCGGTCCACAAAAAGCGCGGGAACAGGTTTTTTATTGTCATCGGTTGTTTGAATCGAGATTGCATTTTTGCAATATTTTGCCACCCGCAGGCTTCTGTAATCAAATTCGTTCTTGTCATCAAAAGGCCGGTTTATTGGTAAAATAAAAGTTTTACCTGTATTTGGTGCTAATGGTCCAGGGTTGGTGACCTCACTAAAGAACAATAAAGTTTCGTTTGTATCACAATTTGCATTTAATTTTGTAAATTCATTCTTTTTAATGTAGGTACCTAGTATTCAACTACCTTTATTAATATGCCTTTGTAATCACTATGATATTTAGTTATTTTTAACTTTTCTGGTCTTATTTTTGAAATAAAACGCACTAAAACGATGTAGTAGATAGAGTTTCTGTAATTACTTAATCAAATAAAGTGTTTTTTTGTTATGTGGAACAACCAAAATTCTATCGAGATTAAGTAGATATTTGCTACATACAAATATCTTCAGCACCAGAAAAGCTAAACTCTTTTTCTAGTTCTCTATAGCAGCTTTTCCTAACTTGTGGTTGCCTGGGGGTCCGCGAATATATGTATAGGGGTCCACCGACTTATCGGTGAACATTTGAATTAGTGAATAAATGCCAGCAAGTGTCGCAATCAATCATCTGCGCTCTTGTACCGCTCGCGAGCTACACATCTACACATGATTTGTGAGTATGAATAAAATCAGTCAGGAGCGAGATATAGTTTAGAATTATGAAGATTCAGTTAAACAGGTCTACTGTTCAGAGAACTATTAGGGGTCCTTGGAACTGTACTTAATTTTTAGGGGTCCGCGAACTGAACAAGGTTAAAAAACGCTGCTCTATAGAATAATTATAGGCCGGGTGGCTGCATGGCAATGGCGTTTTTTTAATTTTTTTATTAATTATCCAGGGTTTTATGACATGGCCTTGGCGTTAGAGTTTTTAAGCCGCCTGAAGGCCTAGGCTATGGCTAAATGGTTAAAACAACCTGGGCCTAAAATTTAACGTAACAACGTGACGCTACCATAGCTCAAATAGCACGTTAAATTGTAAATCTCTATGAGAGTAATGTAAACCTTATGAGTGAAACATTTCCCAAATACGTGCAATAACTTGAAACATTAGCGACCCAGAACAAATAATATACATACAAACAAAACCAGCACTCTACTTATTCTATAATTATAGCATTAAAAAACCAGTGTAATAAATGCACCTCTACAATCATAGCATAAAAATTGATAATTCACATTTGCTTAAATATACTTATAGCTAATTATGGTAAGTACTTAATCTACTTCAAGAAAATTCAGCAAAGTCGTTTTGCAGATAGTGTGCTAAGATAACGCTTAACAGGAGTGCCAAATTCCAGAAACGACCATCTAAAACTCGCCCAGAAGGCTAAACCGATAAGGATCAAACTTAATCATAAAACAAGACCACCCGAAACGGGAGCGAATTTTAACGACTCATTCCAAAACAAAAGCAGAGCGCGCAGCGTCCGATAAAAATCTCCCAACAATTTTTCATAAACAATAGCCTTTTTAATAACAGCAAAAAAAGTCGAAGAGCATGCTATTGATAATACAAAAAATGCAATAATAAATTACTGAGTGGTGGGTAATAAACAGCGATTTGCTCCGGGCGACTGCCACGGCTACCAGTGCCTCGATACCGGGTGGAAAAAAGCCAGAGAAAAAAAGAGCGAAAGCAGCGAGCGTAAGAAATAATACGCTTAATATCAAAGATGTACTTCGTTAATGCATTCGCTGCCTTGAGGCTCCGTCAAGACATTGTTTTCTGGAATGCGAATTTTTAAGCTGCTCGTTTTTGGAGGGCGTTTAATTGAGTTTTTGCGGTGTGATTTTGTTTGTGACAGAGATTGTTTACTGGTCAATGTCTATAATCATCAACTGTAACTTTCTTAGTAGTGTAGCGCTCATTGCATAGTTTGACTAAGTGTTCGTTAGCGAGCATCAAAGTTAAGCAACGTTCAGCACGGTCAGTCTTCGGATGGGAGTTCGCGGGTGGCATTTACAAACTGAGCACTACCGTGGCTCGAATGACACGTTAAATTGTAGGCCCTGGATGTTTAACCGTTTAGCCATGTCAAGGCCTTCAAGTGGCTTAAAAACTCTGACACCAAGACTAGCTACCCGGCATATACGAACTTACTTATCCCATTGCTGGGTATAGGCCTCTCGCATGCATGCACGGTCCTTTGCTAATAGTGTCCAGGACCTACCCGCGATATTGACGACGTCGTAGACCTACCTTGCTGCCGGACGATCCACGCTCCACTTACCGTGTCTAGGCCATCGCTCTGTTATTGCTGAGCTTCACTTGTCGTCATTTAACATTTTCTCTTGCCACGTGTCTTGGTCAACTCCATTTAAGAATTTTTACTATGGTTCCGTCAGCCATAGTAAATTTTGACCAAAATAAAACACGGGTATCACTCAAGTCTAGCGCTACGCGCTCTGCCGGGCTAGTATGCGCGGTACGAAATATTTCTTTCGTAGTGTTAGAACGAGATAGCCTTATGATAAAGTATAATAATATAGGTACTTTGTACGTTGTTTGCATTACCATGTTTTTTGACAAATAAATAATCTTGAATCTTGAATATTATATGTCTATCACTTTTTCACAAGTCAAAATGAGTTCTTTTCGTGGCTTCTCGTGGTCGCATACTTGACTAGCTGGTCCGCGTTGCTATGAGTATGCGAAATGAGCACGCGCGCTTTTACTCCATCTTGATAAAGATGGCCAACTGGATTAAAAACCATGCATAACACCTGTTTTATATATTAATTTTAATGTAAAAAACACGTCAGTTTCCATAATCGAGTCAACTAGTAAGACAACATTTTGAACCATTTTTCTGTAAGTACTAAATTATAAAAGCTTAGGTGGACAAACCTTCTCTACTTTATTTTCTTTCTTTTATTTGGTGAACAAAAGTGGACAATTATAATACTTAGTTTTTACCTGAAAAATAAAAGGCTTATATTAGGTAAGTTTGCTGCTCCCAGGATAAAAAAAATAACATTATGGTAGTACCTACACCTGTTGTTTTCTCTTTGTAGTAAATAAAATCAATTAATTACAATGATTACCGCTACAATAATTGCAAAATTATTGTCAAAAATATACTTTTCGTCCATAAATCATTTAAGTCAAATACTCTTTCGCAAGTCCCAGACGTAGGTAATTACTCTCTTTCCCACACGACCAATTAACAAGCTAAGGGCCGCGACACACCGGGGTCGCGGGTGCGATTTGTCGCTCATAACGAGCAACAATACGCGCCGGTCACGGACCCCCGCCAGCAAACATTTGTAAGTGGCCAGTAGGCGGCGTGGCACACTGAGGCCATTCACATTCGCGTGCATTTGAACATAGGGATTTTTTGACGTCATCACGTGATTTCTACTTTTTGACGAGTTTTTTTAGAGTGTTCATTTTTAGGATTTTAATTTGGTGTAGTTGTTATAACTAATAGAGATTCGATTACCTGCAGAGCAGATATTTGGGTCAAGAATTTTAAAATACTCAGTGTTGTTTTGCAAAGCGCAAGAAGTTTTTAAGATGTACATAACTCATTATTATGATTAAATTTTACTATAGTACCAACTTCTACATTACGGAAAAAATCTGATAATTCATTTATGAATTAACAATCAACAAACTGAGGGCCGGGACACACCGGGGTCGCGAGTGCGATTTGTCGCTCATAACGATCAACAATACGCGCCGGTCACGGACCCCCGCCAGCAAACATTTGTAAGTGGCCAGTTGGCGACACACTGAGGCCGACTGTTTTTTATTCAAATTACGCGTGTATTTGAACGTATTAATGCGTGATTTCTATTTTATAACATGTTTTTTTTAAATGCAGGGAAATTTAGAATTTTAATTTGGCGCATTGGTAGCAGGTGCAGGTAGTTTCAGAAGTATAAATACACATAATTATGAACAAATTTTACAAAGGGACTAACCCCAAAATTACGGCAAAAACGGCTGTACCATACATAAATTAACAAATTAGGTAAGGGTTGAGACACACCGCGAACGCAGCGGCGATTTGTCGCCCGTGACCAGCTACAATATGCGCCGCCGCCGGTTTCCATAACAAAATATGTTCTCACTTCTCAAAATAAATTAAAATCTACGTGTATCACAAACTTAACAAACTATCTACAAGGCAGCACAGGCGCATCGTTACACCTAACTAAGTCAAGTCAAGTCAGTCGGACAAAATATCGGTTATCCATTATGTTATTGTGTTTTCTTTGACAAATGCGTTCGGATATTCCTCGTAAATATCATAACTTAGAAGTGTTTCAACTAAAAGTTCCCTAGTTATATTTTATAAGCACTAAGTCTACTATTGTAGAGCTCAAGTTGAATAAGATTGCTAAGTCAAGATAAATATTCAAGGGTTAATAGCAACAATTTTTATTTGCAAAAAAACTAAAAACTAAATAAAACTGCCTATCAACGTATCAATTGAAAGTTGATTTTGTGTTTTTTTTTTGTGTCGGCAATAGTCGCCATTCCGCCCCTCTGAAACTATAGACCCATCGAATAACTTTAAACTATTCCATTGCATCTTCGAATCATCATATTCCCTAATTTTTCCCTTATTCCACTAGAGGGGGTCAGTAGGTACCTACAGCACGTTTCTTTTCTCCATTTTAGTCTATTTTATACAATAACTCATCATCAACTCCTTTTTCTCACATATCATCTTTCACACAATTCATCCACACGTTTTTTTGGTCGCCACTTCTGCCGCTTACTATGGTGTTTAGAGTTATTTTCATCATGACATGGAACTAAGCAATGGTACTACTGACAGAAAACCAACTAGTCCAATGCATTAAACTAAATTACTTTATGACAGCATAGGAATTACATAAACTCATGTAATCTGTATACAGTCGCAAAACTGTTTTTTTTAAATAAAGATTTCAGCTCTAAGTTCCAATAAAAGAAAATTTAAATTTCGCTCAGGCCTTAACGCTCAATCGATCCGAAAATGGACATTTAGTTTATATTCAACAATAAAGCTTGTCAGTCGATGTCCAGATTTCCGCTAAGATTTTCATACAAAACAACAATGACGCAGCAAATCGTAACATTCAAATGACGTCAAGAATGATCTGGAATTAGCATTAGCATCAAATTCCCATTGGCGTCACGTGCGATCCTCCGATCCCATCTCTTCATGGCGCCAATGAATAGATCGTCCACCTCTATTGTAAGTTAATGTTCGGGGACAAGAGAAGGGACATACGGTTCTTAAAGACTGTGTACCAACGTAGTGAAGATTCCGCGTCTGATATCAGACAAACGGTTCGCAAATGGGCTAAAAACTTCGCCGAAAGAAAGTTCAGAGGGAACTATAGAGTATAGACGAACAGGGAAACGTTCACCACCGTTGTGCCACCAAGAGACCGGCCTAGCCGAGTTTGGAGCCCGCTGTTAATCCAACTGACTCATTTACAATCTAACGATAATGTTGTTTCGCGAACAATGATTTGTTCCGATTTCCTTACTCTGTTAATAAATAAACTTTCATTCTTTCTTTCTTTCATAGGTGGATTTTTCGTCAATAGGAATTAGGAAGCTTTTCTGATGGACTGTTTGCTAACAGGATGCCTTTTCAATAGACTGTTGTCTAATAAGACTTTTAAACGATGGTAGGTTTGCTAATAGAACATTTGTCCCATAGTACGATGACAGATGTTTCTCCAAATGGAATTTTGCAGACATGACGTCCTTCCATTCGACTCTTCGCCGATAAAAATAATCCTTTATGCTACTGGGGTAAGACAGAGTCTAACATTGAACTATTAAAAATACTCTTACGGCGTAAGCTTCCGAAGGACGTTAGAAATAAACAGCCAATTTGGATCATTATCATCATCATTATGAGCAACTTTTACTACTCACAGGGCCAATCTGGAATTCGAGAAAGAAAATCAGTTCTCTCATACATTTTGTCCATTATGGGAAAGCTGTTTTTATCGAATTCCCGGTGTTCATAGTAAAACTTATCCATTACGATGGTGAGTGTGACTCTATTTTGGCTTATTTAACCCTTTCGGAATTCCTAACCCAACTATGTAAGCCAACAGACAATTTTCTTAGCATGTAGCCTAAACGTTATGTCCGTGTGTACGGTACAAGTCGCTTCACAAGAATGGTGATGCAAGTCCAACAGGAAGCCTTCAGCTTTTGTTCTCAGCTTGAAATGATAAAAACGTCAAGCGAGTCCGCGCGGCGAGCATTGTCTTCCAACCGGCTTGATTTTTTACTTATTTTAGTATATTGTGTGTTTATTGTTGCACGCGGTGGTCCATTTGCCATTGTTTTCTTAAACTAGTTGTGGTTTGCGAATTTGCTCACAAGTTTCAAGGTTTTCTCGGATAGTTCAAGTAAATATATTAATATAATAGCAGGGATTCCTTTATTAACTACCACAGAAAATAGTAAAAGTATTTAAGCTACCACTGTGCTACATAATATCTTTGGCTTGTACGAGCAGCTACATTTCCCCATCCTAGAAAAAAGGAATGCAGGGAAAAGTGTAACGTAAACTTTTCTGGTGTGGTCATTGCAGTTGGCATTCGTGCTGTGCAATTACAATTAGTGTTGATTTGTTAACGTTAGAAGAACTTTAACTTAATTATATAGAATACTACCAAAAACATTTTTATGCAAAATGTTGCCAAAATGTACAATAGCTTGCACTATCAAGAAGTTATCAAGTCTCATGTCAAGCTAAGTTTTTAACTCTACACGCCCTAACTCTACGAGCCCTAACTTCACAAACTCTACATCTTAACCAAAATATGTGGCTTCGCTCAATTAGATATGACCTACTTTTTGGAGAAGACGTGTTTGACCTTTAAATTCTTATCCGCATTTTGGTCACATCGTAGGTACTCGTATCAGAAAAAAAAAGCTTAATTTTGAGCAAAAAAATACTGAATAAATATAATAAAATGAATAATAATACCTATATGGTGACGGATACAAAGAAACAAACACACTATTGCATATTATTATAGTCGCAAATATTTTTTTGCAATTAAAAACAATGTTTCGTACATGAATTTCGAATTGAATTGCTTTTTACTGACAGTAATATATTGGGGTCGTTATTTTGTTGTTATTAATAATTTATGGGTCATTATAATTGTGGTCTTAAATTAAGTTGTAGGTACGTTTTTGAGACTTTATTGTTTCGAAACGTCAATTCGATGTTTACGGTTATATTTGCAGTGTAGTTTTATGGGCGGGTAATTTATTTCGGACAAATTGTAAAGGTATTTTTACTTTAGTTTTAGTAGCATTTGTCATCAAATGTCAATTTACACTTAACTTATACATATACCAAGTGGCTGCGATTCTAGCTAACTCTGGTTTTATTTTATTTATTTGTTAAAGAAAGAGATAAACTATATTTAACGTGTCATACAAGTCGCGGTAGTGCACAGTTGTAAATATTACCCACATAATGCCCTTGAGATAATTGACGGCGTCAACTATTGATTCACTACGGTGATAGCTTAAGAATACTTTCTATTAAATTTTATATGAAAAACCGGATACACTCACGATAACATTTGAAACGGCCGAGAATGAATCCTCACGCTAGTTTTAATGAAGTGAATACTTTCTATGGCGTCGTCACATGTTTCAGAGACTCAAAATGTAATGCCCACTGTGCCCTAACACCTGCACACAAGAAGATCTCTACGAGGCCAACACCGCCGCAGTCTCCGTGGCCTCCTACTGGTCGAATAGCATATAGGTAGCCAAATATAAATTGTATGATCGAATCTCTTTCTCGAAAAGAAGAACAAAATACAATAGCAGCAAATTTGCTCTCAACAAATATATATGATAAACATCAAATATAATTTCATGTACCTAGTATTGTGTATTTCTAATCTTTGTTGCTGTATTTCCTGTGTTTTGTTTTCGTCAATAAAATATTGTTTATTGTCTATTGTCTATAGTATAATTTAGGGCATGCGGTTTAAGTTCACCGGGTTTCTTCCCTTTTCGATTCGTCTATCGTCTATCTTATACGGAACCTGCTAAGTGCTCATCTGTGGCAAATTATGATATCAGCACTGGCTGCAGTCGGTGCTGATTATAGCTACTGCAATTGATGACTGTCAGCTACAACTATAGCTAAACTACCACATCAAAAAAATAAAATAAAGTAAGTTAGCTCGTATAGGCCGGGTGGCTAGCCCTGCTTTCATAGTTTTTAAACCGCTTGAAGACCTTTGAAATGGCTAAAAGGTTAAAACAAACGGTACTTAAAATTTAAATTGTCATTTGAACCACAGAAGTGCATAAAAACAATAAAATAAGCCGTCTGAAGACCTTAGATATGACTAAATGGTTAAAACAACTGTGACTTACAATTTAAATTATCATTTGAACCACAGAAGTGCAAAAAAAAAAAAACAATAAAACCATATATAAAATGATCATCCTCAGACTTGAAGTCTAATTTCAAGTAGATGATCAAAATCTAGAGCTAATCCAAATGCTTATTAAACCCACTGTTGATTCGCAAGCTCAGTATGCTAAGTCAATGCCTTTCTTATACATACGACTACCTAATATTATCTATCTAGTACAATTTAGGGCATACGGTCAAAGTTTACGGGTGTTCCTCCCGTTTTGTTTCGTGCAGTAGAGCATGATCATACCACGCACGGTAGCCAGCACTGTTTGTCACACTCATCGACCTATGGACCTGACATTTATTCGTCACACCTTAGAATGCAATTACTCATTAAGTTACTGCCATATAATAAAAAATATCAACAAATTGTCCATTCGTAGACCATTCAAAATTTAAAAGTAATCCAAATGCTTAATCCTTAGTGCTCTAAAGACAATTCTAATATGTAAACTTATCACAAGTTAAATTGGCCACTCCAGTATGCCGGTAGCGTAACCACGCTCAACATTAACTCGTATACCTTTGTTCTGTTACGAGTATCTATCTAGTACAATTTAGGGCATGCGGTCAAAGTTCACCAGTTTTCCTCCCGTTTTGTTCGTGCAGTATACATGCTCATACCACGTATGGCACCTGCAGAGCGCTCGTCCGAGGCTCGTCCGTGCCCCGTCCGCTGCGGCCAGGCTGATTGCCGCATTGTGCCGTTCACAATAACTCGATTAGACGCCGGACGGTCGCCGGACATGCTGCCAATAGTGGCATGTGGATACGCTTCGATATCTCAAACAAACAATTGTTGTTTATATCGGTACTCAGTATTAGAGATACTGTACTCTACCGGCCTTGTCATAACCCTATCGCTAAATATGAGCCGACTCATGAAGTATAATCGGCATGATGCACAAAAAATATAATATAATTATTTTGTCAGCTGATAGACTATCAAATCAAAATATTAGACAAGTAATTTTTCTTTAGTCAATTAAACAAAAATTTATGAAGAAATAGCCCGTTTAAGTTCTGCGTGACGTCTCAAGTGCCATGCAAACGTATAGACTTTCGTAAAAGGGGTAACGTCACGACCTCTACTCCCAAATTTTGACAAGGTTTATCTTTGTCATTGTTGTTTGGTCGACAATAGAAAAAATACATGTTCAAAATTTTTTTATAATCTAACTTATGGACTAATAATTTTTTAACCCTCTCATCATGCCTATTGCTATCTGTGTTATTGTCATGGAATGTTTTGTATCTTTTTCAGATCTCATGGAAGAAGACTTTGTCGATGCCAAGATTTGCAAAAAAGAAATTTCAAGAAAAGGATATGAAACCATACTTACTCGAGCGCGCATTACGCATTCTCCAAATTAGCATTTTTTTTCTCTAAGAAATCGACAGTTCTAGGCAATTTGTTGATGTGACAGCAACGTATCCACCCTAAGCTGTCCACCCAACCCCCAATTAGGCTCGCCCGGTGCTACCACGGCACAAAGGCAAAGATAATGGTCAGCTAACTTAGTTCCGAAGATACTTCACTTAGAACTTCACTTTGTCGAGTTGCAATTAACGGCCTTTTAACCGGTCATTGGTGTTTGCAAGTTTCAGTACATAGACATTGAATTATTAAAAACTTGCGTAAGTTTTACCCGCAGCTTCGCTCTCGTGTATTTTGATTTTTGTGCCATCCCACAGGTGCATTTTTTTTGGAATTAAAACTAGTCTATGACTATGACACTTTCCGATCCTTAGAGTACGTATAAGCATTGAGTTGACTTGATTTTTTGCTGCTGTTTGTCCGTGATCCGCTGCTGTGTGAAAGAGTAATAAACTAACGAAGACACTTTCGGATTTATAATATTAGTAAGGACCTACCTACTATAATATACCTACGTATTAAGATATAATGTATTAGAGAAAAGTTTTTATATCTTATGATTGAACAAAAAAGATCGAAAAAACTGTTATTTACGTTTTTTTTTCAATCTACTCCATCAAATTAAGAGATTCAAAAAGTTCAAAAACGTCTAATACAACAAAACTTGTACGATTTTATTGTTACGTATAGTTTTTGTGAATTCGTGTGTTGTATTTTTTTATCCTTAATAATAAAAAAATGCGTGAGTGAGATAAAATTTTAGTTTAAAGTCCCCTTAACTAAGTCGAGTCGCAATTAAGTTTGCAGCTTAATTGAATATTCTCACGGTCCATATCACAATTACGACCTCCTGAACTGGACGATATTGATCGCCACTTTCTTGGCTTAGACTAACACATCGTAAGACATGTTATTAAGTTGTTTTTCCTTATTTTAACATTTTTGTTATTATTAATATGAGCTTGTTCTCGCTACCCTCGATAGCATGACACTATAAGTGCCTTTATTAACTACAACAAAATACAATACTACTCACTTAAGCTAAAACAACATGCTTAAACTACTGCTACATAAAAAGTTACATTAGAGTATGGTCTATTAATTTCCAACTTATAACCATATAATAACCATATAATTGGCCCAGTTATGAAGGCACCTACGTAATTATAATAGCAATTCAGATTATTTCTGTTTCTTTTTTACTTTAGGCATTCGATAGAGAGAAAACTTTATGCGTTGCTATTAAATTAACGATGGCGCCCTTAAAATTGGGCCTATTAAACCTGTGGGCAGCCTAAAACTCATCAGAGCTAACCACCCAGCTTACTTTAAATAAATTTACTTAATCAAAGGTCCTCATTTCCTTCCGGCTGGCTGGAAGAACAAAAAAAGAGTGAGCATGCGCCAACTAAAATGAGGCCCAATAAAAGAATACGATCTGCGAAAAGAGTTCCACCACGCTAAACATTGCCATCTAGGCCGAGAAATGGTAGTTGGGTTGGGAGTGTTCGAGAGGCAATTCACTTTCGCGGGAGATCTAAGTACTCGCACCTTCCAATCTCCTTGAGAGCAGTATCCTTCAGCGCTCAGTTTCAGCAAAGAAGTTCCCTTGTCGCTGATTACTGGCTTCCACAATATCAGAAGGAAGAAGAATCCATATTGCTTGACTTACTAAAAATTAAGAGTGACGGAGAGTTAAAACACAACGAGAAGCCAATATAAGCTAAACAAAACGCGCATAATAGAAGCTTATAATACAAATTTCATGTCCTAAGTTTAATTGTCCAAGTTTTTGGTGCCATGAGTGTGTTAGGTAATGGGTAACGTGAGCATAACCTTTTAACTAGAAACTATACTGTAGAATTTACGTAGAGAACATTTCTCTTGGACATATTGTAGTAGGTGTTGTTGCTTGTTATGTTTTATTGGTCGTTTGTCTAGACGACATATAGGTTTATTCTTAGATAGTAGTCATCATTATAACCAATATTACCATGAGTCTAAGTCTTCAATCGCAAATAGGTTATAATTAATCAGCTATTATATACATGATGTCAAATGTTAACAAACTTTTTGACCGACGAACCGGAGGAGGTACTCAATTCGAGGTGTATATTTTTTTACGTGTATAATTAGGGTTACGTAGAGAACATTTCTCCTGGACATTTTGTAGTAGGTGTTGTTGCTTGTTATGTTTTATTGGTCGTTTGTCTAGACAACATATAGGTATATTCTAAGATAGTAGTCATCACTATAACCAATATTACCCTGAGACTATGTCTTCAATCGCAAATAGGTTATAATTAATCAGCTGTTACATTCATGATGTCAAATGTTAACAAACTTTTTGACCGACGAACCGGAGGAGGTACTCAATTCGAGGTGTATATTTTTTTACGTGTATAATTAGGGTTACTAACTATACTGTTTTAAACAGTATTATACTGTTTTTCACTAAATTAAACTTTTTACTGTTGAACAAAAATAAAGTATAAAAATACTGATTTCAGCATCAAAATGCAAACACATTGTGTGTTTTACTTAGACGCTTAATTAAACCCCAGTGAGAGTAGAGGGTCGAGCGGACCGAGACCAATTAATTTAATAATCTGAGTACAGATTTTTAGAACTATTAATAACTTCATACTTTTTATTGAAAAGGATAATTTGTATTTAGAGAAATGGTTAGATTTCAATCAGACTAACAGAACTGGCTTTCTCATTGAGGTCTTCGGTCACATTTGATCATTTTAAGAAAATATAGATAATCTAAATTTGTATAGACTCAATATTGGTACAGATTTAGTTATATTTAGAATTAACAAATTTTAAAGTAATTTATGAAAAATTATCAGAAGACAAAGATTTTCTTGAAATGAGTACCTACTGGCCAAAAGTGGAGCCATTTATTAGTAAACACTTCAAAAGGATTTAAAAACATTACTAAAATTATCTCATATCTCCTTTCTTCACCTCACTCACCTCAACAGTTACTGAAAGAGTTTTTTCAGTAATTAATGCTAAGGGGCGGGAGGATAGGAATAGTAAGAAGTTATTTTAATTTTAGTTGTAATTGTGGTGAGGCATATGAAGTTTTTAAATAAGATTGTAAATTAGTAAGTTGTGCGAGACGATTTAAAATATGTATTTAAAAACAATAAATAAATAAATACTGTTCATTTTTTAAAAAACTGTTTAATATTCTTCACATACCTGAATATACTTTATTTCTTAAAAAAAAAAGTTGCCAACCTTACGTGTAACCCCGCATAACTTTTTTCTTAGTAATCTGATTTCAATAATTATTTTTTTATTGGAAAGAGTATACTTCGAAACTGGTTACCTACATTCCATTTTAGATAAATTAACAATAATGTGAAAAATGCCACTTGGATGCGCCATGCGAAATATTTGCGAATTCTGTACACGGGTGAAGTCGGTCATGCTATTTTTTGCAAAAAAAATAATTATTATATGAAAAAGCTGATTTTTCTTCACGATTATAGGCTTGATTCCACCATTGGTTTTTAATATTTAGCTTGAGGATTACCACGCCAGCTCAGTACCTACCTACTCGTAATAGTAAGTTTCCATATAATGTATGAATAGAACCTTTGATGAGTTTAAGAAAATGGTTTATTTAGTTTTAACATAGAAGTTGTAACTAGAGTGATGATCTCAAACAATATGACATTTAAGACCGGATCCATCTTCAAATGTGAATGTGTGAAGCGTTTTTTAAAAATTTCATTCTAATAAATAACCAATGCTTTTACAAAATGGCTAATATTTTTGACGTTTCTTGGAGCTGACTATTCATTACTATTATTATTGATCTATACCAATATAATAAAGAGGAAAGATTTGATTTTTTGTTTGTTTGCATTGAATAGGCTCCGAAACTACTGAACTGATTTGAAAAAATCTTTCACTGTTGGGAAGCTAGACAATCCCCGGGTGTCATAGGCTACATTATATTTAAAAAAAAGTAGAGAGGCTGCTAGTCTACAATACAAATTATAATTTAAAAGTGATGATTTTGAATGAATCACCTCCAGTTCCTGGATTTCTCGTGAAGGTCCGTGTTCTTACAATAAAATAATAATGAGGTTTTATCACTTCATCACACATTTTATTGCTCTGTAACTTAAACTTTTATTGTCTCAAGTTGTATTCTTTCTTTTTGTTTGATATTCTTCTTAAAAGTTGTGGAAGATGATACGTGCGCGAATAAAAGTATTATAGTCTTCAGAAAATCGAACTCATATTCCGATTACACGAAAAAAAATATTAAAGAAAACAATCGACACCAAAGATCCCACCTTTCTAAGAGAAGCGTTTTGGCATTTTACTTGTTAGATGACCGTTTATGGTACCAACCCGAACGTGGTGTATATGGTCCGATTGCCTTTCTTGGGCGGGTTTCATCAGTGAACTATTAACATGCCTTTACAGAACATTACTGGAACATGTATAGGTATATTATTGTAGTATTCGTTAAAATTGTAATTAATTGAATAATTGAAAAAAAATGCTTTGAAGAGATTTTATAACCATTGTGAAAATAATTTATGATTATTGTTATTTGCATTACATGTTAAACGTTCACTTCCGATATTTAAAAAAATTTAGAATATTTTGTTAATAGTAAGTAAATTAAAACATTTTCCTTTTTTTCTCAATATGACGACGTCAATCAATTATTATTTAATGTAGAGCCAACTTTATAAGGGGAGCACGGATTTCCGAGACACAAGCTTAAAGCTTAGTTCGGCAATCCATAGATAGCTCATGAATATTGTAGCTAATAAATAAGTTCATTTTAAGTTGTAAATTATGTTAAATTCTATACATGTTAAGTTTATTAGCGAAATTGTAATTAATTAATTTGTGTCAATAAATCATTTATTATATGTACGTACTTCATTGTCTACTACTATTACATCTTGTTTGAATTGGCGTGTCAAAACAATGTCATGTGAGCCATCCTGATCATTCCATCTTAAATAATATCTTTCGCAATAACTAACCGAATCACAGCTGCTTCTAGTTTCATTTTTGTTAGTCTGTATAGGTTGCGGCATATAAGTCTAGCGCTGAGCGAAGTGTAGAGGGGGTGGTTGCGCATGAGTTTAGTATAGCGGTCAACATGCGCAGCTATCCTCTCCACAGTACCCTCAGCGCTAGACTTACGTACCGCTACTTGTACTGAACTATCACCTGCGATAATTTATTAACCATTCTATAAGCACCCATTAAAAAAATGAAATAAAAATGTTAAACTTAACACCTTAAACTACCACGTCTACGGCGGCTGGCGTAGAACAGTCGTTGAAACTGCCCATATAAGACTTACCAGCATCTCTGATGATCACTACACAGAAAATTTCAGTACCTATCTAAAAAAGATTCATAGCTTTTCAAACCAGATACAAGAATCTCAAGTCCGGACATCGTCCATTACAAACAGCCGGTCCTAAATGGGCTTTATCATTCAAATGGTCAGCCATTAAGTCTAAAGAGGTTTTTTCCCAGCCCCCACATACGCTAAGTACATGCCAATCTGTCAGTTTATCTGTCCTTCTGTTGGTTGGATAATGAAACAAATTGGCACTATTGCCATGTTCAAGCGTCTACTGAAATGCCGCATCGATAACAGTGTGGGATAAGTTGGGAGCGGTAGCGTTTATTCATTATGAGTTGCCCATCAGTTGCTCAATTCACTCTTTACTAATGAATATTATGTTTTAAGTTTATTTATTTAACACTTTATTGCACACCATTTGTACAAAAGGAGGACTTAACGCTAAATAGCATTATCTACCAGTCAACCTATAGGTAGAAGACATTGGATTGTAGGCATGAATAAACAAACAAAAAGATACATTAACAAAAATCAACACAAATCAAAACTAAAAAATGACATATACGAAACGTTAATACAATTTCAATTTAAATAAAATACATAAACTTACATAAACTATTATAATACAAAATAAGATGATAACTGGTAAAAGATAAAATAGCTTATCCTATGTGTTCGAGATTTTGGACAACTCTAAGTAATGCTCCCGCACAAGACGCTTAAAGACAGCCTTCGAAGGCGCTTGCCGAATAGGGGATGGAAGCTTATTCCAAAGGCGCACAGCTACAACACGAAAAGAGTTATGCACAAAAGACGTTGAGAGTATTAAACAGGAGATCTGTTTAGTACTCGAAACATACATTGCAGAATGCAGTGTTGTGTGAGCACATATGCATATGTGATCACACAACACTGCATTCTTCAATTTTCATGGGTTTGGTATGGCGGTCACCATGCGCAGCCATCCCCTCCATAGCACCCTCAGCGCTACACTTACGAGTCGCTACCTGTACATTTTACAACTGAGCACATATGCATATGTGCTCACACATATGTAGGGGATGGCTGCGCATGGTGACCGTCATACTAAACCCATGCGCAGCCATCCCCTCCATAGTTCGCTCAACGCTAGACTTATATATGCCGCGACCTGTGTATACGAAAAAGGTAATTGTGAAACTGTTTATTGGCATAGTTGTGAACTTTGGCGGAGAGTTTCGCACACAATTAGGTCCTCTTTAGACTTAGACGACATCCCTTCATACTTCAATAACAATGAATATTATGTTTTTAATATTGAGAGTATTAAATTCTGTTAAAATGTGCTACATATTTAATAAACATCTCACACGCCGGGCGAAGAGAAAGATTCTCAATATCTCTATAGGGCATTATTAAAAGCATACATTAATTTTCAAGCAAAACTTTTAATAAATGATGTTGACATTTACCAGCACAATATTGTTCTGGACAACTAAATGGAAAAAAAAAACATATTTTTGGTCAACATTTTTTTCCGATCAGGGGTAACTTATACCTATATATGAGCAGAAAGATCTTGTCGCGCTTTCTTGTACGAGTATAACTGGACTTTATGCAAGAAAAAGCTACAAGATCTGCCTTAAACCTTAAACATTTGCTGACTGTAGCTCAAGCATCACTATGAAAAATGTGATCGAAACCAATCAGTTTTTCTGCTTTTGAGGGCAAAATGAAATGGAAAACTAATCTTACAACTTGTACCTTACACGCGACGAGTACGCAAGAAAGGGTTCCATATCGAAGCGCGACAACACCTGTTCATCAGCCCATTACCTTCGCCGACCGATTGTCAAACAGCATCACTGCTTTACACCATAAAAATACGATCAAATACAAGCCAGATCTTATAACTTGTACCAAACACTCGGGCGGCGCGGCGTGTACGCAAGAAAGGGTTCCATATCGAAGCGCGACAACACCTGTTCATCAGCCCTTTACCTTCGCCGACCGATTGTCAAACCATGCCATTGAATACGACACAGTTTGTACCGCCTCTATTGACAGCGTTTGTGGGAAAATGCAGAACATTACGTGCTTAGGACGATGGTTAATTTTGCAAATTGGTTCTGGCAAGTTGTATGGAAATGAAAGTTTGTATGCTTACAGTCAATTATGATTAGAATATTGATATATTTCGCATGGGAATAAATCTTCCAAGAATAATAAGAGAGTATAACCTATGACAAAATCAGTTTTTGGCATAGTTCATTGTTTTTCTCCAAAAATTGTTATTTTTTAAACTCAATCAGTTTTGGGTACATACGAGTATATCGTTTAATTATAACCCAGTTCGTATTGACGTTCACACAAAAAAAAAAAACAACAAACCGTGTGTTCGATGATTCAGTTTGTTAGTCTCTTAAAACCTTTTTACTTCTAAAATTGGTAGAAGTACTTCAAGTCTCAAAGCATTTGGTGAGTGTTCTAAAATACATTCACGTTTAATCTATCACCATCGTCCACTATCAAGAGACTTGCAGCTTCCTTTATTGACATAGATTCCGTTAGATAGGTATTGGTTGTCGGTTGTGAAGGATACAAAACATTCTTTCAAATAGTTCCTACTAGTAGTTTCAAGATTTTAAGAGAATCAAAAAACAGAAAAGTCTAAAATTTTACTAAGTATTTATAAGGAGCTCTCAAAACGAAGATACTTATTAGGAATATGTTTATAATAACAAGAATATAAATTTTCCATTTTCACTTGTAGGTATAATTTCACATATTTTAATTGATAATTTGCAATTCTTGCATAAGCATGCAGTCGCTGCAAAAAAGAAACTTAAATATTTAATCAAGACCTTGAACAAGTCAAAATCACTAGTTGAGTATAAAACTTAAGAACCTAAACAGACATTAAAAGTCTTTACTAATGAATAACAATTAAAACCAAACAACAAAACGAAACACTGGCCATATGAAACCCTATCCAGAAAAAGAATGACAAGCAAACAAAAAAGAAAAAAAAACAAAAAAGGAATCTAATCGCGCGCTGTCATCGAAAGAAATAACGAGAGATATGAAGGGAAGGGTCTAATGAACAAAGGTTAATGAGGATAACAATGGCTGCACTAAAATATGGGATTTATATGCAGTGGTCAGTGAGGCCGATGGCCTGATAACTCGTGAAGGGTTAAGGGGAAGAACTCCGCCTTATTATTTATTTTTTTCTTTCTTAACCAGATTTAATTTTAATTACTGCGGCACCTGTGCATTTTGTTTATGTACATTTATACTATAGTACAATACCGATCGCAACATTTCTTAAAATCTACTTTACTCTACTATATACTCGTATCTATCTACTCCATCCATAGGATGCCTTTAAGAAATCGTTGTAGGCGAAAAGGCTAGTTTTCAATCTACCGGACAATGGTATTGGTAATTTACAGTGTTTATCTATGTTATATTTCTTGTACGTCCATTTATTCAAAGAGTTAATGTATTTTGTGTTTATATTATGAAATTTATTCTGTAATATATATTACAGAATAAATATAGTGACATTGAAAAAATATCTAACTAAGTGATATTCGGGTTATGAGCGTGATTTAATTGGTTACTTTTGATAGATTAGCTTTACAATTTATTTGGCAAACTATAATATAGTTTGCCAAATAAATATAGTTTGCCAATATATTATATAATTAAATACCTTGTTCCAAAGCTGTGAAGCAATTGAAAAATAACAAACTATCAGAGAGTTAGTGCATTTTTATTTAATACCACCATATTATGTGGAAAAAGCTATTATAATAATCTATGACATACGGAAGATATAATCCGCTAATCTCTATAGAAATTACAAATCATAAAACTTTATTCAAATGAAGTGAGCGTGAATTCCAAAAAATAAGTTTAAGATTTCCACAACATTTATTTTAATATTCACTCAACAATTTTTCATTAAAATTTTAACAACAAAATGTTCTGAACCAACTTGGCCTTAAAAGGAACCATCGTTGCCACAATGATCAAATTTCGTTTTTATTGTTAATCCCGCCACTAAACGAACCACCACATATTGAGTTCACTAAACAACACCACCGAGAAATAAGAAAACGAAACTAAAAAAAAAAAAACAAAAACGTACAAAAATACTCCTGGGATTCCGGGATCCTGGCCACATTTGAGAAACAACTAAACATTAAGAAGCGGCCAAAAAGACAAGACGTATCCAGGCCGATATAATACCAAAAAAAACCTAAAGATTTTAATAAATGGTTCATTCTTTTATTTGGTCGGATTAAATTAGGTGATAGCAATGTTTTTATTTCGCATTTTTTGATAATTGTCTTAAATTAGGTTTTGTCGTTTTTTATGGGCAGTTCGTTTGGATGTTTGTGGTTACTGTGACAGTTAAAAACTCAAGTTTAGTCACTAGAGTTAGTAATAACAAAAAAAACATATAGGCCTGGTGAATAGTCCTGGTGTCAGAGTTTTAAGCCGCCTGAAGACCTTCGACATAGCTAAACGGCATATTCGACTCTCTCCAGTTAACGACGTGTTACCCAGCACTACTCGGCGGATTGGCTGGTTTAAATGGCAGTTGGCAGGGTACACAGCACGTAAAATTGATGTCCGATGGCGTCGATAACTTTAAGAATCGTTCTACGCTGCGCTTATGCAGTTTCCATGTATTCAACATGGTCTCTACGTAAGCGCAGCGTAAAACAGCGTTTCGCTCTGACCATTCTATAGGGAAACTACAAATCTGTTAGTTTCAACCTGCTAGACACTCAACCCTGAAAAGGTGGAATGCATTAGTTGGTGCATCAGTTTATTCATTTGTCAATGGCAATCTGTGCCATTAGTGGTAATTACTAGCTTGGTCCACTTGTCTGTAGGGCTGCCAGGCATTTGACGGTTTTAAGGGCGGATATATCGAGATGCAGTCAGGAAACAAACCGTCTATTGCTTAGACTTTCAAAAGAGACGATAGTTAATACCTACTTACAGCTATTGAGAAAGTTAGTGGAATGTAGATGTATTGCACATTTTATCTGACTTCAGAAAAGGATGTCTCTATCATATACCTATATCCTTGGAGAAATGACTAGACCCTATATCGCTGGGTACGCTGTCAACCGGCAGAGAGCTTGAGCATTTGTAGATACATAATATTAGGTATCTGTAGAATTTATGTGATCTGTGGAGAATCGTTTTTTTTTGTGCATTAGTAGCTAATTAGTTTTATTTTATTTTGTTATTGTTAAACGGCACTTGCCTGTTTTAATGAATATGTAAAAGTATCAAAAAGAATTGAATTAAGTACACCACAAGTAGAGGTTTCTAAATAAGGCAGCCCTAGTTATCGTCTCGTGTAATATCTGGTAAAGTTACGAGCTGGAGCGAATCGAGCCAGTTTAGACGCTACCACTTTGCCTCGCTTCTGCCGATCAAACAAGTAGCTTGGAACAGATCATATAATAGTATATTATTGAGATCATCATCGCGTTGGATGCAGGTCGCTTCCAACCGAGCTTCTTGAAAATCCATAGGGGTGGCCTACGACCAGCAGAGGACGTCCTACGGCGGAAATGATGAAGATAAGGATAAAATGTGAAAAAGTAACAAAGTAGCAAAACACACTTTCAGTTTTATAATATCAGAATAGTGACTTAACTTAATTGAAAATCTTTGGTTGTGTTCCATTTTTGTACAGATTTTTGCGTCGCATGAAGGTTGGACATTAAAAGGCTTGGCTTATCATAAGCGTAATCAGTAAGATTCACCTATAAGGTAAAATGGGGTATCCATTTTACCTCATAGGTGAATCTTCCCGATTACGCTTATGATAAGCCATTAATGTCATATGATTTTCAATTGTCACCTGCGTCCGTCCTGGCCGGTAATGACAGCGACCAGCGACCAACGGCTACTGCTTGCGGCCGGCCCTGTGACTGAACAATGTGATGTTGTATTTCACATTTACATTATGTTCACAAGGTGAGCGTTGTCGGCTATTGTCCACTTATGTTGGATTGTATTCGGACGAGAGCACACGGTGCAGATTTTTTAATCCGGATTTATTCATTTTAAATAGGCCACTGCTGAACATAGACCTACCCACGAAAGGTGATTGGGCCATATCTACCACATTGCCCCAATGCAAAGTGGTAGATATGGCCAAGTATTTTATTATTCTAAGGTGATGGATCTTCTGCAGACGACTCCAAATAAAACAGCGTTCTTATGATGTAACTTGGTTCTTTTATTTGTTCTTGTAATTTCTAAAATTCTTGCACACATCAATACTAATTAATAGCTCTGTCTGCGAGCAAAGACAGGGAGCAGATACTTCTATAGACATCAAGGAGAACGTTAACATAGACAATTATTTCTTAAACAAAGTTGCCATATAAATTACTATGCTACTTAAAAAAGTATTATTTATTTTTCGTTTTTATTGTTTTTTTTTCTTTTTTGACAAACTTCTAGTGCTCCATTTGTATGCATGCTGTGTTTGCACCTAGAAGTTTGGACAGTTAAACATATTCTATTGTTTTGCATCACTTTATAATTTTTGACTGTGTCAACCAGTTTGCAAACCATAAATGAATTAAATTAAACAAAAATGGAGTACATATTTACGTATGCCATCAAATTTCTTCTACGGACGTTGTAGGTTGCTTCATGATGTTTTCCTTCATCCAAAAGCCAGTACCTAGTGGTGGGAAATTTAACGTAACTAGGTATAAATGTATTATGTACCTACTGGCTATATGTATATTATAATAATATTTTACTTTACATTAAACTGAATAGTTTAAAAATATGATAATTATTTTTTGCAAAAAATAGCATCACCAACTTCAACCGTGTACAGAATTCGCAATGTTTCGTTCCGATCGATGTAACATTTTTCACATTATTGTTGATTTATCGAAAATGGCTCAGCCGTTTTCGATAATATTTAAATAGGACCAATTTTGAATTTTAATGCACTTTCCAATAAAAAAAGATTTATCAAAATCGGACCACTACGTGAAAAGTTATGCGTGGTAGTAGTAGTTTTAAAAAAAATTATACGCGTCGAATTGAGTACCTCCTCTGTTTCGTCGGTCAAAAATAATAAGACGGGGCTGAAATCCAGCATACTTGCAATCTTTATCAAGTTATCGTCTATCCACCATTGCGGTATGCGACCGCCATTTGCGAATTTTCGGCCCAAATACGTAAGCAAGGAAGTGTAAACCTTTCATTTATCCCATGCAACCTCCTCCTTACCCCCTTCATTGTGGCGGCATTACCCATTGAAAGGGCTACCTATTGTTGTTTCAGCTCGATATAAAACAATAGCAATGCGTTCTACTTCTTTATTTAATGCCGCCCTTTGTACTTCGCCGCGGCGGCGTTTTTATCTTGACGTAACTCATTAAAGGCGTCTTTTTGCTGTCAATGCTCATCGCATGGCCTTTTTGTGTATCAACTTAGATGGATAACCATCGGGTGACATTTCCATAGTTGGTGACGGATAAAATGGCTGGGAAAGGCCGGATGGATGGATGGTGAGAATTTTTAATTAGTTAATTAATGTGGTTGTGCAAGGAAAGTAATGTTATTGTATGACCAACCTAAAATGAGGGTAGATATAGGTTTGGCATGTGTGGCTGTATTATTCTGCCTGTCGCATCAAGTTTTTTGAACAGACCAATTTCGCTCTTATTGTTTTTGGTGTAAAAGTTATGTATCATCATAGTTTATGTATGGTTATTTTGCAATGTCTAAAAATAGCGAGAAAGAGAGGTGACCTATGGCCAGTAGTGGATAGAATAGGCTATTTAGGAGCTGAAATAGATAACTAGATATAAATGAAGCGTATGTCCCGGTTTTTTAGTAATTATCCATTTATGCTCTACCACATAGGGTTTTGAACGGTAAAGAGTCGTGGTTGTCTAGTGGTAATGACACCCGCCTTACAATTGTGAGGTCGTGGGTTCAAATACCGGTCTCGTACCAATGTATTCGTTGAAATTAATCTACGGATTTTCACACCACTGGCTTTTCGGCCGCAACATTCGTACGAAATTCGATGGCGTGTGTGAATCCATCAACCCGCACTGGGTCAGCGTGGTGGATATGGCCCAATCACCGTTCGTGGGTAGGCTTACGTCCTGCAGTGGATTATTAAAAAGGCTGGTACAGTACAGTACAGTTCGAAATCCTGTACGGCACTCTGGTTTACCAAGCAAACACGTGTTAATTAAGTAAGTATCTTCGACTGTATCAAAATCTTTCTAAGTAAGATATTTTCTAATACCCAAGAAATAGAACTACACGAGGAATCCACTATTAATGGATTCAATTGTTTCTGTCTAATTGGAACACCAAAACAATTACACTCTCAATTATAATTAAACTTTCATCTAATAGCCGTAAGACGTCCACTGCTGGACTAGGTCATGGATTTCCATCAAAGCTGGTCGGAAGCGGCCTGCATCCAGCGCGTTCATGCGATCTTTATTATATCGTCAGTCCACATAGTCGGTGGACGTCCTACGCTGCGCTTGCTGGTCCGTGGTCTGCATTCGAGAACTTTACTGTCCCATCGGTCATCCGTTCTCCGTAATATATGCCCTGCCAACTTCCACTTTAATTAAACTTTAACATGCAAGAATTCCATTTAAATTCATCAAACTAAACTAACAAAGCATCCTAAGCCTTTTTCCTGCAAATCTCATCCCGCTCTAATACATATTCATGTATCAGGAGAGACATTTCAATCCATTATGAAATGTAACTCAATACTCGAGTAAAACGAACAAGAATATCTTATCTCACTCCTGACTATAAGTCGACGGTATCGTGGATCGTAACAAAAGGTAAGTGCAGAAGTAGCCGCGAAGCAGCTCTATACTTTACTTGTCAGTACAAAGGTTCGCGAGTTGCTGTTGTTACAATTCGTATGTGCGTGCACGGGAGTCGACGATAATATGAATAGGTAAAATCGGAAAGTACCACTGATCAGGGAACAAGTTTCTCTTGTTCTCTGATCTGTGGAAAGTACCAATTCGCGCGCGCCAAATGACGAATGAGTCACATGGTACGGTTAAGTGTCCACCTCTCTTTTTAACCCCCGACGAAAAAGAGGGGTGTTATAAGTTTGACGTGTCTGTTTGTCTGTGTGTCTGTCTGTCTGTCTGTCTGTGGCATCATAGCGCCCGAACAACTGAACCGATTTCAGTTTAGTTTTTTTTGGATGAAAGGAGACTTAATCGAGAGTGTTCTTAGCTATGTTTTATAAAAATCGATTAAGCCGTTTAAGAGTTATGGTGGGTTAAAGTGGGGATGGAAGAACCAAAATTCTACAAATGTGCCCAAAATGGTTGTCAATTAAAAGTTTGTTGTCAAATATTTTTGTGTCGGGGGTTTTTTAATTAGGTATATTATCCATCGAGCTATATTAAAGATATTATCCCACAAAATATAATAGGCAATTGAATTCAAACAATCTTATTCCAATCTGGATTGAATCTAAATTTCTAAATATTTTATTTATTTATTTACTAGCGACCCGCCCCGGCTTTGCACAGGCAGTATTTTACATATAAACCTTCCCCTTGAATCACTCTATCAATTGAAAAAACCGCATCAAAATCCGTTGCGAAGTTTTAAAGATTTAAGCATACATAGGGAATAGGAACAGAATAAATAATCGGCCAAATGCGAGTCAGACTCGCGCACGAAGGGTTCCGTACCGTATGGGAGCCCCATTCCTATTGCCATTATTAAAAGTGAGCTAAAATACTCCTAAAATCACGTTTGTTGTATGTTGTATGGGAGCCCCCCTTAAATATTTATTTTAATCTATTTTTAGTATTTGTTGTTATAGCGGCAACAGAAATACAACATCTGTGAAAATTTCAGCTGCCTAGCTATCATGGTTCATGAGATAAAGCCCGGTGATAGACAGACAGACAGACAGACGGACAGACGGACATCGAAGTCTTAGAATAGGGTCCCGTTTTTACCCTTTGGGTACGGAACTTTAAAAAGCGACTTTGTTCTATGTATGTAGTGATTTTAATATTTGTTCAATTAGAAGAATATTCTACGTAGTAGAAAAGGTACACATTGGTTCCTATAAGACTAAAGTAATTTAAAACATAATTTTGATATGTTTAAAATTAAACATCTGTTAAAAATTGTTACCCAGCTCAAACGCGGCTACAATAGCGTTAGAAAAGTTTTATAAAATTTTAGTGTGTCATATTTTTCTGGTACGATAAAAAATAGATATTTTTTTGAACGTAGAATATCCAACCTTATTTTTAACTTTTTTAAGGTTACGTACCCAAAGGGTAAAAACGGGATCTTATTACTAAGACTCCGCTGTCCGTCTGTCTGTCTGTCACCAGGCCGTATCTCATGAACCGTTATAGCTAGAAAGCTGAAATTTTCACAGAAAATGTAGTTTTATTGCCGCTTTAATAACAACTACTAAAAAACTAAAACGTTGCCTTATTTGGGACGCCACTTGTGTCGGTACTTTCGCATCCAGTCATCTTGCTGCTACCCAGCAGATTGCGGGTGCGGGAGCGGAAGCGGCCGCCAGAGCCAAGCGTCTCAAGTATGGCAGCCTCGAGCCAGTATACGAGTTCGTCCCGTTTGCCGTCGAGACGACGGGTTCCTGGGGTTCTGATGCCATAAGGTTTGTCAGGGAGCTCGGGTGGCGCTTGAGGGAAAGAGATCGAGATCCCAGGTCGGGTAGTTTCCTCACCCAACACATTTCCTTGGCGATCCAGCGAGGTAACGCAGCTAGCTTGATGGGGACGTTTGGGCGAGGGGCGGCACTTGACGGGCTACACTGACTGTGAATCGAATTAGTAATTAATTATTGTTACTTTTAAGGCTGACTTATAATTTTAACAATTTTTATTGTTCTATTTTTAGTTTTATGACACAATTTGTATAATTGAATAAAACTACTAAAAACAGAACAAAATTAATACTCGTATTTAAGGGGGGCTCCCCTACGATAAACCTGATTTTTTTGCCCTTTTTCGCCTGATATTTATAATGGTAAGTAACAGGTAGATGCTTGAAATTTTCACAGAATATTTAGTTGTATATTCACTTCAATAATAAATATGTAATTAATTGAAAATAAAATAAATATTTAAGGGGGCTCCCATAAAGTACGGAACACTTCGTGTGCGAGTTCGATTCGTACTTGGCCGATTATTTATTTTGTAACCTTATCTAAAGTTGTTTTAGACGTTCCCAAGGATACTCAACAGTACAACAAACGACGGTTTCTTTCATTCTAATAATAAAGTAGGTATGTAGTGATTTAGAGTTTTCAAGCTATGTAAAGGCTTCTCCCATTTAAATAAAAGGTACGAGTATAAGTACTAAGAAGCTTAGCTACTGTTTTCCAGAAAACCAAAGTGGTAGCAATTTGCATATAAAGTGGGTAAGACTGTAAGAACCGTGAGTTTTAAGCAGATAATGTTCGTAAGTTATGATTTGATGACGATCTTTGACAAGAAGGAACGGTGGCTACGCCTGTCAACATGGGCTTAATTAGAATATTGTTTTTGTTCGACAATAACACGTATTGTTTATGGTTATTGATTCTGCAGATGTTCACTGGACTTGATTGCTATTGGGCAATGAATTTTCCGAAAACAATTGCTCTTTGTTGATTGTACGACGACCGTTTGGATAATGATAATAAGAAAACAACATGGCCCTGCAGGAGACGTTATAAATTTTTCGGATGGACAGTTTACATCTGAGAGAAGAGTGATGAGAGTGATGCGTTTCGCTTAACACAAGACTATATATATATATATATAGCACTCCCTTGTTTTTTTTATACATAATACGGCTACAATTGGCACCCAACTCGCCTGATGGGAAGCGAACTTGTATCCGAACTTGGATGGAGTATAGAGACTTAGAAGATATCTATTCGCTCTTGCCGTAAAAATATCCAGATTATAATTTAGTATTGAGAGACTTCACATAATCTTTGAAAATATGAAAAGTTCAGACATGCTTTCCTCACGATAATTTTCTGCACTTTTTGTGACCAAAATTAATAAAACGCAACTTTGAATAAAAATTGAGGTACGTGTTTTGATTTAAATCTTGGACCTAGTGGTGTTTATAAACCTAATCGTCCCAACTTTATTATTAGACCTAGGTACATGTCATAATCCTGTCTGACACCAGGTCTACCCAGACGGCTTACTCGAACGTATTCTGTTGTTAACCCATATATTTTAGCTTTCTATTCGTGTTTCAATTGTGACAAAAAAAAGTTTCTATTAAGTTTAAAAAGCAAACCTCTTTGTACAGATTGTTATTTTCTAAATTCAAGTATGCGAGTGTGAGAAATATAGCCCAAAGATAGGATTATAAGAGCTAATACAAAGGTTTATCTTGGTAACAAACGCCGCTCAATAAAAAGTGCGATGACCCGCCTCCGTAGTAACCTATATGAGACACGGCGATGAGAATGAATTTATATAGAGCTGTTGCTGCGAAAAGCTCTTTGCTTTAAGTTTACTGCTGAATAATAGCTATTTGTTATACAAGAGTGCAGTTGCTTTGAATTCACAAACTTAGTGCACACGATGTTCTTAATTCAATTTTAAAGGGTAAAAACGGGACCCTATTACTAAGACTCCGCTGTCCGTCTGTCCATCTGTCCGTCTGTCTGTCTGTCACCAGGCTGTATCTCATGATCCGTTATAGCTAGACAGCTGAAATGTTCACAGATGATGTATTTCTGTTGCCACTATAACAACAACAGAAAACCACGTACATCCCATACAACAAACCTGATTTTTTGCCGTTTTTCGCTCAATATGAATAGGTAGATGCTTAAAATATTCACAGAATATTTAGCTGCATGCCAACTTTAGTAATAAATAATTAAAATAAAATAAATATTTAGGGGGGGCTCCCATACAGTACGGAACCCTGCGTGCACGAGTCTGACTCGTACTTGGCAGATTATTATTCTTTCCCCTCTGGCGGATAAAAATGACTTAAGCACTCAGATATCGAAGAACAAAAAAATAGTCTTTCCGATATGGGGGGATGAAATGGGTATTCCGTGTAGACACGAGATAAATAAATAACTCGTTACGACCGAATTCGTTTCGACCGAATTTAATTGCACGATCGAGTTCGCGATTAGTCGCGTTATAAAATTGATGTGCTCAAATCTTGAAAGTTTAAAAATAACTTTGCCTGAAGGGCGATTAGACCATTTCCACCATGCTGGCCCAGTGCGGATTGTAAACGTTAAGTTAGAACTGTTCTCACTTCAGTCGTATTTATTTCTGTTGCCCGATTATGCTGTGGATTTCCAAATTAAAATCTCAATCTCATGGTTCGAACTGGTCCAACATCGTGAATAATATGGTCCAATCGCCTTTTATGAATTAGCTTATGTTCAGCAGAGGACTTGTAACAAACCTCAGATGGTTTGATCGTCCACATCTGAGTAATTAGGCATAGGAAGAAGGCATTCTTGTAGGTCAGAAGTCTCTAACATGAAGTTATAATTCTTTCTAATATTATTTAAAGAAACTTTCCATTCAAATGATATTCAAACAAACAGGTTAAAAAAAATACTTATTAACAAGCGACAAATCTTCAATCTACGTATGCTTACTCTTTGCAGAACGCTTAGGATAAAACGTCAGAATTTAAATAAGAGTAAAATTATGTTCAGCAGTGGGCTTTTTGAAGGTCAGCGGGGCAATTCTGTTAACCGATTTCTCTACCAAAGTGACACGTTCTTGAACCTCTCTCGTTTTTCTGACAGTTCTGGCAGCTCAAAACTGTCATAAAAATGAAAGAAATTCAAGAACGTATCACCTAAGAAACGGGATCGGTTAACAGAATTGCCCTGCAGCTCTGTTTATCTTACTCGTCTTTACAGCGCGACGTGACACGCAGCAATGTACCTATCTACTAATGCAATCAGGACATTAACTCTGTCAGAGTTTATATCAAGGGCTAGCCACCCGGCCTATACAAACTTACTTACTTTTATCAGGACATATATTTTCCAATACGCCTAAAAATCCATATAAAATAAATTTTCGACTCTATTGGTTACAGTTCTCCGTACAATTTGCCCTTCCCACTGCCATTCCAACTTGCCAGTCTGCTAGGCTATGTCGGTGACAATTAGATTCATTCATTCATTCATCTCGTGTCAATGGCTAGATTTTTTTGTAAATTTGTTTTTTTTTTTACGATAAGATATGAATAATCGTGATAATTTCATAGCAATGTAATTTCTATAAGTTTTATATAGATCTATTTATTGTATTAAATTAAACTTGACGGAAAAATATTGATTTATGTTATAACAGCTCTATATATTTCCGAAATCAATCCTCTGAAGTACGCCGTCCCGCTCGTAGCGATGATACGGGGACAAATACAAATTGATAAACAAAAAGAAACACATTACTTACATACATTTTGTATTTATAAAACTTGTAATGCAGTGGAAATGGGATGAGAAAAAGATGGGTAGAGTACAGTAGTGAATATCGTCGTCTTTTTCTATCCTTAGGTATTTCTTTGCTCCTTGCTACTGGTCCTGTACTTACTATTTTTATCCGGTTGCCAATCAATGACTACAGCACGGTAATGATACTCGTAAAGGTAATGATCTCATTACCGTGACTACAGTCAATACAGGGAGTAAGTAAGTTCGTATAGGCCGGGTGGCTAGCCCTGGTGTCTGAGTCTTTTTTTTACAGGGAGTGGATAATCAGCTATGGAGATGGCTATGCTCGTAGTCTTTCTTCGAGATTTCTTTCTTTTTCACTGACTTCCAATAAGATTTGATACTAATATGCCTGTATGTTGTTTTTTTAGGGTTCTGTATCCAAAGGGTAAAAATGCTGCAATAAAAGCTGTCCGTCCATCTGTCTGTCTGTCACCAGGCTGTATCTTATGAAACAGTCTAGCTAGATGATGAAATTTTCACTTATGATGTATTTCTGTTGCAACAAATGCCTACTAAAAACAGAATAAAATAAATATTTAAGGGGAGCTCACATACAACAAAACAAAATCGCCTTAGCCGTTTAAAAAAAATCAAAAATAATGTAAATGCCTTTTCTTTTTAAAACAAGATTTACTGAACCAATACTCGCCAAGGCGAATTAAACGAGCTGAAACTCGATAGGGTTGCGTCGTTTCATTACAGAGTTTTTATGACCACCTTCCAGCTCCATCATCAGATCAGCACCATGTCATCATAATATTGCATTGTCTCAATCAAATCTTGCAAGTTAAATTTGATCCACTTCCACTTTCCGGTTACCGATTGAGCTGAAATTTTGCACACATATGTAGGTAAATAGCGTGACAATGCAATATTATAATGACATCGTGCTGATCTGATGATGGAGCTGGAAGGTGGTCATAGGAACTCTGTGATGAAACGACGCAACCCTATCGAGTTTCGGCTCGCTTGATTCGTTTTGATGAGTAACAAAGATCTAGCCAAGTTACTAACTTAGCTAGAACTTTGATAAATCCTAGATTATACTTTGCTAAATTGTTTACGAAGTAAGCAAATAATATAGTACTCGTATCTAGTTACAACCAAAGCCTTTAACATTCCTTGTAAGCATTAATGTTTACAGAAAATCTATTGGTGTCCATTCCAGATGCTTTGGAAATTTTAAGCGTTCGTACATGAAACAACATAATTGATGGAATAGTTTTAAAACTTTTCATAAGCAGGTAGTAACAAAATTATTTTTCAAACAGATGTTTAATATGATAATAAATTTAAAAACCAACACATGTCTTGAAAAAATAAATGGGTTAATTTATTTTCACTGAAAACATGTCAATATACAATTAATTAATAACACAATTATTATAAAAATGTCAATAAAAACTAACTACAAAATAAAGTGACACAATATACAGGAATAAATTAAATTAACAAAATACAATTTCGCTTGTCTATAAAACTAACAAAGGTGTGCCCTGCGCTCGGCATCCCCACGTCCAAAAGTGCCCATAAGACTGGCAGCGTTTCCGCGCTGAATAGCTAGTGATATGTTTTGGATCAAATAGTCCCCGGAGCGTGGATCACGCCCCCTTTCTTTCAGACGACGCCCAAGATCTGATATGAATTTCTTTGCCTCTCTACTCCACGGTCCCGCCGTCTCAACGGCAAATGGGACAAATTCATACGCCGATTCCAGGGCAGAGTATTTAAGACGCTTGCCTTTTGCCGCCGTTTCAGCACCTGCGCCGGCGGTCCGCTGCGTAGCCGATAGATGTCTTGAAATACATATCAGCTAAGTAGTTGGTACTTAGGTATGTCTTTTAAAAAGCTACCAAATTATCCTGATATTTTAGTGAAAACGTATTAGCCAAAACTTGTTTATTTCTGAGTTATCTGCAAGGAATTGTATTTTTTTCAACAGATTTGGAAAATTGTGCAAACCCTGTCTTAGTTAGAATTCAGGATACATATCAGTGAAGCCACCGTTACGACACAGTACCGGCGGTACAGTTCCAGCACAATACAAATCATTCTTTCATACGCATGAACGCATCCCCACCAAACATTTCAGTGTCAGTGACGACACAGTACTTTCCGTATCAGTGCTGACACCGGCAGTCACTGACAATGCAAAGTTGGGATGCGTTGATAAAAGTCTGTAAAGGAACATTTTTAACTGTGTCGTAACTGTGTCGGAACAGTTGAAGCTTCACTGTAAGCGTCTATCGCTCAGCGACGTATATTATCCTTTGCCTTATGCACGAACGACCTATTACCGTTACTGACGGACACACAAACACTTCTCCGCCCAATTACTGCTAAATAATCTATCACTTTATACCCTTAGCTCCTACTAAATGGTCATAGGGTATTGACCATAGACCTTGCGAGATTGGACATCTCATTTTGACCTAGCGGGGATCTAATGTTGCACATTTTTTTTGTAAAATAGCAGAAACACAATATGTCCGGTCAGTTGACATTACCAGGCCGCGTTTTCTAAAACTATCCACTTAAGAAGAGATACCAGCTACATATCTCTCATCAGCGAATCACCCTTCGTGGGTAGGCCAACGTCTTGCAGTGGACTATCAAAAAGACTGGTACAGTACAGTACCAGCTATATGTATATATCTTACACGTCAGGTAAAGAGAAGGCTTCTTCATAGACCTCTATGTAACCCTATTGTGTCACCAGGCATACTACCATTTTTTCACCTCACTTATTAACCGATGACTCCAATGATGAAACAGGTAAGGGTCAAAATTGCTTGTGTTTTTGTTTCATAGTGACCTTTAATTTGGTTTTTGTGGTGCTGAAAGACGGATCAATGGGAAGCACGAAGTAGGAGTGTTGAAACTTACAAAACGGTGTGCGGAATTCAAGATGGCTGAACATATTGGATTTGGATCCACTGTCATATTGTAGCTATTGAAAAATCAGCTCATATATTTTACTAGTAGTTCTCCAACAGAAGGTACAGTAGATATAGTATCACAGTAGCACCTCACGAGATATTTCTACTTCTATTCTTCTATTTTTTTTCTGAATAAGCCTACATCTCGAAAGAAATGGGAGAAGCCTTCCCGGACTTCAATCCGAGATACTCTTAGCGCCTTCTAATTTAGAAGGCGCTGGATATATGTAAGGTAAGGGGTATTTACTAACAACTATTACTTAACTATACAAAACTTCTGAATCGTGAAAAAAATTCAAGTGTTCCATGGAATAATAATATTTCGCAAAAAATGGCTAAACTACCGTCGTAATTTTCAGCCGATTTCTGTAAAATTTAAATGGGAACACTTCGGGAGTTCCTAAGTAATTCCCGAGTAATATCCTTTCGAACTAAAATAATTTTTCGGTTCGGTTCCCAATAGGCGAAATTATCGATAAATATACACAAAAAAATACATACAGACGAACATAGAACCTCCTTCTTTATGGAAGTCGGTTAAAAAGTTCATTGACTGTAAATAAATGTATACGGAAAAGCTGCTGCTGTTATCGATATTTTTCACGATTTCGGATCCAACCATTTAATTTTGCAAAATTCTCAGTTATTTTTTACTATTTATAGGACCAATCATACGTATTGTTAATGAGCATACTTTGCACTCCCGAGTATAATAGGTGTTTCTAAATATTTCCCTAGTACAGAAATTGGCGACACTGTCCTAAGTTTAGAAACATCGTTATTCTAAGTCTTAAAACTATTTGAAACCTTTTGCCCCAACATTTAGGGGAAACCCCGATAGTTGTTATCACTGTCAACAAAAAGCAACTAAATTAGGTGCAAACTGTATAAAATTTTCAGGCCAATTAGGTTTGGAGGCACCCTAACGCGTTCCATACCAAAATCAGCAGCTATACGCTACAATGCACACCCTATTTGCACTTATCAAGCTTTTAATTAAACCCTTTTGTTTTGAAATAGAGTACTAAATCGTTTGGTTTTCATTTTAACAACTTCAACGTCTTTGATCACAGCATTTGCGGCTTCCAAATCAATGTTAGAGCTCTATTGATAAAACAATAGAGTATACATTTGATTGTATTTTATAAAGTAGGTGCAGATATAAATTTGTAGTTTCATAGCAGACTTGCACGATTCGAGCTTAGGTTTTTTATTAACAATTACGGGGTTAACAGGGCATGTAATGGCCATGATTGTTGCTGATTGGTCGACAAAAACTGTTGTTTACGTAAATTAACTGACGTGAGCGTTTTGTTTGTCACGGTGTTGTGGGTTTGTGATTTATGTTCTCTGCTAGGTTTAATTGTAGGGGATTTTATCTTGGTATTGGTTTTGCATAGTGCAGATATTTTGTTCAAGATAAGACGAAGCAAATTGTGGTAATTAGTCGCAGTTTAATCGTTACTATAATACACATTTAGAAATAAATTCAATTTGTAGTCGGAGTTGTTGTTGTATCACCACCTTTAGCGATGAAATTAAATTGTATTGTTTAACGTGACAGTAAAATGTTTAGTACACAATTTTCATCTATCCCACATCTTTTAGTACTGTACTGTACCGCCGTTTTTATTAGTTCACAGCCGAACTTAGGCTTACTCCTTAACCACTCGATCGAGCCATATCCAACTTGATGTTCAGTAAACCCGCACTGGGGGTTGGTGGATTCACTTACGCATCGAAATTATTTTACGGTCTTATACAGGTTTCCCACGATGTTTATTTTTTATCGAAAAACAGGTGGTGTTAAAATGCGTATATGAATTTTAAAGACTCATTGATACAGGGATTTGACCCGTGATCTTAGGGCGAGCTATCTTCTGCTAGGCCACCACTGCTTCAGTATTTATTTCATTAATTACATTTCTGCTCTACAAGATTCAGGTCAAGTCCTTTGGTACATTAGGTTTTACAATTATTAAAAGGAGACTACACATAGATAGATGCAAAGCAAGCGAAGCGTTGGTCGTCCGGAAGGACGATGGATCGACTACATTGTGAAATTTGCAGGTCAAACCTGCACATGATTTGCACAGGACCGTGAAAAATGGCGCCATAAGAGAGAGAGAGAGATAGAGAGGCCTATATCCAGCAGTGCGATTAAAAAGCTGCAGATGACGACGATGATGACACCTATATGGAGAGGGTTAAATTCCGTATTTATTACTAATACATAGTTATTTTCATTGTATCCTCATTGAACACATTACGATCTAACATTTACATATGTACACAAAAAGCCAGGCGGCACCATTGAAGCGACATTTTTGACTGCGACATTGAATGCGACAAGCGACAGCGACAATACGTCCGCGACTCGACAAGTGCCGCCCGGCTGTCGCCCGACTTGTCGGTTTAATTGGGTGAGGAGAGGTGCTGACTTGGTGAGGCTACCGTACTGAATATAGTGGGGATAGCAGAAGCTTTAGCACACTACGCTATATTAAAAACTAGTTGACCCCGCGAACTTCGTACCGCGAAAGTTAATAAATATACGGATTGCTTTGGCACATAAAAAGTAAATGTAAAAATAAAAAGAACGGAATAAAAAGTATCTTATGTCCTTTTACTGGTTCTAAGCTATCTCCTCATCAATTTTCAGCCAAATCGGTTCAGCCGTTCTTGAGTTATAAATAGTGTAACTAACACGAATTTCTTTTATATATACAGATATTGAAATTATCTACAACATTTCAACATAGTTGGAAACAGATACCACAAGCTAAAGAGACAACGCACAAAGTATTTATTTAATTTATTCATCATAGGTTACAGCTGCATTACAGTTCAAACCAAATTGATGCTGCCCTTATCAAACATGTGAAAGATAAGACACAAACATAATAGAAGTAGAACATAATCATTACATAAAAAGCATGAAAAACAAAAAACTTGAACAACTTATTTGAAACTATCGTTTTTCACATATTTTCAGAGCCACTTCTGTGAAATTTGCCAGACTTCATCCAAAAATATCAATATCTTTGGCGATTCATTTAATAGTATTAGAGCGCGTGACGTGGAGGCGTATAGTATCTGATGATACGATTGTTCACAGGTTTTGATGACTTCTCTGTCATCTTGAAGGTTTTCCAAGTTAAGTAGTCAATTAGAAAAAATCTCAAAATTAATGAAAGGAGAAGTGAAACTCTTAGGTCCACTTCTTATATTCCAGACCAAAACAACCAAGAAATAAAAAGGAAAATATTTTGAAGAAATTAGCATACGCCTAATGAGGTTTTAGTTTCCACATGTGAATTTACTGTCAACCCGCAACTGAGCAATGTAACTTTAAAGATTTGGCTCAATTTCTCTTCGAATACTGGCGTATGTTCCGCAATGGTCTGTTGAAGGCTTTTAATTATATAGGAAGGTACAGGAGTACAGCGCTCATGGCTTAGTTTAACTAGGTGTTCGTTAGCGATTATGGAAGTTAAGCAACGTTCAGAACGGTCAGTCTTCGGATGGGTGACCGCAGGCGGCATTTACTACCAAGCGCTACCGTGGCTCGGTTGACACTTCAAATTGGAGGTACAGGTTGTTTTGACCGTTTAGACATAACTAAGGCCTTCAGGCGGCTCAAAAACTCGTGTCACCAGGGCTAGTATCCGGCCTTTACTATCACTACATAGTTTAAAACAAATACGCTTCCCGCTGTCTGTCCCTAGTATTCTTATATCTTTAAAACTACGTTACGGATTTGAATCGTTTTTTTTTTAAGATAGAGTAATTCAAGGGGAAGTTTTATGTGTGTAATACACCTGTGCGAAGCCGGGGCGGGTCGCTAAAAGTTAATAAAACAGGAAAGTATGGTAATTAAAAAAAATCTACAGATTTCAAAGAGTTATTTTTGTGACAAACATTTTCATAATTTGTCGCAAATGCAGGATTTGAACCTTCATCTTCGGAATACCGTTCTTGACTACTACAGATTTTATAGCGCAATCTGAAGGAGGTCTTGAGTAGCGGTTCACATCAACTAAGTATAGGCTATCTTCTCTGTAGAATAGTTCTCTGAGACCCATTACTGCCACTAAGTTTTCATGTAAGGTCAAAGGTTAGCTTTACATGAATAGAAAAGAAAAAAAAACAGAAGTTGCAACAGGTGTTGATATACTTAACTCGGTCATACTTTACCGTCAAATGCTGATTAAAGAAAATAATAGGTTCTATAGATACCTATTTAATTGAAATTCATAACCTAATTTGAATAATCAAGCTGACAATAAGCCCGATTACAGAGGCGCCATCGTAATTATATTTGCTAAGTAGCATCGGTCTGTTTCTTTTTCACTTTAGGCATTCGATAGAGAGAACGCTTTTTACGTTGTTATTAAATTTACGCTGGCGCCTCTGTAATCGGCCTTTCTGTTAACTTAAACTTATGTCAGTTAGAAATAATGGCGTGGAAATTAATGAAAATATTTATAACAAGGTGGCATTGATCTGTTTATTATCGTCAATTTTTTAATTTGTTCCAATATTTTAGTGTTTTTAAAAAAACACGTCAAAATATTATAGACACGGTGGAAAATAAAAACATTATGTACCTATTACTACCTAACCTATTACTGATTTACCCATGTTAAAAATACACTGCTTTACCACTAAAGCTAAATCTTTGTTTTACACTATGAAACACTGTTTAACCGTACAGTTTGTACTGCTTAACATTGCCTAAAGCATGCCTAAAACTTTTGTGATAAAACGGAATTATGTAGATTCAATAGTTCACTTCAAAATAGTGAGCTTTATTAGGATAAAAGCTCCGTGGTTCAATCCATGCAGACACGTTTAAAACAATAAAAAACAAATCAACAGCCAATTTCGAAAATAGAGCCCAAAACTATTTATTGTTTGAATACAATTCGAATTTAGAACTGGTGACGCTATAAAAGCTCCATGTTAGTGACTTTCACCGTCATTTCTGTGCCGTCTTCCCACGATGTTACTTGTTTAGTAGGCAACAATTAGACAATTGTCGGCCGTTTTAACGATCACCCATAAAATCGGGTTTCAGTCTCTCATTAACGGCATTCTTGTGATACTTCCGCTTTTATAGTTTTACTAATCAACGCTCTCGGATTAATACGGTCCCGCGAGCCACGGGCTGTCAAACTTTTCAAGTCTGCCCCCTTTCAACAGAACGAGTTTTTTCTACAGTTGTTTTTAAGATACTCGTATATGACTTTTTTTTTTATTATTTCATATAGGTTTGCGTTTAACCACACACTGCCTGTTATTAAGCAGATATGCGGTCTAAGAATCTTCAAATCCCGAGTTAATAGGTATCTTTTAGGTTAGCGTGTTCTATTTACTCGGGATTGGAAGATTTCCAGACCGCATATCTGCTTAATATCAGTCAGTGTGTCAAACGCACGTACACGTTTATCTAAATGATATCTATTTACTCGGGATTTGAAGACGCCTACATTGTACTTTAGCGGGAAGACAGATTCAGGCAAAGCGTTCCACATTCTGGCAGTTCGTATGAGGAATGTGGACTCTAAGCGCTTGGTTCTAACGCGCGGGATGTCCACCATAAAAGGGTGGTACTTTGGTCGCGTCTGTTTAGCCGTACGATAGAAGAAAGGGGCAGGTGGTACTAGATTGTGCAACTCCTGGGCTCACTCAACGAAGTGTATCCGATAAAAGGCTTTTATTTTAACTTAAGACTATTTTTTTATCAATGCAAAAGCAGTAGTTATTAAATACTTTTAGTAATATTGTTGTTTAAACCTAGAATTTATTCATTTTCTGAGATTCTTTTTAATACGCACCCTGTGATATATTTGATTCTTCTATGAGTATTCGTTTCTTTGTCCTTTAGTCTAATTTAACAACTGCCGACAAAAATTTTTTTTTAATAATAAATCTAATACTTAAGTAAATAAATAATTAACAAAAAATATTTTATTTCTTTAGCAATGAAGCACCACTCTTTTCAAACGAAAATAGATAAAACAATTTATGAGGAATGGATTGTTCACATTACAGTTGATTACCAGTTTTCCATTAAAGTTTACTGGATCGTGTATAACTGCCTCGAATTAAATCATTCGCGACAGAATGCGCTTTGAAAACAATGTCAGGTCACTAGGTTACAAGTTGGGGCAACAGACTCAGTTTGAGAACCTCAAATACAGGTAATGGTGTCGGTTGTGTTCAGATTAATTTTATTGGCCCCAGCTTCGGACAATTGGTAGTATAGATAATTGAGTTTCGGACGGGCGGCGCTTTTTTTCAAACTTTGTTTACTGTTAAGCCACTTTCCGACTTATCGTCTTACTAGCGGCAAGCAACAGCGCTTAATGCGTTTATTAAGATTAAAAAGTTGTCAAGAGCGTGTCTGGGCTCGATATGAGTATCATAGTGTTCCGTTCCGTTGACGATTACACTGGTGGTATGATTATGATGACCGATGGGGTCGAAAAGTTCTCACTCAGACCACGTCCCAGCAAGCATAGGACGTCTACTCGTAAGGTTTTGTTTCCTTAGGGCTTTTTAAAGAAAACTATTTTTTACCCGCGGCTTCGCCCGCATGATATTTGGATTTTTGTGCTATCCTTTGGGAACTCTTTATTTATCCGGGATAAAAAGAAGAACATGTCACTTTCCGTCTTTCATACCCGAGGCCCTACCTTCCCACCCTTAATAAAAGAGGAGGAAAATAAAAAAAACGATTTGACGGTTGTTTAATTCTACAGTTGTTTTTTTTTTTGACATTTCTTGAAGCACTCTACAATAGCTCGCAGATAGCAGAATTTTTACTACTTACTTAACACTTATCGTTATATTATGGAAAATTTACAAAATATCCTTATAATTTATAGCCTATGGTTATTCTGATATATAACCTATATTATTGCATAGTTTCATCTCAATCCGTTCAGTAGTTTTTGCGTGAAAGAGTAACAAACATCTATCCATCCTTACAAACTTTCGCGTTTATACCTACTCGTAATGTTAGCAGGATTACCGTAAATTGATGTTTTTCTTTACTAAACGCATTGATTTCTTTTTCATCTTCTGAAATCATACAGCTAAGTATCTGGTAAGTACTTAAGTCAAGGAAATGATACCTATCTCGTTGCGTTTCCTACAAATATCTAGTTTGTAATGTCTTCCTTTTGATATAGTTTTGTTGACATATATATTGTCGGATAGACCGACAACCGTGTGGTTCTATAACGCTTTATTTACTTTCATGTTACGGAACCCTAAAAACTAATTTAGAAACGGTAAGTATACGAGTACAAAATCTGAGTATTTACGATTTTACACGCATAAAAATGGGACTTTGTTATCGTGAATGTAAAATTTACTAATAAAAATGTCATTTTGTGGTATTTAATTCGGTTATAACTTCGTTGACATTTTAATATGACGCTGACAATTGGTTTTTGTTATTTTTGGATTGCAAAATGTATTGTCGTAAAAATATTGCGGAAATGATTTTAAAAGAGGTATATTAAACTCCGAAGCGAGATGCTATCTTGAAGGTGTGGATTCGCCAGAGTAGTAGCCGTAGCCCACTATGTTGCAAACTGTTGAGCATAAATGTTTTCATCTCATCATCTCGGAAAGAGTAAATTTGCTCTTCGAAATTTGAGTGCAAAATCCATTTTTATCTGCTAGAGGACAAAGTGAAATTGAATTGAAAACATCGTGTGCCAAGTTTGTGATTTCAAAACAACATCAAACCTATTTACTATTACCTCCATGGTGCCGAATTTATCATACCTACAACCTCTTTTAATTTGTTAAAAACTCAAGACTCGGAAACTTCTTGGTGTACTTTTGTAAATTTTCTTTGCGCGCGCCATTTTCTTTATAAGGTTTTGACAATATGACGTGCATATTTTCAAAACCTTGTGTTAAAAACAAAAAACATGAAAACAAGTGAAAATCCTAAAATGAAATTCTAGTGATCAACCATCAAAACTAAATAAACCAATTTCTTAAACTCATCAAAGGTTCTATTCATACATTATTATGTAAACTTATTATTACGAGTAGGTAGGTACTGAGCTGGCGTGGTAACCCTCAAGCTAAATATTAAAAACCAATGGTGGAATCAACCCCGGAATCGTGAAGAAAAATCAGCTTTTTCTTATAATAATTATTTTTTGCACAAAATAGCATGACCGACTTCACCCGTGTACAGAATTCGCGAATATTTCGCACGGATAGATGTAGCATTTTCACATTATTGTTGATTTATTAAAAATGGCTCAGCCGATTTCAATTAAATTTTTATGGGACCAATTTCGAAGTATATTCTTTCCAATACAAAAAAAATATTAAAATCGGACAGCCAAGAAAAAAGTTATGCGTGCGTGGTTTTAAATAAAATGTTTCCTCCGGTTTGGTTCGTCCGGTTTGGTTTGGTTCGTCAAAAATGGGTTTTTATCATCATCATAATCATCGACACCATCTGTGAAAGCCTACGTCTATCATGAAGCAATCGCCGTCATTAACATGACGTTTAACAGCATAAAATTAACCATTTAAATCTAACCATTTGACAGCTATCAAATTGTTTTACAAAACAAATGAATTCATCTCAACTATCATTAGTCAAAAGGGTAATAAATTATTGGTCGATAAACGTGTAAGAAACTTAATATTGTGAGCAAGTTTATGATTGAGCAATAATTATGCAAGATTGATTATTAGACGCTTTTTTTCAATGATTTTAAGTCATCTTTAGTATCTTCATCATCAGTCGTAGGCCTCTCCTAGGGATTTACAATAAGCTCGGTTAATAGTAACCTTTTTTTTTACCAGGGGAAATTATTTATGGATACCACCACGCCTCGAGGTCAGGCGGGTGTTTATGTGGGAGTCCCGCGGCCTGGACTGTATATCCACCAAAACCCCTGGGTGTTCTAACACTGCGCCTCGTGTCAAGGCTACGGGCACGCTTCCGCACTCCTCCGCGGCCGGTTAGTAGTAACCAACATCTAGCGCGTTCATGCAGTCTTGATTATATCGTCGATCGTCACTAAGTCGGTGGACGTCCTACGCTGCGCCTGCCAGTGCGTGGTTTCCATTCGAAAACTCTTAAGCCTCATCGGCCATCGGTTACTTCCCTTTACAACTTACTAATCTGCTTGGCTATCTCGGTAGCTTTAGTTCATTTGCGGATCTTCTCATTCCTGATTCGATCTCGCACAGAGACTCCGAGCAATCTGACTCCAAACGATTGGAGCACCTTCGTTCTTCAATAATCTTCTACTGTTGGAAGTAAAACAAATTAGGATTTTTTTGGAATTAGTGATTGGTTGCAATATGGACTAATATGGTTATTTTAATTAAAATTATAACAGCCTTATCATAAAAGATTTAAACATGCTTTAACAATTTGTTCTATTATACAGTGTCTAAAGCGTGCTTAAAACTTTTGTGTTAAGACCATGGCCTTCAACCAATTGTATGGAACTTCTGAAAAGTTGAAAAAAAAGATTTCAAGTTTCCTATTTAAAACATTTCTCTATGTTTCCTCATCCAAAATGAAAATCCGGTAGGTGGTCCATAACTATTGGTTTATAATCGACACGTTCGATGCAATCGGGATCGTTTTAATTACGATTGCTCCGTAATTTCGTGTAATTGTGCTTTCGTTGATTTATGCGATCGGTTTGGTAGTAGAGATAGAAGCAGAAGAGTAACTTGCTCGAATGCACATTGGATTAAAACTAAATACAGTACTATAATAAGTATATATTTATAGGTAACTTTTGCAGGCGACAGATGGAGGTCTCAAAAAAAATGTTTTACATCGCGTAACAGGTACTACGCTGTATTGTTTTTTCTATTAATGGTTTATAAACTGGTTGATAATATAGTCAAAATTATGATTTGTATACAGGGTTATTTCTAATCAATTAGCACCCTTTAAGGGGCTTTAATGGGCTTATTCTGTACATCAAAACCAACACCTTTTGTTCAGCAAATTTGTCAAAACAAAAAAAAAAATATTTGGTTGTTCCATAGAAAAATATCGTTCACCCGCGACAAAATGTATGGAACAGCTGAGTTTTTTTTGAGTTCGGACAAAAGTCACAGAACAAAAGTTGTTAGTTTAGATGTACAGAATAAGCCCCTAAAAGGATGCTTATTAATTAGAAATAACCCCGTTAATTACAATACATAGGCATCTACCGGCTTTTTAATTGCTCAGTGCTGAACAGCCAAGAAAAAACAATAGTTCAAAGTAAATTAACCATGCTGCCTCTATGATTGTTTGATACCCAATACGCCATCGAATTCCTTCTACGGACGTATTTCTTCACGATGTTTTCTTTTACCTAACTGAGTGACTGAGTGAGTAAGAAAGATCGCATTACCATCGTGAGGTCGTGGATTTGAATCCCACTTTCAACTCTCGAACTTTCATATGTTCGAATAATCACATAACTGGCTTTTCGGAAAACATCGGGTAGGCCTGTGTAAGTAAGTACAATAAAGTAATGGCACAAGTAGGTACAAACTTAGTTTTAAATATTTTGTGCAAACCTTTTTTTTTAAACTCCAATAAGTCCGCGCTTGACCACAAACTCGTCTGATAATAAGCGACGTTGTGGTCGAAGATGAAGCACACAGACCTAGAAGATACTTATTCACTCTGATTTTGAAAAGCTTTAGAATATCTCTCTTAGGAAATATAGGAAAGCAGGAAGACTGTTCCATTCCCTGGCGGTACGAATCAGAAATGTTGAGTCAAACCGCTTCGTACGTATCGAAGGAAAATCGACAGTGTAGGGGTGGTAATGTGGCGTCTTTCTACTTGTCCTGTAGTATAAAGGGGATGGTAGGATAAGGTCGTGCAGCTCAGATGCCCACTCTCCGAAATGAATCCTATAGAAAATGGACAGACTTGCAACCCTACGGCGCTGCTCCAGGCTATGAAGTTTTTTTGCAACTAACTTTTCATCACCTAAAAGCCGAACAGCACGCCGGTCCACCGATTCCAAGGCCTCGAGCTGATAGTTAGCCGAGCCATCCCAAAAATGGCAGCAGTATTTCACTATTTACCTGAAACTGATATGGAGTTTGCTTTCTGCTTATTTTTCACTGCGCAGTCCATGGGCCGGTCAGTAATTTCATTGTTTCTGACCCGATAACGGTAAAAAGCAGGTTGCGAAAGTGTTGCAAAAATATGAATGGGCTTATTGAGATACAGGTACACTCGTTTATTACGTACTCTTAATAAAGGCCAAAACAAAGGGCTATAAAATGTTCGTATCGGAATTAATACTGCTGTTTTTGGTTCCTGGATAATTTGTAAAAAAACTTGTGTTTTATTTACATTTCAATCAGTGCCGAAGTGCTTACCATTGAGCTAACATCATCATAATTCGCATAATCTTCATATTTATACCATGGCATGTCGTATGCCCTAGTTCTCTCAACTGCTATTTTTTGTTCCTTAGTAGGTATCTTTGATAATGTTTTTTCGCTTTTCAGATAAGAAAGTAAAGCAATAGTATGCACACGAATTTTTATGGGCCAGGAAGACTATAGTAGTTACTCAAGGGGGTTGCAAGTCGCCTATCTGCAAACCGAGGTATTAGTGAACAATTTACTATTTTAAACATTGAAACTACATTTACAAATAAGTAGGTATTTAACATTTAAAAACTACAAAATGTCGTCTGTTAATGCTGACATCAACAAGACTCTAGACAACAAGTGCTTTTTAACCGACTTCCAAAAACGAGGAGGTTCTATGTTGTATTTGTATTTTTTTGTGTATTTCAGTATTAGTGAACAATTTACTATTTTAAACATTGAAACTACATTTACAAATAAGTAGGTATTTAACATTTAAAAACTACAAAATGTCGTCTGTTAATGCTGACATCAACAAGACTCTAGACAACAAGTGCTTTTTAACCGACTTCCAAAAACGAGGAGGTTCTATGTTGTATTTGTATTTTTTTGTGTATTTCGCCAATTGTGAACCGAATCGAAAAATTATTTTTAATTTGAAAGGGTATACTCCCGAGGTGGTCCCATTTAAATTTTACAGAAAACGGCTGAGCCGTTTTTGAAATATCAAAAATAATGTAAACAATTTAAGCAAAATTTTCGAATTTTGTTCACAATGGCCATTTTTTGCGAAAAATAATTATTTGTTCCATATCCTAGACTAACGAAGAGCAAATCTTTAGCAATAACACTTGAAGCGCTGTTTTTACTTTAACCGATTTGTATTGAAGAGACCGAGATCCGGTGTTAACCGTAAACAATCCGTATTTGTTCTCATCGACATTAAAATCCTCGTATACAGCGCTAACGCTCGCAAAACATTGTAACGACGCGCCGACCGCACGTGATGGAGTCAAGAGCCGACTAGTGATGTCACCAGACCTGCTAACCGGAAATTATATTAGGTATAACAATATAACAAATCATATTATCACAATTCTAACAACATATTAATCGGGCAATAGTGCCTTTATTAACTACAACAAACTACAATAGGTACTACATTATATGCTAAAACTACCTATACTACTACTACATAAAAAGCATTGGATCATCCACAGACCCTTGAAGGTCTAAAGATAATCCAAATGCTCAAGCCCACTGCCAGTTGGCAGCGTGCCCAGCATGCTGGCTGCATTGCCACGCTGAATGGCAATGCTTATGCGTTGAGCCAAATAAACACCAGCATTTTGGTCACGCGTCGCGTTTACCAGACGCTCAGAAAGACTAAATATTCTAACAACTATTTAAAATATACCTCTTATAATTCAAAACACATTTATTTATCTTCCATACGAGTAAACGAAATATAAGAAAGAAATAAATGTAGATATACCGAAATTTTATTCGGGACAAAACAAAAACGTTGAGTGAATACAATATTATGTATTTGTATAACAATGCAAAAATGCAAAAATCTGTTAAAATCAGGATTGATTAAATGACATAAATTTCAATTTTGTTTAAAAAAAAACCCAAATCGTAAATTACATTTTTCGCTTATATTTTTTAGTAAATTTCCATGTACTGCCGTTACATTATGTTTTTTTATCGTTTCAGCATTAACGTTTGCAAAACGTTGTTTTAACGACGAGTTGACCGCATGATTACATGAGATGAAGTCAAGAGCCAGCTAGTGATGTTACCTAGCCGGAAATTACGAGGTATTGTGGTAAGTACACATATATAGGTAACAAACAAGAAAATGTTAAACTCCGTAAAATTTAAACAACAATAAAAAGCATGTCAGTGGTACTATTTCTAAGTTGATATTATCTACTTTTTGATAAATTCAGCGTGATAAACTTAATACTGAATGATTTCTAGTCACTGATTGGGATTCATGTCTAACGTGGTCATCAAAACCATTAATCATTTTCTGTATCGAAACACGCGTAAATTTTAGGGCATTTAGGTCTTTTATTTTCACGGATAACAACAAAATAAAAAAACTGTGATTTTGTTTACAAAAATGTTTTCGTTACTGAGGAACTCGCTCGGAAATCTATACATCCGAAAAGAGAACTTTGAATATATTTTCTTATTACTGTGTCCCATCACTATTCCCCAGCATTTGGTAAGGCCTAGTTTTTGCGCAGTTCTTCAAGAGCGACCCGCATTGTATTACAAATTATAATATTCCCCTTGTTAGGCTGTTTGTTCCAACTGTTCCAACCATACTGCATGTTTTGCTTTTTATAAAATGAAGAATAACCATAGTGCTATGGAGTTTATCTTTGAAAAATTCAAACAACTTTAAACGTACAAATTATTATTTAAACGTACTGGCACATGCGTCACACTCGAGATCGGGTGCTGCAACTGCTGCATGCGGGTCGCCGGTTTGCTCGCGGCATTCACACAATGCACTGAAACTACTAACTTAGACTAAGATTTAAACTAACCCATCTCTATTGTACAGTCGCATTCTTTCAATAGTAACTTAGTGAACAAAGGGCAAAGGAGTGTGGATCATTAATTTAAATTATAAAAAAAACGTATAAATTCTTATTTTCTTACTAAATTTGCAAATCCTAAGTATATTTGTTTGTTTGTTACTTTTTCACGTTGCAACAGAGGCAGGTATGGACTTTTCTTTCATGAATACAAAGAGTGCCAATAAGTTCAAGTTCAAATACCTATATTTATTTCAAGTTTTAAGTATACCTAAAAACACTTTTCAAACGTCGTGAATGTAAGTAAGTACATTTGAAATCAGTAACAATAAAGTTAAAACAATAATAATATTACCTTGGATTAATGATTGGTCGCGCAACTAATCATTAATCCAAGAATAAAACTCAGAAATAAATGAACTAACAATGGAAGTAAAATTAACCTCATCTAAAAATCACAACAAAATGTTGCCAGAGAGTTATGGAAACCTACCCGCTGGTATGGTTGGTCAGTTTACACCACTCAAATAATAAAGATGAACTAAGATGAGATTAAATTGAATTAGATTTGGTTAGTTATGGTAGAAAAAATAAATCAATCTAAAATTGGCAATTTAAATGACAATAATAAATAATTTGAAATATCGTTACGTGTCTAACATTTTTTGATAGCCAATCTGACATACTAATTATATTTTTTAGTCATCATTCCTATTGTCTAGCTAGACTCTTACACTAAATAAGTTAGTTCGTGTGGGCCTGATCTCAAAGTTTACAAGCCACCTGAAGCCCTACAGCATGGCTTAACATTTAAAACAATCGGAACCTACAATTTAACGTGTCACCCGAGCTACAGTAGCACTCAGTTGTAAATGTCACCGGCGGTCACCCATCTGAAAACTGCCCGTGCCGAACGTTGCTTAACTTCCATGATCACTAACAAACACTTAGATAGACTACGCTATTAGTAAACGCTACACAAACTATAGTTTATATAGTCTACAAGAAGACAAGTGTAAGTAAAACGTAGACTTTGATCACACACAAACAGGTTTCCATGCAAACAAGTCGCATCTCATTGTATGACAAATACTACAAATAGAGGAATCCGTTCTGACGCTGGCTGGGTCAGTACCCTGCTTGGGATTAAGCATTTGAAATAAAATATTACTGTTAGAAAGTCTTTTAACAAAAGAGCCAAATTAAGCGATGTGCAAAATCACTACATAGTTTAAAACAAAGTCGCTACCACTGTCCTCATGTCCCCATGTGTGCTTATATCTTTAAAACTACACAACGGATTTTGATGCAGTTTTTTTTAATAGATAGAATGATTCAAGAGGAAGGTTTGTATGTATAATAAACCTGTGAGAAGCCGCGGCGGGTTGCTAGTTGTATAAATGTTGTGCTATAGTCGAATTATGTCCTTAGAAAACGTGTAGGTCTCCAAAATCCTTACTAATATTAAAAATCCGAAAGTGTGTTTGTTGGTTTGTTACTCTTTCACACAGTGACGTAGCAACGGATTGGATTGATTTTTGGTCTAAACATAGTTCAAAGATAGTAGTTCATAGTTCAAAGTGACATAAGCTATTTTTTATCACAGAAAAATAAAAACATTTCAGCACAAAAATCTAAATTATATTGTTTGTTTTGGCGCGAGCAAAAGTTCCCTATAATACAGAATCCACACATGAGGAAAAAAAATCAGTTGTTCCCTCGATGGCTGTTCAAAATCAAATGCTCATTGTTTCTTTCTGTAATAAGTAACAACAAAGCTGGAAGAAATTCTTATAAAGGCTTGTTTACACTCGCGCTACTGTCTCGCCTCTTTCGTCTAGCTTGCGTACCGTAAATTGTGCGAGAGCAAGACAAACGCAGGATTGGGTGCGTGATCTCCGATGCAAAGTGCGAAGAAAATTGCTACGCTAGCGTTCACACTCACACGCCGCAGTTCGTTGTGTAGGAGTGGTTCATCTGGCGCCTCGTACGCGAGTGTAAATTAGGTATAACAAGCATTGCCATTCAGCGTGGCAATGCAGCCAGCATGCTAGGCACACTGACAACTGGCAGTGGACTTGAGCATTTGAATTATCTTTAGACCTTCAAGGGTCTGTGGATGATATTCAATATCCAATTGCTTTTAATGTAGTAGTAATGTATGCAGTTTTAGCTTATAAAGTAGTATTGTATTTTGTTGTAGGTGTAGCATGCACGTAGTTCTATAAACTATCTGCATGCTAAATTTCATGGAGATCGGCTGAGTGGTACTAGAAAACAAGCTAACAGCTCTTGATTTTTTAAAATTCCCGCCTTTTTTCTTGGACAGCTTTCGTTGGCCAGACTCTAACAAGCATGTCGTGCACATTCGTTTGTATACCTACCATATTTTTTTCTAATCTAGCCTGAAACTATTCAAACTCAAGATCACATCAGTTATCATCTCAACCATAATAACATGACGATAGCTGATTTATAGGTTTTTATTTTCTATGAAGATCATGTTATTCATTAAATCAGAGATTTTATCAGTTAAATATCAAATGTTACTAAGTTGCAGATTTTTTTAGGTCTTACTAAAATTTGATTTCTTTTCTAATTATTATTATTTGTTTACATATTTTGGTTTTTGTAGGAAAAAACCGATAAAAAGAAATTTTTGAGAGTTTTCTTTCCTTTGAAAAGAATAGACAAAAAAAAAGTATAAATAGGTTGTGTTCAAAATTATAAAAATACTTCATATTAAAATGAGGCATGATAGCAAACGCTAAAAGTAAACGTGTTGTGCTGATTCTACTGATCATTATAAAGGTAAAAAGGCTATGATTTCAAAAGTAAATAATAAATTATCATAAAAATATAACTTTTTAAGAACAAGCTTTTGAGATCCTCGATATAATGTAGCAGCAGAGTGCTAGCCATGACAAGTAAAACGAGCCCAAACACGACGGGTCTATCTTGTTTAGTACAGGTGTTGCTATAGCCACCTTCCAACTTCATCATCAGATCAGCTCCATGGTACCATATTATTGCATTGTCACGCGATATACATATGCGTGCAAAATTTCAGCTCAATCGGAAACCGGGAAAATGGCCAAATTTAACTTACATACATACATTGCAAGTTAAATAAATGCTTGTTAAAAAACCCCGACTAACCATTTTGTCCAAGTCCAACATTTTGTCTGTGTATGTAAAGCGAGAAGATTATTTGCGTGGAATACGCAATGAGGACCTGTACCACCTACCGGTCTTGGTAGGAGTTGCATAATTGTTGTAAAACACTTGACTCACGAATATTTGTTTAGTATTTGGAGATTAATTGACAGTCTTATTTATATGTATGATATTTGACATTTGGGTAGATGTTAAAATGATGATGATGGAGTTATGCTCAATCTTCTTATATTCTTAAGTATGTTTCATCAAAAACAAAAGCCAGTATTAAGAAATGAATGATTGGCGTCGCATATAGACCTGCGCCTTTTTTGTAAAAACAAAAACGACTTACTTATCTTAAACAGTAACAAACGCTGATATTTTTTTAACATTAATGATAAATAATAACTATGAAAAGTTGGAGAAAATTAAACTGCATTTATTTAGCCATTAAAACGGACATGCCAATTACATCAAAACTCGCATCAAAATCAAACGAAAAAGAAAAACTACCCATTATTTATTTTCCGAGTTTAACTTCATTTTTATTGTCAAAACTCAACATACTCGTATTGATTAAATTAAAGATAAAACTTGCTATATCTACTAAAGGATCTAATCTAAGGATCTAATCAATATTGTACTAACTCTAATCTAATATGTACTAATCTAAGGATCTAATCAATATTGTACTAACTCTAATGTAGAAAGAAAGTGTAAAAATCAGAATCGCTTTTCAAGTAGTACTAATGCTGAAACTACACAAACAACTTATAAAACATTATCTCTCGTACTCGTACAAGGAATAATGCTAAAGTTCACAATGTAATAAATAACATTAACGTCTTCAAACTAAAACACTTAAGGAAAATAGGTATTTAAGGAAAAACTTCACAGTTCTAAAACTATCCGAATAATTTCAAAAGCTGCATTACAAAATAACCTTTCAATCAGTGCGTCGCAAAGGCTAAACTTTCGCGTAACTCCAGTTAAGTACGCGCTAGACAAGACAGTTCAAGTTTTTCCCTCATCGCGTCCAAGTCGACGATTTCACCGTAATTGCTGTTTTTATACCCACCGATCATTGTCCAGAGCCATTAGGAGGAGCGGTCAGAATTAAAAAAAATCACACGTCTATTAAATTGATTAGATTCCTATACATAATTTATTGTCAAGTGGTAGTAGCCGGTCCTCGGAGCACAATGCCCGCTAGAGAGAGATGTACGTGAGTTTAGAGCGAGAGAGCCGTAGCCAGCCTTGCAAGGTGATTTCAGTTGCGTAGACGCAAGCATATAGTCAGGTTGTTACGCACACATCTGCGTTTGACATACGTGTTTTTGACGTACGCGATGTCATAAATCGGGGTAAATTTTTGGGGATGACTTATGGACATATGGTAATGTATAATAATGGATTTATAATTGGTGCGATTCAAAACTGAAACTGTGTTTTTGATTGACTTCTTTTCGAAAGTGAACTTGTATGAATATGGTGTGTCAGTGAGAGTGCTGTGCTGTTTTTGATGAAACTTATTGTTTGTGAACAAGAGTTGTTGTTTTCATCGAAGAATAAGGTATGTGCACCTGTTTTTCTCGGAAGCTAACTAGAATCATTCACACAAAGCGCTATCAAAAGCTATCTGACGATAGCTTGAAGTGAGCTTAATATTAATACGACAACTTGTACTTTAAAATTTAATCAATCATTTTTAGATTTTAATTTAGTAGGTAGGTAGAAACTGTGAATGTTAAGTATAAGTTTTGACAATCCAAACTTATCTCTTCGATGTTTCTTCGAAATAGTAAAAAAAACTTTACTATGCTAGCACCAATAGTTAAACTAAACCAAGAAAACAAATGAATAAAAAAACAACGACAACATAGATTAGAAATAAGCAACTCTAACTTGATAACGACATGATATAACAGATATTATCAACGTTATCAGACCTACCGATCAGCTGATTCAAGATGTGATAACTAAGATAGTAGTGTTAATTTGCTTCAACTTATAGGAGAACCATATACAACAACTATTATCTTGTTTTTCATATTTCTTTGGCAGCTGAGCTGTTATATTAAAAATAACAATATTTACGTAGCGTTTTATTTTTCATATATTGTTACGGAGTGCTACAATAATTCCCGTGTTATACTCGTATTTGTCAATATTAAAACAATAAGGTTTCAATAAATTATATTAATTAGTTCTTAAATTATAAAACCACGTTTTAGTTTAAAATGCGCATTGCATTTATCAAAATTTCGTCGTTGTAAGTGAAGATGCTATTGAAAACTATCAAATTATAAGTTTTGATTTATTGAATTCTAATAAGCAGTAAGTTTTTTTTAAAACATCTATATCTTTGAATCAATATGCACTTTATAAAATGTATTTTTTCTCTTAGTAAACAGATTCATCTGACTAAATACACTGATTGTTTTTTTTTTAACATTTGAGATAATTTCACCTGATTTTACCTATACAAGGTGATGACTACAAATTAACCTACAAATGTAGTTGTGCTCGTCATTATGACCAACTTTTACTATGGGGCCAACTCTGCAATTGCCAAGAAAAAAACACCTTTTCTATTGTTTTTGTCGATATTGTTTTGGTCGATAAACTTGTTGTACCTATACAGCACAGCTGATAACTTTGATATCATAGTAATGCTAAAAATTTTGCCGTCACTTTCTTTATGTAGGTAAATATTAAGTTTTCATCACGATTTTCATTAGGTCACAGGCAGAGATTTTCTACAGACAAAACGTAACTTTAACTTTAAATCAGTATTGTGCTAAGTATTTTTCTTTATTTCCGCGAATTTCATTTTGGGAAATGTTTCTTAAATGTAAAATTACGTTAAAAAGAATTAGAAACCTAATTTAAGTTATTTTAAAAAAATACAGGATTTTTTACAAGCAAAGCACGTTACACAACGTTTTCATAGAAAATTACCCTGCAGAACAGTTGTACGAGATATTTTCTCAGCTAATTCATACAAACAAACAAAGGTTTTTGTTACAACCTGTCCCAACCTGACCATTGAAGCGTAGTGGTTCTGTAACCGACCTCTGATGACTGGGTGTCAGATGAAAGCTGCTTATATGAACAAATCTCTGATGTTACTACTGTATCTGTTTAACAACGCCTTTGTACCACCTTTTTGCCGCCGTTATGCCTGCTTGATATTTGGTTTTTGTGCTATCCCATAGGAAATGAAACTCTCCAATTTTTAAACTAAATGGATGGCAATAATTAAATGGATTTTTCTTCTATTGCTGCGTTAAAACGAGAAAAAATCCTACAGACACATTTTTGAAATTACGATATTAGTGTGAATGAAATTTATACCTTATGATTAGAAACTATATTTATAGATATTACACACTATACTGTAGTTGGTTATTGTAACCTGTCTTACTGTTTCAGCCTTTTAAAATACTGCTGATAAATATAGGCCTAACCATGAAGGGGCAATATATTGGGCGGTATCCACCACGCTGGTGCATTGCGGGTTGATGGATTCATGTACGGGATCAAATATCTTACGAACGTGTTATGATCACGATGATTTCCATCACAGAAACGCCAGCGGAGTGAAATTTGCAGATATATTCCAAAGAACTCAGTATACCTAGTCTTTTTTATTGTAACACTAGCTGCCCCGGTGAACTTCATCTCACCATCTGTCAACTGTCAATGACAACTTTTACATGCAGGAACATTTTGTATGGGAAAATTCAATGAATGTCTTTATTTTTTACTCACTATATTTTTATATTTTCTCACCGTTTAAACCTTCCCTTAGCTTCCACGGATATTTCAAGACCAAAATTAGCCCAATCGGTCCAGCCGTTCTCGAGTTTTAGCGAGACTAACGAACAGCAATTCATTTTTATATATGTAGAAATATATAGAATATAGATAATAATATACACGACGTTGGCGTTTATACAAGACGTTGTTTTTCAAAGCGCAGTAACTTTCAAAACAATATAATTGTGCTTATCCTTATGAATAAGTTTTGCTACTGAATCAACCGTTAAATAGCGAAACAAACAGCTGTTCCGTACATTTTTTTCCAGCGTGAATGAACCATTTGTACAAAAAAGGTGGTGGTTTTTCATTATCTACCTCGCAGTTTATTTCATACGTAAATGATGACACGAGTGCTGTAGTTGCAAATTAAACTCTATAAAATCCTCCGTTTTTCAAATATATATACAGGGTATTAGTTTTAAAATATACCTAGGACTATTACTACTTTTATACACACTATGATGTGATAATGTGGATACAAATAATAAAGACCAGCTTTTTTCCTCGCATATTAAAAAGTTGCAATAAAAACTACTTCTCGTCTAAATAATTTAATTTACTAGCGTATATAATACGAAAGCAATAATTAAACTAAAAAACATTATTCGGGGAAATTCCGTACCAAATGAGATCATTTCTTAATTAATCATTCAAATATTGATTAGAAAAGCCATAAAGTAGCTTTAGGCTCACTCTACCAAAACGAATTGAAGAAGACTGAGCGTTCAGAGCGTTTTAGTCAGTGAACTACTTGCAAAAATTACATATTTGCTTGGTTAAAAACATTAAAACATCAATTTTGGAATGAAAAAAAAAATGCCATTGACTTGGCATTTTTTTAGGTTAGAAACAAGAGCACTGTAGTCTCTGAAGAAATCGGAAAGGAAAACTAATACAAATACAATGTCATATGTGTATAACTATACAGAACATGTTACTTATAAATATGTATTTCATAAGTGCAATAAATGATTGTGCTTTGAATTATTGAACTGCAAAAATGCCATATTTACACCTTATTTAGCGAAAATCACAACAGAATCGAGATCATGTAGTGTTTTATTTTGTTCTGGTCTAAGCAAATGTGGCAGATCTGAAACGGTTAAAATAGCTCTGCCTAGCTCCAATCCACTTTGGTAGAATTTAGCCTTTAAACTAAGACCGATAAAAAACCTATTAAAACGTCGATAATACAATAATTTTAGTTAGCTATCTTACAACTTAATTTAGCAAGAATTGGCTTAGAGCGCGTTGATGTCTTTTCTTTGGAAAGTTAAAGCCGCCGGCGTATCTATACTCATAGGTATTTAACGAATATTACAGAAAAGTAATATGTATTTATCTGGAAATGTAAAGTTATCTTTGGAAGTTGTGCGATGTTGACTGTTGTTTTATTAATAATCATGTAAGTAATTGTTTAAGGTTAGTTTTTTATTTATTACATTTTATCACGTTACGTCTAAGAGAGTCAAATTAACTAAACACTTAACTAAAATAGTCTTTTGTGACCTTTTTCTGTAAACAACATAGCATACCATTAAAGTAGTGTTCTATTATTTTCTTAATTATGCGTGCTTACTTAAATAAATGTAATTTTGGCACTGTAAAATTGAGTTAGTCTTTTTAATGCTTGATGTTTTATATAAAAACAAAGGTGTAAGGTTTTTTTTATATGTAATCGAATATTTTAAGTACTTAAAAATACACTTTTTCACTTGCTATTCTGAAATGAGTGAACTATTTGAGCCTGCCTGGTATTTACATAATTATATCCTTGTGATACTTCAAGACAATACAACTTTTAAAATGTTTTATTTCTATTGTATAAAAAAAACCAGAAGAATATTAATTATTTTTCGCAAGAAATGGCAAAACCGCCTTCCATCGTGTACAAAATTCGAATATTTCGCTTGAATTGTTTACATTATTATTGATTTATCAAGCTCAGGCTCAGCTGATTTGTAAAAAAATAAATGGACCATTTTGGGAGTATACTTACCCTTTTGAACTAAAAAATAATTTTTTGATTCGGTTCACAATTGGCGAAATTATTGATGTTCACCGTGTACAAAATTCAGATATTTCGCTCCAATTGCTTATATTATTGTTGGTTTTTTCAAAAACAGACCAGCCGATTTATTTAAAATTTAAATGAGACCACTTCGGGAGTTTACCCTTTTGAACTAAAAAATTTTTTCGATTCACAATTGGCGAAATTATCGATGAACACACACAAAAAATACATAAACACGAACATACGAGTAGAACCTCCTCCTTTTTGAAAGTCGGTTAAAAAAGAAAACGGACTCAAAAAGAGTTTCACATTCTTCCAGTTTATTTAAAATGCACAAAAAAAATAGTTATATAATAAAACTGTATTTTACTGTATTAACAATCGACATTTGACACATTAATTACTTGTTATGTCCATTTATAGACTTAAAATAATTTAGTTATTGAATGGTTTAAGATTTGTATTCACTTTCAAGGAAATTTTCTGGTAGGTAAATGTATGTCTGGCTCGCGAAATTGGACAAAGGCGGACAATGTTACAAAAGAAGACAACTCGCTTCAGTTATTTTCTTTGATGTTTAATTAATCATTTATCTGTCATTAGACGTCCACTGCTGGACATACGTCCCTTATGGTGCTCCAACAATAACGGTTAGAATCAACTTACATCCAGCGTAATTGTGTGGTATTCATGAGGTCATTTGTCCATCTCGTGGATCGATGTTTGGATGTTCTATGCTACGCTTTGGTACGTGGTCTCTACTAGAGCATTGTTCAACCTCATCGGTCATCAGTCTTTTGTGCTCTCCATCCATCAGCCATAAGAAGTCCACTGCTGGACATAGGCCTCCCCTATGGATCTCCAATAAGACCGGTTGGAAGCGGCTTGCATCCAGCGCGATCCTGCGGTCTTAATGAGGTCATCCGTCCACCTTGTGGGTGGACGTCCTACGCTGCGCTTGCCGGTACGTGGTCTCCACTCGAGAACTTTTCGACCCCATCGGTCATCAGTCATCCGCGCTATGTGCCCTGCCCACTGCCATTTCAACATGCCAATTTGTGCTATGCGCTCCGTAAACTACCATTTCAAATTGGCAATCCGCGATAGTGAACACCGAGCTTTATTGTGTAAAAACTAAACCTCCATACATAATACATGCGTGTGTAATAAACATTAATAAAGTTATTGCTTATCGGTCAGAAGCACGATAAAAATGCAATGCGTTATTTACGATGAAAGCGTATTTGACAGGAATTTAGGCTTATTGAGTTTTCATGCGATATATTTCATTTTATTTATGGCTAGAAAAAGGCACACATATCTTGTTTTAGTGAGTGATTTGTAAACTCAATTTTTGTTGTCGATTTTAAAACGTATGCTTTTTGGATTGGCGTATAAATACATACAAAGATGAATTTAAAGTACGACTGCAGTAAACTGACGACACAAACTACGAGTACATCTAAAATAGTAATAACAAATACGTTTTAAAACTACAACAAAATACAATCATACAACAAAATACAATACATCTACAACTACTTCTACATCACAGTTAATTAAATAGAGCATTTAATAATCACAGTAATAGTGATACTCCTAATATTAAAACCCACTGCCAATTACCAGCGTGTCTAGCATGCTGGCAACATTACCACGCGAAAGTAGTCGACAGCTGAAATAGCTAAAATCAAACTTTTCATTGATTGCTATGAGTGATAAACGTTATTTATTTAATGTGTTGTTATGAAATTGCCTTTATTAATACTATTAAATATAATATATGTATATATATAGCTAAACAGTTGAGCTACTACTACTTATTATAGAGCAATTTTATCATCCACAGACCCTTGAAGATCTTAAAATAATGCAAATCCTCATGCCCAGTACCAGTTATCTATTATTTCTCTATCGATACAGTAAGCTAGTTATACTTTTAAAAACATTTGAACAATTTATACTTGTTTTATTTTGTCCATTGTTCAGTAAAATCCGCGCGAATTTTCTCATTTTTAACACTTGAAACAACGGAAATATTTAAAGCAAGTGTGTTGTTATGGTAATCATGTGCCATTTTATTTCATGTTTTTGGAATCCGTGCATTTTGGAACTGCATTTTGAAACAAGTTTTTTATCAAGAAAACACGCTTTTTACAATTTCTTATGTTTTGACATTGTTGCAAATAAATGCAAATGTTATGTTTTAAAAGATTTTTAGCAAAATGTGCTTCATGGAGGCATTATTGAAATGGAAGAAACTTTTAAATAAGTTGAGCAACTCAGTAGCCAAGCAAATATCAACACATTTTTATCGATTTTTGTAATAGTAAATGTTTAATGAATAACACATAATGTAAAATATAGTTAAAAGATTGTAGTTCGAAAATCACACGGATCTATACTCGGTTATAATGTATATGAAACATTTTAAGACAATAACTAAATTTGAGTACCATTACTGAATGAAAAAATAATTCACGGATTGTAAAAAAAAGAAATAAGTTCAAGCAAAACTGCGTTTTAATTTTTCTGTTTTACACATTGCTTTCATTTTAAATATATTTTAAGAATAAAGACTAAGAATAACATATTTATTTACCAAAATAACATTTTACAAAACTTGCGCAAATGATACATGAAAATAACTCGAAATTAATTTCTAAATGTGGTTTCTGTAAGTAGGTAGGTACATTGATGACATATTTTGGTTGGTAACACATACTCGTAGTATTAGTTAAACGAAATAATTAAGTGCATTAGGGAAAATAAATCATTATGTTTAGAAGGTAGGTACATAATAAATACTTAAATTTAGTTCATCTACCCTTCTTTGGTGAGCAAATGTGAAAAAACTAGGTAGGTGCCTAAATATTTTGTAATTAGGTAGGTACTACTGTTAAAATTTATGACAAACATTTGCCAATATTGCGCAGTGCCGGTGGGCCCCAAACTAGGCTATGCCTGTATCTTGATGGCCACAATACACTTCCTCTAAAATAATTTAATCGACTCCGTCATTGAGACAATTAAAAGTTTGTTTTAAAGATAACTGATCTTAAAATTTATAAACATTTAAATCTCAACAAAATTGGAGTTTCTATTTGAGTCCTATACCTAATCGAATGAAACAAAAAGTCAGTTCATGCCTTGAAAAAAAGGAAATGGTTCACGCAAAACGGAATGCGATTTACAAATACTAACATTGTATGTAGTAGTAGTAGTTTAAGAAGTTAGCTTAAATAATACTGTAATCTGTTGTGATTAACACATTTATTTTCATTTTTCCAAGTACTTTAATGTAAAGATAAGAAATCCGAAAATAAACATTTTAATCTCAACCATATTGTAGTTTCAATTTGAGTGCTATAATCGAATGAAACAAAAAGTCAGTTCACGCATTGAAAAAAAAAAGAAAAAGTTCACGCGAAACGGAACGCGAAGAGGCGGCACGCAAGCGTCTGCTCCTGTTTTTTTTTTTTTAATTTTACTTTTTTTTCACAAAGGTTGATGCATTGTGAATGGTTATGCATTTTGTTTGTTTTGGATTGAAATATTTTTCGTAACTGGTTGGTATATTTGTGACTGTTAAATATATTGATTTTTGCTGTGGTGTTTATCAGGTGCTAGCATTTTACTGTCTTGGGTATAAAATATAGGCCATGTAATTCTTAAAATGATGATCTTTAAACATGATTTTAAAATTACGTTTTGAAAGAAAACCAACAGATATTATTTTTAATATTTTAAAGAAATTTTCGTGTTTCGTGATGTTTTATAATGTTAATATTGATTTTAATATACTTCAAAATAAAGAACTATGAATAAAAAAAAAATTATGAATAAAATATTTTATTTTTTCAGTTTTACGCCCTTGTCAATATTTTTTTACGCGATTTATTATATTTTTAAAATTGTCACCGTCATAGTTAAGAATAAGTCTAAAAGTACACATCAAGTCCTAGTCATGCCTAAATAAAGGTAGCTGACACTTTACAGAAACGTCTATGAATTTTTAGTAGCAATATAAATATAAACTCTCTTCACCACAATATAATATGACTTACTAGTGCACGTAACGTGCTCAGGCAAAAGCTAGTTTAAATTAACTATTACTAACACAGACAAGTTTCACAAAATAATAGGGCAGGTGTACTGGCTTTGGCCACCTTAGTGTCAATGATTGTGTAAACAAATTTAGTGTGTAGGTGTAGTGTAATACCTATAGGTAATATTTTTAAAGAAATTTCCTAAATTTTGACATTCAAACAACATTATTTATGATGTTGGGTACATTGTTTATACTCGTAATTAATCTATCTTAGCAATAATTTGGACATCTAATGACCAATGGCCAAAGTCGCTTCATCTATACAATGGAAAAATAATGCCGCCGCAACATGATTTTTTCATGCTCCCGTCAAATACCTATTTAATAGTTGTTTACTAGTTTCATTATATTTCACGTACACGCATCCACTTTCACAATCCTCACACCTACTGGGTCGAGAATCTTCGGTATAATATAACAAATCGGCTTTTCTATAAGTCCCATTAGTACAAAAGCCTGCTCGTAACTCACTCTTGGCATCCCTGAAGACCTTTCACCTGTTACTGCATTACATTTCTCACACATTTGTAAATGTGCAAGTGTGCAGTGTGTAAGGCATATAGTTAAAATAGGTTGAATCTTACTTCTTATCGGTCATTAAAATGTTGAAAAATGTATTATTTTTTGCCAAAAATGAGACAACCGACTTTATGCGACCGAGATTAGAGTTGATTTTTAAAAGTATTATCTATCAAGCAAAAAAACAATCATTGGTTCATAAATCGAACATAGTCATGCATTTTTATAGTATGTAATCCTTACATAGTATAAAATAAAGTCGCTATTTTTGTCTGTTTGTTTGTCTGTATGGTTAAATCTTTAAAACTACGCAACGGATTTTGATGCGGTTTTTTTTAATGGATAGAGTGATTCAAGAGGAAGGTTTATATGTATAATACACCTGTGCGAAGCCGGGGCGGGTCGTCTAGTATAAATATATATCTCATAATATAATTAATAAAATTTACACTAGTAACTGTGCCAATATCACAAAAAGACTATAGCTACTCATAAAGTAAAACTCCATCGTGCACAGTAATCAAAATCCTGCAAAATGTCGACTATTTATTATAAAAACTACCTTTCACAAACTCAAATTCAAAATCAGATTCAAATCGCCACGTTTTTTAATTTAAAAACCTATCAAATATTTTACACACGCACTATAAATTATAACACCAAACATTTAGAATATTCTGTGACTTTGTATTAATTACAAATGAGGAGCTCCGGAACAAAAGCCGATAAATCCACTTTTTATCTGATTTTTTTTATTTTTTTTTCTGTTAGTCATAGTACTTATACATAACATACATCACTAGGTCGCAGCAGATCTCGTTAAAAACGTACTAAATAAGGCTCTAAAGATGGGCAGCCGGTCCTAAATCCGACAAATACACGAATTTTATAAGAAATTTTGATTTTCGGAACAAATACCGACAAATCCTATACAAATTCTCGATGATTTTTTTCTGTTCGGACCATTTACCGACATTTACGACAAATGTTTTATTTTTTCGAATGAAAAGACGGTAGCAATGTCTTTTCGAAGGGTAGAAATCATGAAATAACACCTGAAAGACAGTTATACATCTATCAATCGAGTGGGTGTTTTTTGTTCTTTTAAGTCAGTGAGGAGATTTTATCAGCGGTTGAGATACAAATAATAATTTTCTAATAAAATTATGGATGTGGAAGAACCAAATGCTACTGTGGCCGAAATTGGATTCGAAAAAGCCAAAGTTCAGTGGGCTGAAGACATGTCTGGCCGAGGTTCTGTTGAGGTGGGTTCAGCTCTTCTGCACTATCTCAACGAGCTGGACCTGGCTGGTATATCTAAACTCAGATTGTTCTGTGACGGGTGTGGAGGACAAAACAAAAACTCACATATGTGCACACTTTATTATTCTGGCTGGTAAATAAATTTTCAAGAAATTCAACTGACGTTTACGGTTCGCGGCCTCAGTTTTCTGCCAGCAGATCGTGTCTTTGGTAGTTGAAAATATTGAAGAAACATTTGGTGACAAAAAAAAAACAGACAGACAGAAGAATAGAAACAATAAGCAATGTTTTTGTCTAAGTATTTCGATTACAAAACTACACTATAATTATTAAATAAAATAACTATGTATTTTATTAACTTTACCCATCCATAAAACCAAAAAAAATATAAAATGGAAAAGTCGGTAATTACAAATATAGCCGTTCAAATCCCGATAATTACATTAGGGTTGGACCAAAACGCGACAATTCCATATTTAAAACTAAAATTGTAGCAAAACTATTAACACTAGATTTTTTTAATATTACCTATCTGAAAGCCCACGATACAAGCCATATTTACGTTACAATAGTTTAACAAATATCATAATTATTTCTACGTAAATCATTCATTTGTATTTTCTGTAAAAATACGAAAAGTGGATTTATCGGCATTTGTTCCGGAGCTCCTCAAATAATACATCGTATATCAAGTCGGTTAATCCTTTCTCAATTTATTGCTATATTATTGTGATCGTAAACACGGTTGTAGGTTGTAAAATATTTGATTTCACCGCACAGTTTTGGCTTTATATATTTTACACGTCAACTTTGTAACAATTCTTGTCGCGTTTTGTTATGTTCCTTGAAGAAACTCTCTTACTTTTTGCTTAGATTAATATCACTTTTTAAAAGTTTACGATTTTTGACCGACTTCCAATGAGGTTCCAAGGAGGTTCTATGTGGGTCTGTATGTATTTTTTGAAGTGAAACTTCTATGCGACTTCCAACAAGGTTGCGTTAAACGTTTAACGCTACCATTGAGGGGGTATGAAATCACTGTTGCGTCGAAGTTTCACTTCTTCCACGCGGAGGGACTCCACCTGCACTTTTTTTTTGAGTGTGTCTATATCTATAATTCCGCCAATTGTGAACCGAATCGAAAAAATATTTTAGTTCGAAAGGGTACAGACTCCCGAGGTGGTTTTTGAAATGTCAACAATGATGTAAACAATTCGAGCGAAATATTCGAACTTTGTACACGATGGAAGGCGGTTTTGTCATTTTTCGCGAAAAATAATTATTGTCTATTTTTATCTAATAATAACAGAAATAATACGGACGTATGGACTTTATAAAATGCGATTTATTTAACATTATATAGTGATATTTTTTGTGATTTTCGCCGCTACTAGTACCTACGCTTATGACACTTAAGTTTTGTTGAATCGTAGATATAGATTTCTGGGATAGCAAAATTATCTGGTAGTGATTTGAATTCGGAATTTCGGTGACTTTTATTATACAATCTGTCCACTGACCGTTTGATGAAATGTAGTACATAAATTAATTCTTTAATTCTCATTACGTTCTGGTCAGTAACGCTTTTAGTTTAGAAGTAAATCAAACATAAAAACTGAAGGACTACCGCTAAAAATAAAGCAACAAAAACAATTCTTGGAAAACTTAGTTTACCAACACTAATTCGATTGATTTTAGTTCTTCTCTGTCCTTCAAATTAGAGTCTGCATAGCAGTCAAATTCGGACATAGAGCTTTTGATTCCAATGCACTAAGAGATTATTTCAATATTTTTTTCTGTGTTCGATGCGGTTTTATCGCATGTGATTAAAAAAGTCAAACAATTTTCAAACCAGGCTAATACAGTTCTATACCTGTATGAAATCTAGGTAAAAATGGAAGAGTAAATCAGGGCAGATAATTACAACGTATCATTTACAACCTCTATTAATATTGAAATACAATTTCTAAGTCTCACGTATGATGTAATTTTGTTATGCAACTCGCTAGTAATTGAAGATGTATTGAACTCATAAAACGTACGATTATAAAACGCATCAGATACATATAAATTAAATTGAACAGTAAAAGGTGCTTTAATAAACACAAACTTGAATATTGCGGTTGTGTAACAGATGGCTCGAAATTACAGAATGACAATACAGTAGTAGTACAGTGCGTGCCGGATTATTGGAATGTTTGGATTACTGGGTTATAGATAAATTATCATAATAAAGAAAAAAAAAAAGCATTTTATTAAGATAACTTGTTATATGTATGAGCGTGCATAAAGAGAATTATAATGCATGAAATGCACGGGAACGTGATAAGTTTTGAGGTTAGTCTGCTAGACGATGCGGCGACGACGGAGCGCACAGTCGGATTATTGGACGTACCGGTCTATTGAGGTGCCGAATTAGTGGGGTTACACTATAACATTGCGCATTGCGTTGTGTCAGACAATAAAAACCTTTAAATTATGGATGAAATTATCGATTTGTTGTAACTATGTAAGTTTTTCATTATAAAAATTATTAAAAACTAGCTTTTGCTCGCGGCTCTGCTCGCGTGATTTAATGTTTGTGCTATCCATGGGAATATTTTATTTTTCCGAAAAACAAGTAGGTAGCATTTGACAGTTTCCGTCTTTCAAACTATGTCAATGCCAAAAATCAAGCTAACCCGTAGCTCCGTTGATGCGTGGCAGAGGAACAAACCAACAAACACACTTTCGCATTTATCATATTAGTAAGACAATAAAAACCTTAAAATTATGGATGAAACTTACTGTCTCTTCAATTCTGGACTTTTAAAATACAATATACAGAAGATTAGAACGAAAAACGTTTATTCATTTCTTTAGTTAATTTATTTTTGAATCCATGGGAATGGCACCTAGTAGTTAGTTATCACGAAAAATCCACTGAATCGATTCAGATGAAACTTTGCAATAGTAATGCTTATATAGGTACATCAAAATAACACATAGGCTATAATATAATCCAATACGACACAATAATATCTTCAAAATAATGCCTCTTCTATACTACTGCATAGCTTAAGGGCTATAATGCAGTACTCATCATTTCCAATGTTCACTTTTAGTAGCACTTTCACAGATACTAAATATATTATGTGCAATATGTTGTTGTTGGACTTTCTCTCTCACACATTTCCTGTAAAACATAAGTACCAGATGATTCAGTATAATGTAAAATTGTTTAATAATTTTAGAACAATTTTTTTCGTCCATCGCTATGTCGTCAGCCGGGACGTCCCGTGTTGGAATTTTGTCCCATACATTTTTCCCAGTTCCCATATATTTTTGAGTTAGTTTCATTAGAAATAAGATATGCTTGAAACATTTGCAACCATTACACTATATTTACTTAATAGGGTTACTAATAGTCAACTTAATGAACAATTCTGATTATAGGACTAAATAAACCGAAAAATTGCAGAAAAAATACATGTAACAGCTGATTCATTTAGTGATTCTAAGATTGATCCTCTTTAGGATCAACATAATATGTTTATTCTGAAGAGATATATCCTAAAAACATCCTATAGAGATTTAAAAGATGATGTTTAACATTATCTTGTACATTTTTTTTTTGTACAAGATATAACTAAGTAGGTACCTACGGTTTAATGACGCAGAGACCATGTCACGCTCTTTTGACATAGAAACTAAATATAAATGATGATGTTTTACCTATTTAGATACCCGCTAATTCTTTAAATTCATCCATTAAGTACTGTTAGTAAGTTCGTATAGGCCGAGTGGCAAGCCCTGGTGTCAGATATTTTAAGCCTGACATAGCCATGTCAGACTCAACGGTTAGCGTCTACAACTGAGCCCTACCGCGGCTCGGATGACACGTTAAATTGTAGGTTTCGGTTCTAGACTCTGCCTGTATATTTTAAAGTCAGTATCTATAGACTTAGATCAAAAAGCTTCTCATAGTTACGAACCACCTTTGATTAGGAAAGGTTTATAAAATGTTGTGTAACTTCATAACAAAATTTATCCTGCGTACACAATTAATACATAACCTAACCTATAGGTACTTACTTACTGTAAAGCTCCCGTGCACTGCCGTAGAAGGGCACGGATCCACAGGTTGCTAAACCACTAATGAAATGACGCTTGCTATGTGTACTTCGCCTTACGTTACAGGAAATTGGATAACGATGAGTGAAGCAATGAGAAGTTGTTTGACCAAAACTGGTATAGAAACCATAACACTATCGTAGTAATGTTTTATGTGTGCTAAAAGTAACTTTTACCTGCGGCTTCGTTCCCTCAATATAAAAAAAAAACGCAGACATTTATAAAATATAAAGACACTGAAAAGGTGTTTTGTCAACCTTTCACACAGCAATTAAGTGACTGACTGACTTGATTTTTGCATGAATTCAATTCAAAAGTTAGAGAGTAAAACAAATCCCAAAGTGTTTTAACTGGTTTGTTTATTACTCCATAGCAGCAACGGAGAGACGGATCGATTGATTTTTTGCAAATTATGTCATTTATATTAAAAATTCATCTCACACGTTTTATTTGGTCAGAGTCATACGTAGATGATAACACTTTATCATTAAGATAGTGAGATGATAAAGTAAATTCGTATAGAGCGGGTGGCTAGCCCTGGTGTCAGAGTTTTTAAGCCATCTGCAGGTGAAACGGTTAAAACAACCGAGACCTATAATTTAACATGTCACCCGAGCCACAGTAGCGCTCAGTCGGAAAATGCCACCCGCGGTCACCCATCCAAACACTGACTGTGCGGAACGTTGCTTAATTTCGGTGATCGCTGACAAACATTCAGTGACAAACACAGTGAGATGATGATGAGACACACCACAATATTGAAAAGAATCTCACCGAGGAGCAGTTAATAGTTTAATAACGTAGAAGTTAAATAACCACCTTTTACCTAATGGTGAACGGGCGGACGTGGGGCCGCCGGGTCAGAGTTAGAAATGAGGTATCGATGAGCCACACGGTGAAAAGTAGTTAGTCCCTCACTATGGGCTTTATTATTAAACTCTAAGTAGCTCTATGAGTTTAATGCTATAAGTATGGTTCGAGTCTTATTTATATAATCGGGAATCAGGAGATCTGTAGAAGAACCTAAGTAACCGATAGCTGTTGTAGCGTAGTTTGACTGGGTGTTTGTCAGCGATCACCTAAGTCTCTCACTATGGGCTTTATTAGTAAACTCTCAGTAGCTCAATAAGTTGAGACTATATGTATGCTTCGAGTCTTTTTTATATAATCGGGAATGAGGAGATCCGTAGAAGAACCAAAGTAACCGATAGTTGTAGCGTAGTTTGACTGGGTGTTTGTCAGCGATCACCTAACTCTCTCACTATGGGCTTTATTAGTTAACTATAAGTAGCTCTATGAGTTTAATGATATCAGTATGGTTGGAGTCTTTTTTATATAATCGGGAATCAGAGAGATCCGTAGAAGAACCAAAGTAACTGATAGATAGTTGTAGCAAAGTTTCACTGGGTGTTTGTCAGCGATCACGTAAGTCTCTCAGTATGGGCTCTATTAGTTAACTCGAAATAGCTCAATGAGTTGATGGGCTATTTGTATGGTTCGAGTCTTTTTTTATATAGTCGGGAATGAGGAGATCCGTAAAAGAACCAAAGTAACTGATAGATAGTTGTAGCAAAGTTTCAATGGGTATTTGTCAGCGATCACGTAAGTCTCTCAGTATGGGCTCTATTAGTTAACTCGAAATAGCTCAATGAGTTGATGGGCTATTTGTATGGTTCGAATCTTTTTATATAATCGGGAATGAGAAGATCCGTAGAAGAACCAAAATAACCGATAGTTGTAGCGTAGTTTGACTTGAGTGTTTCTCAGCGATCACCTAAATTCAACAACGTTCAGCACCATCAGTCTTTGGATGGGTGACCGCGGGTGACATTTACAACCGAGCGCTACTGTGACTCGGATGACACATTAAATTGTAGGTTTCGATTTTATGAACCGTTTAGCCATGCCTTCAGGTTACTTAAAAACTCCAACACCAGGGCTAGCCACCCGGCCTATACAAACTTACGTACCGATAGAGAATTAATTAACAGTTGACTTTGTCGGGGCCCAGACCTATGGGGTTAAAGTTATCGAGTGAAGATCACGTACAACCGTCCACCCGCAAAAATAACAGGAAATCTCATCTCTATTTTGATTTCAACCGAATCTTATTGGAGACCTAAAGGGGAGGCCTATATCCAGCAGTAAACAGCAGAGGACTGGTGACTGATGGGACTAAAGCATTTTTGAGTTAAGACCATATATACCTAGCGCAGCTGAGGATGTCAACCCGCAGTTGTAAATTGCTTTCAATCGGCCATTTTGAACATGTATAGTGGAGGCTTATGTCCTCCAGACCCTCCAGTAGATATTTTTTGTCTGAAATAATGATTACAAAATAAATACATTTTACCTAATGGCGAACATGCGGACGTGAGTTCGCCGGGTCGATATTAGAAATGAGGTACCGATTAGCGAGACGGTAAGCAACTGGTCATTTACTGTTTCTCTACGACAGACATATTCTAAGACACCATTGTATGTGTTGATCATTATCTACAAACCCGAGGTACCACGCATATATGCCAGTTATTCAATCGCCCCAGAGTCGTGTGCCTGTGCAAGCATTGACAGCCTCGGTGACCGCGTGGTTTTAACCCTGACTCCTGCGCTATGGGACGTAGGTTCGATTCCCATCTAGGGCACCCATTTTTTGGGTATCCAATCATCAGCCGTAGGACATTCACTGTAGGCCTGTAGGAATTCCCAATGAGCCCGGTTGGATGTTTCCAACTTCTTGTGGTCTTAGTTCATCGTTAACGGAAAAAAATGTGAATTTTAAAAATATTTTTGTGTAAATAGATGCATCCATTTTTTTGGGATATTGGGAACCCCCTTGAATATTTATTTTGTTCTCTTTTTAGTATTTGTTGTTATAGCGGCAACAGAAATACATCATCTGTGAAAATTTCAGCTGTCTAGCTATCATGGTTCATGAGATACAGCCCGGTGACAGACAGACAGACGGACAGACGGACATCGAAGTCTTAGCAATAGGGTCCCGTTTTTCCCTTTAGGCACGGAACCCTAAAAACTAAGAACGTTTGTTATCATTAGAGCTTTTTAACATACTGTACGAACATACTTGTAACTCGTACATAAATTCAAACTTCCTAACTCAAAATAAATCTTCTAAACGGCTACATACATCCCGACTGATATACGCTAGATAAACAGTAACATATTTACCTTATTGTTGGACCACAATGGGCCATTATAAACGATTACATGCACACAATCTCTCGATTAGACAATATGAATATTTACAATAGCGCTTAGTTTACATTGTATGTCATTCCTCTTAGTTTAAATTGATACCTACTGAATTAACGTTTGGGAAATTTTGGTTTTTAAAAAAATATGTTAACTGAACAAATAATATTGGCCGGTTTAATAATTCACTGTTGAACATAGACCTACTTACGGCGGACGATTGACCCTCGTCCACCAAGTCGGTCTAGTGCAGATTTGATTATTTGCTTACGTCATTGTATTACTATGGAGGTATGCAGGTTCCCTCACGATGTTTTCTTTCACCAAAAAGATAGCGGTGTAAAGATCCGTACAAAAGACTCATAGAACTCATTGGTTGGACCGGGATTTGAACCCTCGACCTCGCGATTTTAAAATCAGACACTGAAATTATAAACAACTTATTAGATTTTCAGATTTTTGTTATTTTTTTCAAAAACAAAACAAATAATCTGCCAAGTACGAGTCAGACTAGCGCATGAGGGGTTACGTACTGTATGGAAGCCCCCTTTAATATTCTTTATTTTAATTACTTAATTTTGAAGTGAATATACCTACAATTCAATATTCGATGAATATTTCAAGCATCTACCTATTGTTCTTTTTAATATAGAGCAAAAAAAAAATACGTTATTGTATGAGAGCCCCCCTTAAATATTTATTTCATTCTAATTTAATTATTAATTTTTCAAGTGAATTGCAACTAAATATTTTGTTAATATTTCAAGCGTCTACCTGTTACCATTATTAATATCGAGCGAGAAACGGCATAAAATTCAGGTTTATTGTATGGGAGCTCCCCTTATTTTTTTTTTTTTTTCGTTTTTAGTATTATTGTTGTTATAACGGTAACAGAAATACATAATCTGTGAAAACTTCCACTTTCTAGCGATCACGGTTCATGAGATACAGCCTAGTGACAGACAGACAGACAGACGGACAGCGGAGTCTTAGTAATAGGGTCCAGTATTTACCCTTTGAGTACGGAACCCTTAAAGGGGAACATGAAAATCGGTTCGGAGTAATTTAACGCGTAACATTACAAAAAAACAAAAAATTATACGACCGAATAGTGAACCTCCTTTTTTGAAGTCGGTTAAGATAATACTTTACCAATAGCCCTAGTGTAAACAATGCTTTAGAAGTCACGATCTGGAAAATAATATCGTTACAAGATGTAGAGTTAGAGGTTTTCTTACAAATTTATTAACACTATTATCTCGTGTACAATGTAGAATTTTGTAGCGTTTTATTATTAACGCTATGCTATTATAATACAAAGGTAATATTATACGACTTCCATTGAAACGGTAAGCAGCACCAACTTTAGAACTGTTAATTGTGATCAGCTAAGAAAAACAAACGTCAGTAACTAAGCGTTCTGATGAGAATTTAACGAAACACATAATTTAGTCTTCAAGGGCTGTAAGTTTAATGATCATGACAATATCAATTTAAGGGTTAATAAATAATGATCTAAACAATTTTTCTTTGAAATTTTTAGTCAAAATTTAAATTTTACATGGTAGTTTGTCTTCATAAAACTTTTGGCAGTCGTAGAAAATATTCAGATTTTCTGTTACTTTACTTATCATTACTTTTTATCTTTATAAACTTGCATTGTAAATTTTAAATGAGTTTCAATTGTCATTTATAATTATGAATAATCTTTAAATAAACTTTGGACATTTTTATTAATTTCAATATTTTGTGTGGCCAGTTTCTGAGTAAAATGTATTGGGCAAAGAAATGGGTAAAAATATACACTAAGTATGACAAATTATTGGCTGACGTATTTTTTCCGTTTATGAGTTTCTGACCAGCAACGTTACCTTATAGCGGACCATTCTAACAGTTCCCATATAATACGGGTATTCTAATTTGCTCCTATAATTTATAATAGAAGTTCTATTACGTTTTGCTTTTAAAAGGAGAATAAGCAATAAAAATATAAGACGTCGTCATTTTTAATAGGCACGTATTTAGTTTTAGTGCTCCTATATTTTTCTCTATTGTTGTGGCAATTTGAAAGTTTTTGTGACAAAATCGTATTTTATTGTCAGATAAGTACAGTTTTTAATATTTTTAAGAAACGGGGATATATTGCGTTTCCTGGATGATAACTAAATAACTTATTTCTTTCCCTTTTGTGGTTTAGTTTTTAGGATTCCGTACGCAAAGGGTAAAAACGGGACCCTATTAATAAGACTCCGACGTCCGCCTGTCCTTCTGTCTGTTGAACAGTCTCAGTCAGTTCTGTCAGTTGTTGTCTGTGACAGTTGAAATTTTCAAGAAGAAGGTGAATTTCTGTTGCCGCTAAAACAATATACACTAAAAACAGGTCAAATAATTATTTAAGGGGGGTTCCCATACAACAAACGTGATTTTAGGAGTTTTCTAGCTCGCTTTTAATAACGGCAAGAGGAATGGGGATAAGGGGGCTTTAACACGGAACCCTTTGTGCGTGAGTTCAACTCGCATCTGCCCGACTTTTTTTAATAACTTCTCCAATACTACTATTGTGTAAATGCAATATCAAGAGATCGATTTCGTATCGATACAGATACGTATCGTTCTAGACTCAACCTAAAAACAAGGAGTAAAAGTGGCGACTTAGCATTCAAATCATGTAGACACTTTATGACACACTTTGTGATTAATATTGTATTGATACGAAAAATCTAGTGTAAAATCAAAATGTCTACAACGTAAAATATTGTATGACGCAGATTGGCCTCAAGACGACAAAACCCTATAACAATTTACTGTAAATTCAAATATAAATAATATTTACAATTAAAGTATAGCACAGGTGTCACTCACGCTTTATTTTAGTAAATAACTGCTACTATAGTTTCGATCGCTTTTGGCCATCTTTTTCAAGGTTGGAGTACTAGCACGCAGGCTCGTCTCGCATAGCTATGCGACCTTGAAAAGGATAGCCAAATGCGATCGAAACTATAGTAGCAGTTATCTACTAAAACAAAGCGTGAGAAACACCTGTGCTAAACTTTAATTAAAATGTGCAATAACCACGCTAGTTCCATAATCAAGTAATATTTAGGTTGTAAATAATTAACGCTAAAACTATCTCTATTCAACTACTATGTGTACTAAGCAATAGTTTCTTCAACCATTTCTTGCAGAACCATTTTCCGTAGAGAGCAAAGTGTTCGTCCATCACTGACAAACTGACTGACGTCGTATTTAGACACCGCTGGGTGCCCGCAACAATTAATATTTGAGTGGTAGAGAGATCATCTGGTTTGGTTGGGTTTTCCGTGATAGAAATTAGATATCATAATCGTTGTTTTAGGCATGTTCACTGAAGAACATAAATTTGCCTTAAAGATTGTCAAAGAGAACGGTTAGACTTCCTACGTTGCGCTTGCCAGTATGAGGAGATTTATGCCAGTAGGGAAACTCGAGAATTTTTAGACCCTTATTCTTATTCGATGTGGGGGCGATTAGTCCTGCACTGACGTTCAGCATGGGGTGTTTTGTGCAAAATCAATTAATTTCTAGAAATTCAATTTCAATCAATTTTTAGACCCTATTGGTTATCACTCTTCAGTGCTATGTGCCCGCCACAATTTATATTTGAGTGGTTGAGAATTTGGTTGGGTTTTTCGTGATATAAGTCATCTTCGTAGTTATTTCAGCCATAGGACGGTACTGCTGGACATAGGCCTCCCTTATAGATTTCCAATGAGACCGGTTGGAAGCGAGTTGCACGTAGTGCGATCGTGCGTATGGATGTCTTACGCTACGTTTGTTAGTATGTAGTCTCCAGCAGAGAACTTTCAGACGCTATCGGTTATCATTCTTCATTGATATGTGCTCTGCCCACCGCCACTTCAATTTGCCACACCGCTGGGTAAACTCAGTTAACTTTGGTCAAACTACAAATTTCGTGAAAATTAAGTCTATATTTCCTAATATCAAAGAGTGCTACATATTTGTTTACACTTTCAGTTAATGGTCTTACTACAAAAGTTATAAGCACGCTTTGGACACTGTTTAACAGAACAAATTGCACGGTTAAACAGTGTTTAAAAATAAATTATAATGAAATTGTTATAATGTCAAAAATGAACTGTCGAATCAAACAAATGTCAAATCGATTTTTTTTCCACCTCCTTTATTAAGGTGGTAAGCTAGGGCCTTGATATATCATGCGGGCTAAGCCGCGGGCAAAAACTAGTCACTCATGATTAAGCTTTTGGATATCTGTATATTAAAACATCTGTTTGCATGTGTGTGTGGATGAATACAGAATTTACTTATCTATCAATATATTACTTACCTCTACTAAAAAATGAAATATTATAACTTTCCAACCAACTGTTTTATATGCAATCTAGACAAGTAATTAAGCTCGAAGCCTGTGTATTCTTCGTAAGCTAAGAACCTCTCAGCGATCCCCAGGTCGTGGGAAACAATAGCTCAATCATAGTAATGCGTGCGCGCACCTGTCCACCCGTCCGACGTCTGTCGTGGAACGCGGTACTATGGGTTTTCGAAGAATGTTTTTTTTTTTTTCAAAATCGTAAAATTGGTCTTAAGTTTGTTTTTAAACACATACATTATCATAGACTGTTGTGTTTTAATATAGCTAGGAAACTTTGCAACTTTAAAGGATAAATGATTTTATTAGTTACTAGCGACCCGCCCCGGCTTTGCACAGGTGTGTTATACATATAGACCTTCCTCTAGAATCACTGTATCTACTAAAATAAACACATCAAAATTTTTTTTTTCGTATAGGATTGCGTTTGACTACTGTTGAGTAGTTTTAAAGATATAAGTATACATGGGGACAGACAGCGGGAAGCGACTTTGTTTAAACTATGTAGTGACAACACACTACCGCACGGACACAGACTGTGTTTCGATTTTGAGACGCTATTTTTATTTTGTAAAGGTACGTTTTATATTCTGTCCATGTTTATATTAGGTAGCTTAGAATAATCATTGAATGTCATTTATGTTATGCACAAAAATAAAAAAATTATAACGAACTACAAAAAATCTACTTGCATCTTTAAGTTATCAATAACCAATTAACTTATCTTTAGACCATGAAGGTCTAGATATTATGTCTAGAGTTCAGAGGTCTAGAGTCTAGACATAATTCAAACGCTCAAGTCAGCAAGTCCACTGCCTCTCAAACACATTTTCTTTTAATAGGCTCTCAGACGGAAAAAAAAAAACTCGTTTAATCAGACTATTTATTCGAACGATTTGATGCATTTTAATCTCTAAACACTCTGTATTTTGGGAGAATCATCATAAAACATGTTTGAAAAAACATGATTTGACTTTTTAAATATAAAGTGAGTCAAAATACTACATTGTTATAAGCTAACCTAATTGAAAATGCGCAGGATTTGAAGATGTTCCAGTTTTATCGGAAAACAATAAGGAAACTGATTCAGACAGCGATTCGCACTCTCTCTCAGACAATCACTACTTGTAACAATACATTACCTACTCGCAGTTACACGGAAATAATATGTGCTAAGGTGAATTCACTGGGTCAGTGCACGAAATTCAAATATTTTTGTGTTTTTGCAATTAACAGATAATAAACTAAAATGACCAGGTAGTGTTTTCGAGGTATACTTCTAAAATCCAAAATAAAAATAAAATCCAGTTTAGACACGAAGCGAAACAGCCGTGGTGGTCTAGTGGTAGTGACCCCCGCCTCACAATCATAAGGCCGTAGTTTCATATTCCGGACCCGTACCAATGAGTTCTTCGGAATTGACGTACGGAATTTAACACCACTGGCTTTTCGGTGAAGGGAAACATCGTGAGGCAACCTGCATTCGTCCGTAGAAAAAATTCGATGGCGTATGTGAATCCACCAACCCGCACTAGGCCAGCGTGGTGGATGCGGCCCAATCGTCCTTCGTGGGTAGGCCTACGTCCTGCAGTGGACTATTAAAGGCTGAGACAGTTAGACACGAAAGTGCATTAGTTAAAGCTAAGGTGAAAATCAGTTGATACACTTTTGTGCATAGACTGGCCATACTATTTTGGATTTTATATACGAGTATATAGGTATGCACCACGTAAACACAACCTGGCCATGGCCGTTTAGTGAGTTTTTGTAGACTAATAATGTGGCCATTATGAGGGCGCCATCCTAAATTGAATAGCAAGTTGTAATGTTGCTGTTTTTTTTTCTTACCATATGCATATGAAAGAGAGAGCAGTATTCTAAATTGATAATGAATTTAGGATGGCGCCTTCAAAATCGGCCACAATACCCACAATGCGCAATGAGTAGTTTCACTGTCAATGGCAATAAATACAAAAATATTTGAATATCGCGCGCTTACCTAGTGAATCCACTTAAGGCTTGTTTACACTTTGATTAGTGATTAGTGCAAGTGATAAGTGATTAAAAGTCAGTCAAACACTCGGTCTAATCAATCAGTGTCCACACGTGATTACTATTAATCACTAATCATCTGCACTTATCACTAATCCAAGTGTAAACAAGCTTTTACCTCAGGACCCTGAAAAAAATGTCGGGAAAGAGTTGGATACAAGTCACTTCAAATTTCCTAACAGCTTTTCCAACCAGTCTTTTAAAAAACTAGCTAAACTTGGACCTTGATTCTCTATTCACATAATAACTTACCAAGTATTTTTATTTTTGTGTATTTTGTTTGGAACATTTACAATTATGTCATTGATACGATATGATTTTTTAGGGTTCCGTACCCAAAGGGTAAAAACGGGACCCTATTACTAAGACTCCGATGTCCGTCTGTCCGTCTGTCTGTCTGTCTGTCTGTCTGTCTGTCTGTCTGTCTGTCTGTCACCGGGCTGTATCTCATGAACCATGATAGCTAGGCAGCTGAAATTTTCACAGATGATGTATTTCTGTTGCCGCTATAACAACAAATACTAAAAATAGAATAAAATAAATATTTAAGGGGGGCTCCCATACAACAAACCTGATTTTTTAGACGTTTTTCGCTCTATATTAATAATGGAAACAGGTAGATGCTTGAAATTTTCACAGAATATTTAGTTTTATATTCACTTCAATAATAAAATTAAAATAAATAAATATTTAAGGGGGGCTCCCACACAGTATGGAACCCTCCGAGCGTGAATCCGACTCGTACTTGGCCGATTATTTTATGAATGTCACTTGTCAGACACCAGGGCTAGCGACCCAGCCGATACGAACTTACTTTACTTGAAATATAATTCTACATCTAACACTTTTAATAAAACTAGTTATTTCTTTAATTTGTGCTATGTTCGTTTTAGAGTGAGCGTACACTATTAGGCTGACTAAAAAGTAGCTGTTTGACGACGTAAATTAAATTAAATTTTAACTCGTAGCACGTTCATAGTTACCCTGTTGATCGATTTCTTATAGTAATCCAGATCGGTCGGTCGGTCCATTTGTCTGTCATAGTATCTAAACATCAGTTCGCCGCGTTCAACACTTTATTATCATCACAGATTGTTATTTAGTTGCTAATAACAACTTTGGAACCACAGAGTTTGGAACGATGGGTCAGACATCAGACTGCTTGGTTTCTTAAAGTTTTTAATGGTGTTTGTGTGCAAAATGAGAAGGAAAGATTTTTTTTTTGTTTGTAAGGACGTGTATTCATTTTAACTAATTTACTCTGATTTATACTGGGTTAAATTGATCATGGTCGAAGGTTATTTTTGACACGAAACATTATAAATGACTGATATCTAGATTTCCATTTTCCTTTACAAATGTTTACAAACGTTTGTTTTGTACATAAGTACCTATATTAGTTCTGGTTTCATAATTTTTTAATCTGTGTTACTACACAATTTTCCCAGTTATTTCGTTTAAATATTAAATTACTGGATCTATTCTTACTTAAAACGCTATGCTTCTTTTGTCAAAAATTGAGATAATTTAATATGAATGTGTAAGACCTGTCTAAGTTAATAGTGTTTTACTATTGCAGCCTATAAATCCTTGCTGTCTATAAAATGCAAATAAGACCAAACTGTAATCTACAATAACACCGTCACAGTATCACTAATAATAAATAGTGTGGGCGAGTCTGACCGACTTTTCGTCTTATTGTCGTGCGTAATGCTTGACTTTTTTTGATCAGGTTTTTTGAATTACGAGTACAGTATATACTTGCAGAAGTGACATCTCCGTTTATTCTATAGGTTATGTGAATCAGAACATACTGTTCAAAATCTGTGTGTCGGATAAGTGGTTGATAGTAAAAAGTATGAATACCAAAATTATTCCATCAATATTCAATGTACCTAAGTGTCAAAATTGTTCCATATTTTTATTGAATATTTAAAAATTTAATTTTACACACATGTGTTATTTTTGATCCCTCAATTGTATTGGCATGAAAATGATAGGCATCATTCTCGATTTCAATTACTGATACTTATTTTTTTGTGTTTTGATAAAGAAAAATAAATAAATAAAGCATAACTTTTAAAGCATACCCATGTTAGTTTTGAATCATTTATATTTTAAGGAATAATATTTATCCTAACGCTTGTGCACTGCACAGCTAATCACGCGTCTCCTTTTAGCATGTTTATTTTTTTTAATAATTAAGGCTGGACAAACTTCTCGTCAGTCAGTCGCGAATGACAGATGAGTTGTCTTATATTTTTAATTGTATGATTAATTGGTCGTCTTTAATGTCTCCGGAGCCATTTTTAAAATTATCGTGTATGAGTACGTGTCTACGCATTGTTCAACAAGCGCGTCAGCTTTTTAGGCAAATGTACCTATTTAAATTAAAAATAAATCTCATATAAAGTATTTTTTTTTTCACTAACATTTAAAGAGTATAAGTTAGCAATGTATGTTTAGTGTACCACCCAAAATAGCTACTTACAAACCCATGTACAATTAGTGCAATCAATGACCGTAAAAATATTAACTCGATAAGTGTGTGAGGTATTTTACGCGTGCTAAAAGAGGTATTTTATGCATTTAAAATTTCCTTTAATTATGGTGAAACACAAATAAAGATGATTCCATTCGAATAGTGCTGATTCGCAAGGATAATTCATTTCACATTCACAACTAAAACAACAAAAGTTCTTTAACCCAGAACCACAATAACCTTTTATTGTTCCCGAACAAAAAGGACGTATGCGCAAAAAATCCGCACCTTACAGTCGACCAAATGCATTGTTATCTGCCAAATTAAATCTCTGACATTTAGACGAACTTGAATGTTTGACGCAATTGATTATTTGTAGAAAAAAATAATTGTCGGATGTATAAAAACAAGAGTACAAAAACAATTGAGACTAACTTAAAATTTGTACGTAATTAATTATTATGGGCGAAGAATGTAGCTTTCTGGTTTACCTTCAGAGTGCGCTTGTAGTAATCCAAATAGATACGTTTTTTCTAATACACCTAAGATTTTAGCACTGTCATGATGATAACTGTATAAAAAGAATAATGTGTTTCTGAAAACACTGAAGGATTCATTTAATATCTAATATTACTAGTATGATAATTTTGCATGTGTTATCTGTATAAAATGAAACTTCACGAAAATACCATAAATTAATCACACTCTACAGCTTTAATTTTCCTTTAATTCAAAAGCGCGATCGATATGTGAATTAGGTAATTAATTTAAAACATAACGGCGCAAAGTAAAAACAAATACGTTTTTAACCTAAATGATGAGCTTCAATTTAAATCGTGGGCGTAATCACCAACCGCTTTAACCAATAAAAGTAAGATAACAAAATCAAATCATCAAAAATTCCCTACACCTGATACAGCTTGTCTCATTTATATTATAATGTGTTAAAAAATTATCAGCCTTGTAAAAATATCTTGCATCATGTAGGAAGACGACTTAATCCGTATTCACGTCAAAACGTCGCATGGCTATTGTTTTAAAAATGCCGATACGACCTTATGCGTGGGACGCGTCGATATTCGTTCTGATTTTTATTAGCCGTAAAGTGCTCTAGAAGTGTAATTTATATAAAAATTATACTTTCCTATTGGTTTAAGTTTTCTTTTATTACTTCATCTGGTATCGAAAACAGCGAGCCGATACGTTGATTCATTTAACTGTATAATAGTAAAGAACAAACTTTATGAGACTGATTTGATCTGAATTCATAATTGTTTGTCGTCCGATGATTTTGTAAATGACAACGGCGTCATAAAGTTTCGAATTTTATTACTATGTGGTTGTATGGATCATTTTTATAATCGTCAATAGGTGTTTTATAGAGGTGGAAATAAAACATTTTCGGAGCTATTTTTATAAAATTTATAGGATAATCAAAGTAAAAGAGCAATAGACTGATTTTATTATTATAGGTTTGTTTTTTAAAACTCGAACTACCAAATTTCGTGGGTAACTGTACCTACAGTTAGTTTGTGACTAGATGATATGAACTTAAGCTTTAGTACAACTTTGACTTTTTTTATCAGTAAAAACATACGATTTTTCACAATACTATTTAGTGTGAAAAACGTAGTAAGTAGTAACTATATTTACTGAAAAAAATACATTAAATCAGTTCCACACAATCAACCTGTCTTTTCCCTTACAAGATTACAACATCACACAGAATTATAAAAGTCAATCATAGATAATACTAAGTAGTATTGCATTATACCAATATAACGCTACAGAAGTGGTAGAATAAAAAGGAAAAAAAAAAACAACGCCCCTCTTTAGTAAGCGACAACTGTCAAATGGGCTGCGTAGGCGCACAGAAACGCCGCACCGTAACTTATTTTTTCTTTTTATAGGGTTCCGTGATCAAGATACAATTACCAGTCTAAAACTAGGTACCTAAAATGGGTTTATGTGTTGCAAATGCAAATTAACCCAATGAGTAGAATATTTCCAATTTCAATTATAAAAAAAATATACGATCAACTAAGAAATAGAAGATTAACTAAGGATTCAAGATTTACACATACACTCTATTTTTTTTTATTCGTACAGAGTTAATAGAAAAAGCTTTTCCAAATGGTACTTAATAGGGAAAATTCAGATTACTCGTATCATTATGGATTTTCTCTATAGGATGACCCAATTGGCTATTTTACCAAGCCCTGTGTTAGAATTCGAAAGTATTTGTTTAATCGCATTTGAATTAATTTTGAGATTTTATGCATCTCATTATTAATCCCAAAGTAATTGTGATTATGATAATAGATATGCTCTAGCTAGAACTTTGGAGACCCTACCCTTATCAAAGAAGAACATTAAGTACAATAATTTTAGATGGAACCCCGTGAAAACAAGTCAACTCGCACTTGCCCATTTTTTTATTTTAACTGCTTATTTGTCAAACGGGTGTCAGAACCAGTTAAGTGTAAGTCTCGGTGCGGTTATAGAGGTCGCTTTTAATTATTGTTTTTGGCCGAGATATTGTCTTGAATGACGGCTTTAGGTGTACTTGACGGTTTGGTTGATAAGAACTCCATTTATTCATTCATCATTTCACGGTAATTATTAGTGTATTTGCATGAAAGCAGAGATTTTAATGCCTGAGATTATAATTCCGCTTTTAGCCAATCCTGAAGTAGCAAAAAAAAATCTGTTCTATAACCTATATAAGAAGTTCATTGGCCTTCGAAAAAATGTATGAGACATCTGTTACTGTTAAGATTTTTGAGTTGACAAACAAAACTTTTCAACCAAAAAAAATTAATGAGCCTTGTGGACTTAACACAGGAAAAGTTCTAACTCTGTATTGATATCTTGACGCAATGATTTTTTCTATCGTAGTTCGTTCATCAATGTCCGAACCAATGAACCGATTTAATAACTGCGCAACATATATAAAATGAAAAGAAAACTTTTATTTTCCTTACAGCAAGTATTAATGTAAAATATACCTACCTAATATTAATTATCCATGATGTATTGACTGCCAGTAGTAGTAAAAGCCTCCTCCAATACTTTTCATTCTTCTTTCTTTTGCGAATTTCTGGACTTAAGCTTCCCAGCGACTTTAACGATGTCGTCATGCAATTTTTGATACGTTCTAAGTACTTGGCTATCGTTTGATTCCTCTAGGGACCCAGTTTCCAATTTGCGCTCATCTGTTTGGCTCTACTATTTGTATAGGTATGACCACTGCACAACATCCTCTTCCCCATTTTCCTAATCTTCCCTGTTTTCTGACAATGCAAGTGTTGCCCATAATTGAAAATTCTAAAGTCTGGTTCCCAATACTTATTTGTGTCAGTATAACTTTTCTATTTTAATATTTATAACTAAAAAAGACACAAACATTAATGTCTATTCTACCTTACCCAGAAGTGACATTTTTATACACGCAACTTGGAGCAACTTGAATAAAAGCAACATCAGTAGTAGTTTTTATTGATTGTCCATCTGGCTTAATGCTTTATACATAAGTTTGTAATTCTAATGCTAATTCAGACTCACATTAGAGAATATCTTATCGAATTCACATCACACGCTCATCTTAGATAACAAAAAGATTCCATACATTATTATAAATTACAAATGAAATTATTAGACGAAATTTGAAGCAATTTATAATTTTATGTACAGTAACTTTTGTTTTTGAACATTTAGCTTCCATATATTGGCGATGGCTGTTTGATACATTATAATATAGTTTTGTGCTCAAAGTTATTGTACCCAAAAGACATAACTTAAGATAATTTTCCTCAAACTCTGTATTATAAAATTCAGTAGCTCATTTAAAATTTAAGTCATCCCTTCCAGCGTCTGATCTTTGAAATATTTGATCTTTTTTGCTAACTGCAAAATGTGCAATCAAAATAAAATAACATTTCTTTTGGTATCTTTGCCTATTAAAAAAATCTTGACACAGACCTAAACTTTCAGAGTGCTTTTAGAAGAAACCCCTGAAACATCACATACTCGTACGAGTATCAAATAAGATGGTAGGTACATGCAAAAAGTCAAGTCAAAGAATAATTCAGACAAGCCGCAACAAACAATTTTACCTTCTTCCATTAAACTTATATAAAATAAAAGTATTGAGAAAGTTTAATATTTAGTAGGTAAATTGCCGTACTGACACTACGAACGACATTACCATAGTTCCAAGAATTAACACAAAGGTACTACCGTAATTTCCATACGAATTCCCTTGATTAACACCTCATTTGGTTTAATCTAGTTATTCGGAATGTCGTTATAGTATATTTATGTTGTAACACCTGTGATCCCGCTGCAGTTGATGAAAGCATAATATAGAAGTGTTTCCCAAACTTTGTAAGGTACAGGCTATGCTAGACAGTTAGTTAGTAAAATTATATTGCTGGAAAGTTTTATTTGTAACGTCACAATTACATTTTTGGGAGGCTATATCCCTGCAAAGCCGAAATATAAACTTTCATGCGAAAGAGTTCCCAAACTTGGTTCTGTTGGTCCGTAAGGTTTCAACCGAGTTCCAAAATTTCTCAATTCAAAATTCAAAAAACAAACGTATATGTGTTTTTCTTTTCAATTTTAGTTGATTTTGCCGTTGTTTATAAGCCAGTTAAAAAGTTTTTATTTCAATAAATAGGAAAAACGGTCCCAGAGCGCGGATCCCTACCCCTATCCTTGAGCTGCCGACCCAGATCCTGTACGAATCTCCGAGCTTCGGAGCACCACGGACCAGCCGTCTCGACCGGTACCGTGACCCGGTACCGGGTCCCGACCCACCATTTGAGAAACTCTAACATCAAAAGTTTAGAAAATCGTGAGTTAATTTGGGAGTTAAACTCTTTATTTAGTGTGGGAAAGTGGTTGGAAATTATGCTTAGAGGTGGGAGTCAATTAGAAGTGGCCATTGATTATGTAAAATAACATTATAGTTTCCTTTATGTCGATTAATTAATGGCGATCTTTGGTGGCCCTTTTAATTTATAAAATGTATAAAAATGAGTTTTTATTTATAGCTGATTTTACTGTCTCTGATATTTTTAATAAATTAACGACCCTGGGTTTTTCGTTGAATACGGCTTTTAAGATGTCTGCCAACTATTACAAATCAATTATAACCGTGCTAAAAACGTATCAGGCACGATAACAACGTGAAACACTCTACTATGCTATACTTAATATCGTATAATGAACCATCAACGTACGTCAAGAATATTTTTGCCGGTGCCGAAATGCAACGTGCGTGGCACGTGACGGTTCAGCGGTCGTTTTTTGAACTTCGAACGCCTAGGAACGTATACGTAACTTTGACAGATTGTATGGAGATTCTCTATGTTGCACATTATCTATGGAAGTTGCAAGTGCTCCATTTAAGTTCCGTATACGACCAAACAGTGCGAAGTTCAAAATTCGCTTCCCAGGGGATCGTTTTTTGAACTTTGGACGCCTAAGAATGTATAAATAACTTTGACAGATTGTATGGAGAATCTCTACGTTGTCTCTGGAAGTTGCGAGTGCTCCGTGCAAGTTCCGTATACGACCAAACTGTACGAGTTCAAAAAAACGCTCCTGGTCAGTGACGCAACGGTCTAGTAGGTTTTTTAATTCAAGGATTGTTTTTTGCCTAGCACGTTGCTATCACGATTTTGAAATGGTACGTTATATTAGGCAAACACCTTTACTTGTTGAGGGGTCCGTAATTAATTGACAGATGCATGTAAAGATAGCTTAATTAGGCTAAGTATAGATATATTAAATCTTTTATTGAGGAATAAATAGCTTTATTGTTTATATTATTTCTATTCAATTATCATTTTGTACACTATTGATAACCGTTATAAATATGCGTGTACACTATTGTCTTCCGTGTATATTTGTACAGCCAGCATAGCCATTGTATTGAAATTGACTACTATGAAATTACCTAATTGGATTAGTCTAATTGGGGTCTCAATCCGGAAGTCCTAGGTTCGAAACCTGAGTCACGTACTCGAGTATTTTCGAAGATAATTGCGTATTGTTAAATACCGACTTGTAACTTTTGTTGTCAATAAATTGATTATGATTATGATTATCCGCTAGCTAGTAGCTATGAAAGAAAACTGCATCGTACTGTTTTGTACGAGCCTTTTTAATTGTCTACTACTGAACATAGGCCTATCCACGAAAGGCAGTTGGCCATATTGTACAAATGTGGTGGTATGGCTCAATTGCCCAATCGTGGGTTGGTGGATCTGATTTGTATGAACAAATATGAATTAACTCTCGACAAAACATTTGGAACAGCTGACGGGATTTATTGGTCGGGATTAAACTGGCTGGACGTAAGGCACTTCCAAATGGAAATTCATATAAGAAAGTTATGTCTAGCAGTGAATGTCTTTCCAGCACCTGCGTGCCTGCAAGGTTCTCGAGTGGAGACTGCGTACCGGCAAGCGCAGAGTAGTACGTCCACTCACGAGGTGGATACATGACCTCAACAGGACAGCAGGATCACGGTGGATATAAGCCGCTTGCAAACCGTCTTATTGGATATTGGAAAGAACTATTTCCAGCAGTGAACGTTACAGCTATACAATGATGATAATTCACGATATTCTAGAATTTATGTCTGACATCTTGGGTAACAATATTTTTTTACGGACTTTGACCCCAAACTAAGTAAAGTTTGTGAAATGGCTGTCGAAACTGATATATGTACTACATATTATTAAATGCATACTAACATAGATAGTAACTAAATAACACCCAGACACAGAGAAAACACCTATGTTCATCACATAAATACTTGCCCTGGGTGGGGATCGAAGCCATGCCTCTTTGACACTGAAGCTAGGGTCACTAACCACTGAGCCACCGAGGCAGTCATATACATTCATATTAGCAACAAAGTTACCAACAGCTTACGACCAGTTTTCTCGACAAATTTCCTCTATAAAGCACGTTAGAGATGCGCTATAACAAACTAGAGATGCCCCGGACCGGAAATGAGCTCAAACTGTGCACTAACCTGCGGATACAGGTAATAGTAATATTGATTGCTTGCTTCAAACAAATTGATATAAACAAGCCGATTGCTCGTATATTGTTCGATTTCTCTAATTTTATTGATACTGCATAATGACGAGGAAATGTTTGTATTGAAATTGTTGCAATGACTTCACCTGCTATATTTGACCTCTCTATGACCTCACTTTATTATTACATTATATGAGAGATACATATTATGTCAAATGTTTTGATTTTCTTTTTCTCTTCTGTTCTTTTAGTTCATGAGTCCATTTCAGAAAGGCCATTTTCACGGATTCATTTTATATGTAGTAGATCCACCTTCGAATTTCAGGAGTTAAAAGAAATAGGTCTATAGATCTGTGGATTTTTGAAGAAAAATAATTTTGTAAGAGTTTATCTTCATATCTATAACGAAGATAATTCTTGTACAAAATTCCATACGTGGAACTAACAGCAAACCCAAGTATAGGGCGGAATATTTGTTAGGCAGGAATAAAACGTAAAACCGTAAGCGGAGTTAGGCGGAATTTAGGTGTTTAATAACCAGATATGGAATTTATTCAGTGGGCACACGTACAACGCTTGAAGATCCACTTTAGAGGATTTTGAATATGAATTTTCCCGCGTCCCGCTTCCAACCGGCATTATTGAAAATACAAAGCGAAGGCTGCTGTCCAGCAATGGATTCCTACGTCTGATGGTGATGATAATGATGATGAAGTTGTTTTTTTAAACTATTTTTCAATCTCAGAAACTAAGCTCTTAAACTGTAAACTAGCGTATTCTGCGCAAGAAATCTAACACACGATCTCATTAACTTATAACCAATCAGAGCTCATCTAGCCTAGTTCAAATCTCGAACAGGCGACCAAGGAAGCCGTACAAAATTACGCTGTTTACCCACAATGGTAAATTATACAGCGGTACTACTATTACTGGCACTATTACCATTGCCACCATAGAAATCTAGAGAGAGGCTATCTCTTTAACCGGCGTGAGAGACACTTATACCAGTATGTAGCAAACAATCATACACCGAAAAAATTGTGTTAACGATACATAAGTACAGAATGTAGTGTTCTCTTACCGCGTATGAAAACGTATTTATTGTAATCTATGAGCAATAATTTTGTTAGGTTGTTTATTGGTATTATGCGTGATTGTGATTTATTCAGAATATTTCACGTGATATCTTTAATCAAAATTGAAAGTTTGTTAATCGAAATTTGGTCCACTGCATATAAACACCTTTAATAGAACATTTGTTCACATGCCTGCAATGTATACCTGCTATTGAAGGATCTTCACGAAGAAAATTTTGCAGGAGGTACATAGTTGCAGTCACCCTCTGGGCTGACTAGATCTAATTTAAACGGCACATAAAGTTGAATCGCTGGCACAAGAATAAGAAGGCCTCCGCTAGGTCTTAGCGTAGTTAGAATAGGTGTTTCTTAGCAATCACTGAAGTAACCGAAGCGGTTTGACTCAACATTTCTGATTCGTACCGCCAGGGAATAGAACAGTCTTCCTGCTTTCCTGTTTCCTAAGATATTTAATCTAAAGCTTTTCAAGATCATGAATGAGTATCATCTAGGTCTGCGTGCTTCATCTTCGACCACAACGCCACTTACCATCCGGCAAGTTGGAGGTCAAGCGCGGACTTTATCGTGATAAAAAAAAAGTTAAGCAACGTATGTTACGGTATTTACATGGGTGGCCGTGGGCAGTACTTACGACTGAATCCAAATGACATATTAAATTATGGGTCCCAGTTGTATAAGTCGTTTAGCCATGTCAAAAGCCTCAGTCGGCTTAAAACCTTTGTGACGCACCCAGCCACCCACCTAAGCCAGGCAGGTAGGTATAACCACACGACTTATACGAACTTGCCTTGCACTAAGTCGAGACACATGTCCCATCTAGTGAGGTCTGTGTTATCACTATTACCATTACCACAGTATAAATAGCAGTGCAGACCATTACTAGCCAGTAGCCACCTGCTCGTAAACAAGCCAATTTTGAACATTTGCATGCTTTTGCACAAATTGTTTTTCTTGTTGGCGAGTGCCGCTGCTCTAAGGACGAGGAAAGATAATTTTAGAGGTGGCAGTTTTTTTAAATATTGAAATATAATTCTAAACAAAAAGGTCTGTGCATGATCCAATGCTTTTTATGTAGTAGTAGGTAGTGTAGTTTTGTTGTAGTTAATCAAGGCACATTTGCCCGATGAAAAAATCTAAACTACTTAATTTGTATATACAAATGCAAAAATATGAAACCTACCTACAAAAATACAAAATAAATACATAAACAGAGGTTAAAATCAAACAAATGCTGCATTCCCACGCTGAACGGCTAAAAAGATTCTCTGTGCGAGGAATGAGCCAGCTCTCTTGTCACCAGCAGCGTCAACAAGTTTTGGCGAAACTGTCTTGAAGATTTTTTTTAGGGATGGAACCCACGGACCAAACGTTTTGACGCCAAGCGGCGAAAATACATATTCACTTGCGAGTGATGCGTATTTGCGCCGCTTAGCGTTTTCAGCGGCCTCCGCCGCGGCTCCAGCATTTTTAAATTGTTTCGTAATGTCTTTTAAAGCAACGAGTGCAAACGAGTCAAATCAAACTTAATGTCGTCTGTAAATTTAGCTACAAGATGCGCAGACCCCCTCTTCTCGAGCACCTGGTATAAGTAACGGATTTGCTGCTGCTGCAATGACACGCCCCGTGTTTGCAGACGCCATAAAGTTTGATTCGTAATATACCTCGCTGTTTTTGATACAAAATATTGAGCATGAATACACTATGGTACATAGTATAAAACAAAGTAGCTACCCGCTGTTTCTCTGTCCCTATGTATGCTTATATCTTTAAAACTACGCAATGGATTTTAATGCGGTTTTTTTACTAGAGTGTTATTTAGTATTTAAAGTGATTCAAGAGGAAGGTTTATGTGTAAAACATACCTGTGTGAAGCCGGGGCGGGTCGCTAGTAAATGATGATGAGCAGAGATGCCTAGCAAAACTGTGAAGCAAAAAACTTTCTTGTTCATAAAATATCCAGTTAAATAAAATCGACCAAGTGCGAGTCAGATTCGCGCACGAAGGGTTCCGTACAGTATGGGAGCCCCATACAACAAACGTGATTTTTAGGAGTTTTTTTTGCTCGCTAATAATAACGGCAAGAGGCCCCCTTAAATATTAATTTTATTCTGTTTTTAGTATTTGTTCTTATAGCGGCAACAGAAATACATAATCTGTGAAAGTTTCAGCTGCCTAACTATCATAATTCATGAGATACAGCCCGGTGACAGACAGATGGACAGACGGACAGACGGACATCGAAGTCTTAGTAATAGGGTCCCGTTTTTCCCTTTGGGTACGGAACCCTAAAAAGAAAATCTACAATATAATTCTATTTAAAAAAAAACTTTACGTACCTAAACGTTGCTAGTTTCAGAAATGCGCGGCCCCAAGTTTATTTTCTGTTTGCATCTCTCTTATTTCATGACACTTGATACAGTTATAATAATAGGTATCAATGAAAATCTACAGAAATCAAACTTCATGAACATCAAAACAAATAACCGTAATTCGCTTCACGTTGGATATTACAGAAGGAAATTATAAGTCTAATATTTGCAACAATTAAGTCGTAATTTTTAATAACTCAACAATTACCTTCTCCGCAATGCATTTTGTTACCACATCCATTTCCTGTAAATGAAGATTCAGTTCTAAGCACAGATTTAACGTTACCGTGTAACATTACTCCTTGCGGTACATCGACCACTAAAATCTGAACTCGATACACCTTCAATTGCACTTGTTCTGGAGCTCAGGAATAATTGGTCAGGTATGAATTACTACCACGCATCTATGACCTCTGTGATCTCATGGTTTTGTTTGTCGGACAGGCCTACTTATACTGGATGGAAGAAGTAATAGCATCCGTATATTGTAGGGCTTAAACCGCGCGCTCATTCTTTGTAACTGTTTGCAGTTTTTGAAGTACGTATAATTAAAAAGGTTTGGTATTTTAATGAAGGCATAATTATTGCAGTTTTGAAAATACGGTTTGTAGCATTATAATTTAAACTTTGTGCCAACATTGGTACAGACTGCATGTCAGTAACACGTACAAATGTTCGCAGTTTGTTCGTCCACAATAAGAGCACGAATATTACTTTTAGTGTTTCGCACTTGCTCTGATACATTCTACAGATATTTCTTGTTATTTTGTGAATAAAAATCGATGTTCTTGACTGTAAAGAGCGACAGCGACAGTACTGACATTATATTATGTTTCGATTTTTAATTAGTAAATAACATGACTACTGGTTTGTAGACTAGCAATTATTTTCATTCCGTTCGCGAACTATATCACGATTATTTGAATTGTTTTGTAATCTAACACTAGTAGATTCCATTTGATTACCAGTAGTTATCACATAGCAAGAAGAGTAGATAAACAAAAGATATAGACAAGATTACCATCCAACAACTCAGTATCAAATGGTCGATATTTAAATAAAAAAGTTTCTTTGCGTATTGTTTGTACGCTTACGAGTAGTTACAAATTTTAGAAACGCACCTTAACGTTAGTTTCACTTGTTTGGTATTAATTATAGTTCATATAGCTTGGTCTATTAAAGTCGATTATGACGGCACAACAATTAAACATGCTTTTATGCAAACCTTTTGTCTTATAGTAGGAAATGAGAGGCTGTAGAGGTTATATGAGGAATACGCAGTAAAATATAATGATGTGGTAGCGTTTGTAGTTTTTATATAACTAACTGAGATAAAAGAATGATGTGTTTTAATGTAATTGCTACAATTTTGGACTAACTTACTTAAATTTTATAATTGCGTTTAACCTTATGACAATCTCCAATCTATAAGCTACAAATATCCATGCGAAAAGTCGCGTTGATTTTTTGCTTTGTAGCTCTCTGAGAGAGGAGTTAAGAAGAAACCAAAAAACACAATTAATAATATATATTTTTAATATAAATTGATTAAATGCCTATCGAGGCTTGTCTACGGACCGCAGTACGGCCGTAGTATTATTTTACATTCTTTAGTACGGCGCTGGAATATGCTAGCCCGCACATAATTTTTCTGATCAGATTTCAGTTTTGAGACTTAGATGTTGTTTACGTACAAAATGCAAGTCGCTTTATTTTTTCCAAACAAAAAAAAAAGCTGACGTTATATTATATTGAATCAAAAAATTGATTTTGAAAAATGTCAAATTTACTAATGTTTTTAATTAGTTCTCTAAGGAGCGTTCGTTCGGACGCTGAATACGTGTTATAGAATAACTCCAGAAACGAAAACTTTGACCAGCCGAGGTAGTATGCGCGCCACGAATTATTTCGTTCGTAGTATCAGAACGAGACAGCGTTATGGCAAATTATATAACTGTTACTTTTTCACACGTCGAAATGAGTTCGTCGCTTATCGTGGTCGCATTCTTTATAGCTAGGAGAGCAAATGCATGCAACGGTTAGGCTTGAAACAGCTTAAGTCCACTGCCCGTGCGTTTCCATACAAAACTGTTGTGCATTGTATCAAGGGCCCTATTTTTCAACTTTGCACGGCTAGGTCGTATACGGAACTTGTATAGAGATTTCGCAACTGCCACAGACAACATAGATATTCTCGATACAATTTGTCAAAGTTCCGTATACGTTACAAGACGTTCGAATTTGAAAAATAGAGCCCCAGTCGCGTGACCACGCGCGAACGCGATTTACACTCGGTCGCTTGCAAGCCTTTGGACCATCACTACATAGTCAATACATAGTATAAAGTAAAGTCGCTATTTTGTCTGTTTGTTTGTCTGTATGCTTAAATCTTTAAAACTACGCAACGGATTTTGATGCGGTTTTTTTTTATGGATAGAGTGATTCAGAGGAAGGTTTATATGTAAAATACACCTGTGCGAAGCCGGGGCGGGTCGCTAGTATATAATAAAACAAAGTCGCTTTCCGCTATCTATCCCCATGTATGCTTATATCTTTAAAACTTCGCAACTGATTTTGATGCGGTTTTTTTTATAAGATGAGTGATTCAAGAGGAAGGTTTATATGTATGATACACCTGTGCGAAGCTGGGACGGGTCGCTAGTAGATAATAATAGAATTTTAATTTATTCCACGCCTATAACATTTTAACATTCAAAACTGTATCATTTCATACTCAGACTTTGATACCTAAATTAAAGTTTCAGAACTTGGTTATGGTGAGGTTACACCTATCATCATCATCATCATCAGCCAGTATCGACCCACTGCTGGGTATAGGCCCTTGTGCCAGTTTTCCCTGTCTCGGGCTGATCTTATCCACGCGTGTACCGCGATGGATCTGATGTCGTCGACCCATCGGGCTGGTGGTCTGCCTACGGAACGCCTGTCTGCTATTGGAAGCCACTCAGTCAAAGATGTACACTTATCACCTGTGCCTATCTCTGACAAAATATATTGCACGTCAGTTAGAATAAGCTGTCAGATCTAAAATTACGTAAAATACCTCATGTACACAGTTTAAGAAATAAATATAAATCTTATTCAATAAAATCTTGAATGGATTCAAAACCTTACAAACCCAAGAGATTAGGCTAAATCGATCACCATAACAACCAAAAAGTTATCTCGAAAAATCACAACAACCGCTAAGTGTACCGAATCACACACTTATTTACCGAAATTCCATGTAAGTGAGAGATGTATAAAATTTCAATTTCAAATTCAAATCCGTAATCCGAATCTCTTACAAAATGACTCTATCCATGGAGGTATTGTCGAAAACCAATACTTTGTTTGATAATGGACTATATATTATAATTTAATATGTTACTCTGGGACTCAAATTGAATAGATATCGTATAATGCGATACGCTATGTGAATAACTATCGTTATTTGTACCATAACTCTTCATTGATTTTGACTAGAGTTAGTGAATTCTTAATAATGTGTGGGAAATATGAGTCTTGAAGTATACGAAATGTAAACTTTTCTAATACGTTTGATATCTTTCCTACGTTCTATATTTGAAGATGATTTCATTTGGATAAATTTACAGCACTAACGTACAGTTACATGGATGACATAGATTGATAAACATAGTGGACAAGAAGTACCTACAAGAATAAATATGGAAACAGAATGAAAAACTAAATTTATGAATATTAGTGTCAAAATTTCACACCCGTCTAATAGCATATTTAGCAAAAACGACAATACAGAATATTACAACAATTATTATTCTTATCTACTCATATTGCTTTCATTAATCTTGTTGACTAAAGTTCTAAATACCTAAGAGTAATATTTATATAATACCTATGAGTAATTCTCCTTTCTAATATTTAAAAATAATTAAATGAAGAATTCTCGAATAAATATTACTCTTAGGTATATAGAAATTTAGTCAAAAAGGTAAATGAAAACAATGTGAGTAGGTAAGTATTGTAATAATATTCTGTATTGTCGTTTTTGCTAAATATGCTACTAAACGGATGTAAAATTTAGACAAATTGCTAAAACTTTTGACACTAATATTCATAAATTTAGTCTGGTTTAAAAAAACTCATAAGTTAGGTCAAAGTGCACAATAGGTTTAATAAAATACGATTATTATTTTCCAGATATACAACCGAGATAAGAATCGAATGACACTTCAAAAGATGTATGGGGCTTACATTCGATACATCGATTCTTGCTTGTATCGAGTCGAAGATCGATAGCCTTTAATCGACAAAGAACGATTAACGAAACATGTGACAATAGTCATTTAAGCTTAGAATTTATTAATAAGGAATGATTCATAAGTCAGAATAAAATAAAAATATTTGAATTGAAGTTGATATTGAAAATCTTATATGTATGTAGGTAGTTAATTTGTTTTCCAAGTTTGCCTAGTTCTTGCTTGAGAAGTGAACTATTGGCTAGTTTTTTTTTCCTTTTTTTTATCGGGCAATAGTGTCTTTATTAACTACAACAAAACTACACTACTACTACATAAAAAGCATTGGATCAGCTTTGAAGCTTTGAAGGTCTAAAGATAATCCAAATGCTCAAGCCCACTGCCAGTTTGCAGGGTATTGTTTAGTTACATTTAGTTTTAAATAAGGATTGCAATGCAAAGTCAATTTTTACCTATAATACCCAGTCTTGTTCTGTTGTTCTTAAGTAATAATAAATTGTGTATTTCATAATTAACATCCAGGCAATTTGCTCTCTACACGGATTAGCATATTTCAGATTTCACGATATGTTTATTGTCTAAGTACGAAAGTTGCCACAATGTATGTCAAAACGTTTTCTTTTTAATTTTCTGTGTACTTTTGTGTCTGTTAATGCTAAATACTGCATTAATAGCTAAAATTTTCACATTGGTAATAATGTCATATTGAGCTATGATTTATATTCATATCAATAAAAAGGTATTTATTTTTTAGGGTTCCGTACCCAAAGGGTAAAAACGGGACCCTATTACTAAGACTCCGCTGTCCGTCTGTCTGTGTGTCACCAGGCTGTATCTCATAAACGGTTATAGCTAGAGAGCTGAAATTTTCACAGATGATGTATTTCTGTTGCCGCTATAACAACAAATAAGATACAAAATAAAAACAGAATAAAATTAAAAATTAAAAGGTACCTACTCCCATACAATAAACCTGAATTTTTAATCGTTTTTTGCTCGGTATTAGTAATGATAGATGCTTGAAATATCCACAGAATGTTTAGTTCTATATAAGATTCAATTAAATAATTAAAATAAAATAAATGTTTGAGGGGGACTCACATACAGTACGGAACACTGCGTGCGCGAGTCATACTCGTACTTGGCCGATTATAACTTCACTACTTACTGTAAATGTAAACTAATTCCTCACAATTATCAGAAACTGTGACAAAAAACATAAAATTTATCTCCCGTTACCCATCCATCCAAACTAAAGAAATAAAAAGAAATACAAGACTGTCACAATGACGCGAATACTTTACGAGCTTGCTTGTTCTAAGCATTCCAAACAAATACAGTCTTCCATACAACAATGGCAGTCATCAATCAGGGCCTTCCATACATTATTACAATCAATTCTTTAACCCGTCAAATCGTTAAGAGTACAGCAATCGACAATCGAAATAAAGATTTTGTATTTTTAATACTGGACTGTATAAAGATGGGTGCACATGACAGTCTTTTAGAAAAATAAACATCAAAACGCTATTTTTAGTTGTGACCGTTTCGTGGTAGAGTTTATGTAATCGTCCTTACTGATAGGTATTAATATTATAAATGAAATACCTATAAGTGTTTGTTGGTTTGTTTGTTACTCTTCCATACAGCAGGAGAGGGAGAGATTTATAGGGATATGCCTATTGCCATTTCAACTTACTAATCCTTTGGGCTATGCCGGTAACTTTGGTTCGGTAACTCCTCCCATTGGATAACACAAAAACTAAAATAAGAATAAGAATAAGAATAAGAATAAGAATAAGAATAAGAATAAGAATAATTTATTGATCCAGAAATATTTTTGACAATTATTGTTTTGAATCCATTGGCTCCGAACTATAGTATACACTGTATGACGGAGTCAATGGCTTCTCCTTATATAAATGTTTACAATAAATACTAATAGTATAAACTAGTTGAATAATATATACGAGTACACTACTAGCAATACAATTAAACATCGCAAGCGACTAATCTATTTACGTGAAAGTATGTATGTGTGAGTGTGTGTGTGTGTGTGTGTGCGTGTGTGTGTGTGCGTGTGTGTGTAAGTGTTGTTCTTGATACACATAATTATATAATTTATCTGATAAAATACTATTACTTATATACTATGAAATATGAATATTGTTTAAGATTAATAAATAGCAATCAAAAACTAAAATAGCATGCGGGCGAAGACGCGGGCAAAACCTAGTTTGAAATAAAATGTACTTATAGTCAAATAAGTCGTTATGGTCTAGTGGTTGTAACGCTGGCCAGTCATTCTTGAGGTCGAGGGTTCAATCCCGGTCCCGTACCATTGAGTTTCTTTGGAACTTATGTTGGTACGAAATTTCACACCACTGGCTTTTCGGTGAAGGAAAACATAGTGAGGTAACCTGCATACGTCCGTCGAAGAAATTCGATGACGTGTGTGAATCCACCAACCCGCACTGAGCCAGCGTGGTTGATATGGCCCAATCACCCTTCGTGGGCTGGTACAGTATAGTCAGATTCAATTGATTATAAACTATGTAAAACAAAAGATACTGACCCTGGAGTCTGTCATGCAATAATGTATATAAACAAAAATATATTTTTGCTAGTCTGCACTCACCTTACGAATCTTAATTCCACAGAATTGGTAGCTGACGCAACAACCAATTTGTGTTTGTGATTGATACTAATCCCCCAAATCCGAGTCGCTGTCAATGTCTATACTCACCGTTTGGCTCACTTGACGTGTACGCCGGACGGAAAAGTAGCATTATCTAGTTGCTAAATTCTTAATTCTTTTACATGACATACAATGTGTCGAGCTGTTAGTAAAAAAGTATTAACCGGTTTGCGTCACTATTACTACAGAAGCATTTTTGGCATTGATTTTTCGGTCAGAGCTCTTTAAAGCCCAGTTTTTACCAAAATAGAGCGTAGTGGAACTGCAAGCAGTGTTGCAAACTTATTGCAGTAATATATTACATTATCATATTTTCTAATTAGTTAAGTTTGATAAACATACTATTGTTACGCAGTAGGCCGCGCGGTAATTACGGCAAGTTGTTTACACCTAATCGCGAGAGTTTTGGTTTTATGACTCGGGCGAGATCAGTCTTTGTTTCCGTCTATTGCATGATCTTTTTGGTGTTTTCGTAATTGAGAACAATAGGGATTCTCGAACTTTACACTTGTTTACTTTGTCAATCACAATGGCTGAATATTCAAGAAAATTTTAGGCAACATTAATTCATATAAATATAGAGCGGTGAGGTTCCGTCCGACTCAGTTTTTCCCGCGATTAAGTACCATCGAAGCGAAAGCATCTCATGTATAGTGAAGTGTGTGTAAATATCAGTGCTAGTGAAGTGATTTTGAGAACCAAGTGTGTCGTGTGTTTATTGTGTTTTTGTGCAGTGATTGTGTTAAATAAAGTGCATAAAGTGACTAATTGGTATTTCAACTGATTATCCAGGAACATTATCTCGTAACACTATGTTAATACGGGACTTATCGCGCAACAAAAAAGTTTAAAAACAACATTTGATAAGGGTAATGCAAAATTGTTTGATTGTCGGGTTTATTTTCAACAATCAACAAAGAAAACTACTATTAGGCCGAATCAATTTTTTTGGCGGCTGTGATACTAGTACAAGCTTTTAGTATAACTACAAACTGCGCAAAACTCAATCCTGACTTATAGGTCAGTAAAAATAGAATTTAACTTGGCACTAAATTACCGATCTAATTTTTTTATAAAATTTAGGATCACTTACTGAGCATAAAATCACAAAATGCTGACAAATCCAGATCGTAGTATTATTTTATCTTCTTTGTCCAGATGGAGCTTCAAGAGCCATCACGAAAAACGTTTTGGCCAATATCTCGGAAACTATGCACTTTAGGGCAAAAGTCATGGAGGTCATTGTACTGTTTTCCCAGTAAACTTTTAACCGTTTTTTACCGTTTACAATTTATGACTCATTTAATTAAACAGTTGAGAAGCCGGTTCATTAAATGAGTCTTCTAAATATATATCTGACTTTGCAGTTTACACCAGAAATGTTGTAAACTGCAAAGTTGACCAAAAGAAACGTCTATTTGTACTGAGGTCTTTGTCCAGCAATGAACATTCTAATGACAATGATGGTGATGCAACAACACACTTCCTTGGCAGTCGGGTAAAAATTGCGTTCTTTTTTGACCGACGAACCAAACCGGAGGAGCTACTCAATTCGACGCGTATATATTTTTTTATGTAAAACCACGCATAACTTTTTTGTAGTTGTCCGATTTCGAAAATTCTTTTTTCATTAGAAAGAATATACTTCGACATTGTTCCCATTCAAATTTTATTCAAATCGGATGAGCCATTTTTGATAAATCAACAATAATGTGAAAAATGTAACATCGATCCGTGCGAAATATTCGCGAATTCTGTACACGGGTGAAATCGGTCATGCTATTTTTTTCGAAAAATAATTATAATAGTTTTGATATTGAGATTGACTTGTTTAGTGCTATAAAGGTGACGATAGGTAGGCCCAGGTGGTATTTAAAAATATTTCTCTTGCACAGTCTCGATGTCGAAAAAAATTTTTATGTTTAATTTTAAGTATCACGTTCTGAAGTAGATATTATTTGTTTCAAAGTAAAGTCAAACTGTAGTTATAAGATTGAAACTGGTTATTCATATTGTCAGCATAAAAATGTTTTTGGTCTAGCGATTGATATATTGTTAACATAGACTTAAATATTTCAATATTTTTCGACATAATAATTATTTTTCATAATAAATGTTGCAGCCACCTTCCATCGTGTGCAAAATTCGAATTGTTTATTTATTGTTGATTTTTTCAAAAACGGCTCAGCTGATTTCCGTAAAATTTAAATGAGACCTCGAAAGTATAACTACCACCCTTTCGAAATAAAAAAATAATGTTTCGATTCGGTTCACAATTGGCGAAATTATCGATGAACATACAAAAAAATTACAAACAGACGAACATAGAACGTCCTCTTTTTCGGGAGTCGGTTAAAAAAGCACAATGTTTACATTTTATTTCTTAAACGGATGCCAAACTTCACATCAACTTAAAAATATCTTGATAGTGAAACACTGCATTTTAATTACAAAATATCATCACATGTACACAATATCAATATAACAATTTAGTCTGAATAAAAAAACATTTATCTTTTCGACCACCAACGCGGAATAACATACTCAATTAAAACAACGGACATATATAAAATTTATGAGCACCATACACATTGTTTCAATTACAAAATACCGAATTAAATACGTTTTTGTTACGCCCAAATTACTATATCGCGGTGTCATAATTTAGAACTTTCTATTGTATGATTATTTATTAAAAAATATCAATAAGTGGAGAATAGGCCCGCGAGCTAGCTATACCGTTGGGGAACGCCTATACTATGTTACTGGATCTATTATTTTTATTTCGATTTGATTTTGTATTAAGCTTAGTGTTCACTTATTAGAGCATCGAAGAATTATAACGTTGTTCACTGTAGTACCTATAAAAAGTAAGTTCGTATAGGCTGGGCTAACCAGCCTTGGTGTCAGAGTTTTTAGGCCATCTGCAGGCCTCTGAGATGGCTAAACGGTTAGAACAACAGGGACTTACAATTTAACGTGTATTCATTATTTAATTTACTACAACTGTAGTACCCATAACTTCACTACACATAGGCATAAAGTTATAATAATTATAACTTTTGTCATGATTTCAATGCAAAATATGTTAGAAATATTTTAAATAATATTAGTATTGTGCTACTTATATTATAACTAATGTAAACTTCTATAAAAAAAAGGGGTCTTCAACTTACTTTCGAACGACTAAAATTTACCAAAAGTTACATATACATACAATTTGTTTACCAACACACCTAACGTATAAAAAATATTAACCACAAAAAAAATTATTCACGGCAACAAAAAACTTTTAAAACATAGGCGTTACCTGTAACTTAAAAACTAGTACATCAAAATGAGCAAGTAATACTACTTTGATACCAAACCCGAAATCATGAAAAATCTGTTTTTGTCGATTCCAAGTTGCAATTTCGTATAGAGCAGCTGATTTTTTCTCTCGCATTCCGAATGGTAAAAGTTGCTGTCATAATGAATGTCATCTTCTTTCTGCTTAGTACAGGGTAATCAGATAACTTACAGATCTGTTAAACTCCCTGCGCTTTTCAAAGCAACACTGAATATTTCTCTTACATTAATACAACAGGTCTAGTCCAATAGTGAGTAGTAACCACTATGCTTTATAGCGAATAGATTTGGAAACAGACAATAAATGACCTTTATATAACTTTGGAAAACTGATTGTAGATGATGGAAAGTGTTATTGACGTTGTTGTAAAATTTTAATTTTTACCGGACTGGACCGGTTTTAGACAGGGACACGGATTAATTTATTTATTGATACAATACTCGACTTTAGTTGTTTTTTTTTTTGGCTTAAAAGTATACTGGTCGGTATCTAACAGGTTTTACACAAATTATGTTTTATTATGTCTTTGTCAGTAGCGTAAATGTATCGCCCTTGTAGTCAAATAATGAGAAAAAAGTATAGGTCCTTAAGACTTATCGATAATGACGATCCATTATGACTTTTACTGATTTTTTCATAATTTTGAGGCAGATTTTATTTAGTAACTAGCGACCTGCCCCGGCTTCGCATAGGCAGGTGTATTATACATATAAACCTTCCTCTTGAATCACTCTATCTATTAAAGATTTAAGCATACATAGGGATATAAGGACAGAGAAAGCCACTTTGTTTTATACTATGTAGTGATAGTGAAAAATTAAGAAAAAAACATTTTCTTTTGATTTAATAGGTATAAATTATTTTGGAACAGATAGTTATTATGCGTTTTTAAAATGACTTCAATGATTGAAAAAAAATCAGATATGGCGCCGCCAACGCTATGCTGGTGGTAATGATAAGCACTTCAAAAATTTGTCGCTTGCGTGGGAGGCGGGCTGGCTTAGTTGGTAGAGCGTCGGGCTAGTGATCCGAAGGGGCAGGTTCAAAAACCTGGGTTTGCTTCAGATTTTTGGAATGCTTATCACAAAGAGATATCCCTTTGAGACTACTTATCTAGTTGATCTCAAAAAAATTTAAATTAGGCAGCCTCTGAAGTTTGATCTATCAAATAAAAAAATCTTCAAAGTTAGTTCATAATTGGCGATGTAATCACGAAACATACCTACAGACGAAATGAGAACCTCTTGTTAAAATAACTATGCGTTTATTAATAAGATGGCTGTAGTGAAACACCTGCTTAGTGATTTCTCCACACCAGTTTCTAAACCCTGATGGGGGCAGGAAGAACAGTCTTATAAACTCGACTCGTTTCACATAAGCCCTTGCATATAATTATGATACGGTGTTTGCAATCACATACATAATGTATACTCTACCTATGAAGTTATTCTATCGACGTGTAGATAGTTATGGAGCCTGTGGGCTATTTTATTAAGGTTGCTTGGTATTTAAAATAAATTGTTTTTTCAAATATTTTTTTAATGTTTCCGTAGATATTTTTTGTAAAGTTTTTAAGACGTTTTAAAATAAAAACTATGGTCATATTTAACATTGTAAAACAGATTTTGTAATTAGAAAATAGTCTTAAAAATTATAGTGAAAATATATTTTTAGAGAGACTTTTGAAAATACCTACATAAAAACAGCTGCAAAAAAGTTAAGTACGTTCTATGCGGCCGACTCTAACGCCGAGAGCAAAATAGCTTAAAAATCCGATTTTAATAAAATTGCTACTAATCTTTATCTTTTTCACTACAATACCTAGATAGAAGACATCGGTCACAATCTCGCGGCTGCTGGCCCGTCTCGATATGCATTAAAAATTAAATCAAATGCATATTTTTTTATTAAACTTAAAACATCACAGTCGTTAGCGCGGGCTGAAAGGGTTATTACTTTTGTAAAATAAATTGCATGCTGTCTGCAAAAAGATCTCAGTAAAACGGAAAGCAGCCTCCTAGCTCACTTAGCTGTTATTTGCAAAATTACTTCTCTACCGCGTTAGTGATTAGAAATAACGGTATTAGCGTATTAGCGGATCGCCTCAAGGAGCTATTGAGTCGAAAGTATTGTAAATAACTTAGATTACGTACTGTAATATTTAATATCAAGGCTATAAAGTTGGCTGTGACGTATTATATGTGTGTGTCCACTGGCTTTTGCTCGCGATTTGCTTCAAGTTTTTGGCTATCAAATAGGAATCTTTTGTGTTTTCGGGATAAAAAAGTGGTCTATCATACCTTCTAAGCTTTACACTATATCTATGCATAAAAAAACAAGTCGATCCCATGCTCTGTTGATTCGTGAAAGAAAGAGTAACAAAAAAAACATGCAAGTGGAGTCCCTCCGCGCGGAAGAAGTAAAACTTCGACGCAACGTGCGCAGTGCTTTCATACCCCCTCCGTGGTAGCGTTAAACGTTTAACGCAACCTTGTTGGAAGTCGCATTAGAAGTTTCACTTCAACAAATCAACAAAAACATTTTTGACTTTATAATGTTAGTAAAGATAACTTAGATTATATGCTGTAATATTTAATATCAAGGCTATACAGTTAGCTGTGATGGATTATATGTAGAGACTCTAGTATAGCCTTTTGGTCTTGCCTTTTGTTAATAAAAGTAGGTATCTACACATGCTACTTGATGCTAATAGGTAACTAGAATGAAAGTTTTCTGGTTTTCAACATACATTATGATATCTTAGTATAAGCTTTCTTTATCACGTGCAAGTATAAGTACTATCTGTTAAATCACACATGAGCATCTTTTAACAAAACGTTTATTGATTCTATACTTTACTTTATGTATGGGACAGTTGTTTTTTTATTACTGTGGTTCGTCTCGAAATGAAAGTACAATAACATCCTAAAATATCGCTAGTTGATGTCCAAACACACTGTTTATGCTATCCTTGTAGCCTACATGAAAAACGGCATGCTTTTTAGGGTTCCATACCAAAAGGGTAAAAAGGCTGTCCGTCTGTCCGTCGATCTGTCACCAGGCTGTACCTCATGAACCCTTATAGCTAGAAAGCTGAAATTGTCACAGATGATGTATTTCTGTTGCCGCTATAGCAACAAATACTAAAAAAAAGAATTAAATTAATATTTAAGGGGGGCTCCCAAACAACCAACCTGATTTTTTGCCGTTTTTCGCTCGATATTTATAATGGTAACAGGAAGATGCTTGAAATTTTTACAAAATATTAAGTTGTATATTTATTTTAATTTTTTTAATGTTATTATTTTATTTTATTATAATAAATTATAAAAATTAAATTTAAAAAAAACATTTAAGGAGGGCTTCCATACAGTACGGAACCCTCCGAGCGCGAGTTCGACTCGTACTTGGCAGGTTATTAACCAAATGTAATCTGTAAAGATAACTGAAGTACCTAAAAAACACGGGAACGTCAAACAGCAGTGAATTTTTTTTCAGTTCATTCATATGCTGCTAAAAAGTCCTTCTAATTTCTTTTTTATTCGATATCCTGATGTGTGTTCTCATGTTTTCACATCAAAACCATTCATTAGTGCCTTTCTCTGGTATATTGTCTAACAGTATGTTGTAGCAATAAAATTAGATAGTATACTTTTACTTTGTTTATGGTGTTACAGTTACCAATAAATAAAAACCTGTTGTTCTTCATTTGTGTTTGATCGTTAATTGTGACGACAGGCCGTCCCATAAAGTTTGTAGTAAAATGGTTTAATTAGAACTAGTTTCGATCAAATTGAGTGTTTTGTACAAAACGTTACTTGCTGCTTTAAAATAATACCAGATTATAAAATATACATGGCATTGTAAATTAAGACGAAAATACTTTTATTTATGTGTGTGAGAAATTCATTTTATTAGTGTTGATAATTGTCCGCGCCTCAAATTAAGGAAAACTTTCTTTAGGTAATTTAATTCAAGTATTTAAATGTCACAGTTCGAATTGAGTATCTCTTCATATAGTGTAGTATTGTAGATCTAGATTTTATTATAGTTCTGGCTATGATTATTAGCCAAGCTTGACGAGTCGCGCGTTAGTGCTTTTCTATAAAAAAAAACCACTAGACATTAGACATTTTAGTCTCAACTGTAGTTAGGTTAGGATTAGTGTGATGGGTTACAGTAAATCCTACATAAGTACCTAATACCGGCACATTATTATAAGATGACCGGTGGGGTCGAAAAGTTCTTAATTGGAGACTACGAACCGGCAAGCGCATCATTGGATGTTCACTGCCAAGGTGCACCGATGATCGAGACATAAGAAATGTACTGTAGTACCTATGCAATCTTCTTATAAATGGTCATATTGGAAATTCAAATGGGAGAGATTTTTCCAGTAGTGGTTGCTCTACGGTGAATAACGATGGTGACGTAAATATAGTAGTGAGGTCTTCGCCAACATTTTCGGTTGTCAGTACACATCAAACCGAGCAACAAACAGCGTGTAGCGGCCGCGGCGACAGGTCGGGCAATCTAACACCTGCGGGGCACCGAGCCCGCCACACTTCACAATGCGGGTCGCATGCCGCCGGTTTAATTGAATTTGTTCTGTGTTAGTTACGTTCTATTTAGGGTCAGAAAAAAAGATGTGACATAGAGAAAATAGAGCTATTTTCTCGTAATTTTGAGCCAAAATAATAACGTAATATGCTGAAAGAGCGCCTGATCACAACATAAGATACTTTTAAAGCTTAAATCTGACACATGATCTATGCATGCTACTGAGACAAGTGAACTGGTTTTCGTGCTCTAATTTAGTATAGCAGACTAAAGTTTCTATTTAATTCTTAAATCATAGAGTAATTTGGTTTTACCTGTTTTGTCGGTTGTCTGTACACATCAAACCGAGCAATGGATAGCGTGCAGCAGCCGCGGCGACAGGTCAAGCATTCTATTCTAACACCTACGGGGTACCGAGCCCGCCACACTTCACAATGCGGGTTGCATGCCGCCGGTTCAATTGAATTTATTCTATGTTAGTTATGAGTATGTTCTATTTAGGGTCAGAAAAAAAAAGAGTTTTTTCTCGAAATTTTGAGCCAAACTAAAAACGTTATGTGCTTGCATAGCGCCTGATCACAAAAAAAGACACTTTTAAAGCCCTCAAAATCTGACACATGATCTATGCATGCCACCTAGACAAGAAACTTGTTTTTTGTGCTCTAATGTAATATAGCAAACTAAAGTTTATAAATATAATTATCATAGAGTAATTTGGTTTTAACTGTTTTTCTCGGTTGTCAGTACACATCAAACCAAGCAACGGATAGCGTGTAGCAGCCGCGGTGATGGGTCGAGCAATGTGACACCTGCGGGGTACCGAATGCGCTACACTCCACAATGCGGACCGCATGCCACCGGTTCAATTGGATTTGTTCTGTATTCATTATGTTCTATGTAGAGATAGAAGAAAAAACATAATATTTATATTATTAAACTTACGACACGGTAATTCTCTTAGTGTGGAATCTAAGGTTCACTTAAAAATACAGTCCACGAATTTTAGGTAGACAGAGGGTAGATATGTAGTATAATAAATTTAACTATTAGCTATGTAAAAAATTATGATTATAGCTTAAAAACTATGATCACATTTGTACGTAACTAAATGACAATTGAAGTCAAATTAAAACTGTTATTTTACTCAAATAGCAAAAAGCACTCTGAAATGTAAAACATACAAATATTCTTTCAAACATATACACGGAAAATTATTCCCGATGTATTTTGAGCCCGCATTTAAGTACACCTATAATTTTGATCGAATTGAGCGTTTTTCGTCATGTTTTGAGTACTAACGCACAAATGTATTGTGGAAACTGATAAGTAGAGCCAATATTGATGAAATACAAGTATCTTTAAAAATGTAAACGTTTTTACGAAATTACTTAAAATGATTGTGACAGTCTACCCGTGACCACGACCGATGCAACTCGGTCGAAACGTCGGGATGATGAGATATTTATTTATCTCGTAATTTGAGTGCGCGATGTGTCCCGTATAATACTTAAAATGAGATTAAAATTATCCGATTGCATTTTTTCTTATTTCATACGTAGAAAACTAAACTTTCAGTGCAGTTATGTACTGTAAAATATGATAATTTTTATACATTTGTAATGACCATGAGTTAGATACTCTCTATGTCTATTGTCTTTTAACTGTCTATAATTTTTTTATAACAAATTTTAGAGTCAATAGAAGCATTCACATGTCCTGGAAGTACTTAATGGCAAATGACTTAAGGTAAGAATAAAACATCTTAATGTTACATTAAAACGTGAGAACAATCCTAAACGCAATCAAAGGAAACGTCATTCGAAATTCAAATGTGACACACGATGACGGAAACCGTGAAATCGTCATCGACTTTTTTCCTTTAATTTTTTCCTTCAAATCGGGTCGTTTTTTTGTTGACGGTACAATGTTATCGATTGTGATATTCCTCATGAGTGATTTTAATTTAATTGTGGTACCTGATTTTGTGCGATCGAGCGAGCCGCGCCCGCGGTGGACAGACAACTGTCAGTCTACCGCTATGTTTATTAGGGTTCCGTATAAACTCTACAATCAGAAATATACTCGTAATTACTTAAAGCATCAAATAATAGTTGTTTTCCCTTTTATTTGATTCCTTTTTAACTCGAAGTGTTTATATTATGAGGGAAAAATTCAGATATACTTTGGTACCACATAAATAACCACTGGCTTTTTGTGAAAGAAAATATAGTGAAACAACCTGCATACGTCTATAACATGGCGAATATGAATTCACCAGCCTACTGCACTAGACAAGCGTAGTGTATATGGCCCAAGCACCCTTCGTGCGTAGGCCTATGTTTAGCAGTGGTGAAATGAAAAGGTCGGTACAATATAGTACCACATAATGTACTAGTATTACAATACAGTACTATTTGTACAGTACAATACTATTTGTGTTCAATGAAAAGCTACTAAACGCCAGAAAAAATCTCTTTGTAAAGTGTTATTCATAAACTTTTAATCCTCTTGAGCTTTATAGAAGTTTTTAAAACAGAATAAAACACCAACAAATATTTCGTCCAATACATAGGTACACTTGCAATACAAGTGAAGAGCAATTTTTTTTCTTGAATTATAATTATATATTTTAGAACAAAATAAGTAACAGAATGCTCCACCCCAGCATTTTCAATGATATGCTTATATCAATATTGTTTTTGTCAGTAAATTTATTTTGAATTTGAATTTTATGCCGAAATACATACACATACCACAGTATAGTAACCAATCTTTTTTATTAAAAATTAAGTTTTTAAGGTTATTTTATTAACACACTTATCAAATGAGAATTTTTCAGATATTTTTTTTTTTTGTATTTTTCCACCTATAGAAAAATATGAAATCTTGTATAGATTATTATTAACGTTATTTTCAGTTACCTAATTTTAGTGTAATTAAATAAGAGAAACATTTCATCAATGTTTGGGCGGAACCTTCTCTTCGCTACGGTTCCACTCTTGACGTTTGACAAATAACTTTTTTACAACACACACAGGGACGCGGCTTTTTTCTTTTTATTGTCATAAGTAATAATGAATTAACGATGGACACGAATCGATCGGCATGTGAAATCGTCGAGCAACTTTTTGTCGCTCGCCTTTTTTTCTAATTACTTGTATCTAGGTTAGTTGTCATTTCGAAATTGAGTCGGTGTCTTGATAACAATGATCTTGTTGTAAACCGGTTCTGTTGTTTGTTCTAAAATGAGTCATAAGTGGATTGACAGAAAAACATATTTAAATAAAAATTAGAATACTTTTTTGCTTTGTGGAAACGGTAAATATGGTATGTTAAGTGTACTGTAGCCGCTAGGAGAAACAGACGGACAGACGGACATCGAAGTCTTAGTAATAGGGTCCCGTTTTTCCCTTTGGGTACACGGAACCCTAAAAAGGACCCTTTGGAATTTACTTTTCAGATTAGAAAACCTATCAAAACCTAATTGAATTCAAAATTGATACAAACTTATAATTTCATCCAAATTCAAAATATTTAACTGTTACTGTCGAATTGAGAATTAAGTTGCCCATAACAGAACTAAAGTTATACTTGGCCCATTAGGTTAGTAAGTTGTAATTGGCAGTTAGCAGGACACCGTAGCATGTAGAATTAATTATAATGGCCTATAGGGCCGTAAAGTTTTCAAAAGAAGACCACACTCCGGCAAGTGCAGCGCATAGGCGATCTAATGAAGTTAATATATAAATAAATAAATATTAGGGGACATCTAACACACGGTCTCTGACCCCAAACTAATCAAAGCTTGTGATATGGCTGCCAGAGACTGATATACTACTTATACATTTTTTGAATACATGCGTATGTATATAGTAACTAAATAACACCCAGATACAGAGCAAACACCTATGTTCATCACATAAATACTTGCCCTGGGTGGGGATCAAACCCACGCTTCCTTGACCCAGTAGTTAGGGTCACTAACCACTGAGCCACCTAGGCAGTCAAGAAAAAGACCGTAGAGACGCGCTAAATACAAGCCCTGTCCAACCGAAAATGAGTCAGTTATTAGAAATTAATTTGGGAGGCCTATGTCCAGCAGTAGTTATCTACCAACCTGCACTGGGCCAGCTTGGTGGTTATAGCCCAATCACACTTTGTGGGCAGGCCTGCGTCCGTCTAACCTGCAGTGGACTATTAAAAAAAGGCTAGTACATTATGCCCGGCAGTGGACGTCCTACGGCTAAAAATGATGATCAATAATAATATTCCTAAATAATAATGTTAAATAATATAATAATAATAAAACAATGTTTTAAATTTTTTTTAATAAAAAACAATAATATAAAACATATTATTTGTAAAAATTAAATCTAAAGATACTTAATAAATACCAGTTTAATAGATTATATTATTAATAAATAAAACGTTTATTGTTCTTAAAAGTTAACACAAAACAAGTTGTACACTAGATCCCATGGGATCTAGGCTCTTTCCCAGACGGGAAGGTAATACTTACTTAATGCTACATTTTAAATTAGGAAACTTATTAACATGACAAAACAAAAAAAAATTATTTGATTATCTACTATTACAAACTTTGGTGGAAAAAACTACGTGAACTTTCTAACATGAGCGAGCAAATTCCGTAGATTGCATAGAGCAGCTGGCATTTCCATCTATTTTTACGAACAAGATCCCTTACACAACTGCTCTGCCAGTAACAGGTATCCTAGATTCCTAGCACTATCCGAGTTAATTAATATTCCTCTGTTGCAGGTACTTGTCCATAAAACTTTACGCACCTACGTAGGGTTACCAGATATGCAACTTGAAAAATCCAGAAAAAAGCCTGATTTTCATTGAAATATTCTGAGATTTTGAACTTGCAAATATGGATAAAGATCCCCAAACCTGGATGTAAAAGGATAGCGAGATGCAAAAATAGATAACTTTCTACTCCTTATTTGGCTTGGCATCAAAGAAGGGTAAAAGAGGGGACGATCGGTCTCAGGACTCAAAACCCAAAGTCCTTCCGATAACCACCTAAAAACCTAGAGGTGTATTATGGATATCTCAGAAGACGGGAGAAATCAGTAGATATGGCAACCCTACACCCACGTAAGTAAGCTATTTATAGAGCGAATACTTGAACAATTTTCCTACGATTGTGCAGGGCATGGCCATTTTCATGGTAATTATGTAACGACCACTGTTATTGCTTTTACGCTGTTTCTAGTTTGTTATCGAGTTACATACATTTGAGTTTTGCTGTAGTTTTAAAAGGCTGCGGATTTGGCTCTGCGGGTGGATAGCGTTTGATAGCAAGATTTGATTTACGATTAAGGTCTTGTAGATAAATAAAATTTAAATTGACAATAATCACCCCAATGTCTGTTGAGCTACAAAATAAAACAAAAAAATGTATGCTAAAAAATAATTATATTATACGTATTTGAGCCTAACTCTCTTTTTCTGGATTTTTTTTCTATTCTTTTTAGTGGAAATATCCTGTTCTTTGGTTTTCTGTGTTTTTTTTTATGTTAAACGTTCTGAGCCAAATACTTTAATGCAAATATCACTCGAAAATCTAAAATACCTACTACACGTTGATATCAAATGTGCAGCCTATAAATGAATTCATCTCAGAGGTGTTTAAAATTTTCCTCGCTCTTTACCTATATGAATGGCATACCTTTAATATTACAATTTAAATAAAAACATTAATTCAATACCTGAATATAAGTAACTTTTTATCCCATTATGTTACATTTGACGCCTACGCTTTGATCAAAAGATTCCCAAAAAATAAACAAAGCTACGATTGCGTCACAAAATATTTCTACAATAATTTATTCATGACATATCTATAATCGACAGTTATAGTAGTAGGTGTTACTATGACATTAGTATTATCATAGTAATGAGAATAGTTTTCTAATACTATGATATCTAATCTACGAAGAATGCATACGGATAGAAGCGCATTATTAAGTTGCATTTTTGAATTTCAAATGAATGTCTGGAATTTTTTAAACGGTGTTTAGGATTTTCTAATAAATAACCGTATTATTGTTTCTATATCATTCATTACGAAAAAAAATGTATTAAAGTTGACGGTGATTTTTGATACTAAAGTTTCGGAGTACCAATTTCATAATCTTAATGATGTTAAAATTTAGAAAACTTAATAATAAATGTTAGAAAACCTTCAAAGGGTCATAAGTATAACTAGGTAGGTATAGTTACAGATAATAGTAACAGGTAGGTGCCTATGGCAATAAGCGATTGAGTAAAATGTCATTATGTCAATAAATTTGACATTCCCAAGATGTCGCGTCAGCAGTTTGTCACGATAGTAAAATGTCACGTTAGTAAAATATCGCGTCAGCAAAATGTCCCGTTCACAAAATGTTCCGTGCGCTATTAAATTGTTTATTTCATATGTTCTAAACTGACGACCATTAATCAAAACTCTTATCGTCTTACCACAAAAGTTTTACGCACGCTTCAGACAATGTTTCACAATACAAATTGCACAGTTAAACAGTGTTAAAGCGTGTTTAAATCTTTTGTGGTAAAACGGTTTAAGTTTAAACTAATTTAGAAAATGGAAAGATTTAGCACCATTATGTTTAAAATTATTAGCCAGTTTGAGAGCCGCATCCTCACTAACAAGGTGTAAAATTAGAAGTACTAGACTTAAGGCAATCGTGAGGCACCAACTTGGCCATACAAAAACAATAAGCTGTCATGTACCTCTAAATATTATCCGATTTGAGTGTTTTTTTTTCATGTAATCAGCACTTCAATTGCTAGGTTTATAAGTCTTAGTTTCTTACAAATTTTTTAATGACCCTAAAGTTATTTTTTACGCAAAAATTTGGCTGAAAAGTATACAAAAACTAATGATAATGGTAAAAAACATTTTGTTACAACTTAACTCTTAAGGGATGAAAAGAGTACCGAAAATCATCTCAATGTACTACAGAAAACGCGAAAACAGAACCTATTACGATCCTCTTTAGGGAAAGCTATACGAAACATACAAAAATTGAAAAAAAATCTGTCAGTAATTTTTTAATTCCGTCTCTTTGCAAATCTAAGTAGTTTTGTTGTATCCTTAATCCATAAATAACAATTTTATTTTATTTTATAAATGAATTCTATTTTATTAACCGACTTCCGCCGTGCCGTGTGTGTGGCGCCGGGTGATGACGGTATCACATCAGAGCTTCTGAAAGCGGGTGGAACACCGGTACTTAAAGTCCTTCAGAAGCTTTTCAATACTGTCGTCCTCGATGGCATAACGCCAGAAGCATGGAACAGAAGCGTGGTGGTGTTGTTTTTCAAGAAAGGTGACAACGCTTTATTGAAGAACTACAGACCCATCTCGCTTCTGAGCCATGTTTATAAGCTGTTTTCAAGGGTCATTACGAACCGTCTCGAACGCAGGCTTGATGACTTCCAGCCTTCCGAATAAGCCGGTTTCCGAAAAGGTTTTAGTACCATGGACCACATACATACGCTGCGGCAAGTCATACAGAAGACCGAAGAGTATAACTTGCCTCTTTGCTTAGCGTTTGTGGACTATGAGAAAGCCTTTGATTCGGTCGAAACTTGGGCGGTGCTTGAGTCTCTCCAGCGATGCCGGATTGACTATCGGTATATCGAAGTGTTGAAGTGCTTGTATAATAACGCCACTATGTCGGTCCGAGTACAGGAAGAGAGCTCCAAGGCGATCCCTTTAAAAAGAGGCGTAAGACAGGGAGACGTAATATCTCCGAAACTGTTTACTGCCACTTTGGAGAACGCCTTCAAGCTCCTGGAATGGAAAGGATTCGGCATCAATATCAATGGGGAATACATCACTCACCTTCGGTTTGCCGACGATATCGTGGTCATGGCAAAGTCGATGGAGGAACTCAGTACGATGCTCGAAGGCCTAAATCGAGTCTCTCAACAGGTGGGTCTTAAAATGAACATGGACAAGACAAAGGTCATGTGTAATTCCCATGTTGTACCCACCCCGATCTCTGTTGGGAACTCGGTTCTTGAAGTCGTTGACTCGTACGTCTACCTAGGACAAGTAGTCCAGTTAGGTAGGTCCGACTTCAAGAAAGAGGCCAATCGCCGAATCCAACTCGGTTGGGCAGCGTTCGGAAAATTGCGTAATGTCTTCTCGTCCGACATACCTCAGTGCCTCAAGACGAAAGTGTTCGATCAGTGTGTGTTACCAGTGATGACTTATGGCACTGAAACGTGGTCTCTTACCATGGGCCTTATTAATAAACTCCAAGTAGCCCAACGAGCTATGGAGAGGGCTATGCTCGGAGTTTCTCTACGGGATCGAATCAGAAATGAGGAGATCCGTAGAAGAACCAAGGTTACCGACATAGCCCAACGGATAAGCAAGTTGAAATGGCAATGGGCAGGGCACATAGCGCGGAGGACTGATGACCGGTGGAGTCGAAAAGTTCTCGAGTGGAGACCACGTACCGGCAAGCGCAGCGTAGGACGTCCACCCACAAGGTGGACGGATGACCTCATTAAGACCGCAGGATCGCGCTGGATGCAAGCCGCTTTCAACCGGTCTTATTGGAGATCCATAGGGGAGGCCTATGTCCAGCAGTGGACGTCCTCTGGCTGATGGATGGATGTAACCGACTTCCGCAGGTTCTATGTTCGTCTGTATGTATTTGTTTTTTTTTTTGTGTATGTTCATCGATAATTTCGCCAATTGAGAACCGAATTGAAAAATTATTTTTTTAGTTCAAAAGTATAGGTATATACCTACTCCCGAGGTGTTCCCATTTAAATTTTACAGAAATCAACTGAGCCGTTTTTGAAAACTCAACAATAATGTAAACTATTCGAGCGAAACATTCAAATTTTGTACACGATGGATTTTTTGCAATTTTTGTAAAAAATAATTATTTCAAGCCTTTTGTGCAAAAAAAGTTCCGTATCTTTCCCCCTTAAGCAACCGCGATATCCCGAGCCAGAAACCATCCTTGTCCAACAATGACCGTAATTACACCAAACCAGTCCTCATTCCAGTAGCTGGTCGGCACTAAACAAGCCCTAGTAATCGCCTACATCCGAGCCACTGCGCTTGCGCAATCCACAGCCTGGCTACTTCACTTCCTTCGCGTTACAACACTGCCTGATGCGGGATTTTTGTGAAGCAATTTTGCTAATCTGTGTCTGACGTATTTGTTAGTTATTTGCCACAGATTAGTTGTTTTGCGTGCTAAAATTTTACAAATTAATTGTTTTCTTGAGGTTTTTGTACGTATTTTGCTAGCATATGCTAACGCAAAATATTATAGTCATTATGGACTTAAGTTGTAGCAGGATAACGCAGGATCTATTTTTACAATTGTTATTTATAATTAACTAGCGACCCGCCCCGGCTCGTCACAGGTGTTTTATGCATATATACCTTCCTCTTGAATCACACTAGCAATATTAAAAAACCGTATTAAAATCCGTTGCGTAGTTTTAAAGATATAAGTATAAGCATTCATAGGGACAGACAGCGGGAAGTGGCTTTGTTTTATTCTGTGTAGTGAATTTGTGTATAACTTATTAATACTAAATTTAACGATTCACGGTGACATTGTTAATATCTTATTTTGTGACTAATACGTACATAAAATTATAATAATAGCTTTTGCTTCCAAGATTTAATTTGTTCACTTCGCAAATATGCGATATCAAAAATATTTTTACTCTGATACCACAAAAATACTTGACCAATGAACTACGAAAATATATTGCTATCTTTTTCTATCTATTAACGATAAAACGAGTCGGCAATACAGGCTGAAAAATTAGGTATCTTATTTCCTAGAAGACCTCGCAAGGTCATTTTTCAAATCCTGACATAAAAATACCACAACAATGAATCTGTGAAGTTAGTCATTATTTCTCAGTAACTTTGTATCAAAATCAACGGTTTTCCTTATAAAACCAGTTTTCATAACGATCCTAGATTGACCCATTGTTATAAAAATTACTGGCTACAGAATAAACGAGGCCCGTGTTTTTAATCTCCGAAATCGTCAGTAAGCAATACTAATCGATTAGAAATATTTTACTCTGTGGCTATTGTTGTGCACGTGTAGTGATGTTTGTAAGGCGGCGTGTACACATTTTTGACGACGCTCGTATTTTTTATTCCGAAATATGGCCGTAACTTTTGAAATAAATAATCAGTTTTCGCAAAAATGGCAAAACCGCTATCCATCGTGTACGAAATTCGAACATTTAGCTCGAATCGCTTACTTATTATTGTTGATTTTTCAAAAACGGCTCAGCCGATTTCTGTAAAATTTAAATGGGACCACCTCGGGGGTATATACCCTTTTACATTAAAATATAAATAATTATTTGATTCGATTCACAATAGGCGAAATTGCCGATGAACATACACAAAAAAAAACATACAGACGAACTTACTCGTAGAACCTCCTCCTTCTTGGAAGTCAGTTAAAAAAGCTTGATCAACATGCCAACCCTAATTATGTTAATAGAATAATAATCTCATGTGCTTAATTCTACGTATTTTAAAGTTAATATACCTACTACAAATATGTATAAATATATATAAAAGACAGCAGCTTTTTATGTCGATTAAATTTAAAACTATAGGAAATAATAAGCAATCCTCTTGTACTTTTGTACTTTGGACTATGAATAGTTGACATTTATATTTAGCAATATTTAATGAGCATGACTCAAAACCTGATACTTGAGACTACACTTCATGAGTCACAGGAAAATCTAGTCAACTTTCTAGACCGAGGATAAAACACTACCAACTAAACGGTCAATCAACTTTGGTGGGAAATACAAGGTGATTTTGCACAAGAAGCTTCTATACAACTGTTTTGTTTCTAGTTATTTCACATTTAAGTAGAAGTGGTGGTGGTAGGGTACATAACACGGAGGACTGATGACCGATAGGGTCGAAATGTTTTCGAGTGGAGAATACGCACCATTAAGCGCAGCACTGGATACAAGCGACTTTCGATCGGTCTTCTTGGAGATATATTTGGGCGGTCTAAACATGGTTATTACAAATCAATTAGCATCCTTTTAGGAGCTTATTCTGTACATCAAAACAAACAACTATTGTTCTGAAACTTTTGACAAAACTAAAAAAAAATGTTGCTTCATAGAAAAAATATCGTTCACCCGCGACAAAATGTATGGAACAGCTGTTTTTTTTTGAGTGTTTACAAAAGTCGCAGAACTAAAGTTGATAGTTTTGATGTACAGAATAAGCCCCTAGAAGGATGATAATTGATTAGGAAAAACCCTGTATAAGGGCTTGAAGGAAGGGGAAATAACTCCACACTAGGTATATCTCGAGTGTTCTTATTGTCACCAATGCTTAGTTGGACATTGATAAAACACTTCATATAATTTGGCGTAAGTGTCAGATTGTGACCTAACTTAATTGTTTAATCACTGGGACGGAAAACCGAACCGCGAGCCGCGAGCAGGTTCAAATCCTGCCATCACAATATTTTTTTAGATTTTTCATCACAAAAAGAACTCTCGAGAAGCTTGTAGGTCTTATGTATTTTATTTTATTTCAAGTATTCATTACGTGTTTATGTGTGAAATTAATATAATTTATAGCTTAGTATTAACATAATCTGAATTATAATAATCATGATAATCTGATAAAAAATCGCACGTATTTCCAAAACAAATTTGCAATCCGAATGTCCAAGTTGTGGCTTTGCAAACGCAAAGAGAAAGGATAATAACTAGATTTGATAGGTTCGAAAATTTCATTTCATTTCATTTATTTATCATTAATTACACCTACCATTACAGTAAAAAACCAATGCGATAGTGTAAAAAACCAAACAATTCATAAAATTGAAAATTTTAAAATGTCAATTTGAACAATAAAAATAATGTCATAATAGTAAAATCAATTCATCATGTCAATTAACATTAATAATGTCATTATACCGTCAAAATAATAATCTAATTCTATCAAATAATAAATTTACTATCTAAATAATAGCGTCACAATTTTATGTTACATCTCTATAGCAGGCATCAAACAATACCGCCCTCTTAAATTCAGGAACAGAGCACACAAACATGTCAATTTTCTGTCATCAAATATCTGCACTTTGCACCGCAGCCTCTTGAACCATGTTATTTTTACATATTCATTGTGCACACAGCCTAAAAACATACGCTAGTGATGTGATGTATTCATAAAAAGGCTTTAACGGCGACGAAGCGGATTAAGTATAGGCTGTAACAAATTCCAAATTAATAACATTCCTCTGGGCATTGCCGCGTATTTCAACTAGACACAGGGTGTAGAAATATTTTGAATTAATCATTCCTAATATAATAAATCTGAAAATGTGTTTGTTGCTATATTGATATGTTCATCTTTCACGCAGCGTCGGAGCAATTTTTTTGGCATGGACTTAGACATACCTAATTTGAAAGTCGATAAGTGACATAGGTTTCTTTTTATTCCAGAAAAATATCTAAAATATTCCCATGGGATAGCACAAAAATTAAAATACCACGCGGGCAAAGCCGCAAGCTAAAGCTAGTAAATAATAAATTTCAGGGGACATCTTACACACGGTCTCTGACCCCAAACTAAGCAAAGTTTGTGATATGGTTGCCAGAATCTGATATACTACAAATAATGAAAATAACCTACTTATTTTTAAATCGTCCTATAAATATTGCCTATATTGCTTTTATTGGGTGCAATGTCCAATCATACAACACTTTACTGTAAGATCATGTAGGTATCTTATTTGTATTTCTAAAATATAAAATAATTAAAAATGCCACATGGTTAAAATGCCGTTCTTTTTTTATAAATTTTATGGGCTTTGACTGCCTTGTTTTTTTGTAATTATTTATCTGTCCTAGTTAACATAATTATCTTAGGTAGGTATGTAACTATGTATGTTACAATCATCAATATGTATTAAAAAAAAGTCAAGTCGATGGCTACAATGCTTTGTCAAATTTTAGCAAGATTTCTAAGTTTATGTAGACATTTTTATCCTAACTTGTAGTTAGCGTTTCACTACTAATACACAATTATGGAGACTGTAGAGTAAATGAATATAATAAGTATAGTCGTATCTGCAACCTTATTGTCTTTATCATTATTTCATAGATAATAAAAAAAAGAAGTGTTAAAGCTATCCGGAAGACTACGCAAATATTAAAGTACAATCCGTAAACATACGGGTGTATTTAAATATTTAATTATTTTTATCCATTTTTATCATATTTTCATGTCCGAGCGCGAGCAACCGTGTGGCCAAAATGAAACTCATAAATCTAAGTTGAATTTAAATTACAAATTGCGAAGAATCGTTTTATTATGTAGACTAAGCGCAGGGGGATTCGAAATTTAATCTTTATCTTTAAATAAAAAAAGTTATGTTTGACATTATATGTAACTCAAGTACAGGTGAATTTTCTCAATTTGATTTTGGTTTTCATATTCATTAATAAAATATAACTATTAGAACATTCTTTCCCTCGTACATTTTATTGATTCTCAGCAGATAGATGCAAATGTTGTACCAAAACATTTATTTTGTTTATCAATCAATCTTTACTTATTATAGATTTTTAATTATTCCAGATTACACGTTTTGTAAGTCTCTATTAAAAAAAAATATAATTGCGATATACTTAGTATATATTTTTATGTAAGTTTTTTTTATTCTGAATAGGTTTGCGTTTGACCACATATTACGTGATGTTGAGTAGATAAGAGGTCTAGGTTGTAGCACGCATACCTAGTAAGTATACCTAAATCATGTTTTGAAACAATTATTTTCACTAATCAAATATTACTTAAATGTGCCAGCTAGTCTCTTAAAATAATTTCTAAATCAGCACAACGCGCATGATAATATAGAACAGTGTACCATTATAAATACCTAATTTAATATTCTTATAAAATTTAATAGGTATTTTATACATATTGTTTATTCATCCTATAATTTTACGATACAGAATACGCAATTAAATTTATGCCATGTATCAACAACATACCTATTAGGTATATGCGCTTTTTAAAAACGCACATAAAAATACCGCTAAACAACAAAATAAAACAAAATAGACAATCAATTCTCCTCCAAAAAACAATACTTTCACTCCTAATAAAAACACAATCCTCAATCTCACAAACAAACATAAAGCAAAGTTTAAGAAAGGTTCTCAAATAAATCAACAGCAGCCTGTATACCCACGCTGGACACCTGTCCGACCGCTATAAATATAAATAACAAAATCGAGGTGAAATTCGTTTGTTCGACGACTAGAAAGCATCGCGTAATTTTCGACGACAGACGGACTGGTTTGCGCTGGATAGACTAGTTTTTTTTCGTGTAACAAGCGTTAGTAATATTGGTAATTTATAGTTAAACAAACTTACCTGTACATTAAGTTCTATGTAACTTGAAGAATAGAGTATCAAGTTATCTGATCTAGGATACTAATCCGAAAAGAGATGATTCAGACCATCATAACGAATAACTTTTACTATAGGGCCAACCCATAATACTTGAATAAAAATCAGCTAAGTATTTAATACAAATTATCGTTCAGAGTTGCATTTTTGTATGACATAGCTGATTTTTTTGTAATTCATTTTTGTTGATTGGTCCTTCAGGAATAGTTGCTTATAAAGATGGTCTTATAATCATAGTTGCCCTTTTTTGGCTTAGTATTAAGTTGTATAATTATTCCCTACAAAAATAAATAATTTAATTGTAATAAAACATATTAAGCGGGGCTTCCATACTGTATGGAACCCTTCGTAAGCGAGTCCGGCTCGCACTTGGCTGATTATTGAACGTTTTTGGACTGATAGATTATATAGACTGAAGACTGATAGACACCTTCCCTATAGATCTTTAATAAGACAGGTTGGAAGCGCTTTGCATCCAGCACGATACTGAGGTCTTGACGAGGTCATCTTTCCACTTATACTCGGAATTTTAATTCGATTCCAGATTTGACATTAGCTACTGTCATTTTTGACAGTATGTACTGTCAAAAACTGACAAAAATGACAGTAGCTAATGTCAAATCTGGAATCGAATTAAAATTCCGAGTACCTATAGACGTGGTCGTTAGGTTAATGAACTCATCTGTCCACGTTCTGGGTGAACGTTCTATGCTGTAGTTGCTGGTATGAGGTTTCCACTCGAGAACTTTTCGACCCTATATAGGTCATCGATTTTCCATGCTATGTGTGCCTACTGCCATCTCAATTTGCCAATCAGCTGGATATTATGTCGGTAACTTTGGTTTCTCCACGCACCTTACGGCACTTCTTTATTTATAGTTTGATTTCACAGGGAGACTCCTTGCATAGCTCTTTCTATAGCAGCTTTTCCAAAACTTTGAAATGCGTAATAAATCATTTTAAAACAGTTACTCTCATTAGTAAGCCACCAACAGTTGGTAGTTCAACAACATTTCTTCCAATCCAACCCAATTCGAAAGGGACCAGAAATTAATCGATAATCGCTAAGCATTTGGTAGCCGATCTCATTCGAATACGGTATCGATTCTACGATTCGATTCAGTTATCGATTCGTGTGTCGAATTAATTTTACGTAACAGAAGTCGATAATAAACTGATTGTGTTTAACGTTTTATAGTTATGAAGATAGTTCGGTGTAATTACTGAGCTGTTTTTTCTTGAAGTAAGTTATGATCGAGAAATAATTTTACTAAATTCTTTGAATTATTATTAAATGCGCTTGCTTTTAAAATTTTAATTTTACAAAAAAGTAGCCTGTATTAACCCGTGAGAAGGCGCGCTATGAGCAATTTGCTCACACAAAAATTTAATTCAAAAATTTTTTGTCTTTCCCTTGCCACACCAATTCAAGCACTTAAGTACCTTCCTAAATATTCACCCCCTCTCCCCTGACGCAATTCTCGATCCGCTCAGTGGCGTTGCGTCCGCGCAGCAAGGCGTTTGTGGAGGCCGTGTACCAACGTGCGGCAATTTGCTCATCACGCGCCACATGTAAAAAAACATCATCCACATGTAAAATACATGTGTTCAGTATGTTTCGAGAGGCACATTAGTGTAGATTTAATGGATGAATAACACTTTTTAGTTTCTGTTATGTAACATTTTTTATTGTGATTTTTATGAAACGTGCCAAAAATTTTAATTAATACTAGGTTGTTTTGTTATTTGCGTTAGAAGTTGCTATTATGTTTAATAGTTTTGATTAAAATACTTGTTTTCTTACTTACTAAACCTTGTGTTATTTATTTAAATACATTATAAGCCAATAAATATAGAAACACTAAAAATATTAACATGTATGATAGTGTGAGCAATTTGCTCGCGCGCGCCTACTCGTGTAAGAAAATTAGGCGCGCCTTCTCACGGGTTAAAACAACTACCTATTTGTTTTTTTCTTGACTTTTACTTTTGCGTCGATACATACTGCTAAATACTTGACAATAGAAAAAAACGTGTAGGGACTGCAGATATGGCCTAGTACATAATCGCACACAGTGAAATTGTGAGTTCATATTCCATCATTTTGCACCAGCACGGGAAGCATAGCAAAGGGACTAATAAGCTTTCCATCATTATATCCCCTCGAAGAGGAAATAAAGCATGGATTGACAATGACATCTGACATTAAGAGTGGTTAAAATGGTTTTCTCCATCTGCCGTGCTACCCGGGCAGTTGAGATATATTGTGATCCTAGTGACCATCTTAGTTTCATGCTGCTTTGCATCAATTCATATAATATTAATTGCAAATACTAGACAATGGCAAATAAATAGAAGCGCAAAGCCAACCCACGAAAAGAAAAAAAAATATCTATACTATACGAATCATACTACTTGGTGGCTATGATGTTAGTTACAAGCTGCGGGTAGCCCAATCCTGACTGAAGCTCACTTAACAGCTGCGTTAGGATTAGGTTATCAGCAGCATGTAGCCACACTTGAACATATTTGTTAACTACTAATTTCCATATTTATTTGACAACTCAACTTCATCTCACGTATCGACGTGAGTCATCTCAAGTATTGTCGTAGTTGCGATGCCGCGACATTAGTCGGCCTGTCCGACCCCCGGGCGAGCGATATCTATCTTGAACAATGAACTTAGATTGTTTACGATGGGCTAATGAAGGCAGGTGGACAACAAAGACACTGGTTTAGACCAAGTTTAGATCTGATCGGGTTTGGTGTTTTTAAAAATATCATGATACTAGCTTTTGTAGGCCGCCCGCGTGGTATTTTAATTTTTGTGCTAAGTTAGTATTCTAATTCCTGTGGTAACCATTTTTTCTGGGATAAAAAGTAGCCTATGTAAAAATTTCATTTTTCATACAATATCCATGTCAAAAATCAAGTCAATATGTTGCTGAGCGAAAGAGGAACAAACCAATAGACCAACAAATGCCCTTTTCGGATTTTTTATATAAGCGAGGATTCTCTAGGGTCAGCCAACCCCCAACACCACACTAGCTTCACTACATAGCATAAAACAGAGTCTCTTCCCGCTGTCTGTCCCCATATATGCTTAATATCTTTAAAAATACACAACGGATTTTGATGCGGTTTTTTTTAATAGATGGAGTGATTGAAGAGGACGGTTTATTATGTATAATACACCAGTGCGAAGCCGGGGCGGGTCGCTAGTTAGTTATAAAGCGAAAAACAGCTGATTCAAACAAAAACTCACACCTAGACAAAGTTAACAACTGATTTTTGGACAATGTTGGGGTCATCGTCTACGTTGTGGGTTGTAGTGTCAGTCAATGATTTATCAACAATTTTACTACAGGAAAAACTCTAATATTATGACAAAACATTTTACTAAAATCAATTTAGGTAGGTGTTGTGGTAGTACTTATAGTTTAAATATGCTATAATTATTTTTTGCAAATAGCATGACCAACTTCACCCGTGTACAGAATTCGCGAATATTTCGCTCGGATCGATGTAGCATTTTTCACATTATTGTAGATTTATCAAAATTGGCTCAGCCGATTTCGATAAAATTTAAATGGGACCAAATTTTCGAAGTATACTCTTTCCAATAAAAAAAATATTGAAATCGGACTACTATGAAAAAAGTTGTGCGTGGTTATACATTAAAAAAAATATACGCGTCGAATTGAGTACCTCCTCCGGTGGTTCGTCAGTCAAAAATAACTCAAACTCATAATATCCTAAAAACAGTCTGATTAAAATAAATCTAGAAATTTAGGTAGGTATTTAATTATACCTCTATATCCAAGTGTTTTTTTTTTTAATATTATTTTTACCTACTCCAAATATGTTTAAATAATTTACCTTTTGATAAGTAGGGAAATATATTGTCGCTCTTGTGTTCTGAGACTGTACAAGACTGAGTAAGAGATTAAATTTCAATAAATCTTTCCGTAGAATTAAATTTAGAATTATTACTCGTACTTACCTCAAGTCGTAACCATTCATCAGATCAAGACTAATGCAAGATTATTAAATTAAACAAAAGTATTGTAAGCTCTATAAGGTCCATAAATCACTGTCAAGAAACCACATAACAATGTAAAATATCAAGGAAAACCAGAGAACCAAGGGAAACGGAATACAATAGATGTTATTAAATTATTTATTAGTGTATAATAACGCACGTTTAGCTGGTCATAGTAGTTGAGGTACTCATACAATAATCTGGTCTTGGAGCCCGTGAAGATTGCCCTTCATCCATATAATAACCAGATGAGACATATTTTTCCATCAAATATAATTTTATCTACACTAATGTTGTAACATTCTACTTATGTTTCCAATACTTGACTTATAATGACTACTGTTATAGCGCAGACAACATTTAAGCAATTTCACAAGATGTTATAATATCCACATCGATATCGTAAAATCTCATTATAACATCGCGCGCTCGCTTCTGATTGGCCCTGCGCGCGCAGCTGCGCTTTTATTGGTTAGATTTTAATGGCGCCAAGTTCACTGTGACAATACACGTACGCGTGAATTTAATGTTTCGCAATATGTTTTATTTTTATTTTTATTAGTGAAGATAAAGTAGTGTATGCAACTGCATGTAACACGGGTATTAAAACACTTGTTACTATTATGAAACTCGCTGCGCTCGTTTCATAAACTCACACTCGTGTTTTAATACCCTTCATTATATGACAGTTGCATAAACTACTATTATTGACACAAACATTTTATTACCTTTACTCTTCTGATAACCGGTTTTTCGAAGTAAACTTTCTACTCTGACTTCTAAAAAGTTTGCGTTAAACGTTTAAAGCTATCATGGAGGGGGTATGAAGTTTCAATTCTTCCGCGCGGAAGGACTCCTCTTTTTTATTCCAATTGTTAGTTTTTAATACAAAGAAAATGCCTTGGTAGGTTTGCTTGCTTACTACTGTTCATGGCTATCATAAGCGAGTTTGTAAGTTAATAATGTTTGAAAAAAAATGTCGTATCTGGTAATAAGATAGGTGAAGGTCGATCTTCCATGTCTCCTTTACTAATCTATGTGGAATTTAGGTTGTGTGTGTAATAAGTGTTATGAGTGTAAATTATGGGGTTGCTATAAGTGTTGCATAGTAATCACATACTTGATGACATCTTATTATCATTGCATTCTTAAAAGTTGTCCATCTTGATGCAACAAAGTCGCCCTTTATATTTTTTCAAATATATCATAGCTATCCTGCCTGCACAATTGCAAATGTGTGAATATAATATTTTCACGGCTTGTATGATGTTTTTCATAAACTGATGTTTTGATACCATAATACAATTATTGAAAAGAGATCAAAAGCAATGTTATTTCCATTATTTAGGTACTCTTACTTTCGATCTACTCCGTCGAAATAAAAATCCTCCCGTAAAAAAAAAACTAATTATACTAAAATGCATACTATTGACATTAAGTTACATTTCATCTTCAATGTTGTGTGATTTCGCGAGCGAAATGAAATTTAGCGTTAAGAAATTTGCTAATAGGTTGTACGAAAGTTACCATTAGCTACTCGTGTTTATAAAGTAATTACATATTTTGATTAGTCAGAAACCGTTAAGGCAAATTCGATAAATCTGAATAGGCTGTGGCATACTTTGACGCGCCTAGTCAATTAATGAAAAAAAATCCGTGTGACTCTTCAACATTCACATTAGAACTACTTTATAGCAGTACTATAAATGAGAACTGGTAAAAAGCTGGCAATTCAAAACTGTAACTAAGCCGTTTAAACACAATTTTACGACATAACCGAACTAATCAGTCAATCAACTCTATCAAGTTCAAAAAATTAACGACTTCAACTATCAACAATAAAATGTAATTTCATCGGTAGGGCCCATAAACATAATAAATACATAGACTTCAAATACCCATAAGTTAAGATTAGCATGTACCACTAGTTAAATGTCTCACAATATGGCTACCATTGCTGAGTTAACCTAAAAGGATTGACGTATACATCGTGTATTTACGAGTTTGCATGATGGAAATGTAATTTTCGCACTTTCTTTTGTTAATAAACGCTATTTAGAATTAATAATTTTTCGCAAAAACATGGCACCACCGACTACCACAGTGTACAGAATTTTAATAATTTGCACGAATCGATGTGATATCGATGTACATTTTTGTTGATTTATTAAAAACAGCTCAGCCGGTTTCGATGAAATTTAAATGGGACCGCAGGAGACCCTTTCGAAATAAAAAAGAATTAGGTATTTAAATCGGTTCACAATATACAAAAAAATTCAGACGAACATCCATGCAGATGAACATAGAACCTCCTCCTTTTTGGGAGTCGGTAATGAGGTTTTCTATGTACATATACATTTTTGAGAAGCACCATTTGTGTCAGCTCGGGAACAAAATACAAAGAAGGTGACGAGCAGTTCAGTGTCAAGCAACATAGGCCAAGTTGCGGCATAAAAGTCTAGCGCTGAGCGAAGTGAGGAGGGGGTGGCCGCGCATGAGTTTAGTATGGCTGTCAACATGCGCAGCCACCCCCTCCACAGTACCCTCAGCGCTAGACTTAAGTGCCGCTACTTGTATAGGGCCTCTCCATATTTTTTCCTCAATAGTAGGGCCGGGCAGCGTGTCTCAATCTTGGACCACTTATCATAAATCTAAATCAAGATAAACGACATTTAGGATTTTAATGGTACCTTTCGATATTAATGTCCCATTGAGTTGAAGCGGAATGTAGTGGCGGCTACCAGTTGTATGTGGGCCACAGGCTTGGGAGATAGATGACGTTTGTTTTCAAATGGACATAAAATTGTTAATAGACATCTACTTTGTACCACAGCTTTTGATGTCATGTTGAAATGTAATGTTAAATTAGGCAATACCAAAAAATATTTTGCAGACAGTGACTTTGAAATGAAATAGAAGTTTTATCATAATTTCTAAATAATAATTTTAGAATTAAAAAAATATTACTATTAAGGTACTGCGCTAGCGAGCCGAGCACGAGCGGAGCACAAGCCGAGCCAAAATTCATGTAGCGTGGACCAACTTACGAGCCTCAGACGAGCGCGCGGCGAGAGCGATGCCGCGCGCGCGCTCGAAGCCTTGGAGAAATAACAAGTGTGGAGCTCTCGTATTATATTGGACATTTACAATATATCTGATCGTGTTCTTCTTAATTACTAAGCAACGAGAGAGACAGAGAAAGAGGTACACGATCTGCCCTGTCTTGAAATCTCAATGAAGTCTCTTTCTATCTAATGACAAACTTTTATAAGGTAAAGCAGTAGCGACTATATGTTTTGTTATTCAATTGAAAACGAGAGCTCCAATCTTGTCATATCTCCAAGCTCGAAGCGCGCTCGTTAGAGGATTATTATGTTGGTCCACACTACACGAATTTTGGCTCGGTTCGTGCTCCGCTCGTGATCGGCTCGCTAACGTACTCGTAGATCTACCTTTAGCATTACACTTTAAAATGCCTATATATTTTACACCACTATACAGATTACTTTTGTAAAATAATTCCAGAATCTTTACTAGCAGTACTATCATAGTCCATAGCTCTTTTTTTATAACAAAATAATATACAAATTAAAAATATATACAAAATAATATACCGTGTCGTTTACACGTCATAAATAATTTAGAAAAAATTGATCATATATTATATAACTTAACCATAACCAACATTTGGCGCGTTTTCTAACAGTTTGCGGCATCTATGTTCTAAGCGTGTGTTAGTTAGTAGTGCGTATGTAGACTTTGTTATCTAATATGGGATTTTTAATTAGTTGTACGGAATCAGCTCTCGTCCAAGTTGGCGAAGTGAAAGTAGATCTGATGCGAGACAATTTATTAAGAAACTTCTTTCTTAGTTATTATTCGAAACGGGTTTGTGTGCAAATTGTCAGATTTCAATTGCATAAATAATTGGGTGGGTAATATTCCATCAATTTTGACGCGTAACAGTAGCAGATTAAAAAAATAATAAATAAATAAATAAATAAATAAATAAATATTAGGGGACATCTTACACACGGTCTCTGACCCCAAACTAAGCAAAGCTTGTGATATGGCTGCCATAATAAATATATAATAATATAGGTTTGCGCTTGATTAGTAAGGTAAGTAAGTAAGTTCGTATAGGCCGGGTGGCTAGCCCTGGTTTCAGAGTTTTTAGGCCGCCTGACTTGGCTAAACGGTTAAAACAACCGGGACCTACGATTTAACGTCTCATCCGAGCCACGGTAGAGCTCAGTTGGAAAATGCCACCCGCGGTCACTCATCCAAATGCGTTTGACTACACACTACCCTTGATTGCTTAAGAGTGTTTAAGAGTCATTTAAATATAAAGAATCATATTTTGTTGTTTTTTACTTAGCACTGGACACCGATTGTGTTTATAAAATGAGTAGATCTACTGAAGAACTTAGTGGATTGACATGTTGATATGGCAGTGAGCAGAGGACATAGGACGGAAGACTGATGACAGATGGGGTTGAAAAGTTCTCGAGTGGCGATAACATATACAATGGCAAGTGTAGCGTAGAACATCCCATAAGGTCCTAAATTAGGTCGGATGACCTAATTTAGACCGCAGAGTTGCGCTGAATGCAAGTCGCTACCAACCGGTCTTATTGGAGATCTATAAGAAGGCATATGTCTTGCAGTTAACGAAACCAGATGAAAAGGATGCAAGTCGCTACCAACCGGTCTAATTGGAGATCTATAGGAAGGCCTATGTCTTGCAGTTGGGAAAACAAGATGAAAAGGATGCAAGTCGCAACCAACCGGTATTATTGGAGATCTATAGGAAGGCCTTTGTCTTACAGTTGCCGAAACGAGACGAGAATTGTGTTTTTACTACCGATCATATTATTTGACAACAATGACAACAGGCGTGAATTTCGCCGTTTACAAAGTTAGCTACAAACAGATGTATTGTATTTGTTTTTATTGCTAGTGTTACGATCAAAATGTCATCGTAAACACCGATAAAGGATGGATCGTTTTAATTAAACTTGAGTCAACTTGATGACACATTTGATATAAATGGCTAAATAGACGTACTGTGCTGTACCGACCTTTTTAATACCTAGCTCATATTTTTAGACTCCACAATAAGTATAGAACAGCTGATTTTTTCGAGCATTTTGAATTTGCCCATTGTAAAAATTGTTCGTTCATAGTGACTAGTTAATTCGGCTAGAAACTATTTTAAAAGCCCAATTTCTTTTATTTTTTTTATAAATCCGCGCTTGGCCACCAGCTCGTCTAATGGTAAGCCACATTGTTGTCGAAGATGAAGCACGCTGATTTGTTAGATACTTTGGCTTTGGATCACAAATAAATCGTTCATAAATCGTAGGCCCCGGTTGCTTTAACAGCTTTGCCATATCAGAAGCCTTCGGGCAATTCAAAAACTCTGACACCAGGGCTAGCCTCCTCACCTATACGAACTTATTTTTCTTTACTTTGACTTTGAAAAGCTGGAATCTGTATTAGTATAGCATTCTTCGTAAACGGATCGCGGAACCCGCACCTAAGTATTTGTATAGAAATGACGCAACTTAGTTTTGTCAGTGTAAACAACAGTCTCCGTAAATACGCCGCGAGCCAGCTTCTATTGTTTGTGAAGTTGGCTAAATCTAATAAAGAACGGTAAAGTCTGTGCTTTGGATATGGTATCTACCCATGTTGAAGTTAGTGGAATACTACTTCATACATGTTTATTGATTTTTGTACCACTTTATCCATTTTATGAGAAGATTTTTAGATTAGGTATTATTATGGGGTGATTGAGACCACCATTGTGAACAAATTTTCTAAGGGCTAATCCGAAATTGGAGAAAAAAAAATCATCTGTCTCCTCAGACCAAACAAAAAAATCAAGACAGCATGTTGAGAAACAAACAAGTGAGGCCGGCAAAACTACGCCTCGTCGTGTACACAATTACACACACAAACACAACGAAGCTGCGTCTTGGCTCGTCAGTCGAACGACAGCGGCGCAACACCGACGCACTCACCACATGTATAAAAAACCAGCCTCACTTGTCTGTTCACGACATTTTATCGTTAATTTTATTTGGTCTGAGTGTCTCATACAAAATTGCAATTCGGAATCGACAAAATGTGTGAAACTGCTGATTTTTTTCTTGAATTTTGGGTTGATTCCATTGTAAAAGTTGTTTTTATTATTATGGTCTGAACCATCCTTTTAGAACACCAGTTCTGGATAACCCTGTATAGCTAGGCACACAAAAATCGATCAAGTACTCGTAGTTTCAGATACTTAAGTTCAATAACAAAACACTACATATAACATAAGATTTTAAATGGGCATTAGTTTAGATTAATACATCATACTTGCGCAGATCAAATTTTTTTAAGCGTTTTCCCAGATCATCTCATAGTTTTGTCATATTTCTATTAGGGGATCACAAAATGAGATAGTTTCGATCCAGTGAAGTCCTAAAGTAAGCTCGTATAGGCTGGGTGGCTAGCCCTGGTGTCAGAGTTTTAATTAAGCCGCCTGAAGGCCTCTGACTTGGCTAAACGGTTAAAACAACCGCGACCTACAATTTAACTTGTCGTCCGAGCCACGGTAGCGCTCACTTGGAAAATGCCAGCAGCGGTCACCCATCCAAATACTGACCGTGCGGAACGTTGCTTAATTTCGTTGATCGCTGACAAACACCTAATCAAACTACGCTACGAGTGCTACGAGTGAAGTCCTTGAAGTTTGGCAATCAGTTAGGTTATGTTAGTTCCAGGTTATTTTCTAATTATCACAAATTGCGACATCCAAAGTCTTGCACATCCGCGCCACTGACCAAGTAAACACATCCTACGGCACTCACAGCCTTTTGTCTGCCCACTGCCGGACAAAACCGTGATCTCATACTTCTGCTAACACATAGACTTACTAACACGTAGATGTACACTGTACAGCACATTAAGCGAGTTCGTATGGGCTGGGTGGCTAGCCCTGGTATCAGAGCCCTTAGTCCAGGTTTTGCGTAGTTTATGTCTTAAACTTTCGCGTTCGCGTGTGGCTTCATACATTTTGGTTAGATCTTTCTCATTTCAGCAGCATTTTCGGCAGCGTCATGTATAGAGCCATACGGAAACAGCTGTAGTTTTAATTTACGTGTAAACCTGGACTAATCCACAGATATTTGAAGTCCTCTGACATGGCTAAACGGTTAAAAAAAGGGGTCCTTTAGTTGTAACTTCGGTAACCGCTGACAAACTTAGTCAAACTACGCTATTAGCGCTCCAGTACATTCAAAAGTTTTGAAAGGGTAAAAAAACCTGTCTTCGCTCTTTCCTCGCAATCTCCCTATTTTATCAACGCACTGCATTCTCTAAACACAAAAAGAAAATCAATGAATTTATTTACATAAAATATTACTTAATATCATGTTTTCACATTTTTTTTTGTAAACACGAATACAACAATGAATAATTGTCCGGCTTCCAAATATGACTCTATGCATGCCAATTTTGGATAAAACTAGTTGGAAGCGGCTTAATTCCACCGCGTTCTTATGTTTGTTATCATTATTATTCTCCTTTTCCTTGGTCTATCCACCTATTAGGTGAATGTAGAGTACGAATGTAATGTAGAGTATACGAGTAAACGTTTAGATAGATATAACTATTTAATATTTTTTTAATAACACTGTGTGACTAAAAATGCCTAAAACTAATAAAAATATGTATGAATTGCCGTGATTAAATAAGTAAATTATAATCGCTCCGGCTCATAATGTTGAATTCGCAAAATGATGAATCTCAAAATGTGGAACTTTAATTCTTCCGTCTCTAATTTACTGATTTAATCACAGCGATTCATTCATTTGTTTAATTAGTTTTAGGCATATTTAGTGTCATCTCAAGATCTATTTTCATATGTCTATGAAATAACTCCATGTATTGAAAACTCTAATTTAGAACTTTGCCACAGCAAAACAATTGTTTCTCACGCTTCCTTTATTTCGTAGAATCTCAAGAATGTATGGCGAAATGGTACTTAGATTGTTCTCACTGGTATGTGTATTGAAACAAACCTACAGGTGTGGTCAAAGTGTCTCTCCAAATACTTAGGCGAATTGAGTAGGCCATAAAAATATTTTCGCTAAATTGCTTACTTAGTGTCGAATTTCCTAAGGTACTTGTCACTACTAGTTTGCCAATCAGTCATTATCGATTATTTTGATGGCCTCTTCGCTGGTAGGTTTTTATTTGTCACATAATCAGATGTTACGTATCTATGTTATCTTAATTTCGTATAAGTATAAAACCAAAAGGTAGAGTAGAATGGTATATAAGTATGATACTTATATGCCATTCTACTCTACTACTACTACTACTTATATGTCATAATACTAACAAATTGAAATCAAAAATAAATAAAATACTTACCTACATTGTGTTTTTTGCAAATTGTATATTACGACCATCATTATGAATCACTTATACTATGGAAGTTGGAATCGACTGCAAAATCGAGAAAATAAAATCAACATTTTGTCGTAGGTATAGAACGAGTTTAAATTTGTGTTAGAATTTCGAGTTTGAGCCTTTTGTTAAAGTTCTTTGTTTATGAGTAAAATACATCCGTTGAAATTGGTAAAAAAAGGCTATGCCAACTATTACCTACTGTCATCCTGGCGCAAAGTCCACCAAGGCGACCGAATTGAAAGGAGCGTATAGTCAGTGCAGAAAAGTCATTAATGCTTAGCGAGAATAAAAAATGATGAAGCTAGGCGAAGGTTTGATTGTCGCAATGCAAATATGGAATTTATGCCGTGGGCTTAACTTGTAACACATGTACATTTCATTCTGTAGGTACAGTGCCACTTTGATGTTATCTCTGCCTAATCCTTTGTTTAGTTGTATGGACAGAATTCAAATTTAAATCAATATTTAGCTCGCACTGACGCAACTATAATCCTACTAACATTTTCCTAATGGCAATAAATAAGAGAATTTTATTGTCAACGACACAACAGTGCCGTAAAAATCAGATTATAATCGTATCGTCTAATGTAAGGGGACATGTAAAATTCAATTTAAATCTCCGTGAAAACAGAGGTGCTCGGAGTGTTATAGCCCGTAAGTAAGTTCATATAGGCCGGGTGACTATATAGCACTGGTGTCAGAGTATTTAAGCCGCCTAAAGGCCTCTGACGTGGCTTAACGGTTAAAACAACCGGAGCCTATAATTTAAGTGTAAATGCCACCCGCGGTCACCCATCCGAATACTGACCGCGCTGAACGTTGCTTAATTTCGATGATCGCTAACGGACACCTGCGGGCTTAGCATACGGACCATAAAATAATACTATCGACGTGTCAGAACGTGACAGAGTTATGATGAAGCATATATCTGTCACCTTTGCACACGTCGATAAGCTCTTGTCATGGTATTGTATGCTAAGATAGCTGGTCAAACTATGCTATGAGCGCTACACGAGTTTAGCCCGTAAAACTACAACTGATATGCCGTACTTGCTTGGCTAAAAAACGAAGCACAATGGTGTGTTATAAGCGTTGTTGTTTTGTTCTTCGCTAAGCAAAAATACGGTTTATCAGTGTTAAGCGTTAACTAATAAAGTTTGTCAACTGTGATATCGACGAAAATTATGGAAGGCGTGATTTTTACGAAAGTGTATAATTATGATAGGGTGAGGGTTAATTCTATTTTGTACCGTCCTTTTTATAGTTAATTACAATAAAAGACCCCTAAAGGATATATTTTTGGGACAACCACGCTGACCCAGTGTGAGTTGGTCGATTCACACAGGCCATCGACTTTCTTATACAAACTTACTGCCACACGTTGTTTTCTTTCATCAAAAAACATCAACAAAACATATACCAAGTCGATTTTGAAAAGCCAGTAGTTTTAAAGTCCGTACATATTATGCTCTAAAAAAACTCATAGTCCAATAGTGACCGTTTTTAGGGTTCCGTACACAAAGGGTAAAAACGGGACCCTATTACTAAGACTTCGATGTCCGTCTGTCCGTCTGTCTGTCTGTCTGTCACCGGGCTGTATCTCATGAACCATGATAGCTAGGCAGCTGAAATTTTCACAGATGATGTATTTTTGTTGCCGCTATAACAACAAATACTAAAAACAGAATAAAATTAATAATTAAGGGGGGCTTCCATACAACAAACCTGATTTTATAGCCGTTTTTCGCTCTATATGAATAATGGTAACAGGTAGATGCATGAAATTTTCACAGAATATTTCGTTTTATATTCACTTAAAATTAAAATAAAAAAAAATGTTTAAGGGGGGCTCTCATACAGTACGGAACCCTTCGTGCGCGAGTCCGACTCGTACTTGGCCGATTATTCTTTACTCTAGATAGGTTTATGTTTCACCACTACAGATACAATCTAGGGCGTAAGTAGTAATTTTACATAGAAAATTGCATAATGATGAGTGCAATGCCATCCTAGAGTCACTGTAACCAGTTCGCTTGTTTATAATCTATGCCTTAAAGTAGGCCGGTTATTACTTGGCATGTAAGCAAGCTGCACCTAGCTATTGTTAGGATAAAAGAGGTATTTATGGCTAGAGAAACGATACGCCAGATGATAATATAGTTAATATAGATAATGTCGTTGTGGCTTAGACGGTATTGAAAACTAGTATTGAAGTCGCTGTCCAGGGAATTTGCGATAAGATTGAGTTACGTGTGAGAATGAGAATAAATAGTTTTAGAGGTCGTATAGGTTTCAAGTTGAACATATTCAGTTATGGTTTAGTTTGTTTACGTCATTGGTATGCGATTTAGTGAATTTTTGAATGAATGTTAAACAAAATAAATCTTATAATATGTTGCGTAAGCGAATCTAATTTAATATTATAACAAACTTCTAATTTTATAATTATCTATCTTGAAGTTGTCTGAAAGAGATCATCTTTAATGATAAGGCCGCCAGTTGTTACACTGTTTAAACTTCTGTATCTCTGTATATTGTAATATCTGTGTGAGTAAATCAATAAAAAAATTATACCTAAGTCTCTAAAACGTTTCTTTTTGAAAATGCAATATTTTTATTCAATAACAATATTGTAATTACATCAATTACTTTAATTAAGCGGTAGGTAGGTAAATCGATACAAAACTAACAATGGGTACAATCAAAATGGTTTAATTGAGCAAAACCAATGACAATAAACGTGTGCAGACACGGTATAAACACGCTAGGTAATAGAGAACAAAAATTTGACTAAAACCCTTTTTCTAAACTCATTAATGCTACTTGTTTTTAAGCTTTCTTTGTATTGTTTTTACAGTTCCGTACCCAAAGGGTAAAAACGGGACCCTATTACTAAGACTCCGCTCTCCGTCTGTCTCCAGGCTGTATCTCATGAACCGCTAAAGATAAAGCTAAAATTTTCACACATGATGTATTTCTGTTGCCGCTATAACAACAAATACTAAAAATAGAATAAAAATAATTTTTAAGGGGGGCTCCCATACAACAAATCTAAATTTTTAGCCGTTTTTCTTTCTATATCAATAATGGTAACAGGTAGATGCTTGAAATATTTAAAGAATATTAAACTGCACGCTTTCTTTAATAATAAATAATTAAATTAAATTAAAACAAATATCAAAGGGGGGCTCCCATACAGTATGGAACCCTTAGTGCGCGAGTCCGACTCGTACTTGGCAGATTTTTTTATCAGTTAGTGTCCCAAGTAAAGAGTTTTACATAATGACTAGAAAACGCTACAATTTAAAAATGAAAATATATTTCTTTTATGCCATATTTTACAGTATATAAGGCAACTACAAATTTAATCTTACAGGAAAAATTATGAACTTATAAGTATCAGTTGAAACACAATTTGAACTTTAACAATTTTGCCGTAGCTATACATGGACCGTGGCGGAAAGCGTTTCAGGCATGTCATCCATCCATCAGCCATAGAAATTCCACTGCTGGACATAATTCTCCCCTATGGATCTCCAATAAGACCGGTTGGTAGGGGATTGCATCCAGCGCGATCCTGCGGTCTTAATAGGTCATACGTCCACCTTGTGGGTGCACGTCCTACGCTGCGCTTGCCGGTACGTGGTCTCCACTCGAAAACTTTTCGACCCCATCGGTCATCAGTCCTCCGCCCTATGTGCCCTGCCCATTGCCATTTCAACTTGCCAATCAGCTGGGCTATGTTGGTAACTTTGGTTCTTCTGCGAGTCTCCTCATTCCTGATTCGATCTCGCAGAGAAACTCCGTGCATAGCCCTCTCCATAACTCGTTGCGCTACTTGGAGCTTATTAATAAGGCCTATAGTAAGAGACCACGTTTCAGTGCCATAAGTCACCACTGGCAGCACACACTGATAAAACGACACTTTCGACTTGAGGCACTGAGTTATGCCGGAAGAGAAGACGTTACGCAATTTTCCGAACGCTGCCCAGCCCAGTTGAATTCGGCGATCGACCTTTTTCTTGAAGTCGGACCTACCTAACTGGACTACTTGTCCTAGGTAGACGTAGGAGTCAACAACTTCAAGAACCGAGTTCCCAACAGATATTGGGGTGGCTAAGACATGAGCGTTGCACATGACAGTCAAGCTTTGCCTTGCTTTTATTCTACCTAAAATAGAAGTGGGTAAAACGTCTATAATAAAACATCGTCGGACAACACTAAATCAATCAAAACCTCAATCAACCGAAGTAAAGTAAGCCGTTTATTGACTATGAAAAATTGCAAACAACTAAAATACAGTAAAAGTCTAAAACTATGGCAACAATTAGATTTGACCCGTACTTTAAATGGTTACCATCAACGTTTTAGAATAAACGGAGCTTAGATTACTTAATTGTTACTCTGTAAGAGGAATACAGATTACACGACATTACAAAAAACAAAAAAACATTTTCGTAAGTTATTTTGATATAAAAACTTAGTGAAAATGAAATACACATTAAATCCTTTGGTTTTATCCTTACTAATGACGGGTGCCTGACGGACGACGCAGCCAGGGAAGGCCCAAGAAACGCTGGCGTGACGAGCATGACTCATTCGAGAGGGGTTGGGAAGAAGTTGCGATGGATCGCGACTCCTGGAAGGAATTGGGGGAGACCTCTGCCCAGGAGTGGGACAGTATAGGTTAAAAATAAAAAAAATATCTTTACTCTGAAAGTGTGTTTGTTGGTTTGTTACTCTTTCACGCAGCAATAGAGCAACGGTTCGGCTTGAGTTTTAGCATGAATATTTCAATGTACCTAAATTTATTTTATTTTTATTTTTATTATAAAGGTACACAGAACAGGATACATTCAATCAAGAACTAAATTTTATGCCACAAAAGTACAGAACTGGAAAATATCCCTTAATATGCGTACACAGCATGACTGTAGCAGTAAATCACAATGAAACAAATTATATAAATTAACAATAGAGCAAACATGATTAAATATTAACATTAATTAGCTATTACATTGTGCTGCAAGCCTAATACCGCAGCACATACTACAAAATTAAAACAAACAAATACCTAAGAGAATACCAGGCCACACCTAAGCCTGACCTGGCATCCCCTGAGAGGCGAGGATGGCCAAGATGTCTTTTCTAAATTTATACAAATTGTTGTAATAAATGTCTACTTGGTTACTGTGATCAGACGAGATATCATTGTATTGGCGACACATGCGAACAATAGGATTAAAGTACGAAGTATTATTGACATAAACATGCAAAACAAAAATGTTGGAGTGGGGATTACGTAACCTGGGCTTTATGTTGAAATTTAACGATGAAAGAAGAGAAGGAGAATCTATATAATTGTTAATAATTTTGAAAAGATTAGTAAAATCAAAGTATTTGCGTCTAACCTCAAGGGACATCAGATTAAATTTTAAAAGCCTATCTTCATAAGAACTGAGTTTACGTTTTAGTCCACACCTGTAACTCAAAATTCTAAGAAATTTCTTTTGTACCATTTCAATGCGATTTATATGAACTTTGTAGAAAGGAGACCAGATTGAAGAATTATATTCCAAAATGCTACGAATAAGTGTGCAATAAAGATATATGAAACTTTTAGGATTCGATTAATTAAGCTTCTTATGACTGATACATTCTACATAATTATTTTTCGCAAAAAAAACTGAAGAGAAGAAACACAAAGCGTGAAGAACAGATGAAGGACAGGACAGATTTTTTTTCAAATGGAGACTACGTACCGACGCGTAGCATAAGATGTCCACCTAAAACTTGACAGATGGCTCAATTTAGATTATAGGATCTCGGTTGACGCAATCAGCTTAAAATAAGTTTTATGCTCTTCTTTTTAGGGTTCCGTACCCAAAGGGTAAAAACGGGACCCTATTACTAAGACTCCGCTGTCCGTCAGTCCGTCTGTCTGTCTGTCTCCAGGCTGTATCTCATGAACCGCTATAGCTAGAAAGCTGAAATTTTCACAAATGATGTATTTCAGTTGCCGCTATAGCAACAAATACTAAAAATAGAATAATAAAAATATTTAAGGGGGCTCCTATACGAAAAATCACAATTTTTAGCCGTTTTTCGCTCGATATCAATAATGGTAACAGGTAGATACTTGAAATATTCACAAAATATTTAGCTGCATGCTTACTTTAATAATATGGTTCCGTACTCTATGGGAGCACCCCCTTAATTATTTATTTTATTTTAATTTCCATCCATCCATCCATCAGCCGTAAGAAGTCTACTGCTGGACATATGCCTCCCCTATGGATCTCCAATAAGATCGTTTGGAAGTGGCTTGCATCCAGCGCGATCCTGCGGTCTTAATGAGGTCATCCGTCCACCTTGTGGGTGGACGTCCTATTTCATTTTAATTAATATTAATTTAGAAAGTGAATACTAAATTTAATTTTCAGTGAATATTTCAAGCCCCTGTCACCGTTATTAATATTAAGCGAAAAACGGCTCTAAATTCAGGTTTGTTGTATGAAGCTTAATTTTTTTTATGTTTTTTAGTATTTGTTGTTATAGCGGCAATCAAAATACGTCACCTGTGAAAATTTCAACGTTCTAGCTATCACCGTTCATGAGGTATAGCCTGGTGACAGACTAAAAGACAGACAGACGGACGGACGGACAGAAAGTCCTAGTGATAGTTTGTTACCCTTTGGGTACGGAACCCTAAAAAACGCTGAATGCAAGCCGCTTACCCGGTTTCATTTAAAATCCATAAAGGAGGCCTATGTGCAGCAGTGGACATCCTACGGATGGCGATAACAATTAATTTTGAATCTGTCAAGAATATTTATCCACTTTGAGTCCAATCTCTTCTAATATGCTTCAATTTATTCGTCAAGTTCTTTAATCCACTTTCTCCTGAGACGCTCCACTAGACAAATAAGTGGCAACACATGCGCCACCTACTGGCCAGCGGCCGCAAATCGAGCTAGATTTTTCATTGCAAGTCGACCGGTTATTGGAGGGATTAGAAAATTGCAGATAAATAACTTAATTGGTAATGCCCGGTGCATGGAAACTCGAGAATCAGATAATAGTAGATAGTTAAACGAAATAATTAGGCACAACAGGGAAAATAAATCATTATTTTGAGTAGGTACATAATTAATAATTAAATTTAGTTCATCTACTTTCTTTGGTGAGCAAATGTAAGATTACTAGGTAGGTATATATTTTGCAAAAAGGTAGGTACTACTGATAAAATATATCGTAAACATTTGCTGATTTTGCGCAATGCCGGTGGGCCCCAAACTAGGCAATGCCTGTATCTTGGTGGCCCGGAAAGTGCCAGTTCAAATCGTGAGATCATGTAAATTTTTTGAATATTTTGTCTCTGAGAGAAGTCGTTGACATGTATAACTAGATATAGATATGAAAAAAATTGATATAATGGTACTAATACCAAGTTTTATGAGAAACTCTGAAATCGAAAAAGAAAAAAAAAATTGATTTTCCATGCCAAATGTTCAAAAACGTAAATCAGAAAGATACGTCCAGATAATTTTTTTCAGTCGTTTTTGTGATTTTCTGGGAGGTTCCATATTATAATTTGGCCATAAAGATAGGTACAATAATATGTAGGTATAATTTCTAGTCCAGTCTCAATATGGGTTAATTAAATGGTGCCACAGTAAATTTGATACTAAAATTCTATTTGCTCATTAATTTCTTACCGAGCTTCGCGTCTTATTTTACTAAAAAAAACAGTTTCTCAAAGTTAGAGTTTCACCTTTCGTGTAAATTGAAGCTTTGGTGAAAACCATAAAGAATTATAAAGTCTAAGAATTTGACTCTCTGATTTTATAATCTGTAGAGTCTGGAGCTCGCTGTCCATCTAGCTTCGTGTAGGACGCACTTTATCTAGAGCTGGCTCATTCAGATAATGTCGCTTTATATTCTACTTTATAAGTACTTGTGATTGTGTATGAAACCACTTAGGTGGACTTTACACTGGTATCATGAAGCAGTAAAATTGGCTGTTTCAATACTTTCAATCTGCGATTGCTTGAGCGGTTTTGTATTTGTAAGCCAATAGAAGTCACTGCTCGAGATCGAATCAAAAATGAGGGGATACGTAGGAAAACGGCTCGAACGGCTAGGACGTACTTATACGAAACTTTACGGAGGTCACCTTTTATGTTGCCACTCTTTCAAAATTTAAAATTATCCAATTCACGCAGCACTTTAGCACTGGACACGTCAAATAGAATTATGGTTAAAAAAACTAACAAAGCAAAATTGGCGAATGGTTATCGAACTGTCAAATTCATAATCAGTCCATGGATGCTCGATTGGGTCAAAATTTCTTACGTTCCCAGCCGTTTGAAGTTCAATTAACGAGCCTCAGGTTACTGACATAGCCCAGCGGATTAGCATGTTGAGATGGCAGTGGCCAGGCCAAATGTAGCGGACTGATGACCGATGGGGTCGAAAAGTTCTCCAGTGTTGATCACGTACTGGCAAGTACATCGTAGGACGTCCACCCGTAAAGTGTATAGAGCGTTATTTGCTGAACAAAGGTTCCCAGGACTCAGAACAAAATAGGTACAACTGCACCGCTAAAGATTGTGTATCTAGCTAAGCAAGTTAGCTTTTTTGTTATGGACTCACGGACTAACTTTCAACATAGCGCCGTCCTCTGCGCTTCGCTTTAGTAAAGTTAGAACTTAATGACGAAGACTAAGTACAATTTTATAGCCAACTGCAAGGTAAAGCAGCAGACCACAGAGGTGTCGACTGACACAAATACAGACGCTATCGAAGACTACTTCTTGCTGGCTACATCATATAAATACGTAATAACCAGTAGCGGTGACATCTGTTGCTGTACCGTGCGATTGGCTACTGAATCAAACAGCGTTTGACAACACCTTTGAAGTGTTTAACTAACCAAGTTAATTCAACTAAAAACGCCAAACTAAGAAGAAGATTCCCAACCATGAATAACCCATTCAAACCCACATGGTGCGGGCCGCAATTCGCCGCAGCGGCACGCAGCGTCTACGCAGTTGTCAGACTCGGATTAGCGAATGAGTTTAGTGGCTATTAGCTAGTGATTTATTATGTGACTCCGCACCGCGATGGGCCGCGGCCGCGCTGCGTGAGATTTAGAGATGAGACGAGTCGACCTGTGTTATGAGTATATCGATAAAAATGACATGAGAATAAATTTGATAACTGATTATTTATTGAGGCAAGTCAACCAATCAATAAAAGCAATTTTTAAATGGACGGTAACACATTATTAACTGATTTTTTTGGTAATTATTTTATAACTGATTTTTGATACGCATCCTGTTTACTGTATAATCTTACCTATGATAACGAGTACCTATATCAATTACAAATTTATAACATTTGGTTACTAATTTTTGAAACCGTTTGTTTTTGTTGAGCCTGCATGATGCTATACTAGTTTCGAAGATTTTTGTCATGTAAACTAAAAAAACCTACAGATATTGATAATTGAGACAATTACATATGGATAAATACTTGGCAAAAAAATTAAGGGCCCAAACTTTAATTCTAAACAGAATATTTGCTTTAAAATTAAAACGCACATTCAGTTTCATAATTATTATTAATTATAATCATGGATTGCTGTTAGAAATTGTCTTTGTCACGTTTTGCCTGAGCCGAACATGCAAGCGAGAGCGCATAACCATTGATTGAGGCAAGATCAGCCTAAACATTCGGTTTGTGATACATTTGAAGTTGTCACTTTAAATTATTGGTACTTCTTGGTACTTCAACATAATATGAAACAAACTAAATGTTACTTAATTTTTCACATACATCGATTACTATATGATAATTCTTACTTATATACCTAACTATTGAAAATAAAAATAAAGTATCTATAAAAAAGGGTAGCGCTGTATCGACAAAAGCTGTTACTGGGTGTCATCTCTGTGACTAGCGTTGCAACCGGTAGATGCGTCAGTTTCTCACCACTACGCCTGTAGTCGTGCGCCACATACACGTTGATTTGTTTAACATTCTTAGTAAACGCTTCAACATTCTTTTAACAAAGTATTTTGTCATAAAATTAAATAATGATACCTCAGATAAATATAAGTTTAATAAGTATTCTGTTAAATTAAGGTAATTAAAAAGCATCGATAAAAAAGCTAGCGACTATTTCTCATCCCTATAGCATCGCAACCGGTAGATGCGGTCAGGTGCGTTAGTTTCTCAGCGCTACGCCTGTAGTGGTGCTACACACACGCTGATTTGTCCACGATAACATCTGATCACCACTCTTGTCGTTTGGCGGATCGGACCTACAAAAGAAAATTTAAATGAGGCTGTATTTTAGCTTGATTTTTATACGCTTCGGAAAAAGCTCGTTTTATGAAACGAGTAAATTTTGTTGTTTAATTTGGTAAAATAGCCACTGTGCAGCTTTGGTTACTTGAAAACCATTTGTATCCCATAAAAAATAAGTTGCTAGATAGCTCGTTCTCTCATTATTTTTTCTAAAATTTTATGAATTATAACTAACAAACTTATTAATCTGTTTAGAATATTTATTTGGTCAAATATTACAAAACATTATTTTGCATTTAATTTAATCCAGTATTTATCATTTTTTTCTCCAAAATAATCAGTCTCGATTATTACTCATATGACGCAAAATTTCAATACTGACAATTATATTGACTTGTATACAGGGTTATTTCTAATCAATTAGCATCCTTTCAGTGGCTTATTCTGTACATCAAAACTAACAATTTTCGTTCCACTACTACTTCTCAAAAAAAAAGTTGTTGTTCCATATAAAAATGTCGTTCACTCTGGACAAAATGTATGGAACAGCTGTTTTTAGTTTTGTTTTAACAAAGGTCGTAGAACAAAAGTTGTTAGTATTGATGTACAGGATAAGCCCCTAAGAGGATGCTAATTGATTAGAAATAACCCTGTATATGTTTGGATTTCCAGCAACAACTTACATCTTCCAGATTTAAAATAATTGGAAAAACTCACAAAAATTCAAATATTTCGAGTCAGATAAACAGTTTTATCATATCTCTTAGGTGCCGACTGCCGACATAACTAACACGTGGTACGAAATAAAAAATCACCTTTCCTACCTCTTAAAAGCGCACTCTAACGTGTCATCTATAACTATAATAGTGTTATCAGTTGAACTATTCATAATTACGCAACGTAACCTGATTGAAACACTCTGAATTTCCATTAAAAACACGTTGCAACCGCAATTTACCTTAAGTGGGGATTTAAATTAGTAAAGGCCGATTCACACAAATCAGTGCAGCCACTTGCAATCGCCTTACGACGAACTAAAAAGCCTGCCCACTGGGTCATGTATTTTGGGCCATATAGTTTGGGCAGAGTTTTGGCTCGGACACTTTTTTTGCACAATTGTGACTATAGATATTTGCTCGAAGGTCACAGTAGGTACCGTGTCAGTGCTGACATCGGCAATCACTGAGACTGACAAATAAGTGGGGATGCGTTTATAGATAATGTATAAAAGAATATTTTTCACTGTGCCGGTACTGTAACGGACCTGTATCGGAACGGTGGCTTGACTGATACGTGTGAATTGGCCTTAACTTGGTTTCCAATTTTAGAGATAAACGTAGCAGCGGTTGTTTCATCGTTTAATCGACATTTTTCAATCATGTATCTCTATCGCGTTCTAATGACGGACCTGTCAAACGTAGAGAAAGCACTATTAGGTGGAATGATTCAATTAAAATGAATTATTGATCTATCTCCATATCTATTTTAGTTCAGTTGTGGAGGCGCTCGGTAACCCTTTTTACTTTTCGATAAACAATTTGTGGTTTAACTTTTTTTCATTTTATTTTTAAAACGAGGGTTTGTCACAGCGTAATATTTTGATTTTTGGTGATATTCCTGAGAACCTTTTATTTTTCCGCGATAAATAATTACCTATATCACTTTTGGTCTTTCAAACTATGTCCATACTTACCAAAAAGTCTGTCCGACGCTCCGTTGCTGCGTGAAAGAGGAACAAACCTAAAAGACAACAAACACCCTTTCGGATTCATAGTATTATAGTAAGGATAACTTAAAATCACTTCACTATTACATTTTAAAAAATGAGGTTGAGCCTGCTTTATAGTTTTAGCTGTTCACAATTTGTATTTTTTGCATTAGAGTTTGGGAATACTTTTGGATCTTGACCTGTCAATAAAGCATGCGACCACGAAAAGCGACGAACAGAACTCATTACGAAGTGTGAAAAAATGACAGTTATATTGCCATAACGCTGTCTCGTTCTGATACTACAAACGACTCTGCGTGATGGCGATGAAAAAAAATTATTTTGGAAATCTCATGACAGCGATGATGATTTAATTTTTTAAAAACTCCGTATTTTAATCAGTGTCCTTGATTTTATCTAAATGAAACTACCTTAGTGTACTATGTTTTTTTCGTATCTCGAATTTATAAATGTTGTTTGTCTAGACCAATAAATACTTAGATTCAGTAAAATTTCCAAAAATAGCAACAGCACAAAATTAACCATCTCTTTTGCTTTGCGATCAGGTAAAAATAGGTACTTTCCATAGGTGGCAGCACAGATCAGGGAACAAGGTTGTTGTTCCCTGATCTGTGGGTGGCAGTGACCTCGCAGCATCAAAAGACCAGCTAGCTTGTTTATCACTTTATCATAACGTAAAAAAAATAATGACAGCTCGTTGATACAAACGGTTTAAACATTATTTGTCTTCGTAGTTTTACAACACAATAATTCATAGTTTTCACTTAATAACTTAGGTAGACATAAATTTAATAAGTCATTATTAATTTAATTCCAACGAGACATCTTAAAATGTAAATTAGTGTATTAGAATATGTTATCATCGAACCTATCTCGAGATTTTATCTCCATGTGATGCCAGATGGAGCAAACAGATGAAACCGCAGAATAAGAAAGAGTTCCTAACTGGTTTGCAATTTTACTGTATCTGAAACATTACACTACGGTTTATTTTAAAAACCTTTAAAACAACTTATAAATTAAAAAAAAAAATATATATGTCACCACTGACTTTCCACAAATATTTAGACCCGAGTTTACTAACGCTTGTTTAAGTTAAACGTGGGATTACTGTATTGGAATAACGATTAAACTCAGCTCTGAGACCCGATTTCACCAACAGATATTTAATTTATTAAACGTTAGTAAAATCTTAAACGGCTTGTTAGCGATATTTTGCTGTCCACTAAGCACTAATCGTTGTATCAATACAGTAATCACATGTTTAAATTAAACAAGCGTTGGTGAACTCGTGTCTTAGAGTACTAAGATCAATCCATTCATTTATCAGCTATAGGACATAATCCCTTCTCGATGCATTTCTAATAATCCCGGTTGGAAGCGGCCTGCATCCAGAACGTTCCTGCGATCTTAATTTTATCGTCATTCCACCTAGTCGGTGGACGTGCTACGTTGCGTTTGCTGGTCCGTGGTCTCTATTGAAGAACTTTATGGCCCCATCGGCCATCTGTTCTACGAAGTATAGTCCCTGCCCACTGCCATTTTAACTTGCTAATTCGCTAGGCTATGGTTACGGTTACTTTGGTTTTTCTGCCGAACTGTCTGCGAACCATAGTCTGCGAATACTTAAATATCACATCGTATCCAGAATAAAAGTCTTATATAACATGGGTATTACTCACGCGTGGTTTTACCTAGTTCAGCTGTTATATTCTAATTTCTAAATGTGCTAAACGCACACTAAGTAGTTTCCTTAATCAAACTCAATATAGATGACTATATTTTTCAATGACGTATATTTTTCAAAATCGAATGCTCAAATGCTCAACTCATTTTGAAGAACTCTAAATAAATCTAAAAATGTATTACATTTTGTACCCCAAAATATCCAATATTAATTATATCTTAAAATGATTTCTTTTTATTTTCACGTAAATCCGTTTGTCATACTAGGATTTTGCGTGAATAAAATTTCCGTGCTACGAAATTTTGCTCATAGTTATTTTAGTAAAAAAAAATTAACTCAACTTCACAAAAAAAACTTGTACCTACAATCACATTGCCAACAGTCTTGCCAGTAGTCCGGGTAGCAACAGCAAATGTCAAGAAATCCAAGTAGACAAAAACTTCAACTATCGCGCTTCAAAATGTTGATTTTATGATCAGAAAGAAAATAAAATCTATCATTCACTTGGTAAATGAATAATATACGCTGTCGTTAATAAAATGTTCAGGTCTTTGTCAAGCGCGGTTCAGTGGAAACCTAGTCATGAATTATAAGGGCATTATCGCACTAGAACCATCTTTATAAAAATGAATCGTGGTTTTTAGTCTCGCTAAAACTCGAGAACAGCTGAACCGATTTGTCTAATTTTGGTCTTGAAATAGCTGCAGAAGCTAAGAGGAGGTTTAAACGGTGAGAAAATATAAAAATGTAGTGAGTAAAATAATAAAAACATTAATTTAATTTTCAAATCTTCCTACATTGTAGAAGTTGTCATTGACAGTTGACAGATGGTGAGATGAAGATCGCCGGGTCAGCTGGTTTTGTATATTTTTCGTATAATTGATAGGTACATTCATCAGCCTTTGGGCGTTTACCTACTGCTGGACATATGCCGTTCTTATCTCCAAAAATACCAGTTGAAAGCGGCTTGCATCCAATGCGATCCTGCGGTTTTAATGAGGTCGCAATCTATTTTGTGGGTGGACGTCCTTATCTAAATTTTCCAGTACGTGGTCTCCAGTGGACAAATTTTCAACTCCATCGGTCACCAGTTTCCCGTGCTTTGTGTCCTGTCCACTACCATTTCAACTTGCCTATCCGCTGCCATTTCAACTTGACTTAGCTATGTCGGTTACTTTGGTTCTTCTACGGATCTTCTTATTTCTGATTCGACCAAAGAAACTCCGAAAATAACCCTCTTCATAGCTCGTTGGTCTAAATGGGGCTTATTTATAATGTTTACGGGATTTTTAGACGTAAGTACTTTTATATTTATACGATATTATATTCTTAAATTTTTGCTAAGTAATCCATAACTTGGAATTTTATTTAGGTTTTTTTGCAATAAGTGCCCTATACAGTTAAACGATAAGTACCTAGTCTCAAAAAAGGTATACATATTTCCATTTATATTATGATTGGATTAATTTCTTACTTAGTGCGTTAACACCTTAAGAGAAGACGCACTCCAACCGGACAGTAAAAAAATGGTGTAGAAAGTAGTATGACCACATCGCCGGACACATGATTAGACCATGAGAATCGTCTGCGAACTGCTTTTATAAGGCGTTTTAGTTATGACGGTATAACGGCATAATCGATTTTAATTTATTATCGTCACAGAGATATCTATTAAGACACTTATTGCCGTCCCTGGCTACTACTTTTTAACCGAGGTTCTGTGTTCGCCTGTTCGTATTTTTTATGTTTTTATTATTTTTATGTGTATGTTCATCGATAATTCCGCCAATTGTGAACCAAATCGAATAATTCTTATTATATACGAAAAATAGTGAAGATATAGCCCATTATAGTTTTGCGTGACGTCGCTTAGGTATTTTTTTTACTGCGAGCCCTACTCCCGAACTTTGACTTGCTTTAACTTTGGTATTTTCTGTTTGATTGACGAAATAAAAAATATGTGTCAAATATTTTCCGTAACTAACCTAAGTAACTGTAGGACTAATTATAATCATTTTCTTTTACCCATCTGCCATGCCTATTTTGTAAAAAATAGTTTGTAGTAAAATACAGTAACAAATTATCTACCTACATCATGTTATCTGTGAATTTACTAGATATTTTTGTTGAAATGGTTACGTTATAACTTGACATATTTATGGCCGATTAATAGCGTCATGTCATAGTATCACCTGTTCGTGACATTCTATTAATGTAATTTATGCATTTTTAAGACTAGTTAGACTTTTGTTCGCGATTGTGTCTTCTTGTTTCATAAATATTCAAAATCAATAGATAGACTTAAATATTCCACTAGCGATTTATTACAACGACTGTGGCGTGACATTTCTTTAGAAATTCAAATTTGAATCTCGATCGGCCTTGACCTCACCTTTGCATTATTAAAAGCTTGATTTTTATATTAAATTTCACTTTTATGGCACTACGATAGCATCACATTTTCCAACAATAATACATTTACAATAATCTGAATAAATTTAAGTTGATTTAAATAAATCAGGTTTTTTTATAACTGTTTTTAATATATGTATATGCAATTTAGAACATTATAAAATGTATATTTTCAATACAATAAATTTAGATTAGGAATTATAGGTAGTGTTTTTTTTTTCTTGATTGGGTAATATGCTTGTATTATTTGCGTGTAAAAATCTGTCAGGATTTAATTAAACTATTATAAATATTTTAACAAATTACAGACTTGATGTGTTTCTGTACAACTGGTGATACAAAGAATTTTACTCTTGCTATTCGTCACAAGTCATTTATCATTCCAGTCATCTTTACTGGACAAAAAGTGTGATATTGGAATCTGCTATTAATTTTTGTCCAATACCTAGAGTAATAACTCTTGCAAAATAGCTTAATAAAACGTAGTCTAAGTAAGTACCTAATTCGGTGAATGTGTTTACAGATTTTTTTTGAGCCACACTAACAATTAAATATTATCTAACATTATAATATTTTTTCTTGTATAAATACTATAATGCACAAAAACAGTTGTAGTGGGTAATTATAACCGTAACCAGACGCAAAAAACAGTATGTAATCTCCGTAAAACTTTGTAGCATTACATCCAATAACTCATAGTTTACTGACAATCTGTCATCGATATAAAACATCTGACCTCGGCAGCGCGATTGTTTCACTTCGATGATTGATGCGCGGAACCACTGACCACCTGTCAAGTAGATGGGCTGGCTATGACATGAACTTAGAGCGGTAAGCTAATGCCCGGTTTCATTATTCCAGTACAGCGATTGAATCCAGCGCTGGAAAGCTTACTGGGAAAATTCAAATTTCCTCCCTCTTTGAGAGAAAAATACAGCCCAAATCGAAAATTCCCTACGACTACGACTAACTATTGTAAAAATATAAGAAACCTGTGTACCAAGTGTTCAAGTTTAGACTTCGTTTTACTTGAAGCATTTGCTTTCACAAGCTTTGCACGGGCGAGTAAAAATGTATTCTATTCTATGAAAAGAAGTGGTATAAGTACGGGTGGCATTTACAGATGACTGAGATGACACTTTAAATTATAGGTCCCGATTGTTCTAACTATTTAGCCGGCTATAAAACTTTGAAACTTGGGTCAACAACCCGGCCTATACGAACTGACTTATTTTCTTGTGAAAAGAAAGGTTTAAAAAATCAGCCAAGTGCGAGTCGGAATCGCGCACGAAGGGTTCCGTACCGTATGGGAGCCCAAATCATCTTGCCATTATTAATAGTGAGCAAAAAAACTGCTAAAAAATGACGTTTCTTGTATGGGAGCCCCTTTAAATATTTATTTTATTCTATTTTTAGTATTTGTTGTTATAGCGGCAACAGAAATACATCAACTGTGAAAATTTCAGCTGCCTAGCTATCACGGTTAATGAGATACAGCCTGGTGACAGACGTACAGACAGAAGGACAGACGGACATCGAAGTCTTAGTAATAGGGTCCCGTTTTTACCCTTTGGGTACGGAACCCTAAAAATTATGTGGAGTTAAATAGACTGACGCTTCCGCTTATGAATTAAGCCACGCAAGTAAACGCCGTGTCGGGAGTGTGAAATCAAACATGCTATGCCAACAAATTGAGGATCATACGACGTGTATTACACCATTCTCTGGCTGAGAGGGTCTCGAAAACTATTTGTAATTGTTTAAAATAATACAGCAACTAAAACTTTTTTGCTGATAAGCTCAAGGGCGTTTCACAGTCAGGTCAGACGGTAACTAAACTACTTGGTATCTTTGGTTTTTATAGATCTGAATGTGTATTTGTTGGTTCATTGATTTTTGGTTTGTTTGTTACTCTTTCACTCAACAACAGAACAACGGATCGATTGGATTTTTGGCACTGTTATTTTGTTCAAAGGACGAAAAGTGTCTTAGGCTTTTTACCTTGCTGTACTTTTTATCCTGGAAAAATTTGAAGATCCTGTGGAAAAATCACAGGGAAATCTAGTTATAACATATTTATAATTTAAGTGGTTGTGTAAATATGTATTAGTCATTTTATAAAAAATGTTCAAATCAACATAGGCCTCCCCTTTAGAACTCTAACTTGACCGGTTGTAAGTTGCTGGCACCCAGAGCCGTCTTGATGAGGTCAGCACTTCGTCATGGGGGTTGATGTCCTACGCTGCGCTTGTCGGTACTTGATCTCCAATCAGGAACTTTCCAACACAATCAATTATCAGTCATACGTGCCATGTGCCCTACGCACTGCTATGTCCACTTGGGAATCGGCAGATTTTTTTTTCAGAGTTTACTAGGCCACTACGGCTTCGGTACAGCACTGATGATGTAATCTTTACTTATACCTTTTTACAATTTATGTACCTATACAAAAAGTGAGTAATCTTAACTAAAGAATTAGGTACTTTAACAATAAAAACGGCTATTTTATGAACAAGTAATCCATCAAATATTGTTAAGCTTCACAAAAGACGACATTGTACTAAGTTCGACAACCTCAAACAAAATATTAAATGCGCATTAACGACTTCGTAAAATAAATATTATAATCCAACAAAAGGGTTCAAGATAACATAAATATAATTATAGTACGTGAGTCAAACAGATGAATATTAAATACCTATACAGGGTTATTTCTTATCAATTAGCATCCTCTTAGGGGTTTATTCTGTACATCAAAACTAGCAACTTTTGTTCTACGACTGTTGTTCCATACATTTTATGGAGGGTGAACGACATTTTTCTATGGAACACCAACTTTTTTTTTGATAACTAATAAAAGTCACAGAACAAAAGTTATTAGTATTGATGTACAGAATAAGCCCCTGAAAGGATGCTAATTGATTAGAAATAACCCTGTATAATAGGCAAGATAGATAAGTAAATATGCAACTAAATATTCTGTGAAAATTTCAAGCATCTACCTGTTACCATTATTAATTTTAGCGAAAAACGGCTTAAAAAATTTTTGAATCGGAGCCCCCCCTTAATTATTAATTTTAATCTGTTTTTCGTATTCGTTGTTATAGCGGCAACAGAAATACATCATCTGTAAAAATTTCAGCTTTCTAGCTATAACGATTCATGAGATACAGCCTAGAGACAGACAGACAGACGGACAGCGGAGTCTTAGTAAAAGGGTCCCGTTTTTACCCTTTGGGTACGGAACCCTAAAAAGACCAAACAATATAACACAGTAACAAAACTTTCAATCATATCAGAACCTCGATATCCACACGTTCAATTTATTTAATACTAAGTATACGCTTCGAAATCGACAGGTCAAGTTCGAATAAATGCTTTTAATTCCATCTACCTACATAATAATACAGTAATAACTGTTCGCAAGCCGGAAATTACTAGAACTATGTTATTATCTCGCATTATTGACACCTACGGACTAGAAATTAGTCATTAACTTTTGTTCGATCGGAATTGTTCGTAAAAAATTGTGCTTTGAATAAACCTCAGGTGTATGGTTTGTGAAAAAAGAGAACCGTCGTGACGTTACGGTGAACTAACAATAATATTTTAATCAGCAGCCAAGGCACCGACTACTTGGTAGACGCGACTCTACTGATGAAAATGGAATTGTGGTCTACCAAGTATCAAACACTTTTAATTGTACTAGCAATGACAGAGGAGTGTTGTCAACGCAACAAAATTAGTAAAATGGTACACGGGCGACCTCACCTACGACGCTTCTCTTTTTGCACAAACTCCAACAAAGAATTTATGAGGTAGAGGAGATAATTACAAAAGTAGGTGAACTTTCATCACCTTCATTTTAAAGCCGTGGGACGTCGACTGCTGGACATAGGCTCGCTCAATTAAACTGGTTTGCGCCCTGACTGGTCCTGTGGTCTTTATCAAATCGTTTGACCACCTTGTTTTTTAGACGTCCTACGGTGTGCTTGCATGTGTGCGTACTCGTATGTAGTTGTGAACTATTAAACTTTCAATGAAGAGATAAACTAGCTATATACCGCAGTTTCTCCTAATTGTATGATTTCAATGATAACACACAGCTTTGATTAAGTAAATAGAGTAGGTAAGACACAATATTAAGATAAAACTAGTACGCTAACGTATAAGTAAAAAAAAATCAACAGTATGTGCTATCGAAATTTTTTATTAATTTACTGAATTTGTTTTTAAAATAAGCCTACATTTAAAAACACATATTAATATATGCCTACATACGTAACCAATTCTATATGAGCAAAATTTATAAATTAGTAGTTTTTTATCATATTACCAAAACACAAATGACTTAGAAGCATAGTACAGCAATAAAATTACTATTTTCATATTAATCCATACAGTGGCAACAAGATAATACCAGAATACAACCCGACAATCAGATTACGACTCTCAAACTGTCTAGTCATTCCGATTACATTGTACTAGCGATTGATAGAAAAGCTTAGTGAATAGCTTTACTTTTTTTGCTGACTGTACTTTGTTAGTCACGGTAATAAAGTAACAATCATTGTGACAGAGAGTTTTAAAAGTTTATTAAAAAAATTAATAACTACTGACTGTTATTGGTTTGCTGTCACTTTTTGTAAAACTGTACAAAATGAGGCGTAAAAACATCAGTTTTACAAAAATTTAAAAATATAGTGACAGATAATTTTTTTTAATCTTTCCACTTTGGCGGTAGTTACTGCAGAAACACACTGAATAAAAGCAGTTTCTAACAGGTTTTAATACTAGAAAGTTACAGGATGTTTCAACGTGGAACAATATTATCATAGCATCGAAAACTTAACTGTATTTCACACCACTGACTTTTCGGTGAAGGAAAACCTCGTTATGCAACCTGTAAACTTCCGTAGAAGGAATTCGATAGCGCTATTAGAATCCACCAACCCGCACTGAGCCAGCGTGGATACATGGATATGGCGCAATCACCATTTAGGTACAGGTAAAAGTTCAAGACTGGTACAGGTACAGGTAAATTACTATACTATATTTACAAACAAAAACAAATTATATGTAGAAGAAAACCTTCTTATAGAAACAGTAATACTCTTACATTAATAAGTTCTTTGACATAAGACAGATTCTGACCTACTTTTAATATAATAAAATCGTGAAAAAACATTAACTGTCTTACCACAAAAGTTTTACGCAAGCTTTATACATTGTATTGCAGTACAAATTGCACGGTTAAACTGTGTTTAAAGCGTGTTTAAATCTTTTGTGGTTAGGCGCTTAGTAACAATTGTTTCATACAATAGATAGGTAGATAGATAAAATCCTTTATTGCCTTAACCATATTAAAAAACAAACAAAGTACATAAACAAAACATTACAAATTAGTTATATTAAATGGCGGCCGTATCGCTTTAAGCGATTTCTTCCAGGCAACCAAGTAAATTTACAATTATTCCAGACAGCCAAGTACAATTCGTCTAGTCTGAACTTTTTGTATAGAACAGCTGATTCCATCGCAACTTTTGCGATGCAAACAATGTCTTTTAATTTAAGTAGGTAAAATATACATTTAGTGAGTGGCACAACAAAACCTTTGCTATTATCTTGTAAATCTGATTTATAACCTTTAAGCTGTACTCATAATTAGACAGAGAAGAATTCGCCAGTCTAAAGTTTTGACAGCTCCCAGACGCAAGACCAACCTGCTTGATCTTGATAAGCAAAACTGGGTAAAACGTACAAGTAATTTGCTGCATGGTAACGTACCTACTTAAGTCTCAAATGATGCTATGATTGATGAGATGGCAAATGGTCCATCTCATCTATTAGTTTTGTAAGTGACACTTCATCATCATTTTGGAGTAGCCCTCGTAGCGTAGTTTGACTAGGTGTTTTCTGGTCAGTTTTTGGATGGGTGACCGACTGACCGTTGATGGTATTTAGTACAAGTTTGGGCTGCTGTGGCTTTGAGGAGGTTAGGAAGAGGTTAGTCATGTCAGAGCACAGATCAGAGAACAAGGTAAGTATGATCCTCGTTTTCTGATCTGCGTGTGGCTTTTGGCGGCTTAAAAACTATAATACCAGGGCTAGCCACAGAGAACAAGGTAAGTATGATCCTTGTAAGTTGTAAGTGTGATCCTTGTTCTCAGATCTGTGTGTCAGAGGCTTAAAGGTGGCTTAAAAACTATAATACCAGGGCTAGCCACAGAGCCACCGAGAACAAGGTAAGTATGATCCTTATAAGTTGTAACTGTGATCCTTGTTCTCAGATCTGTGTGTCAGAGGCTTTAAGGCGACTTCAAAAACTATAGTACCAGGGCTAGCCACAGAGTAAAAGTAAGTATGATCCTTGTAAGATGTAAGTGTGATCCTTGTTTTCTGATCTGCGTGTGGCTTTAAGGCAGCTTAAAAACTGTATAATACCAGGGCTAGCCACGGAGAACAAGGTAAGTATGATCTTTTTAAGATGTAAGTGTGATCCTTGTTCTCTGATCAGTGTATCAGAGGCTTTAAGGCGGCTTAAAAACTGTGTAATACCAGGGCTAGCCACAGAGAACAAGGTAAGTATGATCCTTGTAAGATGTAAGTGTGATCCTTGTTCTCTGATCTGTGTGTCAGAGGCTTTAAAGCGGCTTAAAACTATAATACCAGGGCTAGCCACCCGACATAAACTAACTTATATATCGTTTCAGCCATAGAATTTCCACTTCTAGGCGTAGGTAAACATAGATGAATAAAATATGACTCAGCATTAAAAAATCATGTCGACATAGCAAAATGCAAATGTAGATTTTTTAGGGAACATACTTGTACATTTTCGCATTGTACCTATATTGCAGGATAGTATTATGTAATTGCATAGTAATATGAATAAGAGATTATAAATAGCAATGCTGTATTCTACACACTTAGGTATTTCTTTACTAAAAATGTAGGGAAATACACACATTAACACTAACAATGCCCCAGGCATTGTAGATGACCATAAGCAGTGGTCACTACTTAGCATTTTTTTGCCGCTTACAAGACTGGAATAATTATAGTAACTATTATGGTAGAACCTTTACTTCTCCAAAAACGTCGGCTCGTTTTTTGTTGTACGAGTACCTACGTATCATACAACAATCGTTCAACTATTTGATACCCTAACTACCTTGCGATAAACGCGTGCTTATTCGCCATAAAAATAGAAAAAAATACCTTTGTTGATCTTCGACTTACCTAGAGTTTATGGATATAAATGATTTGATTTTAATATAAACAATAACCTAATCTAAAACTTTACTTGCGTAACAATACGAGTCGAGCAACAGTAGGCCAAATTGATCATTCAAAAAACACAAACACCTTTATTATCTTGTGAATCTAAAAAAGACCATGAGATCAGATGTGGCCAACGCAGAGCTCTACCACTTGCGCTTCGAAAATAAAAAACCGAGTCAACGGGCACTCAACATCAATTCCGAATGCAGAGGTCAGGAACCATTGTCTGACCGCTTGTTGGTAAAAAATGTTGATAGCCACATGACCAGTTTAGGAAGACACTGAAACAGAAAAAGCAGTAAGGGTCGTTTAGTTTAAAACTGCACACTTTGTCATTGACTTGAATTGAATGACGATTCTATTTAAACGAATAAATGAGGGACGTTTTACGCACGGTTTTTGACTTTTAACTGAGCGCATAGCTTTAAATGGGTGCCTGAGACTGATAGATTATTTACACATATTTTTAAATACATTTGTAATTATAAAATAACACCCAGACACAGAGCAAACACCTATCTTCATCACATACATGCTTTCCCTGGATGGGGATCGAACCCACGCCTCTTTGACCCAGAGCCAGAATCACTAATCACTGGGTCATTTGGGTAATGTACTGTTCTGTACCGGCTTTTAAGTACCTAGTCTACTTTCAACATAGGTCTACCAACGAAGGGTGATTAGGCAATATCCACCAAGCAGTGCGGGTTGGTGGATTCACATAGGCTATAGGTTTTCTTCTAAAGACGCTCGTAGGTTCCAATACTTACTGGTCCCAATAAGCTCTTTGAAAATATATATACTTAACACTAATTTTACTAGTGGTTTTTCAGTGAAAGAAAAAGATAGTAGAAGCGTTTTGATGGCTTGACGAAAGCTGCATTTTATAATAAATCAAAATGTGCAATTAGTAAGTTTCAATTATGTACAATGTTATCTATAATGTTGTATAAATAAAAATCAAAATGTCCATACTGATTATAACAAAGAGCTTCTGCCTCTCTACGTCTTGAATACATCGTGATTTGATTAATTGTTCGAGAATTATAGAGATGTGCAAAAATATTTTTGTAGGTTGTTAAAAGAAGGTCTTTTAAATGTTACCCATGGCATTGACTCTGACCATAAGTATTGGTACAAATCAGACAAACGATTGCCTAAAATGTTATAATAATTCACAATGTTTATTAGCTCCTGGCTTCGAGCAAATCTAGATCTAGATATTTGCTCGAAGGCCATTGGACATAATTTTCTGCACTTTTATTACTTTTTAGGGTTCCGTACCCAAAGGGAAAAACGGGACCCTATTACTAATACTCCGTTGTCCGTCTGCCCGTCTGTCTGTCTGTCACCAGGCTGTATCTCATAAACCGTTATAGCTAGAAAGCTGAAATTTTCACATATGATGTATTTTGGTTGCCACTATAACAACAAATACTAAAAACAGAAGAAATTATGTATTTTTGGGTCTCTCATACAACAAACGTGAATTTTAAACATTTTTCGCTTGATACTAATATTGGTTAAAGGTAGATGCTTGAAATATTCACATAATGTTAAGTTGTATGCACAATTTAATAATAAACAATTAAATTTATTTGAATAAATATTTAAGGGGGGCTCCTATACAGTACGGAACCCTACGTGCGCGAGTCCTACTCGTACTTGGCCGATTATTCGATTTCAAGATCAGGCGATCAAAGTAAATATAGGTAGCCTATAACACAAAGATTAACATACAATATTACGGGGCCAACCCCAATCTATCATTTAAAATGAGCCTTTTTCATACATTTTGTCAATACGTCAATGTATAGTTTAATGTCGGTAAGTAGTTCAACTTTTTGTACATTTCATTCAACCGCTTACCTTGTAATTTTGCGGTTTTACTCATTTTAAAAATCGTTAATCTGGATGCTTCATGGTGCGTCCACACTCTCCACAAGGCGACATGAGCACCGCAGCTGTAGCTAACTTCACATCCTTAACTTGTATACAGTCGGCTGATGTAAAGTTAGCTACAGCTGCGGTCCTCGTGTCGCCTCATGGAGAGTGTGGATGCACCTTTACACTCAACCTCTAAAAACGTTGTTCTAAAACAAACTTGTTTCCCTGATCTGTTATAATTTACGGACAACATTTCAAAGGTGATTTCAGTACATCAAGATAGACATATTTTACTGTGGTACCAAACCTGAAATTACCAGAGGTCCTGTATGAAATATCATACTAGCCAACTGGTACACAAACTTTCTTACAAACAACAATAAGCGAACCACAAAGCCCAGCTCCACTGGCGTAGAAACTTTAAAACCGATGTCAGAGGTTAAGCACTATCTTATGTTAATGCTTAGACGGTGTAAATCAATTATGCGACTTGACCCGCGGGGGTCGTGGTTCGATTCCCAGCCCGGCTTTTACTATAGATTAGGTAATGGATTGTTAGATGCTTTTGTTTAATGTTAAGACATTTTGATTGTGATCTTTTTCGTTTTGGTTGTTGATGTGTCGTTTTTACTTGATTGAGTATTTGGGTGATGTTTTAAACGGTCAATGCTCTGAGCTTTTGTACATTTATAGCAAAAATGGCAAGGTGTTATCTGTATGTAAAACGTGCGCGCTATGCATCATAAATTACGATTTGTTTTCAAACATTTCACGTCATAAATTTTTCTACTTTCAATATACCTAACATAAACTCGGTTTTCATACATACAGATCTTGACCATCTTTTTTCAACTTTGTTTAAGTTTTCAGTTTTAGTTTAAGTATCATTTTTTTAAAATGTTTCATTTGCTCATTTTCACTTAATTTTTCATCAAACTGTTTCTGAATCACGAATTCTTTACAACTTTAGAGAACTGGGAAACAAACACACAATTATCGTGTTTAACATTAATGTGATTAGTGTGACAACGTAATACCTGCATTTCCTTATAAATGTGTGTGATTAGAAATTAGGAAAATAAATACCAATAAAATTATAATGATACAACTATTGAATCTGTCACTTAATGTCATCACCATAACATAAATCTACGAAGCTTTTCTGTCATGGATGTGGGAAAGATAGAAGATAGGTTCATCATAGTCAATTTAGCAATAGAGCGCTAGAGCGTGCACTGCTGGACAAAAGCTTTTCTACTATAGATAACCTTTTTTTTGTATGTTCATTGATAATTCCGCCAATTGTGAACCGAATCGATTTTTTTTTTAGTTTGGGTCTTCGCACTTACTCATACTCCCGAAGAAGTCCCATGTAAATTTTACAAATAGCTTGAGCCATTTTTGAAAACTCAACAATAATGTAAACAATTCGAGTGAAATATTCAAATTTTGTACACGATGGAAGGCGGTTTTGCATTTTTTTGCGAAAAATAATAATTTTACACTATTAAAATGTTGTGCAAGACTTTTCTTTAAATTGGAAGACAACTTGGAAGGTGGAATATACCAACTGACTAAACACCCGATCCTCTATATTTTTACATTCATGTTTTCTATAAAGACATCGTTAAATGTAATGTGATGAGCTTTACATGTCTGACTCAGAATTATACTCTGGGAATCGGATTTGTAATTGTGATACATACTTGGTTTCACTTCTATTTGAATAATCCTTTGGACGAAAGTTTCTTTGCGTGTTGTGAACGTACGAGTAGATTGAATAAAGCTCTATTGTTGTTGAATTTAGCAATAGTAAAATAATGACAAATAGTAATACCCAGAAAATTAGTAATTAAGGGTATGTATGGTATGTTTGCTTATTATGTTCATTTTTCATGATTTTTATTTGCCTTGTTGCCAGATAAATGATAGAGTCAATCAACATTTTATTTACATAGCTGCCAAAAATATTTAAAGTGACACTGTGGTAGTGTAACTTTAAATATTTTTACTAAAAAAAGTTTCGAATCCATCTAAACTTAAAACGTTACTTCAAAATTGCCGTTTTTTTGGGTTCCGTACTCAAAGGGTAAAAACGGGACCCTATTACTAAGACTCCGCTCTCCGTCTGTCCGTCTGTCTGTCTGCCCGTCTCCAGGCTGTATCTTATGAACCGTTATAGCTAGAAAGCTGAAATTTTCACACATTATGTATTTCTGTTGCCGCTATAACAACAAATACTAAAAACAGAACCAAATTAATAATTAAGGGTCCTATACAACAAACCTGATTTTTTAGCCGTTTTTCGCTCTATATTAATAACGGAAACAGGTAGATGCTTGAAATATCCACAGAATATTTAGTTGTATTTTCACTTTAGTAACAAATAATAAAATTAAAAAAAAAATACTTAAGGGGTCTCCTATACAGTACGGAACCCTCCGTGCGCGAGTCGAACTCGTACTGGGCCGATTATATTTCAGACCTTTAGGGGAGGCATTAATATATAAGATCAGCAGCATCAATGATGAAGGCAAAAATATTAGATGTATAACAAAAGCTCAATTGTCTATGGTTCAGCATAAAACACTTTTTAGAAACTGTTTACTCTTCTCACTTCAACACAAAAGTATAAGTGCTAAAATAACAAATCATATAGCTCCAAACAGTGTGTTCAAACATAAACCACTCAAACAGTTATATTAAGTTGAAAGACAATACCATAAGTAAAATAACTGTAATTATTGTTATACAATTCAAAAGTTTAAACAACATTTTTGTCTCTTTCTTCTGTGATTTGCATATTAGGCGTATAATTCGTCATTCAATTAGTCGGTAATATGTACGTCAGTATTTCTGACGTGCTTAAATATATCTATTTATATCCTCAGACCAAATAAAAAAATCAAGACGGAATGTTGTGAACAAACAATTGAGGCCGGCAAAGCTACGCCTCGCCGTGTACAGACACAATTACATACAAACACGTACAACGAAACTAATCCTTGGCTCGTCAGTCAAACTATGGCGGCACAACACCGACGCACTCACCACATGTATAAAAACCCGGCCTCACTTGTCTGTCCACGACGTTCGAATTTTTTATTCGGTCTGAGTTTATATCTTAATAAGAACTATTTTTTGTATATTTAGTATGTATTAAGTTTGTATCTTGCAAACAGTTCTGAAGATGACCCATTTTATATACTTTATATTAAATATAGGGCTTATATAGTTAGATAGAGTTGATAAGTTTAACTTTATAGGCGGTACTTTTCGAGGGAGCTGAAATACTATGCTTTTTATACATACTTCTACAAAAGGTCAGTAGCTCTTTTGCGTATACGTTAGCTAATATAATTCAGTAGCCAGATTTACAGCTTATCATAATTAATAAGTTGATTTATCACAAAAAAAAATTAAAAACAGCAGTCGTAATCATTACATACTTAGTCTATGAAACGTCGGAAACAAAGATATTAATCTTATATCTTGAATTAAATATTGGTCTAGCTGTTTAGGTTCTAGATTCGAAGGTCACATAAAATGTTAACACGTTCAAGATTAAAGGTGGCCGTCCTCTATAACACGTACGTACTATACCATGGCGGTGCTAAGAACGTATCAGGTACGGAAAACAACACGATACGCTTAACTATGCCCACTACAACGTATTATCAACGTAGGTACGTCAACAATAGATAGTCGTCGAGAATATTTTGACGGTGCTGAAACGCTCCGTGCATGGTGCTGATTGGTGTCAGAACGGTCTAGTGTGCAGTCTCATACCTCTAGATTAGTTTAGTTCCATCCATCCTAAATTTATATATTTTAATCTTCTTCTTCTTCTCTTCTTCTTCGTATCCTAAGTCCCCACGTCGGGGCAGAGGGCTGATACAGTATTACGCCATTCCTCTCTGTCCTGTGCCTTGCGTTTCACTTCGCTCCAAGTCAGTCCGATGCTTTTGGCCTCAGCAGTGATGGAACGCCGCCATGTCTGTTTGGGGCGGCCAGGTTTGCGTCGGCCTTGTGGGTTCCAATCCATTTTAATCTTAAATAAGTATTACAATTTTGTTAAAAGATGTATTTTTCGAAGCTAGCGTCATCTGAGTGTACTGTGTGTCTATAATCGGTTGTAATTTCCAAAAAATCTCAACATATGTCCTAGTTAGCAGCACTTAAAGCAACGTTTCGCGCACAACAGTTAATTAGGAAAGTTGCTTAAACAAAGGGCGACAAACACCTGGACAATGAGGTGGTCTGGTCAATTGTGGGACCACCGTAACGATTGCTTAGACCATAGATCTCACTAGAAGAGATACCACACCGCTCGAGCGAGAATAGAATAGATATAGGCAGCAATCTCAATTACGTACTCGGATTACCGCACGCAGTCACTGTGGCTTCGCCATAGTTTGGTAGCCTATGATATCCTCAGACCTTTATTCTATATCCTTGTAAAAAATCAAATGATTCACTCCTTAGTGTTTTAATAAATAATATAAGTAAAAACACGTGGCCAGGCGTGATTATGGAAGGTAGAATCTCTGACTGAGTGGCTTCCAATAGCAGACAGTAGGCAGACCACCAGCCCGATGAGTCGACGACTTCAGATCCATCGCGGGACACGCGGGGATAAGATCAGCCCAAGACAGGGAAAACTAGCACAAGCGAGAGGAGGCCTATACCCAGCAGTGGGTCGATACAGGCTGATAATGATGATGATGTTAAGTAAATAATGGAGCAGTTAATATTGAAATAACTTTCTTTGAAATTTGGCTTAGAATAACTTTTCATTGGAATAAGTAATAAAAGAGATATAATACGGTTAGTTTTTTGCAGCAAGTGACTGCCAAACTCTATCTCCAACTCTCTGTGTTTTAAGTCGCAACTACACATAGGTACCTTAATAATAAAACAAGTATTTATAACAAACCACTTCAAATCACATACTCATATGCATTGAAATTTGAAATGTATGAATCTTATACGTGCATTTTTAGGCATGAATAATTATAAAAATAAAGCCTGCTCATGGTGAATAGAGTTATTTTTGTTTGTTTGATTTTTAGTCTATCGCCTAAGTAGGTGTTAAATTTACTATGGAAACTGACGTGGTTTTCGCACATTTTAATTAAGTTAAACTAAATTAATTAAGTTAAGTTAAAGTTGAGTAACACCTGTGTACTCACGTTTGATTTTAGAAGGAAACTGCTACTATACTTTCGATCGCATTTGGCGATCTTTCTCAAGGTTGGAGTACTAGCGTATATAATTATTTTAATTTTTTCTTAAATAATTTTGCACTGAATTTATTTTCTCCTTGTATGAATAAGTACATTAGTTTGTCGCTCATATATCTCACGCGCTGGATACGAAAAGCGCCTCTACAGATCTCTATTGCGTAGAGTTAAGGCTGGGACACACATGGTGCTTTCTTGTTTGATTAGCGTCGACGGACACGACAGTTGTGGTGTTTACCCTGTACGAGCACCGCGTTGCAGAGCGTTGAATAATGGAGGCGGTAGGTGCTAATTGACGTCACAACAATGGTGATTAGCACAAGTTTTGTCGAGCTTTAATTTGTTTAACACAAAGTTGAAAATAATTTGCTTAAAAAGACCCTGTGAAGGTTTAGATAATAATTGGCACAGTTATATTTATAGGTCAGTTTTGAGTATTTTTTTATTCGTGAGAGACTTGCGTTTGACCACATCTAGATGGTCTAGTCTTTTAAATATAGTATTTAAGTTTCGCGTTCTTAAAGATTAGGGCGACACTCGATAAAAATATTTTGTGTAAAATACTTTAAAAAACCTAAATAAATAGGATCACATGTCAAATACATCATTCGAAATAAGAATTGATCGTCACCACTTAATTTAAGTTTTTATTTCTGAATAAAGTTTTAGTAAGAATATAACTCATATTAGGCAATGAAATAAATGTATCCAGCCAGGTTTATATACGTGGTTTACCAGATATATTATATTTTTTTTAATGTATTATAGTTATAAATAAACAAACGTAAATCTGTGATACCTTCTCCATTGTTCTTCGTTCCTTACAAGTAAAAGAGCATGTATGCTTATTCGTTTCGTAATTGAGACCGATTGTTAAATACTCATACATTGTTGAGTGAGTTACTTCATTCACCGTTTTGAATATTGAGTAAGTAATTTTTTGTTTGATCTGTCTTCGTGGGTAGGCTCATGTTTATCAGTTGACTGTTCAAAAGCCGATACAGTTACAGTAATATTTTGTTAACAAGGAAAATTGCAAATCATTTTCTACCACCCTGTGCTACAGCTGAATAATGTTGGACACTTTTCTCATGTATTTGAATTAAAAAGGAATCATCAAATTAAATTCACTTAAAAAATATGAAAATACTTAAAAATTATGCGAATTTTCGACTAATTCCACTTGGCGCACGCTTTACTTTAGCAAGATATAGGTATAGAAGACTAAAAACTAACTCTGGATATTAAGTAGGTACTTTATGAAAAATAATCTACAAAGCAGTATAAAGTCATTCTAACAATTTGCAGACAAAACTGTTTAAATTACTACTACAGTTAAAACGTATACTAATCCCAAGCTGTCGTCAGCACGAAACAAATGGATCTTCTTTGATTCCAATCGCTCAGGTCAATTCTTCACCGTTGATTGACAACTGATGTTTCAATACTCTGAATATTAATGATCCGCCGGCCACGGTAATGTTCTTTTAATATTTTATGGGTTCATCGATGATTTAATTGTTTTTTTAGCAATCGGTAACTACTCATCCTCATTGGTATCTGAATAAATCCAATGTTCAACAGTGGGCGCATAAATCCGACAGTGTGATTGTTAGTTTTATTTCAAGTCAAGTGAAGTCAAATCATTTATTGCAACATATAAAATTTATATGCGGTTCTTAATTAACATGTTTTGAATAGTCATACATATTACGCTTATAAGGGTATGGCAATTTTATTATTCGTATGATTTGTATTGGAACGATTTACTATTATGTTTTCTAGATTATCGTTAAAAATTCGTCTAATATGTAGTGTATTTGATGTTTTATTGGCTGTTGGTTTATTTGCTAAGTACTTTTCATCCTTCTATCTTAAAGAGTATCTTTGCTTTTCGATATCTGAGAGCAAAAACCGTTTCTTATCCGCAAGAGAATAAAGTAAAATTAGCCTGTTTCCTTTGAAGATACAAAAAAAAAATCCGCTAGGAGCAGCACCTTTGGTTACAAATATTTTGATTTCCCTATTGATAGGAACGTTAAACGTGTATTATCTTTCAAATAAATAGGTTTAGGTATAAAGCGGTACCAAACATTGTGTATTCGCGAATGGCACTTCGGATACTAAACCGATAGTCTAATTGTAGGTATTTGTGCAATTTATTAAACCTCGTGGTGACATGAAAAAGTTTTCGGAGTGGATTCATTTATCGCGAAGAATTATTTAAGAATTAAAAAAAACACTTACGAAACATTTTAAACTATCTAAACCCGTTATCAGCAACTGATAGGCTGAATCAGATATCTTGGCGGCTGAGAAACTAGAGCTACGAGCTGTGCAAAACTTTGTACAGCATTTTGTGAACTTCAGTAGGAATGTCAAAATTGAATTTTAGATTGATTAGATTTAATTGAATCATAGAAGTGCTGGATATTCCATGGCATCTGTTTAGTTCATTTACTTAGTCACTGTAATTTAAATATAACTGAATTTTTTTTTTAGTTTTTTTTTAATACTAAAGTAATATTAAAAAAACACTTACTAGAATACCAACACAATTAGTAGATATACAAAATACCACCCAGAAGGCAAATATCTAGCATGCATTGAAATACTACTATTTTACAGCTGACTTTTTACAATACTTCTAATCAAAATTATAGATCTCCAACGCACTTCGCAATCCGCTGTTCCCAACTCATTAGAGGCTATTAAACCACACCTAACAAAAACCAAAATTACAATTCGAGAGTCCTAAAAAACATCAACTATAGAGTAAGTACAAAGCCTGGAGCAGAAGCCAAAAAAAGATAAACATTCGTACGCTTGACACGCCTAGAAATCGAACTAGAGTGTGTCTTGACCTTTGCAGGTAACCATTCTGTATTGTAGTACAGTTGGAGAGGTTCAAGTGCGTGCTTTTAAAAGTGGCGGCACTTGACCTGTTAATTTTAGCCTGTTCAAAGGCACGAGCCTAGTTTGCTACTTTTTTTTGTTGTGTTGGTGGTTTCAGTTATTATACAGATTGAGCTTTTTTTCATATTTGATTGACTTTGGAAGAAGGTTCCAGTTTTATTCTTACTAACTATATACATATCATGCACGTAGGCAGATACTGACAATTAATTTATTGTTAAAAATCGCTTTTTAAACCCTATTGACAATATAATGGTACGATTTTTTGGTAAATTTAATATATTCTTAGCCCCAAGTTCAACAACGCTTGTTTGAGTTAAAGGTGTGATTACTGTATTTAACCATCGGTTTTTGCTTGCTGAACAGCAAAATTTCGTTAAAAAGCTTTTTAAGATCTAACCATTGGTTGATAAATTAAACATTTGTTAGTGAACTAAGGTATAAAACCCGAGTTTAATCGTTGTTTAAATACAGTAATCACACGTTTAACTTAATCAAGCGTTGGTGAACTTGGGTGTTAATTTATAGCTGAAGACTATATTAACAACAGACTGAATATGGTTCCATTTCTTGCACTTGAACATAGTTCCATGACAGGTAGCGTGGCACACAAATATCGTTGAAATTTATTAGAATTGTTCATATGTAGGAATGCCCTAACATTTTCAAAGATAGCTTATTGTCATTGTGTTACCTATAAGCCTATAACACAATGACAGTAAGCTATCATTGAAAATATGTTGACCTCATAAGTGGTAAACGGGTGATTAATGATTTCTATCACAACGATGAGCCTCACTGAAATACGAATTCACAGGCACATTAAATAAAAACAGATATTTATGACATCAAATAACAAATATTACCTAAAATCACGTAGCGGATTTTTCAAGCACTTTGATAATTTCTATCTTAGCAAATATATCAAGGATGTAAAACAATAGACAATCAAACAATCATGAACTCGGAACGATTGCATTTTTTTATCATGATCATCAATAATCACTCAAAGCATCATCCTAACTTAATTAAGTAAGCACCTAGCACGATTTAACAAACCTTCCACCAAACAAAATACCATTATAATCTTAAAGTAGTTATCGAATGTTATTTCAGTAAATTCTTGAACACAATCGAAGTTTTTGCGGCTTTAATCTTACTTAATGTAAGAATAGCCACATCCCGGATCAAAGATTCTATTGAATTTGTATAAAAAATTATGAATTTTATTATTGTTAAGCTGATTAACTGTTTTCTTGTGACCCCGAGTTGTGATTAGGAAATAATCACCTTGTCGGTGAAGACTACTGTACTTTGAAGCGAGTTTTGTCTCAACGGAATAAAACATTGGAGTTTTTTGACCCATGGTCTGTTATTTATTTGTCTTTGAAGTAGAGCCTTATTCTTATTTCCGACTTCCAAAAAGAAGGAGGAGGTTCTATGTATTTTTTCTGTATGTGTTGTTTTGTCTGTATGTATTTTTATGTTTTTGTATATGTTCATCGATAATTTCGCCAATAGTGAACCGAATCAAAAAATTCTTTATTAGTTTGAACGTGTATTCTTCCGAGGTGGTACCATTTAAATTTTACAGAAATCTGCTGAGCCGTTTTTGAATAATCAACAATAATTTAAGCAAAAAGCGAAATATTTGAATTTTGTACACGATGGAAGGCAGTTTTTACATTTTTTGCGAAAATTAATTATACAGGAATAAAATATTAAATAAATAAGTGCCTCTATCCAAACGTTTCGAATGAGTCGCATCAATCGTCCAGTTCTACCTAGTCGGTGGACATCCTACGCTGCGCTGGCTAGTACGAGGTCTTCTTTCTTTACGACCCCATCAGCCATCCGTTTTTCTAACTATGTTCCCTGCCCACTGCTATTTTAACTTGCTGATTCGCTGGGCTATGTTGGTAACTTTGGTTCGTGTAGAGACCTCATTTCTCATTCCTGATTCCTTCTCGGAGAGAGACTCCGAGCACAATTACTCGTATCTCCGTAGCACATTGGATTTCACTGTTGTATTTTTTTTTTTTTGTGTGTACAATAAAGAGTTATCTGTTTTGTTGATTGGAGTATTGAATAAAAACAACATTATTTTAACTTTTTTTGTTTTAAAACCACGGAAATATTTATGTATAATAATAAAAGATAATTAATCCTCCATATTCAAAGGTAGGGATTGCTAGCAGGCAAGGCTAATGCGCCGGGACAGGTTAAAAAAACAAAACCTCAATAATTATGACTGCCTCGGTGGCTCAGTGGTTAGTTACCCTGACTTCTGGATCAAAGAGGTGTGGGTTCGATCCCCACCAAGGGCAAGCATTTATGTAATGAACATAAGTGTTTGCTCTGTGTCTGGGTGTTATTTAGATACTATCTATCTATGTATTTAAAAAATATGTATACGTAGTATATTAGTCTCTGGCAGCCATATCATAAGCTTTGCTTAGTTTAGGGTCAGAGACCGTGTGTGAAGTGTCTCCTAATATTTATTTATTTAATTTAGATGTTTCTACGCATAAAACAGAAGCACCGAAACATTCCACTTACACAATCATGCCTAATCACAGCATTGTCTTGTAGAATAGAATGATACTCTGACTTGGTTGTCAGAACGAAAAGATTACATCTCCGCTCTAATGCTAGACCAATAAATATTGTAATCATAACAATCAATTAGGCAGATTGCGATAGATTGGTGTACTACGCTTTCGGATTGTTATGTAGAGTTAAGAATGACTACAGCGCCCGCCGTATAAATAAATAGTCTATTTTTACCCGACTGCCGAGGAAGGGTATTGTTTTTCACGCCTATTTTATATGTTTGTTTACATATCCCACGTATATTGCCTGGGTGGCCTGGAAGAGATCGTTTCCAGCGAAGGCCGCCTTTTTGTTACACTAGCATAACTATTTCCTATATTATTGATCCTGTTGTTTTTGTGTGTACAACAGATTTCGACAAATAAATAAGATATCGTTAGGTTTGTCTCAAGAACCTAAAGTGTCCTTAGTTGGGTAGGTACCTGTCCCCATAGAACTCATTTTGACTATGGCCCACGTCCACTACGTACTTGAATCTCCACTACAGTAATCCGAAAAAAATTACGAAATTTTCTTTTATTAGTTTAAACATTAAGTTTTTTGCTATACGTCCACTTATGATTTAAAAAGATATCACATCACGTTCATGCCGAAAAATGTGCTTAAAGTTGTATTGAGAAATGAGTCACCCGTGACTCACGAACTTGTTCAAATACGTTCTCGTGAGTCACATATGACTCACTGGACAGGGAAGTTGTTAAAAACAAAAGTCAAAATGGCTTATTTTTGGCAACAAATTGTCAGATTTTTTTTTTTTCGTTTTAATGTAGATTTAGGAATGAACTCTAATCTATCTATTCGATTTATTTATAATTGTATTGTAGTTTTAAGGACACGATTATGCGTTTATGTTAAAAATCCCATTCATATTATCTAGCAATGATATTATTCATCACAAATACAATCGCAACTATAAAATTTTCTGTGTATCTGTATCTTTTAAAATTAAATATTTTTATCACCTTATATTCCTAACCTCTATAACATACTACCTTGTAGTATTGCTGTTTCAATAACCACTCTAAATACTTATTGTCTTTTTGTTTCAGGTAAAGGCTACGAGAGGCAAATAAAGTAAATGGGACACATAAGCGAACGGCTGATGAGAGTGAAAAAATGTTAATAATTCTAGGTCTTTAAATTGCTACAGCGCCATTATTAATAAAGTTTTGTCTAAAATATATAATTTTGAAAATATAGCTAATTTATAGGCCGAATCAAACTTCGATCGGACCTAATCCAGAATGAAGCTCACATAAACCTGTGCAAGGATTGTATTTAGCGCAGCTTGTAGCTAATTTTACACCCGCCAATAAGATTGATTCAGCGTATACCTATCTAGATATTAAAATAATATTCATATCACGTATGCCACTTCTCCACCTTCCTAACTCTATATTGATTAAACAAAAAACGGGTTATCTAATAGGTTCGCAACTCTCGATTGTTTTGCGCTTGCGCAACTCGGCGTCTACTTTCTTGATTGAGAGGTGTGGGCACTCGGTGGAGAGGAATTTGGTCGACTAGCAGGTGCATTTGGATTTACTTACGTAATTTTTAGGGTTCCGTACCCAAAGGTTAAAAACAGAACCCTATAATTAAGACTCCGCTGTCCGTCTGTCCGTCTGTCTGTCTGTCTCTAGGCTGTATCTCATGAACCATGATAGCTAGAAAGCTGAAATTGTCACAAATGATGTACTTTTGTTGCCCCTGTAACAACAAATACTAAAAATATAATAAAAATAATAATTATTTAAGGGGGGCTCACATACAACAAACCTGATTTTTAATCCGTTTTTCGCTCAATATTAATAATTAAATGGTAACAGGTGGATGCTTGAAATTTTCACAGAATATTTATGCATTACATTACTAAATAATTAAATTATATTAAAATAAATATTTAAGGGGTGCTACCATACAGTACGGAACCCTTCATGCGCGAGTCTGACTCGTACTTGGCAGATGATATTTAATAACTAGTCGACAAAAGTTTAAGCCTGAGATAGCGGCTACGAGATTAAATCGTAGACAACGAAAATAACAGTTTTTTTGTCTCTTCTGTTCAATTAAAGAATCATAATCAACTATTGTGGAACGCGTCAAGTACAAGTGCCTATTCGTCGCGCTGCTTTATTTTCTATCTTCAAGGAGCAAGTCATGAACTTGTCGCCAAATTAAAGTTACTCTCGTTAAAGTGACAAAAGCTACTTATTATCCCGAAAAAAATCATGGTTCCCGCAGGATAGGCAAAATATTTTTTTATTAGCTTACCCACTTACCCATATCCATGTCTAATACAGACAAGCGAAACCTTAAAGGATGATGAAATAAGCTGCAGATTTTTATGCATAGAAGAAAGAAAAAAGCCATAACACCCTACGACAAAATGACGTTAAAAATGCATAGAAATTGATTATTATAAACAAAAGAAATTTCCTATCTAAAAGCTTCAAATATAAATTGGAAGCGGACATTGCCGGCGGTAAAAGCTAGTAACATAAATATACATTAGAATCCACGTACATTATATTATATTACCGACATAACCCAGCAGATTAGTAAATTAAAGTGCCAATGGGCAGGGCACATAGCTCGAAGAACGGATGGTCGATGGGGCCGTAAAGTTCTCGAATGGAAACCACGGACCAGCAAGCGCAGCGTAGGACGTCCACCGACTAGGTGGACTGACGATATAATCCATGCTCCATGCATCCATGGGGGAGGCCTATGTCCAGCAGTGGACGTCCTACGGCTGATGGATGAATGGATATTATATTAGGTACATGTTCATAATAATTGCAAACATTTTCTGCTAACCCCCAGTATGTAATAATTTATACAACTCTAGATCGTATTCGATACATTCATTACAGTATCGATTGCAACAATAATTTAATTTATTGCAGAGCTGTGTTTAGTACTTTAGACTGATAATGTGGGAATGAGCAACAATTTAGCCGTTAATTACATGGCTATTCGATAAATTGTTACAGAGTGTAGTTTTAAATTGATTACGTTGGGTAATCTGTAATCTTGGCTTTATATAGGGTGTTTATTTAAACAAGTTGAATAGAACGATATTATACAATGGGTACGCAAGTATTGTACTTGGAATTGTTAAAAAAATAACTTAAGGTCCAATATTAAAGGCGCAATCGTAAATTTAATAACAACGTAAAATAGTGTTCTCTCTATCAAATGCATATTATTATGGTAAAAAGGAAACAGGGCTAGGTACTCTAAATTGCTGTTATAATTACTATGGCGGCTCTAAAATTAGGTCTCTACTTTAGGTATCTAAATATAGATTTATTAAAGTGCATGTTCTGTAAATAATTCCATTTTGGACGTTTTATTAATCGATGTGACATGCATGTCCATTACTGATGATTTATCAAAAACAGCTCAGCCAAAATCGATAATATTTAAATGGTAACTAATGACCTCGGAAGTATACATTTTTGAATTAAAAATAATTTTTCAAATCGGTTCACAATTGACGAAATTATCGGTGAACATAAAAACAATGATAATTACAAAAAAAAATACATACAGACGAACACAGTACCTCCTCCTTTTTGGAAGTCGGTAGTAAGGAGCAAGTTGTCACCAAATCTGCATAAATAATCAACAAAAAAAAAACTGGCGCATTTACTTAGTCTAATTTCATACAACTTCAGGAAATTTTTTAAAAGTTTTAGGAGTAAAAATGTTTGTATTTACAGTTGGTTTGTATTCAATGTTAAATATCTATTATATTATGCGATCCACCTGTACATTGCAAAATATTTTTTAGAATACATTAAGTACTGTTAAATAACGTAATTACAAATATTTATTATCGGAGGATCTCTGAGCACTCGCTAAATATTTACATTATTGCCAAACTTTAAATGATATAGCAATTAAGAATGTATAATTGTATAATGCTAATGAAATCATTTGGATGTACACGTAATTGAGAATCTCGTCCAACATGCAAGTCATAATATTTTGCAATAGGTGCATTTAAATTGATCATCGGAATAAAGTTAAAAACTCAATGGGGATCTATATAAACAAGTAGTTCTCAAAACAGTAGACTTCGCATCGGTTTATTGAATCTTCACAGGCCTATAAATCTTGAAATTGTTAATAATAATAGGTATAAGTCATCTATAGTTATCTGTACTTAACAAATATATCAATAATTTTTGTTAATACAGAACTAGGTACCTATTACTTATAATTTATGTATCACTATTGTACGCTCGAAATGGGCAGGCTGTTGAAACAATTTTTATGTAACATCTTTTTACACGGCTTTACAATAAACATTTTCTTATTCTTATTCTTGACTCGATCTGGACCGATTTACCTAATTCGTACTCGCAAACCTTTGGATATGAAAATATTCTGAATAAACAATACTTGAGCAATTTCCTCCTTTTTTTAGGGTTCCGCACCCAAAGGGAAAAACGGGACCCTATTACTAAGACATCGATGTCCGTCTGTCCGTCTGTCTGTCTGTCACCGGGCTTTATCTCATGTACCATGATAGCTAAGCAGCTGAAATTTTCACAGATCATGTATTTCTGTTGCCGCTATAACAACGAATACTAAAAACAAAATAAAATAATATTTAAGGGGGGCTCCCATTCAACAAACCTGAATTATTAGACGTTTTTCGCTCTATATTAAAAATGGTAACAGGTAGATGCTTGAAATTTTCACAGAATATTTAATTTTATGTTCACTTCAATAATAAATAATAATATTAAATAAAATAAACATTTAAGGGGGGCTCCCATACAGTACGGAACCCTCCGTACGCGAGTCCGACTCGTACTTGGCCGATTATTTGTTTTGTTGAAACATGCAACCTTTGGAGGAGAATCAACATCCTCATAGATGAAAGCAAAATCATTGATTTAAAAACTGATACACTTCGTTCCCTAGGTCACCTCAGTCAAAAACAATATTTACCTACCGATGTATTTGCTACTTATCTGTAACATCAATATAGCCAAAAACACAAAAATAGCCCAAATAGAACTATATTTATGTACCGCGCTTGTAGGGCTTCTTTTATAAATGCCTGTAGTATGAGGCCTAAATCTCGAATTAAAACGTCAATACGTACCTACGTTAATATATGAAAACAATTAATCTTCAGAAGATAACAATCCCCGTTTTAATTTATTCACAAGTTATAAAAGTACAATCGATCAGTTCGGCGCCTCTAGTACGATGATCGATTGGTTGTCGCCTCAGACTCGATTTGACGGGTATCGAATAATTAATCGAGTCGGGCCGATGCGAGCACAATCGAACGGCTTTATAATTGTTTTGTGGCCAGCCCTATTTCGATTATGGATATGAATATTATGAATATTCATGTGACTCAAAGTGAGTGAAAATAGACGTAAAAATGATATCGATCCCGATTTCTATTTTAATTAGGTGGTTTCATTCGATTACGTTTTAATTATTCTGATAACATATCTCTATTTTATTTTTGTAGAGTAATATTCTATAAATTAAATAATAAAATTGATGCAATAGAAATAAATACTTGTAAATAGGTGTAATATTTATACAGTTTATTAGTTTAAAACGATACTACGTAGAATCATTACCTACTACTATAATTTTAGCAATGAAATTGAAAACAAAAACACACTCACATCTAAAATTGCGGTCAAATAAAAAACAATTTATGAATAAAAAAGTTTATAAACGACATATCTATGACAGTGTCAATAGATCTATCGACAAACATGAAATAAAGACATAAATAAGTCGTCTAAACACGTAAAACCCAAACACCAGTTCCCAGAGAAATCTAAACAATAAATAAAATCATAATCGACACACTTCCTGCGATTATCGAACTCGTTTAAGCCCGTAAAATATCAACAAGTCAACTTTCTAACATTATAAGTCTTATAACAACACCTGTGCTCAACCTACATTACTACATGACTTACAATAATGTTACATTAAATCGTACCGTTCTATGCTTCGAACAGATGTAATACGTAAATCAATTTTTCGCAACAATGGTGTATGTTCTGGTCCTGAACAGCGTAGCCGCCTAGCTTACGAGCAGGCTGTTGACAATCTTAAAATGTAAACTGCAAGAACTAAAATGGTTTACACTGTAATAGGTAGATAGAATGTTGTTCTTTAAAGGAAATGTAACAATGTGCACTTGCGTCCACTTGCAAAGCTTAAATGCTTGCGCCAGATCCGAAGTGTAAAGGAAACTGTTGAGCCGAGAGTAAATTGTTTGATTTAAGGTTTGATATTTCGCAATGGCGATCGGATGGCGATTAAACAATGATAGGTCTTTGAGTAGGTATTAGCGCTATGTAATTATTTTTCGCCAAAAATGGCATACTTAACCGACTTCAACCGTGTACAAAGTTAGAATAGTTCGCACGGGTCGATGTATCATTCGATGTGTAGTAATCTTCACTTTATTGTTGATTTTTGAAAACGACTTAGCCGATTCCGATATAATTTAAATGAGACAATTCCTAAAGTATGACCCACCAAATAAAAATAAAAACTTCAAAATCAGTTCACAATTAGCAAATAAAATATAGTCAAATTTTGAATCTCCCTTTTTGAAGTCGGTTAAAAAGTTAAAGATTGTATTTAATTACAAGTACAAAGTTAAATGTAATTTGAGTTAAAACACTTGTCTTAGCATTAGGTCTTTAAATACCTACTTCAATATCACATTTTTAACTCAATTGGTTAGATTTCATTCATTCCATCCAATTTTGAATGCTATCTTTATTACTATCAAAATTTACCCGTTAAGCGTTAGGGTTTGCTTTGTTGTTTTTTAGCCGACTGCGCAACGCAAAGGAGTGGTAATGTGTTCATTTATTAGTCAATTGTTCAGGATTTATCGATCTGTAAGGTTAGCTATCGTTTTTTCTAAATTTATTCTACTCGTTTTGATTATGACATTTAGATATTATACATATCCGTTTATTGTTATTGAATTTATCTGATTTTTTTATTGCGGTTTTATAAATTCTTTCTCTTATTTCTTTAGTGACCTACACTCAGAACTGTATAATCTTATTTCGAAGCTGCTTTCGTGTAATAATGTATGCACATTATCAATTTTTTCTCAAGTTTACTGCAATTAAAAGCTTTAGACGAACCTTACTTCCGTCCCACTAACTACAAGACAAGTGTAATAAACTACTTTCCACCTTCATTATCATTCGAATAATTTGTAGCTGATGCGTTGAGAGTTTTAATATCAAATTTATATTTAAGTTTATTGACAGAACTATCTAAGTTTACGATAGAGCCATTGACAAATGTTTCTGAACTGGTAATGTTGTTAGTTCCCACGGAATTTGTGATATTGTTGTATTCTAAATTAAGTTCTTTGTCTATCATATAAATCAATAATAAATTAGGGGACATCTTACACACGGTCTCTGACCCCAAACTAAGCAAACCTTGAGATATGGCTACCAGAGACTGATATACTACATATAATTATTTTTAAATACATACTTATAAATAGATAGTAACTAAATAACACCCAGACACAGAGCAGACACTTATATTCATCACAAAAATATTTGCCCTGGGTGGGATCCACACCTCTTTGACGCAGAAGTTAGGGTCACTAACCACTGAGCCACCGAGGCAGTCAACAGTCAATTTGGTTTAGAGATTTCTTTTTTGAGTTGAGCGTCCGCAAGATCTTTGGTTCGACGATATTGTAATAGTCGCGCGTCCAACATGCACAAGATAAGCACAGAACCGAAATGAGAATAGAGGAGAGACCTATGCTCAGCAGTGGGCAATTACATGCTGACGATGTAAATGATGAGAAGTTTCGAAAATCATATTGATGGTTATCGGATACGTTCTTAATATAATTAATACGATAATTATCTTCTCGAGCTTCTTGTACGTTGTTTCTCTGCGGTTTTTTTGGTTTACATACGTAAATTGAACTTGAAATAGGTAAAAACCATTGTATGGAAAATTGTGACTAAAGGCAGTGTAATAGATCTTTTTGTGGTACCTAAGTAAGTGATTCAGTGTTAAAAGTAGTACCTAAGAATAAGTTGAATGTACTTTTAGACTCATATACTTACCTATATTTTTATTTCAATCTTTATAGAAATACAATTTAACCTATACCTACAGAAAATAAACCTTCTCTTGTCTTCTAGGTATATGTTAAGATATCAACCTAGTTGTAAGTAAAAATAAACAATTAAATTGAAATTATGCAAATCACTGAGCTGTTTTCTATTACACTGTCAGGTTGAAATGACCGCTTAGACGGGGAGCCTCGGAAGGGTTTAGTTACGAAATCGATTACCTATATTGCGAGTCTTTCTCTCGTTAATTGTACCTACCTTCTAAAATACTTCTCATAATTTATTTTAACATCCAATAAAATAAGTGTTATTTGTGCGTTATTTGTGTCCTCCAAAAATGATTACAGTAAAACAATGTATTTACTTATACATTATCATGTTTAAATATGATTTCAAGCGTAATTTTAACTATATTCGTTTAGTTAGCTTTAAAGTGGTTGGACTATACTATATGGTAATGATTTACAACCTTCCCTGTAAGTTTATAACTACAATTTTCATTAGTTAAAAGGCCGGATTTGTAAAAAAAAGTCCTACCTCAGGGTGACTGCATTATTTTTTTGTGCGTGACGGTGTTTTTACCTCGTTACCTTATACGTAAAGTTTACAGCAACAAAATGAACACAATGCATGCGCTATGCAAGATTTACGAGTATACTCCTTGTAGAACAGATATACCTTAATTCTGGTAGAAAACTACTTAAATATGTCAAGTATCATCGATACAATAAAGAATAAGCAACCCTTTTGTAAACAAAAACTCCCTCATCTCCCAGCCTATGTCGGTCACTACACATACGCTTAGTGTGTCAGCCTTGGCACAAAATTACTCGTAATCATGATTTATTCATTTATCATCTAGTTTTGCTATCATTACAATCAAGACCATTCTCTTTCTTGACTCTTTGTACTGTCAATGTTGATCAAAAGGTCAGTTATTGTTTCAAGTCTATTATCGATGTTTCTATATGTACTACATACTCATCTATGTATTTATTATATTCAATAATTGCTTGAAATGAGCACAAGGGTATTGTAGAACTTGTTGTAAAGGTGTTGTTGTGTGTAAATAAAATAGCTGTAACATAGCACTATTAGGTAATTTTGAATCATTTTAACGGTTTATGCCATATCGTAACTATAATACAGCTTATACATGCACACTGAAAATCTTATTAAATGAAAATACTGACAAAAAAAACAAAAACAAGTGCCAAATGACCGCCTGATGCCTAGGAGCATTCCGGACATCGAGTTGGCATTTTTTTTTTTTTGGTTCCGGATTATTACAGAAACTTATTGAAGATCAATCACAATATCACAAACTTGCTACGATTTTTTTTTTACTTTTAATGGAGTTCGTTTGAAATGATGTTTTAACGTTATAACAAATAATAAGTAAGATAAAGTGATGATGATGGAAGAAAAAATAAATTTCACGCAAAATAGTTACTTAATAACAAAACTTAACTAGGAACACGTAATGCGTGTTTTCAAAGAGAATCTCTTTACTGAGTGCAGACGAAAAGCGATATTGTTGTAGATGTAGGTGTATATTTTTAAATCAAATGTCATGGTCAAATCAAGTCATATCAGATGTTTTCAGATATGTACATTCAAAACCTAAATGACCTATGTATCAGTTTAATTGATTTATCGCGATCAAATAAAAAAAAAAACAATTACACACTCCACACCTTTCTCTGTCCGTCGGCAGATAAAAAGGTTGACAAAGGATATTGTATGGAGAGTCTCTATTGTTTGTTTTTAGCAGCAACACAGTGCGGTGACAAGTTGTTGACTTGGGCGGCAACTATGCACCCAAAGGTGCTCTACTTTGTACGTGAGAGTATTTTACATCTTTATAGCCCGAACCAAACAACTTGACTGTGATGTTAGCAACAAGTTGCAAATAACCTAATCCTGAGCTCACTTTACAACTGCGTGACGATTGGGTTATCCGCAGCTTTTACCTACCATCGAATCCGCCAAGTTGTTTGATTCTACCTATACTTTTTTTTGAAGTGAAACTTCTAATGCGACTTCCAAGAAGGTTGCCTTCTTCTGTGCCCGGATTTCCTTCTCCCAGCAACTGTTTCAATCATTTTGAGTTGCATCAGCTCATATCTGTCATGACGAAATACATGGCTCAGATGTGCAACTTTGCGTTGTTTGATGGTTTGCTAAAAGTTGGGTTTGTTGCCGAACCCGTCGCTATACTTCTTTGTTTATTTTACAAGCTTTTATTTAGTTTCACCTGTCCCGTTGTCTGTCTGTCGGTCTGTAATTAAATCTTGCAAGTTAAATTTGATCCACTTGCCGGCCAACGATTGAACTGAAATTTTGCATACATGTGCAAAATCGCGTGACAATGCAATATTATGATGACATGGTGCTGATTTGATGGTGGAGCTGAAAGGTGGCCAAAGGAAATTAGCAATGAAACGACATCGAATTTGGGTTCATTTGAATGGCATTGGCGAGTAGTTTGTTTTTCAATGATAACCTAGACCCTTCTGATGATGTAGATGGAAGGTGGTCATAGGAACGACGCAACCCTATCGAGTTTCGGCTCGTTTGATTCGTCTTGGTGAGTACCTACTGGATAAGTAAAAGCTTGTTATAAAAAAATAAATAAATAATACTTATTTATACCTGACAATAACTGGTCGCTTGTAGAGAGCAGAAATCAATAGGCTTGTAAGTAAAGTCTTATTCTTATCAAGGCTGATTATAAGTGGTTTTCATCCAGAGATAATCAGGTGGTATGTACACCAATACCTACAATTTTGCAATTTATTTCTACCTCTCGTTAAACTGTTAGATGCAAGTTTTAATGTAAAACAACTGATTAGATCCAGTCCAGCTTCCAGATCTAGCAAATCATGTATTTAAACAAGACCACCAATTGAGAGAGTTCCATACCGTATCGGTTTATGGAACTAGTTCAAGACATTGTCGGTAAGTTAGATTGGTATTTGCGACGTTTGATGAGAATATATTGCCACATTTTTAACAAGGTTTATTAAAATGTTGACTCCTTAATCCGCCGTTTGTTAACATCAGTTTGACTTACAACTTTTGTGACGCCCGGTTTCACGCACAGGATTTTTAAAGCATGATGTTTATGTAATATTATGGTCTTATCGCCAAAAGATCAGGGCCACAGATAAACTCTCAACTATTTGCCTTAGACGTGTCCTTAAGTATTTTGGCCACATAGCTACGAAGTACGGAGATACCTTGGAAAAGCTCTTGGTTACGGGGAAAGTCGACGACAGGCGGTCACGAGGTCGGAGCCCGATGCGGTGGCCCTGTCTGATCCGCACCACGCTAGATACGTCAGTTTACGAGGCGCTCTACGCCGCCGAGGATAGGGGACGATGGCGCAAGATCATTAAAGAGAAGCTTTTGAGGGGTGGTGGTCACGACCCTCAGACATGAGGAATTCGACTCGAGGAGGAGATTATCAAATGGCACATGTTTTCCTGTATGAGGATAGTATTATGAACAAGAGATTGACCAGTTTAAAATAATTAAATAATACTCAAATTAATTCAAAACTGATTCGCAGAAAAAAACACGCTTTATACAACTTTAACGCTTTATTTAACCGTGCAATTTGTACTTATGGACATTGTCTAAGCCGTGCGTAAAACTTTTGTGGTGAGACGGCTAGTTTTTAAAATAGAGCAACATCCCGTTCCTGCTACAACCAGAGAACAATAGAAACTTTAGTGGGCAACGGCGCAAGATTGCATTTTGAAATATTCACAAACTCATTCCGCGCCCGTCTGTCTGCCCATAACAGTATTACAAACTCTCGTCTTACCGTTAGAAATACCGAAAATAAGCTTTATCTGAATAATCATAAGAGTCATAAAAAATATATTTGGAGATGCGGTCTGTGTTGTCGAAATTCAACTTTTACAGTAGCGACAACAGTAAGACTGCTTTTAACGTAACTTAGTACGAGTGGTAGTGTAAATTAGCAGTCAGCTTTCCTGTTTCCTGATAAATGTTACTAGCTTTTGAAAGACAAAGTCAATAAGTACCTTCTAAGACTGCATGACGAAAGGTTTCGACAGTTGTGTGTTACCAGTGATGACATATGGAACCGCAACGTGGTCTTTTACTGTGGGCCTTATGATTAAGCTCAAGATAACCCAATGAGCTACGGAGAGGGCCATGCTCGGTGTCTTTCTCCAGATGGAAACAGAAATAGATCCGTAGACGAACCAAAGTTACCGACATAGCCCAGCTGATTAGCAAATCAAAGTGGCAGTGAGTAGGGCCCATAGTTCGGAAAATATCTAATCAAGACTCCGAAAACGCGCTGCATGTAAGCCGCTTCTAACTGGTTATGATATAAATATATTATATAGTTGAGACCTATACTTATCAGTGGAAGTCCTACACCTGATATTATGATGACGACGTTTATAAGTTATCACTTACCTAATCACTATTTCTCCAGATACCTAATTACGCAGTGAAGAAAAAATCTTGTCATCATTTTAACCGACTTTCTGTTCGTCTGTATGTATTTTTTGTGTATCGATGTTTAAAAAAATCATTTTAGTTCAAAAGTGTTATACTACAAAGGTCATTAAGGTCTCATTTAAATTTGATTGAAATCAGCTGAGCAGTTTTTGATAAATCATCAATCAATCATGGATGTCACATCGATTCGTGCAAACTATTCGAATTCTGTACACTATGGAAGTCGGTGTAGCATTTTTTTTGCGAAAAATTGTTATTATCTAGTTTTCTCACTGCACAAGTTTCACTGTGATGCTGAATTCTATAAGAATGAAACTTTATCACCATTGTTATAGAGCTACTTTCTTCGAGGTCATCAGTGTTTGTTTACGAGTTAATAATGTATTTATGCATAGAATGTGACCTTATAAGGCCGTGACCCGTGAGAAATTGATTATTGACCGTTTTTGTGAAAATAAAATATGCATTTGAGATTCGACAAACAATTTACAACAAAAGTTCTGTTATGTTTGATTTGAATCATATTTATTGTGAACAAAATGTACTCATTTTGATTTTAAAACGATGTTCGTTATTATATTCATGTATTAAAATTTTAATTATTACATTTCAAAATATGTAGATTGGCTTTCTTTTGATTTTAAAAGGAATTTTGTTTTTCTTTTTTCTTCTTAACCGAGGGGGTTCTTAAGTCGATTCGTATATTCTTTTACACATATTTTTTTACAGAGTATTCAGATTTTAATAATTCTTTTTTTATTGGAAATTATTGAAATTAGTCCACAATTGGTCCATTCCACAACCAGTGAAAGGTGAACAGTTTAGTTTTAAATTAACAAAAAATCAGTTTATAATAATAAACAAAAACACTACTAACAAACTAAACACACTACTAAAAAAAACGTCAATAATGGCTACAGGTAAAAAACCCAAAAGAGTGTCTAAAATTAATTGATTTACCTACGTATCGCATTCTTTAAAGGTGGTTTTGTGTTTATTTGTAATACATTTTTAATGTCTCGATAACTTTAATGTTATTTCAAAGAAATTGCCTATAAATTTTGGTTAACTTAATGAGGTGCTAGAACTCTACTGGTTTAAATCCACTGAGCTTATGGTTTAAAAAAATACCCCAATTGGTATTACAGTAGATTGACGATATTTTAAAAACAAACCATAGTGTAAAATATTATGGGAAAACTTGCATAATAAATAAAATGTTATTGTCCATAATTACCATGCGACTCTACTGATCAGCAAATGAATGCCATCTAAAAATTGCTTTACCAACCCCTGGCTACAAATGACCGATAAGACAGTTGTCGAAAAATGATCACGTATATGTCATTGTAGACAAAAATATCATCATTATCCATCCATCCATCAGCCGTAGGACGTCCACTGCTAGACATAGGCTTCCTCAATAGATTTACAAAGAGGCCGGTTGGAAACGGCCTGCATCGAGCGCGTTCCTGCGATCTTTAATACATTGTCGGTGGACGTCGATACACTTGCTGGTCCCTGTGTGCTTAGCATACAAGACCTCGACAAGAGTTTATCGACGTGTGCAAAGGTGACAGATATATGCTTCATCATAACTCTGTCACGTTCTGACACGTCGATAATATAATTTTATGGTCCGTGTGCTAAGCCCGCTGGTCTCCATTCGAGAACGTTACGGCCCATTGACCATCCATTCTTCTAATTATGTACACTGCCACTTAAACTTGCTAATCCACTGGGATTTATCAGTTGTCATCTTTATCAAGAATTTCAAAATTTAAGAGTGCGGCTCTTATCGCTGGAGCAACTTCCACGTCTCGCGGTTCTCGGCAAGTATTTTCACCTTACTATACGTTATGACATTTACCTTCTATTTGATTTGATCTAAAAATAACCTCCTCGGTCTTCCCCTTCCTCTCTTTTCTTCTACTTTTTCTTCTATTATGACTTTCATTAAATTAACCTATCGTAGGTACAAGGTGGCGAAACATCTTCACCCTTACTATTTTCAATCTAGCCAATTCCCGTATCTTAACCACAAAAGTTTTACGCATGTTTTAGACAATGTCTAGCAGTACAAATTGCACGATTAAACAGTGTTTAAATCTCTTGTGGTAATGCGGTTCCTGTTTAAATCAGTAGCTAAGTGCGTTTGACCCTCGTTAATGATTAACTACTTATTTCACTCGATAGGAAGGTCCATTATCTGTCTTGTGAGGATTTTAGTGGGTACTTCATTTTGTGACCTCGGGTTAAAGAGAGTGAAAAGAGACACCTACAGCCTATTAACGGTACTTGAAAATATGTTTACAATACTAGTTGTGTCCGCAGCTTTACTTGTGGCTTATCAAAGTTGACGTTGTAGCGCTCATAGCGTAGTTTGACTAGCTGTTTGTTAATCACTGAAGTTAAGCAACATTTGGTACGTTCAGTCTTCGGATTATCCGACGCCCAGTTTCTGGTCTGGTCCCAAGTGGAGGATGGCGATGTGTCTGGTGTTCCGAGGTTCGTGATCATCGTAGGCGCGGGATAAAGTGCAAGTTCCGAGGTGGAGCCGGACTGGGGCTGGCGCCAGGGCCGTGGAGAAGAGCGAAAGCGTGCTCGTAGCCCCAAGCGCTGTGATGGAAGACTCCAAGGTTTTTAGTGGGTAGGTATACCGACCCGTTGGCGGGGACACCCATATAATCACCCAATGCCTGGCCCCGAGGCGTGGTGGTATCTATAAAGGATTATCCCTACACAAAAAAAAACAGTTCGTCCTACTCCTCCGATTAGTCGGTCATAAGATAGGTAAGACAGAAGTCTCAGAAACGGCGTGTTATTATAGATGATGGATATAAGTAAGTATTTCTATAGGAATCGAATGCCTACAAACACAAAAAAACACCAAAACACACAGACTTGTAACTAAGTATAATGGTAGTGATACAATGTGATAGACTGATGGTACAGTATAAAATGACGAAAGTGTGGGAATATGACCCAAAAGAAAGCTCCTGTAACAAAGTATCGTGGCCAGTCATGCCGATTTTCTCTAACAACGACGTTGCAACAATCTGCTGCTTTACGACCCATCGTCAAGTAATAACTATTTTACTGTACCGTTACTATAATTTAAGAGGTTTAGTTTAAATGTCCAGCAGCTAAATTAGGCTTCAAACAAAATCTTAGGACAGCAAAAGAATTTTGTTTTGCCAGAAAATATTTTGCTGTCAGTGTCACCCGAAAAGTTGAGAAAGACTATTTAATTTATTAGATACTTATCAAAAAAAAAATATACATACTAAAAACTATACCACATAACATTGCGAAGAAATAGTATCAATTACACATAGTTAAGCAATTTTAGTTTCCCTAAGAAACAAAAAATAATCTGCCACATACGAGTCGAACTCGCGCACAAAGGGTACGGTATGGGAGCCCTCCTTAAATATTTATTTTGTTTTAATTTAATTACTTATTATTAAAGTAAGCATGCAGTTAAATATTTTGTGAATGTTTCAAGCATCTACCTGTTAAGTACCATTATTGATATCGAGCGAAAAACGGCTAAAAATTTAGATTTGTTGGATGGCCGCCCTTAAATATTATCATTATTCTATTTTTAGTGTTTGTTGTTATAGCGGCAACAGAATTATATTATTTGTGAAAATGTCAGCTTTCTAGCTATAGCGGTTCATGAGATACAGCCTGGAGACAGACAGACCGACAGACGGACAGACGGACAGCGGAGTCATAGTAATTGGGTCCCGTTTTTACCGTTTGGATACGGAACCCTAAAAACGGAGATATGGACGCATTCCTTTAAGTCTTTTCCTAACTTTACGGTGCGTACACGTTATATAACACTAAACAACATTTAAATATTGCTATATGTAATGTTTCAGTAATTTGGGCATTAAACGTCTTGTTATGATAAGTTATAAACATGATACTTAATCTATACCTACTCTTACAATCCATTTAATGCGATGTATCCGATACTTACGATACTATACGGGATTGTGGACGACAATAAATAACACCTACATGTAGCCAAATAGTCATTTTGCTAACCGCAAGCTGCTGACCAAATAAATTTTACAGCGAACCATCATAATAGTACCATTATTAAAGTATTTTACACATGTATCAATAAATATTTTGTGTCTATTTTAATCGCGTTCACAATTTATTACCGAGTCGTCTAGTAAACGGTAAAAATTACAATAATTCATCTGTCTTAAGACTTTTATGACCTCTGTATACTTTGCTTGTACTTTAATATATTATAGGTATCGAAAACAAATTTGCCAAGAGCTGGTAAAGCTCGCTTGAAAGGTTCCCGCTATTCTATAAGTGGAGTCTTATTGTTACACAAGATGTTGTTTTGCTGCGAAAAGGTGTGAAATCGTGAAATAAACTCATTTGCTGATGTTGGTGACAGATTTTTTTAACTGCACCAAATGTATGCATCTGTGCCTTTTCAAGGATAAGCACAAGAAACCTAAGTAGGTACATGTTTGGAAAATTTTTACGTTCTTAAATATATGTTTCCACACATATACCTAGTAGGAATTAGTTGCTTCTAGTAAAACGTAAAGCTTTATAATAATTATTGACTGCCTCATCGGCCCGATGGTTAGTGATCCTGACTCCCGGTTCAAAGAGGAGTGGGTTCTATTCCCACCCGGGCAAAAAAAATTTGATGAACATAGATGACATAGCAAACATCTATGTTATTATGTATATGTAGTATATCAGCCTCTGGCAGCCATATCACAAGCTATGCTTAGTTTGGGGTCAGAGACCGTGTGTAAGATATCCCCTAATATTTATTATTTATTTATTATCTTATCTATAGATATAGGTAACTATTTATTAGGATATGTAGTATATCCGTTTCTGGCAACCATATTACAAGCATTGCTTTTTTTGCGGTTACAAACCGTGTGTAAAATCATAAAATGTGGCCTTGCATTTGATATTTTAATATCTAAAATATGTCAACGTGTGTTTAAACAAATGGGATAGCGAAATATGCGATTCGAAAAATCAGTTTCTAACCGATCAAAAATCGAAAAACATGTAAAGAATAATGAAAAGTCTCATCATAAACGTTCCATTTACCGTCTTAGTGGGGAACCCTATAAACCACTGAATGTTAGAAATGGTAAAACAAATGACGGTTATAATTCCATTTGCCAATGACAATAAAACTTACGGACAATAAATATTGCATTGACACCCGTTTATAAAACTTAACGGTTGGTTTATATTAAATTATGTTAATACACGCCGTAATGCAAATTCTACTGAACTCTATTCAAAGAACATAAGGTTCATTTTGAGGTTAAAAATTGTAGACTATGTTAAAGTGGGTGATTTGCTCGAGAGAAATATTTGTCCGTACAAAGTTGGATTACTTTAGAAGGTTTATCTGATTTAAAAGAGCATTATTGCATCTAATATTTACTTCAGTTCTTGAGTGCAGCCCTCGCACTGACTAGCGCAGCGTAGGACGTCCTCCTACATGGTGAGAACCTCAATACGAACTGCCAGAATGTGTAACGCTTTGCCTGAGTCTGTCTTACCGCTAAAGTACAATGTAGGTGTCTTCAAATCCCGAGTAAATAGGTATCTTCTAGGTAAGCGTGTTACATCCTAGACCGCATATCTGCTTAACATCTGGCAGTGTGTACTCAAACGCAAAACTATTAGAAATAAAAACAATAAGATTGCAGGATCGCGGGAGCCGAACAATAATAACACATACAAATACACAATTAATACTTTAAATGAAATACTAAACACAAGTACTAAAACGACTTACTATATTAACAAAAGTTGGATAATTACCTACTCGTGCTCATCAACGACTTTTTTTGCAATTTTAGTCACGACCAATTTTTACTATCTACCTATAGCTTTATGAGTGAAGTTCTGAAAAAAACTATCTGGACCCTTAAAAAAAACTGCTTTGTGTTATCAATTCAATTAAATTTCAATTTATTTAAAAAAATACACCAATAACGTTTATCCCAAACTAGCCTTTGCACGCGGTTTCGCCCGCGCTTACTTTATTTTATAAAGTAAGCGCGAGCGAAGCTTATGACACTCGCAAAGAATGTAGCTTTCTATTGGTAAAAGAATTTTCAAAATCGGTTCAGTAGATCCAGAGATTACCCCCTACAACCTCACAAATTTTACGTCTTTATTATATTAGAATAGATTTATAATGAAGAATAGGTACAGTAAGTTTTTTTTTAGATTAGTTGAAGACAATTATAAACCTAATACCATTGAAATAATTGGCCAAGTACTTACGAGTCGGACTCGCGCACGGAGGGTTCGGTACTGTATGGGAGCTCCCCTTAAATATTTATTTTATTTTGTTTTTAGTATTTGTTGTTCTAGCGGCAACCGAAATACATCATCTGTGAAAATTGCAGCTGCCTAGCTATCATGGTTCATGAGATACAGCCCGGTGACAGACAGACAGACAGACGGACATCGAAGTCTTAGTAATAGGGTCCCGTTTTTCCCTTCGGGTACGGAACCCTAAAAATGACTACCTATTAATTTTGTTCTTCTAGACTAGCTAGCGAACTATTTCAGTACGCTATCTAGAAACAAAAGTAAACAGCTGTAAACAAAAATATATACACATATGGGCATTGATACCTCTCCAAGTTTAATAAAAATACTTACTAAAAGCCTTCTGGAATATTAAAATTAAAAAAACATCGTACTACAAGATATATTAATCTGCACAACAGTGTACCACAATTATTTTGATAAGACAAACAGACTGACAGCTGTAGACTGTTGTATATAGAGATGAGGTCACGGTTTACGTCTTAAAAGAATTAAACTTTCAACTAATTTGTTACGTCCACTTTTTATGATAATAACTATTTAAGTAGGTATTTTAAAAACGAATAATAAGAAGTCGAAAGATCCAAGCTGTCTAGCGGTTGCTGTGTTGTATTCGGCTCACGTCTGAACGCGATATTACGCAAAATTTGTGATAAAAAATATGCGTCGGTAGTATTTGAAGAATATGTACTATAGTATTTTAGCATCGTTCCGTATCCATCAGCCTTAACACGTCTATTGCTGGACGTAGACCTGTTGGTATCGGCTTGCATCCAGCGCGATCCTGTAGTCTTAATGTTGTTATCCGTCCACCTTGTGGATGGACGTCCTACGCTGCGCTTGCCGGTATGTTGTCTCCACTTGAGAACTTTTTGACCCTATCGGTCATCAGTGCTCCGTGCTCCGTGCTCCTGTCCACTGCCATAGCATCATTATCATCAGAGTTTTTCGACTCACTGCTGAGTATAGGCCGCCTCATTTTTGTGACATGTCAAATGTCCCTGGATGCGTCTGATAACGTCAAGCCATCGAGGTGGACTGATAGTATTTTGTTTTATAAATCAAAAGTAGTATTCGAAAATATCACTGTAGGTACAATTACATAATTATTTTTCGCAAAAAATAGCATGACCGACTTCAACCGTGTACAGAATTCGCGAATAGTTCTCACGGATCGATGTGGCAATTTTCAGATTATTATTGATTTATCAAAAATGGCTCAGCCGATTTCGATAAAATTAAAATAAGACTAATTTCTAAGTATATTCTTTTCAATAAAAAAATATTATCGAAATCGGTCTACTCTGAAAAAGTTTTGCGTGGTTATACATAAAAAAATATACGCGTCGAATTGAGTACCTCCTCCGTTTCGTAGGTCAAAAATAGATTTATTTCTATTTTCAACATGTTCCATTAAAGTTTATTTTATAAAACTACTAGCTTTTACCCGCGGATTCGCCCGCGTTATATTTTGATTTTGGCCAATGTTTATGTCGGCTGCGAAACCTAACCTAAGCGACAAACATCAAATACCTTAGAGGAATGCTTTTGTTGGTTAAGTTACGGTTGGAGTGTATATACAACCCCCCTGTGTATTCCCGCCTTGTCGTGGCGGGGGAGGTCTAAGGCAGCTGAAAAGGCGGCGCTCGAAGTCTCCCTCTTCTTTGGGTCTTTCTCCCAAGGCAGCTTAGAGGCTGGCACTCGTTGTTCAGCCGCTTTTAACTAAAGCAGCTGAGAGTATGGCCGGTAGGTTGCCTGCCTTATGAGGAGTGTTGCTTCTGAGGCGGGCTGCAGTGCCGCTCTTGCGACGCTGCAGCCGAGGATTAGGGGATGCGGTGGGATGGAACTGGTTGTGTGGGTGCCGCTACCTACCCTACCTTCCGCTAGGCCGTCAACCTGTTGGCAGACGCAGTGGGGCTGCAGGGGAAGAGAAGTGTCGGTATCGCGATGGCCGTTCTCACTGCCCTCTGCAGTTGTAGAGGCAGGCGCTGGGCTACTATGACTGACCCGTTGCACTGGGACAAGGGCGTTGGAATGCTGGCCGACGCTCAGTGCTGGTTAGTCGGTTAGTGGTGGATGACGATGTGTCTTGTGCTCCGAAACACTCCGTCATTATGGCGGGAGCGCAAGCTCCGTTATGGAGCCCGAGTCTGGGCTAGCGCTGTTGAGTGCCGCGAAGGAGTGCAAAAAATTTAGGAACGTCCTAAGCTTGAAATGACAGGTTATTTCTGGCGCTTTGACGGCTGCTACCGCGGCCCGCTCGCTTAGTTTTTATCCTATCCTACGGGAACTGTTAAAGTTTTTGGGATAAAAAGTGGCCTATGTCACTTTTCGTCTTTCAAACTATATTCATGCAATAAGCCAAGGCAATCCGTTGCTAAGAAAAAGTTATTGTCTTATCCTACGGGAACCGCAATTTTTTCGGAATGGAAAGTATCCTATGTCACTTTCCGTCTTCCAAACTATGCCCACCCCAAAAATCAAGTCAATCCGTTGCTCCATTGCTGAGAAACAGTTATTGTCCTATCCCATGAAAATCACGAATTTTCTCGGGATAAAGAAGTATCCTATTATCACTTTTTGTCCTTAAAGTAAGTAAGTAAGTTCGTATAGGCCACCCGGCCTATACGCTAGCCCTGCTAGCCCTGGTGTCAGAGTTTTTTGGCCGCCTGAAGGCCTCTGACACGGCTAACTTTCTGTCCTTTAACCCTTAGGTATCCATACCAAAAATCAAGTCAATCTTTTGCTCCGTTGCTGCGTCAAAGAGGAACAAACCTACAAACTTTTCGGATTGATAATATTAAAGTAGATATGATGATTCTGTACCATAAAGGTAGAATAAAGAAACATTTTAAACCTCTAATGATAGTAGATTTAAAAATATTTTTAATGTCAGACAAAATGACGGCCTGGTATTAAACTTCATAGTAACATATGGCATGCAGAGGGAAAAAACATTTTATCCAATTTTAATGTCAGTTGTCATTTTCAATCCATACTTTATTTCCTCTTCAATGGGATATGATGGTGGAAAAACAATTTGTCCCCTTGCCATGCTACCTGTGATTTATAAAAGTCTGCAGACAATATTGTCACCTGTCATCTAATTACGTTTCGCTGTGACGTTTCGTTAATCCATACATAGAGGAATTAATCACTTAGCGTCTTTGTGATAGTGGCGACAGTTTTGCTTTCGATAGTTTTTGTCCTGTCCTACAGGAACTATGCAATTTCTGCTTAACGTCTAACGCTTAGCATCTAAAATTCGACGCGCTTGTTTTTTTGCTCTTAAGTCTCAGCAGTTATTTGCGCTGCGTGATGCTCAGCATCTAAAAGTCGCCGCGCTTGACTTTCTCCTTAAATCTCAGCAGCTCTCTGAGCTGCGCTGCGTGACGCTCAGCATCTAAAATTCGACTCTTGGCTTCTAGCAATTTTCTTTACGCGAGCTCCGCTAGAACTACGTGCTAGATTCGATTTGCGTTTTGTAGGCATACCTGTTAGAATGAAAACTACCTAATTAAACTGAAAAAATACATGTAACCTTCTCTAAATTTTACAGGAAAAGATTGAATGACGTTGACATTTGCAACTTGAGCAGCCTTGAATGGGCATTGGGCATAGAGAATGTAATTTGGAAAGTCAAGATGCAAATTACCATTTGTCATGGTAGAAAATACTTAAGTTTTTTCTTCTAAGATTCTAGCCAATGCGTTTTCATCCCCCCGTTTTAACCCTTTAAAACTGTTTTTTCGAATCAAAAAGTAGCCTATGTCCTTTCTTAGGCTCTAGACTATCTGTGTACCAAATTTCATTCAAATCGGTTCAGTAGTTTTAGCGTGAAAGCGCGACAGACAGACAGACAGACAGACAGAGTTACTTTCGCATTTATAATATTATAATAAATAATAAATAATAATAATAAATAATAAATAATAAATAATAATATAATAATATAATAATAATAATATAATAATATAATAATAAATAATAAATAATAAAATAATAAATAATAATATAAAGTAAGGATAACGTAATTAGCATTGCATAAAAAGTAAATGATCGACTACGTTCAAACAAATGAAACTGCGTTTTACTTATCATACAAGACCAAATTAAAATAAATTGACACCATTCTCCGATAAAAACAAATAAAATATAATCTAATACGACTATTCCAATATTAAGAATGCAAGATACATCCTTAACGAGGCATTTACATCCATATTGGATTTCAAACAACTACACTCTATACCTCATTTCTATCATAACCATACGTTCATACAAATTGTATGACCCTCGCTCTCGGTCAATAAGAAAATTGTTTAATTAGAGACCCCCTAGGGGTTCTATTTACAATTCATTTGTTTTAAAATCTAATAATCGACCAGTGATTGGAGAACTGTATGGTTAAATATCTTTAACAGTTCTTAAAAAAATGTTATTGTGTTTGGTGAGTTTAGGGTTTCGTTTGATTGAAACAAAATGCAACATTAGTTTGCTTTAGATGCCAGTTATATTTCTGGTAAACTTTTATTTAAATAAAGAGACATCTTAATTTATTATTATTTAAGTATTTATCATAGAACATGTCAACAAGACTACGATGAAAACAACGAAAACTACAGGGAATTTCATTTCTACCGTTATATACCGTATAGTTTAGTTACCAGTACAATAAAAGTATACTATTAATTAGCATCAATTTAATCAAATTATTTACCACGGAAAACCATATATAAATATGAAAGGAAAAAATGGCTTATACAAAGTGAGTTTTAATTCTTTTACTATTAATAAATTATGATTACAAAAAGTTATGAAAAAAAAAATTAACTAAAGTACATATACATAAAAAGTAACTGAAGAAGATGAAAGATTGCCACAACCTTTTTTTTTATCTTTGACTTACCTACAGAACCTTTACTTCGACGACTGCTGCCCACACTTGACAACTCACACAAGGGTTTTCTTAAGATGGTTAGAATAGTTAAGTTCATCAGTTTAGTTCGTTTTTTTGTAATTTGTCGAGTTTCTCACATGAAGTGTAGGATCAACGGGTGGTAATAGTAAAAACAAATAATAAAATATGCAAATAAGCCTGTTGTGTACATAAACTCGAATAATCGCCGTTTAATCGATTAAAATCGTTTTAGATACTATCAAAACGTTTTAATTGATTTTTTTTTCTCTTAATTATCTTGACTTTTATACTATGCGCGTTTATTACCTTTTAATAATATCATAAAATAGTTATTTTCTGTTATCTCTATCATTATAAGTTTCTGCGTTAGCAAGTTACAGTTAATTTGGCAATTAGTATGAAATGCTGAATATTAATAATGCTGTTAATATTCAGCATTTCATACTATTATTGCCCAAGAACAATTATTAATTAAGTATTTATAAAGCATAAATTAGTATTTTGGACTAAAATTTTGGACATTAAAAATGTGTGTTTATAATTTTATTGTGAAGAAACTACGAGTTCCGTTATTGGCGTGGGAAAGTTCACTTAATGTTCTGAATGCGAGAGATGGTGACGCTGTGATTTTGTTTACAAAATTCAAAGAATTTTCAAAAATTTTGTTCACATTTATTTTATTTTTAAAGCGACATATTATTTCCCATATAAACAAATTATAGGTAGTTTGTTTAGTCGAGATTGCTTACAACAATAAAGTCACGTATTGTTGGACTAACAAGCATACATTATGTCATCTACCCAATTTTCAGCACCCTATCTCGATATTTACTTACCGTCTGGTAAGTTACATAGTCATTAATTATTGTTCGTATATTTTTTGTTCATTACATAAAATTGATTAATAATGCTTCTAAATATATTGAAATTATACGTAGGTATATTTCATACAACTAAGCTATATTATTGTCACATAAAACTTGCTCTCACCCTCGTTTTACAAAATAATAGCTATTGAAAACCGGAAGTGATGCGAGAGACCGGAAAAGCGTCCAGACAGGAAAAAGATTTTTGAAAGTTGTCAACGCGGCAAAAATTGCATTTCGTTTTCAGCTATTTTGTTGTAATTTACTAGTATGAAACATGATGATTCAAATTTTACTAGTAGCTTAACGTAACTCTTGCAGTAAAGTTCTCAAATGGAGACCGGCAAGCACAGCGTAGGACGTCTAAGGTGGATCTACGAGTATATATGATAAAACATTTTATAATAATGGTTAAATGTATAAGTGAGTATGTTATAAAGTTACTACACTACACGTAATTAACATTAACATCTTGAAATGCCTTAGCATTAAGTTTTATTTACTTTTGTTTTACACGGAATATTTTGGAACATAAATCACTTTCGTTCAACAACATAATTAAGTGGACATCCTCTTAATTACCAAAAATAATTAAACACCGCGTTCAGATAGCTTAAATTTCAATTAGTGTTTAACCTTTTCATGTTTCTTATAACTATCTAGAGAAAAACAGGCACGGATTAAGGTGGTTGATAGTTTGGGGCTTAGCGCAGTTTACACGCGGCGTGTACAGTCTGGGTATTCATTGTAAATTACTTGAACACAATTTAATTTGAAATTCACATTTTGTAAAAAGTAAGTTCCCATTACCTATACAAATTTATAAACAGATACCTATGCGTAATGATATTAGTGTCATACTTACCTATTTACTTAATAATCGGCCAAGTACGAGTCGGACTCGCGCACGGAGGGTTATTTATACGGGGCTCCCATGCAGTAGCATGGGAGCCCCCATTAAATGTTTATTTTATTTGATTTTATTATTTATAATTAAAGGGAATATAAAACTAAATATTCTGTGAAAATTTCAAGCATCTATCTGGTACCATTATTAATATAGAGCGAAAAACGTCTAAAAAATCAGGTTTGTTGTATGGGAGCCCCCCTTAAATATTTATTTTATTTTTTGTTTTTGTTGATATATCGGCAACCGAAATACATCATTTGTGAAAATTTTAGATGCCTAGCTATCACGGTTCATGAGATACAGCCCGGTGACAGACAGACAGACAGACAGAGGGACAGACGGTCATCGAAGTCTTAGTAATAGGGTCCCATTTTTCCCTTTGGGTACGGAACCCTAAAAAGTAACATTAGATTAAAAAATAACTGTGAATATTACTTGAACCGCGGTTAAGTCTCAGCAATAAACCTATGCTAAACACTTTAAAATATTTTATAATAATAATTATATCCAAGGCCCACTCTAGAAGCTTCTTTGTTCCACTCCAGTCTTGACTTGAAAGTCATACATTCTAATTCCCGAGTACCTATTCCTAGTAAAAAGTAGGCAGTTGTCCCACAAGGAGAAAATTTCTAGTCACCTCCAATGCCTTTATCAGCGAAAAATGCAGTTTTAAACGTTGTTAAAACAATTAGCTTCATTAAATTTTGGCGATTGTTTTGTGACAAGTATTAATTTAAAAAAAAAACTTTTTTTAAAAAAACAACTAGCTTTTTTCTGAACAAGTACTCGACAAGACGAATCAAACGAGCCAAAACTCAGTAGGGTTGCATCGTTTCATAACAGAGTTCCTATTACTACCTTCCAGCTCCATTATACCCTGGTTACCATTGAAAGACAAACTACTCGCCAAGACCATTAAAATGAACCCAAACTCGATAAAGTTGAGTCGTTTCATTGCTAAGTTCCTTTGGCCACCTTCCAGCTCCATCATCAGATCAGCACCATGTCATCATAATATTGCATTATCACGCGATTTACACATAAAGGCAAAATTTCAGCTCAATCGGTAAACGGGAAGTGGATCAAATTTAACTTGCAAGATTTGATTACAGAGCGACAGACAGATAACGGGACAGGTGAAACTAAATAAAAGTTTGTAAAAAAAGTTCAAAGTTTGTTTATTTCAACATTAGCCCTCATCATTAATCCTCACAACGTCTCTGACAAAACAAACAAAGTACCGTACCGGCATTTTCACATACATGGCATGAAATTTTTACAGCTTTTATAAGAAACAAAACGAATTGCTCAATTCCTGTCCTGAGGTGCCGAAAAGGTACTCTCGTCTTTAATTTACTACATCATTTGGGTGAAGGCGCATTGTAAAATTTTATTGTTCCGCAGTAATGATTTTTAATGGCCCAGGGACGGCTTAAGGCTTTGAGACTCCATTATTGATGTTTTTGTAAATTACCAGTTCCTTTTGTTGTTTGAGTATACGAATAATTCTGTTTTTTTTATCGCGAATAATTCCGCGCTTGACCACCAACTCGCCTGATGGTAAGCGACGTTGTGGTCGAAGATGAAGCACGCAGACCTAGAAGATACTTATTCACACTGACCTTGAGAAGCTTTAAATTGTATCTCTTAGGAAACAGGAAAGCAGGAAGACTGTTTCATTCCCTGGCGAAACAAATCAGAAATGTATCTGTAAGAAAGCTTATTTAAATCAGGAAGTAAATTTATCAAAGTTTCGCACTGTCAGTATTTGGATGGGTGACCGCGGGTGGCATTTTCCAACTGAGCGCTACCGTGGCTCGGATGACACGTTAAATTGTAGGCCCCGGTTGTTTTAACCGTTTAGCCATGTCAGAAGCCTTCAGGCGGCCTAAAAACTCTGACACCAGGGCTAGCCACCCGGCCTATACGAACTTAATTACTTACTAGTAAGTAAATTGTTCTAAAACTATTGTAGTATGATACTTATAGTTTCAAATACTCCAAGAAACTGAATTATGTTTTCCATTTGTTTTCCCATATCTAGGTTTCGAATGGGATAACTATTTCGAGTATTTAAATTTTACTCTGCTCGGTTAAATATTACGTATTATTATTTTTACTGACGAAAAGATAGATTTAAGTTAGATAGATTAGATTGATTAAATACAAATGATTATGTTATGTATATTTAAATGCATTATAAAGTAAGTACAAAAAAAATGCAAGTGGAGTCCCTCCGCGCGGAAGAAATGAAACTTCGGCGCAACAGTGCTTTCATACCCCCTCCATGGTAGCGTTAAACGTTTAACGCAACCTTGTTGGAAGTCGCATTAGAAGTTTCACTTTAAAAATCAGTAAGATTTCAAAATATGACAGCTTCGAATCTTTACTGTTAAATACAACCTCTGAACATCAAGTTGAGTCTAAAGCTGGCGACTGACATGAGCATTTGGCCGTAACGTAACATTCAAAGTGAGCGTGTTACGTTACGGCATTACCTGACTGACCAGTACCCTTGCTCATGGCGAGCATAGTGCTCCACTGTGCTCCGCCATTGGTAATGACATATTGTGCACTCGCCACGGCTCTCGGGGTTGTACTGACCTATAATTAAGGCGTAACGTAACACTCAAAGGGATTCGCGAAAATACCGACAACCGGGTGGAGCACACGGCGCTCGCAGCGGATCGGCTCGCTGTACTGACCTGTAACATTGTGTCGTAACGTAACGTTACGTTACGACGAAATGTTGCGGGTCAGTCGGCGGCTTTAAGAGTAGTCCGTTTCTAAGAAAGCATTTACTCAAATAAAATGCAAAACATTGAAAGCGCATCACAAAGAGGTTTACAACGATTAATTTTCTATTTTATTCCAAATCTCAGATCAAATAAAATATATCCCAAGGTGTGATATCGGCTCGTTTTTAACACCTTATTCATTTTTAACATGCTATTAATACTTTTGCCTGCGGCTGCGCACGTGTGAGGGATCCGTTAATAAGTTTTTATGGCATTAGAAAATTGAATTTAATAAGTTACGGTAGGCAGTGGCAATAAAGATTATTTTTTTACTGCTAAGTGGTTGTTTGGATAGATTTTGAAAAGTTGGACATACCTGAGCGAGTCTAGCGACTTGGTGATGAGTAAAGACGTTCTCCGCAAGAAATAAACAGATATTATTTTCAAGTCAATTTTATTAACACCTTAATGTATGTATTTAAAATTATATTACAATGAAAAAAAAATACCTACTGATATAGTAGGTATGTAGCGAGATGTTTTCATACGGAAAATCAAATAATATTTTGGTAACAAAATGAAAGTCGATTTGCTGATAAACTTAGTTTGAGAGTCACCATTAAGTACACCACCTAGTAATACGAATACTTTTACGAGTATATTTATATTAGGAGTCAGTTTTTGAAAGACAGTTCAATGACACTAATGAAAGTTAATTCAAATACAACTGTAAATATCCTTACATAGTATAAAATAAAGTCGCTATTTTTGTCTGTTTGTTTGTCTGTATGCTTAAATCTTTAAAACGACGCAACGGATTTTGATGCGGTTTTTTTAAATGGATAGAGTGATTCAAGAGGAAGGTTTATATGTATAATACACCTGTGCGAAGCCAGGGCGGGTCGTCTAGTGTACAATAATTAGAGCAATACTGGTTAACAATATTAATCCTAGCAATAGTATTTTTCAAATTAGTCAATTTAGTATCATGACGTAAATCTCAAAAAATCCTAAACTAAATTAGTACATAGTAAAGATTTACGTCTGATTTAGTCAGGCATTAAATCATATGCAAACATATCCTACATAGTGGAGGATTTAACTTTTAGTACTATTATTGCAGTCGCGTGGTTGTTGAAGTATGACCGTTGATTCACAGTTGAAAGTAGAAACGGAAGGTGGTAATGCATGCAAATGCTTTAATACTAGCATAACTTCTTGGGTTGTTGTATTTATTTTATTTGGATGAATCTATACAGCTGATTTATTATAAATTTGTTTGAGACGCAAATGTAAACTTGAAATTAACTTTATTGCAATGTAACTTTAATAAATTGAGAAAATATCTATTTTCTTGATAAAACATTATGGAGTGTGTGTGGTATGATAAATTATGAGATAGTTTTGCTTTTATCTATGGTCTATAATTATTATAATTTTTATATTTTTTATTGAATGGAACATATTACATATCTGTCACTTTTTAGGGTTCCGTACCCAAAGGGTAAAAACGGGATCCTATTACTAAGACTCCGCTGTCCGTTTGTCCGTCTGTCTGTCACCAAGCTGTATCTCATGAACCTTTATAGCTAGAAAGAGCAAGCCTTGTAAGTACTTTGAGTTTTATTAATGACTGCAGAGATATTGGCGGTCATAATTATTGTCCAATGGTGTATCATCTGAGTGTCCTACTAATCTTAACGATGCTGTTGGAGAACTATGCTCATCAGCTAACACGTGGTAAGTAAAAGTAGCAACCTAATCTTAAGTATGATTAGGAATATACCGATATGTTCTTGTATGTTTTGATCTTTGGCAAATTCGAAGTCTAAACTTTTGAATTTTTAATTTGTACTAGTTAATTATAAAATCCCACCGTCAAAGGCTTTGCTTAAAGAGCCGCAGCTATGCCTATTGTTCGTAAAAACAATGCCAGGCTGCGATTGTGAAGGTGCATGCACGATCCAATTGTGACTTAATGACTGGGCTATAAAGCGTTAATCGTTCAAATTGCTAATCGTAAGTGAAGAGATGGAGCGATTAAAATTATTGTCAGTATTTTCACGGTAATATCCTCAAAACTCATAAGTGATTTAATTTAAGATTCTCTATCTGTACACGGGATAATCTAAGCAATTCGAGGTTAAAAAATTTAAGAATAAAATTGATCATTATTATTTTAAGTTTCACCCTTTGGAGACGCATTTCTAGTACACAAAAGGTAGGTACTGCCGGGCTAGATTGCACACCACGAAACAATTCTTTACGAGACAGAGTTATTATAAAGTACAGATAGCGCGCGAGTTGAATGCAGAGCTTAGGAATGCGAATGTCTCCCCCCGCTATCCGCACGCCCAACCCGCCCAGGCGCGTGAGGTGGGGCGTGCGGATAGCGGGGGGAGATGCTCCCGCTCTTTACCTCAGACCCCGACTGCATTCAACTCGCGCGCTATCTGTACCTATTTATCTGTCACTTTTTCACACGTCAAAATGAGTTCTTTTCGTGGTCGTATGCTAAGCTAGCTGGTCGAAACCTAATTCATTTTTGAACCCGTATTACATTTAAATCTCTTTCATTTTGACCGACGAACCACCGGAGGAGGTACTCAATTCGACGTGTATATTTTTTTTATGTAAAACCACGCATGACTTTTTTCATAGTAGTCCGATTTCGATAGTTTTTTTATTGGATAGAGTATACTTCGAAATTGGTCCCATTTAAATTTCATCGACATCGGCTGAACCATTTTTGATAAATCAACAATAAAGTGGAAAATATTCGCGAGTTCTGTACACGGGTGAAGTCGGTGATGCTATTTTTTGCGAAAAATAATTAACTATCTTCCTTTTCAGCCATAGGAAGTCCTCTCCTGGACATAGCGGCTTGCATCCAGCGCGATCCTGCGGTCTTGATGAGGTCATCCGTCCACCTTGTGGGTGGACGTCCTACGCTGCTTTCAAGTTACAATTATCTAAATAAACATCTAGGGTTTTTATTTATTTTTATTGTGCACAACATAAGCAACAAATATGTAGAAAGGTCACATGTAACACTATAAAATTAAAATTTGTACCAAAGGAGTAATGTTGAAAACCAGTTATGTTCCTTGAATATATTGTAGATAAATACCTATCGTGAAAATGGTGATAATATGACCGACAGAGCCTTTACTAACGCGTCTTCTAACATGAAAATAGCCTAAATTTTGCAAGAAATGTATTGCGCAAGCTAACGTCTTTCGATTAAAGTGTTTTGGGTTGCCCCCGCTCTTACAATGGGTATGTTGATGTTTTCTGGGTATAAAAATCATTATTATAATTAGTCCGTCACTTAGATTATTGAAAAATATTGGACACGTATTTTTTCTTTTGTCAATCAAACAATTAGTGACAAAGATTAATCTTGTCAAAGTTTGAAACGGCTCGTGACGACACTGGCCGGTATATTTGATAGCGGTTAGTGACGTCACGCGGAACTTTAACGAGCTATATCTTCATCAATTTTTGTTAAATTGTCAAAAGAAAAAACACGTGTCTAATATTTTTTGATAATCTATTTGACGGACTAATTATATTTTTTTAGTAAACAAGCCTTAGAGCGGCAGTAAACAGCTGAAATTATGAGTACTATTCGCAATCAAATCGCTCGCTATTTTCCCGTCGCTCATACTACAGTAATGTAATCGTTAAAATAAATCTTCGTACGATAATGCGAGCTAACGAGTGACGATACAATGCAGGGACAATCGCCGGCGGCCCCTTTCATCCGACACTATGTCGCCTATACTCGCGCCGACGTTAATCGGTCTTCAGTTTTTGCTATTTGCAACATTGTGCTTTTTTGCATTATATCTAGTGTAATTGAAGATGCTCAAATGTGCGTTTTAAGCCATGCATTCACTGAGCAACAATCTATTATATAAAAGGCTTCGCTGAGTGACTGACTGACAGACAGCCTACAGCCCAAACCGCTAAAGATACGAACATGAAATTTGGAACAAAGATACATTGGACCACGTAATGGAGCACTAAGAACGGAATTTTGAAAAATCGACCTCTAAAGGGGTAAAACGGGCCCTTTTCGTTTGTATGTAACTTTTTATTTCCTTTACCGATTGACTTGAAACTTTGTATACATGCTACTCAAACAAAATAAAAGTTACGTTTGTTCCTGTTTTTCCGAATATTCCTTATCTAAGGGGTCAAATTGGGTCCCAAAGTTGGTGAAAAAAGCGTCTATTACATCCAACGAGCTGAACGGTTATGGATGAAATCTGGTATGGAGGAAGCACACAACATGTTTCAACACATGAACTATTATTATCCCGGAAATTCTATGGGGATCCTTAGGGATAGCCAAAATTAATCAGTTTCGGCTGCCGCCCAAACCGCTAAAGATATAAACTTGAAATATGGAATATAGGTACATTGTATGACGTAATGGAGCACTAAAGACGAAAACTTTGAACTTTTGACCTTTGACGGGGTAAAACGGGCTCTTTTCGTTTGTAAGTATATTTTGTATTCCTGTACCGATTGACTTAAAACTTTGTTAACATGCTACTCAGACAAAATGAAAAATACGTTTGTTCCTGTTTTTCTGAATTTTCTTTATCTAAGAGGTCAAAAGTTGGTGAAAAAAACATAAATTACATCCAACGAGCGGAACGGTTATGAATGAAATCTGGTATGTAGGAAGCACATAACATGTTTCATTACAGTAACTATTTTTATCCCGGAAAATCTATAGGGTATCTTAGGGATAGCCAAAATTATCAGATAAAGCTAAGATAAAACGGGTAAATGAATTCTAACAAAATTTGGTACGATGCTAGACAATAACACAAATTACCACTTGGGGTACCTACTGCTATCCAGGAAAATTTCAGTGGGTCACGATAACAATTTCTTAAAAAAATGCTAAAAATCTATTCGTAAATCGATGCAATATTGTTTAAAAATAGCCCACCCTTTTAACTAATAGATGACTATATTGACGTTTTGGGAAAAGTCCCGGATTCCTTGTCGAAATCTAGACCAAACGTCCTATAAAAGCATGAAAAATAACTTGAACGCATTTTTTTAGTAATATAGTGAAGTATCTAGAATAAAATTTAGATATTGGCTCATCCGTCAATGGGGCAAAATGGGCCCCTAATAGTTTACGAAAGATTTTATTTTGTGAGCCAATAGATTTGAACTTAGGGTACATACGGATAAATAAACTTACTTTACTATGGGTTCTACCTGAAAAAGCGAAAATTACCTATTCTTTACATTTTGCCGCGGGTCGATGAACTTTTTATGTCGAACAGCAGATTTTATTTACGTGATTTCGGGGTTGGTACCATAGTAAAAGTAAGTCAAATGATGAGTATAATAGAATCCTAGAACATGCCTGTCGTCTAGATATAGGTACAATATGTATTTCTCAAATAAAATATACCTACTTGTGTGCTACTTTTTCATCTATACAGGGTCAGAGAATGCCTGAAAGTCCTACAAGTGTCTCGGCCACTTTTGACTGGGTGAACGGTTTTGGGCAAGATTGTCATTGAGTTCAGGATAATCAAAATTAAATTTCTAATAATTTAATGAAACATGTTGAATACCTGTACTGAGCTTTTTTAATAGTCCACTACTGAACGTAGGCCTACCCACGAAGGGTGATTGAGCCATATCCATCACGCTGGCCGAGCGCGGGTTGCTGAATTCATATACATCGATTTTTCTCTATGGACGTGCCTTTGCAGGTTGCTTCAATGTTTTCCATCAATAAAAAGCCATTAGTGTAAATTTCGTACATAAGTAAAGCTCAGTGGTCAGACCAGGATTAGGACCTTACGATTGTGATGTGGACCATGACATGCGAATGGAGTTGGATATAATTTGGTATGCGAGTGGGAAACTACATGGTTCATGAGTGAGCTATGTACCGAAAAATATTCTTTTTACCACATAAAGAATGAGTAGGTATTTTAACATATAACTTTATTAAGTATTTATCTTCTGACAAGTTATAAGGCAACGCGGGCCAAACCGTAGGCTATTAAAGTCAAAGAACATATTTACTGTTGAACTGTGTTACATTGAGATCTTAATACTAAGAACAAAAATATTGAATTAACCGTTAAATCCAATGCGGCCATAAAATAATTATTTGAACATGGATAAATCATACAATTATTATTTAATTAATTTCAAATATTTTGCAAATCAATTTCATCTAAAAATTGTCGTAGGTAATAAGCTTTAGACACGAGCGAATTTAAGCAAATACTGAGACAAAGCAGGCTAATCTTATCTTTGCAAGTAATACGAAAACCCGAGCTAAACCATGAGCTATTATTTTAAGTACTAAAACAACGCGGGTCAAACTGTGGGGAAATACCATTTAAAGTAAGTACTCATTATCATTTTGAGAAAATACTAAAACAACGCGGGCCAGACTATTATCATGGGCTATTATCATTGCAAGTAATACGACAACGCAAGCCAAACGGCAGGCTATTATAATTTGGGATAATATAAATTGCATATCAAATAAATAATCGCCTATCAATACATACTCATCATTTATATTCTTTTTTACATCAAATAACTTACTTCACTACAAATAAACTAAATGTTTAACAAAACTCAAACTGCAGATAATTCGAAATTTTACATCAATATGACATTACTTTTTTCCTCATAATGTAATACAGTTAAATTTATTTTTGTACAAAAATACTACATACATAGCATAAATACTGACTGCACAGCAAATTTTTCATATTTCATAGCAAAATAACTATCCCAGTCGCATCATCCCTAAGTTGACCCTCGCTTCCTAGGGAATGCTCTGTTATCAGGGGTCTAGATCAATGGATGGTTTCTTTAGGGTAAATTAGTGAAGAAATTAGATTAGGTGTGATACAAAAATAGGTTAGGTTATGTTAGAACATGACAAAACAACGCACGAGCCGAGCGAGCGAAGCGAGCGTGCCGCGGCAGCGGCCGGCGAAGTGCCAGAAGCGAATCGCCTTTATAGATTAGGTGTGAAACAAAAAATAGGTTAGGTTAGTTTAGGTTAGGTTAGTTTAGGTTAGGTTAGGTTAGTTTAGGTTAAATATTAAGACGACTGTGATTAATAAAATGCTGTTTTATTTAGAAAAACTGCTGTAAATAATATAAAAATAGAAGCTATATTTAAAAGAAAAAGAGTTAACAGGTATAATGTGCATTAAGATTATTAGCTGTGCATTGATGAAAAAGCTTTTGCTTTAGGAAAAATCGCTGTACGCTGCGAAAATAAATTGTAGTGTGTTTAGTGATATTTTGAGTTGAATATTATGCTGTGCAATCAGTAATTTTGATGGGAATTTGGAATCTTATTGCATAGAATAAGGATATTTTTTGATTTGCGTTTAAATACTACCCTTATAATTTTAAGCAAGTACTACGACAACGCGGGCCAAGCTACTTGCTATAAATTACCATTATAAGCAAGTACTGAGAATGTGCAGGCCAAACCACGACCTGTTATTATTCTAGCCAAATACTGGGATAATTTAGGCCAAACCGTAGACATTATCCCTTCAAGTAATACGTTATACGATAATGCGGACGAAACCACAAACTATTATTATTTTAAGCAAGTGCCAAGACGACGTGGGCCAAACTGTGGTTTATTATCATTTTAAGCAATTACTAACAACGCGGGCCAGCCCGTGGGCTATTATCATTACAAATAATACGACAACACAGGCCAAACGGTAAGCTATTATAATTTTAAGCAAATATTAAGACAACGCGGGCTAAGCTGCGTAATTTATATACCATCTTAAGCAAGTACTAAGAATACGCAGGCCAAACCGTGACCTATTATCATCATCATCCTGCCCTTAGATTTACTTGATGACAATAAATATTATCTTATCTTATCCCACTAGGTGGGGTCGGCACAGCACGTTTCTTTTCGCCACTTCACTCTATCATACGCCATCTCATCATCAACTCATTTCTCTCGCATATTATCTTGCACACAATTCATCCACACTTTTTTAGGTCGTCACCTCATATTTCTGCCGCTTACCATCATATTTAGGGTTCTTTTCGTGACATTACTCTCTTCCCGTCTCATGCCCTTACCAAGATAGCCTGCCACTCTTTAATTTCTCAGTCACTGGCGCTACTTTCAGACTTCTTCTAACATACTCATTTTTAATCTTATCCATTCTTGTCTCTCCGCACATCTATCTCAGCATTCGTATCTCCGCTGCATGCAATTTCCTTTCATTCTCCCTATGGTGGCCGAACACTCTGACCCATACAATACGTTTTTTATCCAGCCAAATACTAAGACGATTCAGGCCAAACCGTAGGCATTATCCTTGCAAGTAATACGTTATACGACAATGCTGGGCTACACAAGCTATTATTATTTTAAGCAAGTGCCAAGACAACGCGGGCCAAACTGTGGGTTTTTATTATTTTGAGCAATTACTAAAACAACGAGAGCCAGACCGTGGGCCATTATCATTGCAAGTAATATGACAACGCAGGCCATCAGACAGCCTTTTTTAATTTTAAGCAAGTACCAATACAACGCGGGTCTAACCGCGGGCTATTTTCATTTTAAGCAAGTACCTATGTACTAAGACCACGCGGGCGAAGCCGCGGGTTTTAAGCTAGTTTTTTATAAACTCTTTATCAGAAACAAAATCTACGTGTTTCCGAAACAAAAATTAATGTTTCAGAGATAGTTATTTTGTTTCCGGTAAACACTACCGTCTGGAATCAGTTCCTAGAAACATCTACGTAATGTTTCAGAAACTGTGTATCCGAAACGTTGTTGCTCATTGAATACATGGCTTTATTATGTCAATGACAGATTCTGTTTGACATTGTTATGTGCCTTTGATTTAAAAATAGGTTCTGAATAGAAATGCAAAACATCAGAACAGAAACATATTTTCAATTACATATTTCATTATGGGATTGGGCGGGACACGTCTGTCGCATGCCGGACGACCGCTGGGCAAAGGTCACCACCGACTGGATTCCAAAATCCAAACGACCTATGGGTCGACCCAGACGCAGGTGGCGCGACGAACTGAGCTCGCACGACAAACACTGGGCCACCAACGCAGTAGATCGCGCAGTCTGGAAGGAGGGGAGGGAGGCCTTTGCCCAGCAGTGGGACAATACAGGCTCAAAATAATAATAATAAAATATTTCATTCGAAATATTAAAATTTATTTTGATTCCTTTTAACTTTTAATTTGAAGAAAGAAAATTGATGAGTAGATTAGATCCATTTTAATTGGATAGATAAATTTTACTTTTTTCATAGCCAAAGAAGAAATGTCTTTTTTTCTTTACTACGATTGTAAAACTAATATACTTATTACGCAATATACCAGTTTTGAACTAGTAAATACAATATACAATTTTTATACGTACATACCTATCTTAGCAGATGCATAAGTTTGTCCAAAGTACCTATTTTAAACAATTAGGTACGCTCTAATTCACTCATTCATCCAAAAAATAACAACAGGGTCTTTTTGGCTGAGCTTCGACTTAGCCCACGCCTCACGGTCTTCTGCCAGTATGTTTTACTTCCTTGTACAACATGACATCATGGTTGCCTGGAAGAAATCGCCATGGGTGATAAGGCCGCCAATTTGTAATCATGTTTAGTCCTTAGTGTGTACATATTGTTTAATTATTGTTTGTGGTTATAAATAAAGAGTTTTGTCTGTCTGTCTGACAGCTACCTTCTTCTTCTCTTTAATTTAATCTAGGAGTGCTTTTTGCTTCTCTTTCGTTAATTTCTAATCTTTCCTTTCGTTTCTTTCCTTATACATTTACTTTTACTACAGTTTTCATTAGACTGTCACATCCACGGAGATACCAGAGTGTAAATGTGGTCGATCGAGAAAAGAAAGAAAGAGATGCATTGATATAATATGGCATGAGTTACAAAGAGACACGAAAAATATCTCGATTCAGTGGCTAGTTGTAGGGCCAGCGATGGCCATACAAGTGGTTAGCGAGGGTGCTGAGAAAAGCCGTCCGTCCTCGCGGACGGAAAGGGTACTCGCATCCTCCCAACATTGCCCCTCAGAAAATAGTGTTAAATTCGTGTCAAATTCCAATAAATATATATTTGACAGTTGACAACTAGTGATAGTGATTGTCCATATATTTTTGCGGTTGAGAATTGCCTCAAGAGACAATAGCGCTATCTCTCTAGTAGTATTAGCTCTGTGGTCATATCGCACAAGGTAGCCAAAAATCTTTCCTCTTACAACGGGTCAAATTGCTCGCAAATGTTTCACATGACATAAGTAAGTAGTTCACATTAATCGTGCCGTGATCAAAGGCCAATCCCCGGCATCGCGACTACACGCGTATTGGTTTATCGGATGCCCGGGTAATCTGCGAAATTTCACCGCGCGTCGGTGCCTTTGTTTCGCATTTTTACCGGTCATTCTTAAATTATCCCACTTTGAGAATCGATTGGCCAGGACCGATCAGCATTTGGACGGTACTGCTCAAAGGATTACCAGCAAATGTAGGGTTACTGTGTCTCAGTATTTATACTAAGATCGTGTAGCTTTTATGCTTATTTTAGGATTTTGGGTAGACTGTGGAAATCAAGGTTTTTTTTTCAAATTGGTGGTTGGTAATTATTTAAAATAATTTTTAACTGAATTAAATAAAGAGGTTCTCAATTTGACTATAATTATGTTTTTTTTGTTTTTATGGTACGCGATTACTTTCCAATCCTTTACGACAAATACGCCAATCAATTGTTGTATATGAACCGATTTCAAAGATTCTTTTTTTGTTTGGCAGTCCTATTTAATTTTTATCAAAATCGACTGTTTATGAACAATCAATAATAATTTGAAAATTACTGGATCGTTTTTACACACGGTTGAAGTTGGTTATGCCTGTTGCCTCGATGAAATGAATATAGGCGACAAGGCCGCCCATTGTTCTACCGTATTTAGCTTAAATCTTTTCACTTATATTCGGTATACTCGTAATTAAGATATATTGTATTGTAGGTAGGTATCCAAACTCCCCTGTAAACTAGAGAGGCACTCGTAATAATGTAGGATGTATGTACTCACCACCATGATTAGCTTTCACTACAAGACTCACACTGGAATCACGAAAAATTACGTTCTGTTCCAAGAGTCAATGAACGTTTGTATGAAAAATTCAGCTGTTACCTTTGTTGTGATTTGAGTTAGTCTGAATAGTTGTACAAAATGATGAGTATATCTGATAGGCCTGGTGGTCTAGTGGTACTGACACTCGCCTTAAAATCGTGAGGTCGTGGGTTCAAATCCCGGTCCCGTTCCAATGAATTCCTTGGAATTTATGTACGGAATTTCTCACCACTGGCTTTTCGGTGAAGGAAAACATCGTGAGGCAACCTGCATACGTCCGAAGATGAAATTTGATGGCGTATGTGCATCCACCAACCCGTACTGGGCCAGCGTGGTGGATAATAGCTCAATCACCCTTCGTGGGTAGGCCTACGTCCTGCAGTGGACTATCATAAAGGCTGGTACAGTACAGTACAGCTCTGTGTAATATTTATTATATTATTGCATATTGCAAATGAACAACATAATTATAAAGTAGAGCCATGTTGACCGACTTCTAAAAAAGAAGAGATACTATGTTCGTCTGTATGTATTTTTCTGTGTATGTTCATTGATATCTTCGTTAATTGAGAACCGATTTAAAAAAAATCTAAAGGTTCACACTCGGGAGTATCCGAGGTGGTTCCATTTAAATTTTATAGAAATCAGCCGAATAGTTTTAGAAATCTAAAATCAACATTAATCTACAATAAGGTTATATTCTTATTAAAATAAAAAATAAAAAAACCACGTTTCTATAATCAAATAGAGCTTATTTGCTGCCATTTGCTTGCTAGCTATTTTTACATCACAAAACCTGTTCTTTTTTTTTCGTATAGGTTTGCGTTTGACTACACACTGCCTGATGTTAAGCAGATATGTGATATATTTGTTCTCCACGGAACAAACCATATCTATGCCACTTATTGGTGTAAAGAGTATATGAATAATTGCGATATTGAAAAAAGCTTAAAGAATATCTTGCGACGTAGGCTTAGACTGTGTACAATAGCCCAAAAATAGCTTTAATGTATGGTTAACAAATGCACAGAACAATTAATGGTATTTAATGCATAAGTACAATGGATTTTAGTATTTTCTAATTTGATTTTTGTTCAAGGCCACCGTCACGCCGCCATATTTAACAAGCAATATGAAAAGATAAAAGGATAGATATGAAAGTATGAAAATGCTTTAAATTGTGATTTTTATTTAAAAAAATAATAGAAAAATCATTTTCGAAACCAAATATTAAAGCAAAGAACTAAATACTGTACCAAGTAATGGCCCAAGCTTGATATATTTTTGCATTATCTCTTTTCAATGGAAGATAAGATTTTTTTCCAAACTTTTAAATATTCCCATATTCTGGTAACCCTAAACGAATATGCTGAGTGATTGGACGTGGAACTCGAGATGGTTAAGATTGAAATTTTTGGTAAAATGTCGTTGGTGAAAGTTGTAATTTACGTGTCTTGGTTTGTAGGTACTGATGACGAGCGAGGGGCATTCCGCATGAGGATATCGGGATGAGAGAGGTAAGTCAATTTTTTTTATTAGGGTTCCGTACCCAAAGGTTAAGAACGGGACCATATTACTAAGACTCCGATGCCCTTCTGTATCTCTGTCTGTCTGCACCAGTATTGCTAAACACCTGAAAATTTCAGAGATAATGTATTTCTGTTGACGCTATAACAACAAGTATTTGTAAAAACTGAATTCAATATACTTATATTTAAGAGGGGCTCCCATACAAAAAACGTGATTTTTAGGGATCCGTACCCAAAGGGTTAAAACGAGACCCTATTACTAAGACTCCGCTGTCCGTCTGTCCGTCTGTCTGTCACCGGGCTGTATCTCATGAACGGTGATAGCTAGAACGTTGAAATTTTCACAGAGGATGTATTTCTGTTGTTGCTATAACAAAAAATACTAGAAACAGAATAAAATTAATAATTAAGGGGGGCTCCCATACAACAAACCTGAATTTTTAACCTTTTTTCGCTCGATGTTAATAACGGTAACAGGTAGATGCTTGAAATATTCACAGAATGTTTAATTGTAAATACAATTCAAAAATAAACACGCAGCTCATCCCAAAGCAGGACAGATTGCACAGATCTCAAAGTACCAGAATGATCTTGAATAAATTCGAAGCGTTCTTTGAGATACAAAAGAGTACAGGGCTTAAAACAGTGCACACAGGTAAAAAGTCCAACATCATTCCTGTTACGAGCTAAAGCGATCCTGGTAAAGGGGGGTACAGTTTTAGACTGAAAGATCTAAAGGCAACCCAGAATCAAATGGGTCCAAGTTACCTCGGTCAGAATTTTAGATCTTTTACCGAACAAATCCCATGTATTCCGAACACTCAAATTATCAGGATTTTCATCCACCAGAAGCATTAGGAACCTGCACAAAAGGCCCCAGCTTGCTGGTAATTACCAAATAGCCAAAGATCGGCTTCCGATACCTTTGATAGTTTTTTTTATGTTTTTATATGGTTCTCCTTTGATTCCTGTTCCCCACTATTTGGTTAGTTCCTGTCACAGATATCGTGAGAAGGGACATGTAGCCTGATTTTTTTTACTGAACCAGTGTAAATTCTCTTTGCTCCGGGGAGGCAGGGTAGCTATGTGAAAATCCCACTGATTGGTTGGAATATCCACTTAAGAACCCTGGAGTGTTCAATCTTGTAGTCAGGATTGAGGGGACAGTTACGCACAATTCCATAGACTGTTTCGATTTAGCTGGGACCTACTTCATACTAAACTCTCACCAATTACAACTATGCGTTACGCCACTAATTACATCATAACTCCAATTTTTTTTTTATGTACCTACGTTCGGAAAAAAACTGTGACAGTGCATTCTACAATGCATACTTACGTTTTGAGGTTTGCGTATTTGCTACTTATTAATTATCTTGCTTGCTGCGAAAACAGAAGGCTTAGGTATATGTAGATCTCTATGGTTCCTTTGCATTGGTGAAAAGATTGAAAAGCTTCGGTGTGATAGCTTTGGTTTTAATATGTCTGAAATGCGGTTACAAAACTTTTAAGTTTATTTTCGAGGTAAATAATAATATCAATGATTTATAAGGTATTCGGTTAGTTTATATTTACAGGTACCTAAATACGGAACTTATACTTAGGGTTTTATTTTTTATGGGGATTTTTATGTAGCTTTATATTATTTTTACAGACAACAGTGGCAACTATAAATATAGCTTTTTTGTACAGTTAGAAGGCATTGATGGGAAGAATACTGAACTTTATTTCGCTGTTTATTTTTTTTCAACCAGAATAGCTTGCTCTGAACTTAAATTGATATCTTTACAAAAGTAATAAGACATATGTAACTATATTTTGTATTTTTAAAGTTACAAGGATACCTTTACTTCTGTAATGCGACTCTGACACTTGACTTCATTATAAACTTTTAGCTTTTGCCCGTGGCTTCGCTGTTCATTTACATTGATATTTATAAACAAAACCGACTGATACCTGAATGGTGTTCATGAATGGGTAGGCGGCACTCCATTAGTTGAAATGGCGTTTTAATGGCTAACTACGTCACTTTACACCAATGGCAGACTATAAAATACCATGTGTATACTAAGTTTAGCTCAAAAAATATCCATTTCGTCATTCAGTAGGCCATTATAACAAAAATTTAAAATATAAACGATGTCTCAAATCGTCGAGAGAATCGCCTCAATGCCTACTTTTCAAATAACTTACCGGCGTATTAACAGAATTGACTGTTATCATACGAATTGGTATTTAACATAATATCATTATAAATACAATTTATTTTGATTGTCATATTGGAAAAATGCGACAGCTTCTGTAATAGCTTTTTGTACACATTCATTTACCACGCTAAGTTGAATAATGTTTGGGACGAAACTAACATATCTTATTTCGAAATAATTTTAAGAAGTTCTGGAAATTGTTAATGATATACATTACTTTGTTATTTTCAAAATGCTATAAGAACAACAGAACATTCAACCTTAAAAACTAAACACACAACTCATCTCCGACCGTACCCGGCGCAAAAGAGCCCAACAAATTGTTAATGTAAAAATTGTAAATTGATACAAGGACCAAAATCATGGCTAACATAATTTGTATTAATTTTATAAGCTTTAGGTTTAAAGATATTTTATTTATTCTCATTGTAAGATTATACAATATACATCGGTTCTATGAGTACACTACTAATCGTTGTCACTGAAAAACAATACTTAAATTATGCGCATGACAACATTTTAAATAGGCAGGGTAATTATACTTATAACTAAGCAGTAACCTACTCCCCCAAAAAAAAACTAACCAAAAAAAGTGTCACGAATTGGACTTACAAAAATAAGGCTAGATCAGGTAGGTACTAGTGTGAAAGCTATCGTGGCTCAGATGACACTATAAATTGTGTAGTGTTTTGTGTTGTATCTGTCTACTATATAACATACCATACCATGAGCATAATAAGAAACGGTCAGACATAAAACCTACGTAATATTGAAAAGAATGAAACTATGCTCTCTCTCTAGAGACTCTTCTCTACTAGACTATTCTGTCACCGGCCGTCCAGTCTAGACTATTCTGTCACCGGCCTTACGGTCACAGAGGTTAAATTGTTGGACCCCGATTGTTATAACAGTGTAGAAAGTCAGAGGCCTTCAAAGGGCATAAAAACTCTGACATTAGGGCTAGCTACTGGGCTTAGGCAAATTTAGTACTTAATGTACTAAAATTGCTGGATCATGCTGAATGCAAACCGCTTCCAACTGGTCCTACTGAAGATCTTGTACGCATATAGGTATAATATATATGATAGGGAAGACCTATTTCCAGTTGTCGAAGTCTAATGGCTGAAATAATTATGATGATGTAAAACATAACATTTTTAAACATATATAAAAAAATTGATTATCGATTATTTAATACCCGCCCCAGCTTCGCACAGGTGTATAAATATATAAACCTTCCTCTTGAATCACTCTATCTATTTAAAAAAACGCATCAAAATCCGTTGCGTAGTTTTAAAGATATTTTTTTTAAATTCCGTATAGGTTTGCGTTTGACTAAATACTGCCGGATGTTAAACAGAAATGCTGTCTAGGGTGTAGCACGCTTATCAAGAAGATACCTATTTATTTTATATAAGCATACATGGGGACGAAAAGCGGGAAGCGACTTTGTTTTATACCTACTATGTAGTGATATTTTTTTTAACAAGATCATAATTAATTTTCCTTCACCACAGACTCGAAAACGCTAAGAAAATTAGAACCATTCGAAACTCGTTTTAAATATATTACAACTACGCTATTTCCAAAGCCAATCCATTGTAGAGCTTACAATCCCACATTCCCCAAAACGCAAACTGTCCGGTTTCACGCCAGTAAATTTATTAAGCTAAAACACGATTATGTAAATACATTCTACATATTTTAGCCTTTCTCACGAAGGTCGTTCGGCGTCGATACGTCTGTCCGTTTGTCCGATGTCGTCGACCTCGGCTACCACGGTATCTATAATTCTATACATTATGCATAATAGGTATCAGGTGTTTGTCGCGAATGATATCTCGTAGGAGAAACGGATTTTAATAGTTTTGAGTTTCTGAACCGTAAATAAAGAGATACAAAAGCTCTGTGGGATATGTTATTGAGAGGTTGTAGAAATTAGGAAATAGTAAGGAAGTCAAGTAGAGACAGATATGAATTTCATTGGTTTTGTTTTTTTTTTGTAACTAAAATAAAAAGGGTAGTTAAAACTTAAAACGTTATAAGTGGTTGAATTCAAGCTTTTTTTTATCGCGAATAAGTCCGCGCTTGACAACCAACTCGCCTGATGGTAAGCAACGTTGTGGTCGAAGATGAAGCACGCAGACCTAGAAGATACCTATTCATTCTGACCTTGAAAAGCTCAAACAAAGCTTATCTTTCAAGTTCCTACATTTAAATAGCGATATATAACTTCCGTAATTTTTCTTGTCAATGCCTTCTAATCTTTACTAGTAAGTTACAGATCTGAAAGTGCGATTCCTGATTTGATATTCTTTCACGCAACAACAGAGCAACGGTTAAACTTGATTTTTGGCATGGATACAGTTCATAAGATTGAAATATTATATCATATAAGTTATTATTATCCCGTTAAAATTAAATGGTTCTTACGGGATAGCGCAAAAATAATATTCATGTATCATATGGGTATCATGTCCCTATGTATCTTTTTTGCTTATGCATAGAGCATATATACATATTTTAAGACTTAATTAAGAATATATATAAATAGTCCTTGTCATTATGGCCACATTTTAATACGGGGCCAACCGTGAAATCGCTCAAAAACTCAGCAGTGCTACTGATTAAGTCGAAAAATCAGCTGTTCGTGTTCCAAACAAAAAACCGTTGACCTCGCCAAAATGAAGCCTGAAAATCCGCGCACTTTGCAAAACAAACAACATCTTGTTGCATACTCGTAATAACATACCTGATAATCTTCTTTCTATCTTCTTTCTATTATATAAAAATTAATCGTGGTTGTTAGTCTCGCTAAAACTCGAGAACGGCTGGACCGATTGGGCTAATTTTGGACTTGAAATGTCCGTGGAAGCTAAGGGAAGGTTTAAACGGTGAGAAAATATAAAAATATAGTGAGTAAAATAAAAAAGACATTCATTGAATTTTCCCATACAAAATGTTCCTGCATGTAAAAGTTGTCATTGACAGTTGACAGATGGTGAGATGAAGTTCACCGGGGCAGCTAGTGTTAAAATAATAATTTTACAATACATAATGTAAGCTTTCTATTTAAATAAAATATAAAATACTAGCTTTTACCCGCGGCTTCGCCCGCGTTATATTTTGTATTTGGCTTATGTTTATGTCGGCTGCGAAACCTAACCTAAACGACAAATATCAAAATACCTTTGAGGAATGCTTTTGTTGGTTAAGTTACGGTTGGAGTGTATATACAACCCCCCCGTGTATTCCCGCCTTGTCGTGGGGGAGGTCTGATGCAGCTGAAAAGGCGGCGCTCGAAGTCTCCCTCTTCTTTGGATCTTTTCCCCCAAGGCAGCTTAGAGGCTGGCACTCGAGGTTCAGCCGCTTTTAACTAAAGCGGCTGAGAGGATGGTCGGTAGGTTGCGTGCCTTATGAGGAGTGTCGCAACTGAGGCGGGCTGCAGTGCCGCTCTTGCGACGCTGCAGCCGAGGATTTTTTATTTTATTTTATCGCGAAATATCCCTGACATGATCAGGGGTCTTAATTACAAATAAATAAAAAATATACCTATGTTTCAATGTTTTTGGCTGTTTGCAGTTAAAATAAACATTACGCGCAGCTAGCTAGCTAGCTTTTACCCGCGGCTTCGCCCGCGTTATATTTTGATTTTGGCTTATGTTTATGTCGGCTGCGAAACCTAACCTAACCGAAAAACATCAAAATACCTTAGAGGAATGCTTTTGTTGGTTAAGTTACGGTTGGTGTGTATAAACAACCCCCTATATAGGTCTGCACTTCGAGTGCAGTGCTGCTTCCTTTGCTAGCTGGTCCGCTCTCTCATTTCCCTCCATCTCCGCGTGCGCTTTAATCCAATAAAGTTTCACTATTTAATTTTGTGAGTATGGTAACTTTATGTTAGCTTTGAATTTACTGCTAAGGGATGGAGGGAAGATACGCCAACTACCGTTTCCAGTGCAGACCTGGAGTCACAAAAGATTTTTGCTTTTTCGGTAGCCTCAAGAAGTGCCAATAACTCGTCCGGTACACGGAGCACCAAACGGCCAATTTCAGCTTGCGGGTACTGATCTCAGCGGCATCATCCCAAATGGATAATGCCGCCCCAACTTTCCCTTTAATTTTGCTGCCGTCTGTAAATATGTTAATTTCTCGGTTAAGATTTTGCTCTAGTGCTGCTCCGTCTGCCAGGCATATGAACTCCAGCTCCTCCTGCTGCGCTGGTTGTGGCTTCTTTTCTGTCTCTCTATCTCCAGTTACTTGCTGGGAATAACCTGTCTTAGTTTCATAAAGCAAGGCTGCTTCCTGGACTCTGATATGACAGCCGAGGATTAGGGGCCGCGGTGGGATAAATGGAACTGGTGGTGTGGGTGCCGCCACCTACCCTACCTTCCGCTAGGCCGTCAACGTGTTGGCTGACGCAGTGGGGCTGCAGGGGAAGAGAGGTGTCGGTATCGCGATGGCCGTTCTCACTGCCCTCTGCAGTTGAAGAGGCAGGCGCTGGGCTACTATGACTGACCCGCTGCACTGGGACCAGGGCGTTGGAATGCTGTCTGACGTTCAGTACTGGTTAGTCCCGAGTGGTGGATGACGATGTGTCTTGCGCTCCGAAACACTCCGTCATTATGGCGAGAGCGCAAGCTCCGTTATGGAGCCCGAGTCTGGGCTAGCGCTGTTGAATGCCGCGAAGGAGTGCGAAAAATGTAGAAACGTCCTAAACTTGCCATGACAGGTTATTTCTGGCGCTTAGACGGCTGCTACCGCAGCCCGCTCACTTAGTTTTTAGGGTTCCGTACCCAAAGGGTAAAAACGGGACCCTATTACTAAGACTTCGATGTCCGTCTGTCTGTCTGTCACCGGGCTGTATCTCATGAACCGTGATAGCTAAGCAGCTGAAATTTTCACAGATGATGCATTTCTGTTGCCGCTATAACAACAAATACTAAAAATAGAATAAAATAAATATTTAAGGGGGGCTCCCATACAACAAACGTGATTTTTAGGAGTTTTTTTGCTCGCTGTTAATAACGGCAAGAGGAATGGGGCTCCCATACGGCACGGAACCCTTCGTGCGCGAGTCCGACTCGCACTTGGCCGATTATCATCCTATCCTACGGGAACTGTTAAAGTTTTTTCAATAAAAGTGGCCTATGTCACTTTTCGTCTTTCAAACTATATTCATGCAATAAGCCAGGGCAAGTTGCTCCGTTGCTGAGAAAAAAATATTGTTAAGTCCTACGGGAACCACAATTTTTTTGGGATGGAAAGTATCCTATGTCACTTTCCGTCTTCCAAACTATGCCCACCCCAAATATCAAGTCAATCTGTTGCTCCATTGCTGAGAAACAGTTATTGTCCTATCCCATGGGAATCACAAATTTTCTCGAGATAAAAAAGTATCCTATTATCACTTTCTGTCTTTTAAACCATAGGTATCCATAACAAAAATCAGGTCAATATTTTGCTCCGTTGCTGCGTCAAAGAGGAACAAACCAACAAACTTTTCGGATTGATAATATTAAAGTAGGATGATTCTGTACCATAAAGGTAGAATAAAGAAACATGTTAAACCTCTAATGATAGAAGATTTAAAAATAATTTTTTTTTAATGTCAGACAAAATGACGGCCTGGTATTAAACGTCATAGTAACATGTAGCATGCAGAGGGAAAATAACATTTTATCCAATTTTAATGTCAGTTGTCATTTTCAATCCATACTTTATTTCCTCTTCAAGGGGATATAATGGTGGAAAAACAATTTGTCCCCGTGCCATGCTACTTGTGATTTATAAAAGTCTGCAGACAATGTCACCTGTCATCTAATTACGTTTAGCTGTGACGTTTCGTTAGTCCATATTAGCGTCATAGAGGAATTAATCACTTAGCGTCTTTGTGATAGTGGCGACAGTTTCGCTTTCGATGGTTTTTGTCCTGTCCTACAGGAACTATGCAATTTTTCGGGATAAAAAGTATCCTAAAGCTCCTTCCGCCTTTTAAACTATGTCCATGCCAAAAATCAAGTCAATCCGTTGCTGCGTTGGTGCGTGAAAGAGTAACAAACCAACAAACTTTTCGGATTTATAATATTAGTAAGGATTCATCTAGCTAGTATATGCCGCGCCACACAAGTTGGCTGTAAAGTTATTTACACGCTGCGCAATATCCCATCCTGACTGAAGCTCACAATACGTTGAATGGCTATTATGTTATTGCACAGCACAGCTTAATTATAAGCTAACTTCACATCCGCCAACTTGAACTTGCCCAACTTGTGTAGCTCGGCCTATTACTAATTTCAGTTCATTTCACTAATTCACTATTTATAATTTATAATTATAACTTTTAATAAAGTCTTTGCCAGAGACAAGACTTTTATTCAAAAAGTGATCTTATTGGAGATCTATAGGTAACCGTAAAGCGCGCACTGTTAGAGGCCGCGACGTTGCTACGAACCAAATGTTATCGCGAGTTAAGGACAATCAACGCCATCTAGTGGTGTACAACGACGTACAGCGAATTGTTTTCACTCCACCGATTACGTAGTAACTGTTATCTAATCTGTGGTGCAGCCACGGCATGTTTGGATTTATCCTACTAATATTATAAACGCGAAAGTTTGTGAGTATGTATGGATGCTTGTTGCTCGTTCACGCAAAAACGGCTTAACCGATTTGGATAAAATTCGGTACGAAGGTAGCTTGGATCTTGGATTAACATATGGACTACTTTTTATCTCGTGCTAACGCGGGTAACACAATGGGGTGCAGCTAGTTGGCATAATGGCTTGTTTCTTTTATGGTATTTTTTATGTTAAGTGATGAGTGTATATTTTACTGCACTTATATTTCATGTAATTCGATTTTTTCCATAGTTGTCCAGTAAAACATTGCAACTCGGAATCGATATAACATTCGTACGTTTTGTCAATTGTTGTCTACAACATATTTTTTCTCTTCTCGGTTTGGCCCATAGTAAAAGTTGTCAACAATAGGGTAGTTGACTGGTATTGAATTAATTAAAAGTATTAAGAGTAATGAATTCTGCAATCAATTACAATTCATAAACTGAAAAAAATATTGAAATGGCTTATCGAGTTGAGAGATATAAGCTTGTAAATATATTGGTAGGGATAAAGAAGGGATGACTTGTCCCTTTCCCTGAAAGCATAACATAGTATGGCGAATGAATGACACTTACGGGCAGTGACGTCATAGTCTGCTATAGCGCGCTCTTTGTCTAGCAAGAAAATAAATTTGCTTGTAACTTCTTTATTTCTGAATCGATTTTATTTTTGTTTTCGGTAGGTAATTGGCTACGGTAACAAGAGGACATCAAAAAAAATCTCAACTAGCCTATTATTGCCTCAATATCACCCCCTTTCGGCTTAGCACACCCATTCTGAATAACCGTGTATTTCAATTAGAGATTCAGGCTTTATGAGTTTTTCAATTTATATTAGCATCAATTGTCATTTTAAAACTTTTATCAAGTAGTTTATCAAGAATAAACTCTCTGTCTACTTTCTACTCTTTGCTGAAACACTATACCTGTATTGGCTGTAGGCTTTGTGAATTATTGCGGGTTCCGCACCCTCGCCGTATCAATACCTTAATGGTCACGCGTTTTGCTCGAGGAACCCTAAACTGTGTGAAAAAGTAGCAAGGGAAATAAGGAAGGACTGGATCAAATCCATAGATCTCGTGTGAGGGTATTTACATGTCATAAGTTCTACTTTGGCACCAAACTCTGCTTAAAATCACAACAACGCGTAGATACCTAATGTTACTAATTACACAATTATTATCTACTCAAAGAAATCAATTATTATTCTTATACGCTCCCAGTAAACTGAAGATCACTGCATTTTGTAGTATATATTTTATTAACATGCATTTTGCGGTGTAGGTATGCGTATTTGCTACATCTTAACCCTTAAACAGTCACTGCATGATATCTCTGTTTCTTTGGGATATTTTTAGTATAAGTGGTTATTTTATGAGGAAAAAAAAAATATTCAATCATTTTTTTCTAAAAAATATATATTATTTTAGGAGATATGACACGTCACATAAGACGGACATTGCCCGTAACTACTGATACCTATAAAATCTTTACACGTCACTTGAAACGGACATTATCTGTTACACAAGAAATTTAAAAACGTAAAATTTATGACACAGAAAATAACTAAAACACAAAAACACAGAAAATATAAACCAAAAAACCTATTCTTATATATATCATGTATGTTAAGAACAGAAAATTTTGAAGTACACTGTGTACAATGATTAGGAAACTACCTACTTAGTAATGCTGAATTCGATATGCTTTTGCAGAATTTTACTATGGTTTTTTCCTCTACGGCCTTGATGGTCTTCTTCCCACTCTTTTGTGCTTTCAAAAGGTGTTTACGCCGTCATAGGGAAAAAAGTCATAGACTATTCCTGAAGTCTCTGCACGAACCTGCTGATTCATACAAAATTGCAACCCAGACTCGACAAATGTATGAAACCGCTGATTTTTTTTTCTGGGATTTTGGGTTGGTCACATATTAAAAGTTGTTCGTAATAATGGTCTGACTCACCTTCTTTCGGCTTAGTAAAGGATAAGCAAATAATCCTGTATATAGGTATCTACAGTGCCGGTATATTAAACTTTTTTGAAATTACTTTTTTATTTTTTCGCATTATACTTTCTTACAGCAGGTGCTGGCGGTGGTCGCTAGGTAGGTAGGAGAGGATTCTACAGTTATATTGTCTAGTCTATGTGTTTGCACTCCTGGTGTCAGCGGTGATATTACGGAACTAGTTGTTGGGCTTTCAGGTATGATACAGGAAGATCTACCTGAAAGTTTTGTCTAAACATTGAAGGTGTCTGAAGGAATCTTCACTCAAACTTTGTGGTGAATTGTGTTTTTTGCTCTCCAAGACAATTTCACACAAAAATAAAAAATTAAACAGACAATGTCCCTTTTTTGTGACAAACACAAGGACTACTTGTTACTATACGTTCAGGGCAATGTCCGTTCTGAATGACGGATACGAAAAATACTTGGTACTACACTTTTAGGGCAATGTCCGTTCTATGTGACATTCAAATATATGTGACATTTTAGGAAAAACTACGATCATGAGTTTGATGAACTACGACACAATATAATTACCCAATTTTCAAATAAATGAAAACAAGTAATAGTTAGTTAAAACAATAAAATAAGTCACCGTTACAATGACTTTTATCTGGAGAAAAAACTGACGCGATACGTTCTATTTTAAAAATGGCGTGCACTTCTAATTTTTCGATGACCTAGTATCCCAAAATCGCGTAAGTTAGAAAAGGGTAGCTTTTTAGTCGTCAAGCACCGCCTTAGAGCCGGCAACGCGTGTGCATTTTGTATCGGTGTGCGCGTTTTGTTTACGTCCTTTATAAATGACAAAATCCATTTAAGGGTTAAGTGTCGCACGACGCTCGCTAGGCAAGGAGAAAGCCACTCTGTGCATCTCATCCATCCATCAGCCATAAGAAGTCCACTGCTGGACATAGGCCTCCCCTATGGATCTCCAATAAGACCGGTTGGAAGCGGCTTGCATCCAGCGCGATCCTGCGGTCTTAATGAGGTCATCCGTCCACCTTGTGGGTGGACGTCCTACGCTGCGCTTGCCGGTACGCGGTCTCCACTCGAGAACTTTCCGACCCCATCGGTCATCAGTCCTCCGCGCTATGTGCCCTGCCCATTGCCATTTCAACTTGCCAATCCGTTGGGCTATGTCGGTAACTTTGGTTCTTCTACGGATCGCCTCATTTCTGATTCGATCTCGCAGAGAGACTCCGAGCATAGCCCTCTCCATAGCTCGTTGGGCTACTTGGAGCTTACTAATAAGGCCCATAGTGAGAGACCACGTTTCTGTGCCATAAGTCATCACTGGAAACACACACTGGTCGAAAACTTTCGACTTGAGGCACTGAGGTATGTCGGACGAGAAGACGCTACGCAATTTTCCGAACGCTGCCCAGCCGAGTTGGATTCGGCGATTGGCCTCTTTCTTGAAGTCGGACCTACCTAACTGTACTACTTGTCCTAGGTAGACGTACGAGTCAACGACTTCAAGAACCGAGTTCCTAACAGAGATCGGGGTGGGTACAACATGGGAATTACACATGACTTTCGTCTTGTCCATGTTCATCTTAAGACCCACCTGTTGGGAAACCCGATTGAGGCCTTCGAGCATCGTGCTGAGCTCTTCCATCGATTTTGCCATGACTAATATATCGTCGGCAAACCGAAGGTGAGTGAGGTATTCGCCATTGACATTGATGCCGAATCCTTTCCATTCCAGGAGCTTGAAGGCGTTCTCCAAAGTAGCCGTAAACAGTTTCGGAGAAATGACGTCTCCCTGTCTTACGCCTCTTTTTAAAGGCCTTGGAGCTCTCTTCCTGTACTCGGACCGACATAGTGGCGTTATTATACAAGCACTTCAACACTTCGATGTACCGATAGTCAATACGGCATCGTTGGAGAGACTCGAGCACAGCCCAAGTGTGCATCTCTATGGAAATGAAACATAGCCTACAAACTAAAGCACTTGTTTTAGTAGGTAAGCTAAAACCAATATCGAAAAGTTTCGATTTGTAAATTATCATTAAAAATACATATACATATACCTACTTAAAAAATACTTAAGCATGTAAGTAAAGTAAGTTTTATTCTTAGTTATTTTATTCAATCTAAAATCAATTAAGAATATAACGATTGATTGATTATTATTTCAGAAATCAGTCCCTGAAATGAAATGTAGCTTACAGCAATATCTGAAAACTAATCAACTAGCTGAAAGAAACTAGGCAACAAAAACATTGTACCAAAACCAACCCTCTGTGTACCAAATTATTCAAAAAACAAATTAAAATTTAACAATCTTTTGAAGATGAACGACACCAAAAACCAATACCCATTTAGAAAGTGAACTAGAAAGGGTGAACCGAAACATACCTTAAGAGCTGTTTGAAATTTTCATTCGTATTTATACACTGATGACCAGTTTCACTTGAGCTTTGAGACGCGTACAGGCCCTGTGAAATATAAGACAATATTTCAGTGATAGAACAGGAACGTTTTCTACGATCAGTCTCCGTATGAGTGACCGCGGATGGCATTTACAACTGAGCGCGGCCATGGCTATCTACAAAAGGGTTGGCTCATTTTGATTGGAAATATCAAAAATTTAGGGGGAGCAGCATGAAAGTCTATTTTGTACTACATAATAATTTTTCGCAAAAAATGTCATGACTGACCGTCGCGAATATTTCGCACGGATCGATGTAGCATTTTATTGTTGATTTATCAAAAATAGCTCAGCCGATTTCGTTAAATGGGACCAATTTTGAAGTATACTCTTTCCAATAAAAAAATGTCGAAATCGGACTACTGTGTAAATAGTTATGCGTGGTGTAAAAAAAATATATACACGTCTAATTAGTACCTCCTCTGTTTCGTCGGTCAAAAAATGGCATTTTACTGGAAAATTATTATTAGACCTCTGTTCTTTTTATGATATAGGTACTAGCTTTATCCACAGGATCCTTAATTTTCCCTTTAAACTACGAACAACAAACAATAATGCCCGTTTCCCTGTTGTTGCGTAAACTTGGAACAAACAAACTAACAAACAGACTTTGGGGATTTACAAAATAAGAAAAAAAATTCAAAAAATTTCTTTGGTAGCACCTAATAGACACCCGTGTTGTATTTCAATTAGGTAAGTAGAATGTACAAATGTTCTAGTTTCCATAATTATTAGGAACTAGCGACCCGCCCCGGCTTTGCACAAGTATATCACACATGTAAAACTTCCTCTTGAATCACTCTATCTAGTAAAAAAAAACGCAGCAAAATCCGTTGCGTATTTTTAAAGATACAGTGAAACCTGGATAAGAGAGAGTTGAAGGGACCGCCATCTCATTCTCTCTTAAAGAGGTTTTTCACTTATCCAGGTTTCTCACTTATCCAGTTTCAGAAGTGGCTTCTCTCTCTCTTATAGAGGTTAAAAAATACGTCTAATTTGTATGTAGCTATCTACGTCCGTGAAGAATGATAAATACGTTTGTAAATAGTATATAGGTACTAATTTTTAGGGGTTGTGTTGGTTAGAATTGAACATAGATGATTATTAATTCATTCTGTAAGGCACTTTTTAAAATTGGGAAAATTAAAAAAGTCGAATCTTTTAAATATATCCATGTCCTAAGAGCACTGAGACCGTATAGGGTCTTTTGATTTTGTTATTTTATAAAAGTTGGATTCTTATAAATAAAATTCACTGCGTATATTGTTTCGAGATTTTCCACTTTTGAACGCATTCAATACCAGTCTTAAGTTATTTATTTATTCCTAAGGATTTATTTATTGACACCGAACCTTTCTTCTTAATTGATAGGTACTTATCAACTGGAGTTAGTTTGACCAATAAAATAGTGTAAACGCACGTGTGACGTGTGGCTATTCCAAAAGAATGTGATACAAAAATAATGTTAGGTAGATGAAAGAAAAATACAAAATAATTTTGAATAGAGTACTAAGTACGAGTATTTCAATAAACAAGATAGTATAGACGCACGTGTGGCCATTCCAAAAAAATGCGATAAAAAAACAATGTTACTTATTCCCACAAAATACAAAAAAAAGTTTGAATAGAACACGATCCGAAATCAACGGTAGTTATGTAGTTCCACGAAATTTAAGAATGGGTCACAGAGTGCAGATGTTTCATTACCCTCAACTGTCACTTATAGAGGTTCAGACAAGTAGTACTCTCAGTTACAGAGGTCCATGAGGGAAAAACGACTCTCTCTTATAGAGGTTTTGGTCTCTCACTTATAGAGGTATTTGAGGGGTAAAATGACGGGACCTGGCAATTACTCTCACTTACAGAGGTTTCTCACTTATCCAGTTCTCAGTTAGCCAGGTTTGACTGTATAAGAATAGGTACATGGGGACAGACAGCGGGAAGCGACTTTGTTTTATACTAGGTATGTAGTGATAGTAAAGTGAAGATTCGCCATTTTTGTAACATTTCATATCCAAAATGCATTTGTACATTTTTCTGCTACCAACGAATGTTGAAGTTTGGTATATGAGTAGAGAAATTCAGAGGTCTACGATATCTGGTGGGCGTTCATCACTCGGTTTCGAGGGGTGGTCGATTTACAACCCTTTTGCTCCAGATTTATGTGGCGTTCTTGGGTTAAGTTAGCCCCACATGCAGAAAAGATCGCGTTTCTTTATTTTATAAATGGCCGACGGAAATAGACGGGCCTTTTTTCGGATTCATGTGTGTTCTTATTTTTGTGATGGCTATTGGATGGGTAACGCATGGGTGTTGGGTAAAGAACTTGAGCGTTACAACTAGTATAGGTAGTACTGTTAGGTATTTACTCAGTTCCGAACGAAATTGGTCTTACAAAACGATTAACGCCGCTGCACGCATAAAAAATCACGAATCATTGTCACGTTCCGCCCAAGTCGAGCCTGCCAGCGATACCTAGCGCGGAACAAGCGACAGAGTGGCACAATCGGCCTAAGCGTGGTTGTACGTTGGCTTGTCATTCTTGAGGACTTGGGTTCAAATCCCGGTTCCGTACCAATAAGTTTATTTTGAACTTATGTACGGAATTTCACACCACTGGCTTTTCGGTGAAGGAAAACATCGTGAGGCAACCTGCATACGTCCATAGAAGAAATTCGATGGCATATGTGAATCCACCAACCCGCACTGGCCCAGCGTGGTGGATATGGCCCAATAACCCTTCGTGGGTAGGCCTACGTCCTGCAGTGGACTATTAAAAAGGCTGGTACAGTACAGTACAGTTTGGCTTGTGAGCCACATAACGTTATCATATTATCATCCGTAAACCGCCTTTACAGACATTTTTTTTAATTAGCATTTAGGATAGAGGTTTCTGGTACAAAAACTCAGCGTATCACTATTCACTAGGCGTAAGGGTAGGACGTTCACCTAATACAAGGTGGTCAGGTGACCTAATAAAAAAGGCACGATAGAGTTGGATGCAGGCTACTCACAATGGAGATAGATTAAATCTTAAAATCAGAAAAAAGGCCCGTCTAAATTTTTATTATACTGAGTTGAATATTTATTCTGAATCACGAAAAAATATCGCATGCATCCATTATTTTGTGAAATTGTATCTCTATCCTTACATAGTATGAAGTAAAGTCGCTATTTTTTGTCTGTTTGTCTGTATGCTTAAATCTTTAAAACTACGCAACGGATTTTGATGCGGTTTTTTTTAATGGATAGAGTGATTCAAGAGGAAGGTTTATATGTATAATACACCTGTGCGAAGCCGGGGCGGGTCGTCTAGTAATTTATAAATATATATATCTACTAAGCCAGAAATGCACATTTGAGAGCTTTAGGTAGGTCTTACTTAGGTAACAATGGTAATAAACCAATGAAAGTTTTAAGAAAATGATGTGTGCAGATGTGTAGATCTAGGAGAAATGACAAAAAGGTGTAGATAATAATGATAAATATGAATATTTGGGGACATCTTACACACGATCTCTGACCCCAAACTAAGCAAAGCTTGTGATAATTATGGCTGCCAGAGACTGATATACTACATGTACATATTTTTAAATACATACGTATCGTATATAGTTAGTAACTAAAGTAATAATAGTATTCATATTCATATTCATATTCATATTTATTTATTGCTACTAAGTGTTACATTCGAGGTCTTAATTAAGATATTATGTGCTTACAACTTAGTCGCCCTTGTCGGGCATTGCAAACTTATAGTTGGCTAGGGCGCTCTCTAACAGTATTTATCAATCCGCTAATAGTAGATAATAATGATGCATTCTATGTAAGTATACTTTTTTTTATCGAAAGAGGAAGTTGCCAATAGAGTTTATCTTTTTCCAGTTAAAGTTTTACAAAGTTTTTTTCCATATTAACTAATAATGATCATGGTTTAAATTAAACGAAACACAGTCAAATAAACTAACAAGATTTCGCTTATTTCGCTTCGGACTTCTTTGACTAATGATTCTTTCCTTCGGCACGACTTTAGTTTTAATTAAATAAACTCATTTAGTGAGTTCATTTCTCGGACATAACTGAATAAACTAATTAATCAAAATCGTGCAGACAGCTATGCTTAGTTCTGAACGTAAAGTTTGAAGCTTTTTTTAAGGGGAAATTGGATTTGGATATCTCACTTGAGCATTTGTTTATTTTACACATGAACGTAGGTACCGACTACGTAAACTCGGTGTAAGAAATATTGCAATAATATTTTGAAAAAAGCTCCGCCTAGTACGGCTTCGAAGTTTATCAGCCATATTACTGAGAAACCAGTGGGATATTTCACCACTAGCTCTAGTGTTATTTGTATCAAGTCATGTCATCCATTTTTAGGGTTCCGTACCCAAAAGGTAAAAACGGGACCTTATTACTATGACTCCGCTGTCAGTCTGTCCGTCTGTTTGTCACCAGGCTGTATCTCATGAACCGTTATAGCTAGAAAGCTGAATTTTTTACAGATTATGTATTTCTGTTGCCGCTATAATAACAAATACTAAAAACAGAATTAATTGAATAATTAAGGGGGCTCCCATACAACAAACCTGATTTTTAGCCGTTTTTCGCTCTATATTAATAATGATAACAGGTAGATGCTTGAAATATTCACTATTTAGTTGTTTATTCACTTTGATAATAAATGATGAAATTAAAATAAAATAAATACTTAAGGGTGGCTCCTGTACATTACGGAGCCCCCGTGCGCGAGTCGGACTCGTGCTAGGCAGATTATTGTTTTTAAAAGAAGAGATATCGACAGTCGATTTGCTAAACTATACGAGTATGAATTGAGTAGCAACATGTGCCCTGGTTCGTTTGTCGTACAGTGGCGTGCACAAAAACACAGATACCACGACACATTTCCAAACAACAATAACCACCACTTTCCGTGTATGATCTATGTTTTAAGTATAACTCGTTTGGGCGACAAATAGGTTCCTATACTTCCTAAATTAAAAGAACAGATATCAACAGTCATTTTGCTCTATGAATTGAGTAGCAATAAGTCCTAGACCCCGGGTACGTCTGCCGTATAGTAGCGTGTACTAAAACACAGATAACACGACTATTTCAGTCATTACGTCCACCGTGCACCGTCGTGGAGCATGTTCCCCGTATCTATGTCAGATGAGAGCTCAGTTACTTCTTATTGTCACCAAAATGAGCTACTCGTACCATAAAAGAAATGAATCAAATTCCATGCTATCAGAAAAAAAATGCACAAAACACTAATTTGAATTGAATCAGCGTCTATTTAAAATACATATTTTATTTCTATTTATATTTCTACCAACAATATTTTTGACATATCCGTTGTTTTTGTTTTTTATTAAATTCCTTTCATTGTAATGAAAAAGCAAATATAATGCTTTCATATTCGATTTGCTATATAAATTGAGTAGCAACAAGTTCTAGACCCCCGATTTGTGTGCCGTACAGTGGCGTGCACTAAAACACAGATAACACGTCTCATTACGTCCACCGTGCACGGGCGCGGAGCATGTTCCCCGTACTCGTATCTAAGTATGTCAGTTAACACAACAACACATAAACTTTGATTTTTTTGTCACAATCAGAACTTTTAAAGCCATTATAATATGTCTGGTGTAGTACCTAACGCTAGCTCGGCTTATTTTCTGTGGTAGTAGGGTAAAATACACAAAGCCATGTACCGTATACTAATTTTGCGTCTATTTGAAACAGGTACATGTCATTATATCAATTATCTTCAAGTCAAGATTGAAAAGGTATCTTCTAGGTCTACATACTCCATCTTCGGTAACAACTTCGCTTTCCATCAAGCGATATGGTGGACAAATGAAGCTCTATTTTGCATTAAAAAACATTTTGAACGACATGAACTATAAACACTACGTTCTCATATTTTGCATTTTCAAAAGAACAGATATCAAAGTCGAAGCCGTAGTTTTCTTACATGAATTGAGTAGCAACAAGTCTTAGACTTCCGGTTCGTGTGCCGTGCAGTGCGTGCACTAAAACACAGATAACACGACTCATTACGTCCACCGTGCACGGGCTCGGAGCATGTTTCCCGCATCTATGTCAGTTAACACAACAACACAAGCTTTGATTTTTTTGTCATTATCAGAGCTTTTACTGCTATTATACCTATGTCAGTTGTAGTACTTAACGCTAGATCGGCTTATTTTCTGTGGTAGTGGGGTAAAATACACATGCCTATATGCAATATCCTTCGATTTCAATATTATTATTTTTATTGGAAAGGTGTTTATTTATATATGGATACCATTTAAATTTTATTGAAATCGGCTGAACTGTTTTTGATAAATCAACAATAATGTGAAAAATGCTACATCGATCCGTGCGAACTATTCGCGAATGCTGTACACGGTTGAGGTCGGTCAATTATCATTTTTTTGTAAAAAATATTCATTAGATAAATTTTCAAAAGAACAGTTATCGACAGTCGACTTAAATGAGTATGAATTGAGTAGCAACAAGTCCTAGACCTCCGGTTCGTGTGCCGTACAGTGGCGTGCACTAAAACACAGATAACACGACTCATTACGTCCACCGTGCACGGGCACGGAGCATGTTCCCCGTATCTATGCTAGTTAACACAACAACACATAAGCTTTGATTTTTTTTTCATTAGCAGAGCTTTTACAGCCATTATAATGTCAGGTGTAGCACCTAACGCTAGATCGGCTTATTTTCTGTGGTAGTGGGGTAAAATACACAAAGCCCTGTGCAATACTAATTTTGCATCTATTCAAAACAGGTACATGTCATTATCTCAATTTTATATGGCAATAACGATTAACACCACGTTCTTATTGACCGAGGAAACGGAGGAGATACTCAATTCGACGCGTAAATACATACTTTTATACTACACCTGCTCGGAAAGTACCTTGATACTTTATCAAATTTACGGTAGAAAGTACGTCATTGCATATCGAACAAATATGCGGGGAGAAAACGCATCTGAGCGGGAGAGAAAAGTGAATGAAAATCCATTTCTTGCGTGGTTTTTCTTTTTTAATTTTGGGTAAGACTATGCACTGGTAACCTAAATATCAAAAGCCAAAAAGTTTTTACAGTGAGTTTTTATCTCCAAGTTCGCAAAATGACACTGGCCACTAGCTGTGTGTTGGATGGTGTCAAACAATTTGAATAAAGAACATGTGAAAATTGCAGACGCCATTGGCGCCACTTTCAAGTGTTACATTAAGCTTCACTAACTGCAACAATTTCAATATAAATTTCAATTAGTAAAGATTTAGTTTTTTTATTTTCCTCGTAGGTGTAGTATAAAGCACTATGTATCACTCGAGAGAAAGTGCGATTCCCGATCTCGGGTGTTTTAAAGGGTTTTTCAAACGACACCCTCGACGGTAATCGGTCACTTTCTCCTCTCGGTGAACAATGTACTATTTTATGCATAACCACGCATAACTTTTTACATAGTAAACCGATTTCAATATTTATTTTTTATTGGAAAGAATATACTTTGAAGTTGATCCCGTTAAAATTTTATTGAAATCGGCTGAACTGTTTTTGATAAATCAACAATAATGTGAAAAATGCTACATCGATCCGTGCGAACTATTCGCGAATGCTGTACACGGTTGAAGTCGGTCAATTGCCATTTTTTTTGTAAAAAAATTCATTAGATAAATTTTCAAAAGAACAGCGGGGCAATTCTGACAACCGATTTCGTTACTAAGGTGACACGTTCTTGAACTTGTCTCGTTTTTCTGACAGTTTTGAGCAATCGGAACTGTCAGAAAAACGAGAGAGGAAATAGATTGGCTAACAGAATTGCTCCGCAGATATCGACAGTCGACTTATATGAGTATGAATTGAGTAGCAACAAGTCCTAGACCTCCAGTTCGTGTGCCGTGCAGTGGCGTGCACTAAAACACAGATAACACGACTCATTACGTCCACCGTGCACGGGCTCGGAGCATGTTCCCCGTATCTATGTCAGTTAATTTTCCGCCAAGTGTAATTACCGTGTTTCTCTTTGTTTTTGCTACTAACTTTATTTGCATAGTGCGGTAAGGGGATCGCTTCTCCGTGTATCGGACTGTGCAAGGAATGGAGTCGATGCTATCATATTGGTTTTAAAATTTTCAGATATTCCTTGGCTTTTGTAAAATTCTTAAACTTAAAACTTATCAATAAAATAATGACCTGGTGTAAAACCGAAAATTATGTACATAGTGCTATTATTTTAAACCACGTGGAATCATTGTGGTACCTAATCGGCTTTAGGTTTATCAAATCATTTGCTGAAATCACAGGCATAAAAGCACAGGCTTTAGTTGCAAAATAAAACCTAGTGAAAATTGAGCAATTTCATTTATATATTAGAATTGTAAAGAAGCCACATAATCATTTAACGTATGTACGTTTTTGGCACTGGTGTTTTACATTTTGCCTGGCAATGACGTGTTGAGCTAAAATCTTTTTATGAATGAGTAATAGATACCTAAACGACTTTACTGTAACAGAAGTAAGGCTGTTTGCATTTTTTACGAAGCTACTCATTTTGCAGTTACAGTACATTTTAATTAGGTTTGTTACAAACATATTAAACATATTATTTTACCTAGATCGTATTTTTTGTTGACAATAGATTCCTATCGACTAAACATTTAGAAATCAAACAATACCCGTCTTACTGCAAAAGATTTACGCACACTTTAGACAATGTTTAACAGTACAAATTGCACGGTTAAAAATTACAGTGTTTAAAGTGTGTTTAAATCTTTTGTGGTAAGGCTATAATTATTTGTGTTCATTGGTTAAGTTAGATTCTATTTCTTAAAAGAAGATTTTGTTTCGACATTCGGAGACTCCATTGCTTCCTTTGTTCTACTACAAAACCCTAGAATAAGTTAATAGAGACATTGTTAAACCTCGTTAGTTTGATCAGATGCGCTCGCGGGCCACCGGGAGCATACCTACCCTATATCTAGTACCGCACACTTGTTACAAATACCTATAACCATCAGATAGTGGGATCTGGATCTGACCTTTACTAATATTTTAAATCCCAAAGTGTTCTTTTTTGGTTAGTTACTTTTTTACAGGGGGAGAGGTTGACTAGATTTTTTTTAATGGATATATTTTTAGGGTCGGTTAAGGTCGGGGAGTGTTAAACCAGTTTTAACCCGAAGAAATAAATGTTTAAAGGGATAACCATGCGGGCTAAACCACAGGCAAACGCTAGTAGGTATTATAATATTTGTATCAGGTATGATAGTATAGTATAGTAAGTACCAGCTTTAGGGCCTTATTCTATTGTTTTTTTACAGGTACTTCATTAAAGACGTTACATTTTAAAACTGCACGTCCCTCCACCATTGCTTTAACTCATAGGTAACATGAACAGGCAAGATAACTAAAAAAATATAATGAGTCCGTCAGATAGACTATCAAAAAATTTTGGACACGTATTTTTGATTTTGTCAATTTATCAAAAATTGATGAAGATATAGTCTGTCAAAGTTCCCCGTGACGTCACAAATGCCATACAAATGTATAGACTTTTGTGAGAGAGATGACATCACAACCCTCTCTCCCAAACTATGACATGGTTTATCTTTGTCGTTTGTTGCTTGATTGACAAAAGAAAAAATATGTGTCCAATAAAATTTTTGATAATCTAACTCACGGACTTATTATAACAATGCTTTTTGACATGCCTATTATAATGAAAATGTTTACCTGTAGGTACCTATGTGTTGCAGTAGATAAGTCATATAAGTAGGTACAATTCTTAGGTAGGTACGTTCGATTACGTATTTAAGTAGACATTTCAATATTTATCTCATATTATCTTTTCCAAAATAAACTATCACGTTTAGTAGAGGGCTATACTTTTATATACCTACCTTATTATATCTCCGTACTTCTGTAATAACGACTCAATTAATTTACTTTTGCACCCTTTCAGGTTACAAGTCACTTTTACACCACTGATAAGTTTTCAAAAGCTCAGCTAGATGGCGCTATTATCAATAATAGTTAATAGCTATGTATTTTTGGGGACATCCGGGAAAGTATGGAAAATTCATTCATCAATTCTAGGATGTCCACAGCTGGACGTAGGCTTCTTCTATCGATTTCTAATAAGATCGGTTGGAAGCGGCTTGACTCCAGCAGAAACATTCCCGTGGTCTTGATTAAGTACATAGATAGTTCGTAGCGCTCATAGCGTAGGTTGACTAGGTGTTCGTTAGCGATCATCGAAGTTAAGCAACGTTCAGCACGGTCAGTCTACGGATAGGTGACCGCGGGTGAAATTTACAAATGAGCGCTACCGTAGCTCGGAAGACACTTACATTGTAGAACCCGGTTGTTTTAACCGTTTAGCCACGTCAGAGGCCTTCAAGTGGCTTAAAAGTTCTGATAGCTGGGCTAGCCATCCGGCCTATACGAACTTACTTAGGTACCTACTTACTTACCTAGTCAGTGAACGTTCTATACTGAGTTTGCCAGTACGTGGTCTCCATTCGAAAATTTTACAGCTACATCAGCCATTTAGTCATCGAATAATGAACGAACGATGAACTATTCGAAGTCAGTAACCGACTTACCACAAATGATTTAAACACGCTTTAAACACTGTTTAACCGTGTAATTTGCTCTGTTAAACAGTGTGCTTATAACTTTTGTGGTAAGACCGTAAAAGTTTAATTTGAACTAAAAAAAATAGTCTACGGGCCAAAATAAATGATGTAGTTAACAAAGAGCTTTGGAAAACGGTAGCATAGAAAATAAAGAATAAAGCATACGTTTTACGAAAATAACAGAACTGTAGTAAAGCCATTAATGCATTGTCATAAAAGTAAAACCATATTTGCAGAGGAGACGTTAGGTTGAAGTTACACCAAGCTCAAAGACAATGAGAAAATTTGAAGATGATGTATTGATGCACATTTGTATTATAAGATAATAATTAATACTTACAATAAAGTTAATATTAAGAGTTTATACAAACATCTTAAGTACATCAAAATTCTGTTAGTAAAATATTGAATAAATTTAGGTAATAAATAGCGTATGGGTCCGATCAAAATCTAATTTACTTTGGTACTGTAAAATTTGTTCAAAAACTTTTCTCCTTTTTTATAGATAGTCAGATAAAAATGTCGGACCCCTTCTTGCTAAAGCTATACCTATCTAAATACGTTCGTACTTGGAAGTGATAGCTGGGAACGATAAGGCTGCCAATATTTACACTAGCCTTAAATTATTAGTGAGCTGTGAGTATAAAATTATACGTCAATGATGTAAATAATACAAATAATTCTATTTATCTTTGGTATTGAAGCAATTCAAAAAAATGCAAAAATATCAGCGGCTACTACATAAATTGAATAGCATTACTTATCACAACTTTAGCTTGATTTTAACTTTAAGTCAATCGTATTAAGTCGGTGTTTATGTTATTTAAAACATAAATATTGTATCTATAGTTAACGACTAGCTTTTGCCCGCGCCTTCGTCCATACAATATTTTAATTTATGCGCTATTCCATAAGAACCTTTTATTTATCCGGGATAAAAAGTAGCTAATATCACTTTTCGACCTTTTGACGTTAGCAAAATCAAGTCGATCCATTGGTTTGTTGCTGCGTGAAAGAGTAGAAAACCAACACACTTTCTAAGGTCTTTTCATAGTATCAACCTATAATATCACTATTTTAAACATACGATGTGCTAGAAAATTGGATAATCGCCCACGTGATATTTACATTTGTGTGCTATTATTTTTTTCGGTTTTATTTATATATTTTTTTAAGTAACCATGCAATCAAATCATACATATCATGTCAATCTATTGCTCTGTTGTTGATTGAAAGAGTAACAAATCAAAAACATGCAAGTGGAGTCCCTCCGCGCAGAAGTGAAACTTCTTCGCGACGCAACAGTGCTTTGACTTTCATGCCCAATCCATGGTAGCGTTAAACGTGTAACGCTATCTTGTTGGAAGTCGCATTAGAAGTTTCCCTCCAACACATTTTCGGATTTATATCAGTTAATAAGAAGTTAAGGTAAAGGTAAAAGGTAAAGATAGAAGTAAAGGTAAAAGAAGTAAATCTCTGCTCTCAGTGTGTCCCCGGCCGAGGTCCCAGCTGCTCAACTCTTTCAGGCTATTTCGGTGCGTTATTAAGCCCAACTGTCATACCACATAATATGACAATAACCATATTTTGCTTCATTTTGTCACTCTGAAGGGTGACAAGTGAATGGCGTGACATATCTTATTGGAGCCACTATTTATGGCACCTTTCAGAGCTACTCGTACCGCTTTTAAATACAAATGTTAAAAATGTTTCAAATATAATCCGAATATGAAAAAAATAGTGAAACTGAAAATTTCCATTGTTAATGATTTTATGACTGACTAGCTTTTACCCGCGGACTTGCCCGCGTCTTATTTTGATTTATGTACTATAAAAATAAATTAAATAAAAATAAAATGAAATTGTTTATTCAACACACTGTCCACAATAAATTACACTAATTTAAATTAAATTACTAGGTACATAGGGTTATTGGTGATCAAATAACATCCTTTTAGGGGTTTAATCTGTGCATCTAAACTAACAACTTTTGTTCTGCGACATTTGTCAAAACTAAAAAAATACAGCTGTTCCTTGCATTTTGTCGAGGGTGAACGATATTTTCCTATGGAACAGCAATGTTTTTTGAGATTTGATAATAGTTGTTGAACAAAAGTCATTAAGTTTGATGTCCAGAATAAGCCTCTAAACCAAAAGGATGCAAATTGATTACCAATAGCATAGTTAGATTAAAATGTCAACAAAAAATAAGTAACGGGAGCGTGTGTTTTTCCACGTTGATGCAGGGGACTGGAATCTCACTCTCTGACTACCAGGGAGTTGGAGAAGATATTTCTCTTGCAAAAATTTTAATCCACCCAGTATTAAAATTAAAGTCACACTTACTCACAAACTTTTCTTTCGTAAGATAAGAAAATTAGGCAGCTTCAGGGGCCTAAAACCTCTGAAAACTATGCTAGTCAGCCGGCCTGTACGAACTATTTATTTACCAAACAACCCAACCTGTGTCAGTCTTCCATTGTACACTAATTAACACAATTTATCGCCTCAGCAGTCGGTGTGACTCGGTACAGGCCCGTTCTCTTTAATTAAAATTTAATATCCCATTGTACCTTTTAAGTACGATTTTCCATAAAAGAAAACCAGAGGACAAGTGTCTTAAAACAGGCTTTGTTGTTATTAAAACAATCTTCTTTTCATACCAGTCATCATCATCACCAGTCGTTATACGTCCACTGCTGGATATAGGCCTCCCCTATTTCAACAAGTGCTGCTGGAAGCGGCTTACGACCGTAAGTGCACTCGCCGTACTTACTACGGCACATGCACTTACGGTCTTGACTAGATCGTCGGTAAATCGATCGACCTTGTCGGTAGACTTCTTACGCTGCGCTTGCCGGCCTGAAACACTTACTGTACATACTTATCCACGAAAGCTGATTGGGCCTAATCCACCACGCTCTGACCGATTGTGCATTGAATCACATCCGCCATCGAATTTCTTCTACGGACGTATGTAGGGTGCTTCACGATGTTTCCCTTCACCGAAAAGCTAGTGGTATGAAAATCCGTCCATCAGTCCCAAAGAACTCTTGGTACGGGATGGGGATTCGAACCCACGACCCTACGCTTGTAACGCCAGCGTTACTACCACTAGACCACCACGGCATATACTAAATACTAAACGATAAAACTGGCAGACAGGCAGGTAGTAAACAAAAAAACTAAACATAAAGCTTGCTGCACGCTAATAAATTACACAATTAAATCAAATTACGGCAAAAACACGCGCCTTAATGTACCTTACGATTGAAATATAACTTTGATCATTAGAGCTGATATTTGAGCCACAATAACGAGGGACATAACAGTAGGAAGTACTGAAATAGATTGAATAACAAACAGATGTCGCCTAAACGGTTAAAAAAGCTAAAAAGATCCAAAGTAAAAGAGTTAGACTTCAACTCGGCACGAGAGGTACTGGGCACGTGGGCACGTGTGACCAGTTGGATTTTCATTAATACAATGAACGAGACAAGACCATGAAAACGCGATACAACATGCGGTTTTAACCTGACTGTACTTTTATGGCAAAAATACTGTGTGTGCCCAGTCGTTGAAAACATAAAAGTGATTTGTTTTATACTTCTCTATCTGGGCACGCGTGCCCAGTTGATGCCTAAGCCAAATAAATAAGTTAATAATCGGCCAAGTACGAGTCAGACTCGCGCACGGAGGGTTCCGTACTGTATGGGAGCCCCCCTTAAATATTTATTTTATTTTAATTTTATTATTTATTATTGAAGGGAATATAAAACTAAATATTCTGTGAAAATTCAAGCATCTACCTGGTACCATTATTAATATAGAGCGAAAAACGTCAAAAAATTCAGGTTTGTTGTATGGGATATTAAATATTTTGTTTTTAGTATTTGTTGTTATAGCGGCAACCGAAATACATCATCTGTGAAAATTTCAGCTGCCTAGCTATCATGGTTCATAAGATGCAGCCCGCTGACAGACGGACAGACAGACAGACAGACGGACATCAAAGTCTTAGTAATAGGGTCCCGTTTTTCCCTTTGGGTACGGAACCCTAAAAAGAGTTAACTGTTAAAAAAATTGGATAACGGTGAGGGTTTGCGGATGAGTGGAACTGACAGAACTAGAGATTAATGGGAAAGTAATTATAAAATAAAAATGGTTTATGGGTTTTGCCCGCGGCTGCCTACCGCCGCCAAAAAAATATTGTTCTAGTTTTTAAGGTTCCGTAACCATAGGGTAATAACGGGACCCTATTACTAAGACTCCGCTGTCCGTCTGTCCGTCTGTCTGTTTGTCTGTCCGTCTGTCACCAGCCGGGCTAGGATGCGTACCACATAATATTTCTTTCGACGTGTCAGAACGAGACAGCGTTATGGCAAAGTGTATATCTTTCACTTTTTCACACGTCGAAAAGAGTTATTTTCGTGGCTTTTCGTGAACGTATGCTGGACTGTCAGGCTGTATCTCATATACCGTTATAGCTAGAAAGCTGAAATTTTCACAGATGATGTATTTCTGTTGCCACTATAACAAAAAATACTAAAAACGGAATAAAATATTAATAATTAAATGGGGCTCCCATACAACAAACCTGAATTTTTAGACATTTTTCACTCGACATTAATTATGGCTACACGTAGATACTCGTACTTAAAATTTTCACAGAATATTTAGTTGTATATTCACTTTAATAATAAATCGTTAAATTAAAATAAATAAATATTTATAGGGGCTCCCATAGAGTAGGTACGGAACCCTTCGTGCGCGAGTGTGACTTGCACTTGGCCGATTATGTACATTATCATTTCATTTTATCGTGATATTAGATGCCTCAGTGATTTCAAATAAGCAAAATTTTGTAAATGAAAAAGTGATAATAGGTATATTATCATCAAGTAGAGTTTTATTTAGTGCGGATTCTTTTTTTTAGCACTAATTCGCCTAATGGTAAGCCCGTAAGTACCTAACACCCTTACAATTGTGGGGTTCAATTCCCGGTCCCGTAAGTACCTATATGTTCTTTGGAACATTAGTATGGTATTTTACACCACTTGCTTTCCGGTGAAAAAAAATATTGTGTGAAGCAAGCTGCGTTCGTGCGTAGAAGATATTCGAAGGCGTGTGTGTGAATTCACCAACCTGCACTGGGCCAGCGTGGTGGATATTTACCAACCACCCTATGTTCAGCTCTGGACTGCTAAATAGTCCGTTACAGTACACTAAAAATAGCACAATAAGTATTTTTTCCAAAATCATTAAAATTTGAGTGTGATTAATATTTAGATAATAAAATTTGTAGTAGGTAATCTCTGAATAAAATTTTCGCAAATAAATCGCAACACCGACATCCACCGTGTACAGAATTCGAATAATTTGCACGAATCAATGTGACATCCATGTGGGTATGAATGTGACAAAATGTAGGTACATTTTTGTTGATTTATCAAAAAATGACTCGGCCGATTTAGATAAAATTTAAATGGGACGACCTCGGAAGTATACTCTTTCAAACTAAAAATTATTGATATGATTTTTATTTTAGAGTGCTTTCCACACTAGATTTTATCTCAAAGAGTTATCTTTGTGATAAGCATTTCAGAAAAAAAATTTGGCGCTTGCGTAGGAGGCGAGCTGGTTCAGTTGGTTAGAGCGTCGGGCTAGTGATCCGAAGGGGCAGGTTCAAATCCTGCGTTCGCTTCAGATTTTTGAAAAGCTTATCACAAAAATAACTCTTTAAAAATGATTGCTTTAAATCAGTTCACAATTGGCGAAAATGTCGATGAAAATACACAAAAAAAATATACAGACGATCATAGTATGTACCTCCTCTGTTTTGAAGTCGGTCAAAACACGAAAATGCAAGTGGAGTCCCTCCGCGCCGAAGAAGTGCAACTTCGACGCAACAGTGCTTTCACACTCCTTCCATACGTTTAACGCAACCTTGTTGGAAGTCGCATGAGAAGTTTCACTTCAAAAAACGATGTCTATATTTATTCGTCTTAACCCCACAGCTGTGAATAAAGCAATCTCAAATTACTCAACAAAGGAAGTGCCTCTGTAAAATTAACCCTAAACTGCCACCGATTTGTTAATTGTTGGGGCGGTTTTTTGTACGCGTTTTTGAGAGTATATTTATGAATTTAAATGGCCCAAAGACTAGGGGTGTCGCTAATTTGAATTTTATGAAGTTTATTTTTATATTTTTAAAAGGGTTGTCTCCCGAGAGACTAGATTCGGAGTGCTAGCAATATTTTTAGTATTTAATTGCTTGTTAATAGTTTATTACTTTTTACGTGTAAAAAATGTGAGCATTAAATAGCTATTGGGTTTGTTTTTTTTTTGTTTGTAGCTCTGCTGTATGCTATGTACTCGTACCTAAAGTTAGTAATGCATTTCATTCATCATTATTTTGCTTGAGCTGCCCTGTAAATCCGAATTTAATTTCAAAAGTGTGATTGTTGATTTTTTGCTACCTACGAGTATTCTTTCACGTAGAATCGGAGATACAGATCGGGTTGAGGTTACGTTTTATCCTGAAAAATAAAATCCCTATGGATGGCACAAAAACCATAAAACCATGCGGGCAAAGCCTTTGGTAAAAGCTAGTTTCCATTAAGACTTCGGAATTGGGAGCGGCTTCCTGCTTTCGCCTCGTCTTAATCAGGTTCAACCTTGCCGATGGACGTCCTCAGCTACGCTTGCCAACACGACTTCGAGTAACCCTTTCTCTACAAGGTTACCCAGAACTGGTGTACTATAAGCAGAGAAGGAGGTGATTCAAATCATCTTTATAAACAACCTTTACTATAGGCCCAAACCAGAAATCGAAAAAAAAAATGTTTCATATGTACATTTTGTCGATTCCGAGTTGAAATTTTGTATGGATCATCTGATTTTTTTTCTAATTCCGAGTCGGCCCCGTAGTAAAAGTTGTTCATAATTATTGTCTTATTCTGTTTAGTACCTACATCTATTTAGGATAACCCTGTACTAATTAACTTGTACCTTCTTTTAGTGCCCAGTCTCAGCCCATTTCAATATGACTATCCGCTGGACCTGTGTCTAAATTTGATTCTTCTATGGATTTCCTCATTTCTGATTCAATCCTGGAGAGAGACTCTGAGCATTCTCGATTGCTCACTGCGCTACTTGAAGCTTACAAATAAGGCCTTTATATTACAATCTTAATAACTCCAACTATCCGAACTTTCCGCCACCCCGCTAACTACAAAGTGGCGAATACTTTGTAGATTATTCCACCGCAACTATGATCCACAATGACTCCGTAATCCGGAGAAAACCGACCAAGTTTGATTGGACGCCCGACGTAATCCGGGAGCGACGGACGGGATTACTCCAGGACAAAACTGGTTAACTTCAATTGAAGTTGTTGATTGGGAAGACAATTTAAGGAGTTAGCTAGTTTGTTATGATCTGATCAAGCTCATTATCACTATCGATCCATTAATATCTGTAAATAAACGTCTTTTATACTTCCAATACTAAATCATAAGATCAAGCACTTAGTGGCTCTGGCTCCCATTTTACCAGCCTTTGTAATAGTCCACTGCAGGACGTAGGTCTACCTACGAAGGGTGATTGGGACATATCCACCACGCTGGCCCAGTGCGAGTTGGTGGATTCAGATATCGAATTTCTTCTACGGACGTATGCAGGTTGCTTCACGATGTTTTCCTTCACCGAAAAGCAAGTGGTCTGAAAATCCGTACATAAATTCCATAGAACTCATTGGTACGGGACCGGGATTGGAACCCACGACCTCACTATTGTAAGGTTGGAGTCACTACCACTAGACCACCACGGCTCCCATTTTTTGTATTTATTTAAAGTTTAACCAAAAACGTGCGATGATGCGTAGCGAGAAATGTGTTTGTAAGAGCCATCAGTTTCAATTATGTAAAGTAAGAAAAAAAATGATGGTAAGAACCAATACAATTGCTTTGCTGTTACTAGCCTGGCTTAACGCAGCTATCGCAAAAACGGCTTAGCAGAGCGAAGCTAGGTGATCAAACGATCCTCGTTCTTAACATACCTAATACATATCCCTCGCTACGCATCCTCTAACACCCCATATGGAAATGCAGCCTTAGTGTTGAGCACAAAATGTTTCACTAGCTTCAGACCCACAAAAACACCTATAAACACATTTTACCCTCTGGGTTTTCTACAAAGGTTTTGCCTAAAAAAATGTTCCCAAGATGTTTTCAGTGGAACCGAGCTCTAAAATTGCAATTCATACACTTGTTTCTCAATTCTCGAACTAGCAATATTCACTGTCATTTCTTACACATGCGACACTAAATCTCTTAAACGACCTTAATTCAACTCTTAATGTTTATTTTAAATTTAATTTTACAACTTTCCTTTTGTCATAGTTAATTTACATTTATTAGATATCTGCTTCCTGCCGTTGATTGGCGACACATAACTCTCCAAGATTTCAGCTGTTCGCTTAGTAATTAGAAGTTATATTATATTAATACAAATGGAACATTTCAATAAAATTTCAATTTTAACACCGCAATTCCGGGCCCCTAAGAATGAGATCAAAAGATCTTCGGAGAATTTTTCAGCTCATAACAAAAAACATAATTTATGTTAGACGGAAACATAATATAAAATGTACAATAAATCGCAGTGTATAACCCGCCTTTTCTTGATATTTTCTTCGTTGAACGAATAAAACTATAAAATTATTGCACTTTGTGGCGTGTAGTTTCAGCGATGCTGAAATAACAAGTGGTTTTTATTTATAAGAATTATTTTATTATCAAATACAATAAAATCTTTGTCCATTGATAGCAGGATGGAACAATTTTGATACTTTCATGCTAACTACACCGCGACAGTTATAGCACAGATTTAAATCCATGAACTGTAATTCAAAACCATGTTAGTTTATTAAACTAAAATATTATGGAGTAAAAGTTTAACATAATGCTTTATTTTTTTAATCATATTGTAATAAAACTATTCACGTCTGTATTTCGTTCCAAAATAAGAGCAAAAATAAGTAGGTATGCTTAACTTTCGATCTATAAAATGTATAAAATATTAAGCGATTGAACCGATAGAACACTAACTAAATTATGCATTCAGTTAGGTACATTAAATAAATACTAAGATCATTAGCAGAAGATATCCTGTCAATTAAGTGGATTTATTCTAGACTTACTTGTAGATTGTTTTTGTGGCGAGGTTATGAGAATATCACAGGTTGTTTGGCTCGTTTCTTGTGTTGCAAATTGATAAAACATCATCATTAGGATGAGTGGTAATATACGATAAATTAAATACAGTTATTTGTTGTCAGTCGATCCGTCTTACGTCTAAAAGACGGCTATACTTTATTTCTTAAGTAATGCTATATAAAAAACAAGAAAAACATCTTAAAAATTTATCAAAACAAAACATACTACATAAAGTTTAACACAGTCTCTTAAAAAGTGATAGGTTATTTTCAAATTGGCTGGCTGAACAATTAACGATGTAATTTTTCCTTTTTTTATATATTGTGATATCAGGAACACACACACAAGGACGAAAACAACTAACTTCTAGACTCAGCTCAGATACTTAAATAGAAAAAAAAAAATAATTCCGTACCGAGAAATCCGACATAAGCCGACGAATCAAGATTTTGTTCATGGTCTCTTTCTAACTCGTGTCATATTAAATAAATGCATCTCTTTAAGATTTTCTCGATCGACCACATTATCCCTCTGGTACCTCTGGTATGACTTGGACTAGGATTAGACTAGACCGCGACTTTAATGGACTATGACGTGACTACGACATTTACAATTTTGATAAAACGTTATCAAAAATTACTAAAACTTAATACTTGATACTGGCAAATGGATAAAGCGACGCCATAACATAAAAGAAGAAGAAGAAATATTTGCCGAGTATGAACATTCGCAAGTATCAAACAGTACCGGTCGGCACACTACACAAAATATGAATTACGACCACAGTCTGCTTCACACTACAAGGCATAAAATTATATCCCGTCTGTAAACTATTTATAATATTATAATAATTTTCCGCCCCAATTATTCCGTTGGTGACAACTTTTATTGGTATATATACGATTGTTATTCTTACCCCGCGCAATAAATAATACTTTTATAATATCTTTCCGTGACAATATTATAAACAAATTCCACGTGTTATGATATGCTATAAACAATATAATTTTGTCACTTGCATGCGAGAACATTTGTGTTTACATAACATGTGTGTTAGTTACTTTATTCTGGTTTTGATTTAAGGTTTAACGCGGTTTTGTCTCGGTCTTGGCTGAGTTGACTTTCCTTGAGCCCATCGTAAAAACGGCATTAAATTTCAAAGTGATCAAAATTCCTGAAATATGTAACTGTATGTTCTTGGCTCATTTTTTTAATTTATTGTAGACGTGTGCTTTCGTATAAAACTATTTACTAGAAAGTGTTTAGTGAAAGAATGACAGCAATAAAATAAAAATAATAATACCCGGTAGAGCTGTTAGGTAATACTTTCCGTCTCGAGGTAATATTAGCTGATTTAAATCAACCTTACTTAACAAACTATGTAACAACAGTTATATTCATATCTTATCTTCATGTAAGCCGTGGTGGTCCAGTGGTAGTGACTCGTAATCGTGACTCGTGAGGTCGTGGGTTCAAATCCCGTTTCCTTACCAATGAGTTCTTTGTAATTTACGTCCGATTTTTTACACCACTTGCTTTTCGGTGAAGGAAAACATCGTGAAACCTGCATTATGTCTGTAGAAGAAATTTAATGGTGTATGTGAATTTACTAACCTAAATTGGGCCAGCGTGGTGGATGGTGGTGGATGTGGTCTAACCACTCTTCGAGGGTAGGCCTAAATCTATAGTAGCAGGTATGTTATTAGGTTTTGAAACGGATTTTACAAATATTTTTTTAATAAATTTTCTAATCAATAAAATAAATTGTCTACAAAAGTACATATTAATAAACTAAATTCTAGCTAATAAACATTTCAATAGACTAAACGAATAAAGAAACTCGTTACAACAATTTCCTTTCGCCAAATAATTCCATTCATCACAAGTTCCAAGACTTCGCGAGACCTTTCAAACGCTCTTTCTTCTTAGAAATAAAACCAACACCGACAGTAGCGACACCCCTTCAAACGTCGAACCCAGAAATAAAGGGGGACCTGTCATAATCCTTAATATTCCTACTAGTACGAGATCCGGCGTAAGAGAAACGTACTCACATCTTTTATTCGAGAATAAAAGATTCTTGAATTATTAAATTTGATTTTTTCTAATTGAATAAATACATGATAAATAAATAAAGATGTCTTCTAAATCTGTGTGGTTCAACTTCAACTAAACCGTCGCTTACCATCAGGCAAGTTGGTAGTCAGGCGCAGACTTAATCTCGATAAACCCAAAAATACAGAATCTATTTTGTTCATACCGATGAAATAACAAAACTAAGTAATAAAGAGTCGCTAGACAAAAAAGATTGGATGTTCGGCAATACGAAGATCAACAATTTGCACATAGAATAGCGTTCGTTTTTTTTGGCCTATGCGCCGAAACAGTATAAAAAAATCTAATGAGCTTATACCTGATTACCTGTTACCTGAAAAAGGACCTGAGAGCTACTATATCTAACTAAAAACCTAATTACCATGCTTTGTGATTACCTGATGAAATTGGTATTTAAATGGAGCCATTTTTTTACCATTAGATAGAAGATAAAATAAGCTAAGATTTTACATTTAATTAGATTGATTGATCTAACACGTGAGTAACACGTAAGTGTTTTTTATTTATTTAAACATTAAACTTTCTACATTTTCGGATGATAATAAAATTTGACAATTTAACACAAAGCTAGAAAGCTCATAATTATGCAAATTGTTGTTGACCTACGTTTTATCTAACATCTATTTCTTGTAATAATGCATAGAATAACAGATGAGAATATATACCTATCTCTCAGGCCGGATCTCATACTATAATATTCCCAGCCTCTCGATCATAACCTCTCTAACCACAAAAGTGAAGTAATAACGCCCGTGACGTAATAACTGCTAATCCCCTATTGTGGCGCCATCTCTTGACGGATTGCCGGCGACTGAATGGAGATTACGCCCTCAACGGCTAGGGGGCGCTTTGTCCGGAAAGTTATTATAGAAAAGCCTATTGTATGCCGGAATGTTAGGGATAATTTGTTTTTGGACGGGTTTTCAATGAGTTTGCTTTAGATGTTGCGGAATCGAGTGTTTGTTGTGAGGATATAAACGTGAAAACGTTGAAAATGCATAAAAGCACGCATTAGGTAGGTAAGTACCAATAGTACCTACCTTACACGTAGTACGGGTAACTGTAATAATATTAAAGGTTTACAGAGTTTACAGACCTTCAATATTGGTACTACGTGCAAATCATTTTGAGGCCTCTGAGGTCTTCTGGTGCGGGTAAAACCACCCCAAAGAATAGAATGTATGTAGCAGGTGCCCCTAAATGCACACCTGAGGCTTTGTCCAGCAGTAGACCGTCAACATATTATTATGGTGACGGTCTATAACCGTAGAGAAATACGGAAACGTTTCCCGTTTTATTTGATTCTTCATTCTGAGGGTTCCGTACCCAAAGGGTAAAAACGGGACCCTATTACTAAGACTCCGTTGTCCGACCGTCTGTCTGTCTGTCACCAGGCTGTATCTCATGAACCGTGATAGCTAGATAGTTGAAATTTTCACAGATGCTGTTTTACTGTTGCCGCTAAAACAACAAATACTAAAATAAAATAAATATTTAAGGGGGGGTCCCCATTCAGTACGGAACCTTACGTGCGTGAGTTCGACTCGCACTTGGCCGATTACTTTCTGTTAGTGATCGGATGGCATCATCAAGACTGACCATGATAATGTACAATAGTAAGTAAGTAAGTAAGTTCGTATAGGCCGGGTGGCTAGCCCTGGTGTCAGAGTTTTTAGGCCGCCTGAAGGCCTCGTACCAATGTACAATGTAAATATCATAGGTAGATTACAGAAGTAGGTCAGTTAAAATGTCATGGATTTTTGTTTGATGATGTTTTTACACTGATTAGATTAGCGTTTAGTAGGTAATAGATAGGTATAATTAAGTTGCAAAAACAATAGCAACTAAGCAATCTAGCCCATCAATACCGCCGTCCTGTTTACGGCAAATTACTCCAGGGGTGGTCAAGTATGACGCAGGTAACTATTGGACCGATTCCTCATCCATACAAGGTCGCATCTTCTAATACCTTGTACAGCATCAAAATTAAACCTATACTTATTCTTAGTATGTAGGATCAACATCATCATGCTTAAGTCCGGTAGTGGACGACTTACTAGTGGCTGTAATGATAATGATGATGACGAGAACAGATTATGTCATAGTCAGTAGGGAAGTACGGGCAAAGGACAGCTCTGGCCGACGTGTAGCTTTTAGGGTTCCGTACCCAAAGGGTAAAAACGGGACTCTATTACTAAGACTTCGATGTCCGTCTGTCCGTCTGTCTGTCACCGGCCTGTATCTTATGAACTGTGATAGCTAGGCAGCTGAAATTTTCACAGACGATGTATTTCTTATATTTAAGGGGGGGCTTCCATACAACAAACGTGATTTTAACCAGTTTTTTGCTCGCTATTAATAACGGCAAGAGGATTGGGGCTCCCATACGGTACGGAACCCTTCGTGCGCGGGTCCGACTCGCACTTGGCCGATTTTTTTACTGATTGAATAGCGTATAGTAATATAAGCGAGAGCGGTTAGGTATAATTAAGTTGCAAAAACAATGCAACTAAGCAATCTAGCCCATCAATAACGCGCCCTGTTTCCGACAAATTACTCCAGGGGTTGTCAAGTATGACGCAATTATTGGGCCGATCCATCATCCCGACATGTGACACAACTAAATAATTTACGGGTTAAACCTTGTGGGTGGATGTTTCCATTCTGAACAGGGGTGGATTATTTTTGTTGGGAGATTAGCATGTGCAGGGTTTCGGTGAAATCGAATGAAATGCCATCCATCAGCTATGGGACATCTACTGCTATACAGAGGCCTTCCCAATAGATCTCCAACAAGACCAGTGGGCAAAACCGTGGTAGTCTTGTGACACTCGCCTTACATTCGTGAGTTCGAATCCCGGTCCCGTACCAATTAGCGATGTAAAATTCCGTACATAAATTCCAACGATTAATGTACGGAATTTTAAACCACTGACTTTTTGGTGAAGGAAAACATCGTGAGGCAATGGAAAATTAAAAAAGCTAGTACAGTCTGGTACAGTAAGATTTGGAAGAGGCTTGCATCCAGCGCGATCCTGCAAACTTGATGAGATCATCCGTCCACCTTGAGGGTAAACATTCTACGCTTCGCTTTCCGGTACGTGGTCGCCACTCTTTGACCCCATCATTTATCAAATTATCCTCGCTGTATGCATGGCAGTGGCAGAATTTGACAGAGGCATTTCCCAATCGGTATCGCAGCATCTCTGAGCATAGCCCTCTCCATATCACTCTGGGCTACTTGAAGTTTATGAATAAGGCCCATAACCGTTTTTTCAAGACCACAGAAATATGCATTCAAGTATTAAACTAGTCTTACTTTACATAAATCCAGAGGAGAAGCATGCCTCTACCGGTGAAGCTCCTACGTGCTTATATGATACAGATATCAGATAAACTCGTACCTAAAACGTTGTTATTTTAGGTAAAAATAGACGGTTTTTGTCAACTTTGCAATAAATTTCCGATCCAATTATTTTAAATAAGGTTTATGATCTCATACTGAGCATAAAATCACAAAATGCGCACAGATCCAGGTGGAGCTTCAAGCGCCATCTTAAAACTATGCACTTTAAAGCAAAAGTTATGGACACCATTATTGCAAAAAATAAAATTTCGCATCTTTCGTTTCTTGTAGGTACACTTTTTGTAAAACTCGCCGTTTACGATTTGTATCCCATTTAATGGACTGGTTTTTCTATCGCGGCCGGTAACTCTTGAAATATTAGGTTGTTCAACAAAAATAAATCAATAATCAAAAAAATGTGTGATCGGAAATTAAGTGCATAGTTAAATTTTATTTATCTACACTAATGTTGTAACATTCTATATACTTATGTTTCCAATACTTGACTTATAATGACTACTGTTATAGCGCAGACAACAAAACACTCAATTTAAGCAATTTCACATGATGTTATAATATCCACATCGATATCGTAAAATCTCATTATAACATCGCGCGCTCGCTCCTGATTGGCCCTGCGCGCGCAGCTGCGCTCTCATTGGTTAGATTTTAATGGCGCCAAGTTCACTGTGACAATACACGTACGCGTGAGTTTAATGTTTCGCAATATGTTTTTTTTTTATTAGTGAAGATAAAGTAGTGTATGCAACTGCATATAACACGGGTATTAAAACACTCGTTACTATTATGAAACTCGCTGCGCTCGTTTCATAAACTCACACTCGTGTTTTAATACCCTTCATTATATGACAGTTGCATAAACTACTATTTTATTGAGCTATTTTGCCAAGAAATGGAAATATACCACCTATTTTTAAACCATGGTTTATTAGAAGTAAAAATAGAACCAAGCAGTTAAAAAATTCAACCTGCCGAGTGGAAATGTTGTGCATTTTTTAACATTCTCGTCCTACTACACAAATAACACTGGGCGTATAATTCCGTACGTTCCTCATCCATCACAATGCATAATGTTTAGACTCTGGTCACATAGTTGTGTAATTTATTCTTTAGGAAAACGTTCAACACTATTTTAGAAATTCGGATTTCGTTTATTTGTTATCAGATAGATAGATTATTCATTATTGTGTAAATCACAAGTCAACTGCTTTAAATATAAATGCAAGCAGTTAAAGCCGTGGTGGTCTAGTAGTAAAGTTGGGTTCAAATCCCGGTCCCGTACCAATGAGTTCTTCGGAAATTATGTACGGAATTTCACACCACTGGCTTTTCGGTGAAAGAAAACATCGTGAGGCAACCTGCATACGTCCGTAGAAGAAATTTGATGGCGTATGTGAATCCACCAACCTGCACTGGGCCAGCGTGGTGGATATGGCCCAATCATCCTTCGTATAGGCCTAGGTCCTGCAGTGGACTATTAAAAAAGGCTGGTTCAATACAACAGTAGCGTAGTTTGACTAGATACAACCGGACTACTGCTATACTAGAGGATATTTCCTAGCGATCACCGAAGTTAAGCAACGTTCGGCGCGATCAGTTTTCGTATGGGTAAACACGAATTGCATTTACAACTGAGGGCTATTGTGGGTCGGATGAGACGTAAAATGTTAAGTCCCGGTTGTTTCACCATTTAACTTAGTCAAATTCCTTAAGGCGTCTTTAACTTTGACTCCAGGGCTAGCCCCTTGGCCTATACGATGGCCCCATAGTTGTATGACTTATTCTTTATATACTCGTAGGAACACTATTTTAGATATTTGGATTTCGTTTATTTGTTATCTGATAGATAGATATGTAGATCATTCATTATTGTGGAAGTTACACACGTATAGGTTAAAATATAAATAGTGCTAGCAGCCATTTTTAACCGACTTCCAAAAAGGTTCTATGTTCGTGTGTATTTTTTTTGTGTATGTTCATCGATAATTACGCCAATTGTGAACCGAATCGATTTTTTTTTAGTTCGAAAGGGTTAACTCCCAAAATGGTCCCATTTAAATTTTATAGAAATCGCCTGAACTGCTTTTGAAAAATCAACAATAATGTAAACGATTCGAGCGAAATATTCGAACACACATTATTTAGTACACGATGGAAAGTGGTTTTGCCATATTTTTTGCGAAAAATAATTATGTAAAATAATCTACTTAGGTATTGTTCGCGATTAGCACAGGCCTGATATAAATACCACCATAAGATAGATTCTCATACACCCAGCAGTGGGATAGAACCGGCAAGAATGGTGATTATTGTTCAAAAAAGATGTTTTCAGTATGAATTTCTACGTTTCCTCCTGTAAAGATGGAGCAGAAATACTTTACTGACAACCTGGATGGATCTCGTAAAACAGAAATATCTGTATGTGTTTTTTTTTATAATTTTATAAATGTATGTGTGCAATATTCTATGTAACTCTGTGGTATTTGATTATATATAATTATTTATTCCTACGTTTTACATGAAATATTTGGTACTTCTTTGGTATTTTGAGAATACATATTTTTAAAAGACATAATTTACAGTCTTCATTCCCAATAATTTTATAGTTTTAGCTTAGTTATATTTTGTTTTATTTACTGATGAACGTATTTTATTTTTTCAGGTAATTAAGGCTTTTTATGAACTAAGTACACCAAGAAAGATCCACCAAAGCGGTAAGCCTATCAAATCAACTTTTATTTTTACGGATTTTGTAAAAATCTAAAGTTCCTAACCATACTTACTGAAAATATTTCATGTCGGTAACGTTGGTAATTTGCTTTTATGGCATTTTGAAACACAAATGCACGAAACTATCTACAAGACAGTAATTTCAATATTAAATCAGTAACAAAACAAAAACCTCAACGAATCAAAACTAAATAAATTATGTTCAAAACATTGTTGAGAACTTAAATCACCTCGACGTCATCTTACGGCTTACGGTAGGTATTTAAAATTTAAATACAATAAACACGTTATTAATCGTTTTCTATGATCAATTAATATGTGACCACGGGCAATTTATTTTAGTTGTATTGTTGACGTCAAACCAATGTTCTCTATATTTTTTACACTTTCGAAAAATTCGTAGGCATATTTTCATTGCGACTTTCAATGCTTTATATTTCCAAAACTACCGAACTGATTTTAGATATATTAACATCAATAAATAGTCCGTATTTTAACCTTTATTTTGATATATAATTTTAGTATTTTGAGATATATATTTTTGATAAATAATACAAAAACTAAGGACAATACCGGAAAGCACGACGCCAATGTGTGAATGTTATAAATCTCTCCTAATGTGACGGTTTGATTTGTGATCAGGCAAATAATAGATTTGAATATTAAAATCATGTTACATACAATTTTAATGATGTGGGAACGCTTCGTGAAAACCAGGAATTTTGGAAAATTTATAGACCCGTTGTCTGACTTGGAGGAAATGAACAGTTTCATTTTAATTAAATTTGTGACTTAATAAACGCTACATGAATAACACTAATGATAGTTAAAACATATTTATATTAACGTAATCGTCTCTTCTATAGATCTCTTGACTTTTTAGATACGAAGTTATTATTGCGTTATCATACTTACGGACGGATGACCTCATTAAGACCGTAAGCCACTTCCAACCGGTGTTATAGGAGATCCATTGAGAAGGCCTATGTCCAGCAGTGGACGGCCTATGGCTGATGCATGGATGGATAGATAGTGATTCTGTCGTGTTTCGGTTGATCGGAATATCGTACCACTACTATCGTCTCGTAATAGGCCATTTTCTTACCTATCTACTTTAACCGCGAACTTGGCCACACAAAAGGGAAAAATAACTCTATTCCATCTCCTTAAAGTCCTAATTTTGCTGAACTAGGTTTTTCATTCAATAATACCTTAAAACTTAGTAGTTAGAAATTTCTACGCTTATACAAATTATATTATCATGTCCAATCACTCTAGCTATCTTGACAAACTAATCAAAACCAAACCCTATTCAAAACGAGTATAAATTCTTGAAACCTTGAAAATTACATTTACGAAGAAAAATCGATTGTGACGTTCTTACGTAAACACTAAACTTACGTATTTAGAACTTGTCAAACTTTAGTTTAGTTCGTCGTATTTCCCTTGATACGTTAATCTCCCGGCTTAAGGCACTGAGACTTTTGTCACATCCTCTGAAAATAAATCTATCATTGTCCAGAAAGAAAAATATTATTCTAAGAATTTTTCACACTGACGCGATTAGCTTTGATTTATTTTTATTTTCATTCTACTTTAATAAATACAAATGGCAGCACTGTTCAAAAGTACGCGCCACAAATTGTCAATTACCAAAAAATACAACGGCCATTAATTTCGCCTTCATAAAACAGCATTACGAAAATCCTAAGACAGTGCGAATATGACAAATATTTTGATTAACGAAAAATTATGTGACCAAAATCCGGAGCGGTCGCTTTTTGCAAAAATGGAACCGATAAAGTAAAAGTTCTTCAAACAAAAGCAGTAAATAACCAAATTAAAAGTCACATTAGCTCAGCGCGACGTACAAATTATACGCGAGTAATAATTCCATATTTCATATTTAAATTAACACTGGCCATAAATAATGAAACAAAAAGGTGTGTTTCTGTTTTCATTACAAACAATGCGCCAGAGAAAATAAAAATAAATGAGAAGTGGCAACACACGGGCAATTTGTCACTCAATTCGGACAATATTGAAAATTCCATTGTCTTCGTTAAGCCGTGGTCTTCTATAATCACTTGTCAACGCTTCCACACCTATTGTCATCAGCACTACAATGCTTCCAATCCAAAATTCTAACTTTACAACATATATTTCAAACACGACACATCAAAATACGACTCTATTTTACATAAAAAAGAGCACAAAATTAAAAGAAGATGACTGGCAGATGTTTGAAAAAAACTTCCGACGGTCCATTAAAAACGCGCACAGAAATAGAGAGCGGTGACTTTTTTAAAGTGTAGATTGAATTGTCTCTGGTTTTAAAACAATAGCTCGGATATTTCGGAGGATTTGTTAACAAAAGTGACAGGTGCTGATTTGTTAGTGATGCCGTGAATACCAGAATAGAGGAGACGTCAAAACAACGGGGTTAAACGCAAAAGATGTCTTTCTGTTATTTTATAATGTGTTCTATTCTTTCCGTGTCTATTATGCGGATTCTTACAATCAATTAGTGTTCATCGCGTATTTTTATTGTAGTCCGAGTCTTAAAATAAAATTAATTTGCTATGCAAGATGTTCCGAATATTTGGCGTGGATTAGCATTATTTGTTTGAAAGTACGTTGGTGTAAAATTAAACACATTGTCATCGTGATTTGAGTCAACTAAAACTACTCGCATTAAAAACTCATGAAATTTATGAAAAGTACATATATGTAAGTACCTACAGTGTAGTTGTGTACTCACGAAGACGATTTTGTGGAAATAATGAAATGTTGAAAGAACTCATATTGAAAAATCATCAAAATCAATATAAACTGGTTAGAGTAAGAGCCCGTGACCACCAGACCTTCGTTATTTTATAAAAGCTGTAAATTTTGAAACAGTTGTCAAAATTGAATACACTTTGAAATCTGACTTTGTTAATGGTAAAATATTTTACAAAAACATGTTTTATTCGCTCTTATTTTGGCAGGAAAAAAGCAAGGCAAATACCCGAAGCACACTCAGTCATGTCCCAAACAATGTCCTGGCGACACGTCACACTAGCGTTCAATTTGTGACATAAGTATTAACTAAGCTAAATTCCTTTCTGTTTCAAAATTGTACAAATTATTATACAATTTTCGTTTAAAGATAGGAAAATATACTTAGCCATTGATAAGGTTAGCTAATCGACATTTACTTGCTTAGATTTTTGTGACTTATGATTCGCTTATAACGTGCCTAAAAATGGAATTTCATTGATACTATGCGATAAGCCCGCTCTCAAAAAAATACCAAGCTTATCAGAGATCATTGAACTTATTGACTTATACTGTGAATCTAACACAAAAATTTAAGAAAGAAAAAGTTAGAAATCACAGCTAGCAAAATTAAACGACAGAAACCAAACTCAATGAAATACAAAGTTTTAATCGACGTGGCTTTATAAAATGGCGATTAAAAATATCTACCTACAAATCATTTTAGTAACACATTTATACTCCATGGGCTATAACAATAGGTATTTAGTTGGTATGCAAGAAAAATAAAACACGGCAATAAAATCCAAAAAATATACTTTACGATTATATCCATTGTCACTTTCACAAAAACATAATAATATACTCTCACATTATATTGAGCCATAAATCAAATTCCTTTGTGATATTTATCTATGTTTCCTCTTAAATATTGCGAAATACTATCATAGTTTTATCGTTATTCAACTAAAATGCGACTAAATAGCTATTATTTTTACAACTTTTCTGTAATTTACAATACATTGCGGTCACGTTTCATTACTATTTTGTGGTAATGACTGTAAATCTTGGACTTTTTGCGTTTTTCGTTGAGATGACACGTCGGCTGGCATCGTATGTTATTGTTAAAAATGTCGCGCTCGTAAAATGGCTAGTTATTGTTTTAATAAACAATGGAGACTATAAAGACTTGTAGAATGGAATGGCTCGTCTGTGACTGACGTGTGAAAATGTAGACTATCAAATCTGCAGAAGAGTTATATGACGGTTAAAAGTTGTCTTCAATTTTTTTACCTAAATGCATTGTATTTGGCAGTAAATATTTATTGTCTATCATATTCAGAAGTGTATGATTCGTAATGTTTTATTATTTAAGTATGTTTTCTTTTGATTTTCAATAAAAATACCAATTTGATACCTACTCTACCGCATGATTTAAAATAACGAAAATAATGATGACACGACATTGCCGATACAAGACAATGTACCTACTGTACTGCTACTATACTGGACTACTTAACTGGTCATAGGGCATAGGCCTCTCTTATAGATCTCCAATAAGACCAATAGGAATTGGCTCGTATTCAGCGCGTTCCTGTGGTCTCCATTTTTGTGGGCGGACGCAGCGTTGGTTTTTCTACGGATTCGATTTTGCAGATAAACTCCAAGCATAGCCCTCTCCATAATACGTTGAGCTTCTAGGAGCTTACTAATAAGGCCAATATTGACATACAGTGGTGATAGTCATAGAATAGACACATCTGTCCACCTCGAGTTATTTATTCTCTGATCAAACTAAGGAGGCGGTCGCGCAACGAAAATAGCCGTTCAAAAATATTGAAGAGCGTTGAAAAATATACGTCAAACAAGCATGAGAATAATAAGAAGTGAAGACAAACACTTGATATCTGGGCCAGCGAGGTTTCTTTCAAACTTGTTGCTTAATTTTTACTGTTACTCTAATACAGGCGTGCCTACGGTTTTTTGTCGCTACTACATGGCAATAAAAATCATGTTTTGCTTCTTATAATGTTAGGTGATGAAATGTAGAGTTGCAATGTTGTAAGCTAAATTGCATATAAATACAGCCAAGGTTTTATATTTAGAGGACGTGATAACATAGGAACTAAAGAGTACATTTATAACATTCTTCTTTACTAAATAAATTTAGTGATCGACTACCGAAGGTATGCAACCTTTTCTAGCTTCCTCGCAGGTGTACCCATTTCGGGTAAAAAAATATTTTGCCAGTTGTTTCGCGCATATTTTAGGTGTTTGTATCTCTGTAAATTGTAATATCTGTCTGTCTCATCTCACCTGTGAATCATTAAAGAAATTATCTGTATACCTATTCATTTTTACAAAAATGCTGGAGCACTTACTAAATACTCGTATTTACATTTTGAATTTTACTATTGTGTGCGCTATAATTTGTAAACGGAAACACTAAAAAATATAAAGTCGCATATTTTTTAGCTGTATTTAAATTATCTAACGCAGAAAAATATACAAAGACTAGAGGCATACGAGATGCGGTGTTGGAAAAGGATGGAAAAAATCAGCTGGACAGAAAAAAAAAAACAGACCATGAAGTACTATACATTGTCAAGGAAAAAAGGAATTTTCTATCAGTAATCGAGAACAGAAGAGGAAAGATGTTTGGCCACCTTGTACGATATGACAATCTAGTGAAAACCATAATAGAAGGAAAGATAAAAGGAAAGACAGGAAGGGGAAGACCACGTAGAGCTTTTCTAGGCCAAATTAAAGAAAAGGTAGTTGTCATGTTTTACAGAGAGGTGAAAACACTAGCAGAAGACCGAGAGACTAAATTATGATGATGATGATTTAAATTACCTAGGTACATACATTTAAAGGTACGTTGTACAGTCAGGTGATTTAAAAGTTCTTTAATTTTCTAAAATATAACAACTGAAAAGTAATTCTTAGGAAGTTATTTGAATACTCATCAATCAATTGTTCACTTATTTGCACAAATGGCGGGAAAAGGGTTAAGTGTCGAAAGCTTTGAAAGTTACCTCAAAATGAATTCTGTTCTGTTTCCGCGACTCATGCTCGAGATACAATTGCTTTTTGGAGAAATGTTTCTAAAGTAAACATTTATTTTTGTTTAACTTAGTGGGTGACTATTATTTTTACCGACTTCCAAAAAAGAGGAATTACATTTATTATGTTCGTCTGCTTGTTTTTTTGTGCATATTTTGTATGATATTCATCGATTTATCGCCGTTTTAAAAAATCTTTTTTCAACATTTTTACATTTCAATTTATAATCGCATTTATTTATTATGCTTTTAAAATCTGTTTGTACCGGGGTGAAGCCGGGATGGGTAGCTCGTAGACATATAGATATACCCAGTATATCCACAATAGTACAACTAAGGACGGCAGGCATTCTGTGTGTTCCGCGAAGATTTACGCCACGACGTGTTTAGGGTTAATTAGAGATTCTAAGTGCAGGATTTATATTGTAGCTACTGGTGCGTAGCGACTACTGCTTATTCTGTTACAAGTCTTGGTAACTGGCAGTTGAACTGCGGTGCCAGGTTAGACAATTGATGGTAGAGAAACATGCAAACGTTCCTTACTTATAGCATGGTTAGATTTTAAAGACTAAGGTACTCTTACTACTGACATAGGGGACCGCCCCTGTTTTTTTTTTTATTTATGACAAAAGTCGCAGAACAAAAGTTGTTAGTTTTGATGTACAGAATAAGCCCCTAAAAGGATGCTACTTGATAAGAAATAACCTTGGATAAATATTATATAAAGATAAAGAAAGATAAGATGTTGTTTTGCAAAGTGTATGGACTTCCACAACTGTATACGTTCATACTAAAATTTTACCACAGTGAATTTTGGTCTCACTGAACCAATTGAATTGAGGACTCCTTGAGCCAATTGTAAATAAATAATAGATGAGAATGTGTGCCTAAATGAAATTTACTGATTAGTAGAATAAAAGTAATTAGGGTTTCCTTTTTTACTATGGAACCTTAATTTATAAAAAAAAACTGTTCTAATATAGCTGATTAAATTTGGTATTACTTTGCAAAAATTCTTCTTAAAATTTTTGTTTTAAAAGAAATATTTGATTTATTTTCGCTATTTAGGTAGTGATTTTTACTTAGGATTTAAGAGCATTATTTTATAACAACTTGAATACGATCCTTAAAAGTGTAGTTACGTAAATTACAACAGAACGAAAATACACTAAAAATTTAATGAAAACAGAAATTTAAAGCTGTAAATACGAGAAATATTACACATAAAATTAGCTGTGTCACACATTAGACCAAGGCTTTATATTTTCTCGTTTTCAAGGTTGATCTCATGTAAAACTTGGTCATATTGTAGAGCATTATACTAGAAGATGACGGAATCTAGTAATAAAACCTCTAAATAACATAGCATATGACTAAAACAAAACTACATTTTTTTGTTTTCAATAAAACTGCTCAATAAAAACTATAATTGGTGTTAGTTTTTGTGGCGTCCATCTGTTTACAGATGGAAACCTTTGTCTGGACTAGGTGTAGCGGCGAATAGTCATTAAGTACGTTAAATTTACCACTCTACATCAGAAAGTGTTTTATCATTATCATTAACATCTGTAAGACGTCCACAAAACTAAACAATCACGCGGGCAAAGCCGCGAGCAAAAGCTACTAAGAAAGCTCCGTGCTATGTCAGGCAATGTGCCCGCCCACTGCCATTTCAACTTGCCAACCCACCGAGCTATGTCGGTAATTGGTATATCGCAGAGAGACTCCGAGCATAGCCCTCTCCATAGTTCGTTGGGCTACTTGGAGCTTATTGATAAGGCACACAGTTAGAGACCACGTTTCATTCACGTAGTTTTTCACTATGGACCTTATTAATAAGCTCCATCATCATCATCATTACCAGCCGTAGGACGTCCACTGCTAGACATAAGCCTCCCCTATGGATTTTCAGTAAGCCCGGTTGGAAGCGGCCTGCATCCAGCGCGTTCCTGCGGTCTTAATAATATCGTCGGTCTTCCTGGTCGGTGGACGTCCTACGCTGCGCTTCTCGGTACGTGGTCTCCATTCGAAAACTTTACTGCCCCATCTGCCATCAGTTCTCCGAGATGTGCCCTGCCCATTGCCATTTCAACTTACTAATCAGGAATCAAAAATCTATAGAAGAACCAAGTTTACCGACATAGTCCAGTGGATTGGCAAGTTGAAATGACAGTGAGTAGAGCACATAGCACGGATAGAGGTTATAAATGCCACTCCATACTAATGACAATTAACCCGGTTCTACCCCATCCATTGCCACGATACCTAATTAACACATTCAGTGCGTCGTTTCCTAGTGTCATCAGGCCGCTAACACGTCTAATGCGGCTATTTACGTCCATTGTGCCGGCTAATTGCAGGGCCTGGATATTTATTGCGAGATTATTTATGGCATGGATCAACGCGATAAATATTGCATTTAAATGTTTATTTGATAAGTAGTTACTTGTTGATTTAATGGCGAATGGTGCTATTTAGGATAAAAATGTGCTTTTTTAATTTATAAATTATGATCATAAGATTTTGACAAAAAAACACCTGCGTGCATTTTTTCTTCCACTATTGATGAGTACCGAAAGTATTCTACCCTTGATAAAAGTAAATGGAACAGTCTTCCTGTTTCCTAAGAGATATAATCTTAAGCTTTTCAAGGTCTGAGTGAATAGGTATCTTCTAGGTCTGCGTGCTTCATCTTCGACCACAACGTCGCTTACCATCAGGCGAGTTGGTGGTCAAACGCGGACTTATTTGCGTTAAAAAAATGACCTCAATAGCGCCTTTCCTGCCACCTCCAATTGCTTTTTATTGGAGATCTCTAAGTCCTATGTCTATGCACGAGGTGACAAATCTTTGCACACGTAACTTTTCATCCCAACTAAGCGAGGAAATGACAGTCGTCTACATAATTTATTGTACTGTTTCAAATACTTCTCGCGTGATTGTTGAGAGAGACAGCTCATTTCCGTATTATTAACAGTATCAGTCGATTCTGTTGGCGTCAACTTCCACGCCGCTAGAATCGCTCATTTTAGGTTTTCAAGTTTCTTGTTTTAAATATACGGTTATATTGTTAAAAATAAAATGACGTGAAAAAAATGGCACGCGCAAAGCCAATTAAAAAAAAAGTATACCAAGAAGGTTCCGAGTCTGAGTTTTTAACAAATTAAAAAAGGTTCGTTGTATGATAAATTCGGCACCAAAGAGGTGGAGTAAATAGGTTTAGTGATGTTTTAAATTCACAAACTTGGTGTACACGATGTTCTAAATTCAATGTTACTTTATCCTTTATTAGATAGAAACGGCTTTTGCACTCAGATATCGAAGAGCAAAAATACTCTTTCCGAGATGGTGGGATGAAAAAGTTTTTTTTAACAATTGTTTAGATGATTAACCTCTACTGCACAACATATAAAAAGATGTTTTGTGTTTCGTAACCTAACATTAATTGAATAATTGAACTAAGTGTTTTTACAACAACAACCACAAGGCGACCTCTACCTGTCAATCTTGCAAATCATTGTAACTAATTAACGAGTTGCATTTTATAAAAACAAGCTCACCTATAAAGATTTTCTAACAATGAAACTGTGTTTTGATATAAAATAAATATCAACTAGCGTTTTGACTAAGGTACTTTTGTGTGCGTGAGCACATTTTGGTTTAGCTTTAAGGGTTTATTTTTACTGACTCCCAAAAAGGAGGAGGTACCTACTATGTTCGTCTGCAAGCATTTTTATGTGTATATTTAAAGTTTTGTAATGGGACGCTTTTAGATTGTTTTGTTTAGAACTTTAGATTTTGATTGTTCTGCTGATGATGAAAATATTTGCCAATTATAAACCGATTTCAATTTTTAAAAGCGTATTCTCCCAAAGTGTGAATTTTCCGATGTGAATTTTATCGAAATAAAGTTTTTGATAAATCAACTGTAATGTACATGAATGTCACAACGATATTGCGCTGCTTGTAGCTAACTTCACATCCGCCAACTTTTATGATTCGGCCTGTACTAATTTGTTTTAAAGTTCGTATTCCCCGGAAGTCAACAAAGCTCAAATTTAATTACCCAAACTTGGCCTTAGTTGAGACGTCTGAACTTTATCTTCACGATCAAAAATAAATAATGACTTTTATGACTGTTGATGTCTAATATCAATTAAAATAAAATTCTATCTTAGATAATACTATGGCTTAAGATAACAGTAGCTTTCTGGGTTGCCATAAATATACGGAAAACTCCACTTTAATTTTATGACTTGAGACATTGTATCTCTATGGGTGGGCCGATTGTCTATTTTAGTCTATGGTAGACAAAATAGACAAAACTAACAACTTACCATAAATAACTAGTTTTCGGACAATTAATAATGGTTTCTTGATCTATCATGAGATAGATTTTATGGTTATTTTGAGTTTTGTAATGGGACGCTTTTAGATTGTTTTGTTTAGAACTTTAGATTTTGATTGTTCTGTTGATGACATGTTATGAATATTTTTACTGTGTCAACACAGTAGTAGTTGAGGAGGAGATGCAGTATTTTTTATAGTAATTGTGAAATATAACTATTTGTGTCACGAAAAAATAAATTTAAGGGCAAGTAGATTTATAACCTCATGACTGTATCAATACTTATGTACGAGTATATCTAACGCTGGTAGGTACCTACTCCACAGTTTAACAAATTTACCCAAATTTCCTGAATCTCTAAAATGTAATTAAAACAAACTTTCAACCATATGTATCATTGAAAAATAATACTGTCTACAAAATGTGGGGAAATTCTGAAATTGGCCGAATACTAAAGTTTATGTTTTGCGAAAATGTATTTTAATGATTTATGATTTTATGATGACATTAAAATTTGTTCAACATCATAGCTAATGTTTATATTTTCATAATGTTGCATTTTTAGTTCACATTAAACCAATACATTTACTCAATATTAAAGCCATGGTCACACCTGCACGACAAAGACGACTCAAGAAATCGAATACTGATATAATTGATTTAGCAAACGCTTCAGCTAGATTTTAGTAAAATTTTGAAATAACACCGAAAATCTTAAGCCTGTAGAATACCTAGATGGAAACCAAATCTCCTTATGCGCACAAATGATTATTTATTGTGTATACAGTGATTTTATTTTAAAATTTGTATCCATATTTAATAATTCATATATGCGAATCATATTATTATCCTGACATAAAACATACCAGTAGAATTTTAAAATCATCAAGGTCGGATGTATCCTTCACCGGACTTTATGGTTAAAGAAAACATCGTGAGGAAAATGTTCGAATGAACTCGGTTGCGTCTGTGAATCTATCAACCCGCACTGGGTCAGCGTGGTAGATACGGCCCACTGCTAAACATAAGCCTTTTTGTGTTGTCTTATGTCCATCAGTGGACTATTAAACGGTAGGTATAAGGCAGTCCCTACAATACAAAACCGATTTTATCATGATTAACTCGGACTCTGATTATTTTGAGTGTCGCTCGCGCGTAGGTTGAACCTTACTTTTAAATACGCTCTCACAAATCTGCAACTGCATTTTTCTGATTCGAAAACAAAATCATTTGTAACTTCCACAACATTTTATGAATTCTAAATTCAAGCAGCATTTACATAATTTAATGTTCCTGATCTAATAAATATCTTTAGTACGAAATAACTTCATTTTCACTATTACTAATGTACGTAAATTAGATTTAGAAGTGTTGAAATCTATTTCTAGGTGCGAATTTATAGTTTCACAACGGTTTGATGCAATTACTTTGACGACAATTTGCCCATTATTCTCTGCTTTGAACTTTGTCATTGCCATGAATAAGAGAAGCCCGTTATCTTTGCTATTAATTAAATAGGTATGCATGAGGTGGACTGATGTCAGGTAGTTTCTAAGCCAAAATTTTAATTTTCAAGAATTTAGTTTTTAGCCTCTGACTAAATCTATCTATCTATTCAGCATGTTCCACCCGCTGCTGAGTATAAATGTTAAAAAAAACAATACCTATAATTTATCATGTAATTCGAGTTGTAAGAAGAATGCAACAGTGGCGCCACCGAACAGACCATCCAGCAAAAACTACAATGACGGTCTCTACGAGGCTCAAACAAAACCTACCTATCTAGCCAACCATAAATAAATAATTCCTGGGTGGGAATCGAACCCACGCCTCTTTGATCCCGTAGTCAAGGTCACTAACCACTGAGCCACTGAGGCAGTCGGGATATGAATTCTGATTCGAAAAGAAAATCTTGATGATCACCATATCTCACAAAACGCCGTCTTTTCCCGTCGTTTTTACCTGTTAATAACGTTGCCACAACGAAACATCGTTTAGATAATGATGCCATAAATCCGGCGCGGGCTATTCAGCGCGATTATTCCACCGGCGGGCTCCGAACCATCGTGTCCCAGTTCCAGACCCGCCATCTACGTTATACTTCCGCCGCGGTTCCATCAATACTCCAAATAATAGCGGGCCGTACATTAACAATACAACATGATACTTAAACACGTACATATTTTATTTAAAAAAACTTTTTTAGGGTTCGTACCCAAAGGGTAAAAACGGGACCCTGTTTCAATTGCTATTCCAAAATACAGGTTTGTTCCTAGCTTGGATGGCAATGTTTCTCAACTTGCTAAATTACCTACTGTGTATTTTCATGACTAGTGTTAATATTATTGATAAGAAACTTTTGTTAAAGCCAATAAATTTCTTTTTTTTTTTTTCATTATAAGACTCCGCCATCCGTCTGCCCGACTGTCTGTCTGTCTGTCTCCAGGCTGTATCTCATAAACCGTTTTTTTTAAAAGAAACAAGCTTTTACCGGACAAGTACTCGCCAAGACGAATCAAACGAGCCGAAACTCGATAGGGTTCCTATGAGTTCATATGACCACCTTCCAGCTCCATCATCAGATCCTGGTTACCATTGAAAAACAAACTACTCGCCGAGACCATTCAAATGAACCAACTCGATGAAGTTTTTTATTTCTCAGTTCTTTTGGCCACCTTCCAACTCCAAGTCATCATATTAATAATTATTGCATTGTCACGTGATCTACACATGTATGCAAAATTTCAGCTTAGTCGGTAACCGGGAAGTGGATCAAATTTAACTTGCAAGGTTTGATTACAAACCGACAGACAGACAACGGGACAGGTGAAACTAATTAAAGGCTTGTAATGTAAAAACATTCATAAAATATATTCTCTATGAAGCAGAAAATAACAGCGCTCAGCGTAGTTTAACTAGGTGTTTCTTTGCAATCACTGACGGTTATGCACCGTTTTGGTCCCTAAATATTTGATAACCTTTATTTAAACCTCCCAAGGAAAAATAAAAAAAATACATAGCAAAAAAAATATCTTACAATAAAAAGTTTATACATTTTATCTTTCTTTTTTGCCATTAGGTACCTACTAAAAAATCGTGATGATGATGAGCAACGCTTAGCACGATCAGTACTCGGATTAGTGACCGCGGGTATCATTTCCAACTGAACAATACCGTGGCTCGCACGACATGTCAAATTGTAGGTCTCGTTTGTTTTAAAAGTTTTACCATGTCGGAGGCTTACATGTGTCTTAAAAATCACCAGGGCAAACTCCCACCACAAAAGATCACGTAACCTAAATTACGTTACTTACACCTCCGCGTTGGCTCTACGAAATCTTTTCGACTTGGTATATTATCTCTTTCCAAATTGCAGAGTGTGCATCTGAGACACACGACCTTATCCTACCATCCCCTCTTTACTACAGGACAAGTAGTAATACGCCTCACTACATCCCCTACACTGTCGATTTTCCACATTTCTGATTCGTATCGCCAGAGAATGGAACAGTCTTCCAGCTTTCTTGTTTCCTAAGAGATTATTATAATCTAAAGTTTTTCGAGATCAGAGTAGGTAAATTGGTATCTTTTAAGTCTGCCTGCTTCATATTTGACCACCAATTTGGCGGTCAGGCGCAGACTTTTTCGCGTTAAAAAAAATGTTGATTATTTATTTGCGCGCACACAAAACGGTAAGTACACAGGTTACACAGGTAAGTTCTTAGCTTGTATTCAACGCGGTTCGTCGTTTCAATTCACTGTGCAAATCTTCAATTGCTTCTAACGAATGTAATGAGTAAGTAGGTACCTTAGCTAACTTACTAACTTTCTATCCTACCTACTTTTATCTTTATACAGTTTAAATTTGTCAACCTAGGTAAGTGGAAGTCCTACGCTAAATTTCTCAGTCAGTGGTCTCCATTCAAACATCAGCTTCTAGTGGACGTCCCAATACTATCGGATTTGCCGTGGAGCACGCACGAAGACGTATTGTGTATCCAATTAGTAACAGAGGGCGACACTGGTGTTATTTTTAAAAATACATAAAAACACTCTGTTACCATTTGTCACTGCGTGCCCTGTATTTATCAAGATGGTTGACTGCATCTATTCGTACAGGGTGCTCGAAATAAATATTGTAATTATGATTTTAATCTTTAAGGAACAATTTTAAAATGTTATACACGATACAGATTATTTTTTGTTCATATTTGACATTGACGTGAAGGAACCAAAGATATTCATTTTAATCTGTTCTAAAATCTTTGACTTATGGATCAATGGAAAACGTTGAGTTGTTACCTAGGTACGTAGGTATAATAAAGAAGTGTAAAATCGGGACTATTTTTCTGAGATGGCAACACTGTAATGTTGCGTTTGCTGGAATCACTTTCCGGCATATACTAGGTTACTAAAAGGAAAAGTTTGGATGGCCGATGGGGCAGTAAAGTTCTCGAATGGAGACCACGGACTAGCAAGCGCAGCGTAGGACGTCCACCAACTAGGTAGACTGACGATACAATAAAGATCGCAGGAACGCGTTGGATGCAGGCCGCTTTCAACCGGCCTTATTGGAAATCCATAGGAGAGACCTATGTCCAGCAGTGGACGTCTTACGGCAGATGGATGGAAAAAGATAACACAGTGGATCTAGATATTTACCAATAGGTAAAGAAATGCATAGTAGATTTTTTGCGGCACAAGTTAGAAAGGAAGATTCTTTTTTTTGTCATACGAGTTAGGTTTGATTTTGTGCTCAGAAACATCAAATTTCAGTTTAACTTGATAGTTCTGACTGAGGGTTTCTTACATTTTTTATGGTGAGAAGTGCTCTCGATCGATTGCATGCGTTTAACTATTTTAATAGGTTTTGTTCTGAGTTTCCTGGCAATATTTGTCTAGGTACCTATTTATATTCTAATTTTTACTCGTTCTCGCTACCTACATTATTTACTTACGAGTATGTCATATTTAGCTAATTCTGATAACGTTGTGTTGTCATCATAATCATTTATCTAAGAGCCGTAGCACGTCCGCTGCTAAACATAGTCCTCCTCTTTATGGGTTTCCAATAAGCCTGGCTGGAAGCGGCTTTAAGTTGTGCTGAAAACTATTACATAATTCCCCTGTATTTTTTCAGTAGCCTTAGAAATAAACACAGTTAAAATTCCTATAAACAAGATTGTCGCGGCTCGCGCGCCTCTGATGGATGGTGATGTAAAAAAGAACAAAAAGCATTCCCCGCACTATTAGCTACGGTTTATGGAAGAAATGGGGGAAACGCGTGTTTTTAGAACATTGTGTTCTTAATAATGACTCCACTAATTAAAAACATGACCGCCTTTTTGGTGTTATTGTAAACATGTATGTGAAACGAACTGATAGCTTACCCACTAGTTTTTACCGTGGTTTCGCCCGCGTAATATTTTGATTTTATGCTATCCCAAAGAAACTTTCATTTTTTTGGATAAAAAGTGGCTTACGTCATTTTTCAACCTTTTAACTAGTTCCATCCATCCAATCTTGATGTCCAGCAGTGAACTATACTTATTGCCAAAAATTAACCGTCTTACCACAAAAGTTTTACGCACGCTCTAGGAAACGTTTAAAAGTACAAATTGCACGGTTAAACAGTGTTTAAAGCATGTTTTAATCTTTTGTGGAAAGGCGGCAAATTTTTATGGTGCCCTGTTGTTGCGTGAAACAAACCAACAAACATACTTTCGGATTTATAATAGTATTAGTAAGGATGGCTAATGGAACCATGAAGATCTCTCATGGAGACCGCGTATCGGCAAACGCATAGTTCCACCAACAACACATAAAAAATGAAAAGAAGATCTGAGATAATTCTAGGTAAAGGACCGCTTGAAAGACGCTTGTACTAGCATTCTACAATTTAAACCGACAACTGGAACGTGGTCTCTATTTGAGAACTAAACGTCCTATCCTCTATTAGTGTTCAGTTTCTATTGCCACTTGCACAAAGTTCACATAACTATAATGTAGTGAAGCAAATTATACCATTCATTAATTATTTTTTGCAAAAATATGGCAAAACCGACCTCCATCGACAAAATCCGAATAGTTCGCTTGAATTAATGTATACAATTTTTCCATTAATTATTGTTGATTATTCAATAACGCTCAGCTGATTTCTATAAAATTTAAAAGGGGACCACCTCGGGAGTAGGTAGGTACATCTTTTCAAACTAAAACAGATATTTTTGATTCAGTTCACATTGGAGAAAATTTCGATGAACACACACAAAAAATACATACTTACAGATGAACATAGAACCTCCTCTTTTTTGGAAGTCGGTATTTCTACTATCGTATCCAAATGAAAAGTGAAAAAGTGAAGAACTGTCGTAGGCGGAATAATAAAATTGATAGGTAACCCAATAAAATTAATAACCAAAACAAAATAATAATGTGGTCAGAAGCCATTATTAAAATCCTTCAATAAATTTCACGGGACATTATTATCCGACGACAAAGAAACAGGGGCCATTATACTATATCAGCTGGCATAAAAATGATTCAATACGAAAACATGTATCGCAAACTATTTAAGAAATCTTTTTTTAATATCTTTATTTCGATAGAAGCATCTGCAACAGGCAATATTTTAGTAGTACGGCATTTTTTATATCAGCATACGATTCTGGAATTTGGATTTTAAGATCAAACTCCACCACAGCGCAGTAGAGCAGAGCGCAGAGTTCCGTATATATCACGTCAGAACCTCAGAACCAAGCATTTCGAGTCCACATGCATTCTTTAGTACGAACAGCCAGAAAGTGGGACATTTTGCCTGAGTAAATATTTTCCCTTAACTACAACGTAAGTGCCTTAAAAACTCGAGTAAATAGGTAAGGTAACCTATTCTCTAGGTAGGTGTGTTACACCTTAGACCGCATATCTTAACCGTTACCATCAGGCAAATTGCGGCCAAAAGCAAACCTATTTTATCTTATTCTTAATATATATATTTTACGCGTCACGGTGTTCGTCCGCGATGGGCTCCTAACTACTTACTTAACCGATTTTAACCAAATTTTGCACGCTATGTGCAGTTTGACACTACTTGAGAGATAGGTTGGTTTATATCTCAATTTATAATCGCATTTGTTAATCATACTTTTAAAATCGGTCCGTACCGGGGCGAAGCCGGGGTGGGCAGCTAGTGCTATCCTACTAATATTATAAACGTGAAAGTTTATAAGGATGGATGGATGGATGTATGGATGTTTGTTACTCTTTCACGCAAAATCTACTGAACGGATTGAGATGAAACTTTGCGATTATATAGCTTATACATCAGAATAATATATAGGCTGCAAATTATAATGATATTGCGTAAATTTTTCATATTATAACAATAAGTGTTAAGTAAGTAGGAAAAATTCTGCCATCTGCGAGCTGTTCTAGCGTGCGCTTCAAGAAATGTCAAAAAAGAACTGTCAAATCAAACAAATGTCAAATCAAATTTTTATTTAATTTTTTTTCACCTCCTTTATTAAGAATGGCAAGGTAGGGCCTCGAAATATCATGCGGGCGGGCAAGCCGCGGGCAAAATCTAGTTTAAAATAAAAGCTGCAATGGGTTTACGGTCTCTCAATCTGCAATACTCTACTCATCTCAGCTTTAGTGGAATTTGAGCCAAAATAAAGTAAAGTTTTTTAAATAAGACGCGAATCATCATCAAAGTAAAGTGAGACTCACAGAGATATACTAAGTGCGACAGATTTGCGAAATAAAAACGTCTTCGACGTACTTTATTGTCGCGATAAAGTGTCGTCAAGTTATTTGGCTGTTGGTTGGCCTTGATTTATGTAATGGGTGCCTCGTTAGTATTTTAGGGTTAAGGTGTTAATGAAACTCCTAATCTTCAATAAACATAGTGTTTTTTAGACCCAAACTCTATGAAAAAAAGAGCACAGAAGGGCAGGTAGGGCTGGAATGGTCGATGCATTGTATTCTGTAAATTTGTTACAGAATTTTACGTTATGAAGCATTAAATTTTCTGTAACGATGAAGAAGTAATAAACAAAAAATACAGCAGATAAAAAAGTATTGGTATGTTTGTAGTAATTGACACGAAAATATAATGAGGATTTCTCTCTGTTGAATGGCTAGGTATATATCGGCGTATACTTACATACAAAAAATGTTATATTTTAATTTAAAACAAAGCATACTTAGTTTTTTTTGACCGGGTTTAAAACTTTGATAGAAATAAAGTGCTGAGTTAATACCCGTTTTTCTATTGTCAAATTTGTATATAAAACGTTGTTATTTTTACTAATATGTATTTTTTATGATAAGTACATAATTTAACACATACAAAAGTTGTGTTTCTTATAACTAATTAAAAGTTTATTATAGTATATAAAATATATTCGCAAAAAAATAAGGAAAAAGAACTCCAACTGTAGCTAAAACGTACCAAGACCAAAACCTTAATAGCACGATTAAAAATATCGTAGGTAAAATAATAAAAAAATAAATTAAAGAAGAAATATTTGACAAAAGTCACGTATTAAAACTATAATTCAAAAAAACGCATTGCGTCCAAATCTCTCTATGACATTCTTTATGACAAAGTGCCGTAGCTTTGTGTTCGTTATTAATTTTGTTTTTATTTTACGTCTGCTAAGTGTTCTATTTGGAGATAAGCCATTTTATTTGTATTATTTTGAGATGATTTATGTTGATAACTGACTTACGCCCACTATCTTCAGGCCTGGGCTCTACCAAAGCGAAGAGGAGCGAAGATCTATGGAGGTAGACAGAGCGTTGTTATTCTGTACGAAGCTGGGACACAATAATGTCTTGCACGCGTGGGTATGTATCAAATATGTACTTGGCGCAAATAACCTGTTCTCTATGAAGTTCGGGCATAATATAAAAACGCGGCATGACGTTTCGCACTGAGTTGACAGTTTAAGAGAGAGGCCTATACCCGGCAGTGGGATAAAGAAGGATGTGGATGATGATGATGACATTTCAATCTAGCAACCAAAGACAATGCAAGCGACAGATAGAACTCCAAAAAGTTGTAGTAGTACATGAGTCAATTTCATAAGTAAGATGTACTTGATTATCGAGAACAATATACAGTCGGGAACTACGCGGAGCTGTGTTTTGTTTTTGGTGAAGCTAGCTATTATCTCGGAGTCCAGCAATGGCTATCTTGCGGCTGATGGATGGATGTTGTGGAAAGATTATAAAAATATCTGATGAGGTTTCCGATTCAGTATTATGAATTCGGAATTCCGTCAAACTAATATACATTCGGTTTCTCCATTAGGAATTTTATACGAGCAGTTTTTACGAACGTCTGGATTTCTTCATTCGAAAAAAATAGGAACATGTGCATCTTGCTGAAAATTTTATTCGTAAGCAGCATTCAGGTTTCCAAGTTTAAAAACCTAATTCGAAAATCAAATCAGGAAATCGAACAGGTTTAAGTCATCATGGCAGTTTCACATTCGACTCTGTCTAATCAATATCTCCGATTTGCTCCACTGTGGTGGAGTCTGGTTTTACTTGTGCGTTTGTGACATTGTAGAGAAGTGCGACAGAATGGGATTGTAGCACAACTGACACATCTAGAAAAAGAGCTTTTAGTGTTATGAATTAAGACTCTGAAAGATTACAATTTTTGTGCTGTTTGATATTTGTACCCACACTAAAACTTATTTGTGGATTTTGGTGTAGAAGAACCAAAGTAACCAAGATAGCTCAACGGATAAATATTGAAATGGCAATAAGTAGAGAACAGAGCACGCAGGACTGTTGAACGATAGGGTTGAAATTTTAGCTTTGTTTTTTCACTAAAATATTTGGAAACTAAAAACGTATCACAAGTTTCGTTTGAGGTAAAAAAAACGGCATAATTGTTTTTTTAATACTTTTTGATTTTCAGCCTCCTTTTAAATTGTCGCATATTACCAGGTCAACACATAAATAAGTCGTCATTGCTACTGTAAAGAGAATCAAATTATATTGTATCGTTTTTATTTCGTCGCATTTTCCCTGTAATCGAAAACCCGCACTTGATATTGTACGAAATAATGTAAATTTATGAACACCCGAAGGTCCTCATTACTTTTAGGTGTTGAATGTCCGCTCTTTAGTTTGTTTGTCGGTAAAAAGCTTGAGCTACATAAGTAGAATGAAAGTCGAGATTTAGGTGTTATACGTATTTGAGGAGATGTATCACACTGCGTAGTAGAAGCCGTGGTGGTCTAGTGGTTGTAACGCTGGCCTGTCATTCTTGAGGTTCATTCGTGGGTTCAAATCCCGGTCCCGTACCGATGTTTTCTTTGGAACTTATGTACGGAATTTCACACCACTGGCTTTTCGGCGAAGGAAAACATCGTGAGGCAACCTGCATACGTCCGTAGAAGAAATTCGATGGCGTACCTATGTGAATCCACCAACCCACACTGGGCCAGCATGGTGGATATGACCAAATCACCCTTCGTGGTTAGGCCTACGTCCTGCAGTAGACTATTAAAATGGCTAGTACAGGTACACTGCGTAGTAGCGATATACATAGTTAAACACAATTCAACTCAAAACAGATAGTAACCATAGAATAATTCATAAGTTCTTTTATCTCAATAGTTTAAGGATGCCTAATTATTTAACATTTTTTTTTGTTTACTTAATAAATATATTTACTTTACATATTAAAAACCAAACAATAAGCTTATAGCTAGGTATTTCTACAATCAATTGATGTGACACGTGTGGCCATAAAATAAACTATTTATTTCCACACGAATCTTGCTTGACACAAGAAATAGCTTATTTAACGCTCATTATCTTTTGATGAAACTAATCGAACAGCTGATTTGATTCCAATTTCAGGATAAGTCCTATTGGAAAAGTTGGTCATAATGAAAATAAAAGTTGGGATGAGAGGGGGTGAAGGAATTGAAGGAGGGGGCACTTGAGAGAAAACATTATGTAAGACAGCTGATTTTTATTCGTTATTTCAAGGTTGTTCCCATATAAAATAGTTCAAAATGTTGCACTAAGTTTATTTTAGGGTTCCGTGCCCAAAGGGTAAAAACGGGACCCTATTACTAAGACTCCGATGTCCGTCTGTCTGTCTGTCACCAGGCTGTATCCTCATGAACCGTGATAGCTAGACAGCTGAAATTTTCACACATGATGAACTTATTTTGCCGCTATGACACCAATTACTTAAAACAGAATAAAATAATTATTTAAGTGGGGCTCCCATACAACAAACGTAATTTTTAGGATTTTTGTCTCGCTATTAATAACGGCAATAGGAATGGGGCTAAGGCTCCAACACGGCACGGAAAACCGTTCGTGCGCGAATTTGACTCGCACTTGGCCGATTATTCACTTTCCCAGGCCTTCAAACCAACTGTAGGCAACAGGCGAACCGCAAACCGTATGCCGACCGCAAGAGATTGAACCTTAGATACCACCACGCCTCGTGGGCAGACGGGTGGTTATGTGGGAGTCCCGCCGACTGGACGGTATACCCACCAAAATCCCTGGGTGTTCCACCACTGCGCTTGATGTCGGGGCTACGGGCACGCTTCCGCACTCCTCCGCGGCAAGAGACTGAACCTGGCTCCGCCAAATTATATCTATAAGTATTTTACATATAAATAAACGTAGAAAAATTTAAAAAATTACAACTAGCTATCTATTGGGCAGTATGTTTGGCTCGACATAATATGTAAGAAATCTTTTAGCAAGTGATTTTTCTAAAAAAAATAAAAATCGTACACGTCTAAGTACCTAAAAGACACACTGCGAATTTGCTGTTTGTTCCTCTCGAGAAATAAATCTTTGCAAAAATCAAATCGATCTCTTCTTCTGTAGCTGGGTGAGACACTAACAAACCAACCAAAAAATACACTTTCAGACTTATTGACCGAGCGTTAGCGAGGTCTCTGAGTCTAATGGGACGAGCCGGCATTTGAGCTGTCAGATGTATGTTTGTATGTTTCTTTGTTCGACGATAACTCAAGTACCGCTCAGCCGATCTCCATGAAATTTAGCATGCACGTAGTTTATATATATAGAATTTTTAAGTTCGAATATGGGCATCTTCTGTTCAGTGGTGTCGAAGATACCAGGACTGGTGGTAAAAAGAGGCAAAACGGCGCCACTTTCTGCGGGAGTTGCTTGGGTCAAATCTAGTAATTGAAATTCGACCCTCTTCCCGTTGACTGATTGATCTGATATTTGGTACACACCTTTAGTTCCAATGACAATATAATATTATTAAATATTATTTAATAATATTATATTGTCTATAATATATATTTTGTATAACTTTATATATTTAAACAATCCTTACTAATATTATAAATCCGAAAAGTTTGTTGGTTTGTTGGTTTGTTACTCTTTCACGCACCAACGGAGCAACGGATTGACTTGATTTTTGGCATGGACATAGTTTAAAAGGCGGAAGGAGCTTTAGTATACTTTTTATCCCGAAAAATTGCATAGTTCCTGTAGGACAGGACAAAAACCATCGAAAGCGAAACTGTCGCCACTATCACAAAGACGCCAAGTGATTAATTCCTCTATGACGCTAATATGGACTAACGAAACGTCACAGCCAAACGTAATTAGATGACAGGTGACATTGTCTGCAGACTTTTATAAATCACAAGTAGCATGGCAAGGGGACAAATTGTTTTCCCACCATTATATCCCCTTGAAGAGGAAATAAAGTATGGATTGAAAATGACAACTGACATTAAAATTGGATAAAATGTTATTTTCCCTCTGCATGCTACATGTTACTATGACGTTTAATACCAGGCCGTCATTTTGTCTGACATTAAAAATATTTTTAAATCTTCTATCATTAGAGGTTTAACAAGTTTCTTTATTCTACCTTTATGGTACAGAATCATCATACTTTAATATTATCAATCCGAAAAGTTTGTTGGTATGTTCCTCTTTGACGCAGCAACAGAGCAAAAGATTGACCTGATTTTTGGTATGGATACTATGGTTTAAAAGACAGAAAGTGATAATAGGATACTTTTTTATCTCGAGAAAATTCGTGATTCCCATGGGATAGGACAATAACTGTTTCTCAGCAATGGAGCAACGGATTGACTTGATATTTGGGGTGGGCATAGTTTGGAAGACGGAAAGTGACATAGGATACTTTCCATCCCGAAAAAATTGTGGTTCCCGTAGGACTTAACAATAAATTTTTCTCAGCAACGGAGCAACTTGCCTTGGCTTATTGCATGAATATAGTTTGAAAGACGAAAAGTGACATAGGCCACTTTTTATCGCAAAAACTTTAACAGTTCCCGTAGGATAGGATAAAAACTAAGTGAGCGGGCTGCGGTAGCAGCCGTTTAAGCGCCAGAAATAACCTGTCATGGCAAGTTTAGGACGTTCCTACATTTTTCGCACTCCTTCGCGGCACTCAACAGCGCTAGCCCAGACTCGGGCTCCATAACGGAGCTTGCGCTCTCGCCATAATGACGGAGTGTTTCGGAGCACAAGACACATCGTCATCCACCACTCGGGACTAACCAGTACTAAACGTCAGACAGCATTCCAACGCCCTGGTCCCAGTGCAACGGGTCAATCATAGTAGCCCAGCGCCTGCCTCTTCAACTGCAGAGGGCAGTGAGAACGGCCATCGCGATACCGACACCTCTCTTCCCCTGCAGCCCCACTGCGTCTGCCAACACGTTGACGGCCTAGCGGAAGGTAGGGTAGGTGGCGGCACCCACACCACCAGTTCCATATATCCCACCGCGGCCCCTAATCCTCGGCTGTCATATCAGAGTCCAGGAAGCAGCCTTGCTTTATGAAACTAAGAAAGGTTATTCCCAGCAAGTAACTGGAGATAGAGAGACAGAAAAGAAGCCACACCCAGCGCAGCAGGAGGAGCTGGAGTTCATATGCCTGGCAGACGGAGCAGCACTAGAGCAAAATCTTAACCGAGAAATTAACATATTTACAGACGGCAGCAAAATTAAAGGGAAAGTTGGGGCGGCATAATCCATTTGGGATGATGCCGCTGAGATCAGTACCCGCAAGCTGAAATTGGCCGATTGGTGCTCCGTGTACCAGGCCGAGTTATTGGCACTTCTTGAGGCTACCGAAAAAGCAAAAATCTTTTGTGACTCCAGGTCTGCACTGGAAACGGTAGTTGGCGTATCTTCCCTCTATCCCTTAGCAGTAAATTCAATGCTAACATAAAGTTACTACACGCACAAAATAAAATAGTGAAACTTTATTGGATTAAAGCGCACGCGGGGATGGAGGGAAATGAGAGAGCGGACCAGCTAGCAAAGGAAGCAGCACTGCACTCGAAGTGCAGACCTATTTACGATAACTGCCCCGTTTCGTCCGTCAAGCGAGAAATCCGAAAGGACTCTCTTGACGAGTGGAACCAGCGGTATCAGGATGGACACACAGCGGCGGTAGCCAAAACATATTTTCCGGCATACAAGATCGTAAGAGAAATAGCACCAGTGGGAATCATAACTCAAGTGCTGACGGGGCATGGTGGGTTTTCCCAATACTTACATCGATTTAAGTTGAGGGAAAGCCCATCGTGCATCTGTGAACCCACAAAAGAGGAGACTCATGTGCAGTTGCACATAATCTTGGAATGCCCAGTTTATGGAAAGCAGAGATTTGATTCTAACACGTAAAAACCTTAGAAACAATTTTATCGAATTTTTGCACAAATATTTGTAAAAAAGCAATAATTAGGAACAAGTAGGTATAAACTTTGCTGTACCATTGTAAGTTGTATATACACTCCAACCGTAACTTGACCAATAAAAGCATTCCTCTAAGGTATTTTGATATTTGTCGGTTAGGTTAGGTTTCGCAGCCAACATAAACATAAGCCAAAATCAAAGTATAACGCGGGCGAAGCCGCGGGTAAAAGCTAGTTCTATATATTTTTCAACATTAAATATGTTGGAGCGCTTTACGCAAAGTTACCTTTTGAACCATTCATATACTTAGTTACTAAGCACATTAGTTCAATCTTAAAAATCATAGATGGCTCCGTTCATCGAGCGACTAAATCCTGAATCCCGCAAATGACTTTTGTAATGAATTTAGTGAGCTATTTGATGTATTTTGTTATCTTTGCGTTTTCGGTACGGCAAAATAAACCATCGGTCTCGGAGTTTAAGAGATTTATTCGAGGGAAGTTTTCGGTGCTTTCTGCTTTTGACTCTTTGGAGGACGTTCGTCGCGCTCAACAAAGTACTCATTCTTAAGGTGCGCTTACACGAGGGCAATAATTGCTCGGGGCACGAATGGACCGATCTGGAGCAATTAATGGAGCAATTTCAATAAATTGCGGCAATTATTTCGGCGATATTGCTCCTAATTGCTCCAGATATTTCATATCGCTCAATGTCACAGATACGAATTGACGAATACCCAATGGGCTTGGAAATTCCTAGCAATTTTTGTATATATCTCATTCGCACTTGTTTGTTTTGTGGCTTGCCGTCTTGCTTCCGCGGGGTGAGCGAGAGGTCGGGTGGAAGTAGTTGATGAAGTTGCTCTGTATCGCTCAATATTGTATTGCGCAGCATTGATGCTTGTTACCGTTGCCGTAAATTGCTTGATGTAGTCGTGACGTCATAGTTGACGAGTATTGACTGGAATTGAGCAATTTTAGTTGCCCGTGTAAGCGCACCTTTACGAAAATTTATTTAAAATCCTTATTTAAATTCTGACAGTACTTATATCAAAAATCCAAATTTTTATGGTCAGTGTCAGTTTCGTGTGAAAGTTTTTGAATATTTTGTTAAAATAAAACAGGACACTAAAAAAGTGATGACGAGAATCTTTGCCTTATTGGCGTCATGAGTAAACTGTTGAATATTGGCACTACTTTCGGCTGTGGCTACTTAATCTGAACATAGCGTTCAATAAGCCTCCGTGACACTTACTACCACTAGAGCCGTCTGCGATGGCCTTTCCACCTCCCTGTGGTATCGACTGCTACGGGGCATTCTCCGTCGGCTCTCCTGTTATCAACGGGATAACTCTTCGCAACGCCTACTACTGCAGAGCTAGCTGCAACGGTTTTTCCAACTCGCTGTGGTATCTACTGCTATGGAGCGTTCTCCAGAGGCTCTCCTGTGACCGACTAGCCAGCTCTCCGTGACCTCTACTACTGCGGGGCCGTCTGTAACGACTTTTTCCGGTCTCTGTGGTATCTACTGCCATGGGGTGTTTTCCTACGGCAGTCTTGTGATCGAAACCTAGCTCTCCGAGACATCTACGACCACTGGGGCTTTTTGCAACGGCCTTTCCAACTTTCTGTGGTATACAGGGTCTATTTCAATGGCCTTTGCAAAAACGTCGTGGACTTTCTTCTTAGAGTAGCTCGCAGAGTGTGTACGTTTAGGTTTGATGATAGCTAGAGGACTGTATGTAACGTTTACTTATCTTTTAAATAAAATTGTATATAGATGCTGAATTTTGTTGGTTTAAATAATTTACGCTCGAACTAAGTAAAGAATCCCAAAGTAGGTTTCTAACATTTTTTCTTAATAGACTTTCTAACAGTGTATAGGTACCTACTAACATTGTAACGTTCACGCTGAACGCCCCACGATTTATTTTTGAGTCTGATCAATGCTCGAGTGATAAGAAAATTAGTGCGTTGAATGCAGTATTTACCTAGGACACGGTAATGATATCTAATACCGTGCCTAGGACTACCAAAATTATTTTTTATCTTTTAGTACATTCTAACAGTAACTTCTCGATAAAACCGTTTATATATTTTATATGTTAAATGAATAACCGCTCTCTTTGTTCTTTGAAGCCCTATAAGCTATGCGACTTCTGCTAGTGTTAGATTCCATTCAGTATGATCAGATTTAGCATAATTCAAACATTGTAGCACAACAATAGCAATTTTCGGCAAAAACTCATATATTTGAAATATTTTACCGAATGATATATACATTTACTTCACTCATCATTGCAAAACTTTCATACCAATTTTTTTTTTTTTTTTTGAAATCACAGTTTTTATGATATGAAATAGGAATAGCGCGAGGTCCAAGTCCGGGGCGGACTACTAGTACGTAGTATTATTATATATTCTTTGCTACTAGTTACTTTCATACGTATTGCCTCTCATTCTATGGCCACACACCCCTACATCACCCCATCTAAAGGGTGGTTCCTAATGTGAGAACGCATTAATCATTCACTTTTATACAAGTCAGACTTTGGTTTTGTCGCGGGATGGGAGGGGGTGAGGGGGAGGGGATTTAGTTTGATCGTAGTTAGATTAGATACCCTAAATAAGATCATATACCTACCTATACAGTACAGGGTCTTCTTGCCCTGTACTAAGAAAGAAAAGTGGTGATTAAGGCCATCATTATAAACAACTTTTACTATGGAGCCAACAAAAGAATCGAAATAAAGCTGTTTCATACATTTTGTTGATTCCGAGTTGCAATTTTGTATGAAGCAGCTGATTTTTTTTGTTGGCTCTTTTTCTCGAATTTCTTGTTGGCGCCATAGTAAAAGTTGTTCGTAATGATAGTCTAAATTACCCCCTTTTGACTTTGTCCAAGGTAAGCAAATAACCCTGTATTGGGTTGGCTCCGTAGTAAAATTTGTTCATAATTATGGCCTTAATCACCTCCTTTCGGTAAATAACCCTGTATACGAGAATAAATTCAAGTGTTCCATACAAAATTGCAACTCGGAATCGAGAAAATGTATGTGACATTTACATTAAAATACACGATTCCGAGTTCCGATTTCTTTTTCTCTATTTCCGGGTTGGCTCCATAGTAAAAGTTGTTCAAAATGATGTTTTGAATGACTTCCTTTCGGCTTAGTACACCAGTTCTGGATAACCCTGTATAACTCATACATTAAGTACCTATAGCACAGTCATTTTAAACTGAACCTTGAGGCCATAAAAGTCAAAATGAGAACTCAATATGACATTAGGCCCAATTTTAAAGGCGTAATCAACGCAAAATAGCAACCTAAAATAGTGTTCTCTCTATCAAATGCATATAGATAAAAAGAAACAGGGCTACTCTAATTTGCTATTGTAATTACGGTGGTGCATCTAAAATTGGGCCTACTGTCCGGTCAAAAAGTGCGTGCTGGACAGATGGGACCGCGGGTGGTACTTATTTTCAGCTGAGCGCTGCCGTGGCTCGGACGACAAATTAATTTATAGAGCTCCGGTGCTATAGTCATGAATCCACGCTCAGAACAACCTTATTTATGTAAAATTTCCTGGTAGAAAAAGTTAAATAATCGGCCAAGTACAAGTCGGACTCGCGCACCGAGGGTTCCGTACTGTATGGGAGCCCCCATTATTTTTTTATTTTATATTAATTTTATTATTCATTATTGAAGTGAATATACAACTAAATATTCTGTGAAAATTTCAAGTATCTACCTGTTACCATTAATAATAAAGAGCAAAAAACAAAAATGTTGTATGGGAGCCCCCTTAATTATTAATTTTATTCTGTTTTTATTATTTCTTGTTATAGCGGCAACAGAAATACATCATCTGTAAAAATTTCAGCTTTCTAGCTATAACGGTTCATGAGATACAGCTCTTGTTGTTCTTGGAGACAGACAGACAGACGGACAGCGGGGTCTTAGTAATAGGGTTCCGTTTTTACCCTTTGGGTACGGAACCCTAAAAAGTACTTTTAGGATAAATATAATTTCTCCATTTTACAACTGGGTTTTTGAAGCGAGAAAGTCGGTCTGATGATAAGATCGCAATTTTCTGTAACGACTCGACACAGCGCAAAATTATGTGCGTTCTTTACTTCTTAAAGTTGTTACTCCCATCTTTGCTTTAAATGGCTATTTATTTATTACACTATGTTTACGATATGCAACATATTCTTTCTCTAAAATCTTGTGGTGACCTACATAACGTAATTATAAAGATATAATGCAATTAATGCAATATTTGAAATTTATGACATACTTACATATTATTAACGTTGAAAAATTGAAACTATTTTTTTTATTATTTTTTTTTTAATTGTTTTTGAATTTATGACATACTTACATATTATTAACGTTGAAAAATTGAAACTATTTTTTTTTATTATTTTGTAAATTTGACTTACTTATTTATACTGAATGATTATTATTTTGTTTGCACAATTTAATACTTGATAGTTTATTTGACTAAGCAATTATTATTTTTTTTAATTTTAAGATAATTATAATTTGCTTTAGCAAAGCTGACATTTTAAGGAACAATATTATTATTATTATAATAACAATATTTATTGATTTGTATTGACTTGTATCTTGTATGTTGATATCAATAAAATAATATGAATATGAACATAATAATTATTTTTCGCCAAAAATGGCATAGTTGAGTTCAACCACGAGGAGTTCCTCTTGGACCAACTGCTTTCGCACAACTAGCATAATTATAGAATTTGAATATTTTGCACGGATCAATGTGTCATCGATGTAGAAATTTTCACATTATTGTTGATTTTTCAAAAACGACTCCGCCTATTTCGATAAAATTTAAATGTATTTCGATAAAATTTAAATGAGTATGTCATAAAAAACAAAAAAAAACATCTATATCGGTTCACAATTAACGAAAATATCGATGAACATACATAAAAAGTACATACAGACGAACTTAAAACTTCTTCCTTTTTGAAAATCGGTAAAAATGTAAACAAACTCTACCCCCACCCTACAACATGACCTCGTAAATTGTACAGTCTAAATAAAGTTTTGCCAAGTTTTTTGCAAAGTACTGGTGTACCTTGTGCTTGAATAAAAGTTTTTTTTTATAATTATACTTTGCAGAAATATATCTACCTACTTGGTTATGTTTCAAATTATTACACTCGTTACACCCCGATACAGAGCAGTTTTAAAGGCTCTAGTATTAAATAATTGCTCATTATTGACATCATAATAACATATTATACTATTGTAAATACCACAATATCATTGCAAAACGACATTTATGCTATTGTAAATTGTCAATTCAACACAATTTCCATGAATACGAATTGCAAACAACTGTCGCAAAGAAAAACAACCTCATTAATTTGTATTTTTTCAAGACGCATTGTACAGGTTGTGCCATTGAGACGCGCCGTGTAATTATGACGACAAAGTGCGGTTCCACCGACTCGAGCAGTTGAGTATGCGTAAAGACTATACAGGGAATATTTAAAATGGTTCGCTATGTCATACAGGGCTATCTGCTTGGCAGTACTAAGCCAACTGGGGGACGTAAACAGGTTGCTTCAATTTTTCTTTCATCAAAAAGCCAAGTAGTGTAAAATCATATACATTAAAAAAAAGAAAAATAATTTAAATGAATTTTTACACTTTGGTACAGGATCGGGATTTGAACTCACAGCTTCCCGTGTGACCACCATCACGCCAAATGTGGTGGTGTTTAGTTAAAGAAAGAAAATTTTTATTCGCTAAAAAAATAATTAGGTACAATTTGTCTATGAAATAAAACTATCGGAAAATTAACTGATACGCTAATTGGAGTAAAAACGAGCCCCCAACTCGGATAGGCCGGTGTTTAGGCAGCACTTTACAAATATTTTCCATAGACTGAATTTATATTACTGCTGACCATTTAAATCACGGCCTATACAACTCGCAGTCTCCCACAATACCTTTGAAGCGACTTTGTCTCACTTCGCAATTATGACACCCTCTATATAAGTCGGCAAAGTTAACTTTGCAGTTGCAAAAACGAAAGACTGTGTGAAATGTTTGAGAAATAGAGTTGGAATCGCAATTTTTTCAGTGTTGGATTTAAGTTTGTAGTAAATGCGTAAAAATCAAGATGGGTTGCACCATGTTTTCATTGTAAAGGTTACTGAGTTAAGTATATAGGGAATGCCTGTACTACGTCAAAAGGAGGTGTCAGTTGAAATATTCTCATTATACTGTCTTGTACTGTACTGTACCGGCATTTTAATTGTCCACTGCCATAGGTAACTGCCATAATATGGACATAGCCATACTTACTAAAGATTTTTGGGTCATATTCGCCACACTGGCCCATTGGTAGACTCGCATAGGACGTATGCAGGTTTCCACATGTTTTCCTTTACCGAAAAGCCAGTGCTCACTCATTGGTACATGACCGAGATTTGAACTCATGACCTTACGATTTCATTGTAAGGCGGATGTTACTATCACTAGACCTCGATGGCTTTCTCTATAATTTATTGTAGCTTAAACTATAAGTGGATCATTTTATATGAGTCGTCGTGTTGTACTTACATTTTGTGCGTCTGATCAGAGAAATACGTTTGCTAAAATGGACAACCTTGTTCTTTTAATCTATAGAGGCCGCATTCTTACTTGTACTAAATGACTCAGTTTAAAATGATTTTTAGATTCTTTAACTAAAGCGAAGTTCATACATGCCAGGTGACTAATCCTGGCGTCAGTTTATAGCTCGTCTGAAGGCATCTGAGATGGCTAAACGGTCAGAACAACCGGCCCAAGGTACAATTCAACTTTTCATACGAGCCATGATAGTGCTCAGTTGTAAATGCCACCCGCGGTCAACCATCGGAAGACTGACCGAGCCGAACATTGACTAACTTCGGTGATCGCTGAGAAACACCTTATCAAACTACGATACGAGCACTAGCTGTCTCTAACTGAACCTACCCCAAAACTAAATAATTCAACTGTGTGACTGTAAAAAAATACAAACAAAACCCGGTTTCCCGCTAAATTTTCACGCAGTAATGAGAGTGGTCCGGCCCATTCATATTTAATTGGCGGGGAGGTTAGTTTATAGCCCTCTATGGACGAGGGGTGATTTTACATTTTTTTATTTCAAATGCCCGATACGCCGAGCGTATTGTGAAGAGGACAGTGTCTGTCTGCGTGAGAAACTTGTGGATGTGGCTAGGTTTTTTTTTTACAAAATCCTTACAAGTGTTTTAATCGAAGTGCGTTTGTTGGTTTGTTACTCTTTCACGCAGCAACAAAGCAACGGATCGGTTTTATTTTGGCATGGATAGGTATATTAAAAATGTCAAAATATAACATGAGCTACGTTTAATCTCAGAAAAGCAAAAGGTTCCAAAATGAGATTGAACAAAATAAATATCACGCGGGCCAAGTCCCGGGCAAAAGTAAATACTAAATAAAACAAAACAAAGAAGCAAGGTCTATAAGAATTTCATAGAAAATTTCCAAAACCGAGATGATGGTCCATTTTCATTCGATTTATTTGTTTAATTTGCGTAGCCTAAAACAATGGTTTACAAAGAAATAATTCCAGGGGCTGCTGAACTAGTTCTAAATTGTTGTTTGTATGTACAATAATGCTTATACTGATTTGTAAAATACCATAATAATATTATAACCAAGTTAATATTTATCTGGAATTATCAGGATTCATTATCGAAAAATAAGACGATAATATTTATATAGATACTGCTCAAAACTACTAGTTATAACTGTAATACTGTTTAAAAGGTAGGTTTATTAACCCATTTACATATACATAATGTTACGAATATAGTTATTCCAATGGTATGTTGCTTTTTCTTTCCCCCTATATATTTCCGATAAGATCTGTTGGAAGCGGCATGTCCTCACTATTCTCATCTATTTCACCGACCGCCAGTAGCATATCGAAAAAAAAATACGCGAAATAATATCGAAAAGCCATAAAACCTTCCGAGTACCGCTATAAAACACAGACAAATACGGTGGATAATCGAACCAAGTGCTTGTAACTTATTGTAGACTCTTTATGCGAGTCGTAATATTTTACTACTACGAGTACCTTCGGCTTTTAGAGCAACTGGTTGTTCGGACGTTTTTTTCTTATTGGCTCTTGTAATTTTATCATCTCTCTACTTTATGTTTCGTGGATTGTGTGAGGGTACTATTTCCGTTATTTTTTACATATGAAAGCAAGATAGTTTTCATTCCATCTATTCGAAAAGTACGACTTGGTTCGCCTTTAAGTGCAGCAAAGGTGGTGTTTTCTATTAGAAAGTTTTAGCGGGCAGTAATGAGTATTTAATCCTCTTTAAAAGTGCACTGAAATTATCTTTGCCGCACACTTTGAATTTGGAACACATGTTAGTGTTCAGCGCCAAGGAAATCGAACGCAAACATTGTTAGTTGTTTTATTATTGGATTCTATTTAATTTCAATGTAGTTGTTACTCTATAAAAAATATTATTAAATAATGATATTGCAATAAAATATGAGGCGCCTTATATTTTTCTCATAGAAGGTGATGAAAAGTAGAGTATATCACTTGGGCGCAAAATATATTTTTGAATCCCTCGTTACGTTCAGGATTCTACTAAAAAATCTACTCTAGAATCCCTCACTTCTCTCTGGATTCAAAAAAGCGCCCTCGCCGTATGAATATTGTTTTGCTCTCTTATGATAAAATCTACTATTTGGATCCGTGGAGACATAGTGGGAGAGCGTCGCCTCATGTGAGGAGATGATTTCGAATACCGGTCCCGTATCAATTTTCCGATTTTCATACCACTGTATTTTCGCTGAAGGATCGTGAGGAAACCTGTATACATTCGCAATTGGGGTAGCGTAGTGGATAAGTATGCTTAATCGTCCTTCGAAGGTATGCAAGGGAAGATAGGTTATTTATATGAGATACACACGTAAAATAACACAGTTATTTGTTTTGTGTAGTCGTATTTCCAAAACTATGAACTGATTAGGTTTTTTTTTAAATCTGGCGTTATCTAAATGTAGGTATAAATGTTTTATTGCGTCATCTATAAAAAAGCGTTTTTACCAATTTGTATCTCACTTACTCATTGATTTCACAGAAAAGAAAACCTCTTAGTTAAACACACACCACCTTACCACAAAAGATTTAAACACGCTTTAAACACTGTTTATCCGTGCAATTTGTACTGTTAAACATAGTCTAAAGCATGTGTTAGATCAGGGTTAAAAGAGGTGGTTACTTTATCTATTTTCTACCAAAATATTACTGTTAGGATGGAAATCTTACTATTAACTAATGGCAGCAACCCTGATTCTAACTTAATAGCAAAGAAACTCTTCAATCTGATCCTTTAAATGTTTGAGAGGGTAGTTACCTAACTTGAGGTTTCTAAATTAGTAAAGGAAACAAGTAAGTAAGTATAGTTTATATATTTTTTATACTTCATGGGTCCCTCGAGGGTACCACCATGTATTGCAATAATTATGCCACGTTCGCAAGGCCCTAGACGTTTTGAGAAGAAGTGGCAAGAAACTCAAGACGCCATCAGTATAATCTTTTGATCAGTCACCTTAATTTAGATATTACACAAAGTACTTAACTTTAGCAACATGGCGACGTCCACTCGACTTGGCTTCGAATATAAAAGTACCGACACTCAGCATAACTAGCTAAGCAAGACTCCAACGTTATTATCAGAATACCGGGAGAACACTAAGAGAGATTCAAAGATACTAAGAGATATTAAGAGATAATAGGAGACGAAGCCGCGCCAACAGACTGTTTTATACTGATTTCACAAGCTTCCACCATGCCTTACCACCACTGCTCGATGTAAACATAACTAACAACCAATAGGGAACGAGCAAGATGGCGGGCACGGTGTTAGCTTCCATTTTACACAATTGTTAAACATAAAATCATCTTAAACTGTATCTCATACTTATTAGAATTATTAGAACAATTATTGATACGTTTCAAGTCATCTATAACATTATGAAATCACAGTATTAAATAAATGGTGTATGTAAACAACAATGGCCGACATTCGGACGTCATATTATTTCTCAGTTCTATTTAGCTACTTACAATTAGTCTTACATTACTTAATACATTTTGTAATCGTTATTAATATTATTATAACATTATTATTCTAACACGGCCAGCCTGACAGTACTTCGTCCTCGAAGTACAAACAACCTCATCTCCACCATTACACTACAATAAAACTTAATACCATATTGTATTGTTGATGATATATTATTGTGTTTTTTATTTCATATCATATTTTACTATTTTATTGAGATGAAACTTCTAATACGACTTCCAACAAGGTTGCGTTATAAGTTAAATTAATAAGTTAGATTTAGTTGAATTTATAAGTTAAATTAATCAAACAAAAACCAAAACACCTCGTCCATCGACGGAGAAAGTAAATACCGCGGGCTAACTTGACGCCAACGCCATCTACCTCTAGTTAAGAGTTAACTACTAAGTTTCACTTCTTCCGCGCGGAGGGACTCCACACACAATTTTTTTTTTATTTTCAATGTCAAATGTATCTCCCACTCAAACCATCCAATGATTACGTGGAGAACATCTAACAAATCAATAACAATTTTATTATTTGTAGGATCCGTTAACAAAGCCTTTTATTCGTTTATATTTGAAAAGAATAAGATCTTAATTTCAAGTACCCTTAATATTTTTTCTGCACCTTTAAAAATTGGTTTGCCATTATCTCGACAAGATATAAATAATGTGTTATTTTTCAGAATGTCAATAAATCAACTGATACACACCTAATTCTGCATCATTAAATAGGAGATCTTAGTCAAGTCCTTTCAGTCAAAGTAACACACAGTCCACCCTTCATAAACTTTTTCCGGCCATATAGGACCATTCCATATTTAGCCAGCATTTCAAACTTTCCAATTTCTCATTCCACTGTGACACTGTGTTCTTAATATTGTAGTCAACAGATTTCCCAATAATGAACAGCTATGTGAATCAGCTAACTATTGTTTGCATTTTATTTATCACTTTTCTCGTTTTACTGAAGGTTTACGTCTTTATCAGACCGCTCGGTTATTCTGACACATTTATAACCAGTTGTCTTTCAAACTTCCCAATATATATAATTGTGTAGTATGTATGGTCTTATGTCGTTAGATAAAAACAATAACAAAATGAACAGAAACTTTCTGCAATATTTTTTTTTTTGGCAAAATTCTTCTGGTTTTGTCAACTGATCCCACATTACAAAATAGACAAATTATGCAAAACATTTTCTAATTATAAATAACAGGGCTCAGCCCCTTACCTCCTTTATCATCAGAACACTGTATTCACTTCACTATTTTACTGATACACTTCACTATTTCACTGATTCACTTTATTTGGCCAGGAAACCCAGTAGTTCTGGGACCTGGAGCCCCGCTGCAGAATTTCCCAGGCAAACATTGCCAGGAAATCGAGTAGTTGCTGCACAGGCAGCCTTTCAGCATGGATATGCAAAAAGCTTGTCGGGATTCTCTGAAATACAATGAACGGCATTAATGTGGGTATTTTGGCACCACTTCTGATGTTAGATCAGGGTTAAAAGAGGTGGTTACTTTATCTATTTTCTACCAAAATATTACTGTTAGGATGGAAATCTTACTATTAACTAATGGCAGCAACCCTGATTCTAACTTAATAGCAAAGAAACTCTTCAATCTGATCCTTTAAATGTTTGAGAGGGTAGTTACCTAACTTGAGGTTTCTAAATTAGTAAAGGAAACAAGTAAGTAAGTATAGTTTATATATTTTTTATACTTCATGGGTCCCTCGAGGGTACCACCATGTATTGCAATAATTATGCCACGTTCGCAAGGCCCTAGACGTTTTGAGAAGAAGTGGCAAGAAACTCAAGACGCCATCAGTATAATCTTTTGATCAGTCACCTTAATTTAGATATTACACAAAGTACTTAACTTTAGCAACATGGCGACGTCCACTCGACTTGGCTTCGAATATAAAAGTACCGACACTCAGCATAACTAGCTAAGCAAGACTCCAACGTTATTATCAGAATACCGGGAGAACACTAAGAGAGATTCAAAGATACTAAGAGATATTAAGAGATAATAGGAGACGAAGCCGCGCCAACAGACTGTTTTATACTGATTTCACAAGCTTCCACCATGCCTTACCACCACTGCTCGATGTAAACATAACTAACAACCAATAGGGAACGAGCAAGATGGCGGGCACGGTGTTAGCTTCCATTTTACACAATTGTTAAACATAAAATCATCTTAAACTGTATCTCATACTTATTAGAATTATTAGAACAATTATTGATACGTTTCAAGTCATCTATAACATTATGAAATCACAGTATTAAATAAATGGTGTATGTAAACAACAATGGCCGACATTCGGACGTCATATTATTTCTCAGTTCTATTTAGCTACTTACAATTAGTCTTACATTACTTAATACATTTTGTAATCGTTATTAATATTATTATAACATTATTATTCTAACACATGCGTAAGACTTATGTGGTAAGACGGACAGCTTTTATAATTTTAGTACGCGAGGAATTTAAATGAATCTACAACATTTTAATTGCTATCGAAGACAACACAACCTCCAAAGGATTACGTTTCAATTTATATCATCAATCTGTCATCAAAATTGTTCACTGATCTATCCCCTAACAGGTTTGGAAACTACAAAACGCCGTAGCTGAAATCCTCATAAATAACACATAATCCTTAAGCTATTGAAGCTACCCATCATCAGTGTAAAATACAACAACTTCTACCACGCAACTCAGAAATTCAAGAACAAATTTAATTGTTCGTATTACATTGATCGTTCCTTTACAAATGCTGATAGTAAGAATGATATTAGAACAGCAATGGATAACTAGATAAGCGATGGTGACGTGTTGTTTCGTATAGATGAAGGCACAGAAGTACAATGGCAGACAAAAGTACAAGCGTACTAATCCCTGTATTGTTAACAGGAATCCAATTTTAAATTCCATAGAAAAGTCAGATAAAGCTTGATTGATTGTGGCCTAAAGTTGTTTGTGACAACGGCTTACAACGACTTTGTAGCCGGCGAGTGTTTAAAGTGACATGTTTCTAAAATTATACTTTTTGAACTCACTTTACATTTTCAAGCGTTGTTTTGGTTCATTTTTGTTGATTGAGTAAAATGAGACCTAGAAAGGCTTTATAGGTTTTTTTTTGCCTATAGGTTTTTCTCTAGCTAGACTTTGGAAATATTCTAGTACTTAAATAAGTTCGTATAGGCCGGGTGGCTAGCCCTGGTTGTCAGAGTTTTTAAGCCGAAAGAAGGCCTCTGACAAATGGTTAAAATATCAGGGGCCTACAATTTAACGTATCATCCGAGCCACGGTAGCACTCAATTGTAAATGCTTCTTGAGGTCACTCATCTGAAGACTGGCCGTGCTGAACGTTGCTTAACTTCGATGATCGCTTACAAACAAACCTAGTCAAACTATGCTATGAGCGCTAAAGCTCTTCAAAAACTATAATATGAAAATGTATGGAATAGTCGATTTTTTCGCAGTTTCTGGGTTGATCAGTAAAAGTTGCGTATAATAATGGATATGTTATTTACGTACGTTTTGGGAAAAATGAAAATCAACATCAATTTACAATGTACACGGAGCAGCAACTAGTAACAGCCTTTTAGTCCTCTGTTGGACACAAGCTTATACTTGATTGAGTCACCAATTCACCATCCATATTATCTTAGTGCAGGTTGAGGGATTCATATGCGCCATCATATTGATAATTGAGCAAAAAAATTACAAAAAAATAAATATTTTTTTTTTATAAAGGACAGGGATTTGAACCCACGACCTCTCAATCGAAAACCAAGCGTTCTTCCACCAAGCCTACATGACTAGCAACAGCATGAAACGGCCATAACTGTCACGACTCACGAGTAAACAATTGTCCTAATTCAAGGGACTTTTCAGCCTAATTAATGTAAAATCTGCGTCCAGGATTTATTTTATTGCCGTCTTTGAGAGAAATAAAGCCACCCATCTCGGCTTTCTGCTATATAATAAATTCTAGATCGTACAACTTATGGTCATCACAAATAGGTAGGTATTATATAGTTCGGCCGTTCAGAGAATGCGTTCCTGACATGTCATCTTGAAAAAATGTTTTTGGCCGATTTCTCGGAAACTATGTAAGTACTTAAGGGCAAAAGACATTAAGATCATTATTGTAGAAAATAAAATTTCGCATCTTTTGTTGCCATCAAACTTTTTTGTAAAACTTACCGTTTACGATCTACGGACCATTTAATGTTTTAAGGTCCATTTAATGAAATTTCATTAAATGGACCATAAATCGTAAACGGTAAGTTTTACAAAAAAGTTTACTGAAAACAAAAGATGCGAAATTTTATTTTCTACAATAATCTTTATGTTTTTTGCCCTTAAGTACATAGTTTCCGAGATATCGGCCAAAAACATTTTTTCAAGATGACGTGTCAGGAACGCATTCTCTGAACGGCCGAACTATAGGGTCCCGTACTCAACCAACACCATTGAAGCTCTATCGCTTAGCTACTTTTACCTGTTCTGCAGGTAAAACTAAAGTGAATATACATTTCGTAAGTATTAACTAACATTTTTCGCATGATAGTCATCAACGTCTTCATCGTGTTAGTCGTAGAACTTTCAATTTTGGACGAAGATTTCTCAAAAGACGTTTGAAAACAATGCGCGCATCCAGTGTGTCATTGTGATCTTCAATTTACAATTTAGTTAAACCATGGCAAACTAGATGTCGTTAGCATCGCACGGCTCTAGTTTCTGCATCGCGGTGATGCTACTTTTGTAACACTGAGTTTACTATTTTCTGAATTTTTACTAAAACAAGCCTACATTGGCAAAATGGAATATTTCTTTCTTCCTCACACAACCCTTAAGATATATCGATTTATCCAACGATCCAACGAATTAGTGGAAGTCACAGAACACCTGATGAAAATTTTACCTAGTACATGCCAGTATGTGACCCCTAGGTCTAATTTTTTTTTAATAAATCGATGAACCATCCAGTGGCAGTGGATGGCACCAGTCCAGTGGAATAGATTATTTAATTATTATGTTAATTTGTAGCAAACGGTACCATAAAAGTGGAATTAACTCTCGTATGTCGTATCTCGATACTTTAGCGCTAATCCTATCTTTTTGTTGATTTACAAAAAGCCAAGCGTGCTTACCTCACGCTAAGGATACTGGTTATAAGCTGAATCACACAAGTTGGCGGATGTGAAGTTAGCTACAAGCTGCGCAATAGCCAATCAACGCGCGGCCTTATGCGAGCTTCAGTCAGGATTGGATATTGCGCAGCTTGTAGCTAACTTCACATCTGTCAACTTGTATGGCGCAGCCTATAATATTGGTTTTTTTATATGGAACCCTCTATGACGAATATTTAAAACGCAAATAACCACTTATTGAATACCGTAACGAAACGAGCCGTCCAATTGCTTATTATTGAATGAAAAAGCTTAGTATTTCAGTTTCATGTTCCCACTTATCTTTTTGCTAAAATGCGCTTTCCGGTGGACAATTGCCAAGAACTGCTATCTGCATCTGCTGTCTTTGTTTCGCTTTTATTAACCGTATTGGGTTGTCTCGTTTTGGCATAGGGACTTCTCTGAATGAATGGACGTGTTCATCGTTTTGCAATACCGCCGAATCGGGAGTGAGTGGGAATAATTTTGTCTTTCAGTTTGTGATAATGAGGAGGAATGCTCTTTATCGTAATAACTAGTAGTTCTCCAAACAGTATCTCGCATCTGTTTAACTGAATTTTCATAAGCCCATTATCTCGGCTTGCTCTTAACCGGTTTTTAGTCATACTCGATCTTCTCAATCTTCCAAATGTTATGAAAATTGGTTGATAAATACTGTAAGCTTCCCTCTTTTTCGAGGTAAATTCCTTCCATTGCAAGTTACCAGCAAAGGAGAAAAACTTCTCAGAAGCAACCAGTTGCGAACATCGGTTGCATATGCGAACGAAACAAGTAATCAAAAATCACCAAAGAAAAAAAATAGGACCTACACTTGCTGTTTGACAAAAGATCACCCGTGAGTGTTTCCATTTTTAATTACAAACACCGTTGTGTGTTTCCATTTTTAATTACAATCTGGCGATTCTAATTTAAAATAGCTGAACACAATTATAAACAGAAAGTTTTAGAGCTAAATATACTCCACTCAAACCTATCAAAGATATTCAAAGATCATCGGCGTATTGTTATTGGAGTGCATTATAGACAGTGATTGTTTAACCGCGGAGAATATGAATGAAACGCACTCCCATTGATGGCGGCCAGAAATACTCAGGCTTAGATCCCGGCTACTGACTGTAGACTTACGATGATTCAGAGGAGACGCTCACAGAAATATTGTATTTTCTGTTTATCTTCATACAGGGTTATTTCTAGTCAATTAGCATCCTCTCAGGGGCTTATTATGTATATCAAAAATGACAACTTGTGTTCTACGACTTTTATTAATTCTCAAAAAAAGTTGTTGTTCCATAGAAAAATATCGTGCACCCTCGACAAAATGTATGGAAAAGCTGTTTTTTTTCAGTTTTGACAAAAGTCGCAGAACATAATTTGTTAGGTTTACAGAATAAGCCCCTGAAAAGATGCTAACTGATAAGAAATAACCCTGTAAATAGCTATAGACCTGAAGCGTGGAAGTGAAATGGAATGATCAAGAAAATAAAATGAAGGAAGTGGATTTTTTTATCCAGAATTAGAATCTCTAACTTACGATATTCGGGTACTGCGCCGTTACGCCCCGCAAGCGGTTTGCACCGCGGGGCAAATTCATATCTATTTTTAAGGTCCTCATTCGCCCCGCATTGTTTCGAGCGGGGCGAAAAGTGGCATTCAAAAATCCAAATCACATTTTTTAGCATAATTTTTATGATTATCGTATCAGCAGTAAAGCGAGACTCCACCAAAGCGGACCGCAGTAAAAAATATCTGTAGCTCGCCTGAGCTTACACGGTTCTGTCCACTCATGAATGTTGTGTGTACGGCAAAACAAATGACGATTCGTAGAACCGGACTGATTCAATCCAAATTACATTTTCTTCGCATTTTTGGTACAATTTCTAAAAATAACGTTTCCCGTATCTTTTTCAAAAAATGCTATACTTAATGTTGAAAATAAAAATGAGAGTAGGTACCTAGAGTCTGGCTTTGAATTTGAATTGATTTATATCAAAAACGTGCCCTGTCTAAATATTTGTAGCTTTACGACCGGAGATGAAGCTGGATGATTATCCGAGGGCATTTCCTACCGTCTTATTGTTCTTGTATCAACAATACAGACGCACAATAATAATTTATTTATATGCGGATCTAAATTAACCGGAGAATGTGATTCCATTTTGCGCTCCATGTTCTCTGACTCATGAACTACGAGGATTATAATTTTAGTAGAATAGTTTATAGTTTTTGCAACAAAGTAGCGCTCATAGAGTAGTTTGACTACATGTTGCTTAGCGATCACCAAAGTAAAGCAACGTTTAGTCTTTGGATGGGTGACCGCGGGTGGCATTTTCAACTGAGTACTGCCGTGGCTAGGATGACAAGTTCAAACTCATACTCAAATCATTTATTGCAACATATGAAAACATGCGGTTCTTAATTGACATGTTTTGCATAGTTATACAAAATTATGACCTTATGAGGGTATGGTAATTTTATTATTTGTATGGTAAAGATTTATTATTATGTTTTCTAAGTTATCGTAAAAAAAATGTGTAAAGTTAAATCAGGGGTTCTGGGTTATTTGAACCGTTTAGCAATGTTAGACGTATTTATACTTTTGGTAATTTTGACTGAGTGTAGCTTAATTTAGAAAGACAATTTTAAGAAGACTGGTACACTATAGAAACTAAAAAAAATATTTAAAACACTGCACTATACTCTAATACTGTTTTTTTCAAGTCCACTGATGAACATAGGCCTACCCAAAAAGAGCGATTATTTTGAATGATATAACATACTTCCTAACGGTAAGTATAAAAATAAATATCCCGTTATAAATTATCATGAACGGCATATAATCCAAGCCCGAGTTTTCCATTCCATTCAAGAGTTTGTGGCAAACAAACGAACACATAAACAAACCGACATGATTATCCAGCAGACAAGACACTCCGTACATGGTTTAACGCGTGTTTTACTTTATTAACCCATTAAACGTTTGTTTAGTTTGGAAGCTAATGCTTGAAACTATTACTAATTAGCCTTCTCCAGCCTCCTTAAATTTATCCCAGATATAAAATAGCCCACTTAGAATACTCTTCAGCCAATGTAAATGCCAAAAATCAAGGCGATCCGTTGCTTTGTTGCAGCGTGTAAGAATAAAAAACCAAATTATTGAAATTCGTGCGAGAATCCATTATATCAATGAGAAACCCGATTTTACCGGTTGCTGTCGGATAAACTCGTGTATTTAAAAAAACAAGAAACTCACATTTAGCTTAATAATAATAGTGAAGATAGACAGAAAGTAGACTAACTTAATTAAAAGGGTATTTTTGGGTATTATCGTATGTTAATGTTAAGGTTACTTACATTCTGTATTTGTAATTTAGTATTTTTTATCAGATTCTGTGAATTTCCAAAAAAAAAACAAAGCCAAATGTCCAACTTTAACGAGTTTATCTACCGTAAATAACAATATCTATATTTTTAAATTCGATATATTTAAATGTATTCAAATCATATTTAGATTTTTCAGAAACTCTAGCAACTATTTATTGATAAAAAAAGATGTCATTTTTAAATCAAAGCTTTCAAGTGAATTCGAAGTACAGTGGCCCCCCGCCTATTACAGTCGTAACTTGAAATTTACACCGCAAAAGCACAGTGAAATGGTTTTACAGAAACCGTTGTTATTTCCCACGACCCTTTATGGCTGTAATGTTTGTTTTACCCGCGTTCGGTATGAAACTTTCATAGGTTAACGTCCATTTTGAGTAGAGGTTACGTTCATTTTTAGAGTTGAGGCATTTTTTTTTCTGGAACATCTTCGCGATTCATTTGCCAAAGCGTGATATCTATTCAAAAAATTTACACTTTACAGCAGAATTAACAGCTTTTGGACGTCCTCACAACAGCATAAGCCGTAGATTATTTTAAACAGTTTTTTTGAAGTAGATACCAATGTTACTTAACCTAACATCCCTGATTATGTATCCATCAACGAGCCGAAACCGAACAATAAGTAGGTACGTATCTAAAAAAACATGGTCATTATTTTTATTTTCGCAAAATTCATTTAAAGAAACGTTTCCTATAAAAAAATGGCGTTTATATTAAACTTAGACCATAAGTATATAACTGGAATAGAATAAGAACCATAGTTTTGCAGAGTCAAAGATATTAAACGCAAAACCTTTTAAGGGCGGGTCTAGTACCTAAATTTAGACATACAACTTTTCTTCTGAGACTTTTGGAAAAACACGAAGAAAAAATCTACTTTTTCGTACAAAAAGTTCGACAACGCGCGGCAAAATGTTTGGAGAAGCGAATTTTTTGCAAATTTTTAAAATTCGTAGTACAAAAGTTGTTTGTCTAGATGTACTAGACCTGCCCTTCAAAGTTTTTGCGTCTCCTACGTGTCCTGACACGTAACGCGCACTTTTCACACAAATTCATGCAACAAAACTTTTAGGTGAACCTATTTTAATATTTTCAACTTGTTTAGTTTTCAATATGCACGATACCGTTTCTATTCCTATCAACATGTGATAGAAACATCAATTCAACAATCTCGATAAATAACAAAATAACTAAACAGCTCTCATGGCACATTATCATACGAGATTCGTATCATAATTTGACCACCAAAGAACACCTGACCATTGTTGCAAAACCAGCTTTTCTAACGTTTCTAAAATTACAACGCGTATAAAATTACTAGAAACGTAGTATAGAATCAATTTTACGACTACAAGTGTAGAGAACAAGGGGGTACAAGCGATTGAGATGTTTCACTGCCCACGCGTTGTATTGTACATTGGGAAATGTAAGGAATTCGACATACATCTGTTGCTGCAGAATTTATACACATTGGGGGAATATTGACGTTTCGCGACTTGCATTAATGTTTTGTAAAGAGGCTGAGCTTGGTTCTATAAGAAATTATATAGCTGTTATAAGAGCCTTGCCGACGTTTAATACTGTTTCGCTCGCGCAGTTTCAAATGATTGAAAATAAAAATCAGTCAATGTTTCATTTAGGTATTCAGTGCAGGTTTGTGCTGGATGCAAGCCGCTACCAACCGGTCTTGTTGGAGATCCATAAGGGAGGCCTATGTCCAGCAGTAAACGTCCTATGGCTAATGGAAGGATGGGATGGATGGTAGCACTGTTGCAAGCCGCTACCAACCGGTCTTATTGAAGCCGCTACCAACAATGCAACAAATCGACTTAGGTAATTTTTTTCATGGGTTAGTTAAGAGATAAGTAATAGCAAAGACTGACATAGGTTATTGTTGTCCCGGAAAAATAAAAGGTTCCTATGACATAGCACAAAAACCAAACGATGACGCGGAAAAATTAGTGCAGATTTATCCACATTTGAGTATAATTAGCGCTCGTAACGTAGTTTGACTTCTTTGTCAGCGGTCATCAAAGTTAAGCAACATTCGGCACAGTCAGTCTTCAGATGGGTGTTAAAGTACATCAGAGCGCTACCGTGGCTCGGACGGCACGTTAAATTATAGGGCCCGGTTGAATTAACCATAGCCATGTCAGACGTTTTCAGGCGGCTTGAAAACTGACACCAGGGCCACCCGGCCTATACGAACTTACTTAGTACATAAACTAAGCTACTCAAGGAGATTAATCTATGCTTGGTAAAATATAATTTTGAAGCTCTTAAGATATAATAGTTGTTACACGACAATTGTCATGTCGATTTGGTCGCCAATGTACGGCTTGAGTTTATAGGAATCGTGGACAAATTCCCGTGTACTTTGTATGGGACCGATTCAATGTGTTGCATAACTTGTTTAGATCAATACAAGGTAAGTATCTTGGACCAACGATGATTGTACTGCAATTCCCTACCTACATATTGAACACTTACTTCTAATAGTGAAGAGCGTATAAATCTATAATATAAAAGGCTTCCCTGCGTGACTGACTGACAGACAGCCTACAGCCCAAACCGCTAAAGATAGGAACATGAAATTTGGAACAAAGATACATGGACCACGTAATGGAGCACTAAGGACGGAATTTTGAAAAATCGACCTCTAAAGGGGTCAAACGGGCCTTTTTCGTTTGTATTTAACTTTTTATTCCCTTAACCGATTGACTTGAAACTTTGTATACATGCTACTCAAACAAAATTAAAGTTACGTTTGTTCCTGTTTTTCCGAATATTCCTTACCTAAGGGGTCAAATTGGGTCCCAAAGTTGGTGAAAAAAGCGTCTATGACACCCAACGAGCTGAACGGTTATGGATGAAATCTGGTATGGAGGAAGCACACAACATGTTTCAACACAGGAACTATTATTATCCCGGAAATTCTATGGGGATCCTTAGGGATAGCCAAAATTAATCAGTTTAGGCTACAACCCAATCCGCTAAAGATAGAGACTTCAAATTTCTAACATAGGTACAATGTACAACGTAATGAAGTACATAGGACGAAAATTTTGAAAAATCGACCTCTAACGGGGTAAAACGGGCCCTTTTCGTTTGCATTAAATTTTTGATTACCTTTACCGATTGACTTAAAACTTTGTATATATGCTTTACAAAGAAAACAAAAGTTACGTTTCTTCCTGTTTTTTCCGAATTTTCCTTATCTAAGGGGTCAGATAAGTTCTCAAAGTTGGTGAAAAAAGCATCAATAATTACATCAGACGAGCTAAACGGTTATAATGAAATCTGGTAGATATGTAGGAAGCACACATGTTTCAATACAGTTACTATTTTATCCCGGAAAATCTATAAGGTTTCTTAACAATAGCCAAAATAATCAATTATAAAGCTAAGAAAAGGGGAATGAATTCTAACGAAATTTGGTACGACGCTAGACAATAACACAAATTACCACTTGGGCTACTGCTATCCCGGAAAATTTCAGAGGGTCCTTCAGGATATCAATTTCCAAAAAAAAGGACTTAATGACTGTTCGAAAACCGATGCAATATTGTTTGAAAATAGCCAACCCTTTTAACTAATAAATGACTATTAACGTACTGGGAAAAGTCCCGGATTCCTTGTCTAACGCTAGACCAAACATCCTATATAAGCGTGAAAAATAACTTGATCGCCTTTTTTTTTAAACGTAGTGAAATATCTAGAATTAAATTGAGATAATTTAGATCCTTCAATGGTGGCAAAATGGGCCCCTAATAGTTTATGAACGATTTTATTTTGTGAGCCAATAGACTTGAGCTTAGGGTACATACGGATCAATAACTACTTACTTTACTATGGGAACTACCCTGAAAAAGCGAAAATTACCTATTCTTTACATTTTGTCGCGGGTCGATGAATTTTTTGTGTTGAACAGCTAATTTTATTTACGTGATTTCTGGGTTGGTACCATAGTAAAAGTTAGTGAAATGATGAGTATAATAGAATCCTAGAACACGCCTGTCATCTAGATGTAGGTGCGCTATGTATTTTTCAAATAAAATGTACCTTCTTGTGTGCTACTTTCGTCTGTACTTGGTCAGAGAATGTCTGAAAGTCCTACAAGTGTCTCGATCACTTTTGACCGCGTAAACGGTTATGGGCAAGATTGTCATTGGGTTCAGAATAATAGAAATTAAATTTCTAATGACTTAATGAAACATGATGAGTACTGGCCTTTTTTAGGGTTCCGTACTCAAAGGGTAAAAACGGGACCCTATTACTAAGACTTCGATGTCCGTTTGTCTGTCTATCACCGTACCGTAATAGTTGGGCAGCTGAAATTTTCACAAATGATGTATTTCTGTTGTCGCTATAACCAAAAATACTAAAAATAGAATAAAATAAATATTTAAGGGACATCAACAAACGTGATTTTTAGGAGTTTTTTTGCTCGCTATTAATAACGGCAAGAGGAATGGGCTCCCATACGTACGGAACCCTTCGTGCACGAGTCCGACTCGCACTTGGCCGATTTTTAATAGTCCACCACTGAACGTAGGCCTACCCACGAAGGGTGAAGCCATATCCATCACGCTGGCCGAGCGCGGGTTGCTGAGTTCACATACGATATCGATTTTTCTCTAAGGACGTGCCTATGCAGGTTGCTTCAATGTTTTCCATCAATGAAAAGCCAGTAGTATGAAATTCCGTACATAAGTTTCAAAGAGCTCAGTGGTCTGACCAGGATTAGGACCTGACGATTGTAATGTAGACCATGACATGCGAATGGAGTTGGATAAAATTTGGTATACGAGTGGGAAACTACAACTCAACTCATGACCGTCATATATCTCATCATAAATCGAAAAATATTCTTTTCTCGCTAAAAAAAAAAATGAGTAGGTATATTAAAATATAACTTTATTAAGTATTTATTTAATGACAAGTTATAAAATAACGCGGTCCAAACCGTGGGCTATTAATGTCAAAGAACATTTATTGTTGAACTGTGTTACATTGAGATCTTACAACTAATCACAAAAATATTGAATTATCAGTTAAGTCCAATACGGCCATAAAATAATCATTAGAACATGAAAAAAATATACAATCATTATTATTAAATTTAATTCGAATATTTTGCAATTTGTCATCTAAAAATTGTCGTACTCCATAATAAGCTTTAGATACAAGTAAATTTAAGCAAATACTGAGACAAAGCAGGCCAATCCGTGGGCTAATTATTATCCTTGCAAGTAATACGACAACGTGGGCTAAACCAAGAGCTATTATTTTAAGCAAAAAAAGTACTAAGACAACGCGGGCCAAACTGTGGGAAATAACCATTTAAAGTAAGTACTAAGAAAATGCGGACCAAACCGCGCGCCATTATCATTTTGAGCAAATACTATAACGACGCGGGCCAGACCATGGGCTATTATCATTGCAAGCAATACGACAACGCAAGCCAACCGGCAGCCTTTTATAATTTTAAGCAAGTACTAAGACAAACGCGGGTCAAACCACGGGCTATTTTCATAAGCAAGTACCTGTCTACTAAGACAACGCGGGCGAAGCCGCGGGTTTTAAGCTAGTTCAATATATTTGTGCAATAAGTACTTACCCATTTCTTCGATTTATTTTGTGGGCCTATTTGCGTGCGTTTTCATTTTGTAGAGTGCATTTTTTTCCAAAATTAAATGCTCTCATGAACACCGAAGATAAATTTTAAGTCTCTTCGCATCTGTAAAATTTTAGTTTACATTATTTCAATGTTTTCCAAGCGTCTCCAAAATATGAGGAAAATTTGTAACGTCTACTAAACTCAATTACTCGTAACTATTAACGCCTATAAAAATCACTACCTTTGAAAACTAGACGTCACCGAGGAAGTTTTCTTGTCGACAATTTTTTTCAAAAACCTATACATGGCTGAGGATAAGTATGGTAAAAATATTGCACGTAACATTTTAAGAGTTCAACTATGAAATCAACCTTGAATGCCAAAAAAATCAAACAATAACAAATCAATGAACTTTCCTCTTATTTTATAAATGAATTAAAAAATGCACTCATATAGGTACAGGGTTATCTGCTAGCCCAGTCGAAAAAGAGTGTTCAAGACCGCCTTAATGAACAACTTTTACAAAAGAAAAATTTCGAAATTTGAAAAAATTAAAATCGGTTTTTTCTATACAAAATTGTTACTCAAAATCGACATAATGAATAAATAAATAAATATTGGGGGACATCTTACACACGGTCTTTGATTCAGAACTAAGCAAAGCTCTCAAATATGGCTGCCAGAGACTGATATTACATAATTATACATATAAAGAGTACCTAAATAACACCCAGACACAGAGCAAACACCTATGTTCATCACATAAATGCTTGCTTCAAACAGAAGTTAGGTTTACGGTTTACTAACCACTGAGCCATCGAGGCAGTCGAATGAAACAGCTGTTTTTTTTTCTTAAATTCCAGGTCGGCCTCACAGTAAAAGTTATTCATAATTATGGCTAGGATCACCTCCTTTCGACTAAGTACACTACTTCTGATTAACCCTGAATAGATCAATGTGAACTGAATTATTACAGCTATTAATACCTAACTCATAAGTAACATGCTATTCCTTTGTTACAGGTACTGTACGAGCGATATATGCTAAGCAGCACATCGCGTGCGCCTGTCCCGTTGGCAAAGTTACATCTAAATTGATATAGCATTGTTAGGGGAGCAACAAGTGGAGTTAGAGCAGTGATCGCTACTACCGTTTGTCAAGTTAGGGCAGGCACGCAATGGTTTGTAATAAAAAGTTTTTTCATTTTTATTTTTAGTTTCAATAGACATGCCGACTGGTAAAACAAACATTAATAGAGGGTTCCGTACTGTATGGGAGCCCCCCTTAAATATTTATTTTATTTTAATTTTATTACTTTTAATTATATTTAATTTATTATTGAAGGGAATATAAAACTAAATATTCTGTGAAAATTTCAAGAATCTACCTGGTACCATTATTAATATAGAGCGAAAAACGTCTAAAAAATCAGGTTTGTTGTATGGGAGCCCCCCTTAAATATTTATTTTATTTTGTTTTTAGTTTGTTGTTATAGCGGCAACTGAAATACATCATGTGTGAAAATTTCAGCTGCCTAGCTATCATGGTTCATGAGATACAGCCCGGTGACAGACAGACAGACAGACGGACGGACAGACGGACATCGAAGTAATAAGGTCCCGTTTTTCCCTTTGGGTAGGTACGGAACCCTAAAAATGAAATATAATCAATCCGTCAGTATTATCAAAATATTTTGACAAGATTTTTTTTATTTTGTCAATTATACAAAACAATTGTAAGGATACGCGAGTCAAAGTTCGGGAGCCGTGGCATATGACGTCACTTTATGGTAAGTAAAAACTCTACCTAAGTGTGACGTCACGCGGAACTTTATTTTTACGTAGGTATCTATACCAGTATTAAAAAGAGAAAATACTTGATTGTTTGTTTGCAATGAATAGGCTCCGAAACTACTGAACCGATTTGAAAAATTCTTACACGGGAAGCTACACAATCCCCGGGTGTAATAGGCTATATTATATATTTTTTAAATTAGGGAGACTGCTAGTTTATTATAATCTTAATAATGTTTTGTTTAATTGACAAAATAATACGTGTCAAATATGTGACAAACTAACTCACGGACTGATTATAATTTTCGCCGTCTAGTTTTTTGATAAATAACTAAGTAAATGTCTATTGTTTAGTAAGATGAATCACTTTGACTACGGGACCAACCTCTTTTATTCGATGTTCCTATTACACCGAGTGAAATATCGACAAAAAAACATAATTTCATACAAAAAGGTTATGACAACCCTATTCAACAATGCGACCCCAAATAATAGGGGTGAAACACAAACATTTGTCTTGCGAGTGAAAGTGCCCCATTTGAGCGTGTTCAACAAGTTGTTTAAACCAAATCACTTATAGAAATGTCGTGCAATAGTTCTATCAATTGTTACCGAAAACTAGTGTTAGGTAAATGGTGCCTTTACCGTCCTAGTTTCTCTTCGGATAAAACAATCGTACCCAAGTGGTGACCATCCGTGTTACAGAACATGTACTGAAAAAAGATTGGACAACGAATATTTGTGGCAATTTGGATCGAATGGTTTGGTTGCAATAACATAGTTGCGTTTTCGATTTCGTTTTAATTTTGAACATTTAAACCACCTATATAGTTTACATCATGAACCTAGTATGTTCATGATTTAAACTAGGTCAGATCAAATTAAGACCCAGAGTCTCTTTTTGAAAACAATCTAGAGTGATCAAATTAAGACATAGAGACAAGCTTAGTCTTCCTTGACCTGGGTGAGGCTCTCGTTAGCACTCGACGTTTTATTCTTAGACTAGACGACCCGCCCCGGCTTCGCACAGGTGTATTATACATATAAACCTTCCTCTTGAATCACTCTATCCATTAAAAAATCAAAATCCGTTGCGTAGTTTTAAAGATTTAAGCATACAAACAAACAAACAGACAAAAATAGCGACTTTATTTTATACTATGTAAGGATTAATAAGTAATTGGTGTCGTTGTCAAGCGGAGCGAGACCAATAATTAATCTAAGGTTTTATACCTAAATGAAATATTGTTCATGAATAATGAAGATAATAGTTTATTATATTGATCTCAGTTAATAAAATAAAACTGTATTGTTAGTAGATAATAAATCAAATAATAAAATAGTACCCAAATACATTATACAGATGTAGAAGTGTACTCGTAAAACAAATCGTTCAAATGACGATGAAGAATTGGAAAATCTTTGATTAATTTGAATCCCATTAATTTGCTATACTTCGTGTACGCACAGGTGTATTATACATATAAAACTTCTCTTGAATCACTCTATCCATTTAAAAAAAACGAATCAAAATTCGTTGCGTAGTTTTAAAGATACGAGTAAAAGCATACTCGTACAAAGTGACATACAGCGGGAAGCGACTTTGTTTTATACTATGTATTGTTATATTGATAGTGATAGTGAAGACAGTTTAAAAAAATCACTTTTGGAAACTGTCAATGGTTATACTGCCCTTTCCCTTAAAATACAACCTAAGAACCTATTACAAATACATTCATAACTCAACTCATAACTCAAAGCGCAAAACGTAAACAATTTTGAACGAACTTCATTGTTATTGATTGATTACCATTTCGTAAAGCATCGTAAAACAACAAGTTGTGAACTTAGGGAATTGCACAATGCTTCCGAAAAGGATTATTTGTTCTTTTGGCCAGTATGATTTGCATACAGGGACGTGTACCCTATAAATGGTGGCATAACACCATTGTTTTCTGCGTGTAGACGATGGGATTGTTCATTGACCGCCCGCTGATTGGGTAGACTTGAACCAATACCACATTTTGGTATTTTTTTGTAGGATCAGTAGGTACGTATGAGAGAAAACAAATATTGAAAACAAAATGGCAAAACCGCCTTCCATCGTGTACAAATTTCGAATATTTCGCTCGAATTGTTTACATTATTGTTGATTTATCAAAAACGGCTTAGCCGATTTCAATAAAATTTTAATAGGACCAACTTGGGAGTAACTAAAAAATAATTTTTCGATTCAAACATACACAAAAAAATAGATAGATAGATAGATAATTCTTCATTAGTTTAACCACAATTACAATACAAAAAACACACGAAAAATAAATTCATTACAAAGTTATACTAAATGGCGGCCATATCGCTTCAAGCGATTTCTTCCAGGCAACCAAATACATACACACGAACATAGAACCTCCTCCTTTTTGGAAGACGATTAAAAATGCAAGTGTAGTCCCTCCGCGCGGAAGAAGTGAAACTTCGACGCAACAGTGCTTTCATACCCCCTTCTTGGTAGCGGTAAACGTTTAACGCAACCTTGTTGGAAGTCGCATTAGAAGTTTCACTTCAAAAAATGTTGTAATTTGCGAGAGCTGCGTTAGATTTGATGTGTTTAGATCACGAAAGTTATTCTGCAAGTGGCCGCCCCTAATATCTAGCCGCCCAAGGTCTGGGCATTTTCTACCTGTGGGCAAACCCGGCTCTGCGCTTGATGGTCTCTGACATGGCTGAGTGGTTGAAACAACCAGGAGTGCCAGGACCCACAATTTAATGTAACAACCGAGGTACAGTAGCGCTTAGTTGTTAATGCCACCCGCGGTCACCCATCCGAAGAATCTAACGTTATTTAACTTCGATGATCGTATGGAGAGTCGTGGTGGTCTAGTGGTAATGACACCCGCCTTAAAATCATAAGGTCGTGGGTTTAAATCCCGGTCCCGTACCAATGAATTCCTTGGAATTTATGTACGGAATTTCACATCACTGGCTTTTTGGTGAAGGAAAACATCGTGAGGCAACCTACATACGTACGTAGAAGAAATTCGATGGCGTATGTGAATCCACCCAACTGCGCTGGGCCAGCGTGGTGGATATGGCCCAATCGCCCGTCGTGGGTAGGCCTACGTCCTGCAGTGGACTAAAAGCTGGTACAGATCGCTTGGAAACACATAATAAAACTATGCTATGGACACTACAATCTCAATGATGTGTAGACTCAACATAATGTTACGAGATGGGTTCTTGGATAATCAGTTAAAACGCCGATTGTTCACTTTGCACTTTATTGCACAAAATCACAGTACACACGACACAACTGGTTCGCACAACTGTTCACACTGGCACTGATATTCACACAACTAGTCACTTCACAATCACTGGTACCGCACTTGAACACGAGATGTTTTCGCTCCGGTATAAAACGCGATAACTGCCACAAACGAAAACCATCGCCCTATTTATATCGGAATAAGGGTTCTCTAGAAATCTGTAGAATATTCGGTGCCATTGTGACTGACAAAGTAAACAAGTGTAAAGTTCGAGAAACCCTATTGTTCCTAATTATTACGAAAACACCACAAAAAATCTAACAAACAACAAACAATAGACGCGACACAAAGGCCGGTGCCGCCTGAGTCATAAAACCATAAATCTTTAGATGTAAACAACTCGCCGCCCGTAATTTACCGCGCGCGGCGCGGTTTACTGCATAACACTACCTCCTCCCAAGACATGCTCGTCCCGAGCATCGTTGCACCCGTGATATCGCGCCAATCGATCCACGTGAACTATCTTGGAGGCACCTCGATGTCCTTTCTGTATGCGGAACGTCACGTCGTTGATCTTGGTCACCACTCGGTACGGTCCATCCCATTTGGCTTGTAGCTTTGGAGACTTCCCTTTACTGCGTATGGGGTTGTGCAGCCATACCATCGAGCCTTCCTCGAACCCAGGATTGTTAGCCTTTCTGTCGTATCGGGTCTTCATTCTTTCAGATGCTTGCTGGCCATGCTCTCTAATGTGCTCATAGATGTCGTTCATCTTGTTCCGGAGGTCACTGGCGTACTCAGTTATGGGTTGTGGAGAATCCGGTGGAATGCCAGTTATTAAGTCGGCTGGTAGCCGTAATTCCCGTCCAAAATTGGCAAAAGCGGGAGTGACATTGGTGCTCTCATGAACAGCACTTCGGTATGACAACAAAAATGGCTGGATATGCTTGTCCCAATCCCGTTGTTTGCTTCCGACTACTTTTGCCAGGTATCTCTTCAGAGTTTGGTTGAATCGCTCCACCATTCCATCTGATTGCGGGTGGTAAGACGTTGTCCTTGTTTTGTGTGCACCCATTAACCGGCACGTCTCTTGAAACAGCTGAGATTCAAAATTTCTTCCTTGGTCACTGTGGATTTCCAATGGTACTCCAAATCGACAGAATACTTCATGCACCAATTTGTCTGCTATCGTCGATGCCTCTTGGTTTGGAATTGCGAAGACTTCCGGCCACTTGGTGAAGTAATCCATGACGACAAGAAAGTACTTGTTGCCACTTTCGCTCACAGGAAATGGTCCGGCTACATCCAGCGCGATTCGCTCCCATGGTGCTCCAACATTATACAGTTTTAATGCTCCTCTGCTGCGGGTATGCGGGCCTTTCACTGATGCACAGCTCGTACATTTCCGTATCCAGTCTTCTACGTCATCTCTGCAGTTGATCCAGTAAAACCTTTCTCGAATCTTTAACAGTGTCCGTTTCACACCCAGATGTCCTCCCGAAAACCCTTCGTGGTACAGCTTCAAAACTTCAGGTACTTTTGCTCTGGGTACAACCATTTGAAGATGGCATTGGTTGCCTCGAGCGTTTTCCCATTTTCGGCAGAGAACTCCCTCTTGAAGCACCAGACTATCCCATTGCGCCCAATAGCTTTTTGTCGTGACACTCATTGAAGCAATAGCACTCCAGTCTGGCTTAGGGGCATCTGATTCCATCCATTCAAGAATCGGCTTGATGTCGGCGTCTTCTTCTTGTGCAACCTGAAGGGTTTCTTTCCATTCGTCACCGATGTCAGCTTTGAGCATTCTGACGGGCACTGAATCCTTCGACTCATGTCTTGAGCAATGCTTGCAGTCCTCTGAGCATGGCCTTCTTGACAGTGCGTCCGCGTTGCCATGAGATTTTCCACTGCGATGCTCCGTGGTGAAGTCAAACTCTTGTAGTTGCTCAATCCATCTTGCCACTTGGCCTTCGGGATCCTTAAACTGTAGTAGCCACTTAAGAGCAGCGTGGTCGGTCCTCAGATGGAATTTTCGCCCGAGCAGGTACTTGCTAAAATGTCGCAATGTCTTCACCACTGCAAGTAGCTCTTTTCTGGTCACACAGTAGTTCCTTTCCGGCTTGGACAGGGATTTGCTGAAATACGCAATCACCACTTCTTGATCTCCTTTCCTTTGTGACAGTACTCCTCCAATGCCGGTGTTGCTGGCGTCAGTGTCCACGATGAACTCGTTCTCTGTGTCCGGGAAGCCAAGAATAGGCGTATTACAAAGTCGCTTCTTTAGCTCTTGAAAAGCTGCGTCGCAATTTTCATCCCAGAGGAAGGGTCGTTTTTCCTCAGTCAGCCTATGCATCGGCTTAGCGATGTCAGCAAAGTTCTTCACGAATCGTCTGTAGTAGGAGCATAAACCCAAGAATGCTCTGACTTCCGTCTTGTCTTTTGGCACAGGCCAATCCTTGACAGCACTGACTTTTCCTGGATCCGTCTGTACGCCAGCTTCGGAAATCACATGTCCCAGGAAATTCACTTGCCTCTTGAAGAAGGAACATTTCTTCGGACTCAGCTTGAGATTGGCTGCGCGAATCTTAGTCAATACTCGTTCCAGGTTTTGCAGATGGTCTTCGAAGGTTTTTCCCACAATTATGATGTCGTCCAAATAGACTAGGCATGCATCTCCAATCAGTCCCGCGAGCACTAACTCCATTAGTCTTTCGAACGTAGCGGGCGCGTTGCACAATCCAAACGGCATCACGTTGAATTGCCACAGGCCTTTTCCCGTCGAAAATGCGGTCTTCTCTTTATCTTTAGGATCTATTTCCACTTGCCAGTATCCGCTCTTCAAGTCCAGCGTAGTGAACCACTTCATACCTGTCAGTGTATCTAACGTGTCATCGATCCTCGGCAAAGGGTAGCTGTCCTTCTTCGTTACGTCGTTGAGTCGTCGATAGTCAACGCAAAACCTCATACTGCCGTCCTTCTTTTTAACTAGAACCACTGGGGAACACCACGGACTGGATGAAGGTTCTATTACACCAGTGCGCGCCATGTCTTCGATCATTGTCTCGACTTCTTTTTCTCGTGCCACTGGTATCCTTCTTGGCCGCTGTCGAATCGGTGGCACGCTTCCTGTATTTATTGTGTGCTTCACTAATCCAGTCTTCCCGTTGACGGCATCATCGAGAGCAAATATGTCAGTGTAGCGCTGCAGCATCTTCTTTGCCATCAGAAGTTCTTTGTCGGACAGGTCTTCACGGGAATCTTCCAATAGCGTTGACACGTTGTAACTCCCAGCGCAATTGTATTTCTCCTTTAGTTGTTCTTGGCATCTGCGCATCCAATCTACTTCTTCACAAGTACCAATTAGGGTTCCTCCTTTGATGAGCTGCTCCTCGTTACTTGTGTTGAGCACACGCACCACAGCAGTATTAGTAGTCCTCACCAGAGTTCGGGCCAATAACCATGGTTGATCACCTTCCGACTGTTCTATTAGCACACATCGTCGTTGATGTCCCAACTTCGGCGGTAATCTAACTGCCACAATGGTCTCCGATCTAGGTGGAAGAACTGTTCTCTGCAGACAATAAACCTTTCCTGATGTGGCGCCTTCCATGAAGATTTCTTCTCTTCCACACTTCAAGATTCCTTGGTTGACGTCTATCTCGCAATGATGTTCTCGCATGAAGTCAAGACCCAGAATGCAATCGTCGACTATATCAGCCACAATGACTTTGTGTTGGAAAGTTTTCTCACCCAACTTTAACTCCACCAGCTTCTCTCCTCGGACGGATATGTGCTGACCGGTCGCTGTCAGAAGTTGAACTGTTTTGCAGCTTTCGAAGTTCGGAAGAAAGCGCTTAGCCAGTCGGGAACTGATGACAGTGCGAGAAGCTCCTGTATCCAATGTCAGCTTGCAAGAAGTTCCATTGATGGCACCATTGATGATCAAGCTGTTCCCATCGTGAGCTTGTGAGATCAAAATCTTTGGCTTTTCTGGCCCGGATAACACTCGCCATTTTCCGCTTTCTTCAGCAGGTCGTTTATTCCTCCATAGTGAATGCGTTGCCTCGCGATCCTTCCGTTCTTCCAATAGTCGATCGTCCCTGGGTCGGCATGGCTTTGGGCAATTCTGCCATAAATGGCCTCTCTCTTCACAGTTGTAGCATCTTGGACCAAACCTCGTACGATGTGACGCTTCTTTAACTTCCTTTATGTGTTGAACATCTCTCGCTGGATTTCGTACTGCTTCCACTTCCAAGGCTTGGGCCAAAGCTTCCTTCAGTGTTTTATGATGCCCGAGTTTCACTGCAGTTCTTACTTCGAAGTCTGCTATCCCGTTAGAAAATGCTTCCACTAGATGCTCGTCGTTGGGTAACGGTGCTGACTGATAAGCCTTCCGGAACAGTTTCTCCACTTCGACAGCCCACTGCTGAAGACTTTCGTTGCGACGTTGCACCCTGTTCTTTAACTGCGCTCTGTACACACGCTCCAGGTGCTCATCACCATAGCGACTCTCCAACATTTCCATTAATTTATCGTAGGTCACTTCCTTGCCCACGGCATCAAGAATACTCAGGGCTTCGTCGCGAAGGCTCATGATGAGGGCGTTCTTGGCTTGGTCCTTGTTCCATCCATTAGTCTGAACGGCGGCGTCGAATTGAATTTTGTAGGCCGACCATGATGATGTTCCGTCGAAAGGCGTCACTTTAATCTTCTGTGAGGCTGGCGAGAAGGTTATAGATGCAGCGGTTCCGCCTCCAGACTTGATAACGTTGAGGGCTATCCTCACATCGGCGATTTGTGCTTCCGCTTCAACAATACGGGATTCGTGCTCCCTTACGCTGATATCAAGCTGCTTGACCGTGTCCTTGACCTCTTTTATCTCTTTGCCCAAAGTCGTCTGCAAACTTGAAAGCAGTTCTTCTTTTTGACGAGCCTGTTCTTCTCTGTTGCGGTCCAATTTTTCTTCTAGCTGGCGAGTCTGTTCTTCCTTGTTGCGATCCAATTTTTCTTCCAGCTTGCTGTTGTTGCGGTCCAACATTGACTGCAACATCGACATCATTGCAGCCATGTCAAATGCCGCAGGGGTAGCTGGTGCAGCAGCAGGTGCCACAGCAGGTGCTCTTGGGTTCCTGGAGTCGTCGTTGGTTGCCTCGGACTCGCTGCCTTCCATTAACAGCGAATTATTTCCGAAGCGTCGCTGGTCAACCTCCTCCTGGCGGCGCTCCTGCTCCTCTAGTCGGCGCGCTTCCTCCTGTCGGCGCTGACTCCGTGTACGGGGCGTCTCGTCGTCGTACGGAGTAACCGGCATTTTCAATTATCCACCCTTCTGACACCAAATGTTACGAGATGGGTTCTTGGATAATCAGTTAAAACGCCGATTGTTCACTTTGCACTTTATTGCACAAAATCACAGTACACACGACACAACTGGTTCGCACAACTGTTCACACTGGCACTGATATTCACACAACTAGTCACTTCACAATCACTGGTACCGCACTTGAACACGAGATGTTTTCGCTCCGGTATAAAACGCGATAACTGCCACAAACGAAAACCATCGCCCTATTTATATCGGAATAAGGGTTCTCTAGAAATCTGTAGAATATTCGGTGCCATTGTGACTGACAAAGTAAACAAGTGTAAAGTTCGAGAAACCCTATTGTTCCTAATTATTACGAAAACACCACAAAAAATCTAACAAACAACAAACAATAGACGCGACACAAAGGCCGGTGCCGCCTGAGTCATAAAACCATAAATCTTTAGATGTAAACAACTCGCCGCCCGTAATTTACCGCGCGCGGCGCGGTTTACTGCATAACAATATTCATTTGTAAGCATCTTAAAATAGCTAAATATACCTGATATTAATAGCGCTGTAAAATGAAACAAAGTATGAATTAATGCGAACTGACAAAAGACGGGATGGTTCGACGAGGAACAAAACAAGATGAAGTACGTCGCGAAAAGAAAATAATGAGTGCTCGATGCTAGGCTGCATTCACACTGCGACTACACAAAAAATATTAAAGAACCCGTGTTCCTATAGACCGACCGCTTAACTCGCGTATTGCCTGCGCGGAAGAAGGGAGCGGGGGGAGATGTTACCGGGTGGGTGAGAGGGGTACGTACCACCGCGTTTTGTCACTGTTGTTACCGTTATTAGGCGATACGCGTGTTAATCGGGCGGCCTAGGTATATCAAGTTTTATCAAGATTCGCTGAAAAATGCGAGCTGTAGACTTCGAGCAAATACATATAAAGTGATATATTAAGTGTCAATCGTGCAAAAAAGTGTCTGAACCAAAACCCTGCCCAAGTTTGTCGTAAGGCGATTGCAAGCCAATTACAACGCCGATGGCAAAGTGCTCGGGTACAAGCACTAATTAGGTGACAAAATGTCGATATGAGAGAAAACGGGCCATTATGAATTATTTAACGAGAATTTCTAAGTCGGTATGTATGATGGCGCTCGGACATTTTTTTACTACTTTCATTTAGGGACTGTGGCTCTGTAGATATTTGCTCGAAGCCTGTAGAGAAGAATCAAGATCGGGACTGATAAAAGTAAAATTGTGTAGTAAAATGATTGTCAGAATAGCGCAACAAAATATGACTAAAAGACAAGATGGATTTATGAGGAACAAAACAAGATCGAGTACATCGCGAAAAGAAAATGATGATTCCTTGGTGTTAGGCTGCATTCACACGGCGAATTTATGTAACAACAGCACTTCAGTGGGCTTCAAGTTCATTGTAACTTCATGCAATTAACTTGAAGCCCACTCGAAAATACTACAGGAATGTGCCTACAGGAATTGACAAACGTCTTTTTCAGCTTAAAGGCCCCTTTTATGAAGTCAATTAATATTATTTTTAACCCCCGACGCAAAAGAGGGGTGTTTTAAGTTTGACATGTCTGTTTGTCTGTCTGTCTGTCTGTGGCATCATAGCGCCCGAACCACTGAACCGATTTCAGTTTAGTTTTTTTTTGATGAAAGGAGACTTAATCGAGAGTGTTCTTAGCTAAGTTTTATAAAAATCGATTGAGCCGTTTAAGAGTTATGGTGGGTTAAAGTGGGGATGGAAGAAACAAAATTCTACAAATGTTTGTTGAAGTGTTTTTGTGTCGGGGGTTTTTTAAATTTTTAATTTAATTATGTTATTATCAAAAAATTTGAGTCTCTCCGCGCGGAAGAAGTGAAACTTCGACGCAACAGTGCTTTCATACCCCCTTCATAGCTTTAAACGTTTAACGCAACCTTGTTGGCAGTCGCATTAGAAGTTTCACTTCAAAAACATATCTGAAAAATGTTTTTGTTCATACTTACGCAGGTTATCTCACGATATATTTCTTTCATTGAAAAACCGGTGTGACCACACCATAACAATATACATACTTAGTTCAGTTAAGTTTTGCCGAATCGATAAAACAAATTTGTTTTTAATATATATTTTCCAGAATAAGTATCTATGTCTATTTTTATTTAATCTCTTCTTCTTATTTGCTCATTCCCACGTTAGGTGGGGTCGGCTCTCCTAATGAGCCTGCTCCAGGACAATTGGCCCTCCCCCCCGAGTGGGTTCCCGCCTTGTCGTGGCGGGGGGTTTAGTAGCCAGGTCTCGCCAGCCTGGTGAACCAAGAGGAACCCGAGGTGGGGCCGGCCTCTCCGGGTCTTGGGCCTCGACAAGCCCGTGCGGAGGCTGGCCAGTAGGTCGCTAGTCGACTGAGGTGGACTGCGGTGTCGAGCTCGTCGCGATACCGCGGCCGAGCCCATCGAGGCGGGGGCGGCGACGGGATGGACGGGCGGCGAGTGTGCCGCTGTCTATCCGTCCTGCCAGCGGCCCTAACGGGTGCCGCCAACGTGTTGGCGGAGGCGGTGGGGCTGCAGGGGAAGAGGAGTGTCGGTATCGCGACGGCCGCTCTCCCTATCCTCTGCAGCCGTAGTGGCAGGCGCGGGGCCACTTTAATTGACCCGTTGCATCGGGACCAGGGCTGTCGGACACGGGTGCTGTCTGACGCCCAGTGCTGGTTGGTCCCAGGAGGTGGACGACGATGTGTCTGGTGTTCGGCACATCGTTTTCTGGCGGGAGCCGAAGCTCCGTGGTGGGGCCCGGTTGGGCCAGCGCTGTCGGGTGCCGCGGAGGAGTGCGCAAGCGTGCCCGTAGCCCCGACACCAAGCGCAGTGGCGGAACACCCAGGGGTTTTGGTGGGTATACTGTCCAGTTGGCAGGACTCCCACATAACGGTGCGGTGGTATCTATAAAAGATTTCCCCTGGTAAAAAAAAAAAAAAAAGACCATTGGCCCTGGGTTGTCTCTTGGTCTAAATTGGCATTTTTAAGTGTTTGGGACATACTCGTTTACATTTAATCAAAATAATTTATTTTTTGTTTCGAATTTGGTCAAAATAGCAAAATTAATCAGTCGCAAAATTTAAAATAAGAATATGCAACTGGTCCGTGTGTCCAAGCCCTATGGATGCGCTCGCGCAGACCGGACGCGCCGATTGTGCGCGCGAGTGAGCGCCGGAAACATACACATTTCGCGCCAAAACGCTACAGGAGACATATTACTTCCATCACGTAAAATATCGCTGAAATATTATCGCCATTTTTTTGTAAATATTTAAGGATTATCCAAGCGCGTTACGAGGTGGCGTCGAGCACAAGACGTATAGGTAGCAAGAGTTTTTATATATTTTTTTTTTTTTTGCTTTATAATAAAACTAGCTTTTACCCGCGGCTTCGCCCGCGTTATATTTTGATTTAGGCTTATGTTTATGTCGGCTGCGAAAGCTAACCTAACTGACAAACATCAAAATACCTTAGATTAGAGGAATGCTTTTGTTGGTTAAGTTACGGTTGGAGTGTAGATACAACCTCCCGTGTATTCCCGCCTTGTCGTGTCGGGGAAGGTCTGAGGCAGCTGAAAAGGCGGCGCTCGAAATCTCCCTCTTCTTTGGGTCTTTGCCCCCAAGGCAGCTTAGAGGCTGGCACTCGAGGTTCAGCCGCTTTTAACTAAAGCAGCTGAGAGGATGGCCGGTAGGTTGCGTGCCTTATGAGGAGTGTCGCAACTGAGGCGGGCTGCATTGCCGCTCTTGCGACGCTGCAGCCGAGGATTAGGGGCCGCGGTGGAATGGAACTGGTGGTGTGGGTAACGTCACCTACCCTACCTTCCGCTAGGCCGTAAACGTTTTGGCAGACGCAGTGGGGCTGCAGGGGAAGAGAAGTGTCGGTATCGCGATGGCCGTTCTCACTGCCTTCTGCAGTTGAAGAGGCAGGCGCTGGGCTACTATGACTGACCCGTTTCACTGGGACCAGGGCTTTGGAATGCTGTCCGACGCTCAGTGCTGGTTAGTCCCGAGTGGTGGATGACAATGTGTCTTGTGCTCCGAAACACTTTGTCATTATGGCGGGAGCGCAAGCTCCGTTATGGAGACCGAGTCTGGGCTAGCGCTGTTGAGTGGCGCGAAGGAGTGCGAAAAATATAGGAACGTCCTAAACTTGCCATGACAGGTTATTTCTGGCGCTTAGACGGCTGCTACCGCGGCCCGCTCACTTATTTTTGTCCTATCCTACGGGAACTGTTAAAGTTTTTGGGATGAAAAGTGGCCTATGTCACTTTTCGGGCTGCAGTGCCGCTCTTGCGACGCTGCAGCCGAGGATTAGGGGCCGCGGTAGGATGGAACTGGTAATGTGGGTGCCGCCAACTACCCTACCTTCCGCCAGGCCATCAACGTGTTGGCAGACGCAGTGTGGCTGCAGGGGAAGAGAAGTGTCGGTATCGCGATGGCTGTTCTCACTGCCCTCTGCAGTTGAAGAGGCAGGCGCTGGGCTACTATGACAGATCCGTTGCACTGGGACCAGGGCGTTGGAATGTTGTCCGACGCTCAGTGCTGGTTAGGCCCGAGTGGTGGATGACGATGTGTCTTGTGCTCCGAAACACTCCGTCATTATGGCGGGAGCGCAAGCTCCGTTATGGAGCCCGAGTCTGGGCTAGCGCTGTTGAGTACCGCGAAGGAGTGCGAAAAATGTAGGAACGTCCTAAACTTGCCATGACAGGTTATTTCTGGCGCTTAGACGGGTGCTACCGCGGCCCGCTCACTTAGTTTTTAGGGTTCCGTACCCAAAGGGTAAAAACGGGAACCTATTACTAAGACTTCGATGTCCGTCTGTTCGTCTGTCTGTCTGTCACCGGGCTGTATCTCATGAACCGTGATAGCTAGGCAGCTGAAATTTTCACAGATGATGAATTTCTGTTGCCGCTATAACAACAAATACTAAAAATAGAATAAAATAAATATTTAAAGGGGGCTCCCATACAACAAACGTGATTTTTAGGAGTTTTTTTGCTCGCTGTTAATAACGGCAAGAGGAATGGGGCTCCCATACGGCACGGAACCCTTCGTGCGCGAGTCCGACTCGCACTTGGCCGATTATTATCCTATCCTACGGGAACTGTTAAAGTTTTTGCAATAAAAAGTGGCCTATGTCACTTTTCGTCTTTCAAACTATATTCATGCAATAAGCCAGGGCAAGTTGCTCCGTTGCTGAGAAAAAAATATTGTTAAGTCCTACGGGAACCACAATTTTTTCGGGATGGAAAGTATCCTATGTCACTTTCCGTCTTCCAAACTATGCCCACCCCAAATATCAAGTCAATCTGTTGCTCCATTGCTGAGAAACAGTTGTTGTCCTATCCCATGGGAATCACAAATTTTCTCGAGATAAAAAAGTATCCTATTATCAATTTCTGTCTTTTAAACCATAGGTATCCATACCAAAAATCAGGTCAATCTTTTGCTCCGTTGCTGCGTCAAAGAGGAACAAACCAACAAACTTTTCGGATTGATAATATTAAAGTATGATGATTCTGTACCATAAAGGTAGAATAAAGAAACATGTTAAACCTCTAATGATAGAAGATTTAAAAATATTTTTAATGTCAGACAAAATGACGGCCTGGTATTAAACGTCATAGTAACATGTAGCATGCAGAGGGAAAATAACATTTTATCCAATTTTAATGTCAGTTGTCATTTTCAATCCATACTTTATTTCCTCTTCAAGGGGATATAATGGTGGAAAAACAATTTGTCCCCGTGCCATGCTACTTGTGATTTATAAAAGTCTGCAGACAATGTCACCTGTCATCTAATTACGTTTAGCTGTGACGTTTCGTTAGTCCATATTAGCGTCATAGAGGAATTAATCACTTAGCGTCTTTGTGATAGTGGCGACAGTTTCGCTTTCGATGGTTTTTGTCCTGTCCTACAGGAACTATGCAATTTTTCGGGATAAAAAGTATCCTAAAGCTCCTTCCGCCTTTTAAACTATGTCCATGCCAAAAATCAAGTCAATCCGTTGCTCCGTTGGTGCGTGAAAGAGTAACAAACCAACAAACCAACAAACTTTTCGGATTTATAATATTAGTAAGGATTGGTAAAAAACTTTTTTAAATTGTATTTGACTGAGTCTGTAAATGATTTTGTATGTTTTGTAATTTGTTTAGATTTGACATTATTGTATTGACATTTCGAAAATTGAATAAATTTACTTTTTTTTTTCAAATTTAGGTTTGACTAATTGTATAATAAGCAAGTTAAAAAAAAAAAAAAATTTAGGTTTTACTTAAAATCGTAGGGCCTTCGCCTGGAAGATTTCATTATGTACATACGTTGCGCCCCACGATTTAATTTTTGAGAAACAATTTTTAGCTTTTAGTACATAAAACCGTTTTAAAAAAGTTTTTTACCAATTTTATTTAGTCATCTAACCTATAGTCCCAAATCTATCTTTCATCATGGGACCAACTCCTAATTTGAAAAATAACAACAAGTTTATGTTCGCATTTGCCAACAATGGTTGCTAGCGCATGTTCGAAGCTCGTTAATCAAGTCAACTCCAAACGCAGCGCAAAATAGTAATATATCTGCTACCATAAAATAATATCGCAACAATATCATCCGCGTGCGCATAACATTTATGAATTATTGTGGTCTATTCTAAGACGGGTGCGTAAATATCTACTAGAGACATGAAGTAGGTAGTTATAGGCCGAATCATACAACTCGGCGGATGTGAAGTTAGCTACGGTGCGCGAAACCCAATCAACGCGCAGCTTTATGTGAGCTTCAGTCAGGATTGGATATTGCGCAGCTTGTAGCTAACTTCACATCTGTCGACGTGTATAATTCGGTCTATACTAGTAGTTCTCGGAACAGTAGACCTCGCAATACATATCTTTAAGTCAGTCTTCATAAGCCTAAATCCCGACTCGCTTTTGACCGATTTGGTCCATACTTACAATATTTTTTTAGGCTTAGGATTCAGATACTAAGCAATCTAGCCAATACATATTATAGAAATCAGGTAATAAATAGCCGACACCAAATTTCCCCTCTTTTTGAGGGAAATCGAGGGGCGATTCACAAATAATAATGAAGTTCAGCTTAACATTTTCATTTTGCGATTTCGGGTTTGATCTCATGCATATTATGATCTCATAAGTATAGTACCTAAAAGTTATTACAAAGTAAAAAGTTATTCATCTTGATGTACTCAAGTCGCTAAAATCAAATGTACCAAGAAAATGCAAAAAATTCTCTCCGGCGGGGAATCGAACCCCGGTCTCCCGCGTGACAGGCGGGGATACTGACCACTATACTACCGAAGATGATGATAAGTGTGTCGAAATAGTGCATCATGATAAGCGTCAAATAAATGCACAGTTTCTTGATAAGAACTTTTGGTTTTATCAATCAAAATAATAAAAAAAAAATGATAACGATAGGTACATTACGTTGCATGTAAATATGCCGTTTAAAACATCAAATCACACATTATGATGATAACGTTTCGATAAGTTTTGTTATCAACCTTTTTAAACCGACTTCCAAAAAGGAGGAGGATCTATAATTGTCTGTATGTTTTTTTTGTGTATGTTCATAGATATTTTCGCCAGTTGTGAACAGATTCAAATTAGTATTTTTGTACTAAAACGTAGATATCCCTTCTCCCGAGGTCGTCCCAACGATTAAATTTAAATTTTAACGAAACCGAATCGAATATGCTTTTAAACAATCTACTATAATATAAGAATAATAAATAAATGTACATAAATTCGAGGGAACCATTCGAATTTTGTACACGATGGAAGTTGGTTTAGCCATTTTGGCGAAAAAATATTTTACTTAGTGTCTAAAGTAGATACTCTCGGCTAATCCAGCTAATTTGACAGTAGATATTTCGATCTTGCGTTTCTCCTATGAGAAAAAAGTAACGTATATTTACTTAAGTGAAATTACACATAATGTCGCTGTCGAAGAAAATACAATATTTTCTGCTTAAAATAACTTAAAACACTTGCCCTAGAACTCCATCCTCACTTACTTTAAATACACCCATTATACTACACCACCAACTTAAAACTCAACAACGGATCAATTTCAAAACTAAAATAAACAATACCGGGTTTTTTCAACCCTACTTCGATTATGCGATAGTAGCGCTGCCATTCAACGTTTTACATAACTTGGGCTAAGTAAATAATTAATACTCAGGTCTGAGAATCTGATCTCTTTGACAGAAGCATCCGTTTTATGTCTGACTTATGGACCCGAAGTCAATTGTCAGCTAAATCGGACTAAAATAAGCTATAATAAAATAAAGTGAATACTAGGAAAGATTGAGTTGTAGTGAGAGCTAAGCAAGAAATATTTTAGTCATATTAGGTGCAATTTTAAAGGCTTTTTGACACCTCTAATTATGTTTTTTAAGTGTTGATCTCCTTGTCTAATAGACCCATTGACTTGGCATTATTTATGTTTTAAACATTTTGATGAATAGACCGCAATCAAAATTACAACTATATTTTTAATTAGTTTAAAAATTGAGAGATTTAAAAAGGATTAGACAGAGGTAGCACAGAACAGAAAGGAATAGAAGGAATCCTATAACTCTGACTATGAAATAGTTTCATTCAAAGGTCTGTCCAATTCATAGTATGAATTGGAGAGACCTTTGCCCAGCAGTGGGACAGTAACTGCAAATTAAAAAAAAATGTCAAATTAAGCCTTCAAAATTGAGCGCATTGTATTAAATAGTAATTTACTAATACTCGTAGGTAGGTACTAATCTTGCGTTGTGTTTCGATCACCAGAATAATTTCAAATATCTTAAGTAGGTACTTAGTTACTTGTGAAAAAATTGATTTCACCGAGCTATAAAGATTGTTATGATGATAACTAGGTGGCATGATAATGATTTGCTGTAAAAATATTTCGTTCTTTATTAGCCTAGAAACTACACACGAGCAATATTAACATAGCAGATGAATTACCTAAACCATTTAGTCCACTTTTAATGACGGTTATTAATGTCTGACATATTTTTTCAATGGCAACCCATACATTGTTTCCTTTTCGAGGGGACAGAGTCACAGAGCTATTACAACTATAGTTCGGCCGTTCAGAGAATGCGTTCCTGATACGTCATCTTGAAAAAATGTTTTTGGCCGATATCTAGGAAACTATGTAAATCGTGTTACAAAAAAGTTTACTGGAAACAAAAGATGCAAAATTTCATTTTCTACAATAATGATTTTGATGTTTTTTGCCCTTAAGTACATAGTTTCCGAGATATCGGCCAAAAACATTTTTTCAAGATGACGTGTCAGGAACGCATTCTCCGAACGGCCGAACTATAGAGAGATGGCGCTGTTGTCGCATAACGCAAATCTCAACCACAAAAATGTATGGAAAATCTTGCCCAAGGCTGTTAAAACTGTCATATATGTTGTGGAATTTGACACTACTGAAAAACACTGCAACTAGCCACTGAATCGAGATATTTTTCATGACTCTTTCTATTACATTCCATATTAAATCATTGCATCTCTTTCTTTCTTTTCTCGATCGACCACATTATCCCTCTGAAATCTCTGTGAATAAAGTAGACAGATATTTTTTTTAATTCAACATGACACTAAACTTAGTGGTATAGTATACAGTATAACATGACACTTAGTAGTATTATTATACAGGGTTATTTCTAATCAATTAGCATCCTCTTAGGGGCTTATTCTGTACGTCAAAGCGAACTACTGTTGTTTTGCAACTTTTGTCAGATCTCAAAAAAAAATCAGCTGTTGCATACATTTTGTCGCGGGTGAACGATATTTTTCTGTGGAACAACAACAATTTTTTTTTTTTGATTTTTGGCGAAAGTCACAGTACAAAAGTTGTTAGTTTTGATGTACAGAATAAGCTCCTAAAAGGATGCTAATTGATTAGAAATAACCCTGTATAGTCTAGCTAAATAAACTTTTTGAAAGCTTCAGCAGTCCAGCACATCTTTCAGTACATCTCAGTCCTATCGAAAAAAGGAGCTTAGCCGAACCAAGGCGAGGTTCAAGGCGAAACAAGACATTAAATTACGCCGACTCGCATTGTTGTTTTACATGACAAACTGTCACTCGACAGTGCGCTTGAGATTGGCATTAATTGTACGAGAAATTGTTTGTGGAATGTTGATTAGTAAAAAAAATTCGAGACTTTGAACAAGATACGTAGATAGATATAGGTACTCTTTATTGATCACACCATTTAATTGCCAATAAGTAATAAAGAAGCTTAAAACTAGCGCTACAAGTGGCGGCCTTATCGCTTAAAGCGGTTTCTTCCCGGCAACCTTGGGTTGAAGAGAATACAATAGGATGTAGGGGGAGGCACGGTCACGGTACTGTACCTGTCTTTTAACGGTCCAGTACTGAACATAGGCCTACCTAAGAAAAGCGATGATGGCTCAGTGCGGATTAGCCCAAGCAAGGCGAGGTTGAATGCAAAACAAGACATTATTAAATTATGCGAGTATTGTTGTTTAACATCACAAACTGTCACTCGACAGTGCGCTTGAGATTGACATTAATTGTACGAGAAATTATGTGAAATGTCGATTAGGAAAAAAAGTTTCGGGATTAAGAATAAAAGGGGTTTAAGTCTTTGTACTGTACTGTATCAATTTTGTAGTAGTCTACTGCAGAACATAGGCCTACCCAAGAAGAGCGACGCTGGCCCAGTGTGGATAAGTCTTAAATTCGAGCAAATATCTACAGAGCCACAGAGTACCTAAGTGAAAGTAGTAAAAAAAATGTCCGAGCGCCGTCATACATACCGACCTAGATTTTTACATTAAATAGTTCACAATCAGCCGTTTTCTCGAATCTCGACGGTATGTCACCTAATTAGTGGTTGTGACTGAGCACTTTGGCATTGCACGGTGTTGTAGTCGGCTTACAATCGCCCGACTAACTAAAAAGCCTGCTACGTAGCTTGGGCAGGGTTTTAGCTCGGACACTTTTTATGCACGATTGTAACTCTACAGATATTTGATCGAGGGAAGGGAAGATGTAATTAGTGCATATACTCACTTAGGGGCGTTAGTATGAGTTTACAATACAGAAATAAAAACTACAGTGGTACAGGTTTCCGTGTGGTTCTATAGGTGTATGTACATTTTTGTACAGGATCCCTACCAGAAACGAGGTAGAACCAACAAAAACGTATGGAGCCATACAAAAACGAATATAATCGGTACTTAGGTAACTATGAAAACTCATACAAAAGCTTCTTATGTAATAATAGTTCATATAGCTTTTGAGAGTATAATTTGAAGAAATAAAATAAAGTACTTGCTCGACATGTCAAAATACAGTGAATGTCATTTACATTTACATAGACCAAACTCTTTGATTAGCTAATTTTTAGTGTTCCGTACCCAAAGGATAAAAACGAGACCTTATTACTAAGACTTCGATGTCCGTTTGTCCGTCCGTCTGTCTGTCACCGGGCTGTATCCCACGAACCGTGATAGCTAGGGAGCTGAAATTTTTACAAATGATATATTTCTGTTGCCGCTATAACAACAAATACTAAAAACATTTTAAATTAAAAATTTAAGGGGTGCTCCCATACAACCAACGTGATTTTTAGGAATTGTTTGCTCGCTATTAATAACGGCAAGAGAAACAGAGAACGGAACCCTTCATGCGCAAGTCCGACTCGCACTTGGCCGATTTTTTTGGCCGCTGCACTGAACGTTTCTCCGAATTTCTGAGCGCTAACCAGCATTGATGACATAAGTAGGTATTAATTTTTTTTACGTATATTTGAAATCTTTTTAAAAAGGAGATAATGCAAAATGGGCTCAGACTAGGTACAGTAGCTCAAAAAATCCGTTAAATTATTATAAATAAATGCGCAGAGTAAAACAACCGCGTCAAATGTTTAATTTATGAGTAATTTCACATTTTCCAATTTGATTTTTGTTCAGTCATTGAATTACTGTCAATTTGGTCACATGTAACCTTAATACCCGAATACACGAAATTACTTTTAATGGACACTGTTATTGTAAAAAATAACGGGAAAATCATTTTCCGAAAGAAACAAAGCAAATTATGAAATACTGTACCCTTTAGTGGCCCAATTTCTATGCATATTTGCAATATCTCCTTTAGAACGAAATGAGTTTTAAATTCTTTCCAAGTCTATCGAAATTATGACTAGTTAGTACATGATCATTTATTGCATAAATACTCATCTTGTATTAATTATAAATCAATCCGATACAATGAATTAGCCAAAATGTCAAATGGTACCTAATAATAGGTAGATACTAATCAAATAACAAGTACCTACAATGTACAAATACAAATCAATACAATGCAATGTAGATACGTAGCAGTTTTAGGCATATATTCTGTCTCCACTTCCAAACGGTCTTGTTACCGATCCATAGAGGAGGACTATGTCCAACAGTAGACAAAAGATGTCTGATATTGACAATGACGATTATGTGCTATAACTGCGAATTTTAGTACTACGGAAGATGCCTTACATCCAGTTCCTACCGTTTGTAGTCAGAAAGGACCACCTGAAGACAACGGAAACAATAACAATGAACAGTTCAGATACATACAAGTTTAGTTATACTCGATACCGCGAAATAGTGCCTTAGTTCGCTATTGTTGCTTGGACTTACACGATATAGGACATGACACGACACTGCTGCCTACTTACTGTCCACCAGCCTTTTTGACCGACGAACCAAACCGGAGGAGGTACTCAATTCGAAGCGTATTTTTTTCATGTATAACGCATAACATTTTTCATAGTAGTCCGATTTCAATTCTTTTTATTGGAATGAGTATACATACTTCGAAATTGGTCCCATTAAAATTTTATTGAAATAGGCTGAGCCATTTTTGATAAATCAACAATAATGTGAAAAATGCTACATCGATTCGTACGAAATATTCGCGAATTCTGTACACGGGTGAAGTCGGTCATGCTATTTTTTGCAAAAAACAATTATAGTCCTCTGCTGGAAGTAAACAAATGCGCCGCCTGCTTACGGAGCTCCTTTAGTGTGATGCCTCTTCCTATTTTTAGGGTTCCCTACACAAAGGTTAAACGGGACTCTATTACTAAGACTTCGTTGTCCGTCTATCTGTCACCAGGATGTATCTCACGAACCGTATTAGTTAGACAGTTGACATTTTGCTGCTAAAACAACAAATACATACTTAAAACAGAATGAAATTAAAATTGGCTCCCATACGACTAACGTGTTTTTTTTTTTCAATTTTGCCCGATATTAATTGCTGCAACAGGTATACCGACGCTTGAAATGGGGCTAAGGGTGGTCATACGCCATCCCATACGGTACAGAATCTCTTTGCGCCAGTTCTGCTCGCACTTAACTGATTTTTTTGACACACAATTCAGTTTAAAATGACCGTACTTCACAGAATATTTTTTACTTATTTACTTATAGCATTTTTTTTTTCAAAATTTGTGTAAAGACCGTACCACATTTTGTATCAATTTACCTCAGTTTGTTTTTCAACCACCTAGGGATCGCCTATTAATAACTTGAGCCTAAAAAGGTGGGGAAGGGTTCGAAAATAAACAAAAGTAGGTAAGTATATATTCACCTAATGACGTATCACCAAAAGGGAGGAAAGAGTTAAAACGTTGCTAAATCTCGTGATTAATAGACGATCATTATTTTTCCTGCCATTTCTTGTCCTACATTTTATAAGTGCACGCATTGTGAGGACACTCAGAAACATTAGTATCGCCACTCGTGTTTACTGCGGCAGCCCCATCTTCAGTCGATAGGGTTGATACTACATTTTATCGTGAAAATAGCAGACAGAATATTAGATTTCATTCAAGGTTATATGCATGGAGTACCTATAGGTACGTACTTATACTAAGTGAATTATAATTTAAGACCATCATTATTACTTATGTGAAGTAGGCCCAGATGCTCACGGCCTAGCACTAAAAGGGACATCTCAAGACCTCTTTGAAATAACCTTTATATTCTTTGACGTGACAACGTCTTATAATTCGATGGAGCCGGCTGCACGCACGAAACGAAAAAACATGACTCATGCGGCGTTACCTCGCTCTGAGGCGTTCCATGTAAGGCTTGAAGTGCAAGCGAGAGCGCGGAACGAGCGAGACAAAGAAGCACAATCGGAAGACGTTGTCACGTTCAACTATCGTCAGTAAACCGCCATTACAGACAACCATTTTTTTTTTTAATTTTAAGTAGTACATTTACAAAAGCATACATAAATAGCTTTTCAATATTCTCCCATTGCGAAATCACTCAAATGAAGACAAATCATTGTTTTTGTATGAAAAAAAAAAGGCACGGAAAACAGGTCGTCAATTCAGACTATTTTAGTAATCAGACTAAGGACTCAACTGCGACACGTGGAAAAAACAGTCGTACACAATTTTTTTGTTCACTTTCGACTTCAGGTTACATCGAACACAATACCTAAATATTGTACTTTTACATCTAACATAGGTACTTCAATTTTCTACGACACTATAAAAGGCCGTGTAAAACCCTGTTTACATATACTTAGTCTGAAACCAAATAAAAAAATCAAGACAGAACGTTGTGAACAGACAAGTGAAGCCAGTTTTTATACATGTGGTGAGTGCATCGGTGTTGCGCCGCCATAGTTCGGCTGACGAGCCAAGGCGTAGTTTACTTGTACGCATATGTGTGTAGACTTAAATATCTATTTTATCATATTTCAGTGTTTTTTTTATTTGAGCGGTGTTGCCACCCCTAGCCCCAAACGCAGTTCACAAAAGCAACAATGCAGTCTTGTTTGACAAGTCCAGAAGTGAAGACGTTTTATAGTTAGGTCGGTCTGAAAGCTTCTTTCATCGTCAGACGGCGGGAATTGGATGTTTATGTCTCTACTGAACGTTTGTTGTTCCTAGGATCCGTGTTTACGAAGTATTTGTTGGTACGAGCTTGGTTTAATGTCATTTTGAATAAGTACTGCTCTGGACTGATATATGGAGTTGAGAAGAATTGTGTCACTAGAAATTATCTTATATGTACCAATACTAGCGGACCCGCTGCACCGCCATCTTCCGGGCTGATTTGTGAATCTAAACCATGCAAGGCGCCACCGAAACACATACAAAAAACATTTAAATTGGTCCAGCCGTTTAGGAATAGTTCAGTGACATACACACGCACAGTAGAATTATTTGTATATATAAAGAAAAGTACCATCTCGGGAAATAGACAAAGAGTATTTCCACCAATTTATATTCTAGGAGAAAAATTCCACTGACGAAAAAATATATACCTACCTAAATATCTATAAAGAACCTGCGTACTGAGTTTCGTCAAACATTGTTGAAAAATGCAACTTGTAAAGCAACATTCAAACTAATATATACGGACATATGAAAGAAAATTCGCTTTGAACACGTAACTCGCTAGATCGAGCGTTTCGAATCCACAGTTCTCATACGAACAGCCAGAATGTAGAACTTTGCCTGGGACTTTATCTTACCGCTAAAGTACAACGTGGGTGTCTTCAAATCCCGAGTACCTAAACAGGTATCTTCTATAGGTAAGCGTGCTATACCCTAGACCGCATATCAGCTTAACATCGGGCAGTAGTAGACTGTAGTCAAACGCAAACCCTTACGAAATAAAAAAATAAAAACTCAATTAGTGCATGTTTGTTTAGACTAATTTTTCAGAATTGTTTGTTTCAGAATGCTATGTCAAGGTATGTTATAAACAGATAACTATAATTTCTATCGCTACCTACAACAAATCATTTTAATACCCACCAACGACCGTAAAGTTTTTAACAAAAATACACATCTTGACAATAAATAATAAAAAAAACAATATTAATAAATAAAACAGTGGCCAAAATACATAAGCCATTAGGAGCGCCGCCGGTCTAGTGGCTCCACTTTAATTGGTAGTAAATTATAATAATTAACTTCTGTGCCCACCCCGCCCGTTTAAGTGCCCGTAGATATGATTATTACATCGAGGAAAAATCTAGATGATTTATAATTTGACGAAAAATAGGGTTATTATCATACCAATAGTTAATTTTTAAGTAGGCATGCTATTTACGATTTTATAAATGAGATAAATTAAATCAATTTAGTGGAAACAAAAAATATTTAAAGCGATGCGCTCCCTTGTTCATAATGCGTACCGCCAGAGACTGGAATGCCCTACCCCCGTCACTATTTTTTAAAAATTACTTACCTACCTACAATCAGCATAATAATTTTATTTATCTTCAAGACCAGAGTGGATAAGTATTTCTAGGTCTGCATACTCCATCTTCGGCTACAACATCGCTTTCTATCTGGCAAGTTAGTGGATAAATGTCAAAAAAATAATTATTATGTGTAAAACAATCTTAAATGCGCTGCGCGATTAGGCACCATCATAAATTTAATAGCAACGTAATAAGTGTTCTCTTTATCGAATGCCTAAAGTGAAAAAGAAACAGAAATGTAATAACTAGTTATTATAATTAAGATGACGCCTTCATAATTGGGTCTATTGCTAATGTAACAAGATATCCAGTGTTCCGTAAAAACTACTACTCAAAATTAGGTTTACGATAATGCGCGATAGATTTTTGTACAAAATTTAAGTAATTTTGTTATGACTATCGCAACGAGTGCTAAGCTTTTGATGCATTTGGAAAAGTGTGGGAGATTTAATGGATCCGTAGAAGATCCATAGTTATAGACATAGCCCAGTAGATTGGCAAGTTGAAATGGCAGAGGGCAAGGCACTTATGCGCGTTGGGGTCAAAAAGTTCTCGAGAAGAGCGTATACTTACGAGGTAGATAGATGATCTCATCAAGACTGCAGAATCACACTGGATAGAAGGTGTTTCCAACCGGTCGTATTGGATTTCCATAGGGAAAGCTTATGTTCAGCAGTTGACGTCATACGGCTGATGAATGGACGGGGGAGATTGAAACTCACCAGCCCTCCTCCCTTTTGGCAATGCCCGTGGGTACTAAGTTTTACTATTACGATTACTGCTTTTATATTGCTTTTCAATTACAATGTAAGTCAAAATTAATCCACGACAGGTCTTCTTCTTCTTATTTTCAGCCATAGGACGTCCACTGCTGGACATAGGCCTCCCCTAACGATCTTCAATAAGACAGGTTGTTAGCAGCTTGCATCCAGCCCGAGCCTGCGGTCTTGATGAGTTCATCCGTCCACCTAGTGGGTGGACGTCCTACGCTTCGCTTGCCGGTACGTGGTCTCCACTCAAGAACTTTACGAACCCATCGGTCATCAGTCCACGACAGGTGTACTCTTATAAACAAGAACTGACTTCAATTGAGCATTGCTATGCGCAAATTAATTCTGTGTAATTTTTTTCTCACTTACAATGTAAGCTTAGTTCTTCCAGCTTTAATTACGCCCAGTAAGTACAGGTGCATAGCCAAGGCATAGCCGAGCTAAATGATTTACAACTGCAATGTATTCTGGGCTCGCTCGCTGCACGACATTTGCGATCATACGGAACACTTTTGTCTCATTCATAACGTGTTTTGTTCTACATGTATGCAGTATATGGCAAAATTTCAGACAATCGAGAAATAATAGTTCTATTTTTTTTACACACAACCCCTTTGTTTCATTCATAAAGTGTAGGTACCTATAACTTGTTTTACATGCAATTTGGTAAGGTTATTAATATAAAATCTTTGTTAAGAATCATAGGCCTGTCTGTGGAGTGTGGGTATTAAATCAATAAAAATAACACAATCTTAAACTCTCAAGTCAGAACAAACAATAAAATGGTTACATGCCATTACCACGAATGGTTATTAGGTCAAATCCATGACGCTCCAATGGGGTTTGGTGGTTTTACATAGGTCATCAAGTTAATTATCCTACTATATTAATACGGGACTTACCGCGCAATAAATCATGAGATATACATTAGTTAAATACCTTTTTTTCGCCTGACGTTTCAACCAAGTTGCATTGGTCGTGGTCACGGGCAGACTTAATGCGGCACCGTATGACTCAAATTGACATTGTCACCACGACACACCACACTGACAGTGTCTGTAAAAGTCTTAATGCCTACCCTACACCACGCAGTTTACATTTGTTGACTACAGGATTCCACGACACTAATATTTTGAAACCATTGAAAGTTTATATCAAGTTCCTTCTACGGGCGTACGCAGGTTGCCTCACGATGTTTTCCTTAACCGCATATCCGTACGAACGTATGTCCGTACCCGCCAATACCCGAATCAAATTGTTAGTCAAATGTCCATCGTCGCCTCTGTTAATTTTGCGTGTACTACATCATTGTCTACTATTAATAACAATGGATTACATCCACATTGAGAACAGCTGCCAATGCAGTTATGATGAACGAGGGTTGCACTTGCACCTATGTTCGTATCTAGGTTGCAAGCGTTTGTCTCTTGGATCTATTTACGGTTTAGCTGATTACTTTTTTTGGAGACAATGTAGGAGCAAGCGCAGCGTAGGACGCCTACCGACTAGGTGGAGTGATGATATAATTAAGACTACAGTTACGCGCTGAACCCAAGCCGCTTGCAACCGGTCTTTGAATTGGAAATCCATAAAGGATAGGCCTCCTTGACGGGGATGGATGGAGAATATGACAATTCTCAAGTGAGAAGTGAATAAAGAATATTTCATTGCGAATAAAGAATGTAAGGGAATAAAGAATGTTTCATACGAGTAAGTACCTACATTCATTTTGTCGATTCCGAGTTCAAACTGATTCGACCCGAATGTCGATTCAGAGTCAATTTTTTAAGGAACAGATGATTTATTTTCTCGAATAGGGTTGACATATAGTAAAAGTTGTTCATAATGATGGTCTGATTCACCTCCTTTCAGCTTAGTAGGTATAAGTATCAGTTCTAGATAACCCTAAATATAAACAATGCAGAAAAGATCGGTTTTACAGTTACCTAGTCACTATATACTACCCGACACTTGGCTGATTTTTGTTTATTTAATTAAAAATCGGTCAAATACGAGTTGGGTTCGACACTAAGGGTTCCGTACCGTATGGGAGTCCTTTAGTCCCATTTCAAGCATAAAGCATGTTGCCAATATTAATATATCGAGCAAAACCGGAAAAAAAACAGGTTATTTGTATGGGAGCCCCCCTTCAAATATTTATTTTATTTATTGTTATAAGGGCAACAGAAATACACTACCGGTAAAAATTTCAGATTTCTAGCTATCACGGTTCATGAGACACATCCTGGTGACAGACGGACAGATGGACGGACAGCGGAATCTTAGTAATAGGGTCACGTTTTTACTATTTGGGTGGGTACCCAAATAGTAAAAACTATAAAATTATTAAATTGTTAATTTTAAAATCGTTTTATACCAGAAAACTAAAAAATGTTTTTAAAAACAGCGCTAACAGAAATAACCTACAGTAATATATAAATAGCTAACTCTACATTTAGGGATTTAGGTATGATGTGTTACAAAAACATTCCTTTATGAGCGTACACAAAGTGTCTCTTAATTTCGCCTTCCGCAGGATGGCTTTACAAAGTTTCATCTACTGTGTACGGACAGCAACACAATTTAATAAAAAATAAGAAGTGGCCAATAAGGGGAGAACGCTAATCTTACACAAAATAATAATAGCGAAGAGTGATTTCAAATAGCGAAGAGTGATTTAAATCTGGAACTCATGGGCACCAATCAGTACCTACATACTTTCTAGTGAAGGAAAACATCGTGAGGCAACAATCGATTTGCTCTAAATGGCTTTATATTAGGTACCTCAATATTTTGATGGAGTTTGTGAAATTAAGGCTTGTACCTATAGTCAGAAGATCTAATATCTTTTTGACAGTGCAAACCATGTTATAAACGCACCTTAGCGACATTTTACTCTCATGATTTTTTTTCGTAGGATTTAGGTAAGTACCTACTTCATATCTCTATTGTTTTTTTTTTTTGAATATCCAAAATGTTTCTTTTAAAAATATATTTTGTTCCGTAGTATTGAATCGATTCCTGAAAATTGCAGTGACTACAGAAATTGGATAGATAAGTACTTTAGGTCGTGACTGTTGGCTTAAGTCGGTTTAATTGGAGATCCATTGGGGAGGCCTATGTCCATCAGTGGACGTCCTATGGCTGATGTATGGATGGGTGGTATTTATTTATTTTATTTTATTTATTCATCAAAGGTTATAGCAACATTACAGTTAACACCAAGTCGATGCTGCCCTTACCAAACAATGCAATGCAATGCAATGGTATGAAGCAGGTTGTTTATATTTAAATAATTATATTACTATCGCTACTTTAGGAGGGTGGCACACAAAGAGCCGCTGCTCTTTCCTCGGTGCTTCTTCCCAGTTTTTACTTTTTGGTTCCTCCCTGTCCCTCCCTGTGTCCAACGATGCGAAGACATTTTTGTTTTTTATTTCAGTTTATTTGTTTTCGTTTTACATTTATTTATGTATGGCTGTTTTTGTCAATGATGTATTTCTAGGTATACTCGTATAAGTATTTAGTTGTGCTTGAAACCTTATTTTTGTTGTACTTAATATAGTAAAGCTAATCACGTACTAGTAGTAACAACGGTAATTCATTTACCGTTCTTACAACTGGTAGTAAGATTGGTAGTAACACTGGTAATAAACCTAAATTACAAAGTTAAGTATCTGAAGTAAGTAGGTATTCACATCTGCTTAACATCAGGCAGTATGTAGTCAAATCAAACCCAAACCCCATCAAAAAATAGATACGAGTAAAAAATTAGTTACCTAAGATAGATTTTAGTTTACAGTGATGTTCATACTTCTTAGTCATGAGTTTATTTTTACAACTAAGACGAACCTACCTAAGTAAGTATACATCTTAGAAACGTAATAAAACTTTATACCAAATTCCTACCACAAAAAGTGTAGTAAGTAGGTACCTACTAAGCCGAAAAAAGTAGATTAAGATCAAAATTAGGAACAACTTTTACTGTGAGGTCAACCCGAAATAATACAAAAATATCATCATCTAAATTCATCAACATGAAGAACATTAACAGGTCGTTCTATCCTAAGTAGCTATTCCTATTATTCATTTTCTTCAAAAGTTTGTTCCACACAAGGTTATAGATACCTCTTGGAACATCTGATTTAAATACACAATTATCTGTATAGACAGTATTATTGTCACAACACAAATTAGTATGTATCTCATGGTATCAAACATGCCTTACTAAGAATAAAAGACTAAATAAGTACCTACATGTAAGATTGTAAGTACCTATACATAAACAAATTCTCTCTAATTAAAGAGCTATTAACCATTATTAGCAAGAAACCTCTATACCCTCTTATTATACGCCTGAAAAGCCTTTCACAACAAAATATCAAGACGTTGGTACAAAAGACGACCTATCTGTTCACATAAAGACGCACAAGAAAAGGGAACAAAACGTGTATAGGAGCAAGACTAAACATTTCCAAGACGCTGCCTCAAGGGGGTAACAGTGGCATGAGAAGGGGGGTAACTACCCTTAACATACGTCACCAACTTGTTTTTATATCCTACACACGCAAATACCAACCTTATTTATATATCAATACAAAAGTGTAGAGCGGAATAAAAATGTGGGTAGAAGTAAAATTGTAACACAATGTCCAGTCACAAATGATCTCTCGATTGCATTGCGGGACTCCTTGTTGCGTTGGTTTTGGATTGGATGAAGGGGGCGCGGGAGGTCTAGTTAAGCTGGTTGATAACGTTTTGTGTGGAGGACACTCGTTTAGTTGAAATGGGGCAAAACTCTTGCCGCGAAAGGCATGAGAATGTAGAGGATGTTAGTTCAAAAGATCAAATACGTTTATGGTTGGAATGTTAGTTTTGTTTGGTACAATCTCGATGGAATGGTTTTTTGGGTCATTTATTTAGTATTGACCTAAATATTGTTGACATTTAAAACATCGAAAAAATTTGAGTATAAAACCCCTGGACGTATTTTTATTTTGTCATTCAAACAAAAAAACAGCAACGTTTGTCTTTGAGTCGAGTCAAAGTTTGGGATCGGGGGCTCATGACGTCACTTTGTAGTGAAAAGTCGACCATACCGTGACGTCACGCGGTAATGTAACGAGCACAGAGATAAGTACCAGGGGGATAACCAGATTTTTCTAACTCGTGCCATAATAAATCGATGTATCACTTTCAGATTTTCTCGATTGACTAGATTGTTCCTCTGGTAGGTAAGTAGGTATCTCTGTGGTAACGGGCTATATTACTTCTTAATTTTAATTTAATTTAAAAAAGAAGTAATGTGTCGAATGGATTATGATTTAAAAATTCTTTATTTTAAGAAAAATACTAGACTAAATTACATATTATTTAGCGTTTAGCCTATGGGTACGTTCCGGTTGCCTTGAAACTTCGTAAAAGGCCGGAAAGTACGAATCTCTCACAGTGAGTACAGGGATTGTCATAGACACCTCAAGACACCTGTCACAGTAGGTAAGCATCCGGTTCACCTGTCACTTCTAATGAACGCCAAACTGAGTAGAGTAGAGCAAATGAGTCTCCATCGTTGGTTGAGCGAAAAACAAGCGAGAAAAGAAGCGCCTCTACATCGAGTTTGCAATTTATTTTTTCATCTGTCTAGATGTTAGTTTCTGCTTCACGCGTACCTATAGGTCGTATTTTTCCACGAATCTTGATGAAACTTGGTAAATTAGAAACGATTTTTATTGGAATCATTTCATTGTATAGGTAAAGAAGAAACAATTTCCGGTAGGTAGGTACCTACTTAGATCTATTTATCAGCCGATTTTGATATATTTTTGGCAAAATCTTTTAATGACAAAATACTAACCAGACTTAGGTATGACTATGAACCAAATGTTTTATGATTTGTTTTTTGTTTATGTACCTATTGTAGGTCTAATTTACCCTCTTATTTTTGCTAAAACAAATTTCTGTATAAATAGGTATAGATCAAAAGCTGGTCCAGATATCTATAGAATCATGAAGATTTCGTTCCGGAAGTACCTACCTACGCAGGTACCTAAGTACTTATTAATGAACTTACTTTTCTACTTAGACGGTGTAGTATAAAAAATGTAAACTATTTTCATACATATCTACAAAAGTGATTAACTGCTTGGTTAACTGTTTTATTTTCAGGATGCAAGCGTCTAGCGTATAAATAGGAATCCTATTAACGCCGCTGCTAGTGTCAAGTTAGTCTAAATATAGAGCAAGAAAGTCGAGGAATTTTACTCTATTGACGAAGCATTAGCTAAGTATACTTACATATACGATATTTAGGTATATGTTTTAAACTAATATACATAACATACCTAGTACAATCCTTACTAATATTATAAATGCGAAAGTAACTCTGTCTGTCTGTCTGTCTGTCTGTCTGTCGCGCTTTCACGCTAAAACTACTGAACCGATTTGAATGAAATTTGGTACACAGATAGTCTAGAGCCTAAGAAAGGACATAGGCTACTTTTTGATTCGAAAAAATAGTTTTAAAGGGTTAAAAAGGGGGGATGAAAACGCATTGGCTAGAATCTTAGAAGAAAAAACTTAAGTATTTTCTACCATGACAAATGGTAATTTGCATCTTGACTTTCCAAATTACATTCTCTATGCCCAATGCCCATTCAAGGCTGCTCAAGTTGCAAATGTCAACGTCATTCAATCTTTTCCTGTAAAATTTAGAGAAGGTTACATGTATTTTTTCAGTTTAATTACGTAGTTTTCATTCTAACAGGTATGCCTACAAAACGCAAATCGAATCTAGCACGTAGTTCTAGCGGTGCTCGCGTAAAGAAAATTGCTAGAAGCCAAGAGTCGAATTTTAGATGCTGAGCGTCACGCAGCGCAGCTCAGAGAACTGCTGAGATTTAAGGAGAAAGTCAAGCGCGGCGACTTTTAGATGCTGAGCATCACGCAGCGCAAATAACTGCTGAGACTTAAGAGCAAAAAAACAAGCGCGTCGAATTTTAGATGCTAAGCGTTAGACGTTAAGCAGAAATTGCATAGTTCCTGTAGGACAGGACAAAAACTATCGAAAGCAAAACTGTCGCCACTATCGCAAAGACGCTAAGTGATTAATTCCTCTATGTATGGATTAACGAAACGTCACAGCGAAACGTAATTAGATGACAGGTGACAATATTGTCTGCAGACTTTTATAAATCACAGGTAGCATGGCAAGGGGACAAATTGTTTTTCCACCATCATATCCCATTGAAGAGGAAATAAAGTATGGATTGAAAATAACAACTGACATTAAAATTGGATAAAATGTTTTTTCCCTCTGCATGCCATATATTACTATGACGTTTAATACCAGGCCGTCATTTTGTCTGACATTAAAAATATTTTTAAATCTACTATCATTAGAGGTTTAAAATGTTTCTTTATTCTACCTTTATGGTACAGAATCATCATATCTACTTTAATATTATCAATCCGAAAAGTTTGTAGGTTTGTTCCTCTTTGACGCAGCAACGGAGCAAAAGATTGACTTGATTTTTGGTATGGATACCTATGGGTTAAAGGACAGAAAGTTAGCCGTGTCAGAGACCTTCAGGCGGCCAAAAAACTCTGACACCAGGGCTAGCCACCCGGCCTATAAGAACTTACTTACTTACTTTAAGGACAAAAAGTGATAATAGGATACTTCTTTATCCCGAGAAAATTCGTGATTCCCATGGGATAGGACAATAACTGTTTCTCAGCAATGGAGCAACGGATTGACTTGATATTTGGGGTGGGCATAGTTTGGAAGACGGAAAGTGACATAGGATACTTTCCATCCCGAAAAAATTGTGGTTCCCGTAGGACTTAACAATAATTTTTTCTCAGCAACGGATCAACTTGCCTTGGCTTATTGCATGAATATAGTTTGAAAGACGAAAAGTGACATAGGCCACTTTTTATCGCAAAAACTTTAACAGTTCCCGTAGGATAGGATAAAAACTAAGTGAGCGGGCTGCGGTAGCAGCCGTTTAAGCGCCAGAAATAACCTGTCATGGCAAGTTTAGGACGTTCCTACATTTTTCGCACTCCTTCGCGGCACTCAACAGCGCTAGCCCAGACTCGGGCTCCATAACGGAGCTTGCGCTCTCGCCATAATGACGGAGTGTTTCGGAGCACAAGACACATCGTCATCCACCACTCGGGACTAACCAGTACTGAACGTCAGACAGCATTCCAACGCCCTGGTCCCAGTGCAACGGGTCAATCATAGTAGCCCAGCGCCTGCCTCTTCAACTGCAGAGGGCAGTGAGAACGGCCATCGCGATACCGACACCTCTCTTCCCCTGCAGCCCCACTGCGTCTGCCAACAGGTTGACGGCCTAGCGGAAGGTAGGGTAGGTGGCGGCACCCACACAACCAGTTCCATCCCACCGCAGCCCCTAATCCTCGGCTGCAGCGTCGCAAGAGCGGCACTGCAGCCCGCCTCAAAAGCAACACTCCTCATAAGGCAGGCAACCTACCGGCCATACTCTCAGCTGCTTTAGTTAAAAGCGGCTGAACAACGAGTGCCGGCCTCTAAGCTGCCTTGGGAGAAAGACCCAAAGAAGAGGGAGACTTCGAGCGCCGCCTTTTCAGCTGCCTTAGACCTCCCCCGCCACGACAAGGCGGGAATACACAGGGGGGTTGTATATACACTCCAACCGTAACTTAACCAACAAAAGCATTCCTCTAAGGTATTTGATGTTTGTCGCTTAGGTTAGGTTTCGCAGCCGACATAAACATTGGCCAAAATCAAAATATAACGCGGGCGAAGCCGCGGGTAAAAGCTAGTAATTCATATTGCACATAATGAGACATTTCTAGTCGATCAAATTACTATTTTATAGATGACCAAATTTGGCAACAAAAGAAACCAGTCTGGCCATAAATTAAAAAAAAGCAAACTTCTAATTTGAATTCAAAACGCATTTAAGGCGATGCATTACGACGTGATCTTTTCGAAATTTTAAATATAGAACAATCACGCTCGCCAATCCGACAATAGATCTGCCTCGCATTCCAATTCGGTGCGCTATTGTGTAACGGCGCGCTGTGATTGGCCGACTGGCACAATGGATGACGCCCACATCACAATACCCTATTGTCGTGGCCACCGGAACGAAAGCACCGCCCAGAGTTTATACTGCGGAAAATTGGAAGGAAAATAATAGACATGACAACGTAGGTTATGCTTGCCTAGTACCTGCTTACGTAACAGTTTTATTCTTAGTAAAATGGTGAGAGACAAATCGATATCTAAAACAATAAAATGGGATCAGAACTTGTTTCTGAAAACTTCAGGATCAAACAGAACAGCTGAATGAAAAAAAAAGACTACGGTTTGTTTTTACTTTTACAATTCGCATAGAAATATAACTTAAGTATCAAAATATTGGATTTCGAGCTTCTAGCAAATATCTATAGAGTCACAATCGCGCAAAAAAAATGTCCGAGCCAAAACCCTGCTCAAGCTACGTAGTGGGCAGGCTTTTTAGTTAGTCGATATGCGACTACAACGCCGCGGGATGCCGAAGTGCTCGGATACAAGCACTAATTAGGTGACATAGCGTCGAGATTCAAGAAAACGGGTATGACGGCGCTTGGTTTTTTTTTACTACTTTAACTTAGGGACTGTGGCTCTGTAGATATTTGCTCGAAGGTTTCGAGCGTTTTTTTTTTTTTAGAGAATCGAGTTTATATTTACTTTAGCGCTCGTATGTACATTTTTCTAGTAAGTTCTCAATTTAAAATAACTAAAATGTTCTTAGGGCAATATTATCTTTGTGCAAAGAACCATTTCAATAAAAAATATAAGTATTAAGTGTAGAAGATTTTTTTCTATTCAATGTTGGTCTCCGAAAAAAGTCACCAAAAATGTCAAAGTGTAACGAACAAAATCCAATCAGTAATGGAAGCCGATATTTTAAAAGCAGCCAAAACACATTAGAATGAACGCGGGATGGCAATAAATTTCTTTTACTGAAAAAAATCGCTCCCACTTAACTGCCCGAATGGTAATGGCTACTTAAGTGCTTATGTCTTTTTTCCGTTGAAGCTACGTTATTTTTCTTTTTTGGGGTTCCGTGAAAATGTTGTAAAAATCTCTTGACACATACCTACCTATGTTTATTACGATAGGTAGATACCTACACCTACTATTATTGTGACTTTTTCTTAATTCTACGAATACTGATTCTGATACTTTATCGAACACCAGAAAGTTGAATAAACTATGAAAACAAATGGAACTTATACGAGTAGATAGTGTAATAACCGGCGGCCATATTGCTAATAAGCAATTTCTTAAAGTGACTGTGTTCGGAGTGTTCAAGAATATCTACTGTAGGTACTGCAACGGCCTTTTTAATTTGATTGAATTTAAACATTTTACTTGCGGGATAATATAAATTGCATATCAAATAAATAATCGCCTATCAATACATACTCATCATTTATATTCTTTTATACATCAAATAACTTACTTCACTACAAATAAACTAAATGTTTAACAAAATTCAAACTGTAGATAATTCGAAATTTTACATCAATATGACATTACTTTTTTCCTCATAATGTAATACAGTTAAATTTATTTTTGTACAAAAATACTACATACATAGCATAAATACTGACTGCACAGCAAATTTTTCATTATTAAATGAAATTAGATTAGGTGTGATACAAAAAATAGGTTAGGTTATGTTAGAACATGACAAAACAACGCACGAGCCGAGCGATCGAAGCGAGCGTGCCGCGGCAGCGGCCGGCGAAGTGCCAGAAGCGACTGTGATTAATAAAATGCTGTTTTTTTTTTAGAAAAACTGCTGTAAATAACATAAAAATAGAAGCTATATTTAAAAGAAAAAGAATTAACAGGTATAATGTGCATTAAGATTCTTAGCTGTGCATTGATGAAAAAGCTTTTGCTTTAGGAAAAATCGCTGTACGCTGCGAAAATAAATTGTAGTGTGTTTAGTGATATTTTGAGTTGAATATTATGCTGTGCAATCAGTAATTTTGATGGGAATTTGGAATCTTATTGCATAGAAAAAGGATATTTTTTGATTTGCGTTTAAATACTACCCTTTACTTACTTTATATTTTACATCGTAATTTCCGAAAAATTTAAAAATTAGACTGGAAATGTCTCAAATATGCTAAAATGAGATTGGACTTTGACTTCATAATAAATGTAGGTAAATATCATATTAACCACATTTCTAATAGACCACTATTGGACATAAAATTAGTCTCAAATGATTTATTGACTTCACAATGACATTCCCTTAATTTACCTACCTCTTAAGTACCAACCAACCAAGTTGCCATTGTAAGTTTGCCGGGAAGAGATCGCTTTAAGCGATAAGGCTGCCAATTTATGTCACTAGTTTTCAAGACTTTTTATTTGTGTATATTTATTTTCAAATGATTTATTGACTTCATAATGACATTCCCTTAATTTACCTACCTCTTAAGTACCAACCAACCAAGTTGCCATTGCAAGTTTGCCGGGAAGAGATCGCTTTAAGCGATCAATTTATGTCACTAGTTTTCAAGACTTTTTATTTGTGTATATTATTGGGTATCTTTGGTGTAAACAATAAATAGTTTAAACAAATAATTATCCATTTTTTGGCATCGGGAACCCATTGCATGATTTTATTCGAATTTGGCTATATTTTTTTCGTATAAGTAAGTACCTTAAAATCTAAGTAAAACGTGGAACGGTCATCATCAGAGCCTGTAAATAAGTATCTCTTTTGGGTAATATTGTAGGGGCGGCACAAATGAGTATTAGTTCACCTAATGGACCATTTGGGCGTTTTAAAGAGATTTTTATGCTGAAATGCGTTGAAGTTAAAGTTTAATTTATGTTGGCTATATTTGGTTGTGAAGTATAAAAAGTATAAGTACGTACTCTATTCATAGATACGTACCTATACTCTATCTATACCCTGGTAGAGGTTTGAGTCTAAACCTGCACGCCTCTCTACTACCAAGTTTTCTTTAGCTCGGAACTGAAATGATATTGAAACTTTTTACCTATGTCTATTGCCGTAAGCCCTGTACCTACAATACTTACTTTCGATTACACCGTACCTCCCTATAGTCCAGTCATTTGGTTTAAAAAAAGGCGGTTACCTGAAAAGTTTTCCGGAACTTTACCGAGGTTTGAAAATGGGTTATTTTATAAATTAAAATAGATATTCTCGTTTTAAAATTTACCTAATTTGCCACATCGTATCAATGCTACTTAAATAAAATAAACAAATATTAGAGGACTCCTTACACACTGTCTTTGACCCCAAACTAAGCAAACCTTGTGATATGTCTGTCGAAGACTGATAAACTACATTTACATACTTTTAAACACATACTTAGATAGATTATACCTAAATAACACCCAGACACAGAGCCAAGACCTATTTTCATCACATAAATTGCTTTGCTATAGGTATTGGAAAAATTGTAGTTTCTTGACGATATCTCCTTTCTGACTCATTTTGCAATCAAAACATCTACAGAATAAAATTACATTTTTACTAACTTACAATTTAGGTATGTATACCTAATATACCAATAACCTATGTATTCACAACTTTTTTCGAAGGATCAATTTCTATTCGGTATTTAAATAGGTACCTATTTGCTTTCTTATAACATGACGTAGAGAAATCCATTTAACTTAATTCCTGGTCAAAACTCATGCGCAGTTTAAATATCTAAAGAATCCGAAATTAATTACACAATTTACGGTCTTCTTATCGTTTCCGACATAGGTCGAGAGAAAATGCTTCCATTGATTATTCGGGTACAGTAAGCTTCACAAACATCTGATCCATGATCTGAATATATCCATCACTAACCGTCCATTCCGGCTTCGCCCGGATACAAATGAATTATAGCTATAAACCTTCCAGAAGAAATGTTCTAAACGAAAGTGAAAGCCGGATTGAAATCTGTTGTGTAATTTGGAAGATATAAGCGAATACACAGGCACACAGAAATAACGGTTTTGTTTTATACTATGTAATGATATCCATCCGTGTCGAGACATTAAGAAAGCAAACATCTCTAAAATGGTCTGAAACGTAACTGAAAGCGTATTGTACAGGTTTACCATGTACTTAACTATTTTTATACAGAGTGAGTAGGTACCTAATTAAAACAACACCAAATTATATGGCAAAATACGAACCGCAGTTTTGTGTTGTGAAACAAAATGTGATTGACTGACCGCACCTTGAACGGGGACGGCCTGACAATACCTAACAGGAATAATCAAAATATTGAACTACCTTGAATGGCCAATCCTTTTATACCAGGTCAAAATCGTTTAGATTAAAGTAATCCCGTCAAAACACAGGAAAGAACTCCTGTCGGTGACTATGGCCACTTAGGTGGCGCTCGTAGCATAGTTTGATTAGGTGTTTGTCAGCGATCACCGAAATTAAGCAACGTTCCGCACGGTCAGTATTTGGATGGGTGACCGCGGGTGGCATTTTCCAACTGAGCGCTACCTTGGCTCGGATGACACGTTAAATTGTAGTTCCCGGTTGTTCTAACCGTTTAGCCAAGTCAGAGGCCTACATGCGGCTTTAAAACTCTCTCACTAAGGCTACGCTAGCTACCCGGCCTATACACCACTTAAGTGAATTTACTGTCCATAATGAAAATGGAAGAAAATAACGGATTATGAGATACAGCCTGGTGACAGACAGACGGACAGCGGAGTCTTAGTATAATAGGGTCCCGTTTTTACCATTTGGGTACGGAACCCTAAAAAACTTTAGTTATGTAATATATTTCTGCAGCTGACTGTACTTGTTATCTAACCAGCATTCGTTAAGTCCCCGCGGGTCATCTCCACCTGAACGGCAATTTAATGCTGATAACGCATGATAAGATAGCAGCGGTTATCTATGTCTTTGGTTTTAGTGCCAGAATGGCGTAGCACGTATAATGTGGGCATAAAATAGAGTATAGCTACCTACCTAGATATATAACTTCGTATGAGTCAGGTAGCTAACCTGGTTTAATAGCTTTTAATTCGTCTAAAGGCCTTTCATGTAGGTGAGTACCTACGCGGTCAAGACAATCGGGACTTACCGGAATTTAAAGTGTCATCCTAGCCACTGCAGTTGAAAATGCTAGGTACCCGCGGTTATTCTTCCGAAGACTGACCGTGTTGAAAGTCGCTTAACTTCGGTAATCGCTGACAAAAACCACCGTCTTACCATAACAGTTTAACGCACGCTTTAGAGACTATTTAACAGCACAAATTGCTCAGTTAAACAGTGCTTTAAGCGTGTTTAAATCTATTGTGGTGAGGCGGCTAGTCTCTATCAGGGCTACATAGTAACGTTATGCCGCGGCCACACATTGGCTTTGTTGGCTACAAATTACATTCTTGGTTCCAACACTCCAATCTGTGTATCGGTCTTGGACTGATATTAATTGTCCAACATCCATCCAAGACCGATCCACAAAGCCAAAGTGTGGCCCTAGATTTCGCCATTAGCTGTAGAAGAATGGCAGAGACCAGAGATCAGAGACCAGTATAAAAGAAGCCAGCAATTTGTAGCCGCCTGAAGGTCTGTGACTTGACTTAATGGGTTAATCAACCGGGACCTACAATTTTCTTCGGGCTTTCAGCCGGCTTAAAGCTCTGACGCCAACGTTAGCTACCCGCCTATACGAACTTACTTACTTACTTAATCGCTATGAGCGCTACACAGTTACTATAGCCATTAGCTTAAGAAGAATGACAGAGACCATAGACCAGTATAAACGGAGCCCCATCCGGTGTCAAGACAAGGCGCGCCGGTTGCTAATTGGCGTCACTTAGAGACCTATCTATAGATGGCCAGATAAATCACTATAACTATAGGAATCTATAGCTAACTGCGAATAGATCAGTGACCGAATGTAAGCTTCTTTTATGTTAGACTAGCTGCCTCGGTGAACTTCATCTCACCATCTGTCAACTGTCAATGACAACTTTTACATGCAGGAACATTTTGTATGGGAAAATTGAATGAATGTCTTTATTATTTTACTCACTATATTTTTATATTTTCTTACCGTTTAAACCTTGCCTTAGCTTCCACGGATATTTCAAGACCAAAATTAGCCCAATCTGTCCAGCCGTTCTCGAGTTTTAACGAGAATAACGAACAGCAATTCATTTGTTTTTATATAGATAGATAGATATATAGATATATAGAAGATAGAAGATATGTTAGACTAGCTTTTGCCCGTAGCTTCGTACACGTTATATTTTAATTTTTGTGTTATCAAATAGGAACTTTCCGGGATAAAAAGTAGCTTATGGCAATATCCAACCTTTAAACTAGGTAGTAGGTATATATCCATGCCAAAAATTAAGTGAATTGTTGTTCTGTTGCTGCGTGAAAGAGTAATAACTCAACAAACACACTTTCGGATGTACCGACCTATAATATTAGTATGGATAAGAATTTGTAATAAACACCTACATTACCATGGAAAATATTCAGTCGGTAATTTTCATGTCAAATTTATGCGGGCGTTCTTTTAGACAACAAAGTTAGGTATTTTAGGATACAATTTAATGCTTACTCATCAATGACCGACTTTTACTATGGGACCAACTCCGAAACAGCGATAACTTTAGCTATTCCATATTTTTGTTGAGGTTCAACAGACTTCTTGATTATGCGATTCTGCTAGCTAATCCGATAGCCCTTATGTACCTACGTATTTTTTTCAATAGATACAACACAGTCTAGCTAGGTATACTTAGTATGGAAGCCCGTTATACCTAGGTAGGTATGTACTTAATGTACAAACTAAAGTAGGTAAATGTGAATTATTAAATCACATTTATTTTCAATCTGAATTTCATTGCCTTGTTGCGTTTCGTTGTTTAATTCTAATCTATAGATAGCTCGGCTACTTTCCACCTACCTGCTAGCACAAAACAATAAGAGTACAGAAGCAAAGCTCTCGTAAACCGTAGGGCGCGAGGCGTTAGGGTTGTCAAATTTGCATTAGGTGGTGTTTAGCTGTTACAGAAAGATAAAACTATTTTGTGATTAAACTTAATTCAAATATTTTTGCTAAAGAATTTAATGACACTGCTTTTACATCAGTCTACTCGATATATATTTTTCTTCATTCCTCAATTTGGATCAAAAACCAGTTGTGAAAATCATAACTGGTTTTTGTCAGCGCGTAAAATTTAGGTATGCTTGAACTGTTCCGATATCTTAAAAAACTTTATAATTACTACTTTCAGTGCGCTACTCGAGTTATTTACTTTTTTATTTCAGCACGCTACTTTAGTTACTTGAACGCACATTATCAAAGGCATTTGCCTAGGTAGATATTCTAGGTGCTCGCAAATATTTTAGTCTCATCCAAGGTTTAGTGGTACTTAAGAGTATCATCCGCTTTGCAATCGTGAAGTCAAAATGTTAAATCCCGGTCCCACACCAATGAGTTCTTAGGGCCTCATGTTATCTTGTGTACATCAACCCTTACTATGTCCAACCCATCCAGTAGCTATATATTATAGTTATTTTTCGCAAAAAATCTCAACACCGACTTTTCCACCGCGTACAGAATTCAAATAATTTGCACGAATCTATGTGACATCCATGTACATTTTTGTTGATTTATCAAAAACGGCTCAGCCGATTTCGATAAAATTGAAATCGGACTATCTCAGAAGTAGGTATACTCTTGTGAATTAACATTTTTTTTAAATCGGTTACAATTGGCGAAAATATCGATGAACATAATAAAACAAACAGGCGAGCATAGTACCTCCTCCTTTTTGGAAGTCGCTATAAGGAACAGTACAGTAACTTCTGCAGTCTGATTGGTCCGCACAGCCAGCTGGCTATCTATTTAAGGATCAGCGCGTCTAATCCGTCGTCGCTCGCGTTTCCCGCTCGGCTGTCTCCAATGGCTTTTTTCCGGTCTTTAATTGGGCCTGGATTCGCTCGCGGCGGGACGCTTCCTTGCCATGGAAATGTGGATTTATTACTAATAAATTGGTTGGTAATGGTTCATCATCATCGTGTTAACCACTGGGGGTGTAGCACTATTTAGAACTGCGACGTCGTTGTGATTTCAGGATTCAGGTAGGATGTTCGCTGCTGGAAATAGGCCTTCCCATAGTTCTCCAATAAGACCTGTTGGTAGCAACATCCAGCGTGATTCTGCTGTCTTAATGACGGCATCCGTCTGTCTTGTGAGTGAGTTCTATACACTGCGCATGCCGGTACGTGGTCTTCACTCAAGAACTTTTCGACCCCATCGGTCATCAGTCCTCCGTGCGATGTGTACTGCCCATTGCTATTTCAATTTGCCAATCTTCTGAGCTATGTCCATAGCTTTGGTTCTTCTACCTCTTTATCTTTGATTTTTTGTCATAAATCATTAATGGTAAGACACACTCACTGATCGAAAACTTTCGACTTGAAGCACTAAGGTACCTATGTCAAACAAGAAGACGTTACACAATTTTTCGAACACTGCCCAGCCGAGTTAGATACGACAATAAGTAGTAATAAATAATACCTCTATGAACCCCAAAAAAGGATCACTTTCATAGCTAGGTGTGTCGAGGATGCCATGGAACACACAGTAAGACAACTACCATCCAGACCCAGCACTGAAAATTCATCCAAATCCAAATTCATCCAAATAGCTACTCGTAGTATGAAGATAACTACCTACTTTGTCTGCCGTCCCAATTTCTGCCTAAAAATTTTTAAAAATTTGTCACTAATTGTACTTACTCATTGTCATTGTAAAAAAACAGCTATTCCAATCATTTTGTTGAATCGGAGCCAGTGATTTCTTTCTTAGTTAAAGTTGGATTTTTACTGTGATTAGTGTGGTTAGATCATAATTATGATGCGATATCTTAAACCTTCTTCTTTCTGCCTCTTTTTTCTATCGTACGGCTAGACAGACGCGACCAAAGCGCCACTCTTTTATGGTGGACATTCCGCGCGTTAGAACCAAGCGTTTCGAATCCTCATTCCTCGTACGTGTTCGTACGAGGAATGAGGATTCGAAACGCTTGGTAACAGCCAGCGTAACGTAACAGCCAGAATGTGGAACGTTTTGCCTGGGTCTGTCTTCCCGCTAAAGTACGACGTGGGTGTCTTCAAATCCCGAGTAAATAGGTATCTTCTAGGTAAGCGTGCTACTTCCTAGACCGCATATCTGCTCAACATCAGGCAGTATGTAGTCAAACGCAAACCTATATGGAATAAAAAAGAAACCTATTTCAATGAAACAGATATTAAAGTAATGGAAAAGGGTTCCGTGAAAATTTTTCCTCTAAGTTTTTTTTTTTTTTTATTCCATATAGGTTTGCGTTTGACTACATACTGCCTGATGTTGAGCAGATATGCGGTCTAGGATGTAGCACGCTTACCTAGTAGATACCTATTTACTCGGGATTTGAAGACACCCACGTCGTACTTTAGCGGGAAGACAGACCCAGGCAAAGCGTTCCACATTCTGGCTGTTACGCTAAAGTTACGCTAAAGTAGACATAAGCGCGGTTACATTAAAGACTTCAAGGAACCGTAATTTACTGCGTGATAGGTACATTGTAGCTAAGTTTATACCAGAGAGATTTAGAGAGTGGTATTTTCTTTATCCGGAAGTACAGTGAGCATGACACTTCAATGACTATCACTACATAGTATAAAACAAAGTCGCTTCCGCTGTCCCCATGTATGCTTATCTTTAAAACTACGCAACGGATTTTGATGCGGTTTTTATAAATACTTAGATAGTGATTCAAGAGGAAGGTTTATGTGTATTAAAAATTAAGATAAAAATACTAATGTATTAAATTAAAATTAGACTGAAAATTGTAACTTGACCATTTGTAACACTGAGACATAATGTTTGTAGCAAAAATTTTAATAATCATTATAAAAAGACCCTGAAATATATATACACCAGGGGAATAGGTGGAGAAGAAAAAAAAAAAAAGGTTTATGTGTATAACTGTATAATACACCTTTGCAAAGCCAGGGCGGGTCACTAGTAAGTATATTTGAAGCAAATCGTCATACAGTGCAAAATGCAAGTTTACCATAGATCCGATGCGAATCGTAGTATTAGGTATTATATCTTCTTTGTCTCAGTCTTGTGTGAGTGATTTCGTAAGTAAAGTTTCCTGTGAAATTCACAATATTGAGAAATTATATGACCCTACTGTTTTTCATGGGTAGGCTTGTATTCAGCATTGAACCACTATAAAAACCATACAGCAAAGTAAACAACAACAAACAACCCTTACAGTACATTTCTTCGACCACAACGTCGCTTACCATTAGGCGAGTTGGTGTTCAAGAGCGGACTTCTTTGCGATAAAAAAATAATCGGCCAAGTACGAGTCGGACTCGCGCACGGAGGGTTTCGTACTGTATGGGTACCCTTAAATATTTATTTAATTTTAATTTTATTATTCATTATTGAAGTGAATACAAAACATATTCTGTGAAAATTTCAATCATCTAATATAGAGCGAAAAACGTCTAAAAATTCAAGTTTGTTGTATGGGAGCCTTTATTCTTTTTTAGGGTTCCGTACCCAAAGGGAAAAACGGGACCCTATTACTAAGACTTCGATGTCCGTCTGTCTGTCTGTCTGTCCGTCTGTCACCGGGCTGTATCTCATGAACCATGATAGCTAGGCAGCTGAAATTTTCACAGATGATGTATTTCTGTTGCCGCTATAACAACTAAGACTAAAAATAAAATAAATATTTAAGGGGGGCTCCCATACAACAAACCTGAATTTTTAGACGTTTTTCGCTCTATATTAATAATGGTAATAGGTAGATGCTTGAAATTTTCACAGAATATTTAGTTTTATATGCACTTCAATAATAAATAATAAAATAAATATAAAATAAATATTTAAGGGGGGCTCCCATACAGTACGGAACCCTTCGTGCGCGAGTCCTACTTGTACTTGGCCGATTATTTAGTATTTGTTGTTATAGCGGCAACAGAAATACATTATCTGTGAAAATTTCAGCTGCCTAGCTATTATGGTTCATGAGATACAGCCCAGTGACAGACAGACAGACGGACATCGAAGTCTAAGTAATAGGGTCCCGTTTTTCCCTTTAGGTACTGAACCCTAAAAATAGAGATTCAGTTAAAGATATGTCTCGCGAGGTATACTGTTCGGAGAACTACTAGTACCTAATTAATTATTGAGACATTTCGCATCTCGTACGATCTGTGGTCTCTACGTATCTCATTATCTCCATCAAACCTGAAGACGCCATAAAGAGGCAAGTTCCCAAGTTCTAACTAGGGAAGACATAATAAACAAGAGGGTGGAAATCACCCCGTTATCCGTAAAATAAGGGGAGTTTACGGTACGCCAGTTATGAAGTGATACTGTTTAATCAAGGACCAGTATGGGTTTGGACCAGACATCTAATAGGTATAGGCCGCGCCACACTAGTTGGCGGAAATGAAGTTAGCTACAAGCTGCGCAATATCCAATCAAAGCGCGGCTTTGTGTGAGCTTCAGTCAGGATTGGATATTGAGCAGCTTGTAGCTAACTTAATTTCCGCTAACTTGTGTGACGCGGCCTATAATAATGATGTACTGACTGTACTGTGCCGGCCTTTTTGACACTACACTGCAGGACGTAGGCCTACCCACGAAGGGTGATTGGAGGCCGTATCTACCACGCAGCCCCAGTGCGTAAGTAATAATGATGTATTTGATCATTATTACGCCCTGGGCAAATTACTCACGTCAGACTTTAAAAAATATTGCTAACTGGCTTTCAAAAAGGAGGAGGTTCTATGTTCGTCGGTGTGTATTTTTTTGTGTGTTTTCATTGATATTTTAGCCAATTACGAATCGAACCAAAAAAAACCTATTTTAGTTCTAAAGGGTATGCTCCCGAGGTGGTCCCATTTAAATTTTATCGAAATAGGCTCGGCCGTTTTTGAAAAATCAGCAATATAGGAAAAATTGTTCGGCAAACTACTTATTCGAAATTTTGTACACAATGGAAGTCGGTTTTGCCATTTTTTGAAAGTAAGTACTTGTCAGTACTCGTAGTATTAACTAATAAAAAAGGTAAAGGAATCTTAAAAGAAATTGCTTGCAAGTCCTTCTGTGATTTGGTCCATGGCACAGGGTAGAGAATTAGATTTGGACTAACGACTGTTTTAGAGGGTCGATGGGATGTCGCAAGGTTGATTAATAGGGCCAAATGTACTCGTATATATGTTATAATCATTTTAATGATATTGCAGCTGGTATTTAACATACTCGTAGCAAAACATACATTGATTAACGTAAGTATACCTAGTGCAGGTATTAACTTGGACACGCATTTTACAATGGGACCAAACCTGGCTTAAATGTAATTATTTTTCGCAAAAAATGGCAAAACCGCCTTCCATCGGGTAAAAAATTCGAATATTTCGCTCAAATTGCTTACATTACTGTTGATTTATCAAATACGGCTCAGCCGATTTCTGTAAAATTTAAATAGAACCCATCTAAATATAAAACCATCTTGGGAGTATACTTACCCATTCAAACTAAAAAAGAATTTTTTGATTCGGTTCACTATTGGCGAAATTATCGATGTACGAGTACATCGTGTACAAAATTAGGATATTTCTCTCGATTTGCTCATATTATTGTTGATTTTTTCAAAAACGGCTCAGCCGATTTCTGTAAAATTTCAATGGGACCCTTTTGAACTAAAAAAACATTTTCGATTCGGTTCACAATTGGCGAAATTATCGATGAACATACACAAAAAAAATACAGACAGACGAACATAGAATCTCCTCCTTTTCGAAGTCGGTTAATCAGCTGTTCGGTACAAAAAATATACTTTAGCAGTTGTTTTTTGTGCAATTATAGACTAGACTAACAACCACGTTTTATTTTTAAATAGGTGTAGGTACCTATCCTATATACTCGTAGATGTTACAATCCAATGGAATACAAAATTACTTTATTTTCACACCGTCTATATATAGAGAAAACTTAAACTAGAAACATAAACAATAATCCGGTAGAACAATGGGCGGCCTTATCGCCTGAAACGATTTCTTCTAGGCAACCTAAATGGAACAATTTTAAAGAAAAATTATGTTGCGGTCGGTGCTGTTCAATAGCATAAACTACATTGTCTAAAATACACAGAAACAAAATCAAATTATAATAATTACCAAAATACAAATTAATAAATAACTATATACCTACATAAAAGACATACATAAAACCACAGTAAAATATTTACATGTGTACTAAATTAATAAGTTGATAATGATCAGTGTTCCCCTGAGACCTCATTGTTGTATTGTGTGTTGAATTGACAAAATAGTTTCACTGATATAATTTAGTTCTGTAATTGTTTTTTTAAATTGAGATATGTAGATGATTATTGTAATGATTTGATTTTTAATTTTTAATTGATATGAATGTTATTGATTGTATTTATTCTTAACTACTTAATTTATGTTGTTGAGTGAATTTTAATGTTTTTAAATTGAAAGTGAAATATTGTAAGATTTATATGATCTGTAACTAATTGTTGTTAATAAAAAAGTATGAGTATGAGTATGAAATAATGATTAAAAACAAGAGATTTAAAAATATTGATGTTTTGTGCTGAGATATTCTAAGTCCTTATTAGACTTCTTCAAATAACATTCTCAACCGTACTATGAATTAATATAAAGCCACTTAAACTAATTACCTATTCAAATAATTCCCTTTAATTCTGTTGAACCAACAAAAGCTTACTCCCATTTCCCAAGAAAATCATATCAGAGTTCTCCATCTTGGAAACTTCGCGACGTACTGTACAAACAAAACACCAAAAACCAATCAAGTAATTGCCAGGGGTCGATAGTCTTCATTACTGGGACAAAAGTGGAAGTTTCTACACAGATTATGTGCTAGTTACTTGTGACAGGGTTGCCAGGTAAGTACATTTTGCTTGAATGTGTGGAATTTTAGGTCCCTACTTAAAGAATAGTAGGAGATTTTTTTATGGACTCGACATAACGTGGGCTTGGCATATTTTACTTTAATGTTATACATCCATCGATACAGCAGTCATAAGATGTTCACTGCTGGACGTAGGCCTATGGATCTCCAATACCTACTTACCGGTTGGAAGCAGCTTGCATCCAGAGAGATCCTGTAGACTTGATGACGTCATCTGTCCATCTCGTAGACAGTTTTTATGGGACTGTACCGGCCTTTTTTTAATGGTCCACTGCAGGACGTAAGCCTACCCACGAAGGGTGATTGGGCCATATCCACCACGCTGGCCCAGTACGAGTTGGTGGATCCACATACGGCATCGAATTTCTTCTACGGACGTATGCAGGTTGCCTCACGATGTTTTCCTTCACCGAAAAGCCAGTGATGTGGAATTCCGTACATCAATTCCAAGGAATTCATTGGTACGGGACCGGAATTTGAACCCTCAACCTCACGATTGTAAGGCGGGTCATTACCACTAGACCACCACGGCTTGTATGGGACAGCTGATTTTTATTCGAGTTTTTGATCATTAACATAAAAATATAAATTGGTTATGATTGTAAGGATTTGCATAATTACTTCAGCATCTCAGAATTCCTAAGCACTCACTTAAATGTAGTAAGTATTCAATCAATTAGGTACCACATCTAACTTGAAAAAAGCAATCGCAGAAACTTTCACAGCCGTACAATAAATTTATAATCCAAGACAAGGCAGAACCTTGGCACCCCGCCAAGGGATAAAAGTAGCCCCCCTACCCCCAGACACCCCCCACATATGGGGGAGGGAGCTACCCCCAGACACACATTCTTCCACGCCTGCGCCCCAATATGGGTCATATTGTCCTTACCCCGACCAACTTATTTTTAAACCCGGCATAACTGTAGAATAACCACGATCTAGGTTACTTGCTACTTACTTTGATCAATGTTCTTTAGGAAATACATCAGTGGCGCCGCTTTCGTTATCTAAATTACATTTGGCATTGTTCAAAGGAAGGCTTTAATACTGACGCTTTAGAAATTATTATTGTGCTTGTTGTAGAAGATAAATACTTACAGGCTGAGATAAATATTACATATGGTTCAGTGTGTTATTCTATACCTACTTACAACGGACATTGAACTGTTTGTATGGAACAGCCGTTTTACGCTATTTTAAGTTTAGTCCCTTAGTAAAATTTTGTCCCACAACGATGTGTTACGAGTATAGGTCACAATGATTCTATATCCTTCATTGAGTGGTAAATTTGTACCTACTCTACCTACTTAGTATTATACACATACCTATATACCTAATAAGTACGGGCCAACGTTTACTAAGTATGTATATGATAGCTACCTTGGGATCTCGAAAAAGAACAGCTGTTCCATACATTTTATTACTAGGACTTTATCATCATTATCATAATCTGGCCTCCTCTCTTATGTGCCATTGTTCCCTATCTTGGGCTAATCTCATCCACGCTTGACCAGCGATGGGTCTGATGTCGTCGACCCAGGCTGGTGGTCTGCCTATAGAACGCTTATATGCTATTGGAAGCCACTTATCTACTATTAGGACTTAAAATACTCAATTTAAAGGGGTTATTGTATACACTCGTCATTGGGACAAACTTTTATCATAGAAGCACACCTGAAATCGCAAAAAAACTGTTTCTTCAATTTTGTCAATAGCTAATGAACTTTTTGTTGGAAAAACATTTTCTTCGCGATTTCCGAAGTAGGTAAGTAAACTAAGTAATACAATTTTATTAGTCGGTACTTCTAAGTTTTGTTTCGTTTTTTAGGGTTCCGTACCCAAAGGGAAAAACGGGGCCCTATTACTAAGACTTCGATGTCCGTCTGTCCGTCTGTCTGTCACCGGGCTGTATCTCATGAACCATGATAGCTAGGCAGCTGAAATTTTCACAGATGATGTATTTCTGTTGCCGCTATAACAACAAATACTAAAAACAAAATAAATAAATAAACACTTCATTGAAACTAGCGTGAGGATTCATTATTAAATTTTATATGAAAAAAAAAACGCGCGTCAGTGCGCGGGCGTCCGTCATCGGGGGCGCGCGTATTCCCTGATGAAGAAGTACTAATTACTTGGAAACCGGTCGGGCGCATAGCGGCTCGGCCGTTTCAAATATCATCGTGAGTGTATCCGGTTTTTTTTTTCATATAAAATTTAATAAATAAACAAAAAATATTTAAGGGCTCCCATACAACAAACCTGATTTTTCAGACGTTTTTCGCTCTATATTAATATTGGTAACAGGTAGATGCTTAGAATTTTCACAGAATATTTAAGTTTATATTCACTTCAATAATAAATAATAAAATTATAATGAAATAAATAATTAAGGGGGCTCCCATACAGTACGGAACCCTCCGTGCGCGAGTCCGACTCGTACTTGGCCGATTATTTTTTGCGATTTCGGAGTTGTTTCCTTTGTAGGTCAATAAATATCTAAGAAAGTCAGTTCATATAGGCCGAGTTAGTAGCCCTGGTGACAGCAAATATGTGTAATGATATCATTAGGTAGGTACTTATCCCTAATAATAAGTCCGAAAATGTGTTTCTTGCTTTGTTACTCTTTGACGCCGCAGTAGAGCAATACTTAGACCCAACCAACGGTTAGACTTGTTGACCTACACAGGTCAATGGTTCAAAAATGACATGGACTACTTTTTTTCCAGAAATAGATTTCGAAACGTATATAGGGATAGCACAGAAATCATAATATTAAGCGGGCGAAGACGCGGGCAATTAGTAACTAGTCCTTAAATGTATCCATCTTCTAAAGGAACATCCTGTAAGTAGGTATTTGTAGGCATTGAATTGGATTGAACTCGGCTATATCGGTAGAGGTCAATGGACTCGTTACAAAAAATACAATGGGAACCCTGAATTCTAGAAATGAGTTCATTGGCTGGAAGCGTCTGCATGGTAAGTAAGTAGGTACAATTTAATTTCAGAATTAATCTTATTCTTGATTGTCAAACAACTGACAATACCAAACGATAGTTTTTTTATACCTACATAGTTGGGTAGGTACCTAAGTAAGTACCAAGGTAGTATATAGGTACATACCTACAAAGACAATAAAATCGGCCAAGCACGAGTCGGACTCGCGCACGGAGTGTTCCGTACTGTATGGGAGCCCCCTTAAATATTTATTTTATTTTAATTTTATTATTTATTATTGAAGTGAACATAAAACTAAATATCCTGTGAAAATTTTCCTTTTACCATTATTAATATAGAGCGAAAAACGTCTAAAAATTCAGGTTTGTTGTATGGGAGCCCCCCTTAAATATTTATTTAATTTCGTTTTTAGTATTTGTTGTTGTAGCGGCAACAGAAATACATCATCTGTGAAAATTTCAGCTTCCTATCTATCATGGTTCATGAGATACAGCCCGATGACAGACGGACAGACAGACGGACAGACGGACAGACGGACATCGAAGTTTTAGTAATAGGGTCCCGTTTTTCCCTTTGGGTACGGAACCCTAAATAGGGACCTTTTTAAGCTGTATTTGCCCAAGTAACATAAGCTTCTATAACCAGGGCTTTTTATCACCAAACAGTAATATAGTAGACCTATAGTGGTAACCGTTATCACTGCTTGTACTATAAAGGTTTTCAACAGAGCGGTTTGGTTCTATAAGATAAAAGAGCATTTAAGTTCTATAAATTAGCTCTTAAAACGTCTACAGGATCATACAAAAGAATACTTAAAGTGTTGCTCTATAATGGGTGTAAAATATGCGACTATAGTACTATTTAATACTATAGACAACCTGAAGGACACTTTTATGTATCTATTTGGCACTAATAATGCGTCAAAGTTACTTTTATAGTACTAGTACTGTAGAAGTGTCAAAAACTCTATTACAAGACAAATTTGCACTGTAAAAGTACCTTGTACAACAATTTCGTAACGTTTTAGCGTTTTAAAAGCTCCCTAAATATGTCTATGGTGCTAGTTCTGTAAAAGCCATGAACATTTTTCTATAGTACTAAATAGTACCAAAAGGACTCCTGGCGCATCTTTTAAATAACTTATATTTTAAATTGTTCTATAAGTGAGTTTGTGTTACTGCTACACAACTAAAGCAGACTATAAATGTACTAAAATCTACAGTTAATGGACTAATTAGATCTATACTAGCTTTTCAGTATCTTTTATATGACAAGTACTTCACTTTACTGGACTTTATTTAGATAACAAAACTAATAGCCCGGGAGGTAAGTGCAATAAATATAACTAGGTACTTTCTAAAAGCTGAATTTTCGGTGTGTTACGAGTATGATGGTGTACAAGAATACCCGAGAGTCAGTCAGCTAGAATACTTTGCGTTTGATGAGGATACCCGTTAGAATTATTTAAAAAAAAAATAAGTATCTTGCAACTACTTCTAATAGCTGAAAATTGGTGTACGGGTAGAAAAATAGTTTAAAAAAGTTTAATTACCAAAAATTACCTGAAACTTTTAAAGCCTGCTTGACTTGACAGACCTTGTTACTTACAATCTCTGTCAGTCAGGACTTAAAGCAGCGCCGCTTTAAATAAAGCCTAACTGACAGGCTCAGTTACATGTTTTTTTTTGTTAATTCATACAGTTTTTCCTCCAACCGCTAAACGTCCCAGCTGACTGACTCTGTGGTATTTTAGTACACCACCTTGATAGCGTAATACCAAAAATTCAGCTTTTAGGAAGTAGTTGCATTTTTTCCGCTTACCTCCCGGGCTATAATTTGTGTTGGGTGAAAAAAATGGCTGACATTTTTTGTCATGGTAGCTCATTAACAGCACGGCTGGAGCCAATAAGCACTATAGCAGCCATAGTCGGAAGAAGTTCTTATTTTAATAATTAAAAATTAATTAAAACATGAAAATTATGAGGGCGCATTTTCAAATTTGAAATCAGTGTAATGACTTTAGCGACACAATTATTTTCGCAAGTGCAAGTTACCGCAGATTTATAGTCCATGTATTGTAGTTATGTCCTATTAATTACGTGTTACGTTTATCAACAATGGCTGTAGTGACATAAAACATAAACTTACCGATTTTTGTTTTCATGAAAAAAACTCACAAATAGCAAGCAATTGTAATAAAAAAGATCATTGGAATCGTTTACGGTGCACAATAACACTTTAAATAGGTTTTTGGTTACTTTTATAGAGCAAATTTATGTCAAAAACGTTGCAAGTAGAGCTATTTCAGTACTAAAAAGCGTTTCTTATCACTTTTACATCTCAACTACAGAGCTGATTTATCACCGTGACAGCCTTTATGTAATGATTATAGAATAAATCAGTGATAATACTAGGGCCTATTCGGGGTTCTGTAAACGTTTACAAGACTATTATAGTGCCAATCATGAACACTAATTAGCACGCTCCAAAACGTTCTCAGGTCTTTTATAGTACCAGATTTTGTTACTTGGGTGCCTACCTATAACTTTGTAAGCCTTAGGAAAATCCTGCATAATAATAAAAAAAATCCTTTGCTGTTTGCAAAGAGCACAGTGGTGTAACTCTATGAAATTGTGGACAAAAAATTGAGTTTTTTGGTACCTATTAAATAAGTACGTTTTATTGCGAAGTATACTTATTTAACATAATACGTTTGTGTTAGTTTTTTATATAAAGTAGGTACGTACCTGCCTGCCTACTCGAATAAGAATAAATTAAAAGAGAAGAAAGATGATGTTAAAAGGTAAAAAAGCCGCAAAGGAAAAAATATAGATAGGTACCTACTTAGGTATCTTATGATTTTTATTTTACAATTTAAAAGTCATAGGTAGGTAAGTACTTCTATATTTACACATTTTTGTTAAATATATATTAGACAAATATCTATTCACCTTATGCTATCAAACTACTCACAAAGAAATTAAATTATTTTTAAACCTATTCAAATGGTTTTATGACATTATTAAATTCGTTTTAGGTAAATCGTAACAGTCGTAAACAGAATAAGTAGGCATCATAGAACTGTAAGTAAATAAAAAATAACTGTAAAGGCTACTAAAAAAAAATAATAAAAATCTAAGATAAAGTTAAACTCTTCAAAAGCATTACAACCTTAAAGATATACCTACCTAATATAGGTAAGTTCAATAGGTAGGTAGGTACATACTTAGAGTTTCACGACGTGGTAACGATAGATACCTATTTAAGTTCAATGAATGCAAGAAAATACTTAATATTGGTATGGACACTATTACTATATTCTGTGTCACAGACTAGAATAGGTCTACAACAATCTGTATAGAATCCATTCCAGCCGCGTACAGAGTGACTATTCATAGTCCTACCGACACTGACACTGAATTATCCCTGTTTATTCAATTCTGCTTTTTGCTTTGCATTCTGTCTGATACATTTACGATATATATCGCCAGATCGATGTCTACGTGACTATATTATGTTCTATAAATATTCATATCGGTATCATATTTCGCCGGTACGAGTTCAGAGCCGAGTCGACAACAATAGTGGTTGTTAGCTCGCCAATCACAATCGAAATAATACAATAGACCGTTTTCCCAAGCCACGCCTTGCCACACAATGCCCAACACGCCCAGCCGAACAACGGCTGAAGAAAGAAAATTTTCTCCACAAACACAAATGTAAGAGATTGTATTGACTTTTTAAACGCCCTCATAGATCGGGCGCACAGTGCACACCCACCTGCGTTCTGTGGTGTGCGAATTCATTTCACAATGCTTGGCTATTCTGTACGCACACTGGAGTCAATATACAGAGACGATCGCCTGGGCGGGGCCTAGAGAGAGACGCCACCGCGCCTAGTCCACGGCGCCTGAGAGAGCGAGCGCAAAACGCACGCACACATCGCTCGCTAGAAAAGGATGGGCTGAACAGCTTTGTATAGATTCCACGGCATGAAAGCTGTTATTCCGCATAGACAATTGATTGTTAATGAACTCTTCAATGCAACATGGCTACTTTTTAACGTTTTCTAATAGCAAATTGATGGTGGTTGTAGATTCTGCAGTTATTTTGGAAGGTTTGATTTATTTTGTGGAAGTATAAGGCTTCGAAGGACGGCATTGTTCACAGGGCAGTGACATTAGGTCGGTGCGTCCTTGTCGCACGGCGCGGGGCGGGGGGCGGTGTATTGTAGCGCGCGCGTATTGTCGGCCCGCTTCGATCTGCCAGCATTGTGTATCGGCGTCGCGCGGTAACGAGACGTGTGTCGCGTTCCGATTTCGAATTTTCGAATTGCGTTCGATCGCGTTGCGAACTGTTGTTTTTGCGGACAATATTTTTGTTTAACGGTTTTTTGTGTTGGACTGTTTTTTTACAATTGTGTTTGTTTGTTTTTTGTGTGTTTTTATTATTTGTGACTGTTTGAAACTGGAGATGATCGTAATAAATAATGCCAAAGATTCGGTGTGATCAGACGATATAGCGTGTTGAATTTCTGTTTATTAGTTTGTTTTATCGTTTTTGGTTGGTCCGAATATTTTTGCTGATGTCTCACAAGGCGAGAGAAACAATGATAACTCATTTGAAGGTATGTAACCGTAGATATACAATGTAATGTAATGCGTAAAAGTGAATTGTTCCTTCAAGTATCTACCTATAGCAATTTCAAATAAGATAAATATCTAAATTATCTACGAAATGACTAGTCGACATTATTAATTGATACATCAGCTTACTTATTTAAAGAGACTTCAGAAAAAAGAAATTAAGAAAGAATCATTAGTTTAGCGCTTGCATTGAAAGTTATTATTTTTTGTATGAAATATTAATAATTATGCACTCTTGTAAAATAACGATTTTAAAGTTAAATCAAAAATATTGTAGGTTTATACCTACTTTAGCGAGATTAAAAACTATTCAGAGCTTTTTTAAATATTGGTATTTACATGAACGGTAGGTATAAATATGTGATTAAGTAGGTGTAGGTACTTATATAGGTAGATAATGATGGACAAATAAAACCTAACGAACCGTAGAAGTCAAAACATTTTTTTTAATCCCTCCAAAATTCAAAATTGCGTAACATTAGAAAAGATTTCTTATTGAAAAGGTAGCTGCACGCAAGTTTTGACATGCACAGTGGTCAACGGTCAAAAATTGTGGACATAAAAATTTGCAAAAAAACACAATTCTATTTTTAAAATCTTTTTGTAGCGACATGACTAGCGCAATAGTAATGCATCAATTTTGCGACTTAAATGATAAAGATATTGGGAGATTTGAAATGAAACTGGTTTTATTATTATTATTATCACCTTAGTTTATGATTACATTTGACATGTAGGTATTGATTTGTACATACGAGATTGTATTATGTTGCGTCTAGTCTGTTTAGAGCATGAATAATAACGTACCTATTGATAAGTCAATACTTATCTACTAAAGCTACCTAGGACAGATTAACTTTATTTTTTGAATAAATAATACAAAAATACTTTTTTTCTTTTCTTTTATTTTTTCACAAATGTGTACTAAATACGGTTTGTAATGATGATTCACGGCTGATAATATACGTATGTACTTATACGTAATATGACAAGTGCTATAACCGCAGGACAGAAGTTAATCTAAGTACCTACCTATTAAGTATTTACACAAACTCGTAGGTACGCGTTTACGTCTTTTTTGGCTACCCATGTATCTAAGTTTGCAGATTTTTAAGTCAAAATTGTTTTAGATGAGTAAATAAATAATACCCGATTTCGAGTACCTTAGGGAGTTACGGTACATGTCATTTAAGTATGTAATTAAATGTCATCGTACCTATTACATGTTAGTTTTCTTTTGGTGTTGTTTTTTTGCTGTTTCTGTGACTGCATTTCTTTAATGTTCTAATCTATAAAATTATGTTTCTTATTCAACATCGTTTAAATAATGTACCTACTTATAAAGCATAAACGTTTTAAAGATTTCTAAAAGAAGATAAATAATTTATATAATAAAATAAATGTGTGACATAAGAACAATCAAAACTAATAGAATAATTACGACTAAGTTTTCAAATAACGTTTGTAAAATCAGCCATCTTATTGGTAGGGTAAACGGCCCAATACTCGTGAATTTCTGAACTTCGGTGACTTTGCAGCTCTGTCATGCTGAAGGCAATTAACTTTGAGGTCTGAAAATTTTTGGAGAGGTCATACACTTATCATTCTGTACGTGGAATATATTATTGTTATAATATAATAACAATAAGATCGATATAAATATTAAAATAGTAAAAAAGACCCATATGTCCCAATGCCCGTCACGTTTGAGGTAATTATCGTCAAAGTTACCCAAAAGTCGTGATTTTTTTTACTGAATTTGAACCTTATTCGCTATTAAATAGAGTCTAATTATTTTGTCCTCTAAATGTAATTTGTAAAATAATGAAACGCAATATATTGTTTTATTATTTAATCAGGTATCTTGAATCAACTAAAAATTAATTATTTCAAAATTTACTTTGATTAAAATACGTAAGGAATACGTTAGATCAGTCCCTTGTCCTATATCCAACAATAATCCGGTTATTAGGCACATGTGATACAATAAATAAACATTTTTACTAAAACAACATTGTCATAATTATTTATATTAAAAACAGCTAAAAAAACTGTATGGTAGCGACACTCAAAAAAATCTGAGATCTGGTGATCAATAATATGAAACGTTATCACCCAATGAGTAAGCTCATTGTGAGAGGGGTAATATTGTTTTTATTGCACATAAATTATTTATAGGTTCTTAGAATACATAGTCTTGATTCTACGCGGATAGTCTATTCTTTATTGCAATACTTCTCTAAGTGCCCGCGAAAATCAGTTTATAAAACTCAAAATTGTACCTAAATCTTTATAATCTTAAACATAATAAATTAAATATATAATTCAACAGTCTTTTGCTACTATGGCCTATGACTTTTGTTTTACAAAACCTTAGGTTTCAATTTCACTTTTATCATATTAAAAAATGTGGATTTCTTTTTTTTCAAATGCTCTTCTTCTTCTTTTGTCAACACAGTAGGCGGTCCTATTGAGCAGTCCACCGAACTTCGGCCATTAATTTTATCAATCAAAGTCAATCTTGGTACGTCAAATTCTTTTGCAGCAGAAGAAGGAGGTATGCTGAAGTCGCGCCCTACTGAGGTCAACCATGATAAATATGTTCACCGAAATCGCTGCAATAAGGTGTGTAGGGATGCAATGCGTCGCTATGTTCATGCATCAGATGATGATGGGAATCCAGCTAAAGTCTGGAAATTTTTCAAGTCTGTGGGAATTGGCAAATCTCTCAATCAGACACTTCTGCTAACAATATTGACCTTAATGCCTTAAATTTATATTTAATTTTCTCATCAGCTCCCATTATGTCGGATGTTGATAAAAGCTATACTCTACGTTATCTTGCTGCCATTACTCCTCCCGACTTTCCTCCTTTTGAGTTCAATCGTTTCACTGAATGTGATGTTAGGAGGATTCTAATGTCGATATCCTCCAACGCGGTTGGCGGTGACAATGTGAGCCGGAACATCCTTTTGCCTATTTTAGACATCATCCTTCCTATCCTGTGTACCATTTTTAATAATTCCATCTCTTGTGGAATATTTCCTACAGCCTGGAAAGATGCACAGATTATACCACTACCAAAACAATCCAATCCCAAATCCTTTTCCAAATACCGAACTATCTCTATCCTTCCATTCTTATCCAAAGTTCTGGAGCGTCTTGTCCACTGACAGATGAATGATTACCTTAATAGACATGATCTCCACAATCCTTTCCAATCTGGTTTCCGTCCTGGCTATAAAGCATGCGACCACGAAAAGCGACGAAAAGAACTCATTTCGACGTGTGAAAAAGTGACAGTTATATACTTTGCCATAACGCTGTCTCATTCTGACACTACGAACGAAATAATTCGTGGCGCGCATACTAGCCCGGCTGGGCATAGCACTGTGTCTGCGCTCATTAAGATCACCGACGACATACGCTTGGGTATGGATGACGGTAAGCTTACTGTTCTAACCCTATTAGACTTCAGTGATGATTTCAATACCGTTGACTACGACATTTTATTAGTATTATTGCGCTCTTCTAACATGTCTCCATCAGCAATCGACTGACTTCACAGTTATCTGTACGGACGCCGGCAGCGGGTTCGCCTTGGAGATACTTTTTCTTCCTGGTGTGACCTACTGCTGGTGTGCCACAAGGCGGCGTGCTATCTCCTCTTCTTTTTGCTTTTTTCATTAATTCTATATCGGCTTACTTCTTCCCCTCATCTTTATGCAGACGATCTCCAAATTTATTCGCAAGCTCGGCTAGATGATCTAGATTCAGCGATAGCTGCTATAAATTCTGATCTCTACCAAGTAACAGAGTGGAGCAGATCATTTGGCTTGAAGGTCAATCCCGCAAAGTCACAAGTCATCATAATTGGCAGCTCTTATAATATTACAAGATAAATACAAGATAATATTACAAGAATCGACTGGTCCGAAATTCCTTGCGTAGAGTTCGATGGAGTCACTTTGCCATATAATAAATCTGTGAAAAACCTCGGTGTCATGTTTGATCGTACGCTATGCTGGGATATTCATATTAAAACAATCAGCTGCAAGTTGTTTGCTGCTGGTAGCTCTCTTAGACGGCTCCAAAACTTCCTACCTACTGCTACTAAAGTTGCGCTCGTACAGTCTCTTCTTCGTCCTATTTTAGATTACGATGATGCCAGCTTTTTAGATCTCACTGAAGTCCAACTTGATAAGCTTGAGCGTCTCCAAAATTATTGCATTAGGTTTATATTTGGGTTACGCAAATATGACCGCGTCTCTCATTTTTGTACTAAGCTCAAGTGGCTTCCAATTCGTCTTCGTCGGAATGCTCATATCCTTAATCTCCTTGATAATATCCTCTTCAACCCTTCTACTTCATGCTATCTTAAAGACTCTTTTTCCTTCTGGCAAGATGCATATTCCCTTCCCATCCGATCCAAGGATAACCTTTCCCATATGACCCCTACCGCACGGTGTGAAACTTTTTACGGACGGTCTTTTGCCTTTTAGGCAGTCCAGTTATGGAATGCCTTGCCCGTTACTGTCAGAAAAGCTTAATCACTCAACGTATTTAAAGATCAGGTTGAAAACCTGCTGAAATTGTCAATTCTTTAACTATTTAACTGTTGTTGTTGTTATTTAAGTTGTTTTATGTAATTAGTATATTGTAATGTATTAGTTTATTATTTATTTATTTGTTTATAGGCGAGCAGTGTATACTGATGTGCCTATATCAAGCAGAGTCGAATAATATTAGTATTTATCTGTCAAGGAATTTTTTTCCTTCTTTATCCAAAGATCCAGTCTATTCTTAAATGTGTTTATAGTTCTTGCTGAGATTACATCCTCAGGCAACCTCAGTTAGTCATTTAGTCATAGGTTTCTTTTATAATTTTTTATATGTATTGTTTTCTTTAATTTTAGGTATTTTAAGTATTTATATCAATTTTATTAGTATGTATGTTTATGATGTATAATCAAGCTTATATTTTTTACTAATGCGCACCCTGTCCATTTTTATACGCTTTCTGTCTTCTCCATCCTAAGGTTGTCTGGCAGAGATCGCTATCAGCGATAAGGCCGCCCATTGTTACACTGTTTATTAGGGTTCCGTACCCAAAGGGAAAAACGGGACCCTATTACTAAGACTTCGATATGTTCTGTCCGTCTGTCTGTCTGTCTGTCTGTCTGTCTGTCTGTCACCGGACTGTATCTCATGAACCATGATAGCTAGGCAGCTGAAATTTTCACAGATGATGTATTTCGGTTGCCGCTATAACAACAAATACTAAAAACAAAATAAAATAAATATTTAAGGGGGCTCCCATACAACAAACCTGAATTTTTAGACATTTTTCGCTCTATATTAATAATGATACCAGGTAGATGCTTGAAATTTTCACATAATATTTAGTTTTATATTCCCATCAATAATAAATAATAAAAATAAAATAAATATTAAAGGGGGGCTCCCATACAGTATGGAACCCTCCGTGTGCAAGTCCGACTCGTACTTGGCTGATTATGTATCTTTGTTTGTTCTTTTTGTTTATTTCTTGGTGTGCAATTAAGAGTTTATCTATCTATGCCTTTTGCAACAGCTTCCATAGCCTTAATCATAGCCTCTGTTGTGTATTTTCTCTCGGCCATGATGATCTGTAAATTTTCATTCAAGCAAACTGATGTAATTAAATGTTGTCAATCAATGCTTAGGTATAAATTGCACATAAATTAAGAAACATCATAAATTAGTCTGATGCACATAACACTGTCATGAGAAACTTTTAGAGAAAACACGTGTGTCAGGTAGGGTTGATTTGTCCGGGTTCTGGACTCTAAAATCCGGGATTTTCACGCGACTCGTCCTGGTTGCCGAATTTTAGAGTTGGCATCCCTAGTGTCAGATCATGATATGTATGAGCTACGGGCATCCTTTTTTCTGGGTTAAACTAGAAAACTAAAAATCTTATTACGTCGAACGTTGATCACAAGGTGGCTCTGACGAATGTACCTACGAGTAGGTACGGTGCTCTGATTATAACTGTAAGAACAGACCAGATTCAAGCTGCTTCCGCAGGAATACACTAGATGAAATCTACTTCCGACTGGTTTTGGTATTGGAAATCTGTATCCAGCAGCAAACATTCGGACCTACGGCCTAAATCCTAAGACTTAGAAAAGATTTGCGCGTCCTATTCTAACACAAAACTTGCTTTATACGTAACCGCCAAGTACCGAAATACAAACGAAAAGCTTGATAGATGATAGGACAAAAATATTCCAACAAAATGCATTAAAACACAATAGGCGCGCGCATTTTGTAAACGTCAGTATAATTATTCATATCTAGATCAAAAATAGCTTATTAAATTATAAATTATCTTATGCATATTTTTGACACTGAGCCATAAAAAAATTTACCTTATGTCGTCTCTATTAAAGTTTAATTTTAAAAAAATAACGACATAAGGTGCACCTTTCAAAGTGAATATCAAGTGTGTCCCGATAGCCGTTAATTTATTAATTATTATGACGAGCATTGGGACAAATCGGAGTTACGGCGCACCATTACCTGACACACGTAATTAAAAAATCTATGATTAAAGAAAGCACAATTTTAAAGGTTATAATGTTAGAATATTAATCAAGCTTTAATCTCCTTATAATTTCGCTTACAAAAACGAACAACTGATCCAGTAAACATTGAATCGAACACGGCAAGTCAGTCGTCAGGTTCAGCAGCTAAACTTTGCAAAAAACACAAAATTTCGGAGTGCTGCACTTTAGATAAACACTGCGCCTAGGCCATAACAGATATGACTAAGAGTTTCCATTGAAATTGAAGCTAATATTACCGAGAATTTGTTGCCATAAAAAGTTTTGATGTAAGTTTAGGTATAATTTAGTACAAGTCTTTTTATTAAATTTTAACGGGCATTGGGACATTGTCGACTTTGTGTACACTTACCCTAGCTTTTTTTGTATTTAAGCACTACCTAAGTACTGATTTATGGAACGGGCAACTCGAACAAGGTTTAAACTTTTTTGTGATGTCATTCATTTTATTCATTTTAGTAAAATTGATTTCAAATAAGTAAAAACTTATGATGACGCATATGCATCTCTAGTATTTCTGGCCAATTATTATATCTGATATTTTATTTGCTTGTATGCTAGTTACACTACCTACTGGATTATTTTTCTGATTCTATTACCTACACTATTGTAGCATAAGTACTTACATGTTATCTTAATACGATGTCTTGAAAATGGCAAAGGTAAAGTAGCAGTTCTTAACAAACGTATTCAAATTATTGTATTCTATGTCTACAGTACGAAGGATATACCTAAGTAATATATGCAATCTTAGATATTTAATTTAAATACATATGTATAATTTCTTTCTTAGCCTGATTGAATAAATAAAATTGAATTTAAAATCGGTTTCTTGGTAATCCTTTCACATTCAAATATATCGTGATGGCAATTATAACAATAATATTTTAGGACAAATTATCGTAAAGAATAAGATTAAAATCAAATTACTGCAGATTACTAGCCATAACACCGGCACACATCTTGGATATTAATTTTAATGATTGTTTATAATTTTTCTTTCATTACAAATTAACAATACAGCTACTTAAAGTTGTTATTTAAAATCTGACTCTCTCTGGACAGACACCTGCTTCGAAGTTTCAAATATATTCCCAATATAATACATTATTCCAATTAAATTTTTATCAGATGTAAAAGAAGCTTTGAACTTACAACGCCATATTAGCATTCACTAATGAACCAGAATATCCAATCAACATCAGGTGACAATTGCTAATTACCGTCATTTTACCCCACAGTAAATGGTTGACTTATACGAATGTATTGTCGAAGCAAATTTACGTTCAAATGACCACAATTAAAATTTTAAATTAAGCACCCGGTAAATTAACGTGAATTGATCTGTTGTCTGTCAGATTGTGCCGCGTTCGGGGCACTGTTATTTCGTTCTTAAATTCGGTTTAATGATCTCGATTCTGTTTTTAAGTAATAAAAAAGTGTCAATTTGTGAACGATACTCTGTTAAGAATTACGATTGTTACTTTCCGGGACATAAAACTGTACCTTTGTAATTGGGAAGAATGTAAACTTCTAAGCCGAACCGAAACCGAATTTTATTTTAATACTTGATAATAGGTGTAATAGAAATAAAAAAAAACAATAAAGAAGGTATTGATACTGTTATAAACGAAGAATACGCTTAAGCATTTAATGAGAAGGCACTTATAAGATTGTATTAAGTGTTTGTTTTAAAATTGACAGCATTTTAAAAATCCGGGTTGTATATAAGAAGAAGACGTCGTTGTGTCATATTTTGAGGGTAATGAGCGAGCGGAATGCGGTCCAGAGCTATTTCAGTTTGTAGTGTGTTCTGTATGGGAAATCCGCAGTTTGTCAGTTGTCAAACGCAAGCCGTATCACCGGTTGATATTTGCAGGCGCGCTCATCAATTAGAGCCCTGTCCGTATTATGATTTACGTTGTATCAATGGGACGGTTTAGGTTTGTATTATCAAATGACGGTTTAGGTTTAATTGATACATATGTACCTACGTATGTACCTCTTTAATGTAGGTAAGCATTGATTGGAGTTTGCGAATTTTATTTTGATTAATCTAATACTTTCTCTCTGGACTGAGTTAGCTAGAACTATTTTATGAGTAAAATCATGTCAATTATTTTGCGTAGCTGGGTATTTTATATTCAGAAAGGAAGCTCAAGTTTTCTTTTGAATTTGTTTGTTGTGGTAACTAAGACAAGTAAAGGTTTCTGGGCATTTTAAGTTAGACAGTTTATTTGTAAATTTTATAATTAACAAGTTGTTCCTATAACCATTATTCCTCGAATGTGGAATGCGCCTACCAATTGTTTTTAATAAATATTATTTCTGTAACCAACCAACAGGAAACCGTCTCGTATTTATATAAAACAGTGCCCGCAGTGAAAACAGTCGTAAATCCAATCGAATATAAACCTTAGCTAAGACCGGATGCGATAAATATTAAAAATGTAACTATTTAACCAACCAGATATACTAAATAGGCACCGTCAAAGTTACTGTACGCTGAAGTTGCGGTTCGATATAATAACAGATTTATTACTTTTTAAAAATCAATAGGATGTGGTCTGTAAGATCTTGGTGTTAAAATCAAACATTGCGGTGATCTGAAACAGGCGATCTAAAGCGTTTACGATTGGAATGAAGTAATGTTCATAATATCCGTGGTAACACTTCTGTAATTTAGCTTTACAGTGCAACTTGTGTAGATGAGTAGAGGAGCTACAATCTTAGTATCAAGCAAAGTGACAGCCTTCAGTAGCAAATGCTTAGTTCTTTCATTTGGTCAACTACATATGATTTGGTCATACCAAGACTCAGACGACCTTGCTCGACTAGTTAGAAATTGCCATGCCAATGCCGTAAGTGGGTTTACGATGACGCTTAGTAATTTCGCAATTTTATACTAACGGTAGTAAAAGCAGTAGTTATGTTTAGTTCGGCCATCTTCGTGTTGATTTATGTGAGTTTCTTGTGATTTGGTTATTATGTATGTAAATGGGAAGATTGTTATCTGAAGCGTCTAGTTTTAAAGTTTATTGATAGAGTCAAAGAATAGGTAGCAGAACATAAAGCTTAATTAGATATTAATCAACTAAACGTAAGCGGATTTGATATAAAAACAACTATAAAACATTACAGTAAATCAATTGGATTTCGGTAATCCAATCTGACGTTGAGTTTTATATCGGTAAGTAAAATTATTTTCAACATAGATTTGAATGATCCTACAAGAGGAAAGAAAAGGAAATGGGTACGCTTATTACACATTTTTCCGTAACGCCCATCGGATTTCCAAGACAAATCGGGTAGCGCGGCGGAATCAAGTAGGTAGGTCACGTAGCCCGTTACAATTGTGACATCCAATTCGTATAACTTGAAGGGATTATCACCACCCCACATTTGCCCTCGATTTTTTTAATAATTCCCAACACGTCTCCGTCTCTGCTTTTGTTCGTCCCATTGTGAATACCGAAGTAATAGAAATACGAACGTCGTATGTTCATTGTATGGCTTTTGTCCCGGATTCAGTGTGAGTAGATCCTCTGTGCGGTGCGTGGATTTGTTAAGACCTGTACCTACAGGATTTTTCTTTGAAAAGACAAATTGCACGTTATCGATTTCAGTGAAAGCATAGAAGGCACTATGATATTGAACATACTGTATTTTATACTTATTCTGTATAATATTCTGGTGTGACATTATTCAATGTTTTTTTAATTTCATCTCTCTTTATTTGTCTTTATCTTTTCAAGATAACTACCATATACCCGTTTATGTAATAATAATTATATCTTTAGCGCTGTAGTGCTCGTACGTAGTTTGGCCAGGTGTTGGTATGCGATCACCGAAGTTCAGCGGGTCAGTATTTAGATGGGTGACCGCGGGTAGCATTTTCTAACTGAGCGCTACCGTGGCTCGGATGACACGTTAAATTGTTGGTCCCGGTTGCTTTAACGGTTTGTTTAGCCATGTCAGAGTCCGGCAGGCGACCTAAAAACACTGACACCAGGGCTAGCCACCCGGTCTATACGAACTTACTTATTATAATGTATTTTTATTAAGATTTATTCTATTTATTATACTTACTCATGAACATTTCTTGTTCTATTCCAGCCTAACACTGTAAATTATTTACTAATTAAATTTTTCTTATTATTTCGTTTCTGGTCTACTTAGTGTTAGTTTAGCTACTTAAATTAGCAAAAAGCAGCTAAATGCAAAATAATTGCTTTAGTAACTTGTTAAATATAAATAAAGCTTCAAATAAAATTCAAACAGTATTTTCTCTAAGCTCAATCACAAAATTCAAAACAAATTAGCACCCCTTCACGGCTACTAAGAGATTTTTATGCTAAATAAACTTCATTGTGTCGACAATAGACGGTGCCCTCTCGATTCGAACCCCTTAATTTGTCGATTTCTGTAGACAACTCTTCCGCTCCTTTCATCAAGTGGCCTTAGAAAAGGACAAAGAGTTTTCAAGATCTGGCGCAAGTTATAAATGATAATGAAAATATTGTTCATTGCATTATGTCACATGTATAAATTCAGTGATGAAAGAAATTGTTATATGATTTGGATTTTGTTTCGTTGTTTTATCGGCAGCAAAGAGAACATTTTGAATTTAAACTAAATAATTATGATTTAGTGTAAAATTTTTATACATTTTCGGTTGAGTAAGCACCAAATTTTTTTTTTTTAAATATGTACTTTCGTGCCTGTTATATGCCGATAACGCTTTAAAGCTCTGTAGTTCTGGATTTTCATAGTACCTACTTTAACTTCTTGGTTTTAGTCATGATTTTGTAGTTTCCTTTTGTCACATTTTTTTTCACGAATCGACATTTCCGACTATTCTCACCGCGGTCACCAAAGAACCCCAGTTTTTGTACCCATTGTTGCCCAGACCCCTTATGTTTGCGTAGCACGTGTTTTATTGTGCAATTATTGAGCAATCATTGAAAGCGTTGATCTGAATATTGAGGAAGTGCTTTGTACTTTGTGGAAGTGAGGTGAAAGCTAAGAAGATGTAAATCTTAATCAATGGTTTGTTGTTGTCTTCTGAAGTTTTTATGACTGCAAATGGAATAGGTTTATTGTGTAGGTTTTCTCTTTTACTTTTATTACAAGTCCGCTTCTTAAAGGATTTTATCCAAATAATGAATAAAAATGTGCTTCAATAGTTTTCAAATCTTTTGAAGCCATTAGATTCATCGATAGGACCTTTTTCCGAGTCCGCATAATAACGCTGCATGCAAGTTATCTTCAATGAGTCTTACCTATACCTTGGTCTTGGTTGTTTAAACCGTTTAGCCATGTCAGAGGTCTTCAGGCGGCCTAAAAAATCTGACATCAGGGCTAGCCACCCGGCCTATACTGATTTACTTACTTACGTATTCGACATCTAAAGGGATGACTATATCTAACAGTATCTATCCATTGTATTACTGAAATTAAAATAAGTACTACTGTTGTCGTATTTAGACGTACCTATTATAATTACTTATAGATATTATTTATTTAATTTTTTTTATAGGTAGGTTTCATATTTTTTGTGCATACCTATGTATATTTTAGGTAGTTTAGAATTATATTCCAATGTTTTTTTAAGTTATAAAAATAAATTTGATGAGTTACAGATTGAAACTTTTTTTTATTCATTTTCACTATAAATTGTTACACAAATGAACACATACTCTGATTTAACTGTTAAAACATTCTAAACAGACCAGACCATGCACTTAAACTCGTTTCCTACAAGAAAACACTCATCGATAATTTCACTTTCCCGACCAGCTTTTTCCAAAGCCACCGCAGATTAGTTGGCAGGTGCAGTAGCCATCGCTGGTATCATAAAAATCACCAGTTAGAGAGCTAACAAGTACCGTGGGAATCCGCGTGGCGAACTACTCATAACCGGTATGAAGCGGAATAGACTGGAATTAACCGGATTGTGATTGTGTAGATGCCCAGATGAATTATGCATTCTTGTTCTTCTAATTACTTTTGAGGTCAGCATTTCTAATGCAGATTTGTTTATGCGTAGTGGGCGATATTGAGTTTTGTTTTGGTCCAGATGTTTTAGTTATTTGCTCCACTGTGCGTCGTGATTAATTGATGTTTGATTATGTAATTACGCTTATTTACTACCTTTTTAGGGTTCCGTACCCATAGGGTAAAAACGGGACCCTATTACTAAGACTCCGCTGTCCGTCTGTCTGTCTGTCTGTCCGTCTCCAGGCTGTATCTCATGAACCGTTATAGCTAGAAAGCTGAAATTTTCACTAATGATGTATTTCTGTAGCTGCTATAACAACAAATACTAAAAATGGAATAAAACTAATAATTAAGAGGGGCTCCCATACAATAAACCTGATTTTTAGCCGTTTTTCGCTCTAAATTAATAATTGTAACAGGTAGATGCTTGAAATATTCATAGTATATTTAGTTGTATAATCACTTTAATAATAAATAATAGGATTAAAATAAAATAAATATTTAAGGGGGGGCTCCTAGACAGTACAGAACCCTCCGTGCGCGAGTCGGACTCGTACTGGGCCGATTATTTTATTTTCAAATCATTGCTTCAGTCTTGTTATAGTGTAAGTTACGTGTATTCAAATAAACTGGAAAGGAAAAGATTACAAGCTAAACAGCTTGTCTACTGTTTTAAATTATGCTCCGTGGGTAGCAGACAAATCATTTTAACGCTATCAGTTCTCTAAGTAGGTATATTTATAAGTCTTCATGTGATATGTACTTAACAGTAATCATCGTCATCATATTTGTCGTTACACTGGTGGATGGGTCGACGACGTCAGACCCATCGCTGGTCAGGCGTTGATGAGATTAGCCCAACATAGACAACAATGGCACATAAGAAGGAAGCCTATACCCAGCATTGGGTCGACATATGCTGATGATGATGATGATGAGATAGATAAAGACTAAAATGATGATTATTATTAAATCATGATGTTATTATACTTACCTACAAATAAAGCCCGATTACAGAGGCGCCAGCGTAATTATATTAGCTAAATAGCATAGTTCTGTTTCTTTCTCACTTTAGGCATTCGATAGAGAGAACGCTTTTTACGTTGCTAATAAATTTTCGCCGGCGCCGCTGTAATCGGGCTTAATGTATCTATAACAGAATAGGTAGGTAGTTCCCATTGTCAAAGGTACCTAAATAAGTACGTATCCAAATCACCCCATACATTAGATCGAAATCCTTTCTCACAGGCGGTACCACGTAACCGGACCACGTGTGTTCATTGTGAATCGACAATAGGCATTTCCTCTCGCGCAAATGTACAGGAAACTCTTTATTCAGATCCGAGTTGTCGGGGAGATGGCACGTAGGGTACCTGTGCTCCGATTCATTCATAAACACCCTAGCAGACGTTTCGATTTAGCTGGAGTCGATCAAATTGGTGCCGATGCTACAGACGTCCAGACAATAGTCGCGAAAAACAGCTGTTCCATACAAAAAGTAGTTCAGATAATTATTTTTGCTTGAATTATTTACATTATTGTTGATTTATCAAAAACGGCTCTGCCGATTTCTATAAAATTTTCATGGGACCATCTTAAGAATATTACCCTTTCGAACTAAAAAAGAACTTTCGGTTCACAATTGCCGAAAATTATCTATGAACACACACAAAAAAATATACAATTCGACGAACATAGAACCCTTTTTGGAAGTCGGTTAAAAATATCCAAACAGTCCAAACATCTTGTTTCCTCGTTACTGAGCCTGAAAATTAATTAAAACTCTTTCCTTAAACAGGCTGAATTAAATTTAATGGCGTCTGTGAAATAAGCTGCATATTTCTCCTTGCGCTGCTAACAAATTATGAACTAGCTTTTTCCCGCCGCTTCTCCCGCGTGGTATTTTAATTTTTGTTCTAGGTATCTCATGGGAACATTTTATTTGTCTCGGTTAAAAAGTAGCCTTTCCGTCTTTTAAACTATGTCCACGCTAAAAATCAAGTCAATCCGTTGCTGTGTGTAAAACCAACAAACAGACTTTCGGATTTATAGTCTTAGTAAGGAGGTACTTAAATGACTAAATTCCGTTCCATTACCGCTGAGAACTAGGGTCGCGACGATCTTTGACGAATATACGTAGGTACCTACTTAATAGGTTTGCTCAAAAATATCTCTATATTCTGGTTGTTTTTAAAAGATAATAAATGTGTGCTGAAAATCATGTATTATACAAATTATGTATTATTTTTACGACTTGTGTCAAATTTTTCAATAGATTTTCAACTGGCTCAATTTCATCAGCGGTTATGGAACGGACTATACCTACTGCGCAACCACTCACATCGTTTTCACAAACGCCATTTCATTCAAACTAAACCTACTTTAAATTTTCCTCTATATTCTAAATCCCCGGTTATTTTCACAAGTTTCTTCACTTCCTATACCAAATCAATCTAATAACAGCATCGTACCAATATGTCAATCCGTTCAGCCATCCAGACGTTTTTGAAAACAAACAGACATTCAAACTAGCATGTTTATTTTCAACGTCATTAGTATTGTGTTCGTAAACTATTGGAAAATCACATTTGTCTTTGTTAACTCGGAAATAGATTATACTTTCTGGGAATAAATATTAGTCTGCCAAACTTTCTGAAAAAAGGAAAATTGAAAATGATTTTGGGTTTCGTAGAAGATAATAATTAGAATCTAATAGATTTGCCTATCTGTACATATTAGATTTGTATCAAAAACATCGCTGACTATAGATAATAATACCTAATGGTTCTGAGCACATAGCCCAAATTGAAATTATGGTACCCATACTTATTAGTGACATTACTACCCCTACACTGTCGATTTTCCTTCGATACGTAAGAAGCGGATTGACTCAACATTTCTGATTCGTACCGCTAGGGAATGGAAAAGTCTTCCTGCTTTCCTGTTTCCTAAGAGATATACACCAAAGCTTTTCAAGGTCTGAGTGCTTCATCTTTGACCACAACGTCGCTTACCATTAGGCGTGTTGGTGGTCAAGCGCAGACTTATTCACGATAAAAAAAAGACATTACATTTAGGTCCATACCATGTAGGTGGCTAGCCCTAGTTTCAAACTTTTTAAGCCGCCTGAAGGCCTCTGACATGTCTAAATTGTTCAAATAAAACAACCTACAACCAAAATGCTGGTGTTTATTTGGCTCAACGTATAAGCATTGCCATTCAGCGTGGCAGCACTGCCAGTGGACTTGAGCATTTGGATTTTCTTTAGACCTTCAAGGGCCTGTGACTGATCCAATTGCATGTTATGTACCTAGTAGTAGTGTATGTAGTTTTAGATTAAATAAGTCTTGTATATAGTGGTGCCTAGTTAATAAGGGCATACCCAGAATATACGTGTTTCTATGGTGGCGCATAGTTGTATGTAAATACCACCCGCGGTCACCCATCCGAAAACTGGCTTTTCCAAACGTTGCATAACTTTGGTGATAGCTAAAAAACCTACGTATAAGGTGATTATTATATATGGTCAAACTATTTGCGCTATGATCGCTACAACTACGTAGTAGATACCAAAATCTCATACCTATTAATTAGGGTTACAATGTGCATTACAGAATTTCTATTCTTCATTCACTTTACACATTATAACTGAAAAGAAACATAAAATAGGCGTGTCATTTTCACACAGAGATTTAAGTAGTTTCAACAGTCACATTAATAATCAATTAAAAAGTTAATCAAATACTGTACCTACGTAAAGCATTTCTTAAAATCATTACAACATAAAAGTACCTACACCTGTAAGTAATTCTTTCCTGCTTGAATGACGACGTTTCTTACTCCAACCAAGTATGAGTAAAACCTTAAAATATCCCATGAATGAACGCCTTGAATGGATTATAAAAAGAATAAAAATTTACGACAAACTTGATATGAAAGCAAACACATTGTTCTACAGAGATGCGCATGTACGCATCCTGCAGCGTTCGATACGTAAACTCATAAAATACTTTATTATGAATATAAAAACGATAGTCTAATATGTAAAAAGATGTTATGAATATAAATTTATGGAGAAATCTTATAAATATAATAATATACGCGTTGTTTCGGGACTTCCGTTCGTTGACGGTCGAATGTGCATTTCGTCTTGTGGCTTCCTCTTCTGTGTTGTCGGATAATGTTTCCGATGCTAATCTTTGATTCGGTTCGTAACTGTTTGATTTCCTTTCAGTATTATTCTTGTGGTTTTTAGCTATTGACATAAATATGTCGGGTTTCTAAATAGACTCGAATATACGGAGGTGGACACATCATAGGTATCTTTATATCAGAATCAGAATATCTTTTATTGCCATAAAACTGGTACATAAGTTGTTAAAAATTATAAGATAAGACGAGTTTCACAGTCTTACCCTTTTTGGGCGTGCAATATTTTACACAATAGGTACCTATGTATTTTTTGTAGGTATCTTAAAGCCACTATAATACACACACAAACAAAAAATATTTTGAGTAACATAACATCTAATATTTACAATTTCTAAATAATTATTTTAATACCATTTTAAACTTTATTTAGGTATATAGGTAGATAAAAAGGTGCTAATCATTAAAAAATATTTTAGGGAGTAGAATGTTTTTGCTATTAACCAAGATTTTAACTTACGTTTGAACAGTGTCAATCTGAGAGCCTTGAATTCTAATGGTAAATGATTATACACTTTGATTGCACTATAGTAGGAACTACTTATTTGCATGTATACAAATAGTAGTAGGTAACATCTGTTTAGTAATTGCCAACTAGTATGTGTTCTAAGATGTTGTAAAGCATTAGAACAAATACTTTAGGTTGCTGTTAGTAAATCTTAATAATTGGTGAAGTACCTAATTTAAGTTTCGCTATCTGGACACGGGTAAAGATCTGAGCATGTTGAGATAATGTAATATAATAAACAATACAATGTATCAATTATTTCATCATCAATTCGAAATGGGAAAAATTAGAGTATGTTGATACATAGTTATAGATGACGAATACACGCGTGGCCAGTGTGTCGAGTTATTGATTAACCCTAGAACTTAGATGAAAAACATATTTCATCTAAGCTAGATTACTAAGGTGGAGAAAAAATGGGATTGGTGCCGTATGAAACCAGCCAGAATGTGGAACGCTTTGCCTGGGTCTGTTTTCCCGCTAAAGTACAATGTGGGCGTCTTCAAATCCCGAGTAAATAGGTATCTTCTAGGTAAGCGTGCTACAACCTAGACCGCTTATCTGCTTAACATCAGGCAGTATGTGGTCAAACGCAAACCTATTCTGAATAAAAAAAAAAATTAAAAAGAAAAATAAACCCATAAGACTACCTGCCGCGGGCTCGGATGCGCGCCACGAAATATTTCGTTCGACGTGTCATAACGAGACAGAGTTGTGGTAGAAGTATACAGGGTTATTTCTAATCAATTAGCATCCTTTTAGGGGCTTATTCTATACATCAAAACTAACAACTTTTGTTCTGCGACTTTTGTCAGAACTCAAAAAAAAAACAGCTGTTCCATACATTTTGTCGCGCGTGAACAATATTTCCCAATGGAACAACATTTTTTTTTTTTAGTTTTGACAAAAGTTGCAGAACAAAAGTTGTTAGTTTTGATGTTCAGAATAAGCCCCTAAAAGGATGCTAATTGATTTAGAAATAACCCTGATGTCACTTTTTCACACGTTGAAAAGAGTTCTTTTCGTTGCTTTCCGTGGTCGCATGCTAAGCTAGCTTATCCTTTATTTTGTGTCCAATTTTAAAGCATCACTAACAGATTTAATGACGTCTGCAGACCCCATATGACCAATTCATTTTACAGTCGTTCTATCTATTGTTTAAGTACTTCTTTTTCTTTCACTATTTAACTGTAGTGATTATTGACATGGGTCCTATTTCAGTGATTATGTAATTGGTTTTTGTAGAAGCTTTAAAAGTAATTCGGGTTGTAGGCATTTTCAATGTTAGTGTCTGTGGGTAAGTATAAGCTGAATTACCTTCTTGGCAGCTGTGTTGTTAGCTACAAAATGCGCAAAACTCAATCCTAACTGAAACTCACGTAAGTATCTATCGTACTTATCAGTTGCGAGAGGATTGGATTTTGCGCAGCTTGTAGCTAACTTCACAGCTGTCAGGAAGTTTGATTCAGTCTTTATATAGACATAGTGTTATTTTTTGAGCTAGCATAAAGATGGTGGTAGTATTGTACATCATTACTAGCTAAGGTTATGAGTCTGGTAATGATTGTTTTAAATATCATAGATGCAGTTACATCATTATAAAAATCTAACTAATTTTGTTAAAAAGTGACTTGGTAATAATTTGCACTTTTTGATTTTAACATTTATTCTAACACATCAATACGATAGGTAATAGGTTCAGGCATCACTTTGCCTTTTTTTCTTTTTATTCTGAATAGGTTTGCGTTTGACCACATACTGCCTGATGTTGAGCAGATAAGCGGTCTAGGTTGTAGCGCGCTTACCTAGAAGATACCTATTTACTCGGGATTTGAAGACGCCTACGTTGTATTTTAGCGTTATACTTTACCTAAGTTCATCTTCAAATCTTTGTGTTGAAAAAATCTTTAACATCAATACAAACAATCATATCACCAATATTCAAACGCTGAACCAAATTTCAAACAAAAGGAATGATCTATAAATACAAGATCAGTAATAATGGTAACCTGCACTCTACAGTCTACATTGTGGAAGATAAAGCCGAAGAGAACACATGCAATGCATTAACACATCTGGTCTTGGGGGAAAGTATCAGATTTCCTGTCGGTTTTTGCGACTTTTTGCACCGCCTATGAGGGCGATTTGTCTACTGATTTATTTGGGTGCATTGTGCAATTTTATTATTACGATTATTCACTTTGTTCTCATCAATACCTCTTTGTCCATTTCTATCCGACTTTTTTTTCATAGTTGAGATATTATCAAGAAATATAAGTAAATCTCAAATATGTATACCTACTGTGATCTATTGAAATTTCACCACGTACTTAATTGCCGAATTTAAGTTTTGATCAATAACTGACTTGACGAATCGCGGAAATGGTAGAATAAGCTTTTGACTTGCGCAGGATATGAATATTAAGGATTTGACGAACTACGAATATGGCAAACTAAGCTTATGACACGTTTAGAAATTGACCAATCAAGTATTTGACGACCGTCTGCGTAATCTTTATTTGATTTTGTTTCTTTTTCAAATATCATTTTAATGTCATATTATTAAATAAAATAGGTAAATTATTTTGTGACGTGGATACTCAAAACAAGCTATTTTCTTCTATATTATAAATAGATTATTGTGTCACTTATTTAGCTCTAATTTATTCTGTTTTTTGTATATTGTATAGGATTTTGGAGGGTTAGTGAGGTTAATAAATAAAATAAATCATTAAATTTATTACCTTTTTTCATATTAGGATTTTGGATTAATCTTATTGATGATAATGAATAGATGCCGTGATGGTCTATTGGGAGAACGCTCGTCTTGGAATTATAAGACCATGAGTTCAAATCCAGTACCAATGAGTTAGGTACTTGGAGTTAATGCACCTATTTTATTTAAAAAACACCTTGTGCTCTTTGATTTAGGAACATTGAAAGGCAACTAAAATTGCTTACTCGTATATCTGGAGCAAAAATTCAAAATCTCATACGAATCCATCTGCCCGCGACTTGTGACGATACCTACCTAGTTTTTTCTTCTCGTTTTCAGCCATAGGACGTCCACTGCTGGACATAGGCCTCCCCTAAAGATCTCCAATGAGACCGGTTGATAGCGGCTTGCATCCAGCGCGATCCTACGGTCTTAATGAGGTCGTCCGCCCACCTTGTGGGTGGACGTCCTACGCTGCGCTTGCCGATACGTGGTCTCCACTCGATACCTATCATCATCGTTTAATCGTTCGTCGAAGCCTTTGTTCAGCAGGGGCTATTAAAAAGCTGATATAAATATTTATTAGTGGTTATTGCTAGAATACCTACTTTTATAAATCTGTATGTTTTATTGTTGCAGGTAAACACCAGTACTATACGATCTTCAAACAAAACACTAAAACAAGTAAGAAGTACGCACAAGGTTTTTACTAAACCACCTAATTTAAACAAACCCGTTTTGTTCCTAAACAAGTTCCACAGTTCCCCGATCTGTAACTCGCATGATATCGTCACAATCAGACGAAATTAATTAGAATCCATATTGGATTACTCGTGGCGCCTCGCATCCAAACATTACAAAGCCATTTTGTCTCTGGTCAAGTGTTACCAGACGTCTGCCTTCCATAGACAATAATATCTTTGTGGCATCGAGCGGCCGTATAAAGCCCATTGTGGCCGAATCAATTAGCCCATAATGTGGCCATTGTAAAACGTAGCCACTAACATTGTCTTAATGTAACATACATCTCACTCATATATCGTAAAATAATTTTTATAGTTCTATTTATGGCTGAACTCAATTTATTGGCCAGATACGTTTCAGTAGCGCAACGGTTTAAAGTTACTTATTCAGATGCAGTGCCAGGGAGATTTATAGGTTTTGTTTCGTTCGTCGTAAAACTATAGGAGTATAGGGTGATAATGCTAAATCCAGTGACGCATTAAGATATTTCGGGATACCTGTCTTTATTAATGCGGAAGGCGCACGAACATCACCTGTTGACGGAAAGGTATCACGTTCCACTAAAAAGCTCTCGAAGGTGAAGATCAAAGGAGCAATGACACCGAACAAAAATCTGAATAAACCTAAAGTAATGGCTGAATATATGAGAAACTTTGAAGAGGCAGGCGTTGTTGTGGAGTAACCCAAAACCGACACATGTGTCACATATCGGCCAGGATTGCGATGCCACATGTGAAATGAAGAAAAAAGACAAAAATCTGTTGTCACTGCTCCCTAAGGTACGAACAATGCCGCACTCAGATCCGTTTCCATTTTACAAAATTAATTTGAGCTCTAAAATGGGGTTTGTAAAACATATTCTTCGTCGAATCAAAAAGGATTTATGGTCGATTTCTCTGGAACACAACGCGTTTGTGATGATTTTTTGTACAACCTTCCATAACCTTTAGCCTGTGACATGGATTGTAGATTAGGCATATTGTTGACCTTTTTTGCTTCCATTTTAGTTGCACGTGTAGTCTTGTTTTTGTTCGAGAACCCTCGCCTCTGAAGGGTCTTTTGTTTTTATGCGGACAACATTTGCATGTGTGTCTAAGATTCGTTAAAACGACGTTTGCGTCGTCTTGATTTCCTGTCTGATTTTAAAATGACACCGTTGCGACTTCTGGCGAATTAGATTTATGAGATCTCGAAGATTTCTGTTGTAATAAAGAGAACGGAAGTTCTAATATTGTCGCGACGCGCTCGGCCGTGGAGGCCGTTGACAAAATTAATGTTATATTATGAAACAATGAACAGAATGGTGTTTCTTATAAATAATGGGAATGTAGTCCGATGAAAGATGCGTCCAGTCAAAATGGCGGCTGACCACTGAAATATAAATCCGAACATGTGGTCTGCTATTGATAAATTATAGCGTGAGATAAATTGATTTTTAATGTCAAAGAAATGTGTTTTTAAAAGCAATAAAGATTTTACACCAGCATTAACAATGGGCGTAAAAACAACAATCGGAGATAGTGATTCAGTAGCAGCATTAGCATTTAAAGCGTAATTACGAGTATCATTACGCAGTTTTGCAAGTGGGTGTGAAAGCACCTCATTTTCCAGGAATCGCATCTATACTGAAGGTAGAACTGCCATCACAGATTTATGGGCAAACCTCCGAGATGTGTTACGAATAAAAATAATAGAATTGTCGTGTCTAATAATATAGCGGCCGTTTCCGTTCGGCTTTTGGTTTATTTTAGATGTGAACGCGAATATTATACGAATAATGTTCATTTTCATTCATGTGGCGCGCTTAGATTTTCATAGTTTATTACTGTTTCACGACCATTATTGTTAATGGATGATAATGTAGGGTTGGCTTTAATTAGTTTCGCGTTAACTACTACTTTTACGGCTATTAACATTATTTTATTGCTTACGAAACTGTTTTGTAATACGTCTAACATGTTCGGTGTCTGAACTGTTGAAATTATAGTTTGATTGGCTAAGTAGGTAATTGTTGTTACATCATAATTTACTATCTTTATGCCGGAGCGAACATTCGAAATTATAATCTAGCTAATTGAATTTGTGTTATTAGTTCGTCTGACATACTTTTATACACAGATGTATTTTCACACGTTCGTGATGATTTAGACGCAATAATTGAAATAATATTTAAAGAGCGTTTTATAATGCCAACTGGAAACTGAGAGCATAAAATCTTGTGAATATTTTTAGCAGTTCTAATAAGACACCGCAAGGTCATTGCACCTGTAGATAATAAGATCAAAATTGTTACGATATTATGTCGTTTGAACAATTTTCAATACATTCATATCTTTTTAGTCATTGGTCAATTACATTAATTATTTTGCTACATAATGTCTTGTTGTAAGTTATTAATTTATCAGTACATTTTAAAATCGGAATGTGATTTCAGGAATTCCTTTGAAAGCATTTTTTGTTTGAAATTGTTCCCAAAATCCATCATCACGCGCATCTTTCAACATGTGAAGGTCTTAATCCGCACAAACGAGCCATTCTCATGAAACAAAACGAAGAGCCGTGACTAATGTGTTCTCCTTCTCTTTCTCGCATACCAAATGCTCAAACAATAACACCATGATGGATGCTACCGGTGCCGTCTCAAAGGAAAAAGAGATCAGATGTAGGCGATAATTCATAAAAAACAATAATAAAGGGGTAATTTTCGTCTGAACGACATTGTTCTTCTGATTTATACGTTTCAGTCTCGCTACATACGATGTTTTGTTCTTTGCTTTTTGACTATCGCTTTGTAGTATTTTCATTTTTATCTTGGAATTCGTGATCACCTTTAAAATTATGATTAGTTGCTCAATTGTCTTTGTTGCGTCGTTAAAATTCCTCGTGTTCTGGAGATTTGCAGACATTGTCTGGTTTGTTATGTTCATTTGGTCGTAAATAATTTTAATTGACTGCATTTTTATATCAATGTCATATGTTTTGTTCTCATAATCTACGGATTCTGGCACAATTCTATGCTAATATTTTCATGATTTTTGTGGCTCTTTCGTGGTTTCGCCCCACAAGCTGTTCGGTCCGCGGGGCGAATCAACGAAGCCTCTTTTTGAATGCCCTCTTTCGCCCCGCTCCAAACAATGCGGGGCGAAAGAGGGCCTTCAAAAAGAGGCTTCGTTGATTCGCCCCGCGATTCACTTTTTTATCTGTACATTTAAGTAGAAAAGTAGTTAATGGAAAAAACAACAATTGCATTATATCAAGGGCATCATTCTATGAGTCCTATGGGGGTGTATGAACAAAAATGCAAGTGTTTATTGATGATTGATTGATGATCGTTATCAAGCTCAAAAAATGAGAAATGTCAAACCTTTCCGCGTACAAGGTGAAGAAAAAAAAGGAGTTTTCTTCACCTTGAATATGCTATCTAAATCAATACAATTTTGGCACATTGTTTTCATTCGATGGAAGTTTAGATTCTATAATAAAACTATTATAATGTCAAATTTCATGCAATTCGGTTCTTTGTGGTAGTTATGAGGGTTTGTGACTTGAGGACGGACAGATGGGAAGACGGCCAGACAGACGGACTGTTATTTTTTGGTACTAGGACTAAAAGTTACTTATTTTCTCCAACTATGGTAATTTTAAGTGAAAAGTTTTAGTAAAATCCAAAATTTTATTTTTTACTAGCAGCCTCCCTAATTTAAAAATAAAATATAATAAACCCTATGACACCCGGGATTGTGTAGCTTCCCAACAGTGAAATAATTTTTCTAATCGGTTCAGTAAATTTGGAGCCTATTCAATGCAAACAAACAATCAAATCTTTCCTCTTTATAATATTGGTATAGACAATAACTGTATTCGTAAACATTTTGTAAAACCTATAGTTTCTCAGATAAACGAATCTATACGTTTAGGTTATGAACAACGGTGGTAATGAATTTTTGGCAAGTTAATATTTTTTAATAAATTTAATACTATATTAATATAAAAAAATAAAGATGCAAAGTATACCTATAGTCCCATATACTTAACACACCATATAAAAATATTTGAATTTCATTTAGCTGTTGATAAATGTTTTTTTTTTCTTCGAACATGTGATTTGCTCGAAATGTTAGAACTACCCTTTAGTCCTAGCTAATACAATCACAAGAGATTTGGGAAAATAACCATATTATGTCGGAAGTGGTCCTATGTTGCTATTTGCAGTCAGTGCTGCAGTACGGAACGGTTCTAGCATAGGTTCTTTCAAAGCCCGCCTGAAACGCTGGCTTATCGAGGAAGCATTTCATGATTTCGATATGTTTAAATGTTTACAATTAGTGAAACATGTATTGGTTAAGAATTATTTCTATCAATTTGATTCATTTACAATAATGTATTGTTTTTGTTATTTTTGTATTTTTTTAAGACATGTTTTAATAATGTTTTCATTCATTACAATGACATACTTCATTGGAGTAATTTATTTTTTTTTTTTTTTTTTTTTGACATTTTAATTATAATATGTGGTTGTAAACATAATGATGTAGTAGGTAGGTAGTTAATGTGAATATTTATTTGTTATCAATGTACCTACTTTACTGCAATTTTTAATCTATTCATTGAGTAATGACGTGTAATATTTTTTTTATGAATTAAATGAATATCGAAAATGTTACATAGTAACAGGTCCCACACCTGTTAATTTTCTTACAATTTATAGTTTGCAAATGGGCCCCGCCTACTACCAAACAGTATTCAATTTAACTTAAGCCATAATGTCTGTTATATCAATACAGTAAGTTTTTGGTAGTTTGTTTTTCTTGTTTAGTTTTTTATAGCGTTGCATATCTGTTGATTACTTGTAGTGGGATTTTTATTTTATCTCATGTAATTTTATGCGTGGCTGTACCATATGAAATACGTAATACTGATGCGGGAAATTGATCTTTATCAACGTGGAACGAAACGGCCTCTTCTTTTATCGTTCTCGGCGATTCGCCCCACGGGGCGAAAGAGGGCATTCAAAAAGAGGCTTCGTTGATTCGCCCCGCGGGCCGAATAGCTTGTGGGGCGAATGCACGAAAGAGCCATTTTTGTTTGGGTTGTAATCCTTAGGTTAGGTTACAATACACTTGGGTTTTCGTCGCCGTCAATTCAGCTACAGAACGTCCTCTGCTGGACATAAGCCTCCCTTATAGATCTTCAATAAGACTAATTGAAAGCGGCTTGTATCCAGCGTAATCCTGCAGTCTCTGACTTATATCTTACTTTTGCTACTTATCTTTACGAAAATGTATCATATTATTGCTATCATTAAACTAAACAGTGTACAAACATATTCAGACAGCAAACAATAAAGATAATCTGCAGTTTTAAAAGAAATTAAACAGTGCTCAGTCATAAAACACAGTCCATCTAAGAATATAGAGTAACTCCAGTGTTGAAGTAGAGCGGAGCACTTCTGTTTTATTGTTGGAGCCATATTTTATGGCTGGATTGTTACAGATTTAGAATGTTAGGGAGTTTACTCACTGGTATATCATACGCTATATTACTCAAATCATTACTATTTACATTAGATTTTTAAAGCATTCGTATACCACTTACGTTGACGTGTGCCACTTTAGCTTTCATACACGTAGGTAATCGCCATTATAAAACAGTTCTTAAGTATGTAGGTTTGTCTGTGTATACTGTGTATGCGCGTAGATCTTCTTTTTGAATGTTTCTTTCGAAAGGTTTTTAGCTTTATTCGTAGCCGGGCGAAGCCAGGTCGGGCCACTAGTTCAGTATAAACGTTAACCTTTTTTTAGCTACTGTTTGATAAGTATCCTTTTGTACAAAAAAAGTAGCATATTCCTTACTTTTATCGTGATTCAATTTATTTTCCTTAAGTATATTGTGATGCATGCCATTTCTGTATTGGGTTTTTTTGTAAAAAGGTTTGCGTTCGACCAAATTGTGTCTGATATTTTTAATATTTGATATTTGAGTTGCGATCTATGTAAGCACGTTTTTCTATAATTATGTCGCGTGTTTATTCTCGATTTGTTTTAACATAACCATTATTTCTGTGCCATTGTATCAGGTTAATAAAATACCAAAAAAATTGAGGCACTGCCGCAAATATTCCATAGCATGATTTCTAACCCAATATTTTATAAATACTGCCGTCCGATTGCTTAAAGACCGCTAAGTGACATTTTTGCGATTTTGACTTTTATACACTACTAAAATCAGATTTTTTTCCTCTTTTTTCTAGTCTGGGTCTTATTTTTTTCTTTTTATTAGTTGCTGAGTTACGGACACCACGTGCACAGTTAACTACGTACTTTTTGCTATTTTACAATTCTTAAACACAGTTATCGCATTTTACAACACTAAAATGCTATTAAGTGCGCATACATGTGGTTTGAAGCTGTACATTTATTCTGGATTGCAATTTTAGAAAACGTCTAAGTATCTTTGCGTTACTATTTCACCGTTACCCGACTTAACACGTTTTGTAGTAATTTGTAGTAACCCAGTCCTGTGTAATACCTGCAATTCTTAAAAACGGTTTTATTACCTCAACTATTCTATAAAACAGCTAACTCTACATAACCGAATAATTGTTGATAAACCATTCTGAACATTTATAATTTACAATTCTAAAAGACGGTGACTGTTCTTCAGCTGCGAGTGTGCAGTGTTGCAGGCCGGTAGAAACAATATTAGAAAACGGTTAGGTGACATTTCCACGCTATAAAGCGTTTAAGTGCGAAGGCGCCCGAGCAACTGCCCGGCCCGATTACGCACCCGTCATTCGTCGCCAGGATGCCGCGAGAGGAAAAATGGCGTGTGTAACCGCCAAAATGGACGCGGGATCGAAGTAAGGAATTTTTATTCGATAAGGTATATTGCCTATATTTTATTAAGACAATGATTTCACTATATTGTTAACCACGACACCACACCAATAATAACAATGGCGCCTGCAATTTATTGTGCAAGCTTATAAGCTTGGTTGCCTGGAAGAAATCGCTTGAAGCGATATTATTTTCCGCCATTTAGTATAACTTTGTAATGTTTTTATTTTTCGTGTGTTTTTAGTATTGTAATTGTGGTTAAACTAATAAAGAATTATCTATCTATCTATAAGCGTGAAGCTAGCAAAAAACATTACATTGCACGGACTAATAACGCACCCAACTCTACACACAGTTGCCACCACCGCGCTTGGTCGCAGAATTTTCCGTCATTAGTACAGAATGCCGATAAGTACCAATAATTCCAGTCCTCTAAAAATATCATGTAAAAATACATTTAAATGTTTCATTATCACCCTAAATGCGAAAGTTTGTATAATATATGCGAAAGTATGATTGTTCTTTTCACGCTGGAACGGCTGAAAAGAATTAGATTTGAAATGCGAAATAAAGGTTGATTATACCCTAAGTACGATCGAGATATAAGAGATCAGAAGGTTCTATGGACAGCTATACGCTTCAGTCTCTAAGCCTGCGCAGCCTTAAATCCAAGAGTCAAGTTGACCTGGAACTCCACCGAAGACATTCCGGACATCAGCTTGTGCGAGATTAGAATAATCTTGATTCAGCTTATGAACAACAAGACGTTGGTTGGAGACGGTACCACATAAGAGCTTCTGAAAGCGGATGGAACACTGGTACTTATAGTCTTTTAGAAGCTTTTTAACCGTCTTCCTTGACGCATGCATTCCTTGGGAGTAACGCTAGAAGCAAGGAAAAGAAGCGTGGTGATGCTGTTCTTCAAAAAAAAGTCATAACGCCTCATTGAAGAATTACAAACCTATTTTACTTCTGAGCCATGTTTATACGTGGTTTTCAAGGGTCATTTCAATTTCCGTCTCGATGACTTCGAGTATTCGTCATCGAGAGCAGGCTTGATGACTTCCAAGCTTCTGAACAAGCCGGGTTTCGCAAAGGCTATAGCACCGTAGACTACATTCATACCCTGCTGCAAGTTATACAGAAGACCGAAGAGTATAACTTGCCACTTTGCTTTGCGTTTGTGGACTATGAGAAAGCCATTGATTCGGTCGAGACTTGGGCTGTGCTTGAGTCTCTTCAGCGATGCCGCATTAGCTATCGGTATATCGATGTCAGTCCAAGTACACGAACAGAGTTCCAAGGCTATCCCTTTAAAAAGAAGTGTAAGACGGGGAGACGTAATATCTCCGAAACTTTTTATTGCTACTTTGGAAAACGCCTTCAAGCTTCTAGAATAAGAAATGATTTGGCATCAATGTCATTGCTGAATACATCACTCATCTCCGGTTTGCCGGCAATATCGTAGTCATAGCAAAATCGATGGAAGAACTCAACATGATGCTCAAAGGCCTCAATCAGCTCCCTAAACAGGTGGGTTTTAAAATGGACATAGACAAGATGAAGGTCGTATTGTGTAATTCATAATTCCCGTGTTGCACCCACCCAAGGTTTAGCTAAGAACTCGGTTCTTAAAGTCATTGATTCGTACGTCTATCTACCCCTATTATACATAAGTAGTCCATTTAGGTCCAAATTAAAGCAAGAGGTCAATCGCCAAATCTAACTCGGCTGGGCAGCGTCCGGAAAATTGCGTAACGTCTTCTCGTCCGACATACTTCAGTGCTTCATGTCGAAAGTTTTCGACCAGCGCGTGTTGCCAAAGATGACTTATGGCACAGAACATGAATGCAAGCCACTTCCGATTGGTCTTATTAGAGACCCACATAGGAGGCATATGTCCAGCAGTAGACGTCATATGGCTGATTGATAGATGGATGATACACATGCCAAGATTCATCATCATCATGATCACCATTTGGCCCAAACGCAGGATGCTGCTAGTAAAAAGCAAAAAAAGTGCACATTGCCGCTGATGTGAAATTATAATAATACGATCGGGACTAATATTTACTACACTAGAAAACAGTTTTAGAAAATTCTTTCTCCAAAACTGTATTTAAGTTTAGACATAATGACAAATCTTAATTTAAAGTGTATTTAAATAAGCCGTTAAAAACATTAAACATTTTTTGATATTGGAATGCATTTTAAATAGTGTAGTATTTACAACATAAAAAGGCGGCTAAGTGACGTAACTGTTATTTAGGTTGGCATTTTTTTATAACTGTAGCTTCCATTCAAATCATCACACAGTTACAGCGTGTTTACAACTCTATAAAACGGTTGCACTTCAGCCAACCGTTTTTTAGTGGAGCAAATGTACACAGATTCGATTGGGATAACTCGACTAAAATACAAAAAATGCAATTTCTATGCAACACCAATACGTAGAAGCCTTCTGTACTCATGCAAAAAAAGGAAATAATAAAAGGAAAACAATGGTATAGAAAAAATAATGATACGTCTTGCCAATTTCTAGAAATATCATTTCCCACCTTTTTGTCCATATCTCAAAATTTGGTAAAATCACTTAGCCGTTTTTTAGAAATCGGACGGCAGAATACCTGTTCGTTACTCACTTTTGTTATCTTGGCATATTAAAAACATTATTTACTGAAAACATTATAATGCGTATCACGAAATTTAAATTTTAAAGCATTTAATATTATCTAGACAATTTTTAACGAAGATAAATGAAAATTGCACTTCAGATAAGAATTTTAAATATTTCTATAATGCCTATATTTATTAACGTTGACAGATGAAATTACGAGCGTAAAATTTATGTTCTAAAACATATTTGCAATATTTTAGAATTTCAAGTCTTCCTTAAGATAATTTATTCTGTAATAACAACTACTAATTAAGTTTACACCTTTGCGTAGGAGCTATTCAGAATGACTTTATTTGGTTGCTTTAGTACACCGTTCAATTTTAGCATAATTATGAGTGAAGCATTTAAATTATGATTAAATTTTGGTTTACTAATAAACATCTAGCATTATATTGGAACTGGCTGTATTTGGTCAGATTAACACAAACATAAACTATACATACCTACCTATAATTATTATGTTTTAGAGTTAGAGTTACAACTCTATATAGTACAAAATGATGTAAAGAGACTGATCACTTTAGTTCAACAGCTATTAAACCATTTGATTTTCTATTACCGCAAATGTATTGCCGTAGGTATATGGTATAATATTAAACCATTTGATTTGCAATACATTCTATTACCGCAAATATGTTGCCCAAATTGCACAAAGCGCTTATTTAAAAATATTTGTCTACTTTATAATTAGATAATAACTAGCCGACCAGGCAAACATTGTTTTTACATATAAATTATTTATTTCACCTAGGGGTATAAAAAATAGCCTACGACCTATTCTCAGACCCTTCAGACCAAAGTACACAAAAATAAATCATAAAAATTTGCCGTTTAGGAGAAATTTAATAACAAACTCTGTGACTCGATATTTTATAATTATTTCATCAGATGTAGCATAGGATTTAGAGGTAGACACACAAGGTAGACAGATGACCACCTGGTCTTGATAGGGTCCCGAAAATTGCACTAGACGTAAGCCGCTTAGGACCAGTCTTATTGAATAGATGTAGAGAAGATCTGTCTCTAGAAATTGACATCATACGATGCATACGGCTAAAATGATTGTGTTGATTATGTCGTCAAACTATGTCGTGTTTTTAGCATAAATAGCAAGGCGGAGCAAGTAGGCGAATGTACAGTCTTCCTTACATTTTAAGATAGTGGTACGCACTCCACAGCCGCAGTGTTCAATCATACGACCGTTCTGCTATCTTTGAGATTATAATGAAACTTTTATGACTTCAATTTTGGTTACAAACTTTATGTGCAGAAGATCTCTTTCAAAACAAAATAGTATTCGATCATTTTATATATAACAGCAAAACACTCTACACTCTTGCTAATCGATATTAATACGTCCAGTCAGAGTTCTGAGAAAACCACTTGATTTATTCTATTAACTTAGCATATTTACGAATTTCATTAATATCTAATTAGTGAATAATCGATGCAACGTGTTTATCTTACCGACATGTTTATTGGACACTAAAACGACTCACCACAAAACAGAATCAACTTCCAATAATATTTTATTGTTATGAACTATAGTAATAAAACTCCAACTAAATATAATGACGATGTGGAATCTGTAAGAGCAACAATAACTATTGTGCTACCGGTTGCAATCATTAGTATTGATGACGTAAACATTACAAGTATTACAAGAGTCGAAAAAATTGAAGTTAAAGCTAATAAAGAACGTACGGGAGCCGAGAATGTTGATGAATAAGATGCGCACAATGAAGTATTGGTTAGTTATAAAGATGAGGGCAAACACAAAGGTAAGGTACGTAATGATTTGGAAGCGAGTGGATGTAAGCGTGAATGTGTGGAGCGAAGCGTGGAAATTACAAGCTGGGCTCAATCGCAGCCGCGCTTTTGTATTCTACAATGGACGGTCAAGGACTCTGTAGAGGACAAAGGGTTGCAAGACGAACGGCTTGTGGTGAGTCGGTTTAGTGTTTTGACATGAAGGTTCAAAGAAATAAGATACACTTAACAGGATTTTTGTGATCTTTGATTTCAGACCAAGCGTTTTTGCCATGTTCGTTTGTTCGTCTCAGCCATAGGACGTCCACTGCTGGATATAGGCCTCCCCTAAAAATCTCCAATAAGACCGGTTGGTAGCGGCTTGCATAAAGCGTGATGCTGCCATATTAATGAGGTCATCCGTCCACTTTGTGGGTGGACACCTTACGCTGCGCTTGCCGGTACGCGGTCTCCACTCGAGAACTTTTCGACCCCATCGGTCGTCAGTCCTTCTAGCTACGTGCCCTGCCTACTGCCTCTTGATCTTGCCAATCCGCTGAGCTATGTCAATGAAATACTGGTATCCAAATATTTTTTTGGTTTAGGGCTGCCGATCTATCTCAAACTATGATCACGTGCTAAAACTCAGTTGCATAAGAAAACTTCAAATAAATTTGGATGATATAGTACACAGACAATTGGAATACATAAAGCACAATTTGGAACACACATACAGTACAAATTTGTAACACACATACAGTACAAATTTGTAACACACAGTACAATTTGGAAGAATCGTTGACGCCAAAATCTTATTACGTCACAATTTTACACAATTTGTTTCTACCAAATCGATCACTCGACATACGTGTGTAAAATCATTGTACAGGTAAATAAAGACATCATAAAACCGTCCGCTTCTGCATTTTTGACATGACCTTGATAAACCTTAACCCTACAAATGATTCATGCTAATGCCTACAAATCTGTAGTGAGACAGAACCTCACAGGGCATTGTACGATCTAAGCATCAAAGTGAGACCCAGCATAAAGGCTGAGATGGACGAAGGGGTAGCACACAATGTCGGCGAGGCCCAAACAAAAACTGACAACACAATACCCAGTGGTCCAACAACGGTGGCGGCCCATAAATCAACCTCCGACAAAAGTAACAATAGTATTGAGGGACCTTATAAGAGATCTTAGCATTGTGTGTACTCTTTGATGTTCACTAATAAAACCATTGATTAATATCGTATAGGAACCAGTTGGGATGCAAATAATGGTGTTCAAAAGGTCGGATTCTTCGGCCATAGTCACACGTGCTGGGGTGTGGACAAAGACTAATGCTACATCTTCTTCACAAAGCTTTTGTTTGTGTACAGTATTCTTATAAGAAACCGTCGGAAGGTGAACTGTAGAAGCTTGAAACCAGACTCCACCAAAGCGTTTCGCTGGGCGGTGCTGAAACTAGACTGGTTAAAGACCCAAATATAGTAGCATATAATTTTGCGGCGCATATAGTGGTTCTTCAGTTATTGATAGCTAATTTCGTGTTCAAATCGTTCGTCTATTTCCCTTATATAATTTTGTGGCCCAGACTTTACCAAAGCAGAGTTACGCAGAGCGTTGTAGCCCATGACTCCACTGTAAAAAGCAACAATTGCTAAGCAAGTAACAGAACACAGTATTTAGTGGAGAGAAGGTGTTTTTCGTTCTTCAGCAAATGTGACATTTTCTTAATGGATTTTCGGCTCTACATAGCTTCGCCTATCTCTGCTCCACTACACTTTGGTGGAATTTACACCTTATCTTTGTCAGTGCGATGTTGCTAACTGCCGTTTATTTTTTATGGGTCACTTGGAAGATACATAAAACGGTCAAGATTGTATTAAACTTCCGAATATTGTGTTCCGTCGTAGTTTTAAATGAATAGTTTACTTTTATTGTTTATTTAGTGTCCCATAAAATAGAAGATTAATTTAATTAAATCCATTTACACTCTCATAAAGATTTATAATCGTAAGTAAATGTGTTATGTGAGTTGTACTTTTAATAAACCTCAGTATTAAAATATTAAATGAAGTGATGACGAAATTAAAAACTAGTTTTGGTGCAACGTTTTTGGAGTTAAAACTGCGTTATGTTATTTATTTAAGTTTAAGGTTTATTTTTACAACCCTTTTTGAATAATGAGAATAAGTTACGACCAAAACAAATCTTAATGAGCTGTGCTCATAAATGTTGTTTTTGTTGACATAACTTACAGTTAGTTGATTAAAGTATAGTGTAATTAAAGTAAGTAAGAATTTTCATGCTTAGAAAAGTTTTGGTGACATTTTAAGGAAAACAACGTCAAACAAACATCGCACCGCGTTCCATCGCGTACATTTTTTTTTCAAAAACGGCTCAGCCGATTACCGTAAAATTTAAACGGGACCATTTCGGGAGTATACCCTTTCGAATTAATAAAGAATTTTTCGGTTCAGTTCACAATTGGCGAAATTACCTAGCAATGAACATACACAAAAAAATGCATACAGACGAACATCGAACCTCTCCCTTTTTAGAAGTCGGATAAAAAGTGAAAGTAAGTATCAGATCCTAGAGCTATCTTAAACTGAATCCAAAATGAGACGCCAAAAAATTGTTTTTCCTATAAATCATCTATTTAGTAGTAGTTATAATAATCTAATTAGACTCTAACAACAGAATCATATTTTTAACATTCAAGGTTTTTAATATATTCACGTGATAATCTTCGACTACTTAATATGCTGATAAATACTTGTTGTGCTTAAATAAACTATTATATGGGTCAGACATACGACCAATCGGTGACCCGTAGATAATGCCAGTTTTTGTGTCTCAAAATAATCTATTGTTTTCAACGACGGCTCAGTTATCAATTTAATTGTCTGAAAATTTGGGTTGTCTCGATAATAGTGCAGTTTTGGTAGAATTATCTAAGAAATTAAGCGACGGTTACATTTTTTTACATGTTACGTTACACTATACTGTACTAAGTTAACCTTTTTTTCTACCACTCTGAACGTAGGCCTACTCACGACGGGTGTTTGAGGCATAACGGTCATGCTGGCAGATTTACAATGGTAGAGACATGCCGAGAAGCCGTGGTGGTCTAGTGGTAATGACACCGCCTTACAATCGTGAGGTCGTGGGTTCAAACCCGGCCCCGTACCAATATTCCTTGGAATTTTTGTACGGAATTTCACACCACTGGCTTTTCGGTGAAGGAAAACATCGTGAGCCAACCTGCATATGTACAAGGAAGAAATTCCATGGCGTATGTGAATCCACCTAGCCGCACTGGGCCAGCGTGGTGGATATGGCCCAATCACCCTTGATGGGTAGGTCTACGTCCTGCAGTGGACTAGCTGGTACAGTACAGTACAGAGACATGGATCATTATGAACATTTACTGTAATAGGCCCCGCACTGACCATCACGCTAAATGGATGACATCGAAATGAATGTGGCTAATGTTGCCGATTTAGTGTATTTAAATTTAGACTTATTTTTTTACAGAAACATAATTTGATGATATAGGTAACCAGAAATACTATGTACATTTTGATAAATTAACAGACGATATAGTTTGAAGGTAATCAGACAAGTTTCTAAACTATTTTTGACGCTAAAGCGCTCGCTATAACAATGAAAAGTCGCCATTTCTAACGACGAAGTCGCGTTATCTATTTGGCGTTATGGTCAGTGGGGCCTATAAGACAAACCTTGAAATCGTAAAAACAGCTGACTTTTTGCGATTTCAAGGTTGATCTTATAGTAGTTTTCCACCCGAAAACTTTCACTAAATTTCAAAACTAAAGTTACGTGCTAACATAAACCAATGAGCTGGACATGGAGAACATCACCAGTGAACCAATGTCCTCATTAGCTCCGCAAAATTGCGCTGGTTGCAAGCCGGTTTCGACTGGCTTGATCGGAAATCTATAGGGGAGGCCTACGTCCAGCCGTGGACGTTCTATGGCTGATGAATAGATAGAATTTAGAGTCTGAAGTTCAGAATCGTTTAGACAATATGGTATTTCTCTACAGCACGAGTACATACTCGTAACTGTGAAACAGAGCTCAGATAGTTCACTATAAATTACAAAATATGATACGTTATTGTTATTTATTATCTCTGTTTTCCTGTCTCGTAAAATGCTTTGTTGTAGAATTATCACAACTGCCATATTGTTACAATATTTAGAGCTTTCATTGTATTATATTATCTTCCTTTGAACTTTATTTTGTCGGTACTTAGTTGTATCGTAACTAAATGTTAAATTAAAAAAATTGAATGGATAGAAAGATTTTATTCAAATTTAAATTATGATATTTATTTCACTAAATATGCGGTGGCAGTAGCATACTTTATAAATATATATATATATATATATATATATATATATATATATATATATATATTACTCTAGTGATTTAACATTTATACATTGTAAAACTGTGTTTAATCAGAGTCTCCAGTTAAAATGGCATAGTTCGAGTTATGCCCTTTTGTTTTTATTGCACCATTGTAATCTACGTGTCGTGTTACATAACATATCAAAAAGAGATAACTCTAAGTGAACCCTAACATTTTAGACTTACATAATCTAAAACTACATAAACTACTACTACATAACAATCAATTGGATCATCCACAGACCCTTGAAAGTATAAAGATAATTCAAATACTCAAGCCCACTGCCAGCTGTCAGCGAGCCAAGCATGCTGGCAGCATTGCCACGCTGAATGGCAATGCTTATAAATTCGTTGAGCCTAATAAACACCAGTATTTTGAACCTTACCTACTTTTTTCAATTACATCAAAGGCTTAACTCGTCGTTCGAAAGAGCGCATCGATAGTTGTCAAGTCAATTTTGCAGCTTAATCGGCTCTACTACAATAAATTCAAAAACAATATCCGACTAAATGTCATAACTCATGTTAACTGATTGCATTAGGAAAGAAAATGGGAATATTTGCAATTAATTTGTTTTGTAATCATGTCTAAAAAGGAACAACTTGTTTGCTTATGATATTCATCGGGGCGAAATGGTAGGTATACGAAAAAGTTTGTAAAATATTTGTAAATATTTTTTATAAATACAAATTTTGATGAAAGTAACTTTGTTTCTTTACAGCTGTATTCCTTAGAATAACTAACGTTACCCCCCAATAAGCATTGTCAACAAGGACACAATTCGAGAAAATCTAGAAAAAAATAAAGTTACGAGTAAATATACAGTAAACAGATTGCCTATAAATTAATAAGCTAATTTTTATAAACATTTACCAATGAAGAATGAATAATTGAAATTAGTAGAAAAAAAAAACATCACAAAAAAAGTTTTTTGCCTCTCCTGAAAAGTGCCGATTTTGAGTTGTGCCCATTTTAACTGGGGACACTGAAATATAAGTATCATACCTAATCATAGGGCCAGTAATATTTCCACGAGTCAAAAGACAAATTGTAGTAATAGTTAGGAATTCTGAAACAAAACATTAGACTAGATAAAATCTATAGGAAATACTGCTAGGTTTAAAAAGAAGGCCTGATCTTAATAAAAATCGAATAAAAACAGAATCAAAGAAGAAATAACATCCGTTTCCTAAAACCATGACTCCTGTTGTTCTCAATAATAAAATCTTATTCTTTGAAAAGCTACTGCGAGATCATTACATGTTTTATACATCCCAAATTCCAGTTTGGAATAATTTAACAATAAAGATGTTCATAATATTCAACAATTTGGTTTTGAGGAAATCAATGTGATACATTGAAATTCGGATTTGCAGTGAGCAGAAATTTGCAAGGAAATTTGGCACATTTGAGTGCAACATTCGGCATAAATTGGTGGTAAACTTATGCCCACATTTCTGTTGGTACTAACAATAAATGCATAACAAATACGACTATATTGGTATTCTCCTCAGATGTTTCCAATACTACAACATTGTTCGTTCAAATGTCACTGGGTGGCGTGTATTCAATAATTTTATTCCCTGCTTTTGTTCTGTGATTCGTGCCAACATCTCATTCTATTTGTATTGGAATATTTCTCGTGATTTATTCGCGTAGTGAAAGGAAAAGTGCTGGTGTGTAACGCTTATTTTAATCTATTGATTTTGATGAAGTGTTTCCGAGATATGACGAAACGTGACTAGATTTTATTATTATGTAGAGACCACATAGTTGACCACCATAGGTGTGGAATATAGCGTAAGTAAAAGAAGTAACAGGCTACTTTTGATCTTGGCTGTAGTGCTTTTAAATTTAATCAAACAAGAGCTGTTAATTTAATTATTTTTACAGTAACGAGAAGCTCATTTGTAAAGCAAAAAGCTCAATACGATAACGTCAATTTAATAATGTTACTTTTTAATCAAAAGTCTGGTATTGTTACAATATCATGCGGTAAAAGTTGATGTTCAAAAAGTAACCATCCTTCTCCTCACATTCAGGTTTTACTTAGGACAAAAATGATAATCGTCATTACCTCAGAACTGAAAACTATGAATTTTAATAAAGTCATAAATTTCATAATTTTGGAGTCTCAATTTATTTTCTTAAAATAGCAGTCTGACTTGCATTTAGCATGCACCTACCACGTTACCCAAGTGTAGCTCTGTACTAGATTGTCTATCCATCTAGCAATATTTGCGTACGTTTACAAAATGATTCTTATTATTTCATAAGCCGAAAGATTTTGTATAAACTTTACATATATTTATAAATCGTCCAAAACCGCATTGTTAGCTCTAATTTTATAAAGATTTACTGAAATAACAGCGCAGACTTAAAAAGGTGCGTCAACAATAAATCTCTCGTTAATAAGGCGTCTTATAAACAATGTCTTATTTTTTTATTTCAATTTGGCACTGCGGGTGTGCTTCATGCGTCGTTGCGTCCTAACATTGACCAATTATTGCACACACTTATCACGAGCTTTGAAGTCGCAAACATAAAATTTGTAAAAAACTGCAAATATTGCGATCTCGCTTTCTTCGAAACCATACGACGTGAATAACAATAAAGAAAATCGTTTTCAAAATGCCTGGGATAAGCTGTGATGCAGTAAATTTTGATTGTTATTGTTTTTGTGAACGGACGAAAGATTTTCGTCAACAATTTAATGTTACTGTTCAAGATTATTTTGTAAGGTAACGACAGATACAACAATGAAGCAATTTTAAGCTGTATTGTTGGAATTGACTATTGGAGTCTTCAAATAGGTATTTCATCAGTCATTAATTCATCAAATCGACACATCATTGTCAATCAATCTCATTACGGTAATAATGACAATCAAATTCCCATTTCATACGATCAAATAACTCTTAACATCACTGTTATTACGGAATATACAGGAATTCTAATAATCTATAGAAACTGGAAGAATATGTTAGAAATATTGAAGGCCCCCACAATAGACGTTCGGGGCTTTGATGTGACAAGGGACCTTAATCAATGACCATAGATGAAAACATAGAACCTTTTGATGTTCAGATTGAATGCTATAACATTATGTTTTCTAGATATTTGTTGGCAACTAGCTGTTATTGTGAGTTATGAGTTTTGTGAGGAAATGTGAATGGGGGAATAGACTTTGTAGTTGTCATCGTAACATATATTTTGTGGATTTATTAATATCCTGTTCATATTTTGGGACAAAAACCTACCTATTGAAAATTGCGAACTGCTTGAATAATTACTTCTAGCAGTCTGAATATAATTATGACCTGGAATTCGGAATTTGTGTAATTAATTGTAAGATTTAGGTAGTTAAATCATTTTAGTTATCGTGCGTGTTATTTTATCGTCCAAATATAGCACAATAATGACGCGATATTTCAATCAAATTTAAAATACTAGTCTTAAAAATAAATTGCAAAAGAACCAGCACACACATTGCAAAATTGTTACACTTGATTCTCAAAAAATTGTTTAGTAAAAAAAAAGTTTAGTTTGGTAATTATGACTATTGATACTTATGAAGTAGACAGATAAACTGATGTTGCATTTAAACTTTTGCGATTTGAACACATTATTACTACAGGACTAATCGCGCACTAAAATTACAAGATAAATAACTCCTCATCACCTCGTCACCCGACATTTCGATTTTGACTGAGTTGCATCGATCGTGGTCACGGGTAGAATCGTAATTTTAGTGCACGTTTAGTTCCGTAGTACATACATAATAATAATAAGATGAATAGATGACCATATCAAGAAGACCACAGGATCGCGCTAGATGCAAGCCGCTTCCGACCGTCTTTTTGAAGATAGCGGAGGCCTATATCCAGCTGCAGTGGACGTCCTATTCCTATGGCTGATGGATGGATGAATCAAATAAGCTTATGTCATGATTTATACATTTCCATTGAATTCAATTTTCGCTGTTAATCGCGGAGTATTCACTGCAAACTTTTTTCTTCCCTGTAATAAAACAACAACCACTAACTTTAAATACGTCACGGAAATCGATTCTAATCCAAATGCCACTATCGAATTGTATCGAGACGCAGCGAAGCCCTCTTGTTTGTCGAATCGATTATTCCGCCTCATCTCACAGTTATTGCCATCAAACAGGTCTGGAGAAAGCCTCTAGATTTGTATCTTGGGGGTCTTCCATTAATCACGTGATGTTTTAACAACTTTTTAACCTCCTCCACCTCCCGCTGCTGACCCATATGGTGAGATTTTCAGCTACCCTACTATACCCAAAATCACAAGAAATATTTTAACCGACTTCAAAGAAGAAGTTTCTCAATAAAACTGTATGTATGTTTTTTTTCGTATGTAAAGGTATATTGAGGATTGATGTGTGTTGACTTTTTTTTTGATAGATCATAGATTTTTGTTATTTCATAGATTGTTTGATATTAGATCATTAGAGGTGGTCTCATTTAAATTTTATCGAACTCACGGCTACACGCCATTGCTTGGTTTAGAAATCGTGCGTTCAACGAAAATAAATACACGTGATATCTCATTATACCCCTCTCCTTTTTGTGACATTTCGTAATTTTTCCTAATCCTTTCCCCCCTTTCGAGCCTTATGTCACGGTAATGATATCTTACCGTGCTTATGTGATCAGTGGACGATCCCCTGTGAGCGTTTGCGGCAACTGGCAGCTAATTAGGTATGTTTGTCTCTCGTGTTTTGGAAATGATTGCTGGCTTGTCAATCAATATTAACAGTACTGGCACTGAAAGTACCACAGGAAATGAGGAAACTTAGGAAATACCATAATTAACGTCACAATGCAGAAAATTAGATGACTATAGCGAGGCATATAGCACACCTGACTTATCCTGACATGTTGCTTTGCAAAGTGCCTTAGAGATGTGTATAATAATATGCTTGTAGTTTTTAACAACTTTTACCAAAACCAACCAACCTACCAACTGCGTGAAATAAAAACACAAAATACCATACGAATTGTCAGGACTCCATGAACATAACGTCTTATAAATTGATGAAGGCCGGCTGCCCGCACGAAAAAGCATGACTCATTGTCACCTTCCGCCTGAGCCACCTGAGCCGAGCGTGCAAGCGAGAGCACGGAACAAGCGATAGAGAGGCACGTGACTCTTCATTATTATTATCTTGTGACGTCATCACGTAAATGAACGTTCGTAAACCGACTTTACTGACAACCAATTTTTTTTTGCAATACTTTAGCATTTGCTCTGCCAGCGCCAGCTGTCGATGGTCTAGTGGTAGTACCTAATACCCTCCACGCAAACGTGAGGTCGTGGGTTTAAATCCTGGTCCCGTGAGAATGAGAATGAAACCAATGAGTTCTTCGGAACTTATGTACGGAATTTCGCACGACTGGCTCGTCGGTGAAGGAAGACATCGTGAGGCAACCTGCGTATCTGCCCATATCTGTAGAAGAATTTCGATCGCGTATGTGAATCCACCAACGCGCATTAGGCTAGCGTGTTGGAAATAGTCTAATCACTCTCTGTCGCTTCTGTAAACTCCTATGTTTAGTAAAAGACCATTAAAAAGGCCAGTACGGTACAGAGCTCAGAATACAGATACAGGTTCCAGAATACACCAGTACATGTCTAGCAGTTCCCGCACTATTAAGATATAGCATCTGCGAACTGAGCAATATCTTAATTGAAATAGGTTGAGACTAAGATGCGGGGAATGGCTGCAAAAGCTCAGAGTTGCGCTATTGTTCCGAATGTTGTACTTAATCGATCGAGAGAGTGAAATAATTTTATTCTGAGATCTTAAATTCTTGAAAGAGAAATGTTAAAATTTTAAGCTGTTATAATTTTAAGCCGGAGTTTTGACTAAGATGCGTTCGGCGCTTGAGGTCACAAACTTGGATTATTCATAAGGTTAACATAATAACAAGTCTGCAAAAATCAGAACTACCGGATTTTACGCATACTACCCCATTCTTTCAGGCGACAAATTTACTGGATTAGAGTGAATATGACTGAGCTGGAAACAGGGTAGGGATAGCATAAGAAGTGGATATTGGACTTAAGGTCACGTCATTGTCACCGCAAAGTTTAGGTAGTTGCAAAAGATTGATTGCTCCACCAATTATGAAGCCATCTTATTTTTTTTTTTTTGGTAGATCGGACTTCAGAGATAGTTCAATTTAAATTTAATCGAAATCGGCTGAGCGGTTTTTGAAAAATCAACAATGGTCAACAAAATTTATACGTCGATTCGAATTTGAATTTTCTACACAATTGAAAACGGATGTGCCGTCCTTGAAGAAAAATAATTATAAATTAAATATCTGTAGAAATAGGATCGAATGCCAGAATATTCGAATCATTCATGAATCGTGTCACTTCTCCGATCTCTGGTACCAAATACTCCAATTCAGTATTCATTGAGAATGGGAGCTATGGAGAATTATTGTCCGGTCTCAGGGGCACTGCGGGTCGGTTACGGGGTGATACGGTATTGATAGAGTTTGATACTAGTTTAGTCCCCAGCCCAGGGTTAGTTTGTGTGGATGTCTTCAATTTTTGATTGTTGTGTGTATTATCACTACATTACAGGCCGAATCAAAATTTTTGGTGGCTGTGATGTTTGCTACAAGCTGAGGAAAAGCCAATCCTGACTAAAGCTCGCTTAAAATGCTGCTGCGTATCGATTGAGTTTCGCAGCTGTATACTGAGCGCCACACAAATCGGCGGATGAGAAGTTAGCCGTCTTTTTTCATATCGTAAAAGAAATTTTATGGCGCATGTGAATTCACAGACCAGCGGGGCAATTCTGTTAGCCGATCTCTTTACTGAAGTGATACGTTTTTGAACCCTTCTCGTTTTTCTGACAGTTCCGACAGCTTAAAACTGTCAGAAAAACGAGACATGTTCAAGAACGTGTCACCTTAGTAACGAGATCGGTTGACAGAATTGCCCCGCAGCACTTGTACAGCTAAGAGAATATAGCTCAATCGTTCTTCATGGGTACGTTTATACTCCACATAAAAGTATTTAGGCTGGTACAGCACAGAAACTTAGTCAGTACATAAAGTCTTAAGCCATCTGTAGCCGTACTCAAACTGCTTTTCTATTTCATAGAGTAAATTGCGATGTTTCAGCAAGCCAGCAGGGAGGGGAAGCCAAGACGTCGGCTATTCCCCAAGGAGCGGTCACTTATTGTTACATCAGCAATGTCTGCTGACCTTTAGTTAACTCTATTAGGGAATGTGTCCGAATTGTGGGGTGTATTGGGGTAATGTAGTTTTGGGTTAAGCTTCTCGGGTGCGTGAAGAATGGGGAAATTTTATTTCAGCTGTTTGTGTGAAATTGCTGCGGGAGCTTTGGCTGATATCCGATGCGTGGATTTTCGGGTCAAAAATTTATATGAAAATGCAAGTTTACAAAAATTTATCATTTTCAAGTTCAAATAATTACTAAAAACTGTATTTAGTATCAAAAATATTGTTAGTTGTTGCGATAGTCTTGGCTATGCGGCTTGTATTGTGAGACCTGGAAATGAAGATTTTCAAAAAAATTAGAACATATAAGTAACAGAAAATTATGCATGTTAACGATTCAATTTTAACGTGATCACAGTAAATTTAAATTAAATTTAGGTCAAAGGAAAAAAACCCCAAAATATACATCAAAATAGCGAATTGACTTTATATATTATTCAAAAGGCTACCACAGCAGAGCCACTACACTTTTGTGAATAATTTAATCCACAGAAACATATTATTTTTGCAAGGGCTGCGGTCGCCAATGTTTGTCCGATAAAATATCATAAAAGGGGACGAATCCTTGAGGTTAAACAACGTTTGGTTCAAAATGTATGAGACTGTTTTTGCTCTATCGGCCAAGTAAGAAAAAAAATCTACGACTAAGTAGTTCTACTTGTTACTGTTGAATACGTTATAGAATTAAAACAGTTTGCTTGCAGTTTTTAGCGTATTTTGACTAAAGTGTTCCTTAAGAATCAATTGCCGAAGTTAGCAATTTTCGGCACAGCCAGTTTTTGAATAGATGAAATTTATAACTGAACGATGCCACGGCATGGATGATACGTTAAATTTTGAGCCCGGTTGTTTATCTATTTGGCAAAGTCAGTCGACTTAAAGCCTAATACTAGAGCCATCACTTCAACAAACTTTCTTTTTAATTTGCGCTTATGATGTAGTTTGAAATTGTTGAAATGAAGAAATATTTTTGTAGTCGACTTCATTTGAAAAAGTGTAAAAGAGATGTACCTACAAGACTGCGGAAAGGAGCTAATTAACAGCAAATAGGTAGAGCTCGTTGCGTAGTTTGATCGGGTGTTTGTCAGCGATCACCGAAATTAAACAACGTTCCGCACGGTCAGTATTCGGATGGGAGACCGCAGGAGGCATTTTCCAACTGAGCGCTACCGTGGCTCGGATGACACGTTAAATTGTAGGTCCCAGTTGTTTTAACTGTTTAGTCAAGTCAGAGGCCTTCAGGCGGCCTAAAAACTCTGACACCAGGGCTAGCCACCCGGCCTATACCAACTTACTTATTTTTGTAGTCCACTTCATCTGAAAAAGTGTAAAAGAGGTGTACCTACAAGACTGCGGGAAGGAGCTAATTACCAGCAAATAAAGTTTTCAGTAATGAAACAAACCGTAGAGCAGCAGCACTCACAGCAATAATACAATGTTAAATGACATCTAAATTTATCATGACGTCAAATGAAACTACAACATTAACAAGCAAACCATTGTACGTATCCGCTCCATATAAATCCACATTTCCACACACATGAGATTTAAATTAATCAAGATACTTCAATGCTGGCAAACAATCAGACCATTTATTGTCATGGCGCTGGCTACAAATGACGTCAAATCAATTCTAAATTCGGTTAGATTGTAGCCAAATACATTTGAGATTGAGAGATTGTAGCGAAATACGCTCGGTTTGGCGAAATACAGCGGAATCACAATGGCTCAATCTACACAAGAGGTGAGCTTTCTAACTGAATTATATCTGATGTAAGGTTGTGGCTTGAATGTAAGCTTTAGGCGGGCTTGTTTTATTTTACATCATAAAGTTATTAGAGTTGTTAAATCAACTTTTCTTCCAGGTGTATCATACTCATCATACTCTCTCTTACATCAATTCATAGATTGATTTTATAATTTTTACAATTTTACCCATTTTTCTTTCTACCTTGGTGACATTTTTTATACGCTAGATAGATCAAACCCAATTATTTACTTCATGTAAACATTTAGTACTATAGTTCTACTCAATGTTAAACGTATTTTTTTACGAAAATACGTTTGGGCCCAAGAAATATCTTCTTATATCCAAATCTTTTATATGATATAAAAATAGTCGGTACCAATGTGGAATATCTGCCAAATACCAGCCAAAAGAATTTACACTTTTGGAGACGTTTCTACTTGAAAATATCATATAAGTATATAACACAATTCATTCAAATTTGTACCTACGTCTGATTACCAATTTAGCAAATCAATCGGATAGCTTTTACATATATTCAAAATATTAGAGCAAGGCTAGTGTTGTTTTTAAACTTTCGCGATTAGAACACATTATCATTGTATACTACGGGACCAATCACGCACTATAATTACGAGATAAATAAATACCTCATCATCTCGACGTTTCGACCGAGTTGCATCGATCGTCTACCCGTGACTACGTAGTCCCGTAGTATATAATAATAAGGCTTGTCTTGTCATCTAGACCAACTTCCGTACCTTGCGCTTCTGAGTCCATGTATTTCACTCCCCTGTACGACATGATATCTACCTTTTCTTTAATTTGAACTAAGAATGATAATCCTAATTCATGCCAATGATGTATTGAGTATTAATCTAAAATAGCTTTCTCAGTAAAGTTTACCTTTATTTTATTTTATTTTTTTGGAAAATCCCGCCACCACTGGCACCACACTCCTTTCTCAACGCAATCCCACGCCATTATTAACCCTTTCAAGGAGTCACAATCACAATTTGCGGTTGTTTGTCAAGCGGCGCGTTAACTCCGAACATCACGTTAACTGTCGTTTTAAAGATTTTCGGTTTAATATTGCCGGTGTTTAGCGCTGCGGTTACTTTATGATGGTAATCGGCTCGAGAAACTCTTGTTTGCGGCGATTATACAATGCCGTTAACGATCGCGGTGGAAGGCGGGACTTCTCTCTCACGGGTTAGTGCTCTATGATTACAAAGGAAGTTGTTTAGCGATGTAACATGTTGTTTGAGTTATTTAGCTACGTCAGTCTCTTTAGTTTATTCATCGGCGTTGTCGCTCCAGCCTTAGAACGTCCACTATTTGACATAGGGCTTCCCTATAGATCTCCAATTATACTGGTTGGAAGCAGCTTGCATCCATCGCGATTCTACGATTTTAATGAGGTCATCCGTTTTCACTTATTTTATTAATAACTAAAAATTTACCATTGGTGATTTTAATCTACCACGGACAGTCTTCAAAATGTTTCAATTTATTTTATGTTCTGGATCGGTCTTTTATTCATTCTTACAACGTTTCAAGAATCGAATCATGAATTCGAGACATTCGGTAAAATAAAATCCTGTCTATTTATTCGACTACACTATTAAACTGTCTTATTCAAGTTATCTGGTAGGTTCAACCTGAAACTTTTATTTTTAATCATTCACATACATATGTTTGTCTGCCAAAATATCTGTATAAATATTTGTTGTGAGGTGAACATAACATAGGTATTATCACAGAAGAGAGAAGGAAACTGCTGTTCTGTGGGTATTATCTTGCAGTCTCACTTGTTTTTCAAGTTTTAAAAAGTATTAGTTACTAGTCAATTGCAAATATTTGAAATTTTGTAAGACGTGTAGGTAATGCTAACATAGATAAAATACATTTTGTGTAGCACAAAATGTGCTACACAGATTTTATTTGAAACATTCCTCTAAAATCAGAAGCATTAATTTCAAAATAATCCAAAAGCATAATACAGCAACGTTTAATCAAAAAATAAGTAAATTAATCATTTGTACAAAATCAAAGCACAAAGATGAATAATGAAATCGTACTGTATACTTTATTCATTGACCTTCCAAAATTAACAGAGATAACACTCACAAAGGATCCGTTGAAAGGTGCCCCTTTCAATGATTTCGCCACTCTTTAATCTAACATCGAAACAAAACTGGGATCGTAACAGGATTGTCTGAGCGTTCATTTACTTAGCAAATTATTCTTTGTACAGAACGGAACCTTTGAATCCATTAATTCCCTGATGGGGTCACAAAGAGGTGGTACGAATTAAAATAATGTATTCTACGACTTCAATAGGGTTCCCTTCGTCCGGTGTTATTACAAGAATAATGTATTTAAATCAGAGTCTGCTTTCAGATGAAGATGGCTTTGAGTCTGTCGAATAAGTGATCACGTACAGTGCCATTAGGATGTGTTTTATGTGTAAATTATAGAGTACCATTTTTGAGCGTGCTCGGGTCGGAAGCTGGACTCGAGAACAATTTGAGTTCGTTAGAAAAGTTTCAATATGAATTGTGTATGAAACGTTTCATTGCTGGACGAAAAGCTCGATTCCATATGTTTTTGATGGTCAGGTTGACTGTTTTAAACGATGCTACCGTTATCATCACCTCAACCGTAGAACGTCTGTTTACAGCTAGATTTAGTTTTCGTACAGGGACCATTAGAAATGTCTTGCATTCATAATTCCTACGGACTAAGTTGTCAATCATCCAGGTGGGTGACATTTTGCATTCTCGCTCATTCATGTTTTCCATTTTATAACTCTATTCTGTTGTTTCGTTATTATACTCGTACCTACAGGATAATATTAAATTTCTCATTTGTTTGTTTTATTCTATATATATGTATATTTTTTGATTAGTATTTGTACGTATCTAGCTTTATAATTGTAAATACTGACAGAAGCAAACCGAACACGGCAGGCAAATTAATCCCGCCCAAAAGGGGTTTCTGAAACTACCCCCACGTCAGCAGATAATTTAGAATATGATCACCCCATCGTCGAATATTTCGGAACAAACATTTCGATGTATTTATTCTGGTGTTTATTTTGAAGCGTAATATGTCGTGTTCCACTTTGATGTCGTGAAATCGCTTCTGTTCTTTGTCAGACGCCCAAGGATTTACATCTATTACTATGGTCGTTTAATTCTCAGTTTTACTGCCATCTATTTTCGATATAGTTTCGTTTGTAATGTGATATGGGGTTGTTGCGTTTCCGAATTGGGTGTTGCTGGTATGGAATTATTGCGTATGGTTGGTTGGATATGTTTGGCAGTATGAATGGTTCATTATATGGGGATACTTTGAACGGCAGATAATGTTTGCGATGTAAACCATTGTTTATGATTTGGACAATTGTTTGTGTAGCGATGTCAAAGGATGTGCACTTGTTTGCTTTGAGATAAAAGGGGAGTAATGCAAACATATGACGAATAAATTAGTTGGTACTGTTCATTCGATTCCGATTGTAGATGTTGGTAGTTAATTGATGCAAATGTTACTGTTTTGCCACAAAAATCATCATCATTGACAGAGCTTTTAGGAGTTGTTTCTCTACGTAAGCTTTTCCAAATTGGCGTTTATTAACTGGTTTGATATCTTTTAGCTACCTTTTACTAACGTTACCTTTGATTTGTGACTTCCGTTCGATAACGCAAACGTTCAAGCTTTTAATTAAAAGTATCTTCCATTGCACATGGTCAAAAAATTAAATAACACCTGCAAATAAATTAAGCGAAGTCAATGTTAATCAATTTTAAAAAGAAGGTTTGCACAAATGGAATAATTTTATTTTAGCAATCGAGATTATTCACTCCTGCGCTAATTTTTCATTTTTTTTCCAGTAGTGTTGCCGGAAGTCGATCACCTAGTTAATAAAGTATACGATAAAAAGTTAAGTCAAGATAAGTTAAGTCAAGTTAAGATCACCTAGTTAATAAAGTATACGATAAAACGTATAAAAATATTCAGTAAGTACCTAAAGTATCTATCTAGTCTTCTCTATTCTGCAAAAAAAGATAAATGTTGTTCTTTTAACATTTATCTTTAAGAAATACCTAACTATGATACGAACAGACATATTTAGAAATGGTTAGAAGTTATAGTCAAATTAACAATGGCCCTAATTAAATATCATGTTTATCTCGTCATTACAAAGCAAAATAAAACACTAAGAATAATTTTCCCATAGACTAACTTCAACAACGCTGAGCCACTAGAGACAAAAAATAGGTATATACTCATAAAACTTACAAATCATTGAATAGCTAAGTTAGAAACTGAAAAATAGCAAAACAAATTACAATAATGAAGGGGAGTTGCCACCACTCGAGTGCTAAATAGCCCTAAACTTGATTGCACAACGTTACTGTAAAGCTCAGACTCTACCAAAAGCAGAGCGAAGCGAGTGAGCTGGGAATATCCTTGTAGTCTGTAAAACAAATTGCAGAATTGTCATATTTGCTTAGCGGTAAACGACACACCTCCGCTTTTCTCACGACTTTATTGTTTTTCGCTAAGCAAATATGGCATTTTTACAGTGGACTGTCGGTCATGCTCCGTACTGCTTTGCTGGAATCAAAGCCTAAAATGTAGAGTAGGGAAGTAGTTGAACAATTTAATTTAAACGTGAAATTAGCGGTTTTCAGCTGAAGAATCATTAAAAAAAACGAGAAAATAGATGTTATAAATTGAACCAAACGTAAAAGTGCTTGTGAACACAAGGCGAGTCGTTGCACAGTAGCAAATTTACTTTTCAGCGGCGAGGGAGTGGGGATTTGTGATTTTTACGGTAAAAATGGAACCCTATTACTAAGACTCAGCTGTCCGTCAGTCCGTCTGTCACTCAATAGGCTGTATCTTATGAACCGTTATAGCTAGAAAGCTGAAATTTTCAGAGATGATGTATTTTTGTTGCCGCTATAACAACAAATACTAAAAACAGAATAAAATTAATATTTAAGGGGGGCTACCGTACAGTACGGAACCCTCCGAGCGCGAGTCTGACTCGTACCTACTTCGCCGATTATTTATTTTTGTCTCATGTTGTAGCAATGTTAAATATTCACGTTCATGATTTTGCTTTCATTTTTTCGTTTTCGGCAGTAACTGGCTTTCGAAGGCGTTTATGTTTTGTTAATCTATCAAAATATAGTAGGTACCTACATGCTTATTGTTTTGATATAACATAAAGTTATTGAAACGAACAATTCGTCGTTTTCGCCCTCTTTTGAACCATTTTCGTGTTTCTCTTATTTTCGTGCACCAAAGATGCAACAATTAGGGCGTATACAGACGGTATCTCGGCTATTTTCCCTAAACAAGAGGGGCTGATGAGAGCGCCCATTGTGTGCACGTCCTTAGGTCAGGGAATGAACGAATTGAGTGACGCAAGTTTATATTCACGTGTATTTTGTTTGTACAATATTATGCAACGTAAAAAAATGTTTAAAAAAACAAATATACATATTTTATTTCAAACCAAAACACAAAATTACCTACCTAGAGGTATATAGAACAATATCCTTTAGTATTTTAACATATGTAACATAATAAGTATGTAATCGAAAATTACACGAACATGTTTAAATTTATATGACTATACCTACCTAATAAAGCTTGAAATACAGGTTTAACCTGGCTCAGGCAAATTGTGACTGTGTGTCTTTTGTTAAATTGTTTTGCTTTTTACATAATTATGGCATTGATGTTTTTAAATCATTTTTTTAAATTTATTTATTTTATTTAGAACTGATAACGTTCTTCAATGGAGACCACGGACTGATTAACGAAGCATACGATAATTAACTATTGGCACAAGTCTCATGAACACGCCGACCTGAAAACTAAGGATTAACCAACGTTGCGACCTTCGAGCAAATATCTATAGAGTCACAATCATGCAAAAAAAGTGTCCGAGCCAAAACCCTGCCCAAGCTACGTAGTGGGCAGGCTTTTCAGTTAGTCGTAAGGCGATTTCAAGCTGACTACAACGCTGCGCGATGCCAAAGTACTCGGTTAGAAGCACCTATTAAGTGACATAACGTCGAGATTCGAGAAAACAGGTCATTGTGAATTATTTAATTTACTACTTTCACTTAGGGACTGTGGCTCTGTAGGTTATTTGCTTGAAGCTACAATACAATTGTTTTATCCAACTATGGTAACAAACCATATCAAAAGCAGGGGTCTTACTGCGTAAGCGCTCTGACGTTCGGCTTCACTTTTTCTCCTGCTCGCGCTAGTTAATCACGCCACGAGAGCGAGTGGGAGAGAAAGCGAAGCTGAACGTCAGAGCGCTTACACAGTAATGCCCCAGGTCTGTATTTAATTAAACAGTAAGGATCCATACGATCAAAATAGTGGAATTTGTAGTGACGGATAGATGTACTATGTAAGACTAATGATGACGATTCAATAGTTTTTGGTATAAAATACATGTCTGTAAAGAGTTACCTCTATACGTAGAGCTGAAGACTCTCCGACTACCTCCAACCTCCAAAACCCAAATCATTTGAAGAACAAAGGGCTAGGCGGCTGATTGACGCATTGTTCCGTCGTATTAAGTATTGTTTGCAGCGACATAATCATAATGTCGTCTAGCCCAGGGGTCGTTGCTGCCAAGTCGACGTTAGTGTGGAGATGACTTCTAATAAATGGAAAAGAGCTTGCCTCAGTTGTTCTCGCATTTTTTTAAAATCTCTTTTTTATTACAACTACTAGCGACCCGCCGCTGCTTTGCATAGGTGTATTATACATACAAACCTTTTTCTTGAATCATTCAATCTATTAAAAAAACCGCACCAAAATCCATTGCGTAGTTTTAAAGATAAAAGCATACATATGGACAGACCGCTGTCCGTCCATATGACGTATGGAAGCGACTTTGTTTTATACTATGTACCTAGTGATTATCACTTCGCTTATTCTTACTTTTCGTTTCGCTTATCATTACTTTTAAATGCAAGAAATATGTATTCAGAAACTGGAACGTTATTAGAAAGAATATTGTTTGTAATCAAAATGTACCTATATCTAATTTATACCTGTAGTAGCTAATAGGTAAAGCGTCTTTTTTACCGACTTCCGAAAAGGAGGAGGTTCTTTATTCGTCTGTATATTTTTTTTTGTGTAGGTATGTTCTACGATAATTTCGCCAATTGTGAACCGAATCGTAAAATTCTTTTTTAGTTTAAAAGGGTATACTCCTGAGGTGGTCCTATTTAAATTTTACAGAAATCGGCTCAGCCGCTTTTGTAAAATCAACAATGATCGAGCGAAATATTCGAATTTTATACACCATGGAAGGCGGCTTTGCCATTTTTTAGCGAAAAATAAAGTAACCTCTCTCTATAGTACAGTCGCATTCTTTAAAATGTAACTAGTAAACAAAGGGCACAGACCCTGGAGTCTGTGGGTCAAAAATTTAAATCTAAAAAACTTTTACTGGCCAATACCAAAATCATGAATAAAAAAATCAGCTGTTTCATTATTGTGTAAGATATTTAGAAAAATTGGTTGACTGTAAAGTCGGTTTACGGGCGATAATTTTACGTGATAACGTCGTATGCGTCTCAAGCCTAACGCTTAGGCCCCATTTAGACGGCCCGCGTGGTTGTGTTCATTCAAAACTAATGTAAACTCTATCTACTAAGCCATAATGTTCAATTCTCGCATCGCGCCCCAACCGCGCGGCGACCGCGCGGTCGTATATCAATTGTACCGCAACGCCCCAACCGCGCGGCGACTGCGCGGTCGTATAAACGCGCCCTTTGGCTGATAGTTGTCTCTCTATCGCTTGTTCCGCGCTCTCGTTTGCACGCTCGGCTCAGGCGGAACGTGACATTGAGTCATGCTTTTTCATGCGTGGCCGGCATTCATCGTTTTATAAGATTTTTTTACATCGAAAATATCTTTACTTTTGCATCGTAGGCGTAGTGGGTTGGCGTTCAAGCGCTCCCGTCGGGTAATTTCCCCCATTGTCAGTCACAAGAAAATGTGCAACAAAGCTTTATTTTGACTAGAAGCCCCTTTTAATTAAACTAAAATTTTCACCGACGCAACGGAGGTCAATTCGACGCGTATATTTTTTTTATGTATATCCACGCATAACTTTTTACATAGTAGTCCGATTTCATTTTTTTTTTTTTAAAAAAACATACTTCGAAATAGTTCTCATATAATTTTTATCGAAATCGGCTGTGCAATTTTTGATAAATCAACAATAATGTGAAAAATGCTACATCGATCCGTGCGAAATATTCGCAAATTCTGTACACGGTTGAAGTCGGTCATGCTATATTTTACAAAAAATTAGTTTTACCTCATACCTATTTTTGAAATATATTGATTAACTGTGAGTGTCTTTTATAACGTTAACGCAGCACGTGGGTTGTTATTTCTCCTATAGGTAGGTCTCCTACCTATTTGATTTTACATGACTTACGATTCGTAGTGCAATTTCGTTGTACAATAAACATATGTTCCAAGTTTCTATGTTAAGCGGCTTAGGCTGTAGGTTATCTATCAGACAGTTACTCACGCTGAAATCTTTGTATTAATATAAAGAGAAATAAAACGAAAATATAACACAATTAAAAAAAAACGAATGACGTTACTTTCTGTAATAGAAACACATCTTAAATCAATTATTGCATCCCAAAAATAATGATAAAGTACCTATTAAGTTTTTACATCAGTTTATTGACACGCCATTAGATTAAATATAGCAAAAAATTAATTGAGTCGTTGTTTGTTTCTTTGTAATTTAAAACCTGTCTATATGTAGAGACAAAAAGATTAATAGATTATTTTACAATTGACTGCAAAAAGTTGCAATTCAGAAAAATAGAGTAAAAAGATGCAAGCTCAAATGTATTTTATTGAATCGAAACGCGGACATTTGAATACAAACCCGTATTTTTTTGTTAGTAGGTACTTTATGCAAATGCAAAGTTGAAGATACCTATAACTCGTAGGTACCTACTACTATCCGATAACTCATTATTTAAGAACAGTTTTCTAAATATCCTGTTTAAAATGAAATGAATAAATAAAAAAAATAAAGATACGGATTGTATATTATAATTATTTATTATGTGCACTAATATTAACAACTAAAACAGTATGTACAAAGTGTGTCATCAACAATTATTTTTCGCAAAAAACAGCATGATTGACTTCACCCGTGTACAGAATTCGCGAATATTTCGCACGGATCGATGTAGCATTTTTCACATTATTGTTGATTTATCAAAAATGACTCAGCCGATTTCAATAAAATTTTAATGGGACCAATTTCAAAGTATATTCTTTCCAATAAAAAAAGAATTATTGAAATCGGACTACTACAAAAAAAGCAATGCGTGGTTACATATAAAAAATACGCGTCGAATTGAGTACCTCCTCCGGTTTGGTTCGTCGGTCAAAAATGAGAGCCACATATTAAAAATATATTGAAGAAATAAAACAAGTTTCGAAACAGTAAAGTGCAGATCAAAAAGATCAAAAATTGGTTGGTTATTATGGACACTATCCTAATAGATTACTGGTGACAAATTACGCCGCCATATTTCTAATCTGACCGAGTGTTTTGACGTCCACCAAAATGTTTATACCATAATTCTCAGGACTAAAACTAATGGTTGGTTTCTTATTAAAAAGCTAGTGGAAAAATTTAATTTTACAATTATATAATATACGGGTCTGTAATGCCCCAACGTTGAGCGTTGAACACTCTAATCTCATTCCATCTTCCTTGCAAAAATACATAGTACTCGTATCTATGTAAAAATAATAAACTGTAGATAAAATTGAATAATAATTTTATACATATATAGTACTAAAGATTTTCGTATTATTGAAGTGAAACTTCTAATGGTTCCAACAAGGTTGCGTTAAACGTTTAACCATGGAGGGGGTATAAAAGCACTGTTGCGTCAAAGTTTCACTTACGCGCGGAAGGACTTCACGTACCTACAATTGTTTAATCTCTAACCATATATTTTGACATTTATTATAATAGCTACTCTGACTTTGTTTTCTATGTCATTTCTAGTATTCTCTATTTCTGTGTATTCACGATATTATATTTTTCTAAGTATGGGGAGTTTACTTGTAATTTGACTTCGATAATTCCAACGCCCTTCGCTTCAGTAAATGAAGCCAATTGTGCGAATGCAGTGCTGTTTTGACATGTCAATTCATACAAGAAAATTGTTGTGCGGAAACCTCAAAGAAATTGTTTCCGGGCCTATTTTATCTTTTATTTTTACTATATTGCCTGTACAAAGTCGGTCTTTTCAGTGTCCACATAATTTGTCGACATAATGAATATTTTTCGAATAAATGATAACCTCGTTTCACTGCATTTGTTGTCGAGCTCCGCAAAAACGGATTAATCGATTTTTACGATTTTTTGTGCATATATCTGTATCTGAGAAGGTTACAATATTCTTCGTACTCGTACCCCTAGAATCCCTAGATATTTATTTTAACAAGGCAAAACAACGTTTGCTGGGTCATTAAGTGTTTACATACTTATATTTTTATCAGCTCGGACAGCATCAGATTCTAAAAAACGGAGCTGAGTCTAAATTATAAGACCCCATTAGTTACTCTTAAAGGTACGGAACTCTAAAAGTATGCTATCAGCTGCCTTGATTAACTACAATAAAATACAACACTACTTACATATGCTAAAACTACATAAAAAGCAATTGGATCATCCACAGACTCTTGAGAGTCCAAAGATAATCCAAATGCTTAAGCCCACTGCCAGTTGGCAGCATGCCCAGCATGCTGGCAGCATTGCCACGCTGAATGGCAATACCTATGCGTTGAGCCAAATAAACACCAGGCATTTTAGTCACGCGTCGCGTCCACCAGACGCTCAGAAAGACTGCCATCAGTACCTATAATACAAATTAGCTTAATCTGTAGCCAAAACTCGCTCAGAATCTCTCAGCATCTCACCAGAGAAAAAAGTCTCCGTGCTCTAATTTCATAGAATGCAAGTCTGTTTTTATTGTAAATAAACCTATTATGGAAAACGAATAATCCATTTACTGGTCCAGAAGAACGTTGGATTTTCCAATGGAACGGAAAAATGTTTTCTCTCATCGAATTACTGTCGCTTCACAATATTTTGTATTTAATTTTTATTTTTCATTGTGAACAGCGAAGACTTGTAACGCTGATTTGATTTGCTTATTGAAATTCTTTTCCTTTCTGTAGAGAAGGGCAATTTTGTTTCATTGAAAGGAGTTTCATTTATTTCGAAATAAATGCAGTAATTACTTACATAATTTCTAATGTAAATTCAATTCTATGGAAACTGGGAGATGCACAAATTCATGGACGTAAGTTTTTTAACACATTTGATATTTTCAACATCGTCTGTCATTTCTGTAAATTAAACTTATTCAATGTTACAGCAAAGACTTTATAATCTTTTGGAAAGTTTCATAAAATTGGTTTTGATTTGAATTTGAACCGAAAAGTATTGTCTATAGGTACCTAAATTAAAAATGTCACAAATTGCAATTTACTTTTAGTTTCTTATGAATAACTATTCCATATTTGCTTGCTCTAAACACCACATTAGGTATTTAAACAAGAGATAAGAAAGCTACTAAGCTTATGCTAACCCGAAATCGGGTGATTCAGACCATTATTCTGACAACATTTTTATGCGTTCATTGCGGTGGTCTAAATCATCTTTCGGCTTGTCACATCCTATCTGAACAATTCTGTATACAGAGTTATCCAGATGTACCTACTAAGTCAAAAGGACCAATCAAAAATTCGAGATGGAGAAGAAATCAGCTGTTTCATATACAGGGTTATTTCTAATCAATTAGCATCCTTTTAGGGGCTTATTCTGTAAGCCCCTCAAAAGATGCTAATTGATTAGAAATAACCCTGTATTTTGTCGAGTCAAAGTTGCAATTTCATACGGAACAGCTGATTTTTTTCCCGAATTCAGGGTGGGCCCCATACCTATCAAAAGTTGTTTATTTATAATCGATCGGCCCCATATCAAAAGTTGTTCATAACGTTGGTCTTAATCCGTTTCGTTTTAATACAGGGCAAGCTCTGCGACTAGTTCATCATTTTGCCAATACTTATCACCAGGTATCACTATCACTACATAGTATAAAACAAAGTCGCTTCCCGCTGTTTGTCTGTCCCTATGTATGCTTATATCTTTAAAACTACGCAACGGATTTTGATGCGGTTTTTTTCAGTTGATAGTCGGATTCAAGAAAAAGGTTCATATGTATGATACATCTGTGCAAAGCCGCGGCGGGTCGCTAGTGATATATAAAATCGATACTTCGTCTCCATGTTGAAGATCGGCTTAGAAACCCTAATCGTTTATCTAAGACGGGGCGTCAGCAATTTCCTTCTCCTGATAGATTGGAACTAGGCACTCGTTAGAATTACTTGGACCGTCCGACGATTAATTTATAGACGGATGTACGTGTTAATATCTCGTATAAATTAAAACCCGGGGACGGACATCTTAGGAATTTACACGAGTAGTCAATTATACTCGTATGTATCTTTTCTGGTCTTAGTTTATTGCAATCTTTTAAAACATATTGTTTATGGATACAGCTGTTTCATAATTTACTCGATCGTAGATTTTCTGAATTTCTGATATATACTCGTACATGGTTATTTCTAGTCAATTAGCATCCTCTTAGGGGCTTATTCTGTACATCAAAAGTACCAACTTTTGTTCTACGACTTCTCAAAAAAAAAAGTTGTTTTTCCATAGCAAAATATCGTTCACCCTCGACAAAATGTATGGAACAGCTGTTATTTTTTTATAGTTTAGACAAAAGTCGCAGAACAAAAGTTGTTAGTTTTGATGTACAGAATAAACCCCTAAGAGGATGCTAATTGATTAGAAATAATCCTTATTCAGATCAACTTAATTAATATATTTTGTACTTAACATCTTAGCCATGTCGGAGACTTTTAAGTGACTTAGGTGACTGAGGCTAGCAAACTTACTTAATAATACCGCATTCGAATTAATTAAACGGTGAAGAAAAAGTAATAATATAATTATAATAGATTGTGTGTTATATTTCACATATATCGATGATCAAATAACTTACCTGTAAGTAAGTGTGATTCTTAATTATACAGCCTTCGTGAAGAGATTTAAATTATTTTGTTATGATCGCATCTTCATCTAAAGCCGTGATGATCTAGTGGTAATGACACTGGCCTTACAATGTGAGGACGTGGATTCAAATCCCGATCCCGTATCAATGAATTCCTTGCAATGTATCTACGGAATTTCACACCACTGTCTTTTTGGTGAAGGAAAACATCGTGAGGCAGCCTGCATACGTCCGTAGAAGAAATCATCATCGCATCTGGTGGAAATTTCGCAGAAAATTTTTGTCCCGAATTTTTTACCCCTTTCTATCTATTTTTCATGTAATCAGCAGCGTTACTTAATCTATAAATACAAATACAGTTATTAAAAATAAGGGCAAACAGATTACAGTAATTTAGTATTAAGAAAGTTTACGGCTCATCATGCGACTTAACAGTAAGTTACCCTATTCCTATTAGTTCAATAGATTACTTTCGTTTTAATGTAAAAATCTTTTATCTACACTAATGTTGTAACATTCTACTTATGTTTCCAATACTTTACTTATAATGACTAATGAATAGACCTACTGTTATAGCGCAGACAACAAAACACTCAATTTAAGCAATTTCACATGATGTTATAATATCCACATCGATATCGTAAAATCTCATTATAACATCGCGCGCTCGCTCCTGATTGGCCCTGCGCGCGCAGCTGCGCTCTCCTTGGTTAGATTTTAATGGCGCCAAGTTCACTGTAACAATGCACGTACGCGTGAATTTAATGTTTCGCAATATGTTTATTTTTTTAATTTTTTTTTTATTAGTGAAGATAAAGTAGTGTATGCAACTGCATATAACACGGGTATTAAAACACTCGTTACTATTATGAAACTCGCTGCGCTCGTTTCATAAACTCACACTCGTGTTTTAATACCCTTCATTATATGACAGTTGCATAAACTACTATTATATAATTATATCGTCATTTATAGTATGCTGAAATGGACCCTATCGTTCGACTACATACTTACTTCTTTACTTTTTTTCTATATCAATTTTTCCATCAAATCACCACGTTCAATGTTCTTACACAAACGTTATGGACTAATGTATTCTTATCTTATTACTAACATTTCTATGTTAGAATTTGTATTTTCCGTGAAAAAAAAACATCTGTTATGTAAATTTAAACAATAAAATGATTCTAAGTTGCTAGGGGAGGTGCGTATTAGCGACACCAATTTGCCTTCGATTTTGGTAACCATTGTTTCGTCCCCTACACTTCTGAAATTGAAATCAGCTGTGCCCCATTTAACACCAACTTACGTTTTGACGTGTTGAAAAGTGCGTTGGTATTTAATTTTAGTATTAGATTATAACTAAAATTAAGTTCATCTTTGAATTTAATTATTCCGACAATATTCAATTAGATACACACTGACGGACATAGGCCTTCGCTAGAAATTTTATGACGGAGCCGGTTGGAAGCAGGTTGTTTTTTCGCTCTTAATAATTATTTTTCGCAAAAAATGGCAAAACCGCCTTCCATCGTGTACAAAATTCGAATATTTCGCTCTTAAAAAACGGCTCAATCGATTACTGTGAAATTTAAATGGGACCACCTCGGGAGTATACCCTTTCGAACTAAAAATTTTTCGATTCGTTTCACAATGGGCGAAATTATCGATGAACACACACAAAAAAACATACAGACGAACACAGAACCTCCTCCTTTTTGGAAGTTGGTTAAAAATAAGTAGTTCGTGTATTTTGTGGATGTACTTAGACATAAAAAGAGCCAAGACGATGGTTTAGATTCCACGTCTGCACTATGTACCTATAACGACGATTTCATGCGTATTTTTCATATTATATACTTACAGTGACAAGTTTTCGCTTCTTAAGTTCTTTAGGTACCTAATACAGAGGCGCCACATATTATTTTTCGGTGTTTACTTGAACTTTGTATCACCAAAAAACATTATTTTATTACACAGGGATCTTAAAAAAAAATCATCTGAATTGACATGTCAATTTTCGTGCCAATTCGCCATATTGTTCCCGCCGCCGCGTGACGTCATTGTGTTAGTAATGAAAAGGAAATTAATAGTTACAACCCAAATGTATTACACCGCTAAAATAACCTTTATCTACTCAGCAATAAGGCTAAAATTTGCTGTTTGAACTAGCAAGGTTGACAAGTGAGAAACTATTGAAGATAGAGACGTAACATAAATCGGAAAACCGAATGATTCGATGTTGAGTTGTTGACGGAGTTTTATCGGTTAGTCGATTGTTTATTTGATATTAACTACACTTGACTCGATATGTAATTGCACGTGCTTCAAATTAAATCACTAGACTGGAAAATTGGAAGTGATTTTAATTCGAGGTGGTTTTTTAACATTTCTCGAATGGTGCATCCCTTTGTCTAGACAAGGGCGCCTAACTTGATTCAGGATCTTCCTGTGTCTACTGGTTTGTTGCTTTTGTGTAGCTATTTATGTTGGTAGCCCTGTTAACCCAATATTCGACATTTGAAAATCGATTTTTGGTGCAAATATGCAAAGAAAGATTGAATTGGGTGAGAATTAAAGTTACCTATTAATATTGTAGAGAAACTAACCTCTTTGTTAGAACACTGGCCTTCTGTTATTTTCTTTTTCAATTTAAATAACGAATCGCTGACCAGATCAGCGATCTTTGTTTTTAAAATTCTTCAGGCATCGAGAAGCCGTCTGGCAAAGTTCTATATATTAGAGTGCTATTTTTATGACAAAAGTTATCACAGATAAATAATTCTAGCCAAAGTCTTATTACAAACTAGTCTAATTAAAAGTCTATAAATGTTTTGGCCACGTGTGGCTGTCATTCGACAGATAATGCTCATGATGTCAAAAAAATGTACAGAAGAACTGCTATTAATATAGTAATTGCTTAAAATAAATAAAAAAATACTATCATTAAACAAAATATCTATGAAGTCAAAGCTAATAATGATCTAACAGACTGCATAAACTTTTATTTACTCGCAAGACTATCAAACTTTACAGACGCAAATTTTCAACTCAAATATTATGTTATACCTAGTTACAAAGGTGTATTAAAATATTCAATCAGTTGAAGACGTTTAAATAAGTATCTAGGTATTTAATATGATACAGTTAATAAACTTTAATATTTTTTTAGATAAAACTACTCTATCAAGGATTTTTTGTTTGAAATAATTTATTACAAGATAGAAAATAATATCTAGTAGGTAATATTTATAAATACTTCGTTTTATAAAATCTTTTGTTTTAATTGTGTATTGATTTACGCCTTTTTTGCTGTTTTCTTCAACATTTTTTGCTTTTTGTATTTATAACATTTTGCTGTTCTGTTTTTTGATTATGTGATCATTCTAAACGTTTACTTTTTGTCTTCTATGTTCTTACTATAATTTTATTCTAACTTTTTTATTAGACGTTTCATGAATGTGTTTGATCGCAATATTTAAATACTTAAACAATTATTTTACAGATATTTCACGCACAGTCATTGACCCCAAACTATGCAGAACTTGTAATATGGATGCCAGAAATTAATAAGTATACAAACATAATTTTAGGTAGATTCCGAACACATTTATTGGTATTGGAGCCATTTTTTCAGCGGATAAAAGTTAATATAATCCGCATTGCTGGCCTCTATTTTGCTCAGAGGATCAGTATTGCCATCCAACGTGGTAATGGGGCCTGCATTTTGGGAACTGTGCCCGCTGGCAGAGGGCTTTTAGATTAGGGTTTTCATCGTCATCTATACATTATCCTTTTTTCAAGTCAGAGGCCTTCTAGCGGCCTAAATACTCTGACACCAGGGCTAGCCACCCGGCCTGTACGAACTTACTTACTTATTCAAGTTTTTTATTTTTTTAAAGTTTTGTTGTAAAAAATATTAGTACCATCCGCATTAAAATGAAATGATAATTTGTGAGCAAATCCTTAAGCCTGTTTGAGCACAGACTGTAATACTGCAAAGCAGTGTGTATAATCAAGCCGATTCGAACATCAGAAGACAAACACACTTCAAAGCAGACCTCGAGACGCTGAGATTCGTTTGTTGGCACAACCAATGAGGGCGCTCCAATTTCGCATATTTGAATTAATGTCTTAGGGATAGGTACATTCGTATATTATGATTGTTTAGTACGTACCTACTACTACACCTACACTCAATTTGTATTTGGTAAGAACCAATACAGTCAGGTTGTCTGTGATAAAAGCGCATATTTGAATTAATGTAGGATATATACACTTGTACCTATCTAGATGCCTACCTCTACACCTAAGTACATTCAATTTGTCTTTGCTAAGAACCAATACATTTATAAAAACTGTTTTGGTATGTTATTGTAACCAGCGTGTTATAAATATTACGTTTGGTAATACCTAATTACATGGTACGTCAGAACAAAGTTTGATGTTAATATTTTAAAGGAAATTGTGGTAAATAACGGAATAAGAAGTTTACTTGAGACTGCACTTAGCTAATTTTGTATGCCAATAAAATAAAACGTACACACGTATTTGTCAATCATATAAGAAGGAGACGCAATGTCTTCACCGGATTAAAAAATTCACCGTTCATTCCAGAAGCATACTTGTCTGTTCGATTTCTAACCAAAATAGGACAAGGCAGGAAACATTACAAAATCAGAATTTCTCCCACCAGCTCCTTGCATCACTAATTAGCCACAGATCATTTATAAAATACTAAAGCTAACTATGTACATAATATTTTAAGACATTGGTGAAATACATGAATAGATGTACATTATAATGCTCGAAATACGTAGGTGTGGAAGTCAGGTACGAGCAGGTGGTATGTCGACTTCGTAGGGATGGTATTTATTTATGGTGAATCATAGTTCTATAGTTTCCCTTAATTTAAACACATTTAAATCTATAATTTACTTTATGCCCGAAGAAAAAAATTAGTGACGTGTGTGAAATAATAAAGGCTGATGCAGGATACATATGCCTACCACTTATTCAAGTGTTGGAAACAGTATTTTCTGAATTAATGTTTTTCCAAAACCCAAGCATAAAGAATGATTACCATAATTATCATATCAAAACTAGTATTAGCTAGTATAAAATGTTTCCATTTTAATTCAAGCATGGCACTTCCATTCCTATATAATTCTTCAAGTCCAAAGGAGGTACTGCAATTAGTACAATTAGTAGAGTCCAATTAGGTGCTTTAACGAAGCAGGGTTTAACTAGTAACTAGTCAGGGTGTTTGGGTGACAAATACGTTTGACGTCTGACCCGAGATCTGTGTCGGTGTTTGGATTGTTGATGTTTGTGTCCCGAGTTTTCCTATTGATCTGTTTGGAGACACAAATCTAATCGTCTAATGATTGAGACGTATCGGATCTTGTTTCGCTTTCATTGGAAAGGTCTGGAAGTTGTTCATCTAATCAGCACTAATTACTCGCATTTTCTTTCTTTCCCTTGATTTTATTTTCACTAGCAAACAAATTGCCACTAGAACGGTTTGATGACTCATTCTTATAGGCATTACTCTGACTCATATATTATTTCGCAATTTTTTTTCCTCAAAAGACAATTAACAACTGTTTATAACGTACTCACAGTTCTTTTTTACTGTCCACAGAAACATGTCATCTAAAAGAAAGTCGCCACCGTCGAAATTGCAAGAAGGTGCCGTCGAAACCGTGAAATCAGAACCGGGTCCGGCCACCCAAGACTTCGACCACCAGGAGTCAGACGAGACGGACCAGCAAAACTATTACAAGTTCTCCCCTAGTTCTTCAACTAGAACGTCTATTAGCGAAGGTGACACGTTCGAGGAAGAGCAGCCGACGAAGAAACAAAGATTCAATCAAACGTTAGACATGACAAATAATCTTCTAGTCCCATCGTCGTTCCTAAGTCTTCATCAAGTGAATGACCTGCAGTCGCGGCGGCGAGGGTCTTCGGAATGCAGTAGTCCAGGCCCTGAAGCAAAAGTGTTGGGACTGTGCAACAACAATAATTCGTTGTTAAACCATAACAGTGCGTTGTCGCTGGCGCCGCCGCACAAGCGGTCTATGGACGACGTCTTGAAAAGACTGACGTCCAAAATGAACAACAGCACGATAAAAGAAGAGAAGAGGCCGACGCCGTCAACTACGCCTGTGAAGCAAAACAAGTAAGTGCCTTTGACTATAATACTTGTGTCATTACTTCTCATCTGTACTCGAAATAAATGTTCTTCTTCCCTGAATATCACAATTAAAATCATTTATGTATCGTCAGGTCCAGAAAAGGAAAACTAGCTGAACCAAAAAAAATGTAAACAGAAGGTTAGCCATCATTTATTATATATTCTTTGCCATCATCTTACTCATGCAATAGCACTCAGATTAAAACTAGTCAGATTTAACAAGTTCTGTTCTTACTTTCAATTATTTCGTATCACAGCAATAACCTACATAAGTAATTATATAAATTATAGTATAAATTGTTGTTTACATCTCTCTGACACAACGACTCAAAATAAATATTGGCTTTCGACACCAAAGAACGCCATTGGTTGGCCATTGGTAGCATTGTCTCCTACCAATAAATAAATATTGTATCCAATTCTTAATTTTCCACCTCAAACAAAAATTATATAATTACCTCTACAGTAATATTACTGATCATTGAGATGACCAGTTAATTAAATGTCACCTTTCCATTATTGGCGGTTTCCGATACGACCTTATCAATGTTTTGTTTTAGACTGTTTACAAAGCCACGCGGAAATCATTATGCGACATACTCGTAATATTAGTTTTATCTCCGCAGTGTTATTGTAGAAAGATAACAATATAGCGGCGTAGGATTTCCGTTATATTCTTCTTTTAGTTGTATTAGACTCTAATTAAAGAAAACGCCATTAAAATATATCAAACAATACGGTCATACCACATATTTTGGTCAGAACTTTGCAATCCACAATAATTTTTTTCAACCTTTTTTTTTTTTAGTAATTGTTAATTTAGTAAGTAATCATAACACAAACATGTACAATTCTTAACGTTAGTCAAACATTGGAAATATATCACTCTAGTTGCCAAGGAAATAAAAATCAGCCAAGTAAGAGTTTCGCGCACGAAGGGACCCGTACGGGAGCCCCCTTAAATATTTGTTTTATTTTAATTACTTATTATTAAGTTGAACATTCTGTGTATATTTCAAGCATCTAACTAATTGCTACCATTATTAATATCGAGCGAAAAAATGGCTAAATATTAATGTTTGTTGTATGTAATTTTAGTACGTTTTTAGTATTTGTTTTTATAACGGCAACAGAAATACATCATGTGTGAAAATTTCGGCCTTCTAGCTATAACTGTTCATGAGATACAGCCTGGTTATAGACAGACAGACGGACATACGGACAGCGGAGTCTTAGGGCCCTCTTTTTACACTTTGTGTACGGAACCCTGAAAAACGCTATTGACACAATATAAAGAGACTCCAGTGTATAGTAAAGCTATCTAGTAGCCACTAACCACTGAACTATTCCTGCGTCGTCGTTTCACCAGAATTTAATTGGTCATATAATGGGCCATTAAAAACAATGTTAAAGAGACCACCGCGGTTCGCAATAAACGCTAAACATCAGTTTAAGGAGTTTTCTATGCTTTTATAGATTGCCCTTTTAGTGCTTTGTCAAAGGAGGAAATCATAAAATATTATGTAGCTACATACAAGTAGATTAGATGCAAGATAAGATGATTTTATAGATTTTAACTGAGGCTACATTGACGTTGTATAATGACACGAAGACGTTGTTATACTTCATAATAAAATCGTAAAAGTATGAGAAGATTTACTTTGTCGTCGAGAAATGAGTGAATATATAAATTAATTAGCTGACCCGGCAAACTTCGTTTCACTGCTGGGCTGATTTGAGAATATAAACTATTATAAACCATCCAGGGCGCCACCCAAACGCATACAAAAAACCATCAAAAATTCATTACATAGGTACATAGTACATACGTAGAGTAATATTATAACATAAATAAAGATGATGCAGTAAGTGACAATTTCGCCGATTACATATTTATTTTAAATTGTTTAAATGATAGCTTGTGAGTATTTTACAAGACTATATAAATTACTAAAATTGCGTATAGAAAGAACATTGAAAAAATACTTTAATCTTTTAAAGTCTGCTTTTCCATCAAAGAAACAAAAAAATAACAACTTAACGATCTTTCTATTTTTTTAAGTCTAGGACATCATAAAAAGGTCATAACTATGGCGATATATTAAACCATAACTAACCACATTAGCGTTTACGTTGGCCATTACGTTAACGCGCGTTTAAAAGCGCCTGCGCCAGTATTTATTGCCAATAATATTAATGCGTTAACTATTATAAGTTTAAATAAACATTGGGTGCATCTATAGATGAGCGTACCAAAAATTTATATTAATTATGTTGAAGTAAAAACTTTTATAAGTAAAAACTTATTTAGACACCACGAATAGCTAAATGCTATTGGAATTAGTCGATGAATAATGAAGAAATAATGAGAGAATGAATTAGAAAGGTGTTTCAGTAGAGTAGGATGACTACGTTCACCAAATTTTACTTTGAGGATTCAATGTAAAATTTGGTGTTAAAGGAAAGAGAAGACCCAACATGATTCTAACCTATTCAAGAAATGTACATAGCGTAGACACACTTTAAAATACGTATCATTTAATATTATTACGGTTATTATTATTATACGGTAACGTATACAACTTTTTAATGTCTCTCTATTTTTTATTAAAATTTGATCATTTTATTTAGAGTCAGATCTCTTTTTGTAGCGCTCTGTTATTTTCGCTGTTAGAATAACTATGACGGTTTCTGGAGGCACACAAAGTGCTATTCTAGTTCATAATTGGAGTGATTTACGCCTAACTACTGTTGCCACAGAGCCGGTGTCTTTGTTAACATTCTGGTCTGCAATTAAAACAACATCTAATTATAACTGTAAAACTACATTAACGTTTAGATAATCTTTAGTATCTGTTATTCCTAAATTGTCATTTAAACATTTTGCGTTTTAGTCACCTTTATTTTTGTATTTATAGTAATGTTTATTTTACGTACGTATCAAGTTTTTAGTGTAAATGACCCTATAACTACATCAACTTTTGCAAATGACCCAGTTTTTATTTTCTCTCTAAAATATGGGCTCACCTATTGACATTTGAAATTGTCTATCGCCAAATTGTATTTTACGTTCCTATGTTCTTGATTTCTCCAACTTTTATTGGTAAAGTTTGAGTTATTCCCAATCATCGTTATTGATTGGCTCAGTTTTACATTCAGGGCCAATCAAACGTAAAATATGTAGAATACTTTTTTACAATAGTCATAATTAGTGGTCTAATGTCATTGACCCGGCAGCTTGAGCAATTTTGTGTTGTTAGAATCTAAAATATGATTTTATTATCAAAATGGTATTGATTGAGATAACGAACAGAAGAAACGGGTTTTTTATTGGCCTTTCTTCGTAATTGTTTGTATGTAATTAGTGTTTACGATGGTTTATGGGTTTTATCTGGTCGCGATTATTCAGATCAAAATTAGGTGTGCTTTTGACAACACACCTTTCTCTAGCATTTTTAATAGCACATTTTATTTTCAACTTTAGTTTTGATTTCAAATATATCTTTTGTTACAGTTGGTTTAGTTTCTATTACATTCACTACTTATTCAATGAGATTTTCAATGCACAGTATAATCTTAAGTAGAACAAAACTATTTTGTTCACCTTTCTCATGAAAATTTCAATCTTAAACTAAGCAGAATAAACTTTAAAGTCGATAATTTAATCACAAATCTGGAGACACAATAAACATTTGATCCATTTATGTTTGAACCATCAACATTTGTCATTATTGTAAACTGAGAGATCTTTCGTTTCTGGTGATGTTGATAATACAACTAGATAGTAGATAGATAGTTTAATAATAGGTGATAATTATCGAAGAGGTTAAGGCGGTGTCAAACGCGATCTATGTCAATATTTACTGGCTGTATCTAAAGTGACTGATAACAGTGAGTTAATAGCATTGTTGATACTGACGATTGTTTTCGCGGATGTTAATACGATGTTGCTATGTGATACAATGTCTTTATCGGAAGAGAATAATTAATTACATAACTGAATTGGGTCTGGGAATAATGACGACCTACATAATATTTGCCATTGTTGTTTCCTTGTCATACCTACCTATTTCCTGCACTGTACGCAAAAACAGTCTGAAAACGAAATGATAATATGTATAGCCAATATGTAGTCATTGTATTTTAAAAACCTACCTTTTTGAAATTTAAGAACTAATCATCAATGAAATGAAATAACAATGACCAAATCTAATTAAGAACAAACTGTAGCGCAACACAACGTAGTAAATGAATGCTTCTATATTAAGACGATGGAACACAATACTGAACCAAAAATTTCAAATGATATTAAGACAAATGTAAGACTAAACAATGAGAGCACAGTATACTCAGAGATAAAGGTTGTGACAAACATATGACTGGCTAAGCAATGTTAGATTATTCCCATTCATAAACGTTTTTTTGTAAATTAACTACATACATTAATTTGGAGAGTACTTTTTGTACATTGTACTTTGAGAGGACTTTTTTATTAAAATTCTTATGTCTAAATAAAAAAGTTTCCATTTAACAGTCAAAGATGTCTGATTGACTGTCAAAGCAACAGATTATGGACATCAAATCTATTTTAGAAAAGTCACAAAATGTAGCATAAAAAAACACATGGTTCCGCTACCCGTCCACCCACTGGCCTCACCCACTGGTGGGTGTAGGGGTAATTCCTATTTACCCGTGTACACACTGCGTCAGGGTTAGAATTAGTTCTAAAAATATCGATTTATTTGTCGATAATTTTAAAATGAAAAATAATACGACAAGTCAATTGTTTATTAAAATTAACTAATCTCTTCACATATTAATCAGATATATGTATGAAGTAATGTAATATCTCAATTTGGCACTTTGAGGTCATAAATCAAGTTTGGAATTAATTATAGATAAATCGATTAATATTGTCAAGAATTTTAAAATGAAAAATAATACGATAGAACAAACTAAAGGAGATGGGGATTACATTTTAACAGATTCACCTCTTACAGATTCAACTTCTTTACCTATTTAAATAATATTTCATTACATTATATAGATTACAAAATAATTTCGTAGTCTGGTAAAAAGTAAAAACTTACAATTTCATGTAGAATTTAGATCAAAACGCCGCTTTGAAAGAACAAAGAACAACATCACTGACCACACTGAGTGTTGAGAACTTAGTATCTTAGTTAATTTAATTTCTTGAAATACTCATACCTATAAGCTTTTAGTATTGTCTTAAAAGACAATGACTATTTATTTGATCCGGTAATAAACTTTTGATTTTTATTTACTACATGAAAATTAGAACCACCTACAGAACAGACCCTATGTGGGTCTGGAGATAATCAAAATGCAACATATGAGATAACTTTTCTAAAAAGATGATATTTAAACAGAAGGAAAGAAGACAGAACAACATCACTCTTTTCTATAACTGCAGAAAAAAATAATCGAAACGTTTGGGAGTGATATTAAGACGAACACCAGCTTTTGTCCCTCGGGCATAGCGGTAATCAAAGGCATGGTAATCGCCCGAAAAAACAATGCCATTTATCAATCCAAAATATCTAATTGACTGTTAAGACAAAAGATTGTAGACATAGAATCAACACCAGCAAATCCTGCAAAAATGTAGAATAAAACAAATTAAAGACTACTTAATAAAATATATTCTAAAAGTCATTTTAATTCATGAAATAAAATTAACAGAAGAAGTAGAGTAAAAAAATGATAGAGTAATAAGTAGAGTAATGAAAATGATTTTAGAAAACAAACAATAAGTCAAGATCAACTTTTCGTAGTCTGGTAAAAAAACGGCAATTTTATGTAGAATCCATAACTATTTTTTGCAAAAAATAGCATGACCGACTTCAACCGTGTACAGAATTCGCAATATTTCGCTCGGTTCGATGTAACATTTTTCACATTATTGTTGATTTATCAAAAATGGCTCAGCCGATTTCGATAAAATTTAAATGGAACCAATTTCAAAGTATACACTTTCCAATAATTTTTTTTTATCAAAATCGAACCACTATGTAAAAAAAACAAAAAATATACGCATCGAATTGGGTACCTCCTCCGTTTCGTCGGTCAAAAACAAAACGAGAGAGACTTTGAGAGAAGACACAGCTGACAATTTTATTGAGATTCTAGATCAAAACGCTGCTCTAAAAGAAGACTGATCAACATCACTGTTTTCTATAGCTGCAGACGAATTTAGTCGAAACATTTGGGAGTGATATTAAGACGAACGCCAGCCTTTGTCCCTCGGGCGTGGCGGTAATTAAACGCGCGGTAATCGTCCGCCGAGATTAAGACGTGAACACGTAATGTACTACAATCCATCTCCTTTATGGACGATGGGAATCCGTCTTGTGATGTGTGGTGCAAGAAACTGCTCTATTTAGGGGTAACTGCTGACCACACCGAGTGTTACCTTTGAAGCTTTGTTTAGTTCCATTATAATGTTAATAATTCTATAGTATAGTAGTAGTAGTTTTTGAATTCACTTGTTGAAGTGAAACTTCTATTGCGACTTCCAACAAGGTTGCGTTATACGTTTAAAGCTACCATGGAGGGTGTATGAAAGTAGTGTTGCGTTGAAGTTTCACTTCTCCACTTGCATTTTATTTTTACTGTATTTTGTTTAGTTGCATATACCATACAGTAAAACTATTAGCAGTTTGTTTTCAAATATTTTTTTTTTTGCTTTAATATTTAAAGTCAGATACGATACTTGTGTCTTTCATTACTGTGTGTGTATTTGGCACTGTTCTACTTAATATTCTTGCGTTTTTTTTTATTTGTTACATTATTATGAGAATCATTGTACTCGTACCTACATCTTATTAAACTATAAAAAATAACAAAATACCAAAGTTTATTTTAATTTCAACGTACTTAACTAATTTTTGTATTTTGCCATTTCCGGATTTATATCGATCTGTTATAATACTAGGAAATATTTTAGGTGTGTAATTTTTTATAGGAAAATACTAAAGATAAAAAAAAACATTTATTAGGTATTACAACAAGTGAAGGTACTTACAAATAATAATCTTAAAAATACGGTGCGGTGGAATGTCGAAAAAGTACCATTTTTGGTTCTTTGATCGCCAAAGTAAGTCTAATACACTTGAACACAGATGACTAAGAAATTACTAATAATTTTAACAAGTTACCAATTTGTAAATTGTTTAATGCCAAATAAGCAACACTATTAATAATATACTTATTTATCCAGTCAGTAAAGTTAATTATATGAGAGAGATGAATATAAAATCGCTCTAATTTTAAAACTTCTACCATAAGTCCGGACAAAACGTTAACAATGATCTTAAGAGTAATTTGTACAGTGATATATTTTGAAAGCACTATAAGTGTAACAGATTACAAAAGACTTTGTTACATTAGTTAATATGAATTCATACATCTTACTTATGATTGTTGTGAGCGGAGGACCCGAGGCGTTGTTTTTGTTCTAGTTAAACAATAGGTTAGAAAAGAACTTCGTTGGAAAAAATATGGTTCTGGCACTTTGCGTTGTTAAAAACCTTAATAGAGATAATTGAGTAGTTAGCATTCCATTATTGTCGCATCAGGATAAAATCACACGAAGTTCAGTAACCTTAGCTATCAAATAAGAGTCTAGTGAGTACATTACGAATAATCACAATTAAATTATTGTGATGTCCTCGTGAAGACACCTAATTAAACAACAGATTACTTCAGTAAGTACTATAACACACAGGTGACGCCCGCACCGCTCGGCTGACCGATTGGGTGTGTGGCGTCCCTCTGATGTGCTATATGTACGTTTATCTACAATAATGTTGTAACATTCTACTTATGTTTCCAATACTTGACTTATAATGACTACTGTTATAGCGCAGACAACAAAACACTCAATTTAAGCAATTTCACATGATGTTATAATATCCACATCGATATCGTAAAATCTCATTATAACATCGCGCGCTCGCTCCTGATTGGCCCTGCGCGCGCAGCTGCGCTCTCATTGGTTAGATTTTAATGGCGCCAAGTTCACTGTGACAATACACGTACGCGTGAATTTAATGTTTCGCAATATGTTTTTTATTTTTTTATTAGTGAAGATAAAGTAGTGTATGCAACTGCATATAACACGGGTATTAAAACACTCGTTACTATTATGAAACTCGCTGCGCTCGTTTCATAAACTCACACTCGTGTTTTAATACCCTTCATTATATGACAGTTGCATAAACTACTATTATTTAGATACATCACACTTATAAAAGGACAAAATGACTTATTTAAATACAAATTTGTTTTGCTAATTTCACTCATAATTGTTTGCAACATTAACAAACTTACTTAATTACTTCTGTTCAAATATCTATAAAGCCTGGCAATCAGGTTTGCGTAATCAATGAAAATGACTGGTAATTTAATCTGCGAATACATTCTTCCTTTTGCTTATATATCTTATGAAAATTAGGACAACGTACCTCTACATAGGTCCTGGATCTGTCTTCCCGCTAAAGTACGACGTGGGTGTCTTCTAATCCCGAGTAAAAAGGTATCTTCTAGGTAAGCGTGCTACAACCTAGACCGCATATCTGGTCAACATCAGGCAGTATGTAGTCAAACGCAAACCTATACGGAATAAAGAAAAAAGATAGGTAATGGGAAATAATCTGTAGGTCTATAGATAATATGCAACATGTAAGATACCTTTTCAAAATTTAAGATGACATTAAGTAGGCATGTAAGTTAGTATAGGCCGGGGGGCTAGCCCTGGTGTTCGAGGTTTTAGGCCGCCTCAAGGCATTGCTAACATGGCTAAACGAAGATGACATTAAAACAGAAGGTATTCTAATTGCTCTCAACAAACCTCCTATCTGATTCTCTCAAGTTACCCTTTACATAACTCTCAAAGGTCATGCTCACAATTAAAACAATTCCTTTGCAATACAATTCAACTCTTCATAAGTATTCAATAAGCATAAACTCGAATAGACAATCCATTGTGTACTGTGCAGGCTATGTTCACAGTGAAATCGGTAAGACTGGAAGAAACAAACTGATAATAACATATCTACTACGAGAAGTACATCTCCGATCAGTAGACCTCGTAGACACATATCTTTAGAAGAAGATTCGGTAATATTCATAAGCCTATATCTCAACTCGCTCTTGACTGACTAGTTCATACTCGCAACTTGTTAGGATTTACATATGTTATGGAACGATTCTGCAACGATCCTACAAATTTTATCGAAATTCGCTGATAAATCGCGGGACAGAAATATCTACCTCTTTTTGAGAGAAATACGCCCAATCAAAAATCGCTAATGACAAAAAAATCATTGATATCTATATCAAACCTGTGTACCAAGTTTAGTTGGGATTCGTTGAAAAATGCGACTGAAAAGATTTTCATTCTTTTTTCCCTTGGCGTAAACATGTTTATTTCGGAATAGAAAAGCAATATCGTAAAAATTGGTATAAAATCCAACCAACAAATAAAATATTCTAGGCTTATAAATCATACGAAAAATTCTACCTGATTATGTCAAAAATTAAAATAGTTCACGTCAAAACAATGTCCAAGTGACTTCTCAACTGCACTCACAAAACTCAAATTACTATTAGTACCTTTTATATTTTTTTCTACACTTGACGATATTTTGGTTTTACTAACCTGTTTTTTGCTTTTGATGCTGTCCAACCCGTAACGTTTTTTTCGATAATCGTGTATCACAGCCAATGGTTGACTGAGTGGCTTGTTTACATCGCGTGACGCAAAATCTGCTGCTGGCAACCGCAATTGCCGACCGCCACCGCGGCGTCGCTTGAGTGGATACAAAAATTAATTTCCAGGTAGACTAAATCAAAATTTTCGAGTTAAAGCGACAATCAGCAAGTAAAACAATAAATTCTAGAGCACTTTACCCTGAATCAATCTGGCATTAATGCTAACTTTTAATTTCAGTAGTTTGATAGCAAAGTTATCCAGTTCCTCTATTTTTCTTGTGTAATTATTGCCCATCATTCATATTTAACCTTTTGAAGGTATGTTCTACTGAACAGTAGTAAAAACTTCCAGGTACTTTGAGTAGTCTAATCCAGAACTTTTCTCAATGTAGGTAATGCCATCATTCGGCATTGCTTTTCTGTAATAAATTTCTGACTTACTTACGGATTTATATTTAAAATAGCTACGAGTATTACACCTACATCTTATACGTTATCTTCATAACAAGTACCTATATTATTACTCTCGATCCTCATCTTCAAATCATCACGCGTCTTATAAAATATTTTATTTAACTTATCTCTAATCTTAATGTTCTTTATAAAACGGTTTTCTGTGGTCATCTGCCTGTCACAGTGCCATGTGTGGGGCAAATCTTTGCAGAATGCCACTTTGTCATCTTCCATAAAGAGTTATTGGAGTATACAAAGCCTCATTGTTTCGGGGCCTTGTCGATTGTCTGCATGACATGTCTCATTGTAGCTTTCAGTTAGGTGTGCGCATTTACCTTGAATCTATTCTTTAATACTTTACGTACTGTAACAAACCTCAGATGGTTTGATCGTCCACATCTGAGTAATTAGGCATAGGAAGAAGGCATTCTTGTAGGTCAGGAGTCTCTCACATGAGGATATAATTCTTTCTAATATTATCTAAAGAAACTTTCCAAACATTTTAGAAAAGCGACAGAACTTCAATCTAGGTATGATAACTCTTTACAGAATTTGAAAATTTAAAATAAGAAAAAAAAGAACAGAGAATTTGACAGGACTGACAACAGGGACTTCACTTGAGAAAATTATAGGAAAAATATTGGAAAATTTCATTTTTTTAGGATATTTTTAGTTTTGTACCGCAAGATTCAGAGAAAAGAAGAGCAGAGAAGAGTTTACTAACTAGGAGAATTTTGTTCCTGGTCTAAAAAGTGGAAGTTGGAAGAAAGTTGTTTTCGATCGAAGGACGAGGATGTTCCTAGAGGATTTGGTTTCGTATAAACGTATCACTTTTTAATTAGATATGTCATAGTAGGTATAGAATTGTTCAGCAGATGATGTTCCTGCGAGTCGGCCAGATCAGTACTGCATTGAACTTTTGGATGATTTACTGTTGTATTAATGTACAAATGGACATCAGATAAAAAGAGGAGGTCTATCATATGGAGATAGACAAGACAAGACAAGACAAAAACTCTTTATTTACAACCACAATTTAAAAATAAAAATAATTTTCACATACAGACAAAAAAGAAACAAATATGATTATAAATTGAGATAGGCCTATATCCGCCTTACTGAAACGATGCGGTATGGAGGATTCTCACACGTATCTATTCTTTTATGAGTATGAACGAGTTGCTTACGACGCTACGCTACACCACAGAAACAAGGCAATATTATCTACTCAGAACTGTTGCGGGTTGATAAATACGCATACATCTTCAGGTTCCTATGGCGGTCTTGCATAAGTTGACCTACGATGTTTCCTACTCTATAGAAGTATGTTACTGACGAAACTATCCTTCATCGAACATTTATTCACGAGTAGAAGATAGAAGCTTCTAACACTCGGCCTTTATGATTTCTATGTATGAATTACAAATGTTTTAATTATTTGTCTTTTTCAGCTTCGACTAATTGTGAACATAAAATCTTAAGATATTATATTCTATGCGGATTGAGAATCTCCAGAAATTGAGAAATTTCCAGACATGACGTGCTTTACCTACTCGTACAATTTGCGAAGAACAGAGTGTTCATAGATAAAATGTCATTTATGTATATTACGGGGATTGAAGAGTCGACTATTGCTATATCTTATTATTGCTACATCTCATTATTTTAAAACTAGCCGTAAGTGCTACTCGATCAATGCTGTATTTTCATTAGTGTGCAGAACTCTTGAAGCCAGATAGAGCTTGGGCCAGTGTTTCTCATTTCCGAAATGGAGGGATTTCCCGTGTCCGTATAAGAGTGTAAATTCTGATCACTTTGAAATAAAGCTATTGAAAGCTTATTGATTTGAATATTATTTTATAAGGCGAAGTCGATTCTCGAACCTTTAGCTATAGTAATCTTGGAGCTTTTCTTGAGAACACTCTGGATTTCATGCAAGTTTTATGATTTTCCTGACTTTATGAAGTGATGTAGATAAGATGACTGATCTTAGACTGACACACTCGCGACTCCTGGTTTTCTTTCCTGCTTTCTTTTTCCAGGATGGCGTTAGATTTACGAAAGCAGAGTAGAGTCATTTTCATGGTTTTCAGCTCTCTCGAGCGCCATGACTAAACAATCAGAGATAAACATAAAATAAAAAAAATCTTTGATATCTAAGTAAAATTAAATAAATTTAAAATACTAAAATTAATTGTCAGAAATAAATTAATATTATTCTTTCTGGCATTCCAATCTTTTATTATATTCGTAGTTTGATAATAATATTAGTTCAATAATAGAGTTTCTTTGTTCTAAAGTACTAATTTAATGGAATTTCCTTCTCATCTCATGTCTAATATTTTCTTAAGCAATTAAATTATTATTTTATACCTAGCTTTATTGAAGCTTATTTACGTTATACACAAATATTCTAAATTAACACCACATATAACAGAGAAGCTCTAGAATCACTATTTCTATATAGCTAGCTCTTGAGACATTAGTTAGGTACTGCATTTCACTCTGAGGTTAGTAATATACTTTCAGGTTCACAGAAGTTCTAAATAGGTAAAACATAGGGTTTTCGATCTGAACTTAGGTAATCTATTAGACAGATAGGAAATTCGAATCACCTTTACCTAGGGTTTATGCGGTCTATAACGCAGGATCTACCACAAGACGACCACTGGCCAAACTAACGTATAAATTAGTAAATAAGTTAGATAAATAAATTAGGAATCACATTGCAGAGTACTAGTATCAAAATGTAGACTGTCTTTTATCAAGCAGATGTCGTTAGGAGTATAATTCTACCTTGAACCTGCGAGGTTCATAGCTTCGTTTTTAGTATTTCTTGATATTTATCATTACGAAATGTAAGCTGGGATCATATTGAATGTCTGCATCAATATTTAATGCCTTCTAAATATCTTAGGATATTTCTTTCATGAGGTTAAATTTATAATTTGTTCACAATCAGGTGGAAACAGGACGCATAGCTAGATTGACATAAAGCTAGGACTCATTGAAAGCAAATCAAGGTTCTATTATCATTTTCTCTGACATTTTATTTTAGACAGGTTTCTTAAAATAGTTTCTATTTTTCTTAGGTTTATAAACGACGTTAAATAGGCAGGCTAAGCTAGGGATTGTTACATTTCGGCGTCCTTAGGATAGGTTTGTTACAATTTGGTTTCGCGACCAGGATCGTTACAATTGGTTGGTGCTGCGACCAGGATTAGCAATAGAAACGATTCGTTTTATCATAAAAGTAGGATTAAAAAATTTCGTGATAATAGAATATAGTCGAAACTCATAAATATAAGATTTGTTTGTTTAACTTTGTTTAGGCAAGTCAATTCAGATTATAATAAGACTGTGTTCAGTAGTCAGACTATCTGAACACAATTTGTTGCTGTGAAATGGATACGATGGTGATTCGAAATTTATAGGTTAGTAATAAATAGGGTTACGTTATAATTTTAATCGCGAGTTTATTAGAGAAGGTACCGAATATCTCATCAATTTTCAGATTAATCATTGTCTTATGGTATTAACAGATTAAAACGTTGGGGGGTGATTTGTTTAAAAAAAGACTGCAAACATAAGCAAGCACTTAGTATCATGGGTAATTATTTCGTTCAGGTTACAAAAAAGAGGTCTAGTTAAGGATCATTCGTCACTCATGTAATGTGTTTGTAGTAAATATGGTACAGTAGTTTAGAATTTTTAATATAATTCATTGCTTCATGTATAAGTATAGTTTGAATAATTGTAGATAGTAAATATTTTCAATTTATAATAAAAGATATGATTAGTAATTGTACAGACAAAGCAAAGTATATTATTAATATTACAAACTAGGAAAGTCAAGGAGTTGATTCGGTTATATAATTATATTACAGACTAGAAAAACAAGGGTAGAGTATACTTAACAATCTATCAACGTTGTAAATCAAAGTAATAAAATTGTGAAATAGTTTTCATTGATAGAGATTTGTAGTAGGTTACGGAATGACTTTGTTTTTTTGGACATTTGTATTTTATTACTTTTACCACAGGAAGTTAGCAAGTAGATCAATTTAATAATTCAATCTAACAAACAGGCTGTTGTACTAAATTCCATACAGTAAAATTAGAGATGGGAATATGTTATAAAATAAACAAAGGGTTATTGTGTAGTTGCATTAATTGGGATTGCATAAATATTTAGAGGTCTATTTTTCTTGCATCAAAAATATAATGGTTCGAATAGTAGACAATAATAAGCATTCGGATTGCATCATTATATCAAAGTTGTCTAACAGTGAAAGATACGTTAAAAAATGTATTTTTATTGGAAATCTATCGGTTTCAGGTTGAGGTAACGATAAAGTGAATTATTATTACAAAATGATTCGGCTGTTAAATAATTTTACTTAAATAAGATGATTTGAGGAATAGATAATTTGTCTTTGTAGAAGGTATCTGGAAAGGCGTAAAGAAGGGAAGTTTAGTTTAATTGTTTAAATAAGTAGAGTTAAAATGGGACTTCTAAACAGGGGGTTATATAACCAAATAATTGGTCAGTTAATAAAAAAAAAGAAAACAACTGGGCTTAGTAAATAAAATCAATTAAATAAACTAAGACTCAGTAATACAACATGAATTTAAAAAAAAATAGTAGTATTTAGTGTGAATAGGTATCTTCTAGCTCAGTGAGCTTCATCTGCATTCGCAAGGTGGTTTATCATCAGGAAAGTTGGTGGTCAAACGCAGACTTTTCGCGATTCAAATAAAAAAAGGGGACGAAAGAGTTGAGCAAATAAAAGGTAGATTTATAAATTACAAGGAAACAAGGAAATTCTAGTCAGGGCGGTGGAACATTTGCTCAATCTTTTCAGGTAAATCTTATTATTATTCTTAGACATCAGTTATAATTATTGTAAATAGGTGTTAGCTAAATCTTCAGCGATTATTCAAAATCTAAATAATCAGGTAAACTATAATAGTTATTGCACTTAAAATAATAATATATTGCTGGGTAATTAAATTGTCGATCATCAATCAAATCAACTCTTGTTGTTAGCGTATCTTTTACTGATTGGTTAGTTACTAAACGGGTCAAAACATAGCTGTGAGGATACTTGATTTAAGATATTTCAGTAAAAGCTAAAGTAAGTGAATGTAATGCAATAACATTGATTCAAATTTGTTTTGTTTTTAGAAGTGAGCAATAATACTGAAAACTAAACTAAATAAATCAATAAATAGTTTTCTTCATCTCAAATGAAATTAAAATTCAGTTGTATACTTTTGCTAGATTTTTAGGAATCAACTACATCAAGATAAGAAAACTGAATATAATTAGGATATAAAAATATCATTTTATTCAAAAAAAAAAAAACCTTGCAAAATAAAAATCAAGTTCATGTAAAATTGGGAAATTGATTTCAAATGTTCATTAAACAATTCAAAGATGATTTGCTGGTTTGAAGGAAGTAGAGTATAAGCTTGATAGTTTGGCTGAACTTATGTTTCAAAGATTCATTCAATTTCAAAAATTATACGCGTGGAGATATGTCGGGATTCGAGTATGTAGAACTCTGATGGCCAAGCAATGCCGCGCCAGGAATTGGTTTCTCCAACCATATGGAAGAGATCCTTTCCACTAGAAGAGTGTAAATTTTACTTACTTGAAAACTTGGGCATATTGACACATTATTATCAAGTACAATTTTGTTAGTGGGAGGAGCCATTCTATAAGCTACAGCTGTTAAAAATAAAATAAAAATTTTAAAATTAATTTTCTTTAGTGAACATTTTAACATTTATTTGCACATTGTTAAAGTAATTGAGCTTACGTAGATAAATGCAAGTAGGAAAGTAAGCACGAGGCTGAATACTTATCACGTAAAAAAGGCACCATAAAATTTAAATTAAAAAATTAATCGAAGTTCAAATAATAATTAACTTCTAACTTGTTAATATTCTAGTAAAATAGTGGGATAGCAGTTTATTTAGGGTGTGGACGAATTATTAATATTTTGCTATAAGGTGTAATGGGGAATGTGCAAATATTGGCTCGCTTTGAGTTCAAAAGGTGATGCTACGTCGTGAAGTTGGCGTGTAGACGGTGGAAGGTGGGTTTGAGAATTTTGTATTATGAAGGGCGACAGAGAGTTGATGAATTTGATGATATATTATTGTTTCATAAATTTTGCGTTTGTGAAATAGTAATGTTATAATAATAAAGTAGAGAGTGATAGTAAAAATTTAATTCAGTTCAAGAGGGACTAAATGACAATAGCATTGCTAGGACTTGAAGCGGTTTGTCAGGGTTCGAGTTTTGGCAATCACTTGAACAAATAGATCTTTATGAAGGAGTGTGGTGTTAGAAGTAGGCCAGCAGGCAATCCATCAACATAAGTTGATTTCATAAGGATCTTTTACTCTACAAGGTAGGAAACTCTGAATTGATACACTGCACATGTTCCAGTTTATAAATAGTTGAATTTTAAACTATTCACTCTTGGCGGGACATTGATGCCATGCGGAATTATTTTCCTTTTTCATGGACAATTCGTGTAGTTTGAAAGGGGTGTGTTGGGAAAATCTCCGAACGAAAGATTGGTTCGCTGAGACTACTCAACATGCGACCATTCAGGTCGGTTCTATCTCAAAACAGAATTCCCTTACGAGGGCTCCGTTTCTGTCACCGAAACAGAACTTCCTTGCAGATTATAACAATTTAGTGGGGAAGGCGATTTTTCTTCATGGTAGAGATGTAATCAAACTGAGAGCAGGAGGTTTTATGACGATTATCTGTAGACTGGTTTAAAAACATTTTCGCATATTGTAATAGGGATACATTCACATTAGAAACATATAATTTCATTGTTGGAACTCGAATTTTGATAAATACAATTTTGCACTTGATTAAATTTAAAGTTTTGTAATGTTTTTTAGGAAAATTTACTTCGATTTAGATGTTTACCAACATCTTTTCATCTGCGAAAATTTTGGGGGGTGCTGTAACAAACCTCAGATGGTTTGATCGTCCACATCTGAGTAATTAGGCATAGGAAGAAGGCATTCTTGTAGGTCAGGAGTCTCTCACATGAGGATATAATTCTTTCTAATATTATCTAAAGAAACTTTCCAAACATTTTAGAAAAGCGACAGAACTTCAATCTAGGTATGATAACTCTTTACAGAATTTGAAAATTTAAAATAAGAAAAAAAAGAACAGAGAATTTGACAGGACTGACAACAAGGACTTCACTTGAGAAAATTATAGGAAAAATATTGGAAAATTTCATTTTTTTAGGATATTTTTAGTTTTGTACCGCAAGATTCAGAGAAAAGAAGAGCAGAGAAGAGTTTACTAACTAGGAGAATTTTGTTCCTGGTCTAAAAAGTGGAAGTTGGAAGAAAGTTGTTTTCGATCGAAGGACGAGGATGTTCCTAGAGGATTTGGTTTCGTATAAACGTATCACTTTTTAATTAGATATGTCATAGTAGGTATAGAATTGTTCAGCAGATGATGTTCCTGCGAGTCGGCCAGATCAGTACTGCATTGAACTTTTGGATGATTTACTGTTGTATTAATGTACAAATGGACATCAGATAAAAAGAGGAGGTCTATCATATGGAGATAGACAAGACAAGACAAGACAAAAACTCTTTATTTACAACCACAATTTAAAAATAAAAATAATTTTCACATACAGACAAAAAAGAAACAAATATGATTATAAATTGAGATAGGCCTATATCCGCCTTACTGAAACGATGCGGTATGGAGGATTCTCACACGTATCTATTCTTTTATGAGTATGAACGAGTTGCTTACGACGCTACGCTACACCACAGAAACAAGGCAATATTATCTACTCAGAACTGTTGCGGGTTGATAAATACGCATACATCTTCAAGTTCCTATGGCGGTCTTGCATAAGTTGACCTACGATGTTTCCTACTCTATAGAAGTATGTTACTGACGAAACTATCCTTCATCGAACATTTATTCACGAGTAGAAGATAGAAGCTTCTAACACTCGGCCTTTATGATTTCTATGTATGAATTACAAATGTTTTAATTATTTGTCTTTTTCAGCTTCGACTAATTGTGAACATAAAATCTTAAGATATTATATTCTATGCGGATTGAGAATCTCCAGAAATTGAGAAATTTCCAGACATGACGTGCTTTACCTACTCGTACAATTTGCGAAGAACAGAGTGTTCATAGATAAAATGTCATTTATGTATATTATGGGGATTGAAGAGTCGACTATTGCTATATCTTATTATTGCTACATCTCATTATTTTAAAACTAGCCGTAAGTGCTACTCGATCAATGCTGTATTTTCATTAGTGTGCAGAACTCTTGAAGCCAGATAGAGCTTGGGCCAGTGTTTCTCATTTCCGAAATGGAGGGATTTCCCGTGTCCGTATAAGAGTGTAAATTCTGATCACTTTGAAATAAAGCTATTGAAAGCTTATTGATTTGAATATTATTTTATAAGGCGAAGTCGATTCTCGAACCTTTAGCTATAGTAATCTTGGAGCTTTTCTTGAGAACACTCTGGATTTCATGCAAGTTTTATGATTTTCCTGACTTTATGAAGTGATGTAGATAAGATGACTGATCTTAGACTGACACACTCGCGACTCCTGGTTTTCTTTCCTGCTTTCTTTTTCCAGGATGGCGTTAGATTTACGAAAGCAGAGTAGAGTCATTTTCATGGTTTTCAGCTCTCTCGAGCGCCATGACTAAACAATCAGAGATAAACATAAAATAAAAAAAATCTTTGATATCTAAGTAAAATTAAATAAATTTAAAATACTAAAATTAATTGTCAGAAATAAATTAATATTATTCTTTCTGGCATTCCAATCTTTTATTATATTCGTAGTTTGATAATAATATTAGTTCAATAATAGAGTTTCTTTGTTCTAAAGTACTAATTTAATGGAATTTCCTTCTCATCTCATGTCTAATATTTTCTTAAGCAATTAAATTATTATTTTATACCTAGCTTTATTGAAGCTTATTTACGTTATACACAAATATTCTAAATTAACACCACATATAACAGAGAAGCTCTAGAATCACTATTTCTATATAGCTAGCTCTTGAGACATTAGTTAGGTACTGCATTTCACTCTGAGGTTAGTAATATACTTTCAGGTTCACAGAAGTTCTAAATAGGTAAAACATAGGGTTTTCGATCTGAACTTAGGTAATCTATTAGACAGATAGGAAATTCGAATCACCTTTACCTAGGGTTTATGCGGTCTATAACGCAGGATCTACCACAAGACGACCACTGGCCAAACTAACGTATAAATTAGTAAATAAGTTAGATAAATAAATTAGGAATCACATTGCAGAGTACTAGTATCAAAATGTAGACTGTCTTTTATCAAGCAGATGTCGTTAGGAGTATAATTCTACCTTGAACCTGCGAGGTTCATAGCTTCGTTTTTAGTATTTCTTGATATTTATCATTACGAAATGTAAGCTGGGATCATATTGAATGTCTGCATCAATATTTAATGCCTTCTAAATATCTTAGGATATTTCTTTCATGAGGTTAAATTTATAATTTGTTCACAATCAGGTGGAAACAGGACGCATAGCTAGATTGACATAAAGCTAGGACTCATTGAAAGCAAATCAAGGTTCTATTATCATTTTCTCTGACATTTTATTTTAGACAGGTTTCTTAAAATAGTTTCTATTTTTCTTAGGTTTATAAACGAGGTTAAATAGGCAGGCTAAGCTAGGGATTGTTACATTTCGGCGTCCTTAGGATAGGTTTGTTACAATTTGGTTTCGCGACCAGGTTTGTTACAGTACCTTTATTATATTTTGTTCTTAAATGTTATGTTCCTTTTGTAGTAGTTGCCTTATTGGTTTTGTTTCTTAATTGTTTTTACTACGAGTACTTGCTGGTTCCTTTAGATATAGGTGTGTTTTGTTTTCGTGTTTATCTCAACATCTGTTAAAATCAATTAATCATTTTGATCTTCATTTTCACTACATGATTTTTTGGTTTAGTACTTATATGTTGTATGTTAGATTTTCGAGAACATAATTTATTGCTCATTATTTTTGTGAGTGTACATATAATTATCACGAACTTTTCCAAACATTTTTATCGTACATATTGGCGTGATGATTATTTCTATCATAATTACAAGCTTTTATTTAGTTTCACCAGGCCCGTTGTCAGTCTGTCAGACTGTAATCAAATCTTGCAAGTTAAATTTGATCCACTTCCCGGTTACCGATTGAACTGAAATTTTGCACACATGTGTAAATCGCGTGACAATGCAATATTATGATGACGTGGCGTTGATCTGATGATGGAGCTGGAAGGTGGCCAAAGGAACTTAGCAATAAAACGACACAACCTCATCGAGTTTGTGTTCATTTAAATGGTCTTGGCGAGTATTTTGTCTTTCAATTGTAACCAGGGTCTGATGATGGAGCTGGAAGGTGTTCATAGGAACTCTATAATGAAACGACGCAACCCTATCGAGTTTCGGCTCGTTTGATTCGTCTTGGCAAGTACTTTTTCAGTAAAAGCATGTTTAAAAAAAAGGTTTTTTTAAATACGTGTTACATACTTGTAAACACTTTTCTGCTAGGTTATGTAAAGTTACAATGTAATACCTCTATGTTGATAATTATCTCACTTAACTCTTTCTTGCGTGTTTCGGATACCTAACACTTTATCAACGTAATAACTTGACAAACCGTATCCGCTACTTTACACGTAACCTCACAATCCATCAGCCTGTCTTCAATTAATCGTTGCTCGGGTTTGCTCGCTCTAGATTCTTTAAGTCTGTTCGTACACGAAGCTATCGCCTTGTTTGACTTCACTAATGACTTTAACACCCTAAGCCAGCAGAACCCCAGAGAGATTTTTTCGACAGGTTATCTGTTTATTTTTTTGTTTATCGTGCAAATGATATATGCATTGACAGTGGCAAATGGTTAAACAAGTGGAAAAAATGGTCAATTTTATAAAATATAAAAAAATATTGCTTACAGGCGGACTCTTTTTGCTACAATCGTTATAAACCACTCTGTATCTGCTATACCATTTGATACGCTCATACATACGCAACATAACAACATACGACGTAACCACATACTCTCTTACAACTCTTTGAGATTTATAGACCAAAAATTTAATATACCTATATAGAATATAGAGCAGTAAATTTAAATTTATAAGTTGCTTCTTGACCGCATTTTGAGTCATGTTAAAAGAAATAGATTGTAAAATATTATTATAATATAATGTTACCGCACCTTACCCAGAAAATACCTGTTCTCTAAACGTAGTTCTGCACTCAAGTGTTCAAGTAGGACTGTACCTTCCTATACGAACAGAACTGACACTAGCAAGGTAATAAAGTCACGTTGTTAGCGCCTATACCCTGTGTCATTAGTTAGTGTCAGCGATTACAATGGGCTAGGACTTAATTAGTACTTCGAGATAACCTTAAATCAAGTTGATTGGCTGTACTTAGACTGCTTAGTGTTGCTATGTTGACGCCTAGAACTTGTGGGTTAGTTTGCGATCTTTTTCTCATACAGGAATATTCGCATGTCACAGTTTAAACATCAGATTTGGTTTCTGACCCTAAACTAAGTAATGCTTGTAATATGGCTGCCAGAAATTTAAGTACCTATATTAGTACATATTTATATGTTTTAAATATATACTTATATAACAACACTTAAACACATAGCAATCATATATGTTCATCACACAAATGTTTCCTCTGGGTGAGAATCGAACCCACGTCTCTTTGGACCAAGAGTCAGGGAAGAGGGGGGCGAAAAAATCTCATGAATTTTGACAATTCTAAATGAGACAGCTAATTTAGCTGATATTGAGTGTTTTTTTCTCGAAATCCGGGTAGAGTGTGTGTTATTACTAGCTGCGTCCTGCGGTGTTACCCGCGTTAGCCTGGAATAAAAAGTAACCTATGTGTTAATCCAAGATCTAAGCTGCCTTCATACCGAATTTCATCCAAATCGGTTTATCCTTTTGTGCGTGAAAGAGTAACAAACATCCATATAATACGAGTATTAGTAGGATTAATTTCAGCTTTTGGTCCCACAGCAACAAAAGCCTCCCTTCCCTCCTTCCAGACTAAACTAGATCCTATAGTATAAGTTACCTACGACCCTATGCGAATAACCCAATAGTAAGTCACATGTCTAATGACAAGAACCTATACCTACTAAGTATACCGAATTTCTGCATATAGGTATAATAGTAAGTTTTCATTTTTTGAGGAAACCAAAATTAGTCCAATAAAAACCCTACTCTATAACAAACAAAACTATAAGTGATTCTCGTATCTTGTTTCTTATAAAAATAGATAACCCTTCTTAGTTCATACCTAATATAAAACAATTAGTCATTGGTAAAAAACAGTTAACTTTTGGTCAAATTTCCTTAAATTTGTTTTTTAATTGTTTTTTCCTTGTCCTGTAACAAGGAAAAAACAAAAAAAAAATTGACCTAAAATAGCACTTAGGTACAAGTTAGTAGATATGGGTCAGGTGGCTAGCCCTGCACGGCTGCAATAAGCACCACAACATAATTTTATCGACTTGTAAAAATGTGACAGAAATAATTATTTTTCACAAAAAATCGCAACACCCACTTCCGTCGTGTACAGATATCGTACAGTTTACACGAATTTAGGTGACATCCATGTACATTATTGATGATTTATCAAAAACGGCTCAGCCGATTTCGAAAAAATTTAAATGGAATCACTCCGAAAGTATTCCCTTTCGAAATAAAAAAAAAATTAAATCGGTTCACAAATTGGCGAAACTATCGATGGACCTACACAACAAAAAAAACATACATGAAGAACATGGTACCTCCTACTTTTTGGAAGTCGGTAAAAATGTGATTATCTCCTTTTGGCACGTTGATAAATTATGTCGTTGTGTGTATGCTAGCCGTGCTTGTGTCAGAGTTTAAGCCGCCTGAAGGCGTCTACACCGCAACAATGCGGATATACACCTGTGAAAGTCCCTGTACTTTATAAAACAAAAGGTTGTATACGGAAAAAAACTAGAATATGTAGTTCGAGTGGCAAGACAAAGTTCAAGTTTTGTTGTCCAGTTTAATTGTAATTAACAAATCAACGTTTTTCTGCGAACAATGCCGTGGTTATAAAGGTCAAAATAATATTTTCGACTATTGTTTCAAGTTATTTTCGTCCCATATAATTATTATCTGTGACACAATAGATAGTGTCGGAGACAAACAATATGTAGGAAACAACGACTGACTTGGTTATTGACAACTCCGTTGGTACGAGCATTTTCAGTCAACTCATTAGCGTGAAAAGAGCCTATGAAAAATTAGCGCTTGCCAATACAAATTGTAAAATTTATATGATTACCCACGTGAAATTTGTGTAAAATTACATAACTCAATGTGATTTTTATTACCTTGTTACAAGTTTACGAGAAATTACAACCATAATTACCTGCATAATAGTCAAAGCTAACTATTGGTTTAGGTAACCTAGAGCGTTGACAATGAATTTTTCTACCTATGCCTAAAGTAAAAAAAATGCCTTATGTGCAACAAAAGTACTCGAATTGCCTAAATTATTTTTATGCGTCGAATGGCTACCAGCCTAGCTCAGTGCAAGTAGGTATCTACACCAGGTATCATTTCATAAATAATTATCATTAAATATCATGACTATTTCAGTCAATAAACGTTCAGACGTTCCCTGGTTGACATAAGCATCCCTTACAGAGCTCAAAAAAGCTCCGAATCGTAAGCAACTTGCATCTAGGGTGATCCTGGGTGGGTGTCAGCTTTATCAGGTCATTTTCCTACCTTGTATGATCTTGCTACGCTACGACCTTGGTGATTGGACATAGCATAGTCTTTATCCAGAAATTAGCGACCCCCAACAGCCATAATATTACTTATCTTTTTCTGATAGCAATGTTTTTGTATTGTCTATAGAATGTTCAGTCGTCGGTAGGAACAATAATTTTGGTAGTGGCAAGGGTTATCGTTGTTAAGACTGGGCCGAAACTAAATCATTCAACAATTAGTGCAACACAATAAATTGTACCAAAATAGATTGGAAATATTGGACATTTTACATAGCAACCGATTACATATCTGTATTATATTTTTGACCGGCGAACCAAACCGGAGGAGGTACTCAATTCGACGAGTAATTTTTTTTTATGTATAACCACGCATAACTTTTTTCGTAGTAGTCCGATTTCAATAATTCTTCTTTTATTGGAAAGAATATACTTTGAAATTGGTGCCATTTAAATTTTATTGAAATCGGCTGAGCCATTTATGATAAATCAACATTACTTAATGTGAAAAAAGCTACATCGATCCGTGCGAAATATTCGCGAATCCTGTACACGGGTGAAGTCGGTCTTGCTATTTTTTTGCTAAAAATAATTATTGAATTATAAGACTGTAATTTTGACTAGACTCCGTGCCACCACTAAAGTCGCTTTAGGCGCTTCAATCGCTTTTTAATCACTGATTTACAGATCTACCTATTTTAATAGTCGATATTTTGTCTGCTATTCTCCGCTTTAGACCAGTCTGGCATAAGAACAAGCATCCTACTAACTATATAAATGTATATAATATTATAAACGCTAAAGTTAGTGAGTATGTATGAATGTTTGTTACTCTTTGCACAAACGGCTGAACCGATTTGGATAAAATTCGGTACGAAGGTAGCTTGATTAACACATAGGCTACTTTTATCTCGGGAAAACGCGGGTAACACCACGGGGCGCAGCTAGTAAATAATAAACTAATATTATTGATCTATCTCAATAGGGATGTTTAGTTAATCTAGCATGTATTTTCTCTAATAAGTGAATTTTATGTATTTCTTTGAGAAAAATAAATATCTTAAACCAGATATAAAAATCATTATTATAATTAGTCCGTTAGTTAGATTTAAAAAAATATATTGTACGCATGTTTCTTCTTTTGTCAATAAAACAATCAGTGACAAAGATAAACCTTGTCAAAGTTTGAGAGTGGGGGCTCGTGACGGCACTAGCCGGTACATTTGATAGCGGTTAGTGACGTCACGCGGAACTTTGACGGGCCATTTCTTCATCAATATTTGTTAAATTGACAAAAAAAAATTTTAGGTTAACAAGCCTATTGATTTTGTTTTTCTTGCTCTCTAAACTATCATTATCATATCAACAGTCGTTGTCGTTGTTTTAGCCACAGGGCGTCCACTGCATGACATAGAGTTTCCCTATAGATCTCCAATAAGACCGGTTAGTGGCGGCTTGCATATTCAACAGTAAAAAATATGAAACAAAGCTAAAGTACACATCTTAATAAGACCACTAACAACATAATTAAGCGCCTTAAAGAACATAACTGACATTACTCATCAACTCTACAATTACCTACTTACATTGTAGAGTTTTGTGAAAATTAAGTGCAATATTGCTCACTATCGCCATGTAATACTAGATGACTCAGTCCATGGATTAATACCACATTTTTTGTCCACAAACCAGATAGAATACCCACTCAGCTTCCATTAAAATTGCATGATTGCACTAGTAACTCTATGAAACTGTTTTATTTATACTGATTCCTCACTAGATATACTTACCTATATACCAAGATATGAGCCGTGATCGTCTAGTGGTAATGACACCCGCCTTACAATCGTGAGGTAGTGGGTTCAAACCCGCTCCCGTACTAATGAATTCCTTGGAATTTATGTACGGAATTTCACACGACTGGCTTTTCGGTGAAGAAAAAATATCGTGAGGCAACCTGCTATGACCAAGGAAGAAATTCCATGGCGTATGTGAATCCACCAACCCGCACTGGGCCAGCGTGGTAGATATGGCCCTATCACCCTTCGTGGGTAGGCCTACGTCCTGCAGCGGACAATTAAAAAGACTGGTACAGTAGGTACAGTACACCAAGAGATACACAAACAATGAAAGAAATGTCTAAACTCAATCTGGAGCTCCATTTTTGAAACATTATGAAATGACTCGCGCCTGGAGCTAATTTTTTGAACTGTAAGAAAGGAATTACTTACTAAGAATTTGCTATCCCGTTAGTGCAAACGGGATAGCGAAGTATCTGTGTTATTCCTTTAATACCTACATTAGTTTTTCAATAAAACTAGAAAAGCTAGCATTCACGTGATAAATGTGAAAAGTGAATGATTGCAGTAGACACTACATCATTTTGCCATGTGTCATTCAACTGGTTGGAACGGGTACAAAACACGGTGAAATGCGGTCCTTCCGTGCTTCGCTAGTTAGTGCCACAATTACGTAGGTACCTAGTGATTACATCCTTCTAGTTTCTATCGTACAAAGTCCCTACATACCTGTCCCTATCCAATCTGATTGTGTAACCACAATTATGCCTATTGCCATACCATTACATTGCAAAAGAGGTTAACTTTGTCACCAGCCGTTTCCCGCCTTCGCCGATTTCAAATTGGAATGCAACGTTAAGCGCATAGCGGTGATTGGTTCATACAATATTCAGGGCGGCCAATCGCAGCGCGCCTGTGTCGCCAGTGCATCAAAAATTCCATCTGAATACACCAGTGTGGCGAGCACTAAAAATGATAATGCCCTAACATGGACAGCTATACAATTTCAAATGAAGAATTCATGCATCGTTCGCGTTTACATTTGGGATGTATTTTTATTGAAGTCTGTGAATTGGACATTGGACAGGTCCGTTTTATTTATCGGGGCAATATTGACGGTCGTCTATGACTGCATGTGGGAATGATGGAACTATTTCGTTTTATAGCTGGAGCATGCTTTATTATTTGCATTGAGTGGTAACACTTAAAAAGACGCAATACTGTACAAACCAACGTTCTTATATTTTAATGTTAGCTGTACTGTATCTGTACCTATGTTTTAGTAGTCCACTGCTGAAAATAGGCCTTCCTACGAAGGGCAAAGTTGTACCGTGCGCTACAGATTTAACCTACGTACCGTCTTTCCACAAGTTTTACGCACGCTTTAGACAATGTTTAACAGCACAAATTGCACGGTTAAACAGTGTTTAAAGCGTGTTTAAATCTTTTGTGGTAAGGCGGCTAATATTTAACAAACGAAAATACAGACCTTCAGAATCGATCACCAAAATGACTATGTAAAACATTCTAAGTTGTTCTAAGCTTTTTAAAGATTGAAAAAATATAACACTTCAGAATATTAATGGCAGTTCCTGAAAAAAACTTGTACATTTTTGCCAACAATTCAGTTCTTTTCCGTCCTTACAACCGGTTCCTGTTGACCTTAACCTGATTTAAAATGCTATCAGTCTTGCGTCCCCTGTCTACGGCCCAGTGCTCATAACCCTACACTCTATTCCCGAGCCATAAAGACCATAATAAATATGTAAAAAAACTATTTAAAGTTGTCCCTCACATTAGTCTTTAAGACGTCGAGATAAGGTCGTGTTTTTAACGAATTTTTCGAGTAGGGTTGACACAAAAACTCAACTACATGACGGACTACGTCGGCGACTCGATGTGAAATATTAATGAGTGCATTGTTGATGTTAAAAATAGTGAGGATATTCCCAATAGAATTCCTGTAGATGTATGAATGTTCCCATAGATGCTCGTAAGGTATCGAAATTGATATTTCAATTACAGAATAATAATATTTTTGCTTAGATGATTTTGCTCTTTTCATTTTCAATATACGAGTAAGTACTAAGAAAGCAATCATTTATGGTATTATTTGTTTGTAATTTAGTTTTTTCTAAGTAAATCTCCGGATTGACGACTAGGGTTAAGTTAATTTTATGACGATATAAAATCTTAAATAGCCAAAATTTTGGCTATTTAAGATTTTATATCGTCATTAACAACTCGGTCGCTCCAGGTTACTTTTAGATCATTTGGTCTCCTCTAGAAGAAGTGCAATATCTGATAATTTTGATAATTTTGACAAAACTGCGAAAAAGCCCGGAGTTTTTCTGAGGAAATTAGATTTTTCTCCAAACTTAAATTTTACCTTTCAGTTAATGTTATCCTTCTCGTGTCAGCAGTCAGTTCTTAACCAATCATTATGAGTAAAATGTACTCCTACTCTAATTAATTACAACCAAACAAAACAGATCACTGTGAATCGTAAAACTAAATATTTTATTCTCATTTAAAAAAACCTATAAATTTGAAATCTACGCTACTAAGTTAAATTTTAGTGGTATACAATATAATATCATCATCGCCCAGGCTTATCCACACAATCCTATCGTACCTGTCGTAGGGGCGAACAAGACGGATAACCCCACGGTTACCGTTGTTCGCGTTAAGGGATTTTATATTGTTCACGCAAATTGTATCGCGGCAACCCTAGCGTTGCATACTTTATGTCGAATGATGTGTGCTTGAGATGTCGCTGTTTGTTTTTGCAAGTTTTTTTTTATTGTGGCTTTTTTATTCTGACTGTACTTAACTTTGTTCTGTGAGACTGTATTGTACTGGATATTTTTATAGGTATTATCTATTATTCTTATATACTACGGGACTAATCGCGCACTAAAATAATCTCATTATCCGCCAGGGAATGGAACAGTCTTCCTTCTTTCCTATTTCCTAAGAGATATAATCTAAGGTTTTTTAAGATCAGAGTGATTAGGTATCTTCTAAGTCTGCGTGCTTCATCTTCGACCACAATGTCGCTTACTGTCAAGCGAGTAGGTTAATATCCAGAAATTTTCCACGAATGTTTCATGTGCAAGTTGCCTCACGATGTTTTCGTTCGCCGAAAAGCCAGTGGTTTGAAAATTCGTATATAAGTCCCAAACAACTTAATAGTACGAGGCCGGGTTTTGAACCCACGTCCTGACAGTTCTAAAGTGAGCGTTTTCTCACTAGCCCAATACACAGTAAAGTAATCATCATCTTTTTGCCCGTATCCCAGTAGGTGGGGTCGGCACAGCACAGCACGTTTCCTTTCGCCACTTCACTCTATCATACGTCATCTCATCATCAACTCTTTTCTCTCGCATGTCATCTTTCTTTCTTCTTTTTTTATGTTTTTGCGTCGCATTATTGTACATTTGCCAATGTCAAGTATTTTTAATAATTTTTGAAATTACATATACCTATGAAAATACTCAGTCATAGTCCAATAAAGTCGCAGTCAAGTCCAAACATAGTCCAAGTCATACCTCAGTAAAGCAGTGGAGTCTTTACTAGAGGCGTCTTTGGAGTTTTGGTAACAACACGGATCAACATGATACGTCACATTGTATCACTTGCCTACACTTATGCACTTATATCAGCTCATAATCAACGAAATGCCATAATTTTTCACTAATTATCACTGATAAAAACAAAAGTTTAACAAAACAATACAATGAGGCGACATGAATTTTCCGCGAACCCGCCAAAACTCATATGTCATCTTTTACAGTTTCACAGTGTGCAAATTATATTGCGGAAACCCTAGCAAGGCATACTTTATGTCAAATCTGTGCGCTTGAGATGTCACCGTTTGTTTTTGTAAGTTTTTTACTGCGGATTTTTTACTGTGACTGACAGGTCAATGAACTTGGCATAGAGTCATGATCATGACTCATGGGTCTTGACAGATATTATTATTGTACGCAAAGATATTAAAGAGCTGTGACCGATATAGTAACTGCACTATTTACAGAATTGAGTTCACATAACCCAAATTGAGAGTTTTAGAACTTGATTAATGTTTACCTATTCGTAGTATTTCCTCTTATTCTAGATAGTTCGAATAACTAGCTTTATTATTTCTTGATATTTTGATTCTGATGAGTGTGGGTTCAAAAAATTGTATCGTTCTCATCATTATTATATTTAACTTCTCTCTGTCTGGAAATCACGAAATCTCTAAAAAAGTATCTCTAGAAAATGTGTGGAATTTAGGCTTATCCCAATTATGAAGGCAGCATCGTAATTACCTATACCTAATTATAATATTCCTGATTCTTTTTCACTTTAGGCATTCGATACAGAGAACACTTTTTATGCTTTTATTAAATTTACGATGGCGCCTTCATAATTGGGCCTATTACGTGATGTTTTTTTTTATCACAATTCCAGTGAGTTTTCACGAGACTCAGTTTTATGTCTTGATGATGAGCAAAATGATATTTTTAACTTATTTCTCTAACTACTTAGTTGAACTATAGTCTAGGTATCTATACTATAGTATAGTAGGACAAACATAAGAAAAAATTTGTTCTCTAAAATGCTGTGTTCGACATTACCTATCTCTTTCTTACGAAAGAGCAATTTAAATCGAAAGCAACAGCCCACCTGTGTTGTACAACTTATTAAAAAGTCGCAAGCAATACTGAGATCGTGAATAAAAAATGTACAGAGAAACTTGATATCGAAAAACGTTCCACGATGTAGGTAGATTTGCATGTATTTACATAATTAAATGATAATAATGTTTGCACATAATGAATATTTATCTAGAATCTTTTCAAATGTGGAGTATCAATTCTATATTCAATTTTTTGCACAACTAAGACGTACCTATGAAGACTAGTGTAATATTACATGGAGTTAAGTATGATAAATAATACCTACTTACTTAAGTTTTCAGACACATTGGTATTAAATTGCATAATAAACGAAAATTTCAGTTAGTTCTGCTTCGTTTCCGCTAGGGACGCTCTACAAAACTGTAGAGACACACTAAAACATATTTTCTTTCCTTCATTTTAACAAAACATTTATTCTTATTTTTTTATTCACCAAAATAGTATAAAGTTATGATTCCGAGCTTTGCTGCAGGTAGCAGCAGCAGGCAGCAGTGACTGTGCTGCCGCAGCACTACTTTTCCTTATATTGCTGTCGCAACAATGCTGCTTAGCTCGGAATATAATCTCATATAAACTCATAGAGATCGTATGGGGACCAGTAGTGCTGCGGCAGCACTGCTGCGATGTCGCTGCTGCCTGCAGCGGAGTTCGGAATCATACTTTAGCAAATTTCTCTGGAAATTTTCTACTCCACAGCGCCCACCTGCCGATATCATGATCGCGAAAAATAATGTCTTTTCACAACTTCATTCTTTTAAAAAACTTTCCTTTGATATTTCCTCTCGGTTTCGATTTTCCTTCGATTTCGATTAATATTCGTCCGATCAAAGGAAACGAGAATAATTGCTTTGGTATTATTTTCAGGGCTTCTCGAATATAGCAGTTTTTTTATTATTCGATTAATTGACAGTTAATTAGTCGGTCGTATTAATTTCTGAGGGTGAATGAATGAGGCTTATGAGAAAATGAAGAGATTTGGGCGGGAAATTAATTATATAGGTAATTTTGCGGTTGTTGTAATGTTCCTAATTTGACGACTTTATTCTTTGTCATATTTATTTGATAAGAGACATTAATAATAGAATGTTTGAAGTTAAAGAACTTTTGCGAGAGTTGACAATATTTTTTAAGCAAAAGGACTTTTAGATCTTTAGATCTAATGTAAGTTAGATCTTTATTTGAAAAGATTATCAAGCGGCGAAAAGTGTTTTTTTTTTGAAAACATTTAGCTAGTAAAAATATTTTTAAAATTCTATGACAGGATTTTTAAAGAAGTTTTACTGTTTTGAAGAATGAATAACATTTTTCTAGCTCTTGCAAATAATTTTAATGATTTTTATCACAATAAATAGCTTATTTCAGGCCTATTTCTTCTTTAGTTGATACTTGCTGTTTATCAGAGGTTTCTAGGTGGCTTTCAAGCCATCTGGACCTTACAAACTTACATAATACGAGTACTTACTTACTAAAAAACGTTCGGCCTTCAAACTACGAGTACAAACAGGAAAGTGTAGTAAATTAGGGTTGTAGTGTGCTCCGAGTCGGAATAATCGAATCGATGGAACATCGAGTGCTTGTATTCGATTGCTCTATTACTCCACCCTAGTTTGGCCGAACCCCTATTTTAATGTCGTTACAAGTTAATGTATTGTTTCAGGGTTTTTTTATTGGGATGGGAAATTTAGTTCAACTTTACAAGCAATTATGTTTTGCTGTTAAAAGTCAGTTTTGAACAATTTACACAGTAAGGGACTATTAATGTGATTATATTAATGTATGTCCGGTTTATTTTAAATACGTTAAAGGTTATTATAACAATCATTTGAATATGTAATAGGTTATTTCTTGTAAAAGATAATTTACTTTCCGAGCCTATAATAGGCAGTTTATGAAATAATGTAGATTAGGTTATTGCATGGAGCAAACATATAAATTGTTTATTAATTTAAGGTATTAAACATGCATACACAAAGATGCATATTTGGTTGCTGAAGGGATCAAATATTACGAATTGTTTACTCGTATACGAGTATATTTAAGTTATTATCAAACAACTCAAATATTTTTTTATCAACTTATTACTATTAATATATCAATTTTAAGTTACATAAAAATAGATTGGGTAAATGTTTTTAACCTCTTCTAAATACCTACTTTTTAACCCTTTTTAATCTCTACCTAATAAGGCGCAACGTAAAATAAAATTTTGTACTTTCATGAAACAGCTCTTGCAAAATCTTCTCGTTTGTTCTCCTTGAATTGAATTTTCCTCATTCCAATCTGTAATTACTGTTCTCACCCTTCCGTCACCTACGAGTACAATACAGTTATTTCTAACAGTGCCGGATTAACCATATAATATAGCAAGAGCAGCAATCGCTACGGGCCCCACGCATAAATAGGGGGCCCTTGTTTCCCGACCCGACTCTGTCCGAGTGTTATTTTTTTTTTTTTTGGTGAAATGTACCTATAGTAAGTCGCTAAATGAATTTACTTTTAACTATTAAAACGTAAAACCTTTTCTGAAAAAAGGTATCATTTTCTACTAGTAAATACGAGTAAGTTCGTATAGGTCGGGTGGCTAGCCCTGGTGTCAGTTTTAAAGCCGCCTTAAGACCTCTGACATGACTAAACCGTTTAAACAACTGACGCCTACAATTTAACTTGTCATACAAGTCACGGTACCACTCAGTTGTAAATGCCACCTGTGGTCACCCATACGAAGACTGACCGTGCTGAACTTTGCTTAACTTCGATGATCGCTAACGAATATCTAGTCTAACTACGCTATGAGCGCTACTTTCCACTTGAGGGATACTTAAGGACTCAACAGATCAAAGATCAAGGGCCCCTCTACCTATAGCCACGGGCCCCGCGCTTACTGAATCCGACACTGATTTCTAAGCAACAGTAACAGTTATAGCACAATAAATCATAAGTGGCAGTCCCATTGAGCAGGAAAATGAAATGTTTCATTGCGTTGCGTGACAGAAATCGAGTTGTGAATCGATATCGCTGTTATTTTCGATTTGTGAGATAAACAGGTGACAACACTATAGCCCGGGAGTTCAGCGCTAAAAAATGCAACCTCATTCTAAAAGCTGAATTTTTGGTTTTAAGGTGTCACGGTGGTGTACAACAATACTTACCCCGGATTCAGTCAGCTGGGATGCTTAGCGTTTGGTGGGGATAACCTTTTGAATTTTTAAAAATATAAATAAGTATCTTGCAACTACTTTTAAAAGCTGAAAATCGGTGTACAGGTAGAAAAATAACTAAAAAGTTGTTGTTGTTTCAAAAACGGCTGAGCCGATTTCGATAATATTTAAATAGGGCCACCTCGGGAGTATACCCTTTTAAATTAAAACATTTTTTTTGATTCGGTTCACAAATTGGCGATGATCATACTTACACAAAAAAAACATACAGACGAACATAGGACCTCCTCCTCCACCTCCTCCCTTTTGAAAGTCGGTTAATAAGGATAAATAGGTACTGCGCAACTGACTTGCAATTTCAGCTGAATCAAAAAGTGATATTTACAAGTTGCGACGTAATCGCGGACAAGGAAGAATTCACATGAAATAGCGCAACAAAAAACCTTTAATTAGGTCTCATTAATTTTATTTTTTTCTCGGAACTGGTTATACAATGTCCGAGAAAGTGGTCCAAGTCTTTTGTGCCGAAAATAATAAATGTTACGAATGAGTGACAGCCGAAAGACTGTTTTGCAATTAAGAGCAAGGGACGCGGAATTAAGCGTGCAGCGCCGCCAAATTATGCTCGCAAGTGGCCAAATTGTGGAACTAAAAATTGTGGGCATACTTAAGTACTAATACCTCTTTACCCGACGGCGCTACGAAAAGGAGAAAGGTAATGTGTTAATTAACAATGTTTTCTACTTTCTAGTAAATATACTAAATAACAATATTTCGTAGTATCTTAGAATACGAATTACAGAAACGATCAAAATTACCAAAGAGGTGCGGGGAGCAGTGATTATGATTATTATAATGGAGTTATCTATAAAGTTGAAATTTTCACAGATGATGTATGTATTTCTGTTGCCCCTAAAACAAATACTAAAACATTATAAAATAAACATTTGAGGAGTTCTTAAAAATCTGATTTTTTTTGCCGTTTATTGTTTGATATAAATAATGGTAACAGGTAGACGCTTGAAATATTCACAAAATATTGAGTTGTATATTCATTTCAAAAATAAATAATGAAATTAAAATAAAATATATATATATCCCCTTAGGCACTTATACGGGGCGGAACCCTTCGTGCGCGAGTCCGACTCGTACTAGGCCGTTTTTATTTTTAATCATTAACAATTGCTTAGTTCCGATCTTTCACTTCAACCAAACTGTCGACTTAAGTATCTTTTTTATCTACAGTATTTTGGATAAAAACAGCAATTTTCGTGTCCTGGCTTTTAGTGGCACATTTCTGACCATAAATGTTGGGTACATTAAAAAAAAATAAAAATACAGTAATACAAAGAAAAATAAAATTACAGTATCAACAAAGAAAATTAACTAAAAATGTTTTTTTTTTATTTTATGTTTTCGACAGAGGCGTTAAAGTATTATCTTATCTACCCAGCGAGCTACGTACGAGTGCGAGTATTGACTCCGAAAATTTGAAAGCTTTAAGTAAAGGTTTTCTCAAACAAAAACAGTAGCGCCCTCATGAAATGGCAAACATAAATTGGTCGCATTGCATGGTTTTTGTTAGCAAGTTACCCGTTGTCTTCGAAGATTTGGCTTTTCCGTGTCAGTATACCTACCTACAACCTACCTGATTACTCTTTAAGGTATTAAAACGGTGAATTGTTGCACGTATGTATATTGCCTGTTTATAAGCCAAATATGCCGAAAGCTCTCTTGTACCTGTGCACTACATTTGTTAAAAAATATTGCTCAAATTAACATACCTTCTTTTTTTTACGAGGGAAATATCTTCATAAGATACCTACCCGGCTGCTTTGGGGTACAGCCAGTTTAGGAGGGATTGCACCTACTTAAACCCCCTTAAAGACCTTCTTAATGTTCCCTTGGGAGCTCCAGGATCTCCAGGGGAACGCACCAGAGCTACCAGCACATTGCTATTGACAACCGTTGTACAGACCTGCGTTGTCCTTTGTCCCGTCCTCCATTTGAGTGGCAGGCTAGAGGCCCATCTCCAACTACCCGCGACTCTAGATGCCGCCTTTTACTAGGCTCTTACTACAAGCAGAGGATACCGAAGCTGTATTCTAGATGCAGTGCAATGGTGGAAGATAGCCACGGCAAAAAATTAGACATAGATAGAGTAAAGTTTGATTTTAACTTTTTACATTCTTTAAACCACTGCGAGTTAGATTAAGCAAAGAGTATATACTGTGACTTTAAAATAAACACTCGTCATGTCCACTCCTAGATACGTTTCCAACTTTTGTCAAAGGACTAAAAGCTGAACAAGAACATTTTAAAAAAACTATATACAAATAAATAAATATTCGGGGACATTGTACACACGGCCTTTGACCCCAAACTAACTATGCATACCAATTAACTATGTTTTTAAAAGGACTTGTAAGGTTACAAATTCAGTTTTACTAAGCAATTTAACTGAAAATTCTAGGCCAAAGATACAAGCTTATAAACTTTGTGTGCACTATCCGATACTGACAAACACAAAGTATGAAACGTAGAGCTAAAGTTGAGGAGCGATAACCCAAAATAGAGTTGTCGTTACACAACGGATGGATAGATGAGGGTAGTTGAATAATTCATCACAACGGAACGGATCCTTGCGGTGCGTACTATGATATCAAACAAAGATCGTGTATGAGGAACTTTGCCGAGCAGTAGGGATACTAGCGGTTCGCGAATTTGAAACTTTACATTTTTCACTCAATAAGTTACCTACAAAAACAGTGCTAGCTGCCAACTGCAACTGCAATAAATAATTAATTTTTGCAAAAAATTGCATGACCGATTTCACCCGTGTACAGAATTCGCGAATATTTCGCACGGATCGATGTAGTATTTGTAACATTATACGAGTATTATATGTTGATTTAACAAAAATGGCTTAGCCGATTTCGATAAAATTTAAATGAGTTCAATTTCAAAGTATACTCTTTCTTATAAAAAAATAATTATTGAAATCAGACTACTATAAAAAAGTTATGCGTGGTTATACATAATAAAAAATATACGCGTCGAATTGAGTACCCCCTCCGGTTGGTTCGTCGGTCAACAAACTAGTAGTGTAGCTATGGCTGGCTTCATTTGTTTTGGCCACAGTGCACTACTAGTTTGTATCAGCCGCTGTATGAGTTGCAGTTGGCATATGGCAGCTAGGTTCTAAATGGCACCTTACAAGAAGAAGTGCTACATATTGTAAAAAGTTCCTCACCCACACCACATTGTTACTGATTTGAAAAGTCATCGCAACTCGTGTTATAGTTTAAATTGTTCGATAGTTTCTCACTTCGCACAAGCTACGCAAGTTCCAGCAGTAACTCCCTGGCCCGCTGGCAAATGCATCGTCAATGAATAGTAAAAAAAAATCGATAGTTTCTCACTCCTTATAAACCAGGAAACGAAAGATTCATCAGCAAGTATCCTCCTGGCTCGATACCGCAAACAAATAAATACATCGTCAATAAATAGTACCTATTAATATTTCGATAGTTTCTCGCTTCTTACAAACTAGAAAGCGAAAGATTCATCAGCAAGTATCCTCCTGGCTCGATACCGCAAACAAATAAATACATCGCCAATAAATAGTTTTCATTTTTCGATAGTTTCTTACTTCTTACAAACTATGATAGTTCCAGCAGTACCCCTCTGGCCCGGTACCGCAAACAAATGCATCGCCAGACTTGAATTATTAATGTCGGCGCTCTGCTCCTCTTTCAAGACGAGTCGCGAGCTCCGCAGGATCCTAGTACATTATACAATTCGGTTAATACTACATTGACTACCTACATTTCCTATGTAAGCCCAGTTTTTACTGTAAACTGAATTATAAAGGTAGTAGTTTTCTTTGTCTTTAAAAAGCTATAACAATACTATATTGTAACAACTATATTTTCAAACGTGGTCTCTTACTATGGGCCTTATTAATAAGCTTCAAGTAGCTCCACGAGCTGTAGAGAGGGCTACGCTCAGAGTCTCTCTGCGAGATCAAATCAGGAATGAGGAGATTCACAAAAGAACCAAAGTTACCGACATAGCCCAGCGGATTGGCAAGTTGAAATAGCAGTGGGCACGGCACATAGCGCAGCGGACTGATCACTGATGGGATCGTAAAGTTTTTGAGTGGAGACCACGTACCGGCAAGCGTAGCGTAGGACGTCCACCAAGGTGGACGGATGATCTCAGGATCGCACTGGATGTAAGCCGCATACCAACCGATCTTACTGGAGATGTTTAGGGGAGGCCTGTGTCCAGCAGTGGCCGCCCTATGGCTGATGGGTGGATGGACATCATTATACCTATCTATAGTATGCGACAAGCCAGAAAACAAAAGCCCTATAAAATTATATCTGCCACAGAGATGCAATTTTATTAGTTCTTTTTTCCGCTAGGGGTTGGCTGTATAACTATTTTAGAATAACCATTATAATCATTTCATTTGTTTCAACATTATTATCATTTCATCATCAGAGACTCTCGACCGAGAAAAATGGAAAGAGGGAAGAGAGGCCTTTGCCCTGCAGTGGGACGATAACGGCTAAAATAAATAAATAAAAATATTATCATTGTCCTCAGTGACAGACGAGGCATGCTGGAGGCCGCGGCTATCCAGGCGCTGGTCGGAGAAAGCGTGTTGGAGAAGGAGCGGCAGCTGTCCGAAATGATTCTACAGCTGCAGATGGCGAGGGAACAGCTGCTAGCTCAGCAGGAACACGCTAAGGTCAGTAAAGATTTACCATTTTAAAGCTATTACTGCACCTAAACCGTGGTGGTCTAGAAGAATGGTCGCCATGGAGTCGTAAGCTGCAAATGTTCCTGGTTTCTCATCAATGAGGCCCTTAAAATTTACGTACGATTTTCAAGAAAACATCATGGAAATTTTCGTATGACTCATACGAAAATTTCCACGATTATTATTTTTGATAGAATGTCAATTGCTATCACTACATAATATAAAACAAAAGCCGCTTCCCGCTGTCTGTCCCCATGTAAGTATGCTGATATCTTTAAAACTACGCAACGGATTTTGATGCGGTTTTTTTAATAGATAGAGTGTTTCAACAGGAAGGTTTATATGTATACCTAATACACATATGCGAAGCCTGGGCGGGTCGCTAGTTATTAATAATTAGATAAGTTTGTCAAAGAAAATTTTGAAACTGCGATTTAAATTATTAAGAATTAAAACATACACATAAATTAAAAAGTAATAATGTAATAATACCTAAAATGGTACCTGCAACCAAAAGGGGTACAATAGGTGAAGGAGGGCGGAATGAAAAAAACATCTCTCGATCTACTTAATTCTTATCTACTTAATAAGACCGATTGAAAGTGACTTGCTTAGAGCTTCCCTGGATGTTTAATCAACTTGCCTTTGCTTGTATGTAAACAAGTATTTTATGAAGAATCATTTGATCTAACCAATGTTTTTCCTCACAACAATTTAAAATTCTAACAGAAAATAAAACAAATCCTCTCCTCCAGAAACCCCAACCCTTGACTGAGACATTTTGTGAACAAACCTTTTTTTATTTCGTCCAATCTGATACGCTCAATTAGGACGGAGAGACACTTTGTTTCCACCTTTCGTCCCGGGTGCTTTGCTTTTGCCGGGTCACGAATCGAAACAAACAGCAGTGTTGCCAGTCTCGATGTGTTAAAAATATCTCAACAGCAAGTTTTTGACAAAATCTCAATAAATCACAAAGCTTAAAATTACAAACAATATACCACAGTCTATCGATATGTTAAAATAAATACTACCTCAACTACAATGTGCTGTTTTGCCAAGTACAGGAACTTTAAGGGGTATACAGGGTTATCTGCTTGTCCTGTACTAAGCCATGATATAGATATCATTATCATCATACAGATGATCATTATGAACTACTTTTACTATGTGAGCAACCCAAAAACAGCTGTTCCATACAAAATTGCAACTTGGGATAGACAAAATGTAGAGCTGATTTTTTCTCGAATTCCGGGTTGGCCTCATAGGACCTAAACCTTGTTTATAGTGATGGTCTTAATTACCCTCTTTCCGTTAAGTACCGTGAAAGAAGATATCTACTTATTTGTCCTATTATCAACATTAAATAATGACTAAGACTATATAGAAGTAGATAGATAGGTATTCAGTGAATACCTATCCATCTATCTCACCACAAAGCAATCCTAACCATACGTCCTTTCAAACGGTTAATTATTGCCAAAAATGCAACAACACTGGCAACACCGCCACGTAAAGGGTAAAAGGCTTGGTAAAGGAATGGAGACCGTCTCCCTATTCGGCGCGTCGCATTTCTACCGTTGCTTATTGTCCCGACGTAGATGGCAACATTGGCTTTAAAGTGTCCATCACACGGCCCTGGTGTCGTCGGTGATGGTTTTATTACCTACGCAGTTCTGTGTTTATTGTGGACCGATATGTATTTATTGGGTTTTGGCGCGGGTTAATGGGGCTTAGAGTGCGGGATTGTATTTGAATAAGGTAATGTTGGTGACGCTATGTTAGAATTTTTCTGCGATGATGGTTAAGAAAACAACCATTTGAAGGATTCTTCCATTAAATCACATTTTTTTAGGTAGGTATATTTTTTTCTAATTTATGATAACAGAAACGCCGCTATTACATAATTATTGTTGCAATCGATGTATCATTAAAGGCAACTGCGATCTCGCAAAAAAAATGTAATTCACATATTATTCGCCATCGAACTAGGTATACGAATATTCTACGAATTTCTATTCTATGCAGGTAGCCTCACGAAGTTTTCATAACAGAAAAAAATTAGTCAAATGCAAAACTATCTACAGTAAAAAAGAGATCAATGTGGATCAGAAGAAATATTGAAAGCTGCGTTAGATCATTCAGATTATTATTCGCTAACCATTGTACATCATTTGAGGATCAGTGGTTCACAAAGACTCGTACTAATGAATCATCGATAAAAACTGACACTCCATCACATGCGTGTTCAGGGTTGGTGAGGTTGGTGAGGTGTTGGTGAGGGTTGGTGAAACACTAATACTATGGAATCAACGCTGAAAACGGCTTATTGGAAATCTCTAACGTATACCTACCTAAGTATCCAGCAATTTTCTACCTACGGCTTAGGCAAAACATGCCACTTTTTCGTGCGCGCAGCCGGCGTTCGCCGATTTATAAAACTTTATCACGTCAAAAGGAACTTTAAAACGAAGCCACTAGGGCCAATAATTTTTAATATTACAATATTGTATTTACTAGGTGATTAATTGGGTACTTACCGTAAATGGCCCAAGATTAGAAACTGGCAACCCTACCATTGTTTACGGTACAGATTGAAGAGGCCCGTCTATAGATTCGCTGCAAATGGGAACGGCTAATGGCGGCTACGTTCGCATTCGCGCGCTTTTTTATTTCAAATACAGAACGTCCCTTTGTTGACTCCATGCCGGATGCATTCCGAATAGCGTTCGATACAGGCTGGTTCGATTTTCTTCTTTTGCGTTTTGTTTTTCGAACACTGTTTTCCTTTTCAGACTGCCAGTTCTTTGTGTTTTTCTTTTAGTGGGGTGCTGAAACTAGCTGAACAAGTTTGTATTAATTTTTGAGTTATTTTTTCTTTCATATTATCTTTTGAATGTACTTTTGTGGTATTTATGTGTACAAAAACTATTAAGATAGGTATGATGTCAGAACTTAGGTAAGTTCCTACCAGTGACAGATATGGACCAGATACTCTAAATAGGTATACATAGGTATTCATACAATGTCTTAGGTCTTAGAAATAATGTAATATACATATCCTACAAAAATATTTTCATGTGAAATGAAGCCAAGTCTAAATCACAGTTCCCACTATCAAAAAGTTGTCAGATCTCACGTAAAGCCTAGCTTCTAACTCTACACGCCTTACTCCACAAGTCTTTACTTCACAAACTCTACACCTTAGTACACCACATAAGTGAGAAAAACATCACCACATTCATAACATATATTTAGTACCGACTTAATTCAATTAGGCGACTTAAACTTGTAAAAAAACTAATTCATACATCATAGTAAGGTAGGTATTACCTATACGTTAACCAATATCCTAACACAACACATAACAAAATATTTACCAACCAATGTTACCAACTCAATATTTAATTCGGAAAATCGACACCAAACGAAAAATTATCTTGTCGAGCACTCATCCGAATTAAAAACATCACTGGCAATACTGAATGATAGAAGTAAGTACTATCTGCGACCCCAGACCCCCAATCCCCCTACATTGTAACCCCTGTAGCAGCCAGACAAACGGAAATATGAAAATGAAACGTCGAAACGGAAAAACGCATCAAACACCCTCCCTCGATGGACGCTGGACAAAAAATGAACACAAACGGGCGCTTAATTCGCAAAAAGCCCGTTTGATGTCGCTAATTGACAATCAGTCGGGGACGCGTCTCATTGGTCCGCTTCCTCTTTCTATTTTTAAAAATTAAACACAAATAAATTGGCGGGTGGACATCTTTGACAATGTTAGGTGGGTAGGTATTACAGTGCTGAAATTGTTTTGGAAATGGACGGTTAGGTCCTAAGATGATATTTAACTGGCAATTTTTTTAGAATTTAATTTTTGTGGTATAAAACTAAATATTTTTACCTTCGTCTTTTTTATTAACCTTGGGTAAGGTTAGGTACCATAAAAAACAAAATTTATGTATAAAGGAAAAAATAGAAAAGGATATCGCAAAGCAAAAAATATAATGAAATAGGAACCAAAATATAAACCAAAATATAAAGTTAAAAAATATGAAAACAAATTATTATAATACAATTTTAGTAAATACGTAAAAGCGCGTAACATCACAAACATATTCAAAAAAGGATCGCTAAAGCGAAACTAAAATGGGAGCCAAAGAGTCACTCTCAATAAATGGAAAAAATATAAATGTCAAATTAAAAAAACTAGTCGGTGTAGAGCGGTGTCAGACCAATTAGTTCGTGAAAGAAACGCTAGAGGACGAGCGACGGACACGTGTGTTGACAGCTTTTGATTAAAAACTTTAAAAAGTAAAGTGATAAAACATGGCGGCGCGGCGGCAGTAACCTGTGCGAGAATTACAGTTCATTTATTGAGAACTGCGCTTCCAAGTTTAAAATTTTGCGTATGAAATAAGTTTTTTTTTTTCAGTTTTTGAATAAAAACTTTAAAAAGTAAAATGATTTAAGATGGCGGCTCCAGTACCTACCCTGTGCGAGAATTACAGTTAATCTACCGAGAATTGCGCTTCCATGTTTAAAATTTTGCGTACGGAATTAGAATTCTTTTCAGAAGTATTTTTAATAGTGATGTGCATCAAAATACTGTTTGCTAAATTGATATCGATTTTTAGTTCCATTTGTTAAACTTTATTTTCTTTTAGCGTTGTTTTATTTTCTGTTTGATTGTGATTCCACAGCCAGAGTTTCTCGCAAGGTAAGTTTACTCGTAGGTAATCTTTGAATAGGTCATTTTCAAAATTGTATGGCGATTATGAGGTAAATTTCTAACTGTAAAGGACCTTTCAGCTGAGATGATGATGATGACCCTCGCACTAATAATACGAGTATTGCACATGTGATGAAACATAAAAGCTATTTTCCAACAACTTACACTAAGATTTTCCAAACAACTGAAAAAACTGAACAGCGTTCCACGGTTATTTCAGGCGAGCAATGAATAAATAGCTGTTACATTTTACAATATTTTCATTTCTATTAAATGGATCATAAACCGCCGCCTACATTCGAGACACCAATAGACTTCCGGTCGAACTGAAATATATTTATACCTACATCACTCATACCATTGTTTTCCCAATGATAACGACCGAATAAAATTATTGGCTACATCATGCCTAAAACCGTCCACGGGGAAAGCAACTCTACATCATAAACTTATAGGCGAAAATGGAACAGCAAGCTTTCACTAGGGCAGTACAAAATCGTGGAGTAGGGATAACAATTGTCTATTGTTACGGCTATCTCTTTTGCGCATCGGTGTTTGGGTAATAACAGAGTGAGATAGAGATGTATTGCTGGCGCGTTCTGACACAATGATTAGTGGAAATGGGCACGCCTTTGTGGGATTTTCCGACGTTCCTTGGTTTATTGGTTTGTGTAATAAAGTTTAGTGCGCATGTCTTGCTTTGCGGTGCTAAAGTTTTACTTCGGAAAATTGTTTTCTGAATAAGTATTCGTTTTATGGGAAACTTTTTATGAGCTAGCTTTGTAATGTTGGCTGTTTTTTAATTCTGAGATTGCGTTATAAACTATGCGTAGTTTTAAGATTTTATGTAGTTAGTAAGTAGGTAGTTAACTCAACGGTAGAAGCTTGGTTTCGATAGATAGGTAGATTTGAATGGATTTAACCCAAGCATCCAATCGAACGTTGTTTTTTTTAATATATTTATCCCACCAAGTTGTCAATAGAGTTCGAATATCTCAACATTTTTACACAAAACTAGGCTTAATTTGCGATTCCATGTCCTTTGCACGTTCTATTTTTGAATGGCATGTATTAATTTAGCATTAATGTGTTAATTACGAGTTATAAAAGTAATTTATTCATTTAAACAAATTGCTTTTTAAATTTTAGCACGTGCGCGTTATCGCCCATACTTAGGGCCTCGATTTATCGATATTGATAAAATTTGCAAAATATGTACGTTTTTTAGTATTCATGTTTTCGGAAATAAAAAGAAGATTCTCAATTAGCATATGCCCATCGCGGTAGATAGGTAGTGGCTCGTGTCGGTTTTTACGATTTCATGGTAGGTCCCATAATTCGAGAAAATATCTACCGAGCCACAGTCCCTAAATGAAAGTAGTAAAAAAATATCCGAGCGCCGTCATACATTGACTTAGATATTTTCATTAAGTAATTCACAACGAACCGTTTTCTCAAAACTCGACATTATGTCACCTAACTAATAGTGCTTGTAACCGAGCACTTTGGCATCGCGCGGCGTTGTAGTCGGCTTGCAATCGCCTCATGACTAACTAAAAAGCCTGCCCGCTACGTAGCTTGGGCAGAGTCTTGGCTCGGACACTTTTTTTGCACGATTGTGACTCTTTAGATATTTGCTCGAAGGTAAAATGATATGTGAAGTTGTCTAGAGTCATAATATTATAGTGTAGTTGTCTCTCGCTTGCACGCTCGGCTCAGGCGGCACGTGACAACGAGTCATGATTTTTCGTGCGTGCAGCCAGTGTTCATCTATTTATAGACATTATTATGTCAAAAATAAATATAAGTAACTCGACATTATGTCACCTAACTAATAGTGCTTGTAACCGAGCACTTTGGCATCGCGCGGCGTTGTAGTCGGCTTGCAATCGCCTCATGACTAACTAAAAAGCCTGCCCGCTACGTAGCTTGGGCAGAGTCTTGGCTCGGACACTTTTTTTGCACGATTGTGACTCTTAAGATATTTGCTCGAAGGTAAAATGATATGTGAAGTTGTCTAGAGTCATAATATTATAGTGTAGTTGTCTCTCGCTTGCACGCTCGGCTCAGGCGGCACGTGACAACGAGTCATGATTTTTCGTGCGTGCAGCCAGTGTTCATCTATTTATAGACATTATTATGTCAAAAATAAATATAAGTAACAATTATTTTTCACAAAAAATGGCAAAACCGCCTTCCATCGTGTACAAAATTCAAATATTTCGCTCGAATTGTTTACATTATTCTTGATTTATCAAAAACGGCTCAGCCGATTTCTGCAAAATTTAAATGAGACCACCTCAGGAGTACCTATACCCTTTCGAGTTAAAAAATAATTTTTCGATTCGATTCACAATTGGCGAAATAATCGATGTTCATCGTGTACAAAATTCGGATATTTCGCTCGAATTGCTTACATTATTGTTGGTTTTTTCAAAAACGGCTCAGCCGATTTCTGTAAAATTTAAATGGGACCACTTCGGGAGTAAACCCTTATGAACTAAAAAATATTTTTTCGATTCGGTTCACAAGTGGCGAAATTATCGATGAACATACACAAAAAAAAAACATACACATGAACATAGAACCTCCTCCTTTCTGGAAGGCGGCTAAAAATGCAATGTCATTTACGCATAAAATAACAGAACGGTGTTATAAAACAGCCTAAATATGAATAAATCATTATGAAGGTGGTTTCACTGAAATGCAACTAATAAAATAGATCTGTAAGTAACTGGTACGGTAGTGACTAGTGATGTATGATGGAAACAAAATATCGATAAATAATATATCGATTACGACTGCACGCCAATCACGAGGTCGAACGTAGACTAATAGTGCTGTCAGTAAGCTAATCGATAAATCAGAAAGCCGATTGGTTCTGTGTCAAGCCTCTTCAACTTACGTAACAACTAAACATATTTATCATTATTTTATGGTTTTCCTTATGTTTAATTAATGAGTTCGTGTATTACTTGGTAATGTTCATATTTACTCGTATAATTTTCATTTTAATTTACTTTTGATGTTAAACATGTCCAAAGAATTGCACACGTTAGTGATGATTTTAAAACGTTAATAAGTAATAAATCAACTAGTTAAATTTCTATGTTATCATAATACCAAAAATAAGTAAGTAGGTAATTATTTTTGAGTCTGACATTTTTACAAAACTTAACTGTGTAAATAAGACTTAATTCAAAAACTAGCTTTCTACATATCTATTAATTACTCATTAATAATGAGGATAAAAACTACTATAACACTTCAAGCTAATCCAAATTCAAAAACATTCCATTAATATCTGCTGCATTTCCATCTAAATTAACATTCCACAACGTTTCCTTTTGAGTCTGGGAATCTTTTGAAAATAGGTATTCTTAATTCTTAAGAGGTTCTTGGAGTTGAAGGGGATGGTCCATAATTAAATAGTGCACGCTTAGTTACGGGCAGAAGTCCAGAGAGATAACTTCATTTTGTCGAGGGATTGCAGAAATATTGTTAGTGTTAATCGATGCCAAAAAAATAGAATACATATACATACTGTAAATCCTTTCTATTCTAAGGTTGCCAGGAACTTAATACATAATTATACTGTAAATCATTTCTATTCTAAGGTTTCCAGGAAGTGACTGCTGTGGAGGATGCTGTTGCATCCGTTTTAAAAGGCTTATTTAAATCCCCCTTTTTATATCGTTTTGGTGTGAAAAATAAGTAATAGTAAACACGAGAACAGTGTCATAAACATACATTTAATTGCAACAAAACTTAGTAAACATTTCAGAAACGAAAAAAGAAAACATCTCACGACAAAATAATTCCTATCTGTAAAATAAAATGATAATTATATTTGCTTATTGGATTCTAAAGTTAGTAATTACCTTTGTTTTTGTCGCCCCACATAAAATGATAACAATTGCACAAGCATGGCACAAAATATTTTTAATGATAATTTAGAAAACATAATAACAAACTGTTCCAATACAGGCGATAAAATTTCTTTACAATCATAAGGTCATATTATGTATAACTATAAAGTACATATTACTTAAGAACCACGTGTGAATATTACCTACAAAATATATGTTGCCATAAAAGATTGAGTATTTAAACAGACTTTTTGGTCATGTCATGTTTAGAAGCAAAGGAAACCCACAAGAACAGAGACATCCAAAACACGGTCTGTTTAAGTATCTGCTAATAAAAAGGGCCTTGATTTTTCCCATGAAAAGCTTCACAATTCACAAACGAGACGAAAACTTTACCCTAAATAAATCTTTTCATTCGTTTCCGAACAAAACTCGATTCACTGCAATGGAACTGAAATAAAGAAGGTCCCCATGAGTCGGCAACGAACTCAACCTACCCAGCCAAACTCAACCATACCCAACTAACTCAACCTTTTGCCGCGAAATTCGTTTATCGATACAAAACAAGGCTGCCCTATTCATTGAAAACTCGGCACAAGACCGAAGTCAGTTGTTAAAAGGAAACGATAAAGTAATTTGTAGAATCATGAATATTGGATAATTGATTGTTGAAACTCGAGTGGAGACCACGTAGGTACTGGCAAGCGCAGCGTAGGACTTGTAACGTGTGTTTTATAAAGGGACCAACCTCGATGTCGCAAAAAAATCTGCTGTTTCATACTAGTTCATCGACTCTCGACAAAATTCCGAACAGCTGATTTCTTTTTCGCGTCTTCTGGGTTGGTCTAATAACTTCTTGGCGTTTGTGAAGTTAACTACAAGTTGAAAAACCAATCATGATTGGTTTTTGCGCAATTTGAAAAACCAATCATGATTGGTTTTTGCGCAATTTGAAAAACCAATCATGATTAGTTTTTGTGCGACTTGTAGTGCTAACTTCACAGCCGCCAAGAATCCCGAATCGGCTAAATAACAGGTTTCATAAGAAATATCAAGATTTTCCGATTCTAAATCCAACTTTTTCAACCGCTCTTATGACTGTACGTAGAATCAACGCTAGAACTCGGTTCTTTGTCAGTGGTATTCAGGCGCGAGCACACAAATGCTTTTCTTGGGCGCTTTCACAGTTTTCTATGGAGGCAATAAGGTTCCCACGGACACAATGGGGGAAGGAGTGATGAAAAGTTGGGAATCTGGGCCGAGTTCCCGGCGGTTAGTGATGTGCGTTTATCGACATTTTATAGAGGAAAACATCGTGCCAGTTTTGGAGATAAGTGTCACGCTGTGTACAATTCTTGGCAATAGACACTAATCTCTTCAAATAAGTATAACATTTGTGTGATATAAAAGAATGATAAAATATAATGATAGGACAAGTCCAAGCGTAGGTATATATACATGTAGGGTATCAATTTAAAATCAGTCAATCGGTGATCTTGCAATTACAGTCTAAACAGTTGCATTAAAAAGGTGATATTGCAAAAAGGGCTAAGACTAGGTACAGTAGCTCAAAAAATCCGATAAACTATGATAAATAAATGCGCAGAGTAAAACAACCGCATTAAATGCTTAATTTATGAGTAATTTCACGTTTTCCAATTTGATTTTTGCTCAGTTATTGAATTAGTGCCATTTTAGTCACATATAACCTTTTTTATATAACCTACATAGAATTAATAGCCTACATGTAAAAAATGCACTGAAGAGTTTAGTTTTGTTAGCAAAACTTTTCAGACGTTAATGATACATCAAATTAATACGTTTATAGGTACTTTATACTTCGATCAAGACTTTATACGTTTCTTTTGTTTCATTTATTTCGTGTTTTTTTTTTATTATGGGACCAACAACAATCTTCAGTTCATAATAACGTAGGTACTACATATAAGTGGGTTCAGTATTATAAGATCTCTGAGAGACACACGGTATATGTATGTATCTACCTTTCATGTATCTGTAATTTTTAAAAGTATACTGCTGAACATAGGCTAGGCCTACGAGTCATATCTACTGCGGTGGCCCTGAGGAGGATTAAGTTGTTACTTGGTGAAGTCGCGGGTCACCGAGAAAGTCGAAGGCAAACGTGTAAGAGGTTTGTTTTTATTTTCCTGTTTATCGTAAAATATAGTCAAGAACATTTTGTCGTTATACCTATTAATTTTGTAAAACCATCATTAGTAGTGTGATGAGTGTAATGTTGTTTATATTCTCTTAAAAGTATTATATTATATCATATTTCTGTATAAATGGATCTAAACAACTGTGAATTATTTCGAAGTAACTTGACCCGCATTCACATTGCTGTATTCTTATAATGGTGTATGAAGATCACGTAGCACATAGAAACCTCTTTAGTAATCAAACTCACGGGACAAGTTAGATCTATATATTTAAAAAAAGGAGAATGAAGGATGAATACTTACTTTTTGGCGGAAAAGAAACTAAGGAGGATCAATGATGTGAAAATGGAGCGAAGAATAAAAAAAATGTTTGTAACCATATATTTCTAAGATCGGAGAATGCTGAATAAAATATTTTGACTACGAGGTGTTTAAATCCTGTAATAGTTAACAATAAAAAATTATCCAACGAATTGCAATGAAACGTGTTCTTTTCGTTGTTATAAGAATCCAGGATAATATAGAAATCGGTTGTTATTTGTGACATTTAATAATGTTTCAAGTCGAGTATGGCCGGGTGGTTTTTGGCGGGAACGGGGAAAAATCATGTCGCCGCATTTTATTATTTTGTGAAATATGTTTCTATCAGTGATAATTAGTTTGCCGATGCTTTACTGAGGTCTAACTTGACCGCGACTTTTTCGGACTATGACGTGACTTAGACTGTAACTATTTTGATAAAATACAAAAAAAAGGTTCAATACTTATAGGTAACACTAGCAAATGCATAAACCATGCGACACCAAAATATAAAAGAAGAAGAGTATGGCTGCCTTATTTTTAAACAATGTCAATGTAATTTTCAATCCGAATACATGAAATTACTTTTAATGGACACTGTTATTGTAAAAAATAACGGGAAAATAATTATCCGAAAGAAACGAAGCAAATTATGAAATACTGTACCCTTTGGTGGCCCAATTTCTATATATTTTTGCAATATCTCCTTTATTAAACATTACTTAAGTAATACATATTCCACAAACATAAAGAAAATAACGTACTTAGATTAACAATTTTAATGAGGAGGTACACTAAAAAATTGTCATTGTTATAAAACCTTTGAAGTTTCCAATTATTGCTCGTAACAATTTATTTCTAATCATTTTCATCGACTAAAATTAAATGGAACTAGAAGCTACTAATCGATACAATTTTCCTTTTAACCCCATCTCTACTCTTAGTTATTCTCGTCACTTTCCAATTATTTTTGCGGGCTTTCTTGACTAAGTACTGTACAGAACAGTCCCATTCAACCCCAAACAAAACGCCTGCTGGGTTTTAAGGAATTACCCGTTTTGTACCCGGCCAAATGAGAGTAGGTACTTACCGCTTAGTTTTTCCTTCCCCGACCAACTTGCGGTTAATTTATTTAATAAGTTGTTTCTGAATAGAACCTCCGCAGACCGAGCTGGGATGAAACAGACTTTTCTTTCTTCAACTTTTAAAAAAACACGCATTCTTTTTTTGAAAAGGAAACAGTGGCGGTTATTTTTTTAATTCTTTTGTGACAGTGGCTTGTTTCTTTTTATGAAAAGGCTTGCTAATGAAATCTTCATTGAATAAGATTTCTGTTGTAAAAAACGAGGTTTTATGGTATTTGTGTTGAACTAACGAGTTTTATCTACATTTTATTCGACCAATTCGTCAATGTCTCGGCGTCTTTTGACCGAACTTTCTACGTAAGAATGAAAATCAGTCAGCACTCAGAAGCACGCTTTCTCAATCGTACAATTTTAAAAATGGAACGCAATTGTGTTTAAAGTTGAATAAACATTTGAAAAACGAACTGATTTATTTGAAATTCGAAAACGATTCATCAAAGGAAACGGACGTGATCTTTACCAAAGTGTGGGGATAAGCGTTCATTTTTCTCTTAACTTCTTGCAGCAAGATGTCAAACTTTTATTTCCATTTTGTTTCCTACATTATTGTTAGAGTCAGGTCAGATTAAGATGCGTCTCGAAAATGTTACAAGTGAAAAAGAGAGATAAAGAAAGTATTTTTTTTTTTTTCGAATAGGTTTGCGTTTGACTACACACTACCTGATGTTAAGCAGATATGCGGTCTAGGATGTAACACGCTTACCTAGAAGATACCTATTTACTCGGGATTTGAAGACACCTACATTGTACTCTAGCGGGAAGACATACCCAGGCAAAGCGTTCCACATTCTGGCAGTTCGTATGAGGAATGTGGACTCGAAACGATTAGTTCTAATGCGTGGGATGTCCACCATAAAAGGGTGGCGCTTTGGTTGCGTCTGTCTAGCCGTACGATAGAAGAAAGGGGCAGGTGGGAAAAAACAAGTAAAATATAATTTAAGTAAAATGAAAATAACTGATGAGCATGTAATGCAATGTTTTATAAAACACGTCTTAATTCAAACTAGCTACCCGTCCTGGCTTCACCCGTTTACGGATGAGTTACAGCTATAAACCTTCCAGAAGAAACATTTTAATAGATAGCGAAAATCGCATTGCAATCTGTTGTCTATACTCGGAATTTCGATTCGATTCCAGATTTGACATTAGCTACTGTCATTTTTGACAGTTTTTGACAGTACGTACTGTCAAAATGACAGTAGCTAATGTCAAAAATGACAGTAGCTAATGTTAAATCTGGAATCGAATTAAAATTCCGAGTATAGTTTGGAAGATATAAGCGGATGCACAGACAGACACAAAAAGTAGCGGTTTTGCGTTATACTACGTAGTGATAAATAATCTACAAACCACGCAAAATCCACACATCAAAACTCTTTAAAATACGGTCCACGTGCAACCTTGATATTTTAATAAAATATATTATACAAATAACCCACATAAATACAATTTTACAAAAGAAACGGATATCTCAATCAGATGCATTCGAAATTTTCCTGACACAACAATAACTTTCAGAAATTACCGATTCTTGGCTAAGTTTCTGAATATTAAAAGTTTTTTTCTTCAATAAAAACTGTAAATATATTAGCAGCTCGATCTATTGTTCTATTTTTTTTAGAGAATAAATATGTCACAATACAACGACCACAAAAGAAAATGTGTGGACGAGTACGTGGTCTAAAATATGAGTAACCAGCGATTTATTTATATTTTACTTTCTAGGTAGTACATAAATAATCCACTTATCTAAAGCAAAATGAAGTAAGATTTTTTCTAAAATAAACGTAGCCTAAGTTACTATTTTTTTTTTTTTTATAAAAGTCCAGTCAAAATCGGTCCAGCCATTTCAGAGATTAGCCGGACAAACAGACAGACAGACAAAAATTTAAAAAAATGTTATTTTGGTGTATGTGCCGTATATATTTTATATATTTATATACATGAAGTAAAAAACAGTTATTTCAATATTACAAACAGACATTCTAATTTTATTTATATGTATGTTTAGATGACAATTTAACTCCGAGTTAATGCCACGAGATACAATAAAGTGATGTTTAGAGCAACATTTTATTTTAATTTTAACTGTAGAAAATATCGATAATTAAGTATAGAGAGAGAGACAGGGTCTGTCATGTCACGCAGCAAAAGAACAACATACTTGACTTTTCGTATGGACATAGTCCGAAATAAAAAATAGTAAAAGAGTCCTATGGGACATCACAAAAATTAAAATATCACTCGGGCAAAGCCGCGGGCAAAAGCTAGTGCAATTTTAAAAGTAGGGTAATTAATTACCATTTCAATTAAAACGCTCCAGTATGAATTTCGCGTAATATACTATGAGACTGTATTACTATACCCATTTCTGTACATAGCCTTAAGAAAGGTCAAATAAATTTATTATTTATTTATCATCATTACCAGTCGTAGAACGTCTACTCCTGAACATAAGCCTCCCCAAAATATGATAAAGCCATAAGCGAATAATCTTATATTTTTCGTTTATGACTTGCGAACGCAATTTGTCCATCGACAGACGCTAGACGATAGACATTTTTACAATGACCGCATAGTCGATTTATGTAATAGCGTCTGGGCCTATACTAGTCGTTATATCAAACGTCATTTTGTTGAAAACGTTGTAGGTATTTAGTTTTGAACCACAGTTTCTGTATTTAGCAGAATGTAATCTTTGCTAGAATACACTATCTTTAAAATGGAATTGATTTCAATTCAATTTTCGTATGCCACATTGGCTAATTGTGTTGTACTGTATATTTATAAAATAAGACCTTTGTAACCACAATTTCCACGAATAAATACTTTTGACTTTGACTTTTGACTTTAATAACCATTAGGTAGACAGAGTAATCAGAAAAGTATAAATCGCGGTCGATAGAGGTATACATATTAAGTATGTTTAAAGAGACACATTGATTTACCATTATCTCAATCGGTGATGCCAGATTTTACAAAATATCAAATCTCAGTACGTATTTGACCACATTTTGAAATTTTTTACCAAAACACACACATTTTTTGTCTTGATAAACAACTGCAACAACTTTTCAAAGTCTACCAATTTACCTACAAATATAAATCAGTAGGTACTTTTGTCTTAGGTATTCAATCTACATGTGCGTAATTTACGTACCTATTAGGCACAATTGTGAAGGCGCTGTCGTAATTATAATAGCTAATTAGCATATTTATGTTTCTTTTTCACTTAAGGCATTCGATAGAGAGAAAACTTTTACGTTGCTATTAAATTTACGAAGGCGCCTTTACAATTGGGCCTTTTGTTATTATTTATTGGGATATTATTTTCCCAACAATTCCCTCCAGTAAAATCAACACACAAAAATATCTCCGAAACATCAAAATTTACCGTCCCCCTAACTTGCGCAACGATAATAAGACATTTGTCTGTCATCGGAGCGTTTATTTCATCCAAAACTTCACAGCCGAATAGAAGTTAATTCGGCCTTTTGTGACAGATTTACCGCCCCGCCTCTATTGTTTTTGTGACTTTATTATTTCATCTTCTCCTTTGTTTATCAGTTTTATTATCTCAACTTTCCTTTTTCCACTACCACCGATGAAAGAAAAACGCACGCGAAAGTTTCAAAAGAAAATGCACAGAATATTTTCGCCGCAATATTTCTTGCGGGCGTAATTTATTACTTTATTGAGAACGGCAACAATTTAAATTGCTGAATAATAAAATTTATTATAAAATAAATTGCTTTGAATTTATAGACGGAGCTGTCGGCTAATTATATTTTTTTTAATAAAAAATGTCTATAAATTTTAGTGATTTAAACTAAAATATCGAGCCGTTACCGCCGTCTTATCGTAAGCGACATTTTTACCTAAACAGCGTTTTTTATCGCAGACGACAAATAAACTTATAACGGACACGGTTCGCCGACATTTCTCGCCAAAACACAACCAATTAGAAAGTTATAGCAAATGCTAAGTTTATCGTTAGCACAACAGTTTTCTGTATTTTACAGTAACCGACATAATCAAAATATATCGTAAGTTGCGTAATTTTCTAAGAATTGCAGCGTAAGCGACCCTACTTGTTATCGCAACCGACACAGTACATCAAAATTTTGTCGTTTACTGTAAACAAAGTGGCAAAAAACGTATTGGAACGAGTTCATTCCAGGGAAGATTGTGATGCAATAACTATCTCTTTGCACTGTATTTAGTGTTAAATTATAATTACCCGGTTATTACGTGATAAAATTATGTTTTAATAAGTTTAAAGTGTATGTTTTAATGAGTTTATGCCGTGGGGTGCCGGCAGAGTAGAATAGCACCCCTCTCTTGTACCAGGTGTCGTAAGAGCCGACTGAGGTACTACGGAACCGACAGATGGCGGTATATCCATCCAAAACAGCATAGCTCAAGTGCAACAGGGCGGGGATGGGCAGCAGCATCCCCGTCGCGAGAGCTACGCACTGCGATTGCCAACACGCCTGCCCAGCGCGGCAATTACGGGCAAAACCCCCCTTCATGATTAACAAAAATAAGACCAGGCCACCAGTCCCCAGCAGCTCCGCTATTCCTGGCTCCGGCAGCGGCCATAGTAACGGCGAAGCACGGAGTGCTAAGAATCGCCGGAAGAGATCCGGCTGGCACCCCACCCGACAACTGGCCCTGGCAACATTTAACGTGCGCACCATGAGGACTGACGGGAAGATTGCGGAATTGGAAGAAGAGTTGAGTAGGTTGCGATGGGATATTATGGGGTTGTCTGAAGTCCGTAGAGAGGGCGAGGACACGATAACCCTGAAATCCGGCAACCTACTTTACTACCGGGAAGGTGACCAACGGTCCCAAGGTGGTGTTGCTTTCTCGTTCACAAGTCTCTCGTTAACAACATCATTACCATTGAAAGTGTGTCGAGCAGGGTTGTACAATGTACACCTAATACTCAGAATATCTAAACGATATTCGTTGAAGGTCATTCAGGTATACGCACCGACCTCGTCACACCCAGATGATGAAGTGGAGGCTATGTATGAGGACATAAGTCGGGACGTACGTCTAAGACCCGCTTCACGGTTGTTATGGGAGATTTCAACGCAAAGTTGAGCAAAAAAGGCGATGATGAGTTGAGAGTGGGGCAATTTGGATATGGGCAACGGAACCCCAGGGGCCAGAGGCTGGCAGACTTTCTGGAGAAAGAGGGACTCTTCATGATGAACTTATTCTTCCAGAAGCTTTCTCACAGGAAATGGACCTGGATGAGCCCCGATGGTTCTACGAGAAATGAGATAGACTTGCATCATGACTAGCGAAAAACGGATATTAAACGATGTCTCCGTGATCCACAGGATAAAAACCGGTAGTGATCACACAATAGTGCGAGGCAAACTGAATATTAACGTTAAACTCGAAAGATCCCGTCTGATGAAGTCTACGCTCCGACCTACTCATGCTCATATACAAAACCCCGAAAACTTTCAGCTCGAGCTTTCAAATCGCTTTGCTTGCCTGGAGAACTTTGCGTCGGTGGACGAGATCAATATCGGGCTCGTAGAAACTGTCCAAACGGTGGGTTCTAAGTTCTTTAAACCCCGGCGCCGTTCCAACAGACCTCAGAAATTTTCCGATCATACTCTAAATCTCATGGCCGAACGACGCTCGCTAAGACTGCAGTCTTCCGATGATGCAAAGTCATACAGGAGGCTCAATAGACAAATTTCTAAATCAGTGCGGTGCGACATTCGTCTCTTTAATACTAAATATTGAGGAGTCTATAGAGCGGAACAAAGGCTCCAAAGTATTCGCGAGGCACTTGTCTATTGGGCAAAGCCAGTTGACAAAGCTGAAGAGAGATGATGGCAGTATGGCGTCGACCAAGGCAGAGGTATTGGAGGAGATCGAAAAGTTCTACGGACAGCTATACGCCTCGGTAGCAAAGCCTGTAAACAGCGCGGCTAAAGACCCAAGAGCCAAGCTGACCCGACACTTCACCGAAGATATCCCGGACATCAGCCTGTACGAGATTAGAATGGCCCTGAACCAACTTAAGAAAAACAAGGCGCCGGGTGACGACGGAATCACTTCAGAGCTTCTGAAAGCGGGTGGTAAACCGGTACTTAAAGTCCTTCAGAACCTTTTCAACACCGTCGTCCTCGAGGGCGTAACGCCAGAAGCATGGAACAGAAGCGTGGTGGTGCTATTCTTTAAAAAAAGTGACAATACCTTATTGAAGAATTACAGACCCATCTCGCTTCTGAGCCATGTTTATAAGTTGTTTTCAAGAGTCATTACGAATCGTCTCGAACGCAGGCTTGATGACTTCCAGCCTTCCGAACAAGCCGGTTTCCGGAAAGGCTTTAGTACCATGGACCACATACATACGCTGCGGCAGGTTATACAGAAGACCGAGGAGTATAACCAGTCACTTTGCTTAGCGTTTGTGGACTATGAGAAAGCCTTTGATTCGGTCGAGACATGGGCTGTGCCTGAGTCTCTTCAACGATGCCGTATTGACTATCGGTACATCGAACTTTTGAAGTGTTTGTATAATAACGCCACTATGTCGGTCCGAGTACAGGAAGAGAGCTCCAAGGCAATCCCTTTGAAGAGAGGCGTAAGACAGGGAGATGTAATATCTCCGAAACTGTTTACTGCTACTCTGGAGAACGCCTTCAAGCTCCTGGAATGGAAAGGATTCGGCATCAACATCAATGGCGAATACCTCACTCACCTTCGGTTTGCCGACGATATCGTGGTCATGGCAAAATCGATGGAGGAACTCGGTACGATGCTCGAAGGCCTTAATCGAGTATCTCAACAGGTGGGTTGATCTCAGTGTTCTTTTGAATGTTTAATTAATGACAATTGATGTTAACTGAATCGAATGTAGGTAATAAGTATTTTATTTTAATTTTCTTAATAAAAGTTTAACAATTCTATTTTAAGTTTAGTATATTCACTGTCAACACTCAATGTTCAGTAATTTAAACAAGGATTTATAAAATAATGAGAAATATATATTTATATGTTTTAATTTGTGTTTAATTTATTAAGTACCCGTTTTTTTATGAAAATAAATTCATAGTTGAAATGGCTTATTGTCGCTTGCGTTATAACTTTAACCAGGTTTCTTTTTATCGCAAGTGTTATCTCAAACGCCTGGAAACATTAGAAGTCGTTTCTTTGAGACAGCAAAATTATTGTAAACGCCAAAATAACCTCAAAACCTACTGTTTTTTTGAAAATTTTAAGCGTTACATATAAGGTTTCAAAAAACATTATTATATGTCAAATTTCAATTTAATAGCGCAATTATTTATAAAAATATTTAAAAAATACCTTCTCCTGTAAAATTTGGTTTTTGTCGGTTACACTAAGTCGGCGGTAATGGCTCGATATCTACTCCACCAATAAGAATGGATAAGTAGATAACTCGATAAAAACTAGAAAATATGAAAACACGCACAAAAATACCATATTTCTCATATAATTACGTAGTAATGTTACGTTATCTCCGATATTAATATTGATTCCGAGATTGTGAACGGATATTGTGTTTCGATAATGTAAGGTTTTTAGCTATTTTAATGTAATGCTCTTTTTGAAGTGAAACTTCTAATGCGACTTCCAACAAAGTTGCGTTAAACGTTTAACGCTACCATGGAGGGGGTATGAAAGCACTGTTGCGTCGAAGTTTCACTTCTTCCGCGCGGAAGGACTCCACTTGCATTTTTTTATTTAAGTTGTCATATTAAAAATGATTTCATGTGCGAAACCAAACACAGTGACGATTTGGCTACTTTATAACATTAACTAGTTTTTTACATTGTAAAATATCTAAAAGTACCATTTAGACGAACAAACAGAAGTGAAGATTAAAGTAAAGCGTACAGTTACCTACTTGAGTTACTGTTATCTTATAGTGAACTCGGAGCGGTTTCCATTTTCTTATACAAACGTTATTATTGGCCAGAGCAGTAATGGCTGTTTCTCTTTGATTACACTCGGAATAGATTTTTTCTCAAATAACCTTTTGATAAAATCGGCCTTTTGAAAGAAAAGGAAATTAGGCGATCGGTTCTTAAATTGACTTTCTTGAATTTTTGGTTCGTTATACGAATTCGGTAGATGTGATTCTGTGGAACTATTTTCAGTTTCAATTGGATGTTTAATTCGTTCATTAGTAATATTTCAACACAACACAAATCACAGAGTTGAAGTTTTTCTATTATCATCAACATTATTATCTGCCGTAAGACGTCCACTGCTGGACACAGGCATTCCCTATGGATTTCTAATAAGTTCTTCATAACTAATTAATTAAAAGAGAACTCCTATCGAGATCAACAATTCTAAAAATGATTGTTTTGTACCTACTTACTGCGATTGAATTGTACTAAACCACGTTCTATGGCTCGTCATACTGAACGTAATTCATACAGCATAGTAGGTAATATATTTTTTAATACAATGCTGATAAAATACATCAAAAAATATAATGTCATATTTTTACAGCGGATTATATTTATTCAAAGATCAAATCATCTATTTTAAAATATCACGCACCACAATGATATTTCCACAATGAAAAATATTTTACTCCCTGTGATACTTAAAGAAAGAATCTTCGTAAAAATTATCAAGTATGTTTTGTTTGATCATTTTTACTATCTAACACCAGTCATTAAACACTACAAAACCCTTTCTACGATTTCATTAGTGAAACATATATTCTAAAACAGTGGGCGGCAATGTTATGTGACAATAACTATAACAACAATATTTGAGCTTTGATCTATACTGTCATAAAACGAAAATGACAGGATATTTAAATTTTCGGACGCGACTGACAATTTGACGTTTTGCACGGTAGTTATTAAAATACTGGAACATGAGGAATGGATGTCACGTGTGCAAGATTGATGGGTACAATGTGAGGGGTTACTATTATAATAAATACGACGTATTACGTACGACGAAAACTAACCGTACGGATAGATTTACAGCCGCTGGAGAATCTTTCACTAGTGCGCAGAATTCTTGTTTTGACTCATGCTTTCGAATTTGTTGTTTGATTGGCTTAGATGCTTCTTTTAGGATGATATTCTGAATGATGAGGTAGGTAAGTACAATATACAGTAGAACGCCGATTATCCGAATTAATCGTTAGCGACGTCGGCCTGAAATCTGCAAAGCTCAAATGGGAGTGGGCGGGACACGTGAGTCGTATGCACCCAGACAGATGAGCAAAGGTCTCAACGGAGTGGGTTCGACTGTCCAGTCGACCCCGAGGCCGTCCTCCAACAAGAAGGCGTGACGAAATCGAGAGGTTTAAAAAAGATTGGACGGAGGTAGCACAGAACAGAAAGGAATGGAAGGAATTGGGGAAGACCTTTGCCCAGCAGTGGGACAGTACTACAGGTTAAAAGAAAAAAAAAATTGGGACCGGGGTCGATTCGGATACTCGGACGTAAACTAGTAATAAAGAAAAACGAACTGTCAGACATAGAATAATAGGCGCCGGCCGGACATTAGGGTTGCCGCTCCATCCACTTGAGGCCGTTATCGAAGCACATGTACGCCTCGCTGTGAGATGGTACACTTTGGTCTTGTGCCTCTGACCCTTCGGAGGACCGATTCGGATAATTGGCGATTCGGTTATTTGGAGTTCGGACAGTCGGCGTTCTACTGTACCTAGAGCCGTCGGCCACGTTTCCACTGTTGGAAACAGGCTTCCTCGATAGATCTCCAGTAAGACCAGATAGAAGTAATTTGCATCCAGCGCGATTCTGCGGTCTTTGTGCAGTCATTTGTCCACCTTGTGGGTAGACCGTCCTACGCTCCGCTTGCACGTACCTACGTGGTCTCCACTCGAGAACTTTTCGACATTACCTAATCAAAAACAGTTTGTTTTCAAATTAGAAATAGAAGTATTTTAAAGATTAAAACATAAATACCTACCTACATTTGTTAATTACTTACATTTGTTCACTCTTTGTAAAGAAAATTCTAAAAATGTAATGACGAATAAAAAAGTCCGATTGATAGAGGTGTGTCATAGAAATTGTACACAACGTGGTTTTATTTTAATTATATGTGGAGTTTTAATCCTCAATGTATTTTGAAAGATTTTTAATGATTGAAACGTCTGCAGTATTTCTCTAGAAGCTGTGTTAGTCAAGTGGTAATGACACCTGCCTTACAATCGTGAGGTCGCGGGCTCAAATCCCGATATCGTACCACTGAATTCCTTGAAATTTATGTACGGAATAGCAACCCATTGGCTTTTCGGTGAAGGAAAACATTAGGCATAAGGCAACCTGTATACGTCCGTAGAAGAAATTCGATGGCATATGTGAATCCACCAACCCACACTGGGCCAGCGTGGTGGATATGGCTCAATCACCCTTCGTAGGTAGGCCTACGTCTTGCAGTGGGCTATTGCAAAGGCTGGTACACTACAGTACATTATTTCTTTGGACAAAGATTTGTTTTACCATGTGGATTTAAATAAAAGGAAGTAAAACAAAACCTTTAACACAAAATCCAGACATTATTAAAATGTACGCAAGATTGATGGACATAGTGTGAGAGGTTACTATGCTAATAAATACGACATTTTCCGTACGACGCTAGATTTAAAGCCGAATGGTGATACGGTTGTAACTTTGACGTTGACAGTAATGACGCTTGGAGAATCCGAGATTCGTCTTTATTTCTCTGGTGAGCAAATTCTTCTATTGAGTCATGTTATACATAGTGTTATTTAATTAGTGATTTTTAGGGTTCCGTACCCAAAGGTTAAAAACGAGACCCTATTACTAGGACTCCGTCGTCCGTCTGTCTGTCACCAGGCTGTATCTCAAGAACGGTGCTAGCTAGAACATTCAAATTTTCACAAATGACGTATTTATGTTGCCGCTATAACAACAAATAACAAAAAAAGAAAAAATAAATTAAGGGGGGCTTCCCTATGGTACAGAACCCTTCGTTCGCGAGTCCGACTCGCACTTGGCAGATTATTTTTGAGTACGCTCACTAACCTTTAAGTACCTATTCAGAAAAAAAATAAACAATAAAAAAATGAATGAATAAAATAGTAAATATAAACAGTATCTAAGTACAGATTTGAAATAACACTAGATTTTCGGCGAAGGAAAAACACGTGAGGCAACCGGGACATGTCCGTAGAAAAAAATCCATAGCGTTCTTATAAAAATTCACCAACCCGCACTGGACAAGCGTAGCGTGCCCAGGCCTATCACTCTTCGTGGGTAGGCCTATGTTGAGCGGTGGGATATTAAAAAGGCCTGTACAGGTATACAGAATCAATCTTTTAAGATTATTGTAACTTAAGTTATTTTTAGAATTTCCTTGCAGTAGGTAAATGACTCACAAAATTGCCGTGACAATTATGTTAAGTAAACATCATAACTTAAGAAAAATGTTGACATGTAACAATCGATTGACACCGGGCAGGGGTCAGTAGTCTAAGCCAGCACACAGAGCCTGTGAACAGGATTACAATGTAAACTGGCGAGTGCGAGGTGCTTCTTTGATCTCACCGGTGCGTAGGGCTGCTACTTTACCTGAGATATTTATGTTAAGTTTATTTTGGCTATTCCAAAATCAGAGTTTCTCTATGATAATATAATAAAGTTTACATCACATTTATCTCTGAATATTTTAATTGATGTTTTTTCCAACAAATAGAAAAATCTTAAGTAGTACTTTAGTTACAATACCCACAGTAAAAAATCATGCAAAATAATAATTATATTTTGCTAGAAAAACAATTGGTATCCAAAATAATATATTTGGTAAAAAAAATCAATTCATATTTCTGTTAAAATACAGAAAAATATGATGTAAAATACTGTTTTTTCCCGCTATATTTAATTTATAGATTAGCAGTGATCAGTTTTTGAGGGAATTTTTGCTCTACTTATTGTTACATAAAGTGCAACTTATCTTGTTACACTATATTTATAAATACGTTATCAAAAAGTTATTTAAATGTGTAAAAATGTATTACAAATAATTATTATGTATTTTTTACATAGTAATAATGATGACACTGATGACACTCAGTTTAAAAACATGCAATCAAAGTAGCAATAAATAGGTACCTAATTAATAATGATAAAAATACGCCACTGCTTAAAAATTAATAACTGCTCAAGTATTTAACTTATAAGTTAAGTAATATGACAGTGACAACCCTGTCCACCACAGAGTAGTGCATAGATCAGAGTTTACGTTGGCATCATTCAAAATGTATGAAGTTGCTATTTACGTTTGACCAGAGCACTCATTACGGATTGTTATTGGAATAATAAAGAGAGAGGGATACACGCATCCGTCTAGCTGTGAGATCGTAACGTGCTTCCACGTATTACTCTATCTATTGCGAAATGCGATCGCTTTATTCTCTCTTACGGGATTCCGCGAACTGACGCTTCTGTTGTTGTTTATAATCTATGTTTATTTGAACTACTTTTATGGTTGATACGCTGTTTGAAATTGAAAAGTGTTTTTTTCTAAATCTCATTTACGATGATTTTTATTTGTCTCTAGCCGAAGTTTATTTAGTTATTCGACTAAATATAACTTTATTATACACAATATTTTATTTTAATTAATTGACAATTTTAACAGTCGTTACCATCGGCCGTGTGTCGAGGTGTGTAATTTATTGTTGGTTTTATTGTGGCGTAATTTTGGCATACCTTTGCTTTAAATAAAATTCTTATAACTCACAAAAATAAGTAATAAAATTTTATTGTTAGGGTCGCAAACATAGATAGGCATGTCACTTAAATAGGTGCGCACACAAATCTGTTCACAGGGTGTCCTATAAACTCTGTGTCATCGCCATTTTATTTGTCAGCAGAGTACACGCGATAAAGTGTGGAAATGGAGCGAAGGGCGAACGTTAAGATGTCTTCAGGTGTCCACAGTGAATTATCGACATTAATCACGTTCGGTATTGAAAAGAGTAAATTACGGAAATTTATTTATTTTCCTCTAAACGATTAATCTTCCTGACTCACGAAATAGTTGCATAAATTCTATTCTATTTAAATTATTTACTACATATTATAAAGCAAAGTCAGTGGTGGATTTGCCAATAGGATGAGTAGGCTGTCCTAGAGCGGCAGATTTTTGGGGGCGGCTAATTTCGGACCATCAGTTATCAAATATTAAAGATTATAATTTGTTTACCTAAACAATAAATAGAAAATCTATAGAAAAAAACCGGCCAAGTGCGAGTCGGACTCGCGCACCGAGGGTTCCGTACAAACCTGCAAGGTTTACAAAGTTCTAAGTTCAAAGTTCTTCAGAAAAAGTTTTTATTTATTAAAAAATATATATTTTGTAATGTAACTAAAAATTTAAGGTTTTCGGAATTTTTCCTTTATGTGTGCTATAAAACGTTGCTTCATGCCAAATTTCAAGATTCTAGGTCGACTGGAAGTACCCTTTAGGTTTTGATTCCCTTGCGAGTACTTGCGAGTTTCAAAATATGCAGCTTAAATTGCTGTTTCTTTTGATTGCGTTGACATAGAAGTTTGATTTTGTTACAGCTTAAAGGTATTATAGACCTGAGTATTTGGTATGAATTTCAATTTAATACCTCTACGCGTTTATGAGGAAATGGGTAGTAAGGTTAAAATTATTAAAAAAAAATATATTATGTGATGTAACTAAAAATTTATGGTTTTCGTAATTTTTCCTTTATCTATGCTATAAGACGTTGCTTCGTACCAAATTTCAAGATTCTGAGTTCACGGGAAGCACCCTGTAGGTTTTGATTCCCTTGCAAGTGTCGAAAATTTGCGGCATAAACGGCTGTATCTTTTGATTGCGTTGGCTTAGAAGTTTGATTTTTTCACAGCTTCAAGGGACAGTAGACCTGAGTAATTGATATAAATTTCAGCTTCATACCTCCACGCGTTCCTGAGAAAAAGGGTCTTGACAGACGGACGGACGGACAGACGGACAACAAAGTGATCCTATAAGGGTTCCGTTTTTTCCTTTTGAGGTACGGAACCCTAAAAACCAACATAATGATACATTTTATCAATTAGAATCTAAGTCTGAAATAATTATTAATACTACCATTTGAGTAGTTGCATATTAGAACGGCAGATTTAAGGTGGGGCGGCAAAAATCAACATCCTACAGGCAGCAAATACGTAAATCCGCCACTGAGCAAAGTTGCTATTTCTGTGTGTCTGCCTGTCTCTGTCTGTGTGAAGATATTCCCTTATATCTTCCGAACTACACAACACATTCGAATACGGTTTTCACTGTTTTTAAAATGTTTCAACGAAAAGGTTTGCAGCTATGACAATCGTACCTGGGTTAAATCGGGACGAGCAGTCTTAAATTTATATTAAACGTCGTGTTTTTCAAAATGATGACATCATTAAAAGCGGGATTTTTTATTTGAAATAATTACTTTAACTAGAGAAAGCTTTATGAAAGCGTCGTGTGTTAAAACTTACGTCTTGCTGAGAGGTCGCAAAAGCCCGGTGCGAGAACAAAGTGCCTTAAATTTTTTAATTGCAAACCGCCTTATGATTATTATTCTGCTTTGTGCATTCACAGGGCTACATGTGAGCCTTTGCGGAGTAATGTGCGGGATTTTAGGTGAGGTCCACGATTTGAGAGATAGAGTTTTTTATTTATTTTACAGAAGCATATTATTTATGGTGACGTCTTCTTTGATTGAAAAGAATAATTCTTTATAACCACAGGGGATTTAAAACTATTGATTTACAAAGAAGATATGATTATGGCTATAAAATACCGCTAAAAACATTTTCTTCCAGTAACGATTAGTTAACGTTTTGTCTTTTAAAGACAGATTAAGAGTTTTTACTCATGGGATATGGGGTTTTATGAAAACAGTAAATATTTTGACAAAAAAAATACTAATATTTTACTAAATATCTAAGGAATGTTGGAGGGAAAGCTATTTCAATTACGAAACCAAAAGTAGTAAGTTAATGTAATATAATCGTAACTTAACATTAACTCTAAAAATTTAAATATAAATATATTTTTTAAATTATTTCTCACTAGCGACCCGCCCCGGCTTCGCACAGGTGTATTATACATATAAAATGAATCCTCTTGAATCACTCTATCTATTAAAAAAAACCGCATCAAAATTCGTTGCGTAGTTTTAAAGATAAAATCATACATGGGGACAGACAGCGGAAAGCTACTTTGTTTTATACTATGTAGTGATTCGATGCTAGAAATAAAATCGCTCCCGCCTATGATTTCGCTGCACGTTCTACTCTTGGACTATAGAGTTAGAATTTAATAGAGCCGCCTCCTTATAAACACCCTGTACGGACCACAGACCTAACAAGTCTCTTTTGAGCTTGTACAATATTATGAATATTACTCATTAGTGGGCGTTTAAAATAAAACCAGCTTTTTGTTGAGAGTATGTGGAATTATAATTACTGGGGTTAACAAAAGAATAGCTATTAAGTTAGGGGTGTAATCGCAGTCTAACCAGGTGCGTCTTAGCGATCACCGCAGTTAGCATTTGGCGGTCAGTCTTCGGATGAGTGACCGCTGCATTTACAACTGAGCTCTGCCGTGGCTCAGGTGACACGTCAAATTGTGGGTCCCGAATGTTTCTCTATAGAAATGTTTAAAAACTTCTCAATTTTCCTAATTTTCCCTCATTTGTTTCAGGTATGCTTCAAAAATATTCAACTTAAGTCTGCAAGGGGTAAATAATTAATGAAACCAGAGCTTTACACGGATAGGTAATAATACCTACCTATACAACATAACCTTATAATGTAAATTCTTATGTTTTTAATCGAAGTGAGTGCAGTCCGTCATTACCACAGAGCTATTATACGTAAGTATAATTATCTTCTTAATCTGTGTATTACAACCAGAGAGATAGCGCTATTGTCGCTTGAGGCAATTCTCAACTGCAAAAATATATGGACAATCACTATCACTTGTTGTCACTGTCAAATTATGTATTGTATTGGAATTCGACAAGAATTTGACACTATCGGGACAAAAACACGGCAACTAGCCACTGAATCGTGACCTTTTTCCTCTCTCTTTCTAACTCACGCCATTTTAAATCAATGAATTGCTTTCTTTCTTTTCTCGATCGACCACATTATCCCTCTGGTATCTCTGTGGTCATTACCGTACTTCAACGTCAAAGTACTTTGAAACTAACCACAGAAGTTATCTCACACTAAAAATTCTATTACTTCTTTCTAATCATTTCCCCAGCTCAAAAATAAATTCCAACCACAAACACCGAAACCCAATAAGTATTACCAGTAATCGATTTTATAATTCCCCTATAACCCACAGTCAAATCATTTAAACGTTCCTAAACGACCAAAATGACTATGAAACAGCCACTTTTTAATACAATCGACGTTTAACTACGCACATAATTTTCACGGCTTTAGTTTCAACAAACATTATCATATTCATGTCGTATGCTTACCTTCCGAAAACGGTAATTTATTTCGCTATAAACGCGGATACTAGCGTGACAGAACCGACGTACCAGATTGGATTCCGATAGTCACGTTTATAACTTAAACAAACTTGAACTTTAACTTAACACTATAGGGCTTGAAATCTCTTGTGTTAACAGTGAAGTGGTTAATAAAATATTCAAATAAAAATATAAATAATGGTAATGGCCAGTTCACACCATAGTTGTGGTGAGTCCCACGCTTGACTGACGGAGTTCTCAGCCCACTTGATACGATGGCTCAGTTGTTTCTGAAACATGTGATTAGATAGTAGATACTAATCGGGGGTCGTGGAGCTCGACTTTTGGATAGGTATAGGCCGAATATGAATATGATTGAATTAAGCGCAGCTTGTGGCTAGCTTCACATCCGCCGACTAGTATGAATCGGCATAAAATTGTTGTTTTTTTTTCAAATTCAGTCCAGTTAGTTGTAGTTTCAGCCATAGGACGTCCACTGCTAGACATACGCCTCCAATATAGATCTTCAATCGATTGGAATCGGCTTGCATCAGCGCGATCATGCGGTCTTGATGAGGTCATCCGTCCGGACATCCGGTGGATGTCCTACGTTGTGCTTAACGTGACGTGGTATCCACTCGAGGGCTATCCTACATATTCATTATTCAGTCTTGTATTTATTCAATGATACAGACATTTGTATGTTAATTTCGATAAAAAAATATTGTTTTTAAGGTTCCGTATCAAAAGGGCAAAAACGGGATCCTATTACTAAGACTCCGAGGTCCGTCTGTATGTCTGTCTGTCACCAGGTTGTGTCTCGTGAACCGTGATAGCTAGACAACTGACATTTTCACAGATTATGTATTTCTGTTGCCGCTATAACAACAAATACTAAAAACAGAATAAAATAAATATTTAAGAAGGGCTCCCATACAACAAATGTTATTTTTTAGAAGTTTTTTGATTCACTATTAAGATCGGCAAGATAAAAGATGAATCCAAAAAATGAATGGGGCTAAGGGGGCCACAACACGGTACGGAACCCTTCGTACGCGAGTCCAACTAGCGCTTGGCCGATTTTTTAATTTTACACATTTTTGTGCTTAATAACATACATTTTATCAATAAGTAATATGAAAGAAGAAAAATAGTACCTAGGTAATAGGTGCTTTGTTAAAATACAAATACAGAAGCTGAACCCCACACTCTAAGAATTACCTGTATTTTATAAGAAAATTGTTATGTTACAACTAAAAAGTTTTATGTAAAGTTTTCATTCGCATTTAATTTTTATTTAACAACAATTAACTGGCTTAATGTAACAAATTACTCAAAGTAAAGATATGTAAACATCAATGCAGCAATAGCAGGAATTACATTGAAAACAAACAAACTTAGTTAAGGCCACTTTACATAATCCCATACTGAATGCAAGCTTACATAAGCATTCAAAGGCTGTCTTTTCATATGTCCGTCTGTCTGTCACACAATAGAGATGACAAAACAAGCCATATTTTCCCATATGGGCGCACAATACCTCTTTGTCGAGTGTACGCTCGGCTTTACAATATGGCGGACCTGTAAGAATTGTTTTTCTATGTATAGAGTAGACATGATTCAGATAAATGAAAGGTAATTTCAGAAAATTAGCCATTTGCGAGCGAATCACTTTAGGCTACAATTTACTTAAATGTTTAAAATGGGGTATGCTGCCTGGGAGCTACGTTTTTTTTCGGGTCACTTAAGCAATACTTATTTGATTAATTAATTTTTGACTTGAAATTCAAATTATTTCAAATAAAATCGGTACAATAAGTATAAAACACAATTCGTTTTTCTCAGAAAAGATGTGAATGTAGCTTCTAAAATATGAACTCTGCATGCGTTTTATTAATAAAAATGTCACTCACACTATTTAACATTTCAAAAGTATTCCCTGTAATAAAGAAAATAAACTTGTGAATTAGTTTAGAAATAGAAAAAAAACTCATAACATGGTAAAAACAAATAATTAGAGAGAGCAATTAAAAAAAACCTGTTAAATTGCAATCAATTTAAAGCTTTGATGTACCGAGTTAAACTTTGTAATCAAAACCGTTACATTAATAGCTATAAAATCAACAATTAAAAACAGGAAATTTAGTCTAATTAATTTAGCATAAAAATGCAATTTATAACGCGAATGTTACAAATATCCCCAACAATACGAATAACCTTGCAAAATAACTCGTTTTATGCAACGGGGTTAATGTATTCATAATTTAAAATAAAAAATATTTTACAAGCGTGTGAATTCCGCGAATTCTCGCAAAGCGCTTCACTTGTTCTCTTTTTAAAATGCGTTTCATGATTCCGCCAACGCCAAGCACGACAATGCTCTTCAACGGTCGACAAAAGAATGAACGAGCAGGGCATAGACAACGAGGTTTTGTCTCAAACCATAGACAATAGCTCTTTCATCGGAACAATACGGTCTTTGCCTCATTTATCATACAGCCAGGTGAGGCAGGTTACTCTCATTCAATAATTACAATGTACCATCGTACCTTTGTAATTGTAAGTTCGCATTGTGTGAATTAATTACACAACTACTTATTATAACTCAAGGCTTTGTAATCCAAGATGGCTATAAAGTATCTCCAATTCAGCTTTTAGCCTTATCTGTGGACATAAATCCAGTTGCCATTTGAGAAAAAGAAACATTAATTATGAGGTGTATCAAGTTACATGAGTCGACAAAGAGAGATCTGGGGTAATTAGTAGCCCTGATGACGACTCCATGATAATGATAACGAATCATAAATTAAAAATGGAATGTCTTGATATTTTCGGATGAAACAATGGCGGCCAGTCTATAAAAACTTTTACGGTAAAGTTTGTCAAAGATGGTAGAGGCCAGAGAAAATTGGTCATTGACAGCAATATCTTACTCTACATTACGAGTGTTTAGTCAAGTGACATTAGTGAGATAGTTTCTTGTTTTCCAAGAATCGGGTTACATGAAGGTGGGAATGAACTGGAGATTGTTTTTTTAATTGTTAATTAAACATTACGCCACCTCCCCATTAAAATAAAATGCGTTTTGTTATTACACCTTGTTCTCGGAGTTTGGGGAATGTTGTGGTATTTTTTCCTTAATGGTAACATTAATTCAATTTGTTTAGTGCAATTAAAAAATGCTGCTGGGTTTGTCGGAACGTTTTATAGTTGTTATGAAGCGACGATATTAGATATTATTTTTAATGCGATGATTCTTATTTTTATAGTACTGCTACCAGTAGCGCCTCATAAAAACTGGCACTGGAAATACTGATCATTTATTTCTAATGTTGTCATCACCCATTAAAGAATAAAGGCTGCACACCGAAAAAACTGCAAACGAAAGTTGTTCCGATTTCGAAATTGTTTTTCGAAAAAAGAACGTTCGAAAACCACGCGGCAAGTCGGCAACCGCCGTCGCAAAGGCAAAGCGCTTGGTTGCAGCCAGTCGGAAGCTTTCAGCGCTTGAAGCGCTGTATTGCCGTTGTCCCGAGTGCCACTCGCGCGCTAATTGTTTGCGGAAAGGGTTCCTCGAGTATTGTTTTGTGAGTTTTTATGGAATATTTAAAAATGCAAAATGGAACCAGAAATGACGAATCCGTTGAATTAGCAAAGCGAATCCTGATTAGCAAATTGAAACAGCAGTGAACAGGCCACATAGCAGAGAGCTGTTGATTGATGGAATCGAAAAGTTCTCGAGTAGAGATCACGTACTGGCAAGCGTAGCGTTAGGACGTACACTCGCAGGGTAGACTGACAACCCCACTAACGACTAAAGAAAGCTCTGGATTGCTATACCTAGCTAATTGTACATATAATTAGCTACGAGCAATAATGCAAAAACGTGTGACACTTTTTAAGGCGGGAAAATGGATACGTTTTAGTTCAGATTCATCTCCTATTGGTACAATTGAGTGGATCCTCTGTGTGGCAGTGTATTTTTAAATCTAGATTTTTGGGAGCTATCTGAGTTACTTATCGAACAAATAGGATTTTAATCTGATGCTATGCTGATTTTAGGGCTGATGAGTCCTACATGAACATAAGAAGAAGCAAAACAATCTCAAAACAAAGTACAAACGACTGCTCATTGAGTAAAAAATGGTTCACCATGTCGAAGAACATTTTCAAATTCAGAACCCTTTTTTTTCCAGCGCTCCACACAACCACTTGCGCATTTCGCAGCGGCAATTTTTCTCTAATTAAAATTATTCCGATTGTCGTGCTCACGGGAGCCGCGTTCGTTTGTTGTGGCCCGTGACGCGTGCCCTGAGAGACCACTCGTGCCTTTTAGTGCCCGTGTTTACCCCTCGCGTTCGAACTTTGAATTGTTGTTCCAAGTTTGAAAGTCAGCTTTTTATTTTTTCTGGCAAGGGTTAGTTTTTGATGGCGCTTTTTATTTTTTGTAGTGAGAACTGAGAATTTGTTATGTGAATTTATGCTTCGTATCATCATTAGGTATTATAATTTTAGCCCTAAAATAACAGTGCTATACATAGGCCTCTTCTATAGATTTCTAATGAATCTGGTCTTAAGTCGATCGATCGATAAGTAGGTTGATCATCTGTCGTGGTCTCCATTCGAGAACTATGCGACCCTTTTGCTATCAGTCTTGCGTAATCACACACACATACACACACAACAAAACGTAAGTTTTTATGTGTTTAATCCTGCTTACTCAAAAATGGTAATTTATGCTACCAATTTCTTCATTAGATTATATTTTTCTCATGACTGTTATGTTTTTAAAAACTCAGCAACGATACGACACCAACATGACTGTCCGATTTCCGTCCCGATACGTCCGTCATCCCAAAGAAAATTCCATAAACAAAAAATCGCTTTTCCCGCTTATCTCAAACTTCGAACACATTAGCTGGCTGGAAAAATTCACGCATATTGTGCGTGCGATAGGCGACGAAAAAAAAAAACAAGATAACCATAGACAAATCGTGTACCGATGACGTTGCTTTTCTACTAATGACGCAAAAATCTGGCACGATGTTGCCAGCTTATTTATAAAGCGTAGCGAGGGCGTTGCCATCGATTTCTCAACACGTAACGTTTACAGAAATTCAGTTCATTCTCTTTTTCGTTTGTATGGTTAAAGTTGTGTGTATCTTCTGTGACGATGACAAAAATAAAAAAATTAGGAGGGTGCGTTTGTGGCCAATCGTGTGGTTACAACAAACCAAGCTACTTTCAAACTCGAATCGTGAGCCACTGTCGCATTTCCTAATCAAAGTCGTGAAAAAGCTTAGTTTCGTTGTTTTGTCGTGTCGGTAGTCAAAATTGTTCGAAGCGTCGTTTTGTTTGATTTTTCTCACGTTGGGGGCCTTTGATAGTGGTTTAATTGGGATTGATGATTGTTTGCTGCGATTTCGAGTTGTTTTCGATCGGTGGTTGAATGAGAAGCTTGTTAGGGAGTACTCGGGCACGTGCTATTGTATCATGGGCTCTTTGTTTTTCTATGACGCTTTTTGAGTACTTAGTACATAGGTACTTGATTCTATTGTAGTCCTGATAAGAGAGAGGTATTTAGTATTTAACTATTCAAAACTGAAATAATCATGTAAACTGTAATACAAGCAAGCCCTTGGATATTTTTTAGGATACCTATCTTTGTACTGAACATCAGGTACAATCTACTTTTACATTGGACCGATCCGTAAATCTAGAAAAATATCAGCTGTTCTAAGTTTACAAAATGTATAGATCAGCTTTTTTCGTAGTTTCAGAGTCGATTGCATCAATCTGTTAATTACCGTAGGTAAGTACCGTTCTTTTTTTTCAAAGATCTAGCTTTTATTTCCCTTATGTATTTGATAAATACTAAAATGACTAGGTATTACAATTAAAATTATTTTTCGCAAAAAAATGGCAAAACCGCTTTCCATCGTGTACAAAATTCGAATTGTTTAAATATATTAGTGTTGATTTTTCAAAAACGACACAGCAGATTTCTTCAAAATTCAAATGGGACCACCTCGGGAGTATTCACTTTCGAACCTAAAAAATGATTTTTCGATTCGGTTCCCAATTGGCGAAATTATAGATGAACATACACATAAAAACATACAGACGAACATAGAACCTCCTACTTTTCGGAAGTCGGTTAAAAATATAAAATAAAAGTACCCCAATAAAGGTGTTATCACTCTACACGATCACACAAAATCCCTAATAACAAAATAACCGAAAAACATAAGCAGCTCAGAGACTAATCCGACCACACAATCAAAACTACCCTCCTTTTCACACTGCAATCATTTGCATTCTCCATCTCGCTCTAAGACAAGACTTTGTTTATTACGGGGGTTAAAATCGTAGGCATCATCAACCGTATTAGACGATCCCATTAAATAGGCACCCCCAACCCCTAAATAGGGGCAAAAGCTAACAGAAGGAGCTCCTTTGTTTATAGAGATAAAATCTCTTTGACAATTTTGTGCTTATTCAAATACGCTGTCCCTTGATACATAATGGCTTAATATTTTGGCGTAATGAGTTGGAGACAGAGATAGAGATATTAGAGATACTGTTTTATATTTTTGTAGTTGTATTTGAAATATCTTGGGTCCGTGATTTTTTCCCAACATCAGAATTCTGCTTACAAATAAATTAACCATTATGACAAGTGTTGTATACAAGAATTGTGCGTTTAAACTTTGAGATTTTTTCACATAAAGGTAACCACGATAAAATAAATTAAATAGGCATAGGTTTTAAATAATTATTTTTCGCAAAAAATCGCAACACCGACTTCCACCGTGTACAGAATTCGACTAATTTGCACGAATCGATGTGACATCTTTTGTTGATTTATAAAAACGGCTCAGCCGATTCCGATAAAATTTAAATGGGACCATCTCGGAAGTATATTAGGTACTTTATTTAAATTAAAAAAAAGATTTTTAAGTCGGTTTACAATTGGCGAAAATATCGATGAACATACACAAAAAAATATACATAGACGAACATAGTACCTCATTCTTTATGGAAGTCGGTAATTATAAAGCAAATTTTACCGTGTTTCCTATTTTTAACCGACTTCCAAAAGGGGGGAGGTTCTATGTTCGTGTGTTTGTATTTTTTTTGTGTATGTTCATCGATAATTTCGCCAATTGTGAACCGAATCGAAAAATTATTTTTCGAAAGGATATACTTACTCCCGAGGTAGTCCCATCTAAATTTTACAGAAATCGGCTTAGCCGTTTTTGATAAATCAACAATAATGTAAACAATTCGAGCGAAAAATTTGTACACGATGCAAGGCGGTTTGGTCATTTTTTGCGAAAAATAATTACCAAACATTCACATGCCAAAATAAGGGTCTTACTCATCCCCTCTCGCAGACACAAAACAAATGCCGAATAATCATTCCCAATGCAAACACAATCTTCCGTCCAGAGACACGAAAAACGCCGACAAACGTCGAAAATTAACAAAACAGATTACATTTGAGAGTTTCAAAGGGAACACAAACAACAGTAGCTCAATTTTGGAAATGTTAGAAAATGCCTTTTGTATCCGTATCCCGTTCACACCCACTTAGGTTTCCAATGTTTGCTCCTGCTCCAACTCGTTCTCGTAACCATTTACGCATACGTCTTAGCGGGATAACATCAATTCAAAAATAAAGCCTCTGATTATTTATATAGGTACCTAGGTATTTAAAATGTATGTTTTAGTAACCATGGAGGTAATACGTAACTACTGGAGTGTCATATTTTAATAGAAGAGGTATGGTCACACATTTTTAAACTTCAATTTAAAAAGTCCCAAAAGTTAGAACCGTTATCCAATCTATCAGTCTATATCTTTTACTTAATTCAGTCAATGTCGTGTGGTGTCGGTAAAAAACCGTGGTGTTCTAGTGGTAATTACTCTGGTCTTACAATCCTGGTGTCGTGGGTTTAAATCCCGGTCCCATACCAATGAGTTCTTCAGAATTTATATACGGAATTTCACACCACTGGCTTTTCGGTAAGTAAGTAAGTAAGTTCGTATAGGCCGGGTGGCTAGCCCTGGTGTCAGAGTTTTTAGGCCGCCTGAAGGCCTCTGACATGGCTAAGAAGGAAATCGTGAGACAACCTGCATACGTCCGTAGAAGAAATTCGATGGCGTATGTGAATCCACCAACCTCACTGGTCCAGCGTGGTGGATTTTGCCCAATCACCCTACGTGGGTAGGCCTACGTCCTGCAGTGGGCTATTAAAAAGGCTGGTACAGTACAGTACATGTCAATCCAGTTGTACATAGTACATATTAAATCGTAACTCCCAGAATGTACAGATTAAACGCTAGTTAGTAAGAGCAGGGTTGTTTGTCGTGGATTCTTTCAATTTTCGTGGCCACGGAACTGGAAAGTGTACTTCATAAAACACCTTTGATTTGGCGCGAAAGCAATGTCACAGATATAATAAAGGGCGCGCGATTTATTTTGTTGGCGGTAGACATGATTAGCTTTGGTAGGTAAAAGACTGTTTAAACATGATTCAAAGTTTGTAGAGATCTTCTACTATAACATGGCCCGCTCCTCCTCGTTGTTGTTTTAATGTGAGTAGTCTTTTAATGTGTAAAGAGGAACAAATCTTTGTATTTTTTAGTAGTTGTAGTTGTTTAACGGCCGTATCAGTACGCACACATGCGTGGTGGCACGTACTTTCAAACGTTTTGAATTTTGGATCATGTTATTGTAGAAGTTATCTACCTAGTTCGAAAAGAAATGAAAATAATACTAAAAAATTAGTCGAAAAATTACTATTGGTAATCAGACTTGTAAAAAGCTTCAGGTAATATCTCAGTTATTATTTATTATCGGTTGAAAAAAAAGTTGATCCACATCATAAAGAGAATAGAAAGTATGACTACTTACAAGTGAAAACAATTTAGAACCAAACAGTCTTAGCAAATAATGATTTTACACATATAATGGCAAAACCGTCTGCCTTCCATTGTGTACAATATTCGAATATTACGCTCGAATTGTTTACATTTTTGGTGATTTTTCATAAACGGCTCAGCCGGTTTCTAATTGAAATGAAACCACCTCGGGAGTATGCCCTTTCAAACTAAAAAAGATTTTTTCAATTCGGTTCACAATTGGCGGAATTATCGATGAGCATACACAAAAAAAATACATACAGACAAATATAGAACCTCCTCTCTTTTGGAAATCGGTTAGCAAGAAAAAAAAAGGTTGTCTATAAAGTCGGTTTACTGACGATAGTTGAACGTGACAACGTCTTCCGATTGTGCTTCTTTGTCTCGCTCGTTCCGCGCTCTCGCTTGCACTTCAAGCCTTACATGGAACGCCTCAGAGCGAGGTAACGCCGCATGAGTCATGTTTTTTCGTTTCGTGCGTGCAGCCGGCTCTATATTCGGTTTGACTTTGCTACAAATTCAAACTTTAAACGTCTTTGAGCCAGCCGATTATGAAGTGTTAATAAAGTCGTAACTTTGTTCACCGCCCCCTCACTCTTTACATGGGTGAAAGAGAGGGTAAACGAATAGAACACTGAAGACTAAGTTAAATAAGCACCAAGCAAAGCAAACAGACAATCAGTTACAATTTTAAAGATGGAATTCGAAGTCAAGATGGCGGAGGGAGGGTAATTTGACAAACGCTTTGAAACGACTTCGAATTTCGAATTCACGTTTGAATTCAGAATGTTAATCTTTTGAAGAATTGCCGTTGATTTAGGTAATTTGTAGGCGCTTTTGTAGGTCTAACGAAATTATTTTCTTTAATGGTACTGTAGGTAACTGCTAACATTGGAGTAGGTAAGTACAAATTGTATTTACCTACTTACTGTGTGTTACTGTTAATCGATTGAGTAGTGTTCATTGTTTATTATAACATAGAGTCTAGACTATTTTAGAAAACCATCGTGAAAAGATAATAATACAATGTAGTCTTAGAGCATGTTTTATTATTTTGTAGTCGCACCAACATTTATAATAAAATTCATTGAGGCAAAGGAACTTTTTAGTGCCCAACGTGGTACTAAAGTTAATTTGTATAGGTCATATGGCTAGCCCTCATGTCAGTTTTTGAGCCTCTTGAAGGCCTCAAGCATAACATGGCTCAACGGTTATTACAACCGGGGCCACAATTTGACGTGCGATCCGAGCCAAGTCAGTGCTCAGGCGTAAATGCTACACGCGGTCACCCATCCGAAAGCTGAACATCGCTTAATTTTAATGATTTTTAAGAAAACAAACTACGCTATGAGCGCTGTACGTGGTGGGTATACATACTTACTAATGGTTACGGAACCATAAAACGAATTGCTTGGGTCGGTCCAATAGAAAATGTTATAATAATCTTGATGAGTACAATTAAATCTTACAATACCTACTTATATCCTTTATACTACACCTGCTCGGAAAGTACCTTGATACTTTATCAAATTTACGGTAGAAAGTACGTCATTGCATATCGAACAAATATGCGGGGAGAAAACGCATCTGAGCGGGAGAGAAAAGTATATGAAAATCCATTTCTTACGTGGTTTTTCTTTTTTAATTTTGGGTAAGACTATGCGCTGGTAACCTAAATATCAAAAGCCAAAAAGTTTTTACAGTGAGTTTTTATCTCCAAGTTCGCAAAATGACACTGGCCACTAGCTGTGTGTTGGATGGTGTCAAACAATTTGAAAAAAGAACATGTGAAAATTGCAGACGCCATTGGCGCCATTTTCAAGTGTTACATTAAGCTTCACTAACTGCAACAATTTCAATATAAATTTCAATTAGTAAAGATTTAGTTTTTTATTTTTCTCGTAGGTGTAATGTATAAAGCACTATGTATCACTCGAGAGAAAGTGCGATTCCCGATCTCGGGTGTTTCAAACGACACCCTCGACGGTAATCGGTCACTTTCTCCTCTCGGTGAACAATGTACTATAGTCTAGTTACAGATACCTCAAAAATATTCAAAATATGAAGTAATGGAGTAATTCAAGTATAAATTGCTTACTTCTTTCCATTATTCAAAATAAAGATATCTTTCATCAGCCACCCAACAAATAAATCCAATAAGTCAATCGACACCTCGAGCGCACGTGGCACTATTTACAAAGATATTAACCTTTTCCCATCAACAATGCTCAAGAAAACCAAATATTTATAAAAGCGAGAAATGCCGAAAAGTATCAAGAATAGAAACAGTTACAATTAGAATAAACAATACGATTACAATGTATGTATAGAGTGGTTCGCACCGCACACTTAATAAAATAACAAACATCGAGACCTGTTCAGTGTTAAGTCTGTTCTGTAAATACTTTTTTGATCTCAATCAGTGGGCTTTGTCTATTCAACATTCTGATAGAGCAGATAGACGATAAAACACAATGATCTATCTGTGAACGATTCTCCGAGGATCTGGCGTGAATCATTCGATTACTGTATCATCGATTCGAATGCGAGATTTAGAATCGAGTTCGTTCGGATCTTCAGAAAAATCTCATTGATGTGTGTGAGTCAGTTTTAAGAGCTAGTGAGGAAATTAGGTTGAATATGAAATGTTTTTTAAAAATTATAAACAAAATAATTCGTACCATAGTTTTTTAGTTTACTTACTAAAGACAGACAAGAACATCTGTTAGTTTTGGTTTAGAGTCAAACAACAATGACTACTGTGGCAAAGGCAGTACCTTAATTGTACATACCCGTTGGCAGTACCTTAATTGTACGTACTAAATAACTTTGATGTTGAGTACCCTTTGTTTCTTCATTCTGATATATTTTGTAGTTTCAGATTCAACTTTAACTTCAATTCATTCTTTTTACCCGACTGCCAGGAAGGGTATTATTTTTCGCCCATATCCCGTATTATTTGTAATATTCCCATGTACTCATCTTCCAAAAGGCTCGATGGATTTCAGTAATTCAGTTATCGTTAGATTTTTCTTAAAAACCAAAATGTCTATAGATAGGTATTTAAAAACAAATAACAAAATGTCTTATTTTTGGCGCCAAATTATAGTAGTTCAAACCTTTTTTAACCAAACCTAAAGAGATACCTATTGATTTCTTGCAGTCGATTTTTATAAACTATGTTGTTGACGTTTCACTTGTTACGTGATCTATAATAACAATGGATAAAATATAATACGAAAAATTGTTAAGTTTAATTAAATACCAGCAATTAATAACAAAAACCATAAAGACTTTTAAAGACATCTCAATTTTTTACATCTCATAAAATACTTATGTTCTTGTATTTGATTCCTTTTTGACACTAAAAAATAAAATTTGCTGCTTTCCGAGCGTCATAAACGCCAACAATCTTAATTTGAATCTCAATAAATGTTATTTGTCCGCCATTTTTAAAATGTCTCAAAATGGCTGGTGTCGTTGCAGAGTCGTCCCCTTTCTTCCGTCAAAGATTATAATAACATCTCGGCGTTCTTTATACTTGGAGAACTCTTTTAAAAAGTAAGTTTATTACTAGTCAGATCAGGAATTTCAATACCGCATCCTGCGCGCAGTCTTTGATGTAACGCTACCGGTGTTAACAACTCCATCGTTATAATTTTAAAGTCGAATTTAGAGTAAGTTTCTGATACTTGAGCCGTTTTTCTGCTAGATGCGTATCTGATTTGCATTAAGTGTAAATTGTGATATTTGAATTGGCGGCGAAAATATGATAATGACGAAAATACATACATAATAATAAAGTATTCTGAAAAATATTTTTATTATAACAAACATTTTTGTAGAGAAATGATAGTAACTCAAATCATAGATTTATAGATAACGAAGGACGTTTTATTGTATTATTAAATATTTTCGATTACTGCGAAACATTAAAAATAGTTTCGGCGTGTAGCATTTTTATTTGTCTGTTAGTTGACGACTTAGCTCCAACATCGACAAGAGCTAAGTCCACCGATAAAGTGTACTTTAGACCAGCTTTTAAGACAGTTGAAACGCGCTGGATGCAAGCTGCTTCCAGATGGTTTTAAGTTCTAAAATTCAGCACAAAAGGGAGACCTATGTCCACCTGAAGAAATTTGACAGCTGAAATGTAATAATAGATAGACAGTTTGACAGACAAACTTTATTGATCACATCGTTTACAATAACATTGCGAACAATAAAATGGCTTAAATTAAAACAAGTGCAACAACTGTCGGCCTTATCGCTTAAAGCAATCTCTCCCAAGGAACTTTGGAATGAATCTGATACACGAGGAAGATATAAGATGCTGTGTAGGTACAAAAAATTAAATAAAAATGAAATGAATGATTTGTTAAATGGTGAACGATAATAATACTGCACCTGCACCAAACTATTTTCGATAGATAATAATATTAGGTAAGTATCATGAAATGACTGGCGAACCAAAAAGCACAATCCGGAAATCCTAACATAACCCATTCATTGGGCTATCAGGATATTGGCAATGTTGTATACCTATAGAGCCAACATTTGGATACAAAGGGCATTGAACATCAGTGAACTGAACATAGCGTCGATTGTGATTGTCATTCAGGGGTTAAACCATGAATAGGTATTGAATGATCATATACCTACTATGGTTGGAAAATATATTTTCATATACTCGTAATATATTTTGATCGGAATGGCGTTCTCTTTTTTTTAATATAACTGATTACGAATTGATACGTTACTTACTGTGTTATATTTAGTAACACAAATGAAAACATGAATTGGTTACTTTTTATTGATTTAGTTTTTTTGTCTGTGTAACAAAATTGCCACAACTTTTGTGCGAAACTAGCATTATTCACCCTTAAAAACGCTTTATTTTGAACTATATATAGCCATACTATATTTGAGATATATGTAAATAAAAACGCCAGCTTAGAAAAATCATTGTTACACCTACGCAACGAAACCAAAATACCTAAAACAAAATGTAGGTAAATTTCTCCATTTCCCAGTACGGAAATAATGAAGTGAGTGGGAACTCACTTCATTATTTCCGTTCAGTAGCATCTAATTAATCATCTCCATAATAGAGCTTCCGTTTCTAAAAACATAAAAACTTCTTAAATATAAAATATCAAAGACAAATAACGTCATTATCTCGAAACAGACATCAAAGAAACGTCGATACCGAATACAGGCTATCTCCTTTATAATTCATAATGGGTCTAAAGAAAAAAGAAAAAAAAAAACAAATTAATTTTCCCGATCCCGATCTCCTTTTGTAACATCGAATCTCTTTGATAGCTTTCTTTGAGATTGTTCGTGCATGAGGCGATGGAAATCGGCATATTGAGTAGCGTTGAAGCTGAGGCAGATTATGGTAACTTTTTCAGGTTCGGTGTGTTATTTTGTCTGTCAAATATATTTTGTTGGCCATTTTCACAAAAATATATTTAGTAATTTCAAATATTTCTCATCACTCTTACCTAACAACCTAAGAAGCTGTAAATTGAGTTGCTAAAACCTTAAGATGAAGCTAGAATAAAACGGTTTTTTCAAACATATATTTTCTTCGGAAATCGAAAAAATGACATTCAGCTAAAAATGGCTGAAAAAAAACCGAACTCAGTTTCAGTTTTAAATGATTTTAACTAAGTATACTCATCCATTACATTAGCTCAAACAAAAAAAACGAGAAAAAAAAACTGGTTGCGACTATTATTCAGGATCCAATTAATCTTTGATAAGCTAAGATAGCTTCTTTATCTTATACTTACTCATTCAATAACCGCACTGAATTACAATTCTTTTTTTTTACATTTCATGTTATGTACATTTGGATTTTCATATGTATTATGTTCATTAGTGTTTCACCGATATGTACACGGCTTTACACATTGCTCGCCTCGTGCACGAACAGCCTTACAATAATTTTATGCAAGTGGTCAGCGAATACTGAATAGGATCCCCTTTTAATCTTTAAATTATTTGCCTAAACTCTTGAATGGAGATTTTCTTTGGAAGGTTTTTAAATACAAATTAATGGGAACGATAGAGCCCTATTATGTGCCTAAGTAGATTGATTTCTGAACAAACGGACTTATTTGAATATTGATAAAAGGAATCATACAAGTGCTTCTAAAATTAATTAGGGGTCTGTTTAGAGGTAATTAGGGTTTATGTAAAATACTTAAGAGATGTGTAAAAGAACGCAGTTGATTCGTTTTGTTTGAATTGACATGATTGCTGGGTAAAAAAATCATTATCATAATTAGTCCGTGAGTTAGATTATCAAAAAATATTCCACACGTATTTTTTCTTTTGAGAATCGAACAACAAATGACAAAGATAAACCTTGTCAAAGTTTTTGAGTGGGGGTCGTGAGTTCACCTCTCTTACATACAGAAATCTATACATTTGTATGGCACTTGTGACGTCACGCGGAACTTTGACGGCCTATATCTTCATCAATTTTTGTTTAATTGACAAAATAAAAAATACGTGTCTATTATTTTTAATAGTCTATCTAACGGACTAATTATATTTTTTAAGTTATCCTGCCTATGGTGAGTATTGTTTGGTTTTTATCAACGAGTTGTGAGATCCAGGATAGCATTTTATTATTCGATATCAGAGTTGAGCTCCTGGTACCTTGACGGCTGATATAATTGAAATTGAGTATTCCGGTTGTTTTAACAATCTAGCCATGAGCGAAGTCTTCAGGTGGCTTAAAAAATCCGGTACTAGGCGGGTGATTCTATATGTAATCAAGCACGAAACGCGATCTAACGTGCTCCTTATTTAAAAAAGCAAATGGTTTAGACAAAATTCATTTTTCAAATTACCCTAACCTCAGTTTATAATTTATTTTAACGTAATTTTACATTTATCAAAAATTTCTCCAAACGAAATTCACGGAAATAAAAGAAATACCGCGTTACGTAATGTTTTGTCGATAAAGAATCAGGCTGCAGGGCTAGCCAACCGGATCATACCTATGCTAGTTATATACTTGCTAGTTACTTTTGAAAAATCATCAACATAATAGTAATTTTAAGAACAATAATTTCGTTATTTTTCTGTTTCTGCCTCGCTCTGTAGCTTACGAAGCAATACAGTGTCTTATTATTTACTTCTGTGACCCAACAACTTGAATTAAAATGATCATTTTATATGTTTGTGTGCAGTATAAAATGACTTTGCTATACTCTCTAGTGCAGGTTCAAATCACCTCGCCAACCGCTTTATATCAGCATCCTACGCAACGTTACTAAGAAGTTTCTAAAGAAGGCTTTTCTTCGCATTCACTTCTCACCAATAAAAAGGTTTCAATGTAGATGCATCTGCTTTATTTTATTTTAAAACTTTCGCAATTTGATTAGGTACATTATTATACTACAGGACTAATCGCGCACTGAAAATAATATGAGATAAAAACACACACTTCATCACACACTTCTTCAATACTTAAGGCGAACCAAGTCGTCATTTTCGAATAGATGGGATGAAAATGCTTTTTTCTGCATTCACACCGAGAAAAAGCTTTCAATGTAGTCTTTATTTACCGCAGTGCATCTGCTTTAGTTCTGTTCATGGGAACTATTTTTACCCGCTGTTATTCCGGAGTGAAGAGAAATGCTTCGATTGGCTATCAGCGAGTCCATTCCATGTCCATTACATTGTTTTAGGATTGTTTAAACAACTGTTTAGGCTAGGAGCTTACACCTACTTTGAGAAAGGTTAGACATAATTTGAATCCTACGACTGAACCTAAGCAAGCACAGCGTAGGACGTTCTCCCACAAAGTGGACGGATGACCTCATCAAGACCGCAGGATAGCGTTTGATGCTAGTCCCTGCCAACCGGTCTTATTGAAGATTGATTAGAAGGCATATGTCCAACAGTAGGCGTCTTTTGGTTTAAACGACGACGACTGAACTCAGCGATTGTTTCAGCCGTTTAGCTCTATTAGGAGGCAACGGCCTAAAAACTCTAAGACTAGCTGTTTGGCCCATACGAACTTACTTAAGTACTTAGTCGTACGACAGCGACGTGCTGGACGTACGAGTACCTACCAAAAACACAAAAAAATCATAAAATTCGGTCAAGGAAAAATCGTACGAGCTCTATAACAAGCACTGTGACACAGATTTTATACATTAAATTTATCAACATTAAGAAAAATGGAGTGTGTAAGGAGCCACTGACTCTTGGCCTATAAGGCGTGACGCACACTCAGTCGCTCGCAGACGGACGGCTGCCAATCACTCGGGTTTTGACTAATCATTGTTTTTAGGCCTCTCGAGCTGCATTCAGTGCGCTACATTAAAATCGTTTCATAAAGTGTGCCTGTGTTAAAAGAAACGTGAGTGTGCGGTTTTATGAAGCTTATTATGTAAGATGGCGGTTTGATTGAAGCACATTTTGCTTTACGTAGTTTGACATTAACATGTTGCAGTACCTTTGAATCGGTTACAAATTGTAAGCAAAGACAACCACACAAGTAAGGTCACATATTATCTTTAATCTACTTTGAGTGCCTATACGTAAATTATCGTGTTCTACGGCTTTTGGGGAAAAAATACAAAATCTACGACCTACAGCCGTAACAATCAGCACCGTAGCAGGATCTACGACTTTTGTACATTTGCTACGGTCCTAGGCGTCTAAGTTGTACGGATTTCGTTCGTGAATACACTCTACTCAGGGTTTCTCGTGAGCTCGACATGGTAGGCAGCACTGGTGACATCGCCGACGAGTAATGCTGCAGTGTTTTTAAGGAAAGAGGCCAATTGTTGGCCTCGTTCACCGCCTTAAAAACACGCCTTTTCACCGTACATGCATGGCCGCCTTAAAATATCATTAACAACAATGGTGCGAAATATTTAATGGAATTTAGAAAAAGTCTTAAAACAATTTTTTCCGTCTGTTTGAACTACTTTGTGTTTAGCTTAAAAATTTCTTGTCAGGTATATGTATAGTAATCTAGCTGCTTAACAACAAAAAATGATCTCTCGCAAATAGTTCAGTGTTCTGATTAAATCAATTTCACATCAAAGTTGCCGACCCCAAATATTCTTGTCAACGATGTAATAACTGAAAAAACTCATTTGAAATTCTTTGAAATGTTTATTATTTTTGCCGTGAGCCATGAAACAAGCGTTGTAATTATTATGATTAATTACTAAGATGAAAAGTGGGCATTACGTAAGATAAGACGTGAGATTTTGTTTAGTATTTCTTGGTATTCATAATTAAAGTGGGACATTGTTATTTTAATGTCCGACAAGAAGTGGGGATAGGCTTTTAAAATTGTACGCGTCAATTCTGATGTACAGTTCTCTAAACTAAGTTGGTAAAATAAAATAACGCTAATAAGTAAGCATATTTGAAAGGACTTACCTTTTAATGGCGGACTACGAATTCGTGGGTAAAGCTTTTATAACTATGTAATTACATTTTCTGCAGTAGACAAGTATCTACATAAAAAGACAACTCTAAACATGACTACCTATATTTCAGCACCTTTATTAACATTAACTACTTATTACTTCTATTAGTTATTTGTTTTTATACCAGGCAGTGAAAAATGACGCGTCTGATATGCATGATGACATCTGATTGGCTGGATCTGGATGCAAAGCGCATACAACCATACCTATTAGAAATCTATTGAATAAACAGGGTTATCTAGAACTGGTTTACTAAGCCGAAATCATTATGAACAACTTTTAATTATAGGGCCAACCCGGAATTTAAGAAAAATAAATCAGATGTTTCATTCATTTTGGTCGATGCCGAATTGCAATTTTATACGGAACAGTTTTTTTTTCTCCGATTCCGGGTTGAACCCTTCGTAAAAGTGAATCAAAATAAGTAATAGTCTTAGTTACACCCTTTTAGCTTTATACAGGGCAAGCAGATAACTTTGTAGGTATATCATGGACGTTTTATGGCTGATATGAACTTCATTTCTTCAAACTTTATTTTATGAAGATGGTTATGATGATTTACAAGAAGAATTGTCATAGTCCACTTCGCTGCTGGGCAAATGAGCTTATACTGATTTCACAATTCAAACATTTCCGAGAAAACTCCATACTTATATTATTGATGCGTTTTTGCTGCTAAAAGATAACTCTCAAGAAATAATAATCGCCGCAGAGATTCCCAACAATTTGGGAAGCACAAAGGCATGGACGTCTTGAGAGCGCTCGGCTGCATCCTCGTTACTGCAGGCTTGTTACCCCGCCCTTTGCCAGGGTAAAGTGCGAGACCCACTGCAAGAAAACTATAATCAATGTTGTCAATGCTACGGCAACTGTGTCCTACGGCCTTTGGGTTAAAAAATCAAGATAATCAAGATATACACGGCTAATTGTAATTTGAATGTGTTTTTTTTAATATGACTTTTCATTATAGGTTTATCTGTATACTTAAGTGGTATTTTTGATTTAATGACTATTTCGTTATTATCCATTTTGTCTATTTTGTTAAAATACACACTGAAACATTATTTCAACAGTAACTAGGTTTAGGAAGTTTAACTATAAATTACGTAGTATTTTATTTTATAAGCGTCACGTAGGTACATAATATTTGTGTCACGGGTGGGTCGTAATGAGGTACTCGTACCAAGACAAACCTGACTGGGTTTTTGGGTATTCTTTGTTGTAAACAAGATATTGTAATTTGTGTTGATAAATAAACAAAAAATAAATTTGGCTTGTCTAGTCCTCGCCATAATTCATCATTTAACTCTGCTACTTATTTCGCTTGCAGTGGATTCAGCGCCTAGCGTGAAATCCGAGCAGAATCCGGATAAGCAAGTTGCTTTTGCTTGTTACACCCATCCGGATGGTTAGCCCGAGTCCGCTCGAGTCCAATTACATCCGGCTCAAACCGCTCGGAACCGGTTGCAACTTTTAATTTTTGAATCCTTGCGCAATTCTAGACAGTAAGATGGGTACTTTTTAACTCGGAAAAATTAAAGTATTCTGTTGGAAATCGCGGGTAAACACGCAAGCATTTCTTTGCTGGACTCCTCAAGTAGTGGATATCATCAGCATATTACATTAACTGGCATGGTAATAGTTTAAACATCATGAGGTAAATATATCTACAATTTATACAGTGTCATAGGTATTAAACGCAAGGGCGGGTCTAGTACATCTAGACAAATAACTTTTGTTCTAGGATTTTTTGGAAAATTACAAAAAAAAAACAGTCTCTCCATACAAGAAGTGTGTTAACGCGCGGCAAATGTATGGAGAAGCGATTTTTTTTGCGAATTTTCAAAAGTCGTAGTACAAACGTTGTTTGTCTAGATGTACTGGAGCCGCTCTTAAAAGGTTTTGCGTTCAATATCTAGGACCCTGTATAAACAACTAGCTGACCCGCCAAACGTTGTTTTGGCATAATAATATTAAAAATATCTACAATTAAAAAAATGCGATTATGAAAATGAGTGAATAAATGAGAATTAGGATAGTTTATATCTCAATAAACTATCCTAATTCTCAAGTTGGATGAAACTACACACAGTGTACAAAATTTGGTTAAAATCGGTTCCGTAGTTGAGGAGTTCATTGCGGACAAACAACGTGACACGATTTTTTTATATTTTAATAAAAAAAGATAATTATTGTATGTAACAGTAGATACGTGAAAATAAATATCACACAACCTACATAGGAATATTACAGTCACATTTCACCTAAAATATATTAAAACCAGCGACAACCACTTCGATTTATAACTTAAGAACCTAATCTTTCAACGTTAAAGAAACACTATTTTCTATTTTTACCGCACTTTTTCCCCGGAGATTAAGGCAACCGTCCATTAGCCACAAAAGGACAGGTGTTGAGTGTGCGGTAAGCTTTATTAATCTTTTCTTTTTCACTGAGGTTTCGCACTTTTGTGGAATCACTATTGACGGACAAAGCTCTTATGTACTTATTAATTTTTGATGCGAGTGTGGGGTGGCGCTTAGTTTCTAAGGTTGTGAGTGCGTCATCAAAAGATTATTCGCGAAGGTTTCAGGTGGTAAAAGAAAATGTTGAAGCAATTGATTACTTATATAAATCGTTTATACAAGTTTCGCTTGAAGCATATAAGATACAGTTATGTCATCAGTCGTGCAGTTTATAAAAGATAGTTGATTATTTATCATTTTATTTTTATTACATGTGTGTTGTTTTTGAAGTGAAAGATCTAATGCGACTTCCAACAAGGTTGCGTTAAACGTTTAACGCTACCATGGAGGGGGTATGAAAGCACTGCTGCGTCGAAGTTTTACTTCATCCGCGCGGAAGGACTCCACTTGCATTTTTTCATAGTGCACGAACTTTCAGGGGAGTAGGTATATACTCGTAATTATGAACAACTTTTACTATAGGACTAACCCTGAAATCGTGAAATTATAATCGGTTATTCCATACATTTTAGTTTTTAAATGAAAATCGAAATACTTTCTTTCTTATTTAGAAGAAATTTTCAAACGGCTTTTATCGTTAAAAATTTTAAAATACCTTACAATCTTATCTCAATATAATTTAATAGAATACTTCAATAGCTTATTTCCTTATAATTAACTAAGAAGAGAGCATTAAACTCACAAAGCGTAAGAAATAAAAAGAACGTAAATATAATTATCTAGAATAAACTTCGTATTCATTAAGCCCTGGTACTTGTTCTGAAATCGCTGTAAATATAGGAATGAATGCAAGCCGGAATAATGACGCCACTCCACAGACTCTATCGCCTACAAAAGGTCATCTTGGGAAACTGTAAGGTTTGTGTGGATACGGCATTACATGGTTCACGGCTCATTTATAAAACTACTCATTTTGTAATACGAAAATAATAATCTATTTGACATTTATTATAAGAATATATTTATTTCAGTACCAAAATAAAATTTAACATAACTTGCGCAAATGATACATAAAAATAACTCAAACTTAAATTCAAAATGTTGCCTCTGTAGAGCGGTAGGAAGGTACATTGATTACACATTTTAGTTGGTAATACATATTATTTGACATTTATTATATTATTGTACTTGTACCACGGATATTTAAATAAACCTTAAAGTATTTTTCAACTTATTTCTGTTTGGGCTCAAGACGCTTTAGCACTTTGACGATAACAAAAATTCAGAATCCTAGAACCTACACTACAGCATATAGAAATAGACCAATTGACAACTGGCGTATCAATTGGTCTAAAAATATACCATAGATCTAACAATGATGATAAACATAACATGTACCTACCTACTATTCGCATCGCATAAAAATAAAAAATATGTCTAGAAAGTTAGATAAACGCAAGAGCATTTTTATTTTAAAAACGGCAATGTTTGATATTCTCATATTATTGATTCAAAAGACCAAGCTTAACATAAAAGCTAACACAACACAACCATGTTCCACTCAGCAACATTAAGCAAAAAGCAATAAAAATCGCCCATCAAAGGAATATCCACAATATTCCCGCGCTATTATTTCCACAGAGTAACGGAAAACAAAAATAAACATGAAGTACCTAGGCAGGAATAAAAGAAAAACTGAAGTGGGACGAGCAGCGGGAGGCAAGAGGCATAAGACAAGAGGGGGCAGAAAAAGGGGGGAGGACTTTTAAGAGCCCGCTTCCATGATACGCTGTCCCTTTCAGGACCTTCGTGTATTTAGAAATTAAAAACCGTCGAGTGGCAATTTATAAGTGTATCGCTGATCGCTACATATCGCTATCTCTTTCCCTCTCATAATATATGCTGGTGAAATTGTTCCTTCGTTCGTTAGTTTAAAACAGAACACATAGTGATAATTGTTACATATTTTGGTTAAATTATATTATAAAAAAAATAAGATTGTATTGATAAAGAGGCTGTTCTGTGCGGTTTCGTTGCCTTAAAGAAGCTTAAACAAGTAGATACATAACGTTAAATAAGGTACTAAATAATTCGCACATACCTAGGCTATATACATTTTCGAAAATAAAAGAAAATAGCCATGGCAACTGAAAGAAATCGTATTAAGTGATAATACCTAGTATTACTTAGTATATTATGATATATCGTGGTATTTTTATTCAGTATCTGCTAATAATAAAGAGTTCATCTATCTTTGCAATTTTTTAAGGTACTCACATTTGTACGACTGAAATGGCTGAGCGTCATGTATCACCTTACATATGGCAATTGTGAGGCGCCAACTTCCATACAATATCAATAGGCTGTTATCTACCTCTAAATAGTATCCAATTTAAGTGAATTGTTTCATGTAATCACCACTTCGATAGCTAGGATTATGCGTCTTAGTGACCTAAGTAAAAATATGACTTTTTATAGGCTTAGGCTGCGTTTCCACCAGAGATGTGCGATGGAAATGTGTCGTGCGAGGATGTCTAGCTGTGCTGTGAAAATGTGTGGGTGTTTCCACCAAAGCTGTGCGATGATAATGTGCCTACGAGGATGTGTAGCGGAGCTGTGAAAATGCGCATTAATGTGTGGCGCGAGGATGCGTTGCGAAGCTGTGAAATGTGTCGACGGGGGTGCGGTGTAGTGGGAGCGGAGTAACGCGAACGCCTGCCTGCCGCTCACCGCGCTGCGCTCACGTCTCACTTTGCTGTCGTAAGCGCTTGTAGTCGTACGCATGTCGTACGGTTGCGTGGCATAATGGACGAAAAATTAATTGATGCCGTTCAAAAGTTTCCGTGTTTGTGGAACACTTCTTTCCCATTTTACAAATGTAATGAAACTAAGGACGCTGCGTGGGAGGAAATAGTCAAAGAAATACAATATAAAGATGGTAAGTAATAATCATGTATTAAAATCAGGTATATTAAAATACAAGTTACAATATTTGGGTATTTATTGTGTGCGATGAATTCGTGACGAAATACGAGTATCTTGCCATGACACTTTTCCTTGATTATTGAAATAAGAGCAGTATTTCTCTCTTACATCATAACTATCACTTGACACGACGACGGAAATGCTAGGAACCGATACAAGAGTACTTGTATTTGTGTTATCAATGCAATCCAAATAATTACTTTGTCTTTCAATTAAAAAATTATGCATTACACATGTGGCTTTTACGATTTTGTCAACCGTTTCCACTCTGCATTCAAAGTCTTTACGATACACATACCACTTTCGTGCCAATACACCGAATGTAGCTTCTACAATGCGACGTGCCCTCGAAAGTCTATAGTTAAATATACGTTTCTGTTGGTCTAACTGGTCCCGCGGATATGGGCGCATGAAATTTTCCATCAAAGGAAAAGCCTCATCTCCAATGAATACAAATGGTACTGGTTCACCTCCTTCATATAATGGTTCAGGTTCTGGAAGATTCAATCTTTTTTCTTTCAAATATTTTCCAAAAACACTATCATCAAATATTCCAGCATCACTAAATCTTCCCATGGATCCCACATCAACCATTATAATCTTTCTCCTAGCGTCAGCTAAGCACATAAGCACTATAGAAAATCTTTGTTTGTAATTAAAAAAAGAGGACCCAGTGTTTGCAGGACACATTATATAAACATGTTTACCGTCTAGAGCCCCCAAACAATTTTTAAACTGCCATAGCTCTTGAAAATCGTTTGCTATTCGCTTCCAGTCGTCTTTGGTAGGTTTTGGAATAACAAGAGGTTGTAAAACAAGCCAAAGAGCATTACAAACTTCTGCCACAATTCTCGACACACTTGCTACTCCAATCCTAAAATTTTCTGCCAATCGTGTGAACGACGAGCCCGTGGATAAATACCTGCAAAAAAAGGAATGTTTATAATAATAGTAAGAAAAATAATTAACAAATAAAAAAGTACTCTTTACCTGTTACTGATTTTTTGCGATCTGTAAGACAACATGCTTGGTATAAAAATGTTATATTCCTAATCATAATTTTCTATTATTTCAGTGAAAAGCGCTAAGTATCGTTGGAAACAACTACGGGATAGCCATCGGGACGCGCTAAAGAGGCAGAAATCTAAAAAAAGCGGACAGGCTACAACCAAAACACGTGAATGGAAATACCAAAAATTGATGGAATTTCTTTTACCGTACATGGCCAACAGAGATAGAGAGTCAAGTTATAAAGAGGATATTTCGTCACCAAATAATGAAAATGACTCTTCGCAAAGCACTCAATATTCATTAAACCAAGATGACTCTTCGCAGAGCACTCAATATTCATTAAACCAAGATGACTCTTCGCAGAGCACTGAACATACACCAAATCAAGCTGACAATCCCAACAATCTTTACGAAATAGCCTCAACTTCAGGCATTTCAACAGATTCGGTCACCCCGTCATCATCAAAGAAGAAAAAAGGCGATGAATTATCAATTTTAATACAAAAACATATGAAAAATCAAGAAGTTTTTCGAAAAGAAAGGCAAGAATTAAGAGAACTTTTAAAACCAACGGACTGCGATGATACTGATCATTTTTTTCTTTCAATGGCGAAAACATTTAAAAAATTACCAGATTACATGCAAGTTCCTTTAAAAAGGAAACTTTTTAATATGATTAGCGAAGCCGAAGAATCTTACGTGCTGACGTGGTATAATCAAAATATTGGTTATTCTTCAAGCTCTGGTAGCAGTATAGCAGTAGGTAGTAATATAGCAGGCCAGATGGATTTGCCGCCTCAGCTGGATCCTGAACAACTTGGTTATTCTTCAAGCTCTGGTAGCAGTATAGCAGTAGGTAGTAATATAGCAGGCCAGATGGATTTGCCGCCTCAGCTGGATCCTGAACAACTTGGTTATTCTTCAAGCTCTGGTAGAAATACAAATAAAACAGTGGGCCAGATGGATTCATCTTTCCAACTGGAAGCTGTACAACCAGCATCTCCGGGAACACAACATTCAGACCTACAAACGCCAAATACTTCAAACAAAGTAGGAACAGAGCCTAATTTGCCATGAAAAAGAGGAACTTGTTGTCTACTTATTTTGCAGATTATGATTACTTTTCAATTAATATGTTTAATAAAGACAAAATTGATTCAAACTATTTTACTTACTTTAAACATACCGCCAATTTTTCCTTGGTGCTGATGCATTCTCTGTAGTGAGTGTCTTCTTTCTTGATAATGTTCTCAATCAAATTGTGTAACTCATAAAAGTTACTTCTAGATACTCGATAAGAATTTTCGAATATTTCATCATCAGCCGTATGAAAAAAGGTAAAGAATTCTCCATGTAATCGATGATATTTAATATGGTTACGTATCCAAAACCTGTGTGTTCTTGTATTGCTCAAAATTATAGAACTAATAAACTCCGTATCTTCTGCTTCCATTTCTTCATCACAAATTGTTAAATATAAAAGTATTTTCTTTTTCCAATTATCCATATTATTATCTATTTTGCGCACTTCTACTTCCAACAAACTCCGTCTATGGACTGGCTGGTACAGTATGCGCAAACCTCGCAACACATCTTTCTCAACACACATTCCTCGCACACTTCCCTCGTACACATCCCTCGCACACATCCCTCGCACACATCCCTCGCACACATCCCGCGCTTGTTTTGTATGCGCAAAAATCTAGCTCCGCTGAGCCGTTTCCACCAGAGCTGTGCTGACCGAGGCAAGGTAAATGAAGCGATCCTATTGGTTCTTTACAAACACATCCCTCGCTATGCATCCTCGCACATCTCTGGTGGAAACGCAGCCTTATAAGCCTATAAAAAGTCATATTTTTACGCAAAGCTTGGCTGACAAGAACACCTACAAACTAAAAACTTTTATAAATAAGAATAAGACGTACGAGCGTGCAATATATTTCTTACTCAAGCGATTGACACCAAAAACATAACATTTCGTTACAATTTGGGGGTGAAAAGAGTTTTCTCCTGGAATGTACCGACTGTAAATGACTACATTTTTAAAATTCTGTCTCCGATATTCGCAATATTAAGTAATTAAGGTTAAATAAGCTTTTTTAGATACGAATATTCTTGTAATGTAATGATTACAACTAAGATTCTGTCTCCGATATCTTTTAAAAATGTTTTCTTACTGATTACACTGTCTGGTACCTACGATTGTATAAAGTTATGCCACACCCTATCAAACAGGGTATAGGTACATGTAAAAAAATAGAATTAGTTTCTATGTACATGTGTTTTGCATAAATAAATAACTATAACTGTAAGTTTTATCAAAAATGTACCGCGAATTTTCTCGAAAACGTGAAAACAGTGGTCGATTCACGATCCTCTTAAGGGGTCGACTAGGGGTTCGGGCGGTTTACCCTGTTTCGGTCCCTCGCGTCCGTCGGCCGGTCTCAGGTTGGGGCCTCTTTTGTCTAAGTTCGTTTCATTTTCCGCTCACATAACTATGGCCGGTTATTTTCCGAGTTCAACATTTGGGTGTTTGTTTTTATTTGGGGGCGGACGCATCTTTAATTCGGTTATGTCGGGTTTTGGAGCTTTGCGCGCTGTTTTTGGGTCATTTATGCTTTGTGGATATGTACTATTGAATGCTAGGTGTGCGAATCACTTTGACATAATAAAGCTCAAACTTCACCAAAGTAGAGCGTAGATTGGTAGAGTTGCACAGAACATAATATATTTGCTATATTTGCCGAGGAAAAAACAAACACAGCTCTGTTCTGCTTATGATTGTGTTTTGTATTTTGCTAAGTGAATATTGTATTTGTGGTGTGAATTCACGCACTGAACCAATCAGCTCAGTTCAGCCCAGCTCAGCATTGATGGAGTCTTCCACTTAAGTGGAAAGTTCCATCAAACCACTGGATAAATACCATATTTGCTTACAGAGTAACAAAACATAGTCGTGCCGGAGCGGGCCTGTGTTTCGTTCTTCGCTATGTAGTAATATAGGCATTAGAAAATTATGAAAAAGCATATTACACTAATCAGTTATCCCCGTTAATGGATTAAAAAAAAATTAAAAAGCAATCAAGCTATTTAAAAGCAAAGATATTTTAATAGCAATTTTGAAAAAGCGGGTAGGCACCCCGCGAGCCCACATGGGCTCCTGCATATTGTTTTGCTGTAAAATTATTTTTCGTTTACTTTGTGGCGTTTTCTGAACGGGAGAGAGAAGAACTAAATCGGGAGCTCCTGATCCGGTTGCCCAGTGATCGTGTTATCTCTCATCCTTCCAAAGAGGAAAACTCGCCAAGAAGACAAATTTGGATCGGCTTGTCATCGCGCGTCTGCCTTTGTGAGCAAGTAAATTTGAACGAGAAATATAGCAGACAAAGCGATAAAGACAAAGTCAGTGCCGTCAAGTGATAAATATACAGTGAAGGGGCAGTAAATCTTAAGGGATTATTGAAATCTTCCCTAAAACAATCGACCAATTCAAGTTTCTTCAAATAGCGCCATCTATTAGAAAAACTTCATACTACGTCGACGCTATCTCGTGTCAATTAGTTAATCGACACCCAGCCAGGATCTTCGCTAAATCTCGAACCTCACACAAACTCATTGGGCAAAAGGATAAATTCGCAGTAGCACTGGTAGATGGCGTAACTATTTTCAAGAAGCCTTGTCGTTTCTCTGATATGAAGTGGAATTTCATCGCATGTCTACTGGTGGCCAGCAGTAAAACGTCAACGAATATAATTTCTTTTAATAACAAGGTGCTTAACAGTTTTAGACAATATTACAAATTATTAATTTATTTTAAATATTGCAATATTTATATTTCAATTATTTGATCATTTATTTAATATCAATCATTCGGACTAGTGTACATGTATATAAGTACATGTATATTTATGTATTTATAAGGATACCTATCTCATATGAGAGGATTTTTTTTTTGACTTGATATTTGAGTTGTAACAGTATATAATCTAAGGTTTTTATTTCTTTGCTTAATTTGTAGTGAATTTGTATTTGTTATTTTAAATTTTTCACTCATGTTTGTTTTGTTATTGTTTTTTAAATTTATAATTTAATTTTTCCGGTTTTTTTTAATGTTTTGGAGCACATTGTTGTTTTCTGTGAGTTGAAATAATTTAATATATTCTGACTTTGTTTTAATATTTTTTTGGTTACAAATCGTTAATAGTAGGTCTCTGGGTAGGTTTATTTTATATAATTGCGACAGTAATTTTATCGTTTTTTTTTTTTAACATAAACATAATTAAGGATGAGTTCTCTTTCCGTGCCTATAACTTGTCCCCACTGCCCTGGGTCGTCTCGGTCCTTCAGCGCCCATGGTCTTAGAGTCCATATTGGTCGCATGCACAAAGGGGCGCTCCTGCCTGCGGTAACGTCACCGGTGGGTCCCACTTTGGATTCACATACAGTACTGCCTTCGGTTTCGCAAATGGCCAGTAATGGGCTTACTTCACGGTCTCAGGCCTGCTCCTTGGACGTCGTGGCCACTTTAAAAATGTCGACACCAGTTCTAAGGCATATTCCTAAGGGTGCAAGAGGCCAAGCAGCAGGTAGGCTGTGTGAAATTATCGACAGGTGTGTTGAGTGCAATGGCGTGGAGGACTGGTGTTCGTTATTTACCTTTGCTTTCAGTGCGCTTAAGGTACCATCAAAAGAATTACCTGGTAACATGACAGCGAAGGTGAAAGCGAACATTGAGTCCTCCGGTACCTGTCATCTCTGCGATGACAGTGGATGTGCCGGCCGAGTCTCTGGGTCTCGTTCGAGTCGGTCAGTTATCGAGTCAAAAGTGTTTGACGGCGATCTGAGGGGGGCTGCCCGTCTGCTGGCGTCAGATGATTCTTTCGCACAACAGAATCCCGAAACACTGGCTGCTATGAAGGCGAAACATCCGCGTCCGTCGAGGCCGCTTAACTTCCCGCCGGCGCCGGATGCCTCTATTGATTCAGCGTCTTCGACTGTGGATGAGGTGGCGCTGGCGCTTAATTCTTTTTATAGTGGCTCGGCTGCAGGCCTGGATGGGATTCGCCCTGGTCACCTGAAAGAACTGACATCATGTTCGGCGGGTGACAACGGGCCACGTTTGTTGGCGTCTTTAACAAGGCTATCCAATTTTTTACTCGATGGCAAACTTAATGCGGATATATGTCCATACCTATATGGAGCGTCACTTTGTGCATTAAGGAAAAAGGATGGGGGGGTTAGACCTATTGCCATTGGTAGTGTTTTTCGGAGGTTGGTTGCTAAATTGGCTTGTCGCGCTGTCAAGGAAGAAATGGCCGAATATCTTAGGCCGCATCAGTTGGGTTTCGGAACGCAGTTGGGATGTGAAGCTGCTATTCATGCCACTCGAGCGTTCGTGCAGGATGCAGAAAACCGTGGCTGTGTCGTGCTTAAATTGGATATTGCCAACGCTTTCAACACATTAGAGAGGGATGTTCTGTTGAGTGAGGTTAGGGACCGTGTTCCTTCGCTCTATCCTTTTTTGCGTCAGGTTTATGAGGCTACCTCAAACCTTTTCTTCAATGATGAGCTCATTCTTTCACAAGTTGGTGCGCAACAAGGGGATCCGCTTGGACCGTTGGTATTTAGTTTGGGTATCCACAAGGTTATTGCGGACGTCAAGTCTTCCTTAAACTTGTGGTACCTGGATGACGGTACTATTGGAGGGAAGCCAGAACAAGTATACCAAGATCTACAGGCTCTCATTCCCCGCCTTAGAGAGTTGGGCTTGGAGGTAAATCCCTCTAAATGTGAATTCTTTCCTTGTGGCGCCGAAGCTTGTTCTCACTTCGAACGTTTTAGTTCCCTTCTTCCTGGCCTCAAGAAACTTTCGCCCAGTTCGTTCTTCCTTTTAGGTTCCCCAATTTTTCAGGACTCGTTACCTGAGGCCATTCTGTCGCAAAAGCAACTTCTCTTGACCATCAAAGAACGTATTCAGGGTCTTTCAGCTCACGTTGCGTTGGTATTGTTGCGTACATGTTTCGCCATCCCTAAGGTTACTTACCTGCTCAGAACGGCACCTACTTGGCTTTGTCCCAATGAAGTTACAAGTTTTGACGAGGCGTTGAAGGGGTCTGTCGAGTCGATACTCAACGTCGCGCTTAGTGACTCGCAGTGGACACAGGCGGCATTGCCAATACGGTTTGGGGGCCTTGGAGTGAGACGCATGAGTGATCTTGGGTTACCGGCTTTTTTGGCCTCGGCTCATGGGGTTGCGAATCTTGTCACTGACATTCTGAATTACGAAGGTGTCGGGGTGAGCATACCTTTTGTGGCCGAGGCTAAGACTGTCTGGGCTGATTTAAACTCGGGTGCTGTGTGCCCTGTATCTCCTCATATTCAGAGGGCTTGGGATGATGTCGGAGCTAAGCAAATTCACGAGCGGTTGCTGAGCGTTGCTGCGGGGGTTGATCTGGCTAGACTGAAGGCTGTGTCGCAGACAGAATCTGGGGCATGGTTGCACGCGCTTCCCTCACCTCATATGGGTACTCTGTTAGACAACGACTCTTTGCGTGTGGCGGTGGCCCTTCGCCTGGGCTGCAAGGTGTGTGAACCTCATAGATGCACCTGCGGTTCCATGGTGGAGGCCGATGGCCATCACGCGTTGAGTTGTCGTCGGTGCACAGGGAGGTTTCCTCGTCACCATGCCCTTAACGACATAGTCCGAAGGGCTTTCGTGTCTGCGAATATTCCCTGCGTCTTGGAGCCGCCAGGCCTGAGTAGGTCGGATGGCAAGAGGCCGGATGGACTGACTTTGGTGCCTTGGAAGAACGGGAAGTGTCTGGTGTGGGATGCCACGTGCGTCAGCACTGTTGCTGCCTGTCACCTTAGTCGCTCCATCCAGTCTCCTGCGGCGGCTGCGGAGGATGCCGCTGCTAGAAAACGGCAGAAATATGCAGCTTTGGAGGCGCAATATTACTTTGTGCCCGTCGCCGTTGAGACTTTGGGTTCTTGGGGGACCGAGGGCAAGAAGCTGATTCGTGAGATTGGGCAACGGATCAGAGAACGAAACGGTGACCCCCGCTCCGGTTGTTTTTTGGTGCAGAGGTTGGCCGTTGCCATTCAGCGCGGTAATGCAGCTAGTGTGATGGGGACCTTTGCGCCGGGGACAACCAGGGGCGGGCTTTTCGACTAATTTATTTATAAGCTAGTTTTAAGTTGACATTTGTGAAATTTACTTATTTTTTTTTTTTAATAGAATATTAATACATTTAATCAGTCAATAAAAAACAGACAAAGGAAAAACAACGCTATCATCAATATCAAAGAAAACATAACTCCACAACCTTGTTATGAAAATATAAAATAATGCCACCTCCTGAATCAAACGAAAGCAGCCGCTCCAAAGCGGATGTCTAAAAACTGCTTTGTTATTAGTTTCATTATAATAAAAAGTAGTTAAAGAAGCAGCCGCCCTTCAGATGTGGCGGTAAAAGCTTAATTTCATGATTTACTGCCAGACCTGGGGTCTTATTGTGTAAGCGCTTTGACGTTCGGCTTCGCTTTTCCTCCCACTAGCTCACGTGGCGTGAGTAACTGGCGCGAGCAAGAGAAAAAGCGAAGCCGAATGTCAGAGTGCTTACACAATATGGCCCCTGTTCAAGGTGGAGGGGTTTAGACTTTCCTCTATTGCGCTTTGGTAAATAAACTAATTTTAGATTATTATGAGGCAGGTGAGATTTAGTTACATACTAATTTATTTATTAGACTTATTTTTTACTAACAATTAGGTAGATTGAGATTTACTGTGTAGTTCAGCAAATATGCTCTCAAAGAAAAATATTTTTTTCAGTCAATTCTACAATAAAAAAAAATTCCAGATAATGAATTTCACACTTTAAGTATTGAGCATACCCAACATCAATACCGGCGTGCACAGTATAGTACCTAATTATATCCCATGAACAACATTTAATTCCAACATCCAACTCAATACTCACGGTCTTTTCCATACAAAACAATGCTCCTTTCAATGCGCAACAAAACCGCATACATCAAATGAAAATGCATTCGCAAAACGCATTATCAGCGTTAGATACGATCAGCGGATCAAAATCTACAACTCATGGCAGGTTAATGCAACTTGCTCACTTACGGTTATTCGCGCGCGTTTGAACGCGGTCTTTCCCGCAGGATTCTGCCCTTCCAGCCAGACGAAGATAAATGTTTTATGGTGCAATGTGGTTTCAAATTACCAATAAGTACCTAATACGTATCTTATCTATCTTATTTTTCTGTATCACTATCGAAATAAGGTTATATACAGTTCGGTTTTACGTAAATTACATTATTTTTATTTATATCATGTGCTACGTGTCTTCCAAATACGATATAGGCATCTATCCAATAATTATAATGTGTATTCAAAGGCGTTTTAGATAATTAAAATAAATATGTCATTTGAAATAGTTAAAATTACTTTTATGTCGACAGTATTGCAAATGATTATAGTTTCAAAATATGAGGCTGTTAAGTAAGTTGGTATCATATCATGAACGCCACTAAGCTTTCGATAAATTGCATGATATCTTTTATAGTACAGAAAACGCAAATAATGCAATTCATTTTTTCTTTAAAAAATATTTAGCTTTTTGTCTTTTTTTGTAGTATTTTTATCTGCAAGAACGCGCGAAAGACCGACTGCGTATAGCAAGACGATATGTACACAATAAAATGCGCTCAGCAAGGAGCCCCGTGGGGAAAGCCGCGTGTTAGTGTTGTGTGCATCAGATGAAAGACTCGGACACTTTAATTGGCGGTTGTCATAATGTTTGATCTGGTTGGGTGAACATTTTCAACATTCAAATATATTTTAGTTTTTTTTTCCGTTTAATTGGCGCCGTGGAATTACACAAATGCGAATGTGGGATATTCGCGTTTGCAATTCGCGCGTTTAAGAAGTTCTTAAAAGAAAATGTTACGGTAAGGATTTGTAATGATGATACATAATAATAAGTAGCTAATAACCACGGCAGAGCCATGTCAGATTTTAAGTGCAAAGTTAAATTTTACCCTATAGATTACCTATTTGTTTTTTTTTTTTACAATTTTTTTTAACTAGTCACACGACCAATCACGGGTTGAAAGGTATTTTATAAAATAAAAAAACAATAGTAGTTGGTTAAATTTGCTTGGAATATTGCTATTATCACAGACCTATCCCGAAAATAGGCGTGGTTTTCTTGTGGTAACACCCGCCTTACCAAAACTAAGCAAATCGTGAGGTCAATTCAAATTCCGGTTCCGTACCAATATTGTTAGTAACTTTTGTATGACATTTACTGCCATTCGCTGTTCGGTGAAGAAAAACATCCAGAATCAACCTGCATACGTGCTTAGAAGAATTTCGATGGCGTGTTTAAACACCAACTCAACTAGCACTTACACCAGCGAGCATAAAGAATATAGCCCAACTTCATTTAGCCTCATCAAAAAAATGCTAAGTAGATGTTCAGCCTTTGTATCATCATCGGCAAATCGGGTAGGTATATTCAGCAATGGTTATAAAAAAAAAAAAACATTACATTACAGTACAAAACTTTAAAAAACATTATTATTATACTGAGTAACCCTTTTGCCGATAATGATACTGATTTGAAACAACAAAGAGCTAGGTCACGGCCTAATCATGCAACCGATCTGAAGCCAGTCATGATTGCAACTCGGGAATAATTAATTTGCAACGTTATTGTACAATCTGTTGTCGGTATTAAAATGCATTTAGACAGGGAATGAATGGAGCTGCTATAAAATTTATGAATGTTTTTTCAACTAGTTTATTTCTGGCTTAAATGCAATAAACGTAAAGGGTAAACGTGAAATGTTTATTAAATCATCTAGTTGATTTATTTTTATGTGAATTATAAAATAAGCATTGGCGTGTTATAGGCACTTTTTACGAGCCGGTTTCATTGGACAATTGCATGTTTAGAGTTTTTTTTATCTGGAAAATAGCATAGGCTATTAATGAATAAAATTTACTACCACAAAACTGGCATCTCGATCATCTCTCATACTTTTCCCTAAAAAATAACTACGAATACTTCCATAAAGATACTGAATGATGAGAAATCCGAGTGTTTTTCCAGTGTTTTTATTTAAAAAAAAAGTGGTATCTAACGAATAATTATGTTCATTTAACTTCGTCAAATGTAAAATTTATTACATTACGAAGTTAAATTAATATAATTATTCGTTAATTAAGTATCACTAATAATTATAATGCTGTTAATTTTACATCAAACAAACAAAGTAAAATTAGCACCATCAACGCGTCCATAGCTTTTATATTCCGTACAGTGCATTAACGATTCATTTTGATATGTCATCGCTTGCACGGAACCCTTTGAGTCTTCCCTCTGCGACGCCCTTGTTCGACCCCTTTTTATATTGCATTATCTTTCAACAGATAAATGTATGGTGTTTTGTCTGTCATACAGGTATCATGCTATTCTTACCTAGGTCTAAACCGATGTGACAAGAAATAATTGTTTTTCGCCAAAATGGCAAAACCGCCTTCCATTGTGTACAAAATTCGAATATATCGCTCGAATTGTTTACATTTTCGTTGATTTTTTTAAACGGCTCAGCCAATTTCTGTAAAATTTAAATGGGACCACTTCGGGAGTATAACCTTTTGAACTAAAAAAAATTTTTTCGATTCGGTTCATAATTGGCGAAATTATCGATGAACATACACAAAAAAAATACATACACACGAACATTGAACCTCCTCCTTTTTGGAAGTCGGTTAAAAATCAGGCTTCATCATGATCCAATTGAACCAAAAACTGCTTTTGTTTTTTCAGGATTTACCAATTTGCTAAATTTATTTTTGACACGGTTTGCTTTCAGTATGGTTTTCCATTTAAAGTTATAATTCTGCACGTCTGAAACAAAAAAATATAATTTAAAAGCATTGTTTTGCCTGTTACTATCAGACCCATACTTAATTAAAAAGCAAAAAAACCATCTGCCTGTTAAACCCTAAAACACTAATGTCTGTTCTTTATCGTTAAGTGCTAACGACATCTGATTCTTTTTAGCGGACCCATTATCGTTTATTAGATTAGATTGTATCTCTTCTGATGGTGTACAATTTTTATTGTGTTAATCTCCTTTGAAACTTTCGTATGTGAGTGAAGCTTTTGTACTGGCATATTCGGAACACTTGTCAACGTTGGTGGCATTATGCTATTAGATAATCAGTACGATAACAGACTCAGTTGGTGACCAGATTTAGAGGATGTAGAGCGAAGAGAATTAGGCTTCTGGGTGTTCTTTTTAATTAATAAGTATTTGAACTGGAATTTTTGAAATGAGATGAGTAATGCACGTCATTATTTATCTTCAGATCTTGCGTTAACACACATTTTTGCATGAAAAGTGTATCATCTATCTCAAAAACCAGTCCCTGATCGAGACCATGACTAGACCAGAATAATTCGTCTAGAAGCGAACACGCGTCAGTGACAGTAAATATTATGATTTCACCCCAGATCTTGCATCTCTTACGTCAATGTGACGTCTGTTTCATTACACATCTCCATTCTATCTAATCTCTTTATCGATCTTAAGGTTTCCACCAGAAGAATCAAAATCCTTCATTCAGTCCCGAAAAAAACTTTGCACTATTTTGACTGCGGCGCCAGCTTTATAAATTAGATCGTGGTATGTCCGGTGGACATCTCTGATCTCTTTGTCCAGATTAACTTCTTTAATGATATTGATACATGTTGTCACATAATCTGTTAGATCATTTCAATCATCAGGTATTTGTTTCACGTCATCATCCACAATAGCTGCGTGTGTTTCATTTATTCTCGGAACAGATTAATTTGCGGAGCAAAAGATTTGTGTTAGATTAGTACTCGGTGTGTTTAAATCTGTATCCACAAAATTATTAATAGAAAGTGCTATTTTTGCAACGGCCAAGGACGAGTCACAGATGGTGTGCGTTGCTCCTAAATAATATTATTCGGCCATTATTACGGACGAATACATCTGGAGCCAAATCACGCCCAACTGTTTAAATTGGCACAGCTACCATTGTCTCAATCACCGTAATGATGCCGTTTCATCTTCCTTGTACGTCTCCACTTGATATTTACAAGATTGCTCACCTGCGTTAACTGAACAATAAATTGTTCCATCACACCTGATACCCTCTATCAAAAATCACATTTTTATATCATCTCCAACATTAATAACCCTATCAAAATGCGGTCGGAACGCCAAAACGACGGTCCGCTGTAAAATATAAGCGCCAATTGCTAGGACATCTCCGCAAAGCTATTAAATAAAAGTCTTTTTACATTAGATAAATCGCGCACGATATTCGGGAGCATCTGTCCCATGCCGATTACGCCCATACATTATGCTCAGTTTGTTGTTTTTAATAAAAAGTTTAATCCGTTCGGTTATGACGGCAATTTGTCAGACCGATGGAAAAACTTGGTCGATTACCGGTCGGGACGTATCGGCAAAGGGACCTATTGCCGCCGTTTGCGTTTGCGGCTTTTTTACGCTCGATTATGTCACGTTTATTTATGCGTTCGCTTTTGTCTTCCATTAGCGCTCTTCCTTTTTTATCGGAGGCAGTGATTCACTTAAATGTATCGTTGCTGTCGGGCTTGTGTGGCAAACTTTTTAAGACCGCGATTTCAATTTGGTGTCCGGATATTGTCATCAACGAGTTGTTTTCATTTCATCACCTTATAACGTCTTACTCTGTACACCCATTAACAATTCAATGCGATCTTAATGAAGAGCCGATAAAATGTATATTGTGTTATTCGTCACGAAACCCTAGCAATTAATTTTAGTCCTTTTTTTCTGTATTTGCTTTATGGCCGTGGAGATTTACGGACCGTCGTGCCGGTTGATTTGTGCACACATTTAAATGTATTCTTTGTCGTAGATGGTGCTTAAGTGTGCAATATATTGGGAGGAACAAATTTTGCGTCGAGTGAGTCCTCATTAAGAGTGCCAAAGTTTCAACGGCTTAAGAACTGGTTTATTATTGGAGCGGGTTTTGGAGGAAACGAATATTTTAAACTCATTCTTTTAACTTTTTTGAGTATTTCGTTTGAAGTGGTTTTTGTGATTACAATATGAGTTGCGAAGATTTCTTTCGCTTTCAGCTTCAGTAATGCGTTTAGAATATAAGTCTTCTTACATTCATAACCATCAAATAAATGATTAATTAGGGTAGTTTCGATATCTAAAACATATAGAAATATTTTACTGATCAAAAAACTAAGCTGAATACAATTACATTACGCAAATATTGTTCATCTCCAAGACGTCACATTTATATCCTCTTTTCTTGTTTCAGAGTATAGGCAACGTGCAAGCAGAGTTAGAGCTTCAAAGACTGCAACAAGAGCAACTGAGACGGCAAGAGCTGGTGCGACGAGGACAACATGGCTTGTATCCCGGGCCACCGCTGGGGCTGCTACCGCTGTTAGAGCAGATGAGACCTCAGCCCCAAGCACCTCCCAATGTAAGTTGTAGCTTCAAAGACAGAATAAATTACAGCTGGTAATCCTGATCCCCTAGTACTTCGGCACTTTTTGACTGAGTAAACGTCATGAGCGAAGCGTCTTAGTTTCGACTCAACAATTTAGCTATCATCTGTTCATGTTAATTATCCTCTATGGATCAAATTTTTCAGCGAATCTGAAACTTTTTTGTCGTCGGCGATTTTAACCGCTGAGATTACCAGTTGAAAAACTAAAAAAAAAAATTTACCCAAGTCGTGAAAATAATACATAAATTACTATCTATTTTCAGTATGCAGTTATTATCTTTTAAAAAGTAGCAGAATATAGTGATATTTTTAAAGCAAAATATTCGCAAAAATAGTCGCGACCCTAGTTCTCAGCGCTTATGGAACGGACTATAGTGTGATAGATAAAAGCACAGCTGTTATTACGAAATAAGAATTTCTAGTCAAAACAAATCAAAATACGAGTAAAATTGATGTCTTTATGGACATCCGGACGTTGTAATCACAACATAATCGATGTATTATTCCGGCGTTTGCGCAATCGATCTAATATTAATTTTAATTTTGATCTAGTTAAAAGTGAAAACCAAGTTCTGTCTGTTCATTTACCTACACATTGGTTTGGAGATATCTAAAGCAAGTTATCAAGATAGGACAGCTCAGAAAATAAGAATACTATTCAGAGTTCTAAACATTTTACTTTAAATACTTAATTGTACTAATTTTATTTTATTTTTCATTAAAATTGATAAACTTATACAATTTTATAATCAACCCTATCCACCTTTCATGGGTAGGCCTACGTCCTGCAGTAGACTATTATAAAGGTTGATACAGATCCAATTTTATATAGTAGATAGGTATAAACTGCAATCGGCAAGGGCACATAAGTAGGTATGTACTTAGTTTATTTCCGATAAACATATTTTGCGTCCGATGGTATAAAAAGTTTTAAAATTGACACCTCGTACCTACTGGCAAGCGCAGCGTAGGATGTCTGTCCATAAGGTCATTAGAAACATCCTGGAGGCAAGCCGCTTGCAACCAGTCATAAGTATTTTAAATCAATAAGGGAGGCTTTTAAGGGAGGCTTAGTTGTCTAGCGACGAACGTCTTATTGCTGATGGATATAAACACTAACTGGAATTTGTACGGATTCTGAAAGTGATTCCCTACTTAAAATGGTCATTATCGTTAAAACGATCGTGAATCGTCGATAGATTTTGTGTTCGTCCTCGCGTTAAAGTCGCAGGCAGTAACTAGTATTCAACATAAACATTGGCCAATATCCTGTCCGATGCCATAATTGACATTGTGTTTATGTCGGTCTACGGACGCGTGGGGCAATACGTTGACTATAAAATTGGCCTTTGATATAGCATTGCGTGTTTAGTGAACTTGGAAGCTCTGCGAATCTGAATGACTTGCCCTGGAGAATTCACCTTTGAAGTATTTAGACGCACGTCGTAACTGTCTGGTTCGGATAATTGAGTGACTATCCTGATGTTCAAATGACTATACTATCAAGATTATGTAAACAGGCACATGGTAATAATATTAAATGCTAGTGCATAATAGGTACTTATAATTGTTTGGCTGCTATTTTTTAAATATATCTTTTACTAGCAACCCGCCCCGGTTTCGCACAGTTGTGTTATACATGTGTATAACATGTATAACACAACTATTGCACCTTTCTCTTGAATCACTCTATCTACTTTAAAAATCGCATCAAAATCCGTTGCGTAGTTTTAAAGATATAAGCATACTCAGACAGACAGCGAGAAGCGACTTTGTTTTATACATACCATGTGTAAAGTACCGAAGTCATAGTCTAATGTTTTTTTAGTAAACATAGGCACTAAACAAATTAGTTTTTCAAAATTTATTTTTAGTTTTTTCTTATATTGTATGTGTTTTACGCTGGATCATGGACGAACACTCATATTTTTGCCTAAATTCAAGTTAATTACTTTACGACTTAGTTAATACTTCTGCCATTCAGCGTGGCAATGCTGCCAGCATGCTGGGCACGCTGCCAACTGACAGTGGGCTTGAGCATTTGGATTCTCTTTATTCATTACCTTTCAAGGGTCTGTGGATGATCCAATTGCTTTTTATGTAGTAATAGATAATGTAATTTTAGTTTATTTTACGTAGTGTTGTATTTTGTTGTAGTTAATAAAAGTAATACTTATTTTGACGATTGCAACCTGAAAATTTTCTAAATATTTTGCCATACATTTTGTTCAAACAAGCGTAAACAACGTTACAAAATTAAAATTGATGAAATTTACATAATATTTAATCACCGTTATTATCTCGAGTGATCTTGTAAATTCTCATCTTGAAAGTTTATTTATTGTCCCGGACCACCTAAAACGAAAGTTGTCATAATCACTCAAAATGTTGCGTAAAAATAATCCTACTAATATTATAAACGCGAAAGTTTGTAAGGATGGATGGATGGATGAATGGAGGTTTGAGTTACTCTTTCACGCAAAAACTACTGAACGGATCGAGATGAAACTTTGCAATTATATAGCTTATATATCAAAATAACACATAGGCTATAAATTATAATGACATTGCGTAAATTTTCCATATTATAACAATAAGTGTTAAGTAAGTAGGAAAAATTCTGCCATCTGCGAGCTATTCTAGCGTGCGCTCCGAGAAATGTAAAAAAGAACTGTCAAATCGAACAAAATTAAATGTCAAATCGTTTTTTTTAATTTTCCACCTCCTTTATTAAGGGTAACGTAGGGCCTCGAAATATCATGCGGGCGAAGCCGCGGGCAGAAACTATTAAGTAATAATTTATACGCTCATCATTCGTCACCCAGATATTTTCCAAAGATTTCATTTGATGTTCTCGCTAGAAATTAATTGATGCAATTTCCTTTAGTTTTCGACGAAGCTTTTTTATGCCGCTATTGTGAATAGTTTCTGTGTTTCGTAGGAATTTTAACAAGGGCCATTGAGATTACAATTAGGGGTTTTGAGATATAGCAGCTAATGAAACTAGTTACGCTGAGTCGGGACCAGTTTTGTGACAAGGAAGGTGTAATACCTTTGTTTTTTTTTTTTGTGTTTTATGATTTGTTTATTTGTTTATGTATTGTACCTCTTAGTTTTGTTGCAAATACATTTCTGTATACTCCCCGTACTAGGTTTATCTCAAGGTTCTTTTTCCGATTAAAAAATACAAAAAAAATATTGTATAAAATGTTTGTTTCGATGCTTTACCACATAACTACTGACGCTCACGCCAAATTAGTTGAAATGTTAAAACTTTTATCAATTAACGTGCTTTAAAAATATAAGTTTCATAGTATAGCTTGCTACATTTGAATTTTTTATAGGAAAGTGGGTTTATTAGCTACAACAACCAGGCCTATTATTCTTATACACTACGGGACTAATCGCGCACCGAAAACACGAAATAAATAAATACAAACTTATCTCGATCCCGATCATTATCCCGATGTTTCGACCGAGTTGCATAGATTGTGGTCACGCGTACCAGAGTCTACCCGTGACCACGATCGATGTAAATTGGTCAAAACGTCGGGATAAAAAGGTATTTATCTCGTGTTTTCATTGCGGGATTAGACCCTAGTATACAAGAATAATGTGTTCAAATCGTTTAACCAGTTTTATGTTTGGCACACACTTGGCGCAGTGGTTTGTGACCCTAACTACTGTACCGAAGAGGCTTGGGTTCGATTCCCACCAAGCAATTTTGTAATGAGCATAGTTGTTTGCTTTGTGTCTGGATGTTACTATCTAAATAAGTACCTATGTATTTAAAAATATGTATATGACGTAGTATATTAACTATTATTATTTGTATAAGTATTTATTTAAAGATATTTATAAGTACCTAGGTATGTAAGTAGTACATCAATCTTTGGCAGCCATATCACAAGCGTTGCTTGCTTAGTTTGGGGTTAGAGATCGTGTGTAAGATGTCCCCTGATATTTATATTATTTATGTTCATAGGTCCAAAACGCGCCATGGCCCGCGACAGCACAGCTAGCACAGATGACCGCGCGGTCACCGCCGCCGCCCGACCCCGACGCACCTCTGAACCTCAGCAAACAACGCTCCCCGTCTCCAGCACCCTCGATGATGCTGCCCCGATTCGTACCCTACCCACCAATGGAAGATTCGCAGTACATGCAGAAGGAGGAAGATTACAACACTGCTTGTAACAGTAAGTTTGCTCTAATCTCTTACAATCTAACTTCTAAATAACGCTCGCCGACTACAGCGCCCTCGATGATGCTGCCCAGATTCGTGCCCTACCCACCGATGGAAGATTCGCAGTACATGCAGAAGGAGGAGGATTACAACACTGCTTGTAACAATAAGTTTGCTCTAATCTCTTACAATCTAACTTCTAAATAACGCTCGCCGACTACAGCGCCCTCGATGATGCTGCCCAGATTCGTGCCCTACCCACCGATGGAAGATTCGCAGTACATGCAGAAGGAGGAGGATTACAACACTGCTTGTAACAGTAAGTTTGCTCTTATCTCTGAGAATCTCACTTCCAAACAACGCTTACCGTCGTCAGCGTCCTCGATGATGCTGCCCCGATGCCGATGCCTCGTGCCCTACCCACCGATTGAAGGTTCTTCTGTATATGCAGAAGGAGGAAGATTACATATAACGCAGCTTGTAACGGTAAGTCCTATTCTCTTATTCTCTTATTCTCTTACCAACAGGGGCTTTATCAGTAATTACCAAAGTTATGCAACGTTTCACACGGTTCGTCTTAGGATGGGTGATCGCGGGTGGCACAACAACTGTTTTACCGTTTCGCCGTGTAGTTTATGTACTGGTCAATTTTGATTTAGTTCTTTTAAAGGTAACTTGATCGTTTTGATCTAATGTTAAGTAGTGGTTTGAAAAACTAAAATCTAGAGCTATCAAAATTTTCAGTAAATTGGTAGTTTGGTACAGCTGATTTCTATAGTGATAGATATCAGGGTTTGCAGACCCATCCGTTGCAAAATTTGATCACTATGCAGAGTATACAGTGCTCAGTCGGTCACATTGTATATTTTTAAAAGACTAAATTAAACTTATCTAATTGCATAGAGTGGGTAGAGAAGAGACTATTTCGATCGTATTTGCGTCTACTGTCACATATTATGCAAAAATCCGAACAATCCGGAACAATCAATGTGTTCAAAAACTCAAAAAGCTCTCAGCACCGTGAATCACATAATATGATGACGTCTGAAACGCGTCAAACGCACGTAAGAGCATCCAAAAATACCTATTAGTACGGCTGTCTAATCAGATCATTTATTAGTTAAACACGATGTTAGAATGTTTGTCATTGACGGTAGGATGACATAAAATTGGAATAGAAAAGAAGAGATGGGCAAATCTACAATGCCTAGGAGCTTAGCCTTTCCTTTAAAATAAAGCATATTTATAACGTAGGGTCTTCTAGGTATACTAAGTTTTCTTCAACCGTCAACCGAACTCAAGGCTACTCTATTGAGAGATTTGTAGCTCAAACAGCTATTGCCGTAGACCTTTTTCCCCAGATCGATTTTCAAGATACCGATATTTCTAACCTTCCTGCAATGTCATGCGTTACTATGATTCGGATAACTTTTCACAATGTAGGTAAAATGTTTTGGCATTTAATTGCCCTTAATACTCTGATACCATGAATACTCTTCTCTTTTTCACCGAACTTAATGTTGACAACTTGACTTTTCAATTTCATCAATGTACCTTTTATGAACAATTTTCCGTAAGAAAAATTGTTCATACCTAAATACAATTACTACTAATCAATGTAAGTTTACGCACCTTTAGGTCCACAGATGGTGCCGACAAATCGCAAAGAAACCAGATTAAAAAAGCAGCGGCTTCTTGACTTTTTTAAATTGCAATAATTCTGTAAATATATATTACATTGATTGATATATATTACATTACGTTGTAATCAACCGTTATGACTCTTATTTATGCAGGGAAACAGCAACTGTCCATTTCTCACATAATATAAATAATTATTATCATAATTAACAGTCATAATCTTGCTATTTTAAAAAAACATAGTCATAAAGTTTATACCAAAGATTTATGTTGTCGATAAAACCGAATATAAAATGCAATATCATTAAGCAAACTATTTATTATTATTTATAGTCATTAGTGTGTAACTATTATAAATGTATTATGTGAAGAAAACTATTTTGTGGTACTTGATACAGTTTTATAGATATATCTGAAAATCTAAAACTAAAACAAATCTATATTTCTATAGTTACCAAAATATAGATAAGATTGGACAAGTTAGTGTACCTACCTATTTAGGTACATTTGGGTGCTGAAATAACTATATGCCTACGTAATACCTAGTGATGCAAAATAGCAAACAAAATTGCTTCAAAATAACAGAAAAACTTATTCCACCAAAAACCATGCAAAATGTTGCCACGACGAAACTTTTTATTTTATTTCATATAGGTTTGCGTTTTACTACACACTGTTAGATAGTTATCTGATCTCATGTAGAGCTAAGCTTTTAATGACCGGTGTGAAGTTGGCAGCCAACTCTAGCAGCCAATATAATCCGACCAAATAAAGTGAACCTTTTTGTGAAGTTAGCAGCCATTGTCAAAAACATAATAAAACCTTCAAAAACTAATAGCAATGTAATTTAGAAACCTTAAATATAGTCTAAACTACACAATACATAAAAATTAAACCCTATTATATGGCTAAAAATAAAATTAATAACTCCTAACTATATTTCACGGCGCGGTGGATTTCGACCGCGTTGGACGTGATAATGTCGGGTTAGATTACAAATTCTAATTTGTCAATACATAAGCTATCAGAATTATGTAAAATAAAATTGGCTAATATATTTCTTGATGCTATTTTGGCTCTACAAACTTGACACGTTTTTTTGGTAATTTTGAAAAATGACAAAAAATGCATTTCTATTTTTTATCTTAAATATATAAACGAATCACGCAACAAAACCTAATGCGCTATACAACTCAAGAAGTTTCAGGGCCCTGAAAAATACTATTAGACGAAAAATCCCTATAAAATCTGAAATAGAGTGCAATTTTCAAGTTCAGACATTGGCTGCTGGTGAATAACGGGCCCATTTCTCTACCGAGTCCGTATAATGCATATTAAACCGAAGAAATGATGCCTGCGCTATCTCAAACTGTCACTAGTAAAGCGGCTTAAAGCCTAACTTTCACTGAAACTCTTGCTGAAAAAAACAAAAAATTACCGAAATCAAGTTTTCGCGGCGTGGTGGATTTCGACCGCGTTGGACGTGATAACGTCGGGTTTGATTACATATTCTAATTTGTCAGTACATAAGCTATCAGAATTGTATAAAATAAAATTGGCTAATCTATATCTTGATGCTATTTTGGCTCTACAAACTTGACACATTTTTTTGGTAATTTTGAAAAATGTCAAAAAATGCATTTCTTTTTTTTCTTAAATATATAAACAAATCATGCAACAAAACCTAATGCGCTATAAAACTTAAGAAGTTTCAGGGCCCTGAAAAATACTATTAGACGAAAAATCCCTATAACATCTGAAATAGAGTGCAATTTTCAAGTTCAGACATTGGCTGCTGGTGAATAACGGGCCCAGTTCTCTACCGAGTGCGTACAATGCATATTATCCCGAAAGAATGATGTCTGCGCTATCTTAAACTGTCACGTTCAATGCGGCTTAAAGCCTAACTTTTTCTGAAACTCTTGCTGAAAAAAGTAAAAAATTACCGAAATCAAGTTTTCGCGGCATGGTGGATTTCGACCGCGTTGGACGTGATAATGTCGGGTAAGATTACATATTCTAATTTGTTAGTACATAAGCTATCAGAATAATATAAAAGAAAATTGGCTAATTTATATCTTGATGCTAATTTGGCTCTACAAACTTGACACATTTTTTTGGTAATTTTGAAAAATGTCAAAAAATGCATTTCTATTTTTTTCCTAAACATATAAACGAATCAAGCAATAACAGCTCATGCGCTATAAAACTGAAGAAGATTCAGGGCACTGAAAAATAGTATTGAACGTAAAATCCCTAAAAAATCTGAAATAGAGTGCAATTTTCAAGTTCAGACATTGGCTGCTGTGAATAACGGGCCCAGTTCTCTACCGAGTACGTATAATGCATATTATCCCAAAATAATGATGCCTGCGCTATCTCAAACTGTCACGTTTAATGCGGCTTAAAGCCTAACTTTTTCTGAAACTCTTGCTGAAAAAAGTAAAAAAAATAACCGAAATCAAGTTTTCACGGCGTGGTGGATTTCGACCGCGTTGGACGTGATAACGTCGGGTTGGATTACATATTCTAACTTGCCAGTACATAAGCTATCAGAATTTTGTAAAATAAAATTGGCTTATCTATATCTTGACGCTATTTTGGCTCTATAAACTTGACACATTTTTTTGGTAATTTTGAAAAATTACAAATATGCATTTGTATTTTTTTTTCTTAAATATATAAACGAATCACGCAACAACAGCTAAAGTCCTTTACAACTAAAGAAGTTTCAGGGCCCTGAAAAATAGTATTGGAAGAAAAATCTCATATAAAATGTGAAAAAGAGTGCAATTTTTAAGTTCAGACATTGGCTGATGGTGAATAACGGGCCCAGTTCTCTACTGAGTCCGTATAATGCATATTAACCCGAAATAATGATGCCTGCGCTATCTCAAACTGTCACTTTTAATGCGGCTTAAAGCCTAACTTTCTCTGAAACTCTTGCTGAAAAAAGTAAAAAATTACCAAAATCAAGTTTTCGCGGCGTGGTGGATTTCGACCGCGTTGGACGTGATAACGTCGGGTTGGATTACATATTCTAACTTGCCAGTACATAAGCTATCAGAATTTCGTAAAATAAAATTGGCTTATCTATATCTTGACGCTATTTTGGCTCTATAAACTTGACACATTTTTTTGGTAATTTTGAAAAATTACAAATATGCATTTGTATTTTTTTTTCTTAAATATATAAACGAATCACGCAACAACAGCTAAAGTCCTTTACAACTAAAAAAGTTTCAGGGCCCTGAAAAATAGTATTGGAAGAAAAATCTCATATAAAATGTGAAAAAGAGTGCAATTTTTAAGTTCAGACATTGGCTGATGGTGAATAACGGGCCCAGTTCTCTACCTGGGCCGTATAATGCATATTATTCCGAAAGAATGATGCCTGCGCTATCTCAAATTGTCACTAGTAAAGCGGCTTAGGTTTTGTTGCGTGATTCGTTTATATGTTTAAGAAAAAAAATTGAAATGCATTTTTTGACATTTTTCAAAATTACCAAAAAAATGTGTCAAGTTCGTAGAGCCAAAATAGCATCAAGATATAGATTAGCCAATTTTATTTTATATAATTCTGATAGCTTATGTACTGGCAAATTAGAATATGTAATCCAACCCGACGTTATCACGTCCAACGCGGTCGAAATCCACCACGCCGCGAAAACTTGATTTTGGTAATTTTTTTACTTTTTTCAGCAAGAGTTTCAGAGAAAGTTAGGCTTTAAGCCGCATTAAAAGTGACAGTTTGAGATAGCGCAGGCATCATTATTTCGGGTTAATATGCATTATACGGACTCAGTAGAGAACTGGGCCCGTTATTCACCAGCAGCCAATGTCTGAACTTGAAAATTGCACTCTATTTCAGATTTTAAAGGGAGTTTTCGTCAAATAGTATTTTTCAGGGCCCTGAAACTTCTTCAGTTTTAAAGCGCATGAGCTGTTATTGCGTGATTTGTTTATATATTTAAGAAAAGAAATAGAAATGCATTTTTTGACATTTTTCAAAAATTCCAAAAAAATGCGTCAAGTTTGTAGAGCCAAAATAGCATCAAGATATAGATTAGCCAATTTTATTTTATATAATCCTGATAGCTTATGTACTGAAAAATTAGAATATGTAATCCAACCCGACGTCATCACGTCCAACGCGGTCGAAATCCACAATGCCGCGAAAACTTGATTTCGGTAATTTTTACTTTTTTCAGCAAGAGTTTCAGAAAAAGTTAGGCTTTAAGCCGCATCGAACGTGACAGTTTGAGATAGCGCAGGCATCATTCTTTCAGAAAAATATGCATTATACTCACTCGGTAGAAAACTGGGCCCGTTATTCACCAGCAGCCAATGTCTGAACTTGAAAATTGCACTCAATTTCAGATTTTATAGGGATTTTACGTCCAATATTATTTTTCAGGGCCCTGAAACTTCTTCAGTTGTATAGCGTATTAGGTTATGTTGCGTGATTCGTTTACATATTTGAGAAAAATAATAGTAATGCATTTTTTGACATTTTTCAAAATTTCCAAAAAAAATGTGTCAAGTTTGTAGAGCCAAAATAGCATCAAGATATAGATTAGCCAATTTTATTTTATATAATTCTGATAGCTCATGTACTGGCAAATTAGAATATGTAATCCAACCCGACGTTATCACGTCCAACGCGGTCGAAATCCACCACGCCGCGAAAACTTGATTTCGCAATTTTTTTACTTTTTTCAGCAAGAGTTTCAGAGAAAGTTAGGCTTTAAGCCGCATTGAACGTGACTGTTTGAGATAGCGCAGGCATCATTATTTAGGGATAATATGCATTATACGCACTCGGTAGAGAACTGGGCCCGTTATTCACCAGCAGCCAATGTCTGAACTTAAAAATTGCACTCTATTTCACATTTTATATGGGATTTTCCGTCCAATACTATTTTTCAGGGCCCTGAAACTTCTTCAGTTGTATAGCGCATTAGGTTATGTTGCGTGATTCGTTTATATATTTGAGAAAAATAATAGAAATGCATTTTTTGACATTTTTCAAAAATTCCAAAAAAATGCGTCAAGTTTGTAGAGCCAAAATAGCATCAAGATATAGATTAGCCAATTTTATTTTATATAATCCTGATAGCTTATGTACTGAAAAATTAGAATATGTAATCCAACCCGACGTCATCACGTCCAACGCGGTCGAAATCCACAATGCCGCGAAAACTTGATTTCGGTAATTTTTACTTTTTTCAGCAAGAGTTTCAGAAAAAGTTAGGCTTTAAGCCGCATCGAACGTGACAGTTTGAGATAGCGCAGGCATCATTCTTTCAGAAAAATATGCATTATACTCACTCGGTAGACAACTGGGCCCGTTATTCACCAGCAGCCAATGTCTGAACTTGAAAATTGCACTCAATTTCAGATTTTATAGGGATTTTCCGTCCAATACTATTTTTCAGGGCCCTGAAACTTCTTCAGTTGTATAGCGCATTAGGTTATGTTGCGTGATTCGTTTATATATTTGAGAAAAATAATAGAAATGCATTTTTTGTCATTTTTCAAAATTTCCAAAAAAATGTGTCAAGTTTGTAGAGCCAAAATAGCATCAAGATATAGATTAGCCAATTTTATTTTATATAATTCTGATAGCTTATGTACTGGCAAATTAGAATATGTAATCCAACCCGACGTTATCACGTCCAACGCGGTCGAAATCCACCACGCCGCGAAAACTTGATTTTGGTAATTTTTTTACTTTTTTCAGCAAGAGTTTCAGAGAAAGTTAGGCTTTAAGCCGCATTAAAAGTGACAGTTTGAGATAGCGCAGGCATCATTATTTCGGGTTAATATGCATTATACGGACTCAGTAGAGAACTGGGCCCGTTATTCACCAGCAGCCAATGTCTGAACTTGAAAATTGCACTCTATTTCAGATTTTAAAGGGAGTTTTCGTCAAATAGTATTTTTCAGGGCCCTGAAACTTCTTCAGTTTTAAAGCGCATGAGCTGTTATTGCGTGATTTGTTTATATATTTAAGAAAAGAAATAGAAATGCATTTTTTGACATTTTTCAAAAATTCCAAAAAAATGCGTCAAGTTTGTAGAGCCAAAATAGCATCAAGATATAGATTAGCCAATTTTATTTTATATAACCCTGATAGCTTATGTACTGAAAAATTAGAATATGTAATCCAACCCGACGTCATCACGTCCAACGCGGTCGAAATCCACAATGCCGCGAAAACTTGATTTCGGTAATTTTTACTTTTTTCAGCAAGAGTTTCAGAAAAAGTTAGGCTTTAAGCCGCATCGAACGTGACAGTTTGAGATAGCGCAGGCATCATTCTTTCAGAAAAATATGCATTATACTCACTCGGTAGACAACTGGGCCCGTTATTCACCAGCAGCCAATGTCTGAACTTGAAAATTGCACTCAATTTCAGATTTTATAGGGATTTTACGTCCAATATTATTTTTCAGGGCCCTGAAACTTCTTCAGTTGTATAGCGTATTAGGTTATGTTGCGTGATTCGTTTACATATTTGAGAAAAATAATAGTAATGCATTTTTTGACATTTTTCAAAATTTCCAAAAAAAATGTGTCAAGTTTGTAGAGCCAAAATAGCATCAAGATATAGATTAGCCAATTTTATTTTATATAATTCTGATAGCTCATGTACTGGCAAATTAGAATATGTAATCCAACCCGACGTTATCACGTCCAACGCGGTCGAAATCCACCACGCCGCGAAAACTTGATTTCGCAATTTTTTTACTTTTTTCAGCAAGAGTTTCAGAGAAAGTTAGGCTTTAAGCCGCATTGAACGTGACTGTTTGAGATAGCGCAGGCATCATTATTTAGGGATAATATGCATTATACGCACTCGGTAGAGAACTGGGCCCGTTATTCACCAGCAGCCAATGTCTGAACTTAAAAATTGCACTCTATTTCACATTTTATATGGGATTTTCCGTCCAATACTATTTTTCAGGGCCCTGAAACTTCTTCAGTTGTATAGCGCATTAGGTTATGTTGCGTGATTCGTTTATATATTTGAGAAAAATAATAGAAATGCATTTTTTGTCATTTTTCAAAATTTCCAAAAAAATGTGTCAAGTTTGTAGAGCCAAAATAGCATCAAGATATAGATTAGCCAATTTTATTTTATATAATTCTGATAGCTTATGTACTGGCAAATTAGAATATGTAATCCAACTCGACGTTATCACGTCCAACGCGGTCGAAATCCACCACGCCGCGAAAACTTGATTTCGGTAATTTTTACTTTTTTCAGCAAGAGTTTCAGAAAAAGTTAGGCTTTAAGCCGCATCGAACGTGACAGTTTGAGATAGCGCAGGCATCATTCTTTCAGAAAAATATGCATTATACTCACTCGGTAGACAACTGGGCCCGTTATTCACCAGCAGCCAATGTCTGAACTTGAAAATTGCACTCAATTTCAGATTTTATAGGGATTTTACGTCCAATAGTATTTTTCAGGGCCCTGAAACTTCTTCAGTTGTATAGCGTATTAGGTTATGTTGCGTGATTCGTTTACATATTTGAGAAAATAATAGTAATGCATTTTTTGACATTTTTCAAAATTTCCAAAAAAAATGTGTCAAGTTTGTAGAGCCAAAATAGCATCAAGATATAGATTAGCCAATTTTATTTTATATAATTCTGATAGCTCATGTACTGGCAAATTAGAATATGTAATCCAACCCGACGTTATCACGTCCAACGCGGTCGAAATCCACCACGCCGCGAAAACTTGATTTCGCAATTTTTTTACTTTTTTCAGCAAGAGTTTCAGAGAAAGTTAGGCTTTAAGCCGCATTGAACGTGACTGTTTGAGATAGCGCAGGCATCATTATTTAGGGATAATATGCATTATACGCACTCGGTAGAGAACTGGGCCCGTTATTCACCAGCAGCCAATGTCTGAACTTAAAAATTGCACTCTATTTCACATTTTATATGGGATTTTCCGTCCAATACTATTTTTCAGGGCCCTGAAACTTCTTCAGTTGTATAGCGCATTAGGTTATGTTGCGTGATTCGTTTATATATTTGAGAAAAATAATAGAAATGCATTTTTTGTCATTTTTCAAAATTTCCAAAAAAATGTGTCAAGTTTGTAGAGCCAAAATAGCATCAAGATATAGATTAGCCAATTTTATTTTATATAATTCTGATAGCTTATGTACTGGCAAATTAGAATATGTAATCCAACTCGACGTTATCACGTCCAACGCGGTCGAAATCCACCACGCCGCGAAAACTTGATTTCGCAATTTTTTTACTTTTTTCAGCAAGTGTTTCAGAGAAAGTTAGGCTGTAAGCCGCTTTACTAGTGACAGTTTGAGATAGCGCTGGCATCATTCTTTCAGAAAAATATGCATTATACGCACTCGGTGGAGAACTGGGCCCGTTATTCACCAGCAGCCAATGTCTGAACTTGAAAATTGCACTCTATTTCAGATTTTATAGGGATTTTTCGTCTAATACTATTTTTCAGGGCCCTGAAACTTCTTCAGTTTTATAGCGCATGAGCTGTTATTACGTGATTCGTTTATATGTTTAAGAAAAAAAATAGAAATGCATTTTTTGTCATTTTTCAAAATAACCAAAAAAATGTGTCAAGTTTGTAGAGCCAAATTAGCATCAAGATATAGATTAGCCAATTTTATTTTCTATAATTCTGATAGTTTATGTACTAACAAATTAGAATATATAATCCAACCCTACGTTATCACGTCCAACGCGGTCGAAATCCCCCACGCCGCGAAAACTTGATTTCGGTAATTTTTTACTTTTTTCAGCAAGAGTTTCAGAGAAAGTTAGGCTTTAAGCCGCTTTACTAGTGACAGTTTGAGATAGTGCAGGCATCATTTTTTTGGTTTAATATGCATTATACGGACTCGGTAAAGAACTGGGCCCGTTATTCACCAGCAGCCAATGTCTGAACTTAAAAATTGCACTCTATTTCACATTTTATATGGGATTTTCCGTCCAATACTATGTTTCAGGACCCTGAAACTTCTTCAGTTGTATAGCGCATTAGGTTATGTTAAGTGATTCGTTTATATATTTAAGAAAAAAAATAGAAATGCATTTTTTGACATTTTTCAAAATTCAAAAAAAAATGTGTCAAGTTTGTAGAGCTAAAATAGCATCAAGATATAGGTTAGCCAATTTTATTTTATGTAGTTCTGGTAGCTTATGTACTGGCAAATTAGAATATGTAATCCCACCCGACGTTATCACGTCCAACGCGGTCGAAATCCACCACGCCGCGAAAACTTGATTTCGGTAATTTTTTACTTTTTTCAGCAAGAGTTTCAGAGAAAGTTAGGCTTTAAGCCGCTTTACTAGTGACAGTTTGAGATAGAGCAGGCATCATTATTTAGGGTTAAAATGCATTATACGGACTTGGTAGAGAACTGAGCCCGTTATTCACCAGCAGCCAATGTCTGAACTTAAAAATTGCACTCTATTTCACATTTTATATGGGATTTTCCGTCCAATACTATTTTTCAGGGCCCTGAAACTTCTTCAGTTGTATAGCGCATTAGGTTATGTTGCGTGATTCGTTTATATATTTGAGAAAAATAATAGAAATGCATTTTTTGTCATTTTTCAAAATTTCCAAAAAAATGTGTCAAGTTTGTAGAGCCAAAATAGCATCAAGATATAGATTAGCCAATTTTATTTTATATAATTCTGATAGCTTATGTACTGGCAAATTAGAATATGTAATCCAACTCGACGTTATCACGTCCAACGTGGTCGAAATCCACCACGCCGCGAAAACTTGATTTCGCAATTTTTTTACTTTTTTCAGCAAGTGTTTCAGAGAAAGTTAGGCTGTAAGCCGCTTTACTAGTGACAGTTTGAGATAGCGCAGGCATCATTCTTTCAGAAAAATATGCATTATACGCACTCGGTAGAGAACTGGGCCCGTTATTCACCAGCAGCCAATGTCTGAACTTGAAAATTGCACTCTATTTCAGATTTTATAGGGATTTTTCGTCTAATACTATTTTTCAGGGCCCTGAAACTTCTTCAGTTTTATAGCGCATGAGCTGTTATTGCGTGATTTGTTTATATATTTAAGAAAAGAAATAGAAATGCATTTTTTGACATTTTTCAAAAATTCCAAAAAAATGCGTCAAGTTTGTAGAGCCAAAATAGCATCAAGATATAGATTAGCCAATTTTATTTAAAAAATTCTGATAGCTTATGTACTGAAAAATTAGAATATGTAATCCAACCCGACGTCATCACGTCCAACGCGGTCGAAATCCACAATGCCGCGAAAACTTGATTTCGGTAATTTTTTACTTTTTTCAGCAAGAGTTTCAGAAAAAGTTAGGCTTTAAGCCGCATCGAACGTGACAGTTTGAGATAGCGCAGGCATCATTCTTTCAGAAAATTATGCATTATACTCACTCGGTAGAAACTGGGCCCGTTATTCACCAGCAGCCAATGTCTGAACTTGAAAATTGCACTCAATTTCAGATTTTATAGGGATTTTACGTCCAATATTATTTTTCAGGGCCCTGAAACTTCTTCAGTTGTATAGCGTATTAGGTTATGTTGCGTGATTCGTTTATATATTTGAGAAAAATAATAGTAATGCATTTTTTGACATTTTTCAAAATTTCCAAAAAAAATGTGTCAAGTTTGTAGAGCCAAAATAGCATCAAGATATAGATTAGCCAATTTTATTTTATATAATTCTGATAGCTCATGTACTGGCAAATTAGAATATGTAATCCAACCCGACGTTATCACGTCCAACGCGGTCGAAATCCACCACGCCGCGAAAACTTGATTTCGCAATTTTTTTACCTTTTTCAGCAAGAGTTTCAGAGAAAGTTAGGCTTTAAGCCGCATTGAACGTGACTGTTTGAGATAGCGCAGGCATCATTATTTAGGGATAATATGCATTATACGCAATCGGTAGAGAACTGGGCCCGTTATTCACCAGCAGCCAATGTCTGAACTTGAAAATTGCACTCAATTTCAGATTTTATAGGGATTTTACGCCCAATACTATTTTTCAGGGCCCTAAAACTTCTTCAGTTTTATAGCGCATGAGCTGTTATTGCGTGATTCGTTTATATGTTTAAGAAAAAAAATAGAAATGCATTTTTTGACATTTTTCAAAATTCAAAAAAAAATGTGTCAAGTTTGTCGAGCTAAAATAGCATCAAGATATAAGTTAGCCAATTTTATTTTATGTAATTCTGGTAGCTTATGTACTGGCAAATTAGAATATGTAATCCCACCCGACGTTATCACGTCCAACGCGGTCGAAATCCACCACGCCGCGAAAACTTGATTTCGGTAATTTTTTACTTTTTTCAGCAAGAGTTTCAGAGAAAGTTAGGCTTTAAGCCGCTTTACTAGTGACAGTTTGAGATAGAGCAGGCATCATTATTTAGGGTTAAAATGCATTATACGGACTTGGTAGAGAACAGAGCCCGTTATTCACCAGCAGCCAATGTCTGAACTTAAAAATTGCACTCTATTTCACATTTTATATGGGATTTTCCGTCCAATACTATTTTTCAGGGCCCTGAAACTTCTTCAGTTGTATAGCGCATTAGGTTATGTTGCGTGATTCGTTTATATATTTGAGAAAAATAATAGAAATGCATTTTTTGTCATTTTTCAAAATTTCCAAAAAAATGTGTCAAGTTTGTAGAGCCAAAATAGCATCAAGATATAGATTAGCCAATTTTATTTTATATAATTCTGATAGCTTATGTACTAGCAAATTAGAATATGTAATCCAACTCGACGTTATCACGTCCAACGTGGTCGAAATCCACCACGCCGCGAAAACTTGATTTCGCAATTTTTTTACTTTTTTCAGCAAGTGTTTCAGAGAAAGTTAGGCTGTAAGCCGCTTTACTAGTGACAGTTTGAGATAGCGCAGGCATCATTCTTTCAGAAAAATATGCATTATACGCACTCGGTAGAGAACTGGGCCCGTTATTCACCAGCAGCCAATGTCTGAACTTGAAAATTGCACTCTATTTCAGATTTTATAGGGATTTTTCGTCTAATACTATTTTTCAGGGCCCTGAAACTTCTTCAGTTTTATAGCGCATGAGCTGTTATTACGTGATTCGTTTATATGTTTACGAAAAAAAATAGAAATGCATTTTTTGTCATTTTTCAAAATAACCAAAAAAATGTGTCAAGTTTGTAGAGCCAAATTAGCATCAAGATATAGATTAGCCAATTTTATTTTATATAATTCTGATAGTTTATGTACTAACAAATTAGAATATGTAATCCAACCCGACGTTATCACGTCCAACGCGGTCGATATCCACCACGCCGCGAAAACTTGATTTCGGTATTTTTTTACTTTTTTCAGCAAGAGTTTCAAAGAAAGTAAGGCTTTAAGCCGCTTTACTAGTGACAGTTTGAGATAGCGCAGGCATCATTATTTAGGGTTAAAATGCATTATACGCACTCGGTAGAGAACTGTAGGGCAATTCTGTTAACCGATCTCGTTGCTGAGGTGACGCGTTCTTGAGCTTCTCTCTTTTTTTGACAGCTTTGAGCTATCAAAACCGTCAGAAAAGCGAGAGGGGTTCGGGAGCGTATCACTTCGGTGACGAGATCGGTTGACAGAATTGCCCCGCAGGGCCCGTTATTCACCAGCAGCCAATGTCTGAACTTGAAAATTGCACTCTATTTCAGATTTTATAAGGATTTACGTCCAATACTATTTTTCAGCTCCCTGAAACTTCTTGAGTTGTATAGCGCATTAGGTTTTGTGGAGTGATTTGTTTATATATTTAAGAAAAAAAATAGAAATGCATTTTTTGACATTTTTCAAAATTACCAAAAAAATGTGTCAAGTTTGTAGAGCCAAAATAGCATCAAGATATAGATTAGCCAATTTTATTTTATATAATTCTGATAGCTTATGTACTAACAAATTAGAATATGTAATCCAACCCGACGTTATCACGTCCAATGCGGTCGAAATCCACCACGCCGCGAAAACTTGATTTCGGTAATTTTTTACTTTTTTCAGCAAGAGTTTCAGAGAAAGTTAGGCTTTAAGCCGCATTAAAAGTGACAGTTTGAGATAGCGCAGGCATCATTATTTCGGGTTAATATGCATTATACGGACTCAGTAGAGAACTGGGCCCGTTATTCACCAGCAGCCAATGTCTGAACTTGAAAATTGCACTCTATTTCAGATTTTAAAGGGAATTTTCGTCAAATAGTATTTTTCAGGGCCCTGAAACTTCTTCAGTTTTATAGCGCATGAGCTGTTATTGCGTGATTTGTTTATATATTTAAGAAAAGAAATAGAAATGCATTTTTTGACATTTTTCAAAAATTCCAAAAAAATGCGTCAAGTTTGTAGAGCCAAAATAGCATCAAGATATAGATTAGCCAATTTTATTTAAAAAATTCTGATAGCTTATGTACTGAAAAATTAGAATATGTAATCCAACCCGACGTCATCACGTCCAACGCCGCGAAAACTTGATTTCGGTAATTTTTTACTTTTTTCAGCAAGAGTTTCAGAAAAAGTTAGGCTTTAAGCCGCATCGAACGTGACAGTTTGAGATAGCGCAGGCATCATTCTTTCAGAAAAATATGCATTATACTCACTCGGTAGACAACTGGGCCCGTTATTCACCAGCAGCCAATGTCTGAACTTGAAAATTGCACTCAATTTCAGATTTTATAGGGATTTTACGTCCAATACTATTTTTCAGGGCCCTAAAACTTCTTCAGTTTTATAGCGCATGAGCTGTTATTGCGTGATTCGTTTATATGTTTAAGAAAAAAAATAGAAATGCATTTTTTGACATTTTTCAAAATTTCCAAAAAAATGTGTCAAGTTTGTAGAGCTAAAATAGCATCAAGATATAGGTTAGCCAATTTTATTTTATGTAATTCTGGTAGCTTATGTACTGGCAAATTAGAATATGTAATCCAACCCGACGTTATCACGTCCAACGCGGTCGAAATCCACCACGCCGCGAAAACTTGATTTCGGTAATTTTTTACTTTTTTCAGCAAGAGTTTCAGAGAAAGTTAGGCTTTAAGCCGCTTTACTAGTGACAGTTTGAGATAGAACAGGCATCATTATTTAGGGTTAAAATGCATTATACGGACTTGGTAGAGAACTGAGCCCGTTATTCACCAGCAGCCAATGTCTGAACTTAAAAATTGCACTCTATTTCACATTTTATATGGGATTTTCCGTCCAATACTATTTTTCAGGGCCCTGAAACTTCTTCAGTTGTATAGCGCATTAGGTTATGTTGCGTGATTCGTTTATATATTTGAGAAAAATAATAGAAATGCATTTTTTGTCATTTTTCAAAATTTCCAAAAAAATGTGTCAAGTTTGTAGAGCCAAAATAGCATCAAGATATAGATTAGCCAATTTTATTTTATATAATTCTGATAGCTTATGTACTGGCAAATTAGAATATGTAATCCAACTCGACGTTATCACGTCCAACGCGGTCGAAATCCACCGCGCCGTGAAATTTAGTTAGGAGTTATTAATTTTATTTTTAGCTATATAATAGGGTTTAATTTTTATGTATTGTGTAGTTTAGACTATATTTAAGGTTTCTAAATTACATTGGTATTAGTTTTTGAAGGCTTTATTATGTTTTTGACGATGGCTGCTAACTTCACAAAAAGGTTCACTTTATTTGGTCGGATTATATTGGCTGCTAGAGTTAGCTGCCAACTTCACACCGGTCTTTTAATGCCCTAAAATTAGAAGCCCTTCTTAACATATACTCTACTAAATCTTAGTAAAGATACTTAAGCTCGGCTGTTTCGTTACCAAACGTACTATTATAAATAACACGTTATTTATATATTGTATATTGTAAATAACACGTTAGCGTGGAAACCCTAGATTTTTTTATCCCAAGCCAGAAAACTTAAAAGTTATTCTTTTTTTCTGGGGTGCGTTAAAACTGTCCAAATAGAGAAAATATCTAACTCTATAATAACAGCATTCTAGACCGAGCTTAGTATCTTGTAAAGCGGATGTGTTAACAGCATCACTAAAATTAATTCTCAATCTAATACCACACAACAAAATAATCTAAATCTAAAGATCTGGACTAAAACCGCTTTTCCGGTAAGTAAATGGTGCCATCAAATGTTCATGACGAGAAATGCATCGCATTGCTAACATTTTGCGATTCGCAATGGTTGCTAAATTGCGAGATATTAATTACTTAACATCTAACCTGGTGTTTGATATTTTGATAAATCCGGTATCTTTACTTCAATAGACCACTACTTTTAGTTCTCTAGATTCTTCAGCGATCCACAAAACATACATTTTTATTATTTTGAGGAAATTATATTATTATTTATTATTTAAATTATATTATTATTTTCACACTAACTGTCAAGAAGTTTTTGTGATTGAATCCTGATTGAATTGACACACTTTAAAAAAATGAGACTTAATTTTGTACAACACATTTTAATATATTATTATGGTTGGAATGATAGGTCTAACATTGAACGAATTCAGCTTATACCTACATGTTATGGGTAAGAGATAAGAGACCGGCCTAGCCGAGTTTAGAGCCCACTGTTGTTCTAACTAGCCTCATATCAATTAATTTAACGATAGCTTGGTTTAAAGGCAAATTTTACAAAGGTGATTCCTTTCTTTGCAAGGAAATAAATTTTTCTTTCTGTATTTTCGATAGCTCTATACCTGACGAAGAACACAGCATAGGCCCAGAAAAATGCATAAAATTGCAGGCTCATCACATAACTTCGAGTATAATAACGTTAATACAAAGTAACATCTATTTGCAAATAAAACATAGCGTGAAGCCAAGATTTACGCAATCCCCACCGCGCTAAATTGTCATACGTAGTTGCGTTTTGCTAACAGGAAATATTAATTATCCGATGTTGATAATAATCATTGCGAAGCTCTCTAAATCTAACAGCGAGGTTTTATGGGACAGGTGAAGAGGCTTGCAAACCACTAAAGACAAAATAAATTAGTTTGTGTACATACCTACAGGTTTCATGATAGCAAGGGCTATTTTTGAACCTATAGCCCGCTAGAACTTAGGTATGCATAAATGGTCACGACTATAAGCGTAGTAGTATTGGGGTACGGGTCGGTAGTGCCCTCTCTAGAAAGTTCCTTGCTCACCTTAGTAAACTTGAAAGGCAATGTGCCTCGGTGTAAAACCACGATTCTGGACCCTTATATTTTCTAGCAAGGGTAGCACGGCAAAGGGAAAAAACCATTTTATCCACCTTTAAATGTCAGTTGTCATTGTCAATCCATACTTTATTTCCTCTTCGAGGGGAATATAATGGTGGAAAGACTTTTTGTCCCTTTGCTATGCTTCCCGTGCTGGGGTGGATAAAAGTAGACATTTCGACTACCCACCCACCTACTAATTCAGGCAAACATAAATGACATGTATTTGTTTTGTAAGTAGGTAGTTTCAATAGACAAAATATCGTTTTAAGATTTAAATACGGCGTGCTGAGACATTTCAACACCTAAAGATTTGCACCACTTCTCATTAAATTGTAAAAAAAAATATTTGTATCCATACTGCCACAAAATACTATCAGTCTATTTCCACTCCCATTCATACGGCCTAATAGCCAAGCTAAGCATTTCCCTGGTCTAGATTTACGTTGAGCTCACAGATCGCACCTGTCATTTTACTTGGCGATGGGCGACAGCGGAAGCGTGTGTCGTGAACGCCATCTATTTTGCATTTCAGTCCTCTTGTTTTAGAGGAAAAGGGGGGTTTCTCGGTTTGGGAGCGCGCCAACTATTTAGGTTTTGTTTGAGTGTGAAATGCCGATTTGTGATCTAATTGGGAGATGGTGGATTCTATAATGCTAGTTCAATACTTACCTACTTGAAGGTACTTTTCTGATACAATCTTTTAACTCAATTTTAGAAGAAGGCAGCTGCCCCCAATAGAGAAAATTTGTAGTGAAAATAGCAGCTGAAGAGTAGATCAAAATATCGTGTCGCTTTGTGAATGATTACGGAATGCAAAAATACATGATCAATACAGAATCGATGTAAGATAAATTAGGATAGAAAAAAGTAGGATAGGATGTGTCGAAACTGACGACTCCACTTTATTACGTACCTAATGATATAAGGAAAGGTGAACAAAATAATGAACACAGCCAATATTGAAGCCATTCTAAGTACAAAGTGTTTTAAACAAGAGTCTCGTTAACCGAACAGTATTTTCGTTCACAAATATCAAGTCCTATAAACCCAACACTTCATGCTCTCGCTTCCAACAATATCCAGCTAAACTCACAGAAATCTCGAATCGTAGGATGTTATAAATTATCAACCAGCGTGTCAAATTAATTCGAGAAATACATATAAATACCAGTTTCTAGCGCGGCTTATTAATTGTGCGGACACTTGCCCTGAGATCCGTCAGTGAAATGCTAAGTGTTAGGTTTAAATCTGACCTACATATTTGCGATACATGTCGTGTTATATTTGTAAAGTACAGCTTTCTGTGAGAAATTAATTCTGGAGAGATTCGAGTTTCTTATTAGCACATTCATCTGATATTTTGATAGGTTAGTACGCCAGTAGATTCATGAGCTGTTCTATCTCGCTAAGTACTTGTGTTCCTACCTAATTTTTTTTATCTTCGGTGTCAACAAAATATATGCCTAGGATTTAGTGATTTTAAACGTTATGCCTTTACTCTGCTTCATAAAAGTTATAAAGAAGTCTATAGGTACCTAAGAAAATACTGGACTCATTTTTTAACTGCACAAATTACTGGATATTAATTATCACCACACTTAAGTATTTGTTTTTCTTAAAGCAATTTTCCTTTTGTAGGCTTATAAAAAGATTTGCGACACTCATTAGGAATGTCACTCAAGTTACACAACCTTTGCGGTACTAAGTATATACACAGTACACAGTCAACCTACCAGCCAGTAAACCTACTTTCTCTCCAAAACTTAAGGAAAACTTTATCAATTTCAGCGTCATCGTGGGCCCAGTCACCTCCTGAAGAGTCAGAGAAGGCCAAGCTAGTCCGCCAGCCGAAGCGGGATGAAGCAGGAAAGCCTCACATCAAGCGGCCAATGAACGCCTTCATGGTATGGGCCAAGGACGAACGCAGGAAGATTCTCAAAGCCTGCCCAGACATGCACAACTCGAATATCTCGAAGATACTCGGAGCTAGGTGGAAGGCAATGTCTAATGGGGAGAAGCAGCCTTATTATGAGGAGCAGTCGAGGCTTTCAAAGCTTCATATGGAGAAGCATCCGGATTACAGGTACGATTTGTGAATAAGGTTTTTAAATTTATTTTTACTTTAGGAACTCCATTTAAGGGTCTGGGATCCAGGATTATAATTCTAAGGATCAAGGTCAATTAAAGTAAATTATAAGAGGGTATTCAAACATTCTGACCGAGAGCGGACATTTTTGTTTGATGAAGTTGTTACACTTCATCTTGTCTTAAACCATTTTTCATTCATGAATCACAACGTTTTTCTGTACAACCATCTTTTTGCAAGAATTTGGATTTTCGTCTCAATTTTCTTTTTACTATTCCAGATACCGACCCAGACCAAAACGGACCTGCATAGTCGACGGCAAGAAGATGAGAATATCCGAATACAAGAACCTGATGCGCTCGCGGCGTCAGGAAATGCGGCAGCTGTGGTGCCGCGACGGAGGCAGCGAGCTGGGCTTCCTGCCGGGGCTCTCTTCACCCGGACCTAGCAATTCATCTCCCCCTCCAAACGGGGGAGGGTACCCCCAAATGGGGGCGTTTTCTCCTCCACTATCGCCCAGAGAGGACGATTGAAATACGGCGCGCGGCTGGCCATACCCGCACGCCGCGCAACTTTCCCTACCAACCGCGCATCACCCTTGGTAGGTTCCTGACTGAGGTCAGGGCCCTGTGCTTAGTCGATAGTGTGGAGTTATTGCGGAACATATAAACTTTTTACAAAGGCTAAACCAAACGCTAACCTGAACAGGCTAAGAGTGTTGACAGAAATGAATCACACATCAATAAATGATACATTTATATCATAACAGCTTGACTTAAAAATCTTCAAGTTAAGTATTGGCATGTGGCACTTTTGGTATAGAAACATTTTAAGATCATGAACATGTTGTATAATGTAAAGAAATTAACTTATATGCTCATTAGAGTAATCTTTACCTCCGTGAATCTGAGAAGTCAGTAAAATCAGCCTGAACAAAAATGCTACGAATTTTGCCATTTGTGGCAAATTCCTTGGCAACTTGACAAATCTCATGTCACATTTAGATAGGCATCATGGTTTAACGGAAACCGCCATCTTTCGCCATAATATTATGACGATAAAAATACCGGACTTTCCCAGTGAGGTTTCACGACAAAAGCGCGTCAAAGAAACATTGACTTTGTAAATAATATTTGCTATAGTAAAATTAGTCAACTCGATTTATCTGCGACCGTTTGTGTGAATGCAATTAAAATAGAGTCCCTTATTTATAAGTTTAGGAAATTAATTGAGGTAATCTCATTGGAGTTTATTAGGGGTCGTCCATGATACACGTGATGATTTAAGAGCTTTTCAAAAAAGGTCGTGCGTCGCTTTCGATTGGGTACACAACGGCGCGTTCAAAACGTGAACAAAAAATAAATCGCCCCTCATCCTCCATGTTGTATGTCTTTTTCGAGATATCGCCCCCAATTTTCGAGCTTCACGTAATGAATGGACGACCCCTAACTTTACGCGTGTATGCCAGTGTTTCGTATTGGATCTCTATCGTTTTAATGACCTAACTTATGAGATTATTCCATTAGCGGATTAAGGTTGTAGTGGCGGCCACATTTTTGCTTATTTTTGTGTGAACTAACAATACTCAGTTTTGAATCTAGAGCCGGTTTCAAAAGAATTCATTCGGGTAAAAAGTCAATTTTATTAAGGTTAGTTTTAAAATATACGGCCCATATATATCTAGACGACAGACATAGGTATTATAGGATATCATTGTAATTAATATCATTCTAACAAACATTTAGAAGCCCACCCTGAAAAAGTGAAAAAAAAACAGCTACCTATTCCTAAAAAAAAAAACAGTGAACTTTTGCCATGAAACGACTGGTTTTCTCCATTTCAGGGTGGTCCCATAATAAAAGTTGACAATAACGATGAGCATCTACAATGATAACTTAAAATATGACCGAAGAAATACATTACGTATGGATGTAGCTTGAAAATAGTTTTACTTCATTGGCCTCTTGTATTTTCTTTAGTCTTTATAGTTTTTGCAAACCACGAATGCACCGCGGCCTTTATATATAATACCTATTCGTGTTTATGCATATTGCGTTAATATACCTATCTGCCTGGAGGAGCGAACAGTCATACACATAACTTAAACAAATGTAGGGACCGCGTGCATTCGTGATTTGCACCAAGGATACAAGACGTACCTATCTGTATCCTAATTTATGAAACCAAGGCATAGCCTTTCTTTGATTTATGTCCAAAATTATATCTAACTGATACTTCTTGAATTTTTTTTATTGGTAACGGTTTTATTGCATTTACCAATAGTTTTGTGACGCCATGTACCTAATAACACAACAGACGAGTAGACAATTAGACAAAAATGTACATAAATACCTAGATGATTAAAAAATGTATGTCTTAACAGAGCTGCGTTATTTTCTCTGTAAATACCTTATTCCGTTTGTAGATAGAATTCATTTTCGTTTGGCTAATTTTAATGTCGATAGATTCGTTTAGTATTAATCGTTTTAGTGTCGGGGTATAAACGTAGACTTTTCTGTGGCCATGTATATTATCTTAAATAGTTTATTTTAGCGATATAAGCAAATGAAATGTATCAAACCAAAAATTTGAAGCGAAATGCTTGAAAATTGTAGTGTTTTGAACACAAGCTATTTGGCGGATGCCTAGATTTTCTACGCGTAATCGACACATTTGCTACTGGTTTTCGATTCAAGTTTTGATCTTATCTAAGCCATTTTGTAATCTTTATCTTCAAAATTAACTGCCGTTTCTTCATTATCATCATACAGATGAAGAACTTCCACTGTAGGACACAGGCTGCCCCAGTTGATTCACAATGAAACCGGTTAGAAGCTGATTGAACTTACTGTGACCCTAGCCCAGCGTATAAGTAAATTCAAATGGCAGTGGGCTGGACACTGGCTAATATCAAATGGAGCTGTAAAGTTCTCTAATGAAGATCATGCGCAGCTTAAAACGTACACCACCACGTAACCTTGCCGGTAGATATATATACGATTTGAGAAAGACCGCAAGGCCTACTAACTACTACCATTTTGAGAAAGAATAAATTTGTAAATTACCAAGTTTGTTTGCAACTGCAACTCGAGTCGAAAACCCGTTACAAATTTGTCGCCTCACGTGTGTAGGACGTTAAGGCAAAGTCGAATAGCTATTTATGAATACTCATAGACTAAGTGGGATACATAAATAGTAGGTATCTACACATACATATAACTAGTAATAATAAACTATTATAATAATTAAAATAACACAAAAATCATGATATCAAAACGTTAAAATTGTAGATGTTGTACCTAATACATATAAATTGTAGAACTTTTGAAAATATTAGGCGAAATAATATTAGTTGTATAATCTCTACACCCAGTGAACAAAAAAAATGTTATTCAGTGATAGTCGATTGAATTGTCAATTTAAATGTACATATTTCCACCGACATTTTTATAAATGTATCTACTTAACTCTAAATATTAATTATTACCTTACTTACATGACCTTTTTATAAAACAAGATAGAGACTAAAATAAATATAAAAAAATATTGACGAAATTTTTATCAGCTGAAAAAATGTAATAGGTACCTAATTGAAATGTTACTTGCGTGCAAGAACTTGCCAATGTAAGAGTCTACCTCTCTACTTACGAAATATAAAAAAATATGCGTTAACTTACTTTATCTTGCCCTGAGTGTATTGTTTTTTTTTTTAATCTATTAATGTTTATAAATAATGATTGTATTTACAATAGGTCTATAAAATTCATATTTAAATGCATACTTGCATGCAAGAATACTTCAAATGTTATGTGCACATCGTTAGTTCTGCCCTTTATTGCAAACCGTTTATCAATAAAATCGATTATTTACCTACTACTAAAACGAGTCAACTCGATTTTGTGTAATTGCACTTGACTTGAATTTCATATTTTATAGGGAGGGCAAAAAGTTTTCTAGGATGGGCGAAGAATTTTCTAAATGGGCAATGAATTTTCTAAGTTGGGCAGTGAGTTTTCTAAGTAGGGCATATAATTTTCTAGGCTGGGCAAAAAATTTCCTAGAGTGGGCGATGAATTTCCTAGAGTGGGCGATGAATTTATAAGAGCGGGAACCGAAAAGAACGCCTATGGGAATCACCTTCAGTATATTCCAATCCAGTAATATGATTGTAAAAATATTAATACCTAGTTATCTTGAGATGTAATTTTAATAGAATTATACTATCGCTTTATCGAATCGTGCAATTTTACTAAGTAGATGGTAGAAATTAGAGTCCTTGCATAATATACTCATAATAATGAATGTATAGATTTCAAGTTTCTGAATAAAAATGTTTTCTTACATTGTTATCTTTTGTTATTTATTTTTCTAATTGCAAAATCGTTTTCATTTGTCTTCTATAGGTCACTTATGCCAGTAATATGTAATGGTAGAATTTAGACTAAGGGTAATGTTAGTTCATGTTCTAAGCTATGAAAGTTAGTGTATTATTAGTAAATGTTTAAGGGTTTAGTTACTAAATTATTTATTTTTATGTTGATTGTAAATAAACGAATTTCTGTAAGCGTTAGAGCGATATTTGATGATTGATACTTATGCCTGTAGTGTGTTAGAATCTCTTTTTTTTATTTATTGAAACAGTTCTTAGAGAGTTTTATCCATCTTGCCATAAAAAAGTAAAATGCCATAATTGTTTTTCTACTTACATAATAGGTGTACAGACGTTGTTTTACAGAATTACTTTGTAACTTCCCTTTGATTCTTTTCCTAGAATCTCGTTACAAAAATCAATGTGATTTTTTAAGTATGTACTTAAATTGAAATTGTTATATTTTTCTTGCATTTTTGTAAGTTTTTTTTCATTATTTTAAATTCAATATACTTAACTTCTTTACTTAGCATTCGACATTCAAATGTATAAGTAGATAGATTTTAGGTTTAAATACCTAGTATAAACCTGGACACATTATTTAAAAATTGTGCCAAAACCCAAAATATATTAAAAATAAACCTGAAAACATATTGTTTTATTTATTTGTAGACACCTACTTCGAATTGGGTGACTTGGTCGCCCATCAACCCTGAAAAAGCAAAAAAGAGCTTTAAATAAGATGTTAAGATTGGCGTAGGCTTTCGTAGATGGTGACGATGATGTGATGATGATAAAAACCAATTTTAATTATGTCATTAGACGGTTGACTGCTATTAAGTGCTATTAAATTAATTGGCTAAGAAATATGTTTGTGAGGTCAATGACTTCTGAGCTATGTGCAAGTTTAGAAACTTCGATTTACCTTTAAACTCAAAAAGTTATCATTCCACAGTACTCAAAACAATTTTAAAAGAAAGTTTTTACTATTGGCTATAACCTCAAATGTTTCTTTCTTTTTTTAATTTAAATTAATCATCCACAGACCTTTGTTAACTAAGTTACAATTGAGAGAATGCGACTGTACAATAGAGAATAGTTTAAATGTTAGTCTAAGTTAGTAGTTTCAGTGACTTGCGTGAATGCCGCGAGCAAACCGGCGACCAGCATGCAGCACCCGATCACGAGTGTGACGCATGTGCCAGCCATCGCTCTCCTCTACCATATTTGAGGAAGGAGAACGACCCGACACACGACGCCGCCGCAAGAAGGAGCCTTCGATGGCGAGCATGAATGCTCATTCATGCATGAATGAGCATTCACCTCAAATGTTTGAAGATCCTATCTTGTATACCTACTTTGGAAATTAAGGGGGGAGGGGCACTATTTTTTAACTTTGGCGGCCTTTATGCCTAAATGGTACTCGTGACAAAAAAATGCTCAATCAAATCTAACAATCATTTTAAAAACCCTATTTAACCATAACCATAACATGAGGGGGTGGGGTTAAGAAAAATATCCTAACTTTACATGTATGGGAGCTACCCCTTAATTTTTAAAAATGTTACTTGTTCAAAATTGAGAACTGTACTAAAACTATCACTGACTCGAATTCCATGCAATTTGGTTCATAAATGTGGTAGTTGTAAGGCTTTGTAATATTAGGACGGCTAGACGGACGGACACAACGAAGTTATACTTCCTCGTTTTACTACGGTAGGTACACTAAAAACACATTACCTCAACGGCTAAATAACTATCGATTTTCTTTCTTGCAATTTCAGAGTTGGTCTAATAGTAAACTTGTTAATAAGATCATAATTAAACTGACATCATTTGTACTACTTTAAAATCGGCATTAAAAATAAATTGCAGTACAGTATCTAATAAAGAGATTGAGCAGAATCAAACTTTTTGGAGTCTGTGAATATGAGGTGATTGTCATTTCGCAAAAGCGAATTCGTTATACCAGCTGCGCGAGCAGCGTGGATCTCCGTAACTTGTACCTACAACCCGGTCAGAATATCTGTGCACCTCGCTGGAATGCGGCGCCTCTCCCGCTTCCCCTGTCACCTCTCCGCGCACTCCCCGGTACGACAGTACGGTTAGCATCTTCGTTGCCGATACACGTCCCGATAATTTATGACGTCACGAAGTGAAAAGTAAGTTAAGTTACGTTACATACACTAGTTCTTATGTTTATGACGTCACGAGGTCAGGTGCACAGATATTGTGACCGGGTTGTACTTAGCTAACTTCGCAGACGCCAAGAATTTTGATTCGGTCTATAATATATTATTTTTAGGGTTCCGTACCCAAAGGGTAAAAACGGGACCTTTTTACTAAGACTCCGCTGTCCTAAATTGGCTAAAAAAAATATGATTACTTATATAGGTATTGAAGTTCTACTTGATGGTTTATTTATATAATGTATTTTTTGTTAATCATTGGTATGCGTAATGAAATATATTTATGTAAACATTTTTTTTATTAATTTTTCAAATTAATGTTTAATGTTTTTTTTATTATATAATCTTTGTTTTGTATTATTTTTTGATGTTAATGTATAAATTAGTATGTTTAATTTATGGCTCAATTCATATGTTTAAATTTAATTTATCAGATTTCGTTTTTGTTTTCTAAATTATTCAAATATTTCTAAATTAAAGACAAGTCAAGTTTTCTTTATTATATAATCTTTGGTTTGAAATACATATTTTTTCGTCAATATATAATTTAGTATTTACAATTTATATCTAAATTCATTTTTTTTCCTTTAAGTTTTTAAGATTACTTTTTTTTCCAAATTAGTTAAGTCTACTTTTTATATTGGCATGCTTTTTTATATTAATATGGAGAAGCCACTGGCTCCTGAGACAGTCTTAGACTAGTTCAGGAGCCTATGGATCATGTATTACACGTTTATTTTGTCAAAATAAATGATTTGTTTGTTTTGTTTGTCCGTATGTCTGTCACCAGGCTGTATCTCATGAACCGTGATAGCTAGACAGCTGAAATTTTCACATTATGATGTATTTCTGTTGCCGCTATAACAACAAATACTAAAAACAAGATAAAGTAAATATTTAAAGGGGGCTTTTGACTATTTTTGCTCCATATTAACAACATCAACATATAGACGCTTGAAATGGGGCTAAGGGGGTTCCCATAGGGTACGGGACCCTTCCCCCCCGAGTGGGTTCCCGCCTTGTCGTGGCGGGGGAGCTTAGTAGCCAGGTCTTCCCAGCCTGGTGAACGAAGAGGAACCCGAGGTGGGGCCGGCCTCTCCGGGTCTTGGGCCCAGACAAGCCCGTGCGGAGGCTGGCCAGTAGGTCGGCTTGCCGACTGAGGTGGACTGCGGTGTCGCGCTTGTCGCGATGCCGCGGCCGAGCCCATCGAGGCGGGGGCGGCGACGGGATGGACGGGCGGCGAGAAGGTCGCTGCCTATCCGTCTTGCCAGCGGCCCTAACGGGTGCCGCCAACGTGTTGGCGGAGGCGGTGGGGCTGCAGGGGAAGAGGAGTGTCGGTATCGCGACGGCCGTTCTCCCTATCCTCTGCAGGCGTAGTGGCAGGCGCGGGGCCACTTTAATTGACCCGTTGCATCGGGACCAGGGCTGTCGGATACGGGTGCTGTCTGACGCCCAGTGCTGGTTGGTCCCAGGTGGTGGATGACGATGTGTCTGGTGTTCGGCACATCGTCATTCTGGCGGGAGCCGAAGCTCCGTGGTGGGGCCCGAGTTGGGCCAGCGCTGTCGGGTGCCGCGGAGGAGTGCGCAAGCGTGCCCGTAGCCCCGACACATAGCGCAGTGGCGGAACACCCAGGGGTTTTGGTGGGTATACTGTCCAGTCGGCAGGACTCCCACATAACCACCCGCCTGCCCTCGAGGTGCGGTGGTATCTATAAAAGATTTCCCCTGGTAAAAAAAAAAAAAAAAAAAAAAAAAAAAAAAAAAAAAAAAAAAAAAAAAAGGGTACGGGACCCTTCGTGAGCGAGTTCGAAATTCGTTTACAGTAATAAAAAAGGCTTGGAATATAAATAGATCGAGAATAGCTATATTTTTCATCGAGTTTAGAAATATATTTTTGGAAAAATTAATATTTTTCGCGGGATATTCTTTTAAAACAAACCTTACCTTACAGCACGTAACGCGCACGTTTTCATACAGAATCACCCTACAGAGTTAATGACTAATGTAGTAGTAGTAGGTAATGCCGACTAAGAAAGAAAAACTAGGAGAAAAAAAAAAGCAATATTAAAATTAATACATTTATTATGATTATGCATAATATAATTTCAAATACACATTAAATATCAGAATAAAAATCATCGATATACATGATATGGCTTAAATATTTTGTAAGTACAAAAATATTTATTTACACTACTTATTTGTAAGTACCTACTTACGAATTTTAAGTTTTTGGTATTATGTTATTTTACATATAGAATGAGATTACATTTTAAATATCAAGTTACACACAAATATTTTTAATTTAGATTGTAGTTTTTTACACAAAACTATACATTTTTTTAAAATTTAATTTATACTTTAAGCGAGGCCTAAGGTTATAGTTATTACGAATTGAAAAAAAGAAACTATAACATAGGTGATAATTTTATTCGAGTTAGTAGGTAACGAAAATTAATTATGGTAGCATAATTATTTTTTTGTTTAATTATGGTAGCATAATTAATTTTTGTTTAATTATGGTAGCATAATTAATTTTCGTTGACGTATGGTATACATATTCGAATATTTTGCTCGAATCGAAGTATACAATTTTTAAACTATTGTTAATTTTTCTAAAACCAATCAACCGATGTATCCATAACCACCTCTGGAAGTATGATCTACTAAACATAATAATTACATATGTAGTCTGTTGTAATAGTACATTAAGTTATAAGTGCTGTAAGTGCAGCCTCTGCTTCTTTATTATTATACTTATACTCGCCTACGGCTCGGGTTTACAATATCGCCTCGGCTGTAATTTTCAAAGCGCACGCATGTCATACGATGTTTTAACAACATATTAGCGAGGAAATTAATAAAACTCTGACTTTGAGTGAAAGTCGTGCATCAGTCGAAGCATCGTGCGTTTTACATTACATTACCGCACAAGTGCCGTAATGTCTCTCACTCTCTTGAATGAAAGTAGGAGAAACGAGTTCACAGAGTTCTGCAGTCGGTAGCGGCGTGCGTTTTACATTACAATAAAGCACAAGTGCGTAATGAAATACATTACGATATTGAAATTGGAATTACAGCCACTTTACGAGCAAATGTGTTATAAATAATATTACGGGGGGTTATTCAGAACGGGTGTATGAAAGGGGTGATTCAGACCGTCATCATAAACAACTTTTACTATAAGACCAAACCGGAATTCGAGAAAATAAAGTGTTTTTTAATACATTTTGTGGATTCCGAGTTGACATTTCGTATGGGACAGTTGATTCTTGTTCTAGCAAATATTCGCACTACGCGGTTCAATAAAGGAAGCCAAATAAAAAAAAAAAAAAATTAATAATCTATTTTCATCTGTGATTCTATCCAGTGCAGTCTGTTTGTATTCTGCTTTCCGTGTCTGATATTAGCTACAATCTGCAGTAATTCAATAATTTCAAAGCATTCAATAGTTTAAGAGGCAAAATGAGGCTCTATTGTTTGTCTTTCAAGATTGAAATGGCGAAATTTTTTCTCAGTAAATCTCAGACCAAATAAAACATTCCCACTCCAACGGGAAACATACATACACTGGTGACCGTGGAGTGGAAAAGTGAAATAAAAAAATATATTGTAGCGACTGTTTAATTGCGATATTTAGTAAGAAAAAGTATTCTTATAATTATCGTATTTTATTAAAACCATCTAGACATTCTAGAGTTCTAGAAATGGACATATATCCAGAAATAGACATACCTACATAAGGTACATATGAGGTTCTGCTGACAATAATGATGCTATATAGCTTATCCGAAGAGTATGGCAAATTCAGAATTGCAATTGAGTCGAGAGGTACCTAGTTTAGGTACCAAAGCCAGAAGAGGTCGAAGTTAAAATTATTAGAAGAAGCGCTGTATGTATCTTGTAAGATTCGTAAACAAGCAGGCTAACATCTTCAAACGCAATAATCATAAAATATGCAAGACTGTTGGAAAAAAAATAAAGCTAAGTCTAGCAAAAATAACGACTCGAACAAAATTAATTTTGCTACGCGCTATCTTCTCACACCAATTAAATATGCCTCGGATATCAAATGGAAATAAAATAGTGGATGCACCTCACATAATTTTGTCATGTATTTACTGAATTGTACCTACATAAATGTAGAGAAAAATAATACCTAAGAATCGTCAATCAAATTGATTTCTGGCTCTTTGTAAGAATACAAAGAACGACAAAATATCTAGAAAACATTCACAGTAAGGTAGGTGGACTTATTTGACTACCTACAGTTGCTGTAAAAATATAGATATCGACACATTTACTGACGACTTCAGTTGATATTGTCGAATATTAATGATGAAAAAACAAGAACGAAGTCTTGGAAAAAAAATAAAGAGATCAAACAGTTTGCTGAAACGCATACTGGAAACAAATTTATGGCAGCACCAAAATTCTGGGATCGCAACACTAACAAAAACTTGGCGCGCTTGACTGGCAGAAAAACAGTTTTCTTCTCATTTAGAGATTCTTGTTATTTTACTGAAATACCTGGTTTTATTCCACCTTCGCCGCTACTACAAACAAATGGAAAGGACCTAAGGACACATACCAGCTCGGCAGGTCCTCCATGAAAGTTTGCGAGACACGGGGCGATTTTGTGACGAACGCAAGAACCGTTGTTTTGCGGAAAAATCGATAGCTAAGCAATCACCAGCAACATTTTGGGGTGAAGCAATCTTCATAGAAAACTGCCTATCAAATAGAAGTATACCTACAAATAGTGTATTTTAAAACCAACCACCATTTGAACGTTGGGTTGGACTTTGCATCATCCATCGGTACATGTTTGACGTTTAAAAGGAAAATATCAAAGCTTAAAAATATCAATATCATCAAAAGCAATTCCTGCACTGTTCGTAGGTTACTTTGAAATTTATAAAGCTTTTAGAATCTTCTCATTATACAAAACCCGTACAGTAATATTAAAAGACGACGGACGGCTGCACTCTGGCTGAAGTTGGAAAAACCCAACAAAACTCAAAACATGGGACGACTTAAAAACTGCACTTCAACCTTCGAAATCATCTACAGAGCCACAGTCCCTAAGTGAAACTATTAAAAAAATGTCCGAGCACCGTCATACATTACAAAGAAAACATTAGTATTCTCTATGCGCTATGCCTTACACCGGATATTATTATGTCAAATGTCACGATGATAATCTGTCATCGTTCATTCGCTTCTCCTCAGCTCGCAAAAAGATTCCGAGGGCAAATATACACAAACTGGTTCTTTTTATACTGACAGAATGTGTGAAGGGACCGCACAAAACCAGCCCAACAACTCTAACATAATCTCAATTGAAAAACTCCAAGGCATCCATAATTGGGTTAACTGGAAATTCGCTATTCGTATGGTACTGACACTAGAGTAGAGCTGCCATACGTCCCGGTACACCGGGACATGTCCCGGTTTGAAGCGTTGTGTCCCCGTGTCCCGGTCATCAAGTTATTTGTCCCGGTACGGACACAATTCGCAAGCTACCCCTGTGTAGGTAAGTACCACGTCAATGATCGGCGAGTTATCTATCGAAGTGGAGCGGAGGCGAGCGCGCGCGACTGCGACAGAATGAGTTTCGATGATAAGCCGCGTCCCGCGCCGCGCGCCTCCGCTCCCGCGCCCCTCCGCCCGCGCCCCTCCGCTCTCGCGTCTATTTTCATCGTTGCAGTGTTTTGTTTAGTTGCTTTAGAGAACAACGTCCCTACCTTGCGCTGCGCACTGTCTTTTACTTTGAAGTTTAGTTAATTACTAGAAAAAGTCATGCCAAAAAGAAAGTGTGTGTTTTCTGACGATTAAACTAAAAAGTGGTCATTCATTAAAAAAGGAAGAAACGATTATGAAGTCTTTTGTTCCATTTGCGGCTTGTATATATCTGTTAGTTATGGCGGTAAGTCAAGTGTCAAAGACCATATTCAAAGTAAAAATCACATGACGAGATTATCAGTTGCATCAACTTCTAAAGATATATCGACATTCATGATCACACAAAATACCACCGAAGACATGTTAATATGCACTGCCGAACTGACCACTGCTTATAAAGTTGTAAAGCACCACCAATCGTTCAGCTCTTTAGATTGTACGACAAAACTGAATGCCGTAATGTATCCTGATTCAAGTATCGCGGCAAAACAATCGACTGCAAGAACAAAGGCTGCGATCGTTAAACACATTTTGGCTCCACACTCGATCGCCCAATTAAAACAGAAGTCGAAAAAGTTCCTTTTTATGGTATTTCTACCGATTCTAGCAATCACAAAGCGGAAAAGTTATTTCCACTGCTGATACAGTACTTTACGGAAAAAGAAGGATAGAAAATTAAATTACTAAAATTAAACTCATTGCCGAATGAAACATCTGATACAATCACTTCATTTTGTATAAAATCGTTGCAGGATCAAAACATCCGTGTGCAAAATATTGTTGCTTTCAGTGCGGATAACACAAACGCTAACTTTGGAGGAAGAGATAGGCGTGGAGTTAATAATGTTTTTTTTTAAATTAAAAGAGATTTTGTCCAAAGACATTGAAGGCATCGGTTCGGTTGCCCAGCGCACATTCTGCACAATACAGCTTCCACTGCTACCGATGTGATGTCGATTGACGTGGAGTCTATTGTTCTGAAAATTTTCAAGTATTTTTCCATATTCACTGTAAGAGTGGAACGCCTTAAAAATTTTTGTGAGCATGCAGCAATAGACTACAACAATATACTCTCACATTCCAGAACTCGGTGGCTTTCACTACTTCCAGCAATTGAACGGATACTAAAGTTATGGCTGCCACTGAAAGAATTTTTCGCTAATGAAGCAAATGCCCCAAAAGCTGTAGTCGATTTTTTCGCTAATCCCTTATCAGAACTTTACACTCTTTTTGTGCACAGTCAAGCATTTCTGATTGAAAAACAAATAAAAAGATTGAAAAATCAGTTATTAATATCGTTGAAGTGAAAAATGTTTTAGAGGATACAAAAAAACAGTTGAGTGACAGATTACTAAATAAATATTTAGGCAATCAAACAAGACAACTTTATAACAAACTAAAGAATGAAGGCACAATTAATACAAATCAATCCGAAGCATTTGACAAAGAAACGGGAGATTTCTTTAGCACTGCAATCCGTTATCTCGAACAGTGGACAGAACCTATGACAAAATTTGATGTTTTCGCTTAGATGATTTTAAATGATATTCCTCAATGGCAACAAGTAGAAGAAACTACAAGATATTTAAATGAAAAAGATATAGCAGTGGATGATAAGTTATAAGTGCTGTAAGTGCAGCCTCTGCTTCTTTATTATTATACTTATACTCGCCTACGGCTCGGGTTTACAATATCGCCTCGGCTGTAATTTTCAAAGCGCACGCATGTCATACGATGTTTTAACAACATATTAGCGAGGAAATTAATAAAACTCTGACTTTGAGTGAAAGTCGTGCATCAGTCGAAGCATCGTGCGTTTTACATTACATTACCGCACAAGTGCCGTAATGTCTCTCACTCTCTTGAATGAAAGTAGGAGAAACGAGTTCACAGAGTTCTGCAGTCGGTAGCGGCGTGCGTTTTACATTACAATAAAGCACAAGTGCGTAATGAAATACATTACGATATTGAAATTGGAATTACAGCCACTTTACGAGCAAATGTGTTATAAATAATATTACGGGGGGTTATTCAGAACGGGTGTATGAAAGGGGTGATTCAGACCGTCATCATAAACAACTTTTACTATAAGACCAAACCGGAATTCGAGAAAATAAAGTGTTTTTTAATACATTTTGTGGATTCCGAGTTGACATTTCGTATGGGACAGTTGATTCTTGTTCTAGCAAATATTCGCACTACGCGGTTCAATAAAGGAAGCCAAATAAAAAAAAAAAAAAATTAATAATCTATTTTCATCTGTGATTCTATCCAGTGCAGTCTGTTTGTATTCTGCTTTCCGTGTCTGATATTAGCTACAATCTGCAGTAATTCAATAATTTCAAAGCATTCAATAGTTTAAGAGGCAAAATGAGGCTCTATTGTTTGTCTTTCAAGATTGAAATGGCGAAATTTTTTCTCAGTAAATCTCAGACCAAATAAAACATTCCCACTCCAACGGGAAACATACATACACTGGTGACCGTGGAGTGGAAAAGTGAAATAAAAAAATATATTGTAGCGACTGTTTAATTGCGATATTTAGTAAGAAAAAGTATTCTTATAATTATCGTATTTTATTAAAACCATCTAGACATTCTAGAGTTCTAGAAATGGACATATATCCAGAAATAGACATACCTACATAAGGTACATATGAGGTTCTGCTGACAATAATGATGCTATATAGCTTATCCGAAGAGTATGGCAAATTCAGAATTGCAATTGAGTCGAGAGGTACCTAGTTTAGGTACCAAAGCCAGAAGAGGTCGAAGTTAAAATTATTAGAAGAAGCGCTGTATGTATCTTGTAAGATTCGTAAACAAGCAGGCTAACATCTTCAAACGCAATAATCATAAAATATGCAAGACTGTTGGAAAAAAAATAAAGCTAAGTCTAGCAAAAATAACGACTCGAACAAAATTAATTTTGCTACGCGCTATCTTCTCACACCAATTAAATATGCCTCGGATATCAAATGGAAATAAAATAGTGGATGCACCTCACATAATTTTGTCATGTATTTACTGAATTGTACCTACATAAATGTAGAGAAAAATAATACCTAAGAATCGTCAATCAAATTGATTTCTGGCTCTTTGTAAGAATACAAAGAACGACAAAATATCTAGAAAACATTCACAGTAAGGTAGGTGGACTTATTTGACTACCTACAGTTGCTGTAAAAATATAGATATCGACACATTTACTGACGACTTCAGTTGATATTGTCGAATATTAATGATGAAAAAACAAGAACGAAGTCTTGGAAAAAAAATAAAGAGATCAAACAGTTTGCTGAAACGCATACTGGAAACAAATTTATGGCAGCACCAAAATTCTGGGATCGCAACACTAACAAAAACTTGGCGCGCTTGACTGGCAGAAAAACAGTTTTCTTCTCATTTAGAGATTCTTGTTATTTTACTGAAATACCTGGTTTTATTCCACCTTCGCCGCTACTACAAACAAATGGAAAGGACCTAAGGACACATACCAGCTCGGCAGGTCCTCCATGAAAGTTTGCGAGACACGGGGCGATTTTGTGACGAACGCAAGAACCGTTGTTTTGCGGAAAAATCGATAGCTAAGCAATCACCAGCAACATTTTGGGGTGAAGCAATCTTCATAGAAAACTGCCTATCAAATAGAAGTATACCTACAAATAGTGTATTTTAAAACCAACCACCATTTGAACGTTGGGTTGGACTTTGCATCATCCATCGGTACATGTTTGACGTTTAAAAGGAAAATATCAAAGCTTAAAAATATCAATATCATCAAAAGCAATTCCTGCACTGTTCGTAGGTTACTTTGAAATTTATAAAGCTTTTAGAATCTTCTCATTATACAAAACCCGTACAGTAATATTAAAAGACGACGGACGGCTGCACTCTGGCTGAAGTTGGAAAAACCCAACAAAACTCAAAACATGGGACGACTTAAAAACTGCACTTCAACCTTCGAAATCATCTACAGAGCCACAGTCCCTAAGTGAAACTATTAAAAAAATGTCCGAGCACCGTCATACATTACAAAGAAAACATTAGTATTCTCTATGCGCTATGCCTTACACCGGATATTATTATGTCAAATGTCACGATGATAATCTGTCATCGTTCATTCGCTTCTCCTCAGCTCGCAAAAAGATTCCGAGGGCAAATATACACAAACTGGTTCTTTTTATACTGACAGAATGTGTGAAGGGACCGCACAAAACCAGCCCAACAACTCTAACATAATCTCAATTGAAAAACTCCAAGGCATCCATAATTGGGTTAACTGGAAATTCGCTATTCGTATGGTACTGACACTAGAGTAGAGCTGCCATACGTCCCGGTACACCGGGACATGTCCCGGTTTGAAGCGTTGTGTCCCCGTGTCCCGGTCATCAAGTTATTTGTCCCGGTACGGACACAATTCGCAAGCTACCCCTGTGTAGGTAAGTACCACGTCAATGATCGGCGAGTTATCTATCGAAGTGGAGCGGAGGCGAGCGCGCGCGACTGCGACAGAATGAGTTTCGATGATAAGCCGCGTCCCGCGCCGCGCGCCTCCGCTCCCGCGCCCCTCCGCCCGCGCCCCTCCGCTCTCGCGTCTATTTTCATCGTTGCAGTGTTTTGTTTAGTTGCTTTAGAGAACAACGTCCCTACCTTGCGCTGCGCACTGTCTTTTACTTTGAAGTTTAGTTAATTACTAGAAAAAGTCATGCCAAAAAGAAAGTGTGTGTTTTCTGACGATTAAACTAAAAAGTGGTCATTCATTAAAAAAGGAAGAAACGATTATGAAGTCTTTTGTTCCATTTGCGGCTTGTATATATCTGTTAGTTATGGCGGTAAGTCAAGTGTCAAAGACCATATTCAAAGTAAAAATCACATGACGAGATTATCAGTTGCATCAACTTCTAAAGATATATCGACATTCATGATCACACAAAATACCACCGAAGACATGTTAATATGCACTGCCGAACTGACCACTGCTTATAAAGTTGTAAAGCACCACCAATCGTTCAGCTCTTTAGATTGTACGACAAAACTGAATGCCGTAATGTATCCTGATTCAAGTATCGCGGCAAAACAATCGACTGCAAGAACAAAGGCTGCGATCGTTAAACACATTTTGGCTCCACACTCGATCGCCCAATTAAAACAGAAGTCGAAAAAGTTCCTTTTTATGGTATTTCTACCGATTCTAGCAATCACAAAGCGGAAAAGTTATTTCCACTGCTGATACAGTACTTTACGGAAAAAGAAGGATAGAAAATTAAATTACTAAAATTAAACTCATTGCCGAATGAAACATCTGATACAATCACTTCATTTTGTATAAAATCGTTGCAGGATCAAAACATCCGTGTGCAAAATATTGTTGCTTTCAGTGCGGATAACACAAACGCTAACTTTGGAGGAAGAGATAGGCGTGGAGTTAATAATGTTTTTTTTTAAATTAAAAGAGATTTTGTCCAAAGACATTGAAGGCATCGGTTCGGTTGCCCAGCGCACATTCTGCACAATACAGCTTCCACTGCTACCGATGTGATGTCGATTGACGTGGAGTCTATTGTTCTGAAAATTTTCAAGTATTTTTCCATATTCACTGTAAGAGTGGAACGCCTTAAAAATTTTTGTGAGCATGCAGCAATAGACTACAACAATATACTCTCACATTCCAGAACTCGGTGGCTTTCACTACTTCCAGCAATTGAACGGATACTAAAGTTATGGCTGCCACTGAAAGAATTTTTCGCTAATGAAGCAAATGCCCCAAAAGCTGTAGTCGATTTTTTCGCTAATCCCTTATCAGAACTTTACACTCTTTTTGTGCACAGTCAAGCATTTCTGATTGAAAAACAAATAAAAAGATTGAAAAATCAGTTATTAATATCGTTGAAGTGAAAAATGTTTTAGAGGATACAAAAAAACAGTTGAGTGACAGATTACTAAATAAATATTTAGGCAATCAAACAAGACAACTTTATAACAAACTAAAGAATGAAGGCACAATTAATACAAATCAATCCGAAGCATTTGACAAAGAAACGGGAGATTTCTTTAGCACTGCAATCCGTTATCTCGAACAGTGGACAGAACCTATGACAAAATTTGATGTTTTCGCTTAGATGATTTTAAATGATATTCCTCAATGGCAACAAGTAGAAGAAACTACAAGATATTTAAATGAAAAAGATATAGCAGTGGATGATTCAATGTTTGAAGAATTTATGTACTTAAAATCGTTTATGGAATGTGAAATGACCGATGAATGGAAAGCTAAAGATATGCAAGAAAAATGGAAATACTTTTTTGAAAAAACTGAAGAACTGGAAAGAAAAGCGAATCTTCTTCAAATGTGTCAGTATATTTTTGCAATCCCTGGCCACAACGAACGTGGAACGTGGAACGAGTGTTTTCGTTAATTTCAGCGCAGTGGACGAAAGAACGAAATTCACTCAGTGTAAGCACAGTGGAAAGCATCATTCATTGCATTTATAATTATAAAATGACGTGAAGAATTTTATAATTATGTTAAAGGGGAAAAGGAGTTACTGACAAAGGTCAAATCTTCTCCGAATTTATGGCAGCCCTACACTAGAGTCACTATGTGTTCAAGGCACGAATGTTGATGCCGCACGCGACATACGCGCGCTTGCTCGCATTTGCTTGTCACTAAAAAGAGTCAAATTGTAAGATCAGCTGTAACTGCAAAAGATGCATGGAAAGCACTTTCTGACACTTTTAAAGACAAATGACTTTATAGAAAAATACTCCGTTTAAGACAATGGCATAAAACTGATTACAATCAATATCCAAGCATGTCTGCCTACATTGAGGGTGTCATGAAACTTGTTTCACAAATTGCTGACATCGGTAAGATTATTGATGATGATGAAGTTGCTGAAATCCTGCTATCCGACTTACCCGAGCAGTTTGATGTGATCGTTTCAAGTTTGGAAACTGCAAATATTACCCGTACTCTTACTAGTGAGACTGTTATATTATTATGTCTGCTATTGCAAGAGGACCATCGTCGTAATGGTGGTCACAATGACGAGTGAAGTGCCTACGTTGCGCAAAAGAAGAATCAGCAAGAAGCCAGGATATTTCGCTAAACGATGCTTCAAAAAGAAGCACAAACCAGGAAAAGAAGAACAAACCAGATGCTGAGCACACATTGATTGCGTCTGCGTACACCGCCTGCAGCTCAAATGAATTCGTTGTTGATAGTGGTGCCACGGCTCATATGTGTGCTGATCAAGGTCTTTTGAACAGTATTGAAAACAAAACTAGTGCAATAACTATTGCTAATTGTCAGCAACTTAACAGCTATCACATAGCGCGGGTTAAGAACCAATACCGTCTATCTCAATTTTTGCGAATTTGAGATTTTTATTGCAATAGACTTAAAGTCCAAATTCGAATAGTCTGCTATATCGGTTATGTTAAAATTCCCAAAAATGTATGTTTTATTTGCTATAGAAATACCATCTATCTAAAAAGCTGCGTATTTTTTCTGACAATACTAGCTGCTATCTAAAGACCGCGCTTTTATTTTTCTGACAATATCACCTATCTAAAAACCATTTCTCTGCCAATACCATATATCTAAGGACCACTCGTTTATTTTTCTGCCAATACTGTCTATCTCAGACCAATATTGTCACCCAGTGCTCGTAAAATGAAGCATATATAAACGCCGTTGTTAGAAAGAGACGGGAATGTCGTGCCGTCGTGAGTGGCGCCGAGGGACGCGTCGGTGACGCGCAGTTCAGTCAGTTTGGATTCAAATACATCTTTCAACAGGTTGGTAAATTTGTTTCTTTCTCAAACATTTGCAAAAGTGATTATTACGGTTTAATTTTGTGATTTTATTGTTACCACTGTGTTTTGTGTTGTGTAAGTAACATTTTAAGCATAAAATTACGCAATTTATTACAGTTTTTTTGTCAATTTATAATGAAGTTTTAGAGATAGATGTTATTTCCAGAAATAATTTGAATGGTTCGTTATGGTAATTTTACTTATCTCATTTTTGTTTCAGTAAAAATGTCTAAACGATACAGCCAGGGATTTCGATCAAAGAAGATTTTATGTCTAATTGAAGAACGAGATCCCCCAGAGCCTATCAGTTTGAATGGTGAGTTTACTACATTATTTATAGGTTAAAAATATTTATACGTTTGTATATATCTGTGGCATCGCAAATATCGTTGCTCCCTAACAAATTAGATAATTTAAAATAAATCTTAAAAATCATGACTGTGTTTGTCATTTTATACCTAAATTAATTTCACAAAAGTATTTACTTGTCGTTACCACTACTAACAAGTTTCAATGTATCTTCTTCATTACAGATTATCCACCAGCTACTTCGGAGTCTGGATCATTAAATTTGACACCGCTGATATGTACTAAGAAGATTGAAATAGATAATCACGAGCGTGTTCTCCTAGAAGATCAATTAAGTTATACTAATGTATACAAAAAAATTAAATATTTATCATTGAGTGACCTAACTATGGACACTCAGGATAAACTAATAAAATGCACTAAAAGGTCTCGATCTGCGCCTTCTGCTTATGAAATATCTGGTCTTTACGAACAAGTGGGTCCTTTGTTTCAAGAGGCTTATAACGTCAGAGATGGTTATGAGTATTCAGAGGCTCAAACCATTGATGAAAGTAGAACTGATTGCGAAACTAGCGATGATGAGTATGGAAACATGAGTGAAGGAAGAAAACGTCGTCACGTGTCAAGAAAAGAAGAATGGAAAAAAAATCAAGCTCAAAATAAAAGAATGCGTGGGGAGGAATACCTAGGGTACACAAAGCCTAGAAATGAAAAGATGCGTCAAAATCGCCCACGAGTATCACGGCAAATAGGTGATGCTTGCGTTTCCCAATTCTGTCGTAGGAGTAAATTCAGAGGTTGCCAGGAATTAGACGAAGATACACGAAAATCTATTCATGCTTATTTTTGGGAAAAGCTTGATTGGGGCCAAAAAAAAGTATACGTGGCAAGTCTTGTAAACCGAACTACGACTACTCATAAAACTAAAGGCCAGGAGTCTCGGCGACTGGGAACATTAAATTATTTTTTACCTCAAAAAAAAGATGGAGGTAAAATTCAAGTGTTGAATGATGGAGGTAAAATTCAAGTGTGATAAAGTGTTCAGAAACAGATGTTTCTGAACACTTTATCACTAAAATCGACTACTGTGCAGACATGGGCCAAAAATGCTGGTTTTGACCAAGATAAAGCTAACCAAGATGATAGTCAGGAAGGTGAAATAAAGCGTAACCCAAAGATCATGGTTTTGGAAAACTTTTTAAAAAATCTTCCAAAGATGCCGTCACATTATGCGCGCAAGGACACTAGAAAGTTGTATTTGGAGCCTAATTATCGCTCTGTATCTGATGTTTTCAATGCATATAAACAATATTGCAGTTCCACAAAATATAATCCTCCTGTATCTCGATACACATTTGATAAAGTTTTTAACGACCAAAACTTATCACTATTTACATTGAAGAAAGATATGTGCGATGTTTGTGTTGGCCACGAGGAAGGTAACATAGATGGACATACTTACCAAGAACACCTTATTAAGAAAAATAGAGCCAGAGAAGAGAAAGAGAGAGATAAGAAAGATGCAGCTTTGGGAAATTGTACTTTACTGACGATGGACTTAGAAGCCGTCAAAGTTTGCCCTTACTCGACAGCAAGCGCATTATATTTTAAAACGAAATTAACGTGCCACAACTTTACTTTATATGATTTGACTTCGCGCCATTGTACATGCTATTGGTTCACTGAAACGGCCGCGGATCTTACTGCAAGCACTTTCGCTTCATTTGTGACAGACTATTTGGAGCGACATTGTTTACCATTGAAAAGGCCAATAATCATATATTCTGACGGCTGTACTTATCAGAACAGGAACGTTATATTGGCAAATGCGCTAATGAATTTCTGCAAGAAACACAACATCACCATCATTCAGAAGTTCCTGGAACGTGGTCACACACAAATGGAGTGCGATTCTGTGCACAGCGCAATAGAAAGAAAGCTCATTAATCGTGTGATTCATCTGCCGTGTGACTATGTTTCAGCAACCAAGGAAGCAAGAGCGTCATGTCCTTATGAAGTGGTTCAGATTGACCATAATTTTGTAAAAAATTATGCTGACTCATCTAATTGGCTTTACAAGTAAATAAGACCTGGACGTAAAGTCGGCGATCCAACTGTTACGGACATACGAGGCATTCTGTACGACAAAAGCCAAGATACTATACAAGTGAAACTGCATTTCGACCAAGATTGGTTTGACTTGCCCCAAAGACATAAGCCATTTAACCCTGATGTGTCCTATTCTCCTTTACGTACCACCATGATTCCGATATCTGCCTCGAAATATCAACACCTACAAGAGCTGAAACAAGTTCTTCCAAGTGAGTGTCATAACTTTTATGACACATTGCCACATTTGTGATTAAACAAATAAAAATATCCAAAGGATTTATCATACCTCTTAACTATTACAGGCACAGTTTGAATTTTTTTATTTTTCTTCAGGTATTTTTATCACATAGGTACTACACTTAAATAAATTGTTTTCAATGTCATTTTGGTTGTTATTTCCTATGAAAATAGTTGCTGTTGTACTTCAAAAACGACTATCTACTTGATATTCAATGACTAATTAAATATATACTAAACCATCTAACTCATTCTATCTCTATTTGGGCGAATATTAGGGTAGTATCACTGACACTATCGTATTTTAGGTGTTTCATATGCTTCATTTTGGCAAACCACTTTCAGTATAATTTTTATACGTGGCAGTAAAATGTTTTTTTCTTCTGGTGTAAAGTTCACTAAATTGAGATAGACGGTATTGGTTCTTAACCCGCGATAGGTAAGGTTCAATTGACTTCTAATGTAAAACTATATAATGTTTTATTTGTACCCGAGCTGTCTAATAATTTAATTTCTGTAAAAGACATTAAAACCCTTTAATATTCGCAACATTGAACAGACACTCATACAAGAATTGTTAGACAACGACATTATAGAACCGGTGACAGGACCTACTTCCTGTCTCTCCTTCTCACATGGTACAGAAAAAAAGAAGCCGGACAATACAGATTGGTTGTCGACATGAAAAGGGCGAATGAAGCTGTACAGAGAGAAAGAGTCCCTTTACCTACGATATATTAACCTATTATTAACAGAATTAAAGTTATCAAGGTTAGGTTAATAATAATAGGTTAATAAACCTATTATTATTAACCTAACCTTGCATAAATAAATAAAGTATGAAAGTAAAGTATATTTGCGGAACTTCTGGCTGATCTGAACGGCTACGTATTTCTCTATAATTGATGTTAAATGGGGATACGAGTATGTGATGTATGAGCGCGCGAACGAGCGGCGTCCGCCGCAGTATTAAACTAACCACAGTGAAGAACGCTTGTTTCATTTCCGTCCCTTATCAGTTCGTACTAAGATCTACACCTCTTGGCGACGAGAAGAACCTTACGCTTACTTGAACATGAATTATATCGGCAGCGTGTCCACGTTCGATCATCGTTATCAAGAATTTGAGTTTTTTCTTGAAAAACAACTTTATTGAAATCAACAACGTGCCGGACGACAAATGGTGCGCCATCTTAATGACGTATCTCTCCGACGAGACGTATAGATTGACAAGAATCTGGTATATTCCCGAGATCTAGACAAATTTTCGCGGAATGAGTTGGTGACAGCGCTCAACGGTCACTTTAAACCAAAGCGTTCCACGTTTGCCGACCGAGCCAAGTTCTACGGTGCTACAAAGTCCGAGTCGGAAAGTCTAGAAGAGTGGATGGCGCGCTTACGTGGACTTGCTGTCTATTGTGATTTTGGTGCCGAACTAGAAACGCCAAACGAGGGACAAATTCGTGCTTGGATTGCAAGCTAGCAGAGAAAATGACCGTCTTTTCGAGCACGACTCGAAAACGCTCACTCTGTCAAAAGCGTTAGAAGTAGCCCAGAAGCTGCATGTGCTCGAGCTGCTCGTGCATGCGACGGAGCCGGGGGACACTTGGTGAAAGAAGAACCGGTGTACAGGGTAGGCGAGCGCCGCCCCCGCGGCCACGGCTGGGCCACGGTGTGCTGTGTGTGGATTACGTAACCACTTTTCGGCAAATTGCAGGTTTAAAAAATATAAGTGCTTAATTTGCAATGCCACAGGGCATGACAATACAAAATTGCACCGTTAAACCGTGTTTAAAGCGTGTCTAAATCTTTCGTAAGTATTTATTATCAAGTCTAGGTATGGTGCTTGACCATCAGTACCGAACGTACAGTTGTCTTGTGGAGTTAAATAAAATAACATTTATTGTTTTTAAATGTTAACGCAAAACTAATTGTACACTAGATCCCACACTAAGGCAACCTGTGTCGTGGTATCTAGGGAAAAAATGAGGAAAAATATAATTTATGATGATAGAAGCACGATCATCAGAAAAGTCTATCAATACTATCAATCACTACATAGTATAAAGGAAAACCGCTATTTTTGTGTGTCTGTCTGTGTATCCGCTTATATCTTCCAAACTAGACAACAGTACTCACTATGTTTTAGAATATTTCTTCTGGAAGGTTTATAGCTATAATTCATCCGTAACCGGGCTAAGCCAGGACGGGCAGCTAGTTAGATAGTGCTAACCAAAACCAAATACTATTTCAACGTTTGGTTGGATGAAAACCATTCATCAACCACCTGCAAATATTTGGGTGAGACCTATGTTCTTTTGAAAGGAAACATGGTCACAAAGCAATTCCTGGAATGTTCGCAGGTTACTCTGAAACGTCTACAGCCATTAGAATCTTCATATATCCAAAAACAATGATCCTAGGTGTTATAGATTATAAAATGTATAATGTACTTTTTTAGTTTTGCCATACTGCCAACACTACAACCGTCAAACGCAATATAGAACTAAGCCGACAACGATGTTCTTTTAACTTTGTTTGTTTTCCGTTCATAACTTTAATAAAAGAACCTGTAAATACGAGAACATTGAGTTTTATCTACAACTAACAGAACCATACGTGTAGAGATATATACACAACAAGTGGCGACTGTGGATATTACGACGAAATGGAGAACATCAAACGATGGTAGCGGGAATGCGCCCAACTCCGAAGAGTGTTTACGCGGCACGAAGAATTGGAGGATTCTGCAAATGTCGAGTGCTTGGAGCAAAAGATTCACAGGATGTTCGAGCTCAACAAGAGCATTCAAGAAAAAATGCTGTTCGCAGAAAACTTTGAAGATGAGCCGTACAGTGCGGACTGCGAACAAGCCGAAACATGGCATCAAAGATGGCTGCGGCTAAGAAAATGCTATGTGTCGAAGCAGACCTGTACGCCGCCTCAAGTGGTACAGAATCGTCAAAACAACCTTAATTTGCCTAGGTTAAAATTACGAAGGTTTGACGATAATTGCCTAAGTTTCTGAGGTCAATACAAGAAAATTCATGAAGATCGTGGAATGGACGCCGAAATCAAGTTTCAGTACTTGACCCAAGCGATGACAGTCGGCAGTAAGGCGCGAAGCCTAGTGGAAAGCTATCCACCCATAGAAGAGAATTATAAGAAGGTGGTGGATACACTAAAATCAAGATTCGCCAAGGACGAGGCGTTAATAGAAATTTATCTGCGTAAACTTTTAACAGTTTGTGACAAAATAGACAATTACACCACAGACATTTTGTACGATAGAATAACAACGAATTTACAAATATTAGAGTCTTTAGGAATATCGAAAGAAAAATATGAGTGTATACTGTTACCTTGAATCGAGTCATCACTTCCGGAAAGCACAATGTTGTCATGAAGCAAAATACCTCATACAGAAGGCTCTAAATTATTATTCGATTGATAGACTTCCTTCAGAATGAGGTACTCGTAGAAGCAGAGCAGCGAGTGCAGATGGTAAGGTGTGAATTTTTAGAAGGCACTAAAAGAGCAGCAACCGCTACAGCAGCATGCCTATTGAATGAGATCAAGGTGAACGAGAACCATGAGTCAAACTGTAACAGGTAAGCAAAGTTGTCTTTTTTGTTCTAAAGCTCAAAACACGTTAGAGTGGGGGAATGCCAATGCATTAAGCTCGGAGTAAAAGAAAGATGCCATGAAGAAAAACGGGGGGGAGCTACATCTGCTTAGAGAAAGGGCATTTGGCCAAAAATTGCAAAGCATTTATCAAATGTATGAGCTACAGCAAAAGGCATCTAATTATCTTGTGTCCATCGCTACATCCAGAACCAGAATCTTCGAAAATTGAGAAAAAAGAGGTTGTTAATAACTTGTCTAGCAACACGATCTTTATAGTACGACTTTACTACAGACAGTGGTAGTCAAAATTGCAGGAAACCAACGAGAGAAAGAGGTGAGGGCACTCGGACTCCAGGTAGCAGGTCAAGAGAATTTGACTCATTCTTTCTTCGGTGGTGTCAAAGGAACACCAAGGACACACCGAAACTTCTCGTTCCAGATAAGCAACCTGGACCAGACCTACGTCACTACGATATCAGGTCTGGAACAAGAAATTATTTGCGGAGGCAATATTTCAAAAATAAATGATACGAGATTTAATCATTTTTTGCACAAGCAACGAATTAAGTTATCCGATGCAACTGCTAAGGACATAAAAGAGGTAGGTATATTGATTGGCTCAGACCAATTGGGCACAATTTTAGATAATAAAATAGTGAGTATTACAGATTAATTAGTGGCATTGAAGACTAAGTTGGGATGGACATTGCAGGGGCCCGTCCAAGCTGGAGTATGCAGTAACAAAGTGCACAGCTGTTTCTCTTCTTCAACGCCAGAAACAGAAAACTCGCTAGAATTCTTATGGAACATAGAAACTCCAGGTATAAAAGATTCATGTTCCAAACAAGAATTAAAAGATACCTATTTTAACATTTCAATGGACAAGGAGGTACGCTACGAGGAGGTACCATTATTGTGGAAAGAAGGTTACCTCAAGGTTGACTCCATCTACAATGCAGCAAGGAGCCGACTAAACAGTACCACAGCAAAGCTGTCTAGTACAAGACGACTCATCGACGACATCATCATTTATACAGACAAAACAAAAAACATGGTCGGTGCTAACAATCTGATTCAAGAGGTTCAATGGAGAACATTTGAAGAGGCTACTAGCTTCTACTGAATCACATGGAAGTTCTCCATGCCAGCATCTCGAGCGTTTTAAATTCCACGACACCGGGCGATACACAGCGCACCGCGGCCAAGCCTCCGCCCGCCGCAGCCGCCGCCCACGCCGGCCCGCAACCCGGCGCCGTCCTCATACCTGGGAGCCGCGCGCCGAGACAACACACGTGCGCGAGCGCCGCTAAGCGGTCGCGCCGACCGGCTCGACAGTCGAGGCTAAGTTAAATAACAATAAGCGCGCCAAGAGCACTGAGTTAAAGCCTTCCATTCGCCGTAAAAACTTTTAAGGGAAGGTTCATAGCCAGGAGCGTGAACAATCGGACGGTTTTACCACTGTTTCGTATAAAAAGAAATTTAATAAGAATAAGCACGAGCAAGCGCCGGTCCAAGATTCTTTTTCCATATTAAAAGCGGCCCCGAGGCCCGCATTTTTGTACGTATCACGGATTGATAAATCGGTTAGCGAGGACAATATTATCCAGTAGGGGAAGTACGTACAAAATGACATATACGGGTAAAACGGCATACCAGCTGTATTTAAAATCTGGCGCGTTTTTTTGTCATGTTGGCACTATTAACACGCGCCTCAATTGTCTATGAGTAAACTGTCAAAATATTGTGATTGTAACCGCAGCCATTCTTTCTCAGTCAGTCTGAACAGCATTTCGCCCGTTACGAGTTTTTCTTTGTTGCAAAGAGTTTTTTATGTTTTGGTAAGTGATTTGCTTTGAAACCATATTGTAACAGATTATTTCTATTCCTTAACATTTTGGCTTGAGTGATGTGTTTTGTTTTGATGAAAAACTGTGATGTTATATTGTTTTTTGAATTTAAAATATTTGAAACACCAAACGGACAAAATGGCATAGATACACTATGGACAAAACGGCATAGGTATGCCATTTTGCCCGTCTGTTTCATATCTCACGGTAGATTACAATATGTATGTACTTCTACTGTTAGAAGTACTTCTACTGTATGCTTCTTTTATTATATTTTAGAAATGACAACATGCCGCGCAACTACAAAAGAACGACAGACCGACAATCTTGGAGCGAAGTGTCTATGAAAAAAGCCATAGAAGCGGTCAAGAATAAGGAAATGGGCTGGCTTTTAGCAGCAAAAACATTTGGGATTCCGCATACTACACTTCGACGGCACGCTTTAGATCACAATAAAATGTTGAAGCCTAATTTCAAAGGTTTGGGCAGATACAAACAAACTTTTCCACCTGAAGTGGAAAGGCAGTTTGTGGAGCATTTAAAATTTTTAGAAACACGTTTATTTGGTTTGACACGCACATCCGTACAAGAGCTTGCCTTTCAATTGGCAGAGAAAAATGGTTTTTCACACACCTTCAACAAAGAAAAAGAAAAAGCTGGACAAGAATGGTTGGAGGGGTTCCTTAGACGAAACAAAGACATTTCATTGCGCAAACCAGAAGCCACATCTGCGGCTAGAGCCCAGGCTTTTAATAAACCTCAAGTGAAGAATTTTTTTAAAATTTATCAAGATTTAGTGGAGACTCGCAATATTTTGCCCCATAAAATATACAATGCGGATGAATCTGGCCTGTCTACAGTCCAGAAACCACAAAAAATACTGGCGACAACAGGAAGAAAGCAAGTTGGTTGCATCACTAGCGCCGAACGTGGGTCTAACGTCACTGTGGTCTGTTGTATGAGTGCTGGTGGCTTTTATATTCCACCAGCTTTGATATTTCCCAGAAAAAACATGAAGATTGAACTCATTGATGGAGCTCCTGCTGGCACTCTGGGTATAGCTCAAGAGTCTGGATGGATGAATACAGAAGTGTTTTTGAAATGGTTGAAGCATTTCCAGACCTATGCTAAAGCTACTGTTGAAGACAAAGTTATTCTAATCGTGGATGGCCATGCTAGTCACAAAGGAATCGATGCCTTGAACTTTGCCAAAGAAAATGGTATTGAAATGATATGTTTACCGCCGCATTGCACTCATAGAATGCAACCACTCGACGTATGTTTTTATGGACCACTCAAAACATATTTTAATCAAGAGATATCGAAATGGTTAAGATGTCATCCAGGACGAGTCGTAACACATTTCCAGATCAGTAGTCTATTTAATGAGGCATATGGAAAGACAGCCACCATTCAAAATGCGTGTCATGGCTTTAAAACCACTGGACTCTGGCCTGTAAATCCAGATATATTTCCTGACTATATGTTTGCCCCTGCAGAAACCACAAACATATCAATAGAACAAGAAACACCTGGAACTGCAGCAGCAGACAACAACTCTTCTGAATACTTTGCATCAAACGATTCAAACGCTACTGCACCAAACCTTGAAACAGTTCCAGAGACCAGAGATCTTGAGGTTGAGTCTCAACTCCTGCCATTCAAAGAGATTCCTGGTCCATCTTCTAGTTCGCTAGCTGTCCCCTTGGATGTTTTATCTCCTGTCCCAAAAGGTAAATTTATCAGTGGCCAAGGCAAACGAAAACCAAAGACTCAAAAGTCACACACAATTTTGACGTCGACTCCAAATATGCAGGAGATCAAGAACAAGGCTCCTAAAAATCCACCCAAAACCAGAAAAAGCCAGGTCAAAAAGAACCTATTTGATTCTGAGAGTGACGAAGAACCTTTTGAGACCCAGACGCAAGATGAAGTTGATGACTGCGCCTGCATTTATTGCAATGATCTATATTCGCGCTCAAAACCTGGAGAAGGGTGGCTGCGCTGCATGCATTGTTCTCTTTGGGCTCATGCTGAATGTGCTGATTTGCCCAAAAGAACCAAAAAGTTTATATGTGCATTGTGCGTTTAATTACGGTGTATTCCATTTTGACCCTTAAGACTATTCCATTTTGTCCGTATAGTACGGACAAAATGGTTTTTTATTGATCTTCGTTTAAGACTGATTATAATTTAATTACCTAATATAATTGTTGATTTTGCATGTATATTCTATGAATAAATGATTGACGTTTGTGATTATACGTTTATTACGGTTCTAGATTAAAACATAAAGAAATTATGAAAGCAAAAGAAAACAGTATGCCGTTTTGTACGTACTTCCCCTACATTAAAAGTAAAGGTGAAGTTCCAATAAAGGTTGAACAGATTGCATCGTACAAAGACACGGTTCGCTTCATATAAAATCGAAGTACTGTCTGATAGGAAACAGATTTTTTCAAGTCCTGATTTCTGGCCTGTAGGTATTGTTTACAGGTTATTTTGGCAGACTATAATTATTTAGAGATTTGCCTGACGAACTGCAGGTTACAGCACAATACTTGAAGGTAAAAGATCTGCATATACAGCTGAACGAGTATGATCTTCATATCCGATCACAATTGTGTGAGAACGACGAAGCAGAATTACAAGAAAAAATGGAGGGCGCCTTAGAGTATAAAACCAGGTGGATAGTGCTCGACGCAAAATATCAACGTAACGCATCTATCCGACCGAATCAGGTTAATCCATCAGAAAACAAAAAAGAAAAGCGCAATTTCAAGCTGCCTACGCTACAATTTGTAATATTTAATGGCGATTTAAAGGCGTGGCTGCCATTTTGGGCACAATTTCAGACAATTGATTCTGACGCAGATATCGACTTGTACGATAAATATCACTAACTACTACAGGCTACAGAAGATGGATCGGATACAATAGCACTTAAAGCACAAAGCTTTACACCTAAATCATATAATGAACTAGCGATCCGCCCCGGCTTCGCACAGGCAGGTGTATTATACATATAAACTTTCCTCTTGAATCACTATTTATATTAAAAAAACCGCATCAAAATCCGTTGCGTGGTTTTCAAGATTTAAGCATACATAGGGATATAGGGACAGAGAAAGCGACTTTGTTTTATACTATGTAGTGATGCATCAAACATCTGAAAGCGAGGTATGCCTAACGTGAACATACGTCCCGCTTTGGGCGGGACAGTCCCGCTTTCAGGCAGTCTGTCCCGGTGTCCCCCGCAAGGCCAAAATTGTCCCGCTTTTGCAAATAGACCAAACGATAGTTTAAAATGTATTTTTCTCGTTCGAAATGCGTTGCACGGCAGGCGGGCGCCCCGAGCGGGAAGGCAAATTACCTACGAGACAGCGCGTCACCCGCCAAGCGGTGTCGCGCTATCGCGTGCGAGCAGGATAGATAAACCCCTTTCACCCGCGCTTCCCGCGCTTACTCGATGTTTTGTTTTAGTTCAAGTCGGACGTAATACGCTTGTCTAACGCAACCCAACGTACCTAGTGATTTGTTTTGTACCAAAACAATATGCCTAAACGCAAGTGTTCATTTAATATTACTTTGCAACAGAAGTATCCATTTTAAAAAAAAAAGAAAAGACGACTCGGCAGACGTTACGTGCGAAAAGTGTCGTACTGATTTTAGTGTTGGACATGGTGGTGCCAATGACATAGAAAAGCATTTAAAATCTGAAAAACACAGACTAGCCGATCAAGCCGCTGCTTCAAGCTCGTCGATGCTAAGTTTTTTTAAGAAAACCGATTCGCCGACTTCCAAGGATTTGGATATAGCTGCAGCTGAGGGTACGTGGGCGTTTCACACCGTGCAACATAATCACAGTTTTCGCTCAAATGACTGTTCTTCTTCTTTAATTCAAGCATGTTTTGAGCAAAAATTTAGATGTGCACGTACAAAGTCTCAAGATTGTGGTAAATGTGCTGTCAACTATGGCAACCGAAGATTTAAAAGAGCATTTACGCAAAGCCAACTGCATAACTTTATTAACGGATGCTTCAAATCATGGCTCAATCAAATTATTCCCAGTTTTGATTCGTTATTTTTTACCATACGAAGGCGTGAAAGTCAAGGTTTTAGAGTTTCGGGAGCAGCCAGGCGAAACATCGGATATTATTGTCGATTATTTGAAGGAAGTATTGTCTGTCAATGATTTGAATAAAAAAATTGTTGCGTTTTGTGGAGATAACACGAACTGCAACTTCGGGGGAAAGAATAGAAAAGGAAGTAATAATGTGTACACAAAGTTAAACACATCACTCGGCAGACAGCTTATTGGAATTGGATGTGGAGCCCACATAGTCCACAACGCGATCAAAACTGCCGCTGATTGTCTTCCTGTTGACTTCGAGTGTATCATAGTGAAAATTTACTCATTTTTCTACATCTACAGCGTTCGAGTAGAAGCTTTGAAAGAGTTTTGTAATTCGACTGAGACAGAGTATCACAAACTGCTGGGCTACAGTAAAACGAGGTGGCTTGCGTTAATGCCCGCTCTTGAGAGAATTATAAAAATGTTTGAGCCTTTGAAAAACTATTTTCTAAGTATCGACAAATGACCAAATATTATAAAGAAGTTTTTCGAAAATCCCAACTCAGAATTGTGGTTATATTTTTTGCACGCACAAGCAGCGACCTTTCATGAAGTTGTGTTGAAAATCGAAGCGCAGAATGTGTCGGCTATAGAGTCTGCCAAGGAAATTAATCGTCTCCGAGATAACCTGGCACTAAAAGAGAGTACGGGTTTCCTTCCTCACATGGTCCGTAACCTTTTGGTAACATTACAAGAAAGAGAAGGTGCTGTTAACCAGCAGAATGTAAAAACTGCAGCGGCTGAGTTTTATAAAACAAGCAAGGAATACTTGGAGCAGTGGTGTCAATTTAACACAGAACTAGAAGTGTTTGAATGGGCAAATTTAACAAAAGTGCCTACGTGGGAAGAGGTACAGAGGTGATGGATTTACTAATCACGCAAGGATTTATTAGCAGCAGCCAAGATACAAAAGTCTTTGACGAGTTTTCACTTATTTTAAACTTTGCGACAAATGAAAAAATCTCTGGCTGGAATGCCGAGAATGTTTCTACTGAAAATCGTTGGGTCGAATTATTCCAGCACTTTCTTACCAATAATCTTAATTTAACAAACTTTTCCACAATTATTGTCAGTACATTATGTGTCTGCCTGGAAGTAACGCACCTGTGGAAAGAGTTTTTTTCTCAAATGAACAAAATATGGTCCAGTGATAAAACACAATTGAGTGTCGCAGTAATGAAAGCTATTTTGATTACGAATATAAAAATATCATCATGTACTGAGTTTTACAAATTTCTAAAAACAAGACCCGATATTTTAAAACGAATTCGTTCAGCCGATAAATATAAAAATACGAACTAGAATTCACGCCACTACTGATTTGTTTTGATTATTTTGAATTATTATTCTATCTTCTATAATAAAAAACTTGTAAAACACTAAAAACTTTTTTTTATTACATAACTAGCAGCGCCCCGCGGTTTTACCCGCGTTGTGCCCGTTCCCGTGGGAATTTCGGGATTTTTTATACATATAAACCTTCCTCTTGAATCACTCTACCTATTACAAAAAACCGCATCAAAATCCGTTGCGTAATTTTAAAGATTTAAGCATACAGACAAACAGACAAACAAACAGACAAAAATAGAACTTTGTTTTATACTATGCTATGTAGTGATTCGCAGATGTCCCGCTCTGACATAAAATATAAATGGTCACGTTAGGTATGCCCGAGAAGATTTATTAATACAAGTCTATGTGAGAGAGTTGTTAAGCTTAATAAGCAAAACCCAGAACCTAAGTCTGACAACAATGTTTGATAAAATTACGGCCATGCTAAGAGCGCTTGACACGCTGGGAGTTACCAAGGACAAGTTCGCTGCATTCTTGCTTCCTATGGTAGAATCTGCTTTATCCCAAAAACTTCTAAAAGTTTGGGAAACCCAATTGGAAAAGAGATATTAGGATCAGCGATTAATGAATAAATAGCCAAACGACGGGGCAAGGTCCTGGTAGATGGTATGACAAAAGAGGCTAAAGAGGAAACATCAAAGAAAATATATTATTTCCAGAAAATGTTGGTCTACTAAAAGTATCAATATTTTTAGAAAGTTCTGCCGTCCTAAGTGAAAATTTAAGCACCGAGATAAATTATTTGAAAATTTGGCCCAGATGTCGCTACGAGCGGCCCTAATGCGGTTACCAGTAGCTGCCTATTTTGTATAGGGGGGTGATTAAAACTGAACAACTGTTACTATACATCCAACACAACATTCGAGAAAAAAATCAGCTCTCCCATACAAAATTCCAACTAGGAAATGACAGCTGATTATTTTTTCTAATTCTCGAGTTGGTCCCATAAAAAAGTTGTTCATAATTTAAAAGGTTTTCCATAAAAAAGGTTTCATTTTTAAAATTTCCCGCCAATTTTGCTCGCCAATGACACCTGCGGCGCAAGCGCCGCGATGGCAAGAAGAAGATCCGTTTCGTTCGTTTCGCTTTTGAAAATGGTGTGCGCAAACAACGTGAAATTGTAATATTAATAAAACTAATCATCGAAAGCTTGTTTTGAAAGACTTAAACGTGACATTGCCAATATCAGACTACGCATGGACATTAAAATTGGTGCCAAATCAAACTACTTCAACGTTTGTCATCGAGCAACAGGCCGACACACAACCGGCGCATGGTCAGGTTGGTTTTTTGGGGAATTTGTGTACTTATTTAAAGCCTATCACGACAATAATGATGGTCTGAAAGATCTCTTTTCGGCTTAGTACACCAGTTCTGGATAGCCCTGTGTAATTCGTTAACTTTCGACAAAATATAATTATGGTGAGCGATTACGAAGTTGTCGCATAGGAAAATGTGCCCAATGGCGAGTATCCGTACTTTCCTTTAACACTCAGTATGGAACAATGATAAACAATCAACTAACAAAATAAACTATAGGCCGAATCAAACGCCATGGCGGATGTGAAGTTAGCCACAATCTGCGCGAAACCCAAGCCTCGAGCAGATATCTACAGAGCCACAGTCCCAAAGTGAAAGTTGTAAAAAAATGTCCGAGCGCCGTCATACATACCGACTTAGAAATTTACATTAAATATTTCACAATGACCCATTTTTTCGAATCTCGACGTTATGTTACCTAATTAGTGCTTGCAACCGAGCACGGCATCGCGCGGCGTTTTAGTCAGCTTGCAATCGCCTTACGACTAACTAAAAAGCTTGACCACTACATAGATTGGGCAGAGTTTTGCCTCGGACACTCTTTTTGCATGATTGTGACTCTATGGATATTTGCTCGAAGCTGCTAAGTAAGCTTCGGTCAGAATTGGGTATTGCCCAGATTGTACCTACCTTCAGAGCCGTCAAGAAGTTAGATAATAAATAACTTTACAAGATTTGCATCGAAATACCTTACAATGATTGTACACTGCATTTTAAAATTAACAACAAGTAATTTAAAATAACAAAAAAGCCACCATACTGTGTTGTTTCTGTAGACGTCGGCCATATTCAAAAATATCATTGTCCCTATGATTAACTTTTATTATGGGCCAACTTCGAAATCCCAAAAAAAAAACAGCTGGTTTGTGCAGAAAGAGAATCGTCGTAGGTGAGGTCGCCCATGTGCCATTTTACTAATTTTGTTAAGTACGTTGACAACACTGCTGCGCTCAGTTATTGCTGGTGCAACTAAGTGTTTTTTACTTAGTATAGTCGGTACCTTGGCTGCTGAACCCTTAAATGCATTGTGATGGAAATTTCCATCAACCAATTCAATGTAATTTTTGTCGCTTCCACAGGGTATTTGGATTATATATTTTGTACATGGCAACTTTTAAGGAACCATAGTATCGTTTCCGAACGAAAAAAAAAGTTCATTCTTAAATGTCAGCTGTCAAATGTCATTTCAAAATATCATTACGCGCTAGTTTGCTCGGTGAAGATTTCGGCTAATGTGATTGGAAAAAAGTGGTATAAAATTCTCACGGTTACTTCTCAGTTTATTCGTAATTGATGGATTTGAGGTCAGTATTTTGATTTATGTATATAATTTTGTTCATAAATAGAAAAATATGAAGAAACAAACTCAATATTGTTTTGATGTAAATTTACATCATCATGTAATGACGTTCATTTAGCTTGTGTGAAAGTTAGTAAAATACTATTGTTTTATTTGATTTCGTTTATCTTTTGGTTCCAGGTGTTGATTTTTAAAAAATTAATGACAGAGATATTGAACATTATTTAGCATCTTTGGAAGGTGGGTGGCTGTCGGAAGATGACATGGAGAAGTCTGATGAAGAGGAAGAAAATGTGACTGGAACTTATGACAGAGACGAGTTACTGAACATGTTAGAAAGTGATGAGGAGGACACAGAAAACCCACAAAACCACGAAAGTGACCCACTCTTGGTTGAAAATGAGGTAATGGATAACCAGGTTGTGGACAATAGTGACCCTACAGGACACATATTTTCAGCATTATTAGATAAACAAAAATTGATATGGAAAAAAAGAACATAGAATTTGATGAGTCCAAAATTACATTCAAAGGCAATTCAGACCTAGGACCAGAGTTGTCACCATTAGATACTCCATATGCATGCTTCAACTACTTTTTCTCAGAAGATTTCATGGCAAGGATAGTGAAAGAAACAAACATGTATGCCACACAAAAAAATCCAGCAAATACAACTGCAACCAATTTATCAGACTTGAGAAAGTTTTTTGGAATACTTATATATATGTCAGTCCAACATTTTCCCAATATAAGACCATACTGGTCTCCAAAATATGGCTATGAACCAATTTATTCGGTGATGTCATATAACAGGTTTGAACAATTGAAAAAAATATTGCACTTCAATAACAATGACCACCACAAGGCAATTGGTGATCCAGGCCATGATCGCCTATTCAAGATACGCCCTGTTATTGATGAATTGAATTCAAAATTTTCATCAGTACCTATGGACCAACGCCTGTCCATAGATGAACAAATGTGTGCAACTAAAGTTGCACACTTTCTCAAACAATACTTGCCCAACAAGCCTCATAAGTGGGGGTTTAAACTGTATGTTTTGTGCAGCTTACAACGATTTGCACTCAACTTTGAGGTTTATGCTGGGCAGGACCTTACCAACAAACCTGAGAACCTGAGAGAATGAACCTGATCTGGGCTCAACCAGCAATATTGTCTTGCGTTTAGCTCGAGGTATACCAAGACAAGTTGGCCACATTGTCTATTTCGACAATTTTTATACTTCTGTGCCCTTGGTGTTCTATTTGGCAACTCAAGGAATCCTTTCAGTGGGGACAGTTCAACAAAATAGAATACCTAATTCAAAATTACCTGACAAAAAACAATTTATGAATAAATCTACTCCAAGAGGTGCACGTGAAGAAAGAGTGACAACATTTCAAGGTGTGGATATGAGTGTAGTAGCATGGAAAGACAACAAAGTTGTCACATTACTGTCATCTTATGTAGGTGCTTTGCCTTTGAATAATGTATCTAGATATGACAAGAAAAAAAAAGAGAAGATACAAATTCCATGCCCGAAGATCATAAGTGAATACAATGCCCACATGGTAGGCGTAGACCTTATGGACAGTTTTTTGGGAAGGTACAGAATAAGGATCAAGTCAAGAAAATGGTATATTCGTATTTTTTATCATCTTTTAGACCTGGCAGTGATAAATGCATGGATAATTTATAAAAAAATGCTAAAAATGTACCTAAGAAAGATATTCTCAATTTAGGTACTTTTAGAAATGAACTGGCCTTCGTCCTTTGTAACATGGGAGCAGCAAAAGAAAAAAGAGGTCGTCCAAGTTCTAGTCTTCTTGAAAATGAAATCCAGGCCAAAAAAAAAAGAAGTGCTGTAGCAGTTGCCCCACCAAAAGAAGTTCGCAGGGATGGGCAAGATCATTGGCCTTTGGTAGGGGGATCCTTGCGTTGCAAATACCCCAATTGTAAGGGATATTCAACTATACACTGTTCCAAATGTAATATTAATCTTTGCCTCAACAAAAACAACAATTGTTTCATCAAATACCACAATGAATAAGTTTATTATCTCACTGCATATTTTGTTCTCAGTAGGTTAGTCTGATTGCATAATGATGTAAATTTCCACCAACCCATTTTTTCTAAATAAATAAAGTATTTTTATAAATATATATTTTTAAATATTTTTTCCTTATTATAGAGCTAATCTTACGTCCAAATAAATTTAATTTGGTTAAAAAGTTAAAATCATGCATTCATCTTAATGTTAGTTCACCGTAACGCCACGACAGTTCTCTTTTTGCACAAACTCTATTCCATACATTTTCGTCGATAGTCAATATTTTTTAATTGATTTCGAGGTTCCCAACCAGCAAAAATCCCTCTTACAACAGTCTCAAGACTATAGTCAAACCGCTAAACTCAGACATCGCCTGCGCGGTACAGGGGCGCCGGGGGAGACGACACAGGGGACTGAGACAGGCGCGGGCAGCGGGTCCCCGGCGCCCGCACCTGTCTCAGTCCCCTGTGTCGTCTCCCCCGGCGCCCCTGTACCCGCGCAGGCGATGTCTGAGTTTAGCGGTTTGACTATAGAAATTTTCGCTCTTATATTGATCCTATATCATCGTATAAGCCTGGATTTGGGCACAAATTATAAGCGTATTTAATTAAATATCGTCTTAATATCAGTCTTAATGAATGCTGTTTGCACTTATAGTAATCTTGCCAAAACTATTTTAAGCTGCCTTAGGCTAATATCGCTTTCGCGTAAGTATATTATAAGCTTATATTAGTCTAACGTTAGAATGATAACCTTGAAACCTTATTACTTTGATTTTTTTTATTTGACAGCACTGTATTCCTACGTTATCTGTAAAAATATTATTGTGAAAAACTGTGAGTTGTGCAAAAATATAATAACGACGTGTTAGTTATCAAACACACACCGTGTTTGTGTTGTATGGTAAGTATTCCCTTTGGAATATTTTATTTACTGTAAAATAGACCCTGTTTTACGCTTCAAACTTCATGCGCTCAATCAAATAAGCATTTTAAATGATATATTCAATCCTCATTTTAATGTTTTATTTCTTTATTGTATGGATTTGATGTTATTGTTATAGTTGCATTTTGCCAGCGCATTATTAGACCATTGTAAGATCATTTGTGCTAATATTAGCATTCTAAAATGCAAAGGGTATGGCCATGTTGAATTAATTTAGGGTTTGTTGATTGACCTATTTTTTTTTCCAATCTCTGTAATCCATGCCTATATTTACACAAATTGTACACGTTGCAACATTTTACTTTTACTCACAAAATGGCCAACTAAATGTTATTCTTACAATTGTTTTCACAAAATCGATTTAAGCTCAAATCATCTTATATTGATCTTGTTTTTTGTATTGTAAGTATGTTAATCCAATATCACTCTAATATCTTACTAAACTTGTGTAATTGATCTTATAACAGTTTTAAATAAGATCAGAAAATCACGCACTTGTAGTGGTTTTATGTTATGCTGATATTAGTCTGACGTTCTTACAAAAGCATTTATCAAGACCATTATGAAATTAAATGAACTTAGAGAATGGGGATATAAGAGCAGTTATTCTCAAGTGCAATGAGTCTTCGTAAATGTTATTGTAGGAGTAAGAGGCTTATAATGGTATTATAAAATGCGCTTATATACATATATGAGACAAGGTAATAAGAGAGAGAGCTCTTGAGTCCGTAATAGCTTGTCAAATGCTAATATAAGAGCAATAACATGTTCCAAAACAATTATAAGAGCGTTATAAGCCTACCACTCTTATAAAAGGCGTAATCTAAGACTTTTTTGCTGGTTGGGTTACTACTACAGTAACAGATTATCGAGTTTTAAACGAAATGTTTGGAACAGCAATTTTTTTTATTGTTGGTCCCATAGTAAAAGTTGGTCATAATTATGAGTACACTGATATCAAGTATAACGTCCGTCGTCCAGAAAAACCTCTATTAAATTAGTTACAATAATTATTAGGCAAGAAAAAATATCACTTAACTGGCAAGCAAGACGGGCACAACTTAACTTTGTTCAAATCCAAGCAAGACCCATGAAAAGTGTGTCCACACTTAAAAACCCAAAGTCCGCCATCTTTGATTAACACCTCGTTTTGTAATGGCAACCCACAGAGAGCGCAATCTGTCACTCCTTTGTTTATAACAAAAATATTATCTATTACTTCGTTAATTGTGAGATATCTTACTTGTACTTGCTGACTATTTGTTATCCCTGGATTATTCTCGTCGAGAATTTTTTGGCTTCTTAATTCGATAATTTCTTGATTCTCTTCAAGAATTATTTGATTATCTTCGAGAATTCGTTTACTATTTTCAGTTACTTTTGAATTATCTTCAAAGTCGTTAGTATTTAGTAGTTTTATGGGTGTTAGGCCCCAATGGTTAGAATTTGCCGCAACTACTAAAGGTATAGCTGTGTTTTTGACGTCTCCACTGGCACTGCTTCGAAGAAGTTTGCATATCTGAAAATATTAAAATTGGTATTCAAGTAAATGCAGAATAGTTTTAAACAGAGTGTGGCTTTGCAAGCCGTTATGGTTTAGTGGTAGTAACACCGACCTGCCTTAGTTTCATAAGGTATTTCGTTCCCGTACCGATGAGTTCTTTAGAATTTATGCAAGGAATTTCACACCACTAGGTTTTCGGTGAAGGAAAACATCGTAGGGCTACCATACGTCCATAGAAGAAATTCGATGGTGTATGTGAATCTACCAAACTGTACTGGGCCAGCGTGTAGGATATGGCCCAATCACCCTTCGTGGGTAGGCCTACGTCCTGCAGTGTACCATTCTGACACACAAACTCGGTGGCGTATACGTGCGCTTCCTGGCTCCAGATGGTATATCGCATAATAAGCCACCCGAGCCAGCGAGGCAAATACAATTAGCAGAAACAACTGCACAAAGTTGTTGTTTCTTCCCTGAAGAAACCGGCGCCACGGCGTCCCCCCGTCATCCATCTCTCTCCAATGGATCAAAGGACACAGCGGGTCCAGAGGGAATGACGCGGCGGACGAGCTAGCCAGGGGAGGTAGCGCAGGTAGGCGCCCTTTGCCTTTCAGCCAAGTCAGATCCTGGATACGCCAACACACAGCTAGACAACACAAGGAATACTGGGCAAGTACTGAGGGTTGTAGGCAGGCTAAGGAAGTTTTCCCGGAATTAAATCCGAGATACTCCCGACGCCTGCTGAACCTTAAACGAGACAAACTCCGACTCATAGCCGGAGTAGTCACGGGGCATTGCTCTCTAAACAAGCACCTGTTTAAAATTGGTGTTACAGACAGTCCTCTGTGCAGAGGTTGCACGGAGGTAGAAGAAACAACCGCGCATTTGCTGTTTGAATGCAGCAGTGTGGCGGAACAACGCAAGAAATTCCTCGGGGTACCGAGGACACTCCGGGAGGCCTGCGCCGGCGTTGGCGAGCTGCTGGACTTCCTGGAGGTCACCGGGTGGCTGAACTAGCTGCAGCCGGGTGACCACATAAAACGGGCCCACGGAGGGCTCAATTGTGGAAAAGGCCCGCAACAACAAGTAACAAGCAGTGTACTATTAAAAAGGCTAGTACAGTTGCTTTGCGAAGAGCGGAGATTAAAAGCGGCATACAGGTTTATCTGCTTACCCCATAATAAGCAGAAAGGAGGTAATTAGACCATCATTATAAACCAATTTTACTGTGGGGACAACCCGAAATACGAGAAAAAAACTGCTAGTACCAGCCTTTTAAATAATCCACTGCAGGACATAGGCCTGCCCACGAAAGGTGATTGGGCCATTTCCACCACGCTGGTACAGTGCGGGTTGGTGGATTCACATAAATCGCCATCGAATTTCTTCTACGGACGTATGCAGGTTGCCTCACGATGTTTTCCTTCAGCGAAAAGCTAGTGGTGTGAAATTCACTTGCTAAATTGATACTCGGAATCGACAAAATGTATGAAACAGCTGATTATCATCTCAATTTCGGGTTGGCCCCATAATAAAAATTGTTCGTAATGATGGTCTGAATCACCTGCTTTCGTCTTCGTACACCAGTTCTAGACAATCCTGCTTTACATATAGTAAAGAATAATTAAAAAATATTTACCTCAAGTTTCGCCTCCACAAAGTCATAAGAACTATACAACGCGTCCGTCAACTGATTGGTCACAGTTGTATCAATTTTCTCAAACATCGTGACGACCAAACAAGTATGATAAAACTTCACTGTGATAGCTCCCGGATCAATCAAATTTGCATGTTTTTCTAACACTTTCAAAGCATTCCTCCCGCCGATAGACTTGATCATTAAAGCTCCCAAATCATCCCAACTTAACATATCTTTCACTGATATGTTCTCAAATTTCTTGGAACAATTTAGACAAATATTCGCATATAAAGTTGCATACAATTGCACAGCTCTGTTCCAAATATCCAAAGTAAACTGCGGCAAAAAAGAATGCAGCAACTTTTCATCTAGCATTTGCAACAAAATTCTCAGAATATTCATCAAATCTTCATTCCTTCTTAGATAAAGAATTTTTCGCCACAAATACGGCATTCTTTTGCAAATATCGTAGCACTGATCTCGAGTTTGACTAGACCATTGTAGTTCGATAAATTCGTCGATTAACTCTGAAAATACTGGCGTTTGATTCGTTCTCGCATACGGCAAAGGAAAACCGCATTCGCAACCGATATTCGATAACTTCTGCGTTTTCATATTCACCGATATACAAGAATCTACGAAATACTTGTACAAATTTTCATCTTCTATTATGTTATTCAGGTATTCTTTATTATTCGCCATGCTAAGGTAGCTGAGGAATATATGATTTGGTATGAATTTTGATTCTTCTATAGTGCCAATGTTTACGCAATATTCTTCTAATTTTAACATAAGATTGTAGATCTCTCTAATATCACAGGCATTGTTCTCGATGATAGAAATTAAATTCGATTGCTCTTTACTGACTAAACTTAACCTAAAATATTGGTACAGAGATTTGCTGACATCATCCTTCTCTTCGATATTGTCTATCTCTATGGCTTTTTGACTAGATTCTTTGTAAATTATATCATTGTGTATCACTATTACTGGCTCGTTAGGATTTGTTTGTTCTAAAGACATTTTAGGAATCTCCGTCCTGATGATTTCTTTTTGTATGACGAAGTCTTGTACCGGGGGCTTGTCTCCTAAATGTTTCATTTTGTCTTCAAAATCGTCCCATTTTTCTTTTAGAATTTTCTTACTAGAGTTTAATTTTCCGGATACACTCAAACTGAGGTCTTTTAACGTTTGCATTGCTTCGGGGGGTAATGAAGAAAATTTGTAATCATCATTTTGTTTTGATGCATCTTCTTCGTCATCTAAAGATGATTTTGCGTTATAAGTGTTATCTATCACATGAATACCGGTCTTTGAAAAAGTACTCAGCTTCAAACTCTCAAAGGAATTTAGAACATCTTCTATTTTTTCTAACATGTCCGATTCTATTTTGTCTTTCAGTCCTGCTACTATATGCAATTTGGGAGACAATTTACTAGACATAAAATAGTCGTTATAAGCAGCACAGATTTCAGAACACAGCAGGTACTTTTCTTCAACGAAACATTTGAGCAAAAACTTATCAATTTTCATAAATCTCAAGTGTATGAGAGAGCCGTTATTGAGCCATATGTATAGCATGTTATGGTACACTTTGCAATCTAAAACATCTTTGTACTCATACCATATAGTTTCATCCACATTATCAACATTCAAAAAATAAAGAGCGTCTTTTCTAAAACAAAATATGGCACCATCCATTGCAAATATCTTGGAGAAGTTTATTGATTTTCCATCGCTATCACTGACAGGAGTATCTAACATAAAATTTTCTTTGTCGTACGACTCCACTGTGACAATTTTAAAAGGATGTCTAGCTAAGACTTGTTTGAATTGATGAGTTCTTTTTACAGTTCCATCGACAGTCGATTCCCAAAGTCTAGAAGAAGGCCTCGCACAGAAAATTAAAGTATTTTCCAACTCCTTTCCCACTGCAAATTGCAGTTCACTATTCACCATACTAAATTTCTTCACTTCGGAGAAATCTCTTTCTACTTTTTTCACTGTGACTTCCTGATGTTTCTCTTTATTGACAAAACATGCCCCAAATTCTCCATCTCGGAGTTTTTGGCCGATTTGTCTATATTGTTCCTGTGTGGTGTCACAAACGTAGCATCGAGTTAGGGTAGAGACCAGTAACATGCAAGATTTTAGGTCGATTTGGCAAATCCTGGAGTCTAAACTCATTATTACTTGAGATGAACTTTGGAAGGTTTTGGCCTGAAATGTTAAACAATTAGATTAGGAATAATAAACACAATTATATAATACGTTAATTACTTTTCTTGAGACAGATAAACATAATCACGTAATTGTGTTTGTTTTTAACAACAATAACTTAATTGTGTTTTTGCGTTTATGTTTCCTAAGAAAAATAAACACAATTATGTAATTGCGCAAACACAAGTAGATATTATTATTATCTCTTCTTAATTTCTCACAGAAAAGTTTTACTATGACACAAGTACACACTTAATACAATAAATAAATAAATATTAGGGGACATCTTACATACGGTCTCTGACCCCAAACTAAGCAAAGCTTGTGATATAGCTGCAGGATACTGATATACTACACAATTTACATATTTTGAATATATACTTATATAGACACAGAGCAAACAACTATGTTCATCACATAAATATTTGCCCTGGGTGGGAATCGAACCCACACCTCTTTGACCCAGGAGAATAAGAATGCCACAATGATTTAGTGGGACACATTCAACTTAGAATCTTGAGGTCCAGAAAACAAATCTGATAGTACCAGATCAGATTTGTTTTCTGGATATTGTCTACTTTACAATTAATATACAGCCTTTCACACCACTGGCTTTTAAGTGAATGAAGATATTGTGAAAAATTATTTTTCGCAAAAAATGGCAAAACCACCTTCCATCGTGTACAAAATTTTGAATTTTGTACTCGAATTGTTCACATTGTTATTGAATTATCAATATATTATATTTCGCTCGAATTGTTCACATTATTATTGAATTATCAAATACGGCTCAGCCGATTTCTGTAAAATTTAAATGGGACCACTTTGGGAGTATATACCCTTTCGAAATAAAAAATAATTTTTCGATTCGGTTCACAATTGCCGAAATTATCGATATTCATCGTGTACAAAATTCGGATATTTCGTTTAAACTGCTTACATTATTGTTGGTTTTTTCAAAAACAACTAGGCCGATTTCTGTAATATTTAAATGGGACCACCTCGGGAGTATACCCCTTCGAACTAAAAAATAATTTTTCGATTCGGTTCACAATTGGCGATTTTATCGATGAACATACACAAAAAAAACATACACACGAACATAGAACCTCCTCCTTTTTGGAAGCCGGTTAAATATAATCAACCTGAGACTTAGCCTAATCACCTTTTGTCATTAGGTCCAATCTTTTAGCAACTAGCTTTTACACGCAACTACACCTCTGAAATACTGGCCCATGACACGCTCCAAACTTTAAACTATATAGGCTTTGAGCAAATATCTAGATGATTGCTCGAAGTATATGGGTGTAGGGTGTATATATGTATACGAATAGTTCGCCTGGATCAATGTAGTGCTTTTCACACTGTTGTTAATTTATCCAAAATAGCTCAGGCAATTTCGATAAAATTTAAATGGGAAGACCTACCAAAAAAATCGGCCAAGTACGAGTCGGACTCGCGCACGGAGGGTTCCGTACTGTATGGGAGCCCCCCTTAAATATTTATTTTATTTTAATTTTATTATTTATTACCTATTGAAGGGAATATAAAACTAAATATTCTGTGAAAATTTCAAGAATCCACCTGGTACCATTATTAATATAGAGCGAAAACTGTCTAAAATGTAGGTTTGTTGTATGGGAGCCCCCCTTAAATATTTATTTTATTTTTAGTATTTGTTGTTATAGCGGCAACCAAAATACATCATCTATGAAAATTTCAGCTGCCTAGCTATTATGGTTCATGAGATACAGCCCGGTGACAGACGGACAAACAGACAGACAGACGGACAACAAAGTCTTAGTAATAGGGTCCCATTTTTCTCTTTGGGTACGGAACCCTAAAAAAAAACCGTCGTGAATTTTGATTCTTCTTTAGTAACAATATTGGTGCACTATCGGCGAAAATATCCATGAACATACACAAAAAATGAATACCTCCTCCTTTTGGAAGTCGGTTAAAAATTCCAAAACAATACTTACAAGAAAGTTCTGCATCTGCAATACCGATATTTTCCCAACATCGTCACCAGAAAACAGCATGTTGGCATCACTCCACATCATAGCGGTGACCTCATTGCCCTGGTGGTCTCTGGAAGTGACCGTAGAGTGACCGCCGCTCAGAGACTGGTCACAAGCCGTGACCGTGACCGTACCACGGCCATTTGCGAAGCCAATGTGCTTCTCGTTGCATGATATTGCAAGACGAGTGATGGCTCCATCCTGGAATATTATTAAGTAGCTGGTAAGTAACATTGCTTTTTTTTCCAAATGGACTAAAGAGGTCATGCTCTGGTACCCAAGAGACGGGAAGCGGATCAGGAGATGACCATAGAAAAGATGGAAAGATGACCTGCCCCCAGGGTGGCGCAGGAAAGCTAGAGATAGGGAGCTCTGGCAACTTCTAGAGGAGGAAAAGATTTTTTTTTAAATAAATAAACAAAATCAGAAGTGCATAGCTGTCTTTACAGCTGTTTCTGATGGAGCTATGATTCAAACATGTATACCAGCATGGCTTAGAGTCTAAGCTAATGGTCGGCAACAGACGGACCACAGTTTGTATCTGGAATCAATCACCAATAACAAATAACATAAATGAAAAATTTGAAAATTGCAAGAAACTAGCTATCATATTGGCCACTATGTTAAGTTCAACATTTATGTATGTGTAACAACTTTCTCAAAGATGATTATTTATAAAAACAATCATTCGAGATAGACAGACGCCCATCAAGAAGACAATTCGAATTTGCTGTTCTTTTCGAGAACCAAACTATAAATGCTGGCTCAATATCCTCAGTTTAGCTTCTTGGTTTTCGTTATTTTTTTATAAATCAGAATTTAATTTAATTTTTAGTTTATGCTTAGTAATTATTTTGAGTATTTTTTTTCTGGCAGCGTCTCAGCCGCAGAAAAGATTGGAAGATGACCTGCCACCAGGGTGGCGCAGGAAAGCCAGAGATACTCTGGAGGGAGCACTGGTAACTTCTAGAGGAGGCCTATGTCCAGGGTGGATAACCTAGTATTTAAGAAATATGTAGAAATAAGAACAATGTTTTATAAGATCTAGATATTAGTTAGTTTGGGCAGTTTTGTCATCCACATCGACATCATCTTATTCACCATCTAAGCTACTGGAGCAGTTATGCCAGCGGCCCAGAGCCACGCTCCCCTACTTTAAGGAGCTGGGCTGGCTCGGGTAGACGCTGGAGGGGGAAATGCACAAAACACCCCATGCAGGACGTCAGTGCAGGACTTATCGCCCCCACATCGAATAAGAATAAGAAGGCTAGATATTAGCAAATAAAGGCTATACATTTTCGCACAATAAAGAACCCCACCTAAAATTACTTACAGACTCTTGGTCTAATACTCAGACACATGATAAGGCCAGGTGTGGCATAATTTAAAGCAGGTATGCTAAAACAACTAACCATTTAATTACTATAGATTGACAATTTCAAGAATAAAATATAAGATGTGATGGGCTGGACAAGAGCATTTAAATTTATACACTCTTTATAGAAAAAACTATCTAAAGAAGAGAAATTCCTGGTCCTGTGAGTCTGAATAAAGATTTTACACTTTACCTTATTTGGAATAAGCTGAACGAATTCACAGGGGCTCCGATTAAACACATAGATGCCTCCGCTGGTAGCTCCAAACGCGATCAAAGTCTTAGACACATCAAAGCAAGTGTACTGAAAAACAAAATAACAGTTATTTAGAACAATTACTTCATTTGTATGCAATTATGCAAATACTCATTACATGATACTCAGCATTTCAATTCATTATTAGGTGTAAAAATTGTAAGGAAATTAAAATGCAGAATTCAGAACGTTATCACTCAACTATGAGTCAATCATGCATGCACATAACTACCAAGCTACCAACCCTAAATTAACATATTATAGGTACAGAACATTCAAAACAACACAAGTCTATTAAATGCAAGCTATTGACGTATTAATTAATCTTTAAATAGGTAGACTAATGATATTGATAGGTACTGATGTAAACAGAAAACAGAACTTGAGCTGAAGCCAAAATATTCCAAAAAGAAACCTGAACTAACCTTAATGCGTTGAACATTTTTTATAGGATAGTTGATCGATTCAGTTATGTTTTTCAGTTCTTGTAGAACGTAAGGAGGTGGTTTTGAGTTAGACATTGTTCAATCGCACATTTTTTAATTTAAAAATCGTGAAAACGCGAAGTAATTCACAAAGCAGCTCTTACTTCACAAAGGTAGGTAGGGTACAGTGTTACCATAATAAGATTACGAACATAACCAACTATATGTAATGATTATTATTTCCGACAGAGCTAAGTTGATAGCTCTGTGATTATTTTTATATAGACGCATATTAGCCCGGCAGAGGAATAATATAGTAAATTGAGAAAATCTGAAAAAGATGCATCGATTTAATATGGCACGAGTTAGAAGAAGACATGAAAAAAAAAACGATCCGGTGGCTGTTGTCCATTATTTTGCCTCGTATAAACGTCAAAATCAAAACTCAAAATATGTAAAACCTGTAAAACGAATTTCATCAAGAATTTAAGTTAGAAGCCTTTAACCTAATTATTCTGATAAGAAATCTAAATAACAACGAAATTATGAACTAATCATGATTCAGAATGTCGTGTCATCAAAATTATCTCATGGATCTAAAAATGCCAGCAATATTGGAAAAGAAGCCTCTATCTGGCATCCCCGGATGCAATATGTTTTTGACATTGACAGTAGTATTGACAAAGACAGTGACAGCGTTTGCAAGAAATAAAAATGACAGAGCAAAAGAGTTTTGGCGGTACCTAAAAAATCATTACCGCATTACTTCCTATCGGTGATAATATTAGTGAAAAATTATGGCATTTCTTTGATTATGAGCTGAATTACGTGCATGCTTGTAAGCAAGTGATATAATGTGGTGCACAGAACAGCAGAACTAGTGTGGTATATCGGGTTATTCCGTGTTGTTAATGTCACCAAACTCCATAGACGCCTCAAATAATTTATGTAAAGCCTCCGCTGCTTTACTGAGGTACGACTTGCTTCTTAGAAGCTTGGAATTGAGTGCAACTTTTTTGAACTATGGCGTGACTACGACTGTGATTACCATAGTGCTATTAATTGTAATATCAAAAAAACTTATCCTTGACACTGGCAAATGCATAAACTATGCGACGCAAAATATAAAAGAAGAAGAGAAAAAAATGGTATACGGCCTAGTAGCTTTGGCGGGAACGCGAAAATAATATATATAATTGTGTTGTTAAACTTGTGTTTCTATCAGTGATTTTATTAGTTAAAATAAAAATTGATGTATTTCAAAGTTTATGAGCTGAATTAGGTACGTGCATGACTGAAGTATAGCAATATTCCATAAGCTAAGCGCTTTCTAGACGTTTCCATTCATTGCTTTCAGGTATGAACTTGACCGTGACTTATTTTGGAATTTACATAATATAGGTTGGTAGGTACATTAGGTAGATACATTATGATAAGTACCTATATCAGTCGCTGGCAGCCATATCACAAGCTTTGCTTAGTTTGGGTTCAGAGACCGTGTGTAAGATGTCCCTAAATATTTCTTTCTTTCTTTCTTCTTTCTTTATTACAGTGTAAAGTTATCTTGCGTGCGACTTGCGAGTGGTAGGTATTAAGCATACCTAGTAGGTATGTACCTACACAGTTATGCCTGGCAGCATTGAATTAGTTCTCGATTTTGGCCAAACGCAGTCTAATAATGTAGCTACAAATACAAAAAAAAATTAAAATGTATTGCATCAGCATATTATAACGAAGTAAAGTTTGACGTTAAAATTGTTTAACTTTTCGGGGAGGTTTCACTCTACAGGGTTATCTGCTTGCCATGTAGGTACTAAGCGTAAGTCGAAAGAGGGTGATTAATTTAAGACCATCATTATAAACAAATTTTACTATGGGGCCGACCGGGAATACGAGAATAAAAACAGCTTTCATATTATTATTTTGTCGATTCCGAGTTTACCTATACTATGGAACAGCTGATTTTGATTTCATGAATTTCCCTAAAAGTTGTTCATTTTGATGGTCTGTATGATGTCCTTACGGCTATCGAATTAATACTCCAGTTGAATACATGAATAATGTGAATATATGACAAAAAGCTATGAAGAGTTGAGTAAGAAATACGAGAGCTTGGACAACAAATACAGCGCAGCACTAAAGCAAATTAATGATCTCCCTGAAATTCTCTCCTGAATAACCCTAATAAATCCAATTCTGGACAACCCTGATTAAAAAAACCTCGTGGCAGCTCCCCGCTGCTCTTGACTGTCGTTATAGACTGAATCAAATATGGCGCCTTTGATGTTAGCTACATGATGCGCAAGACCTAGTCCGGACTAAAGTTCACATAACGGCTGCGCGAGGATTGGGCTTAGTGCAGCTAGTAGCTAACTTCGCATCCGTCAAGAAGTTTGACTCGACCTATAAATTATATACTTTAAAAGTATTGTATATAAGTAAGTTCGTATAGGCCGGGTGGCTAGCCCTGGTGTCAGAGGCCGCCTGAAGGCCTCTGATATAGCTAAACAGTTACAACAACTGAGACCTACAATTTAACGTGTCATCCGAGCCACGGTAGCGCTCAGTTGGAAAATGCCACCCGCGAACACCCATCCAAGTACTGACCGTGCGGAACGTTGCTGATTGCCGACAAACACTTTGTCATACTACGCTACGAGTGCTATTATAAGTATTGTAGCAACATACCGCGCGTACGCATAAGTAGTGCAAGATAAAACATGACATCAATGTAAAGGAGAACGCCCTTGCAATTCCTAGCAATATATTAATAGGTCGAAATGTTATCGAAACGCACGTCTGGGCTCTGCTACATTATTGCTCTCTTATTAAGGGGAAACTAGTCGATCATACGAGTACAGCTTTACAACATACCAATGAGTAATAAGCTTTAACAATTTTATTATTATGTAGGTACTACGGGACTAATCGCGCACTCAAATTACGAGATAAATAAATACCTCATCATCTTGACGTTTCGACCGAGTTGCATCGGTCGTGTTCACGGGTAGAGCTTTAACAAGCTCTACCACGTATTGTACCTACTTACCTACTACGAGTACACTGTCAAAACCTTAGAAACCCTCTGAAATGTTAAACTAACCGTCTCACGTTATAAAATATACCTATCACTGCTCACTGTGTTCCCGCTTAGTAAATAATGTCCTTGGAGGCACAGTTATGTAATCTACACATATAAGCCTATGAGTAAATATTTTTGAAGTGAAACTTGTAATGCGACTTCCAACAAGGTTGCGTTAAACGTTTAACGCTACCATTGAGGCAGTATGAAAGCACTGTTTCACTTCTTCAGCGCGGAGGGACTCCGCTTCACCGTTTTTTTTTTTCTAAAATTCTACTGTCTTCTTTCCAAGTTTTCTTTCTTTTTTGTGTTGTCTAAGCCTGTAGGGGCGTCTTTAATATCTCGCCATTAAACATAGGCCTACCCCCGAGGACCGTTTAGAAAACTCTGTGCTATCCAGTTGCGGGCAGGTGAATTTAACATCTTTCTTTTCAGGAAATATTTTTATGCTTTTATATAACACATACTAATTTAGGTACCAAACTGACGGGCAAAAGTATACAGGTTGACTGACTAGTTATTCGAAAGAAATCGTTAATTACTGTACATAAATTCCAGTCAATGTTACACTACCGGTATTCGAACCCACGACTTCATGATTAGAATGCAAACATTTTTCCACCACGCCTTTCAGAGGTCTTAGAATGAGTGTACATACAGTTTTTGTGTGACTCCACTCATTTTATCATTTCTTCTAGGGTTGTTGAGGAAGTGATTATGAGGAAGAGGAGGAGGAAGAGGAATTGTCACGCGCAAATTTAGAGGATGAGGATGAGGAAAAAGATTTTTTTTGGAGGAAGAGGATGCGGTTGAGGAAGCGGATGAGGAAGAGGATGATAGGAAATTATAAATACTTGCGGACCCCACCCAAAAGCCGCTGTCCTGTCTGTACATAACTAGGTAACTACATACATACACAAAAATTAATTGAAAGGGCATTTTCCAGTGGACCAAACTATGAATCTAAACCATTCCATGCGACGCGCATGCGCAGTGAAATTCCTCATAAATTCCTCTTAAATTTTGAGGAAGCGATAGCGGAAGAGGATTTTCTTATTTTTATTTATGAGGATGGGGTAACGGTTGAGGAACCCAAAATATTGCGGAACTTCCGCATTATGAGGAAGCGGAAGAGGAATCCTCAGCAAACCTAATTTCTTCCAATTGTATGGATACGAAAACGTAAATTAATTTACGTGTTACCTCTTGGCCACGACTTCGCCACCATGAGCGGCAGCTGGGAAATCCTTCATGGGTACAACATGGCTTAGAGTACTGGGTAAGCATATAATTCGACAGCCTCGGTGGCTCAGTGGTTAGTGACCCTGACTTCTGGATCAAAGAGGCGTGGGTTCGATCCCCACCCAGGGCAAACATTTATGTGATGAACATTGGTGTTTGCTCTGTTTATGGGTGTTATTTAGGTACTATCTATATAAGTATGTATTTAAAAATATTTCTATGTAGTATATCAGTCTCTGGCAGCCATATCACAAGATTTGCTTGGTTTGGGGTCAGAGACCGTGTGTAAGATGTCCTCTAATATATAATATTTATTTATAATTATAATTCTATGTAAATACTCACCAGCCCCGAGCGCTACTTTGCAACCATGCAAGTTCATGCAACCCCTTAATAAGAATGAGTCAGGCCCAAGCTTCCAACTTGCATTTGAATCGCTTGCAACCAGTTTGGGTTCAGCCTTCGCATCAAAATGTTCAAGCTACTCGTACTATTGCTCCTGTGTTTCCTAGCACACAGTTCGTGCGAACGAAGCTTCACCTTAGTGCTGGACACCACGAAGTCAATGGAAGCCGAGGTTTTAGCCGTTAGAGCAAATATTCGGCAAGTTCTGAACGATGACTTGAAGATTTACGACAACCTTGTGCTGGTGCCTTTCAAGGATTCTGGTGAGTGACGGATATGTCCACTTTTTGTGCATTGGGGTAACGAGCTGGTTGCGTTTTCATCTAAAAGAAAGTAAAGTAAGTTTGTATAGGCCGGGTGGCTAGCCCTCGTGTCAGAGTTTTTAGGCCGACTGAAGGCTTCTGACTTGGCTAAATGGTTAAACCAACCGGGACCTATAATTTAACGTGTTATCAGAGCCATGGTAGCGCTCATTTAGAAAATGCCACCCGCGGTCTCCCATCTAAATACTAAGCGTGCGGAACGTTGCTTAATTTCGATGATCGCTGACCAACACCTAATCAAACTACGCTACGAGCGCTACATTTTCACCTTGAAAACTATAGTTATTCTTATTACGTAAGCCCTTTCAAAGACATTTTAGCAGGTATATACATCAATCCAGTTTTGATACAGTCGAATGAGACGAGCTGGTTGGTCGCTTGATGGTAAACGTCCCTTTTTTTTGATGGAAAAGATCGGTTAGCAGCTGCTTACAACCAGTGCCCTTGCAATATTTACCTATGAATTAGACAACGTGGTCGTCTGACCACCTTGTCTAAACGTGCTACGCTGCGCTTGCCGGTGCCTTGTCTCCACCTGATTTTCGGCACGGGCCTGGTGTAGGCCACACCCTGACTCTTCAAGCCGTGGTGGTCTAGGTACACCCGCTTTACAAACCTGAGGTTCTCGGATCAAGTCTTAGTCCCGTATCAATAGCCTAAAAACTGTGACACCAGGGCTAGCCACACGGCCTTTACGAACTTACTTTTTATCAATAGTTCTTTGGAATTTATGTATACTTGTATCTACGGAATTCCACACCACTGGCTTTTCGGTAAAGAAAAACATCATGTGGGAACCTGCATAGTGCATATGTCCGTACCTATTCCCTAGAAGAAATATGCTGTATGCAAAAACGCGCGTCGTGGGTAGGCCTATGTTCGGCAGTGGACTATTTAAAAGGCTGCTACAGTATAATAGTATATCCTGACGCTGCCGCCAATTTAGTTGAAGTGCTTATCTTTAACCAACTTACAGTGTCTGTTCCTTTTAGACTTACGAAATTCAGCTATGCAGGTTCAAATACCCAGCTCGCTTAGCATGCGACCACGAAAAGCCACGAAAATAACTCTTTTCGACGTGTGAAAAAGTGACAGTTATACACTTCGCCATAACTCTGTCTCGTTCTGACACATCGATAGAAATATTTCGTGATGCGCATCCTAGACCGGCAAACCACGACATTTTTTGATGCATTCATCGCAAATAAACTCCTTGAGTTAAATCTTGTACTTACTTAGGGGAAGCACTAACTGCACCAAAAAATCTAAAGTGTCTAGCACTGGTGCCTTCCTCTGTTCTGTTTTTGCTGCGCCCGACGGGGTCCATATGCCACTTTGTACTCTTTATATTTTTACCATCATGTACTTTATGGAAACAGAATAAATTAATTATGAATTATGACTATTAATTAAATAGTTCCGCAATACAGAATAGCTTTTATCATTCCAGCCGTAGAACAAATTTACACCACGCCATCGGTACCCGACTACATAAAGCGATTGAATTCTCTCACTACGGAAGGAGGAGACGATTGTCCCGAGAACTCCCTAGCTGGGATTGAAGCGGCTCTCAGAGCCAGCGGGAAACAATCCACGATCTTCGTATTCACTGATGGATTCGCTAAGGACTTTCAGAATTTTCCTATTATCGAGAGGCTGTGCAAAGAGACTCATAGTCAGGTATGGAGCATTATTTCCTTTCTAATCATAAGTTTACATTGCTATTGGCGAACGGTGAAACTGACATTTTGGCCATTTTGCTGCAATGCCAGTGCGCAACCACGTGAGCCATATATCATCTAAGACGTTCGTCTTAGTCTTTACTGATAGCGTATCCTAAGGACTTCCAGGTTTTTCCAATCACCGAGAGACTGTGCAAAGAGACTCATAGTCAGGTATACTGGAGTATTCTTTCCTTCCTAATTATAAGTTTACACTGCTATTGGCAAACGGTGGAGCTGACATTTCGGCCATTTTGCTGCAATAACAGTGCAAAACCACGTGAGCCATAGATCATCTAAAACGTTCATCTTAGTCTTCACTGATAGCGTATCCTAAGGACTTCCAGAATTTTCCTATTATCGAGAGGCAGTGCAAAGAGATTCATAGTCAGGTACTTATTATACGAAACTATTTTTTCCTGATTTTTAATTTTAAACTAGTGTAGAAACTAGTCATACTGCTATTTTGGCACATGGTGGCACTGACATTTCGGTCATTTTGCTGCAATGACAGCGCGCTACCACGAGATCATTTAAAATGTCCACCTCTGTGTCTTTATCTTCACTGATGAAAGCGTTAACGACTTTGAGAACTTTCCTATAGCTTACAGGCTGTGCAGAGAGACTCATAGTCAGGTATCTATATTTAGAGTTGCGAGAGAGATAGCGAGATACCGTTCCCTTAAAAAAAACAGCCCGAAAAAAGAAATTAGCTGTTCCATCCGCAAACTTCGTCAACTTCTGACAAAATGGTCCATTTTTTTTCCTTCCGCAACCGAAAAAGGCTCATAAAACTTATAATTACATAAGATCAACTTTCACTATGAGATAGCCCTCGGAATCGCCAAAGAAACTTGCTATTCCAAACATAACATTTGGAATTGGTGGTAAAGTGCGGATTTATTCGCGTTAAAACACTTTTTGTCGAAAATTAATGTGAAACATTATTGTATGAAGTAGATGACTATTTTTCGTTATTTCGAGGTTGATCTATAACAATAGTTGGTCATTATAATGTATTTAATTTTTCTAGAATATTTCCATCGCATATTATGTAAACTTACAACTCCCCCTCCCCCAATATTATTAAATACATTATTGTTTACTATTTTGTTTCCGGGAAGCTTGGTATTTCAACGGAAGCAAATTCGAAGTTGCTTTGTAACAGTGAACGGTTTACTTTGTACTACAATTTCTGTTATTGGAACGGAAGTCCTGGTTTCCAGTTAACGTTTAGTTCAATGAACCTCCTGTTTTCTATTGAGTTACTCAGATTTGTCAGGAAATTCAGGAACAATAAGTTATTATATTACTATCATAGTACCTATCTAGTAGCCATAATTTAGGACAAGTGCCTTTATTAACTACTACATACCTATTTCAACTATTACTACATAATTAGTAATTGAATCATCCCTCTAGACCCCTGAAGGTCTAAAAGATAATCCAAACGCCCACTGCCAGTTGGAAATATGAGCAGCTGGCTGAACACTCTGGATGAAAATACTCATACGTTGTCTTGTCAAGCTACGTATCAAAACACCGGGTTTTCCCCGAGGCGCTCAGAAAGATAATTGATTTTTCATTAACTAGGAAACTTATTTGTATCTCTAGGCTGGAAAATTCGAGCAAATATCTACAGAACCACAGTTCCTAAGTGAAAGTAGTAAAAAATGACCAAACGCCCCCCAATACATGCCGACTTAGATATTTACATTAGGTAAATAATGTACAATGACCCATTTTCTCGAATCTCGACGTTATGTCACCAAAATAGTGCTTGTAACCGAGCACTTTGACATCGCGCGGCGTTGTAGTCGGCATGCGATCGCCTTACGACAAACTAATAATTAGCCAAGTGCGAGTCGGACTTCGAGATGGCTCAATGCTAGTTTGTGAAACCTTTCAAAATTACGTAACTTCGGGTGCATCTTTTTCTAACACCTTTTAAATTTCATATTTAAAATAGGACAAAGTAATGTATATATACATTACTTTGTCCTATTTTAAATATGAAATTCTCTTGCTATTTTAGTACGGTTTCTATTACTTTAGTACTTATCCTGAGGGTGCTACAGTAAAAGTCGATCGTCATGATTAGTACAAAGATATATCCTATACATCGACTTGGCATTTTTTCTGTTGTATATTAATGATCGTAGACTAAGGACATCGTCTATAAATACACCGTATATTGTTTTTCAGGTGAACATCTTCCTAAGCGGGCACTGCATACCAAATCGAAAAGGACCAATGGGGAATGTGGAAGTGTACTACGACATAGCCCGGGCGTGCTCTGGGGCAATGGTCAAATGGAGCTCCTTGGTCGACCTCAGAGAGGTATGTTTGGGTGACTTCATATTAGTAAAACCTGTAGTTTGATGCTGCATGCAGTTGGTAACGGCATTATATCTACCAGTAAAACCAAGTCAGAAATAAATTTTCAGGCCTCCTTGAAGAGAGTAGTAGTTACCAGTACTTAGTAGGAGTTGTTCCTCTTTAACTGCGCAGTAGCAACTGTCCATTCCCTCTACTATTTGCGTTGTACGTTGTACTACAGATGCACAGAAAGCGTCATCTTGATTTTTAGTTATTTTGGGTGAACATAACCCTGGGCCCTAGATTAGATTGATCCTTTATTTGTACCCACTCTGAATACTTAGTTGAATAACTATATACCTAAGCTCCGGCCCGGCGCACATGAAGCAGTTTGTCATCGTGTTTTGTAACTACTATTTTCTTTTAATTTTAAATAATCATAAGGAATATTAAGTGAATGAAAAAGAATGCATTTTCAGGTATCAAAGAGTCAACAAAAAACTCATAATTAGTCACATTACAAATACAATAAAATGGTTCGGAAACATATTCAAAAAGTATCATTAAAAACATTAGGGACATACACGTTTATATAAACCGAAGTTTTCGAAAGTGACTTGACTTTTTTCAATTTTTAATATCTTTTCCAGGCATTCAAGTACATGCAACAAATCGTGCACACTGACTACGTTCGAAAGATTTACAGATTTCAAACAATTTTCTGTAAGTTGATTTTTTACATTTTCTTTGTAATACTTTGTTTATGGTAATACAATATACTATTACTAGCTGACCCGGCAAACGTTGTTTTGCCATATAAATTATTTCTAGATTAGAAAAAAAAATGTTAAGGGTGAACAACCCTTATCACTTAGAGGTATGAATAGATAGTAGCCGATTCTCAGAACTACTGAATATGCATATAAAATTTGGTAAAAATCAGTAAAGCCGTTTCGGAGGAGTAAGGTAACTAACATTGTGACACGAGAATTTTATATGTGTGTAGAAAAGAAAGATAGGCTCAGTAATGTTTCAGATACAAGATTTTCGGACAAGTTTTCCCATATATTTCTGACGTTTCGGATACCATCAAAATATTGTACAATTAGTTAGTCATACTGTCAAATCTGCATAATAACTAATTCTCCAAACCAGATTTTGACTTTTCGAAAAAAAAAAACATTGGCCCTATAGTATTTGTTCATAATAATGGTCTGAATCATTGCCTTTCGTCTAAGTATAATAATTATACTAATAAGTCTAATTGGATGATTCGTTCTCTCTTCCTTGCACTCTTCGTGACCAGCGGGGCAATTCTGTTAGCCGATCTCTTTACGGAAGTGATACGTTCTTGAACCTCTCTCGTTTTTCTGACAGTTCCGACAGCTCAAAACTGTCAGAAAAACGATACAGGTTCAAAAACGTGTCACCTTAGTAACGAGTTCGGTTGACAGAATTGCCCCGCTGACCTTTGTTTAGTTTAGATTGTGGATTACAAAGGTCGGTACAGAAGTAGGTACTACTCGTATGAAACAACCGACAAACTTACCATACTTTGCCGCGACTAACTTACCATAGTTTTGTGGCATTTCTAGTTCCATTTTAATGAAACTAGTGTTGTAAAATATTAACAGTAGTTCCATCATGGAACTGATAATGGTACTAGTGGCGACGAACTTAATATCTGAAATTGGAAAAAAATATTCCCTGCCTACCTGCTATTCTGACTACACGTGGGCTGCCAACGACAATCAAGCAGGTTGAGCAATTACGCACATGCCTAATTTTACGATTGTCTTTGAAACTAGTTAAAACATTTTTTAGGGTTCCGTACCCAAAGGGTAAAAACGGGACCCTATTACTAAGACTCCGCTGTCCGTCTGTCTGTCTGTCTCCAGGCTGTATCTCATGAACCGCTATAGCTAGAAAGCTAAAATTTTCACAGATGATTTGTATTTCTGTTGCCGCTATAACAACACATACTAAAAATATAATAAAAATAAAATTTAAGGAGGGCTCCCATACAACAGATCTAAATTTTTAGTCGTTTTTCGCTCGATATCAATACTTAAATGGTAACAGGTAGATGCTCGAAATGTTCACAAAATAGTTAGCTGCATGCTTACTTTAGTAAAAAATAATTAAATTAAAATTAAATAAATATTTAAGGGGGACTCCCATACAGCACGGAACACTTCGTGCGCGAGTCCGACTCGTACTTGACAGATTATTATTTAAACTTATTGTAACAAGCATGCTTGTCCTTATTGAGTGATTTAAAAACAATTTTAATAATTGATAATTAGACATTATTGTAAATACCGTCATTATAAATTAATTTAAGTTGGTTATGTATAAGTACCTACTCGTTTAGATTTTATTCGTCTTGTTTTTAAATTTACGATTTCAAATCTGCTACAGCTGGAAAAGTGCAAATAGAGCTGTAAGCTGAAACACAGGCTTCTGCCCAGTTCGGCAACAGAAACCTATTATAATTATGTACTTAGTTAAGATATGTATTATGTAAACATTGTTTTGGTCGAAAAAAAAAATTATTATTATTTATTTATTTACTTAATTAATCAGTAAGAAAATAAACAAAAACAAAATATTTTCTCTTCCAGTTTTCAGTAGACCGCTTTACAACAGATCTCATGCTGATGGCATCGGGAGTATCACCAGCCGTGGATATAGTGGGATCTAGTTTCCAGAGCGTGAAGATGGAAAACATAGTCCGGACTAGACAACCTTTGGTAATTTGTTTCATTTAATTCTTTAAATTTTAGTTATAGAGTGAGCAAGCGAATATTTCCGTTTCGAGATTGGATTTTTTTTTTCATTTAGCCAGAGGACGTTGGTTTACTTCTACAGGTTGCATTTTTACTGAATCTTGACGAAAATAGGTTTTATATTATTTTTTGTCGTCGGTAACTTTAATTGGGAGTTAATGTCGCGGTATTTTTTTAGTTGAAATTTATCAGCTGATTTCGAATAGATTTGGCAAGATCTTTTATTTTAGTTTCTAAATGCTAACAATATACGTATTAGGCCGCGCCACACAAGTTGGCGGATGTGAAGTTAGCTACAAGCAATCGCAAATGCGCAACAGCCAATCAACGTGCGGCTTTATGTGAGCTTCAGTCAGGATTGGATATTGCGCAGCTTGTAGCTAACTTCACATCCGCCGACTTGTGTGGCACGGCCTATATCTTTAGTATATTTGGTAGTTGTGCCAAATCAGTCTAGAACGAGTTGAAATATAGGTTTATTGAAGTTTCAGTGAAAGAGATTGTCGAACAGTAGACAGTAGAGGTCTACTGTTAAGAAAACTACTAGTGATAGTCCTATCGGTTTCATACACCAGTTCTGGATAACCCTGAACAGTTTATTACACATTTGTGCTATATTTTTAACCGACTTCCGAAAGGTTCTACTCGTACGTTCGTCTGTGTGTATTTTTTTGTGTAAATCCTTACTTAATATTATAAATCCGAAAAGTTTGTTGGTTTGTTGGTTTGTTACTCCATCACGCGCCAACGGAGCAACGGATTGACTTGATTTTTGGCATGGATATAGTATAAAAGGCGGAAGGAGCTTTAGGATACTTTTTATCCCGAAAAATTTCATAGTTCCTGTAGGACAGGACAAAAACCCTCGAAAGCGAAACTGTCGCCACTATAGGCCGTTTTCTGACTTGTCGGTGTGGGAGCGGTGCGGGATCTGTAAGGTCTGTACCGAAACGATACCGCGTTGCCTTCCCCTACTCACCTATCGGTATATTCTCGGTATAAAATTCTGCAGTACCGAAGATGTCGTCTTCTAGTGATGACGATATTTTGGCGTGTTATTATGTTTATCGCCTACGTAAAAAAAGAAAACGTTATTGGCGTCATCCTTATATCGAAAATAATATTAATTGCCGATTTTTTATTGCGGCTAAAGAATTTTCCCAAGATATCTCACTCCAAATCCTCTCTGTAACGTCCTTTCTCGAATATTCCGCCAATTTATAATTATACAATGCAGGATACTTTTCAATTTCTAGTACTAAAACGACGTGAATATCTCGCTCCGCCATCTTGTTTGCACGACCTCGCGCGGTAAATGTCGAGCGGCGCCTGGACACGCATCCCGAGACGCGGTAAAACGAAACGATCCCTCCCCGCTCCCGCACACACCGCGCCAATCAGAAGACGCGCATTAAAACATAGGCGCTCGGCAAGCTTTCGGTACCGTGTATACCGAGCGAAACGAATCCGCACCGCTCCCGCACCGACAAGTCAGAAAACGGCCTAACACAAAGACGCTAAGTGATTAATTCCTCTATGACGCTAATATGGACTAACGAAACGTCACAGCCAAACGTAATTAGATGACAGGTGATATTGTCTGCAGACTTTTATAAATCACAAGTAGCGTGGCAAGGCGACAAATAGTTTTTCTACCATTATATCCCCTTGAAGAGGAAATAAAGTATGGATTGAAAATGACAACTGACATTAAAATTGGATAAAATGTTATTTTCCCTCTGCATGCTACATGTTACTATGACGTTTAATACCAGGCCGTCATTTTGTCTGACATTAAAAATATTTTTAAACATTCTATCATTAGAGTTTCAACATGTTTTTTTATTCTACCTTTATGGTACAGAATCATCATACTTTAATATTATCAATCCGAAAAGTTTGTTGGTTTGTTCCTCTTTGACGCAGCAACGGAGCAAAAGATTGACCTGATTTTTGGTATGGATACCTATGGTTTAATAGACAGAAAGTGATAATAGGATACTTTTTATATCTCGAGAAAATTCGTGATTCCCATGGGATAGGACAATAACTGTTTCTCAACTGTTTCTCAGCAATGGAGCAACGGATCGACTTGATATTTGGGGTGGGCATAGTTTGGAAGACGGAAAGTGACATGGGATACTTTCCATCCCGAAAAAATTGTGGTTCCCGTAGGACTTAACGATAAATTTTTCTCAGCAACGGAGCAACTTGCCTTGGCATATTGCATGAATATAGTTTGAAAGACGAAAAGTGACATAGGCCACTTTTTATCGCAAAAACTTTAACAGTTCCCGTAGGATAGGATAAAAACTAAGTGAGTGGGCTGCGGTAGCAGCCGTCTAAGCGCCAAACAACAAAGACGCTAAGGCCGTTTTCTGATTTGTCGGTGCGGGAGCGGTGCGGGATCTGTAAGGTCTGTACCGAAACGATACCGCGTTGCCTTCACCTACTCACCTATCGGTATATTCTCGGTATAAAATTCTGCAGTACCGAAGATGTCGTCTTCTAGTGATGACGATATTTTGGCGTGTTATTATGTTTATCGCCTACGTAAAAAAAGAAAACGTTATTGGCGTCATCCTTATATCGAAAATAATATTAATTGCCGATTTTTTGTTGCGGCTAAAGAACTTTCCCAAGATGACGAAAAATTTTTATTGATGTATAGAATGTCAAAAAATACTTACAAAGAGCTTTTGAACTTGTTGACTACAGTATTAACAAAGCAAAATACAAGGTTTAGAGAATGTGTGTCTGCTGATGAAAGATTGCTGATTACTTTAAGGTAAGTGGTCATTTAAATATCTTTTTGTTTAGCATAAATTGTTTTATTTAAACAAATTACATTTCTTCATATGACAAATCAAGAGTATTATCGTTAGCACTTAAATCGTAAGGAATATTAGGATTTGCTTGATTTTGTATTGACGATATTGGAGAATATTGAGGAATACTTTGCTGCAGAGGATAATGTGACTGTCTAGGTGAAAATGAATCTCTGGTTGTAGATGGAAATGAGTCTCTTGATGTAGTTGGGGAAGGCTCTATAAATGCAGAAGGCATAGACAATTGACTGCCTTGTTTGATTTCATCAATGAGTTGTAATACTTTTATTTTGAAAGATCGTATTTGATTATCTGTCATGTCATCAAATTCAGAAAGCAAACTCAAGAAAAAATGATTCATCTTTGTTTGATTTTTGGTAGTCTGGGGAGTTTGTTTGGGTTCACATGCCTTTTCAGTTTTTTTCTTTAAAAATTTTACCATTGCAGAGTCCACTTCATTATACCGTCGTCTACGTACAGCCTGAGAATTTCCTAACGATGCTGCTGGTTCTTCTATTGTAGCATCTTTAGATCGTATGTTATATGGCGAATTGTCGCTTGAGGTAGCTGTTGCTCGCTCATCTTGGACACCTATTGCTTGTTCTTCTTCAACTTCTGGATCAGTTTGCTCCACTGGTGGAATGTTTCCACGGTTTTGAGATTCGTTATTTGTTTTTACATATGGTAAAATGAATGATAGATAGTCTTTAAGATAGTATGGTTTTTTTGTCTTGGAACCACTTGGCGGTGTTTTCAAACTTCTTAGGAAAGTAGATCTTATGTTTCGCCATTTCTCTTTGCAGTCGTTAACTAAAAAAATAATAACTAAGTTAGTCCCTAAGTTTTGTTGTACAATTTTTTAAGTTAATTATGTTTTTTGTTTCAGATATCTTGGCACGGGAAGTACTTTCAGCTCTCTAGCACTAAATTTTGCTAGAGGTATCAGTACTATATCGAACATTATAGCTGAAACGACTGAAGCGATTTGGATAGTTCTGCAAAATGATTACATGGCTATACCTTCAACAGAAAAATGGAAAGAAATATCAAACCGTTTCTATGAAATTTGGAATGTGCCAAATTGTCTAGGGGGGATGGATGGTAAACATATAAGAATTCAAAAACTGCCAAACTCTGGATCTACGAATTATAATTATAAGGGCTATCATTCAATTATATTATTTGCCGTTTGTGATGCTGATGGCTTATTTACAATGATTGAGACAGGGTATGCGGGAAGGAATAGCGATGGCGGGGTATTTAAAGCTTCTGCTTTAAGCTATTGGTTGGAGCGAGATGGTATTAATATACCTACTGCGGCCCCATTACCCCACGACAATACGCTTCAAGAAGTGCCATATTTCTTTGTTGCGGATAACGCTTTTCCTTTGACACGTAGGGTTTTACGACCCTACCCGATGGCGAGAATCACGAACGAAAAACGAATTTACAACTATCGACATGCTAGAGCACGTAAAACTATTGAGTGTGCATTCGGTATGATGACACAAAAATTCCAAGTATTCTTAACACCTATTCGTAGTTCGAACTATGCGACAATAAATAATATAATAAAATCAGCATGTGTCCTACACAATTTTATACGACTGAGAGATGGAAATTCATATTCAGCTGTTGATATTGAGGGAACTAGACAAACCCGTTCGTTTCACTTTGAACAAGATTTAATCACAATCAACCCTACATCATCCGGCGCAACCGTCCGAAAATATATGACAAATTATTTTGTTACACCGCAAGGAGCACTTCCATGGCAATACAATCATTGTGTATAACTTGGATATAAAAACGACTACATACCTGATAAATGTGTTTTATTAGATATCTCACTCCAAATCCTCTCTGTAACGTCCTTTCTCGAATATTCCGCCAATTTATAATTATACAATGCAGGATAATTTTCAATTTCTAGTACTAAAACGACGTGAATATCTCGCTCCGCCATCTTGTTTGCACGACCCCGCGCGGTAAATGTCGAGCGGCGCCTGGACACGCATCCCGAGACGCGGTAAAACGAAACGATCCCTCCCCGCTCCCGCACACACCGCGTCAATCAGAAGACGCGCATTAAAACATAGGCGCTCGGCAAGCTTTCGGTACCGTGTATACCGAGCGAAACGAATCCGCACCGCTCCCGCACCGACAAATCAGAAAACGGCCTAAGTGATTAATTCCTCTATGACGCTAATATGGACTAACGAAACGTCACAGCCAAACGTAATTAGATGACAGGTGATATTGTCTGCAGACTTTTATAAATCACAAGTAGCGTGGCAAGGCGACAAATAGTTTTTCTACCATTATATCCCCTTGAAGAGGAAATAAAGTATGGATTGAAAATGACAACTGACATTAAAATTGGATAAAATGTTATTTTCCCTCTGCATGCTACATGTTACTATGACGTTTAATACCAGGCCGTCATTTTGTCTGACATTAAAAATATTTTTAAACATTCTATCATTAGAGGTTCAACATGTTTTTTTATTCTACCTTTATGGTACAGAATCATCATACTTTAATATTATCAATCCGAAAAGTTTGTTGGTTTGTTCCTCTTTGACGCAGCAACGGAGCAAAAGATTGACCTGATTTTTGGTATGGATACCTATGGTTTAATAGACAGAAAGTGATAATAGGATACTTTTTATATCTCGAGAAAATTCGTGATTCCCATGGGATAGGACAATAACTGTTTCTCAACTGTTTCTCAGCAATGGAGCAACGGATCGACTTGATATTTGGGGTGGGCATAGTTTGGAAGACGGAAAGTGACATGGGATACTTTCCATCCCGAAAAAATTGTGGTTCCCGTAGGACTTAACGATAAATTTTTCTCAGCAACGGAGCAACTTGCCTTGGCATATTGCATGAATATAGTTTGAAAGACGAAAAGTGACATAGGCCACTTTTTATCGCAAAAACTTTAACAGTTCCCGTAGGATAGGATAAAAACTAAGTGAGTGGGCTGCGGTAGCAGCCGTCTAAGCGCCAGAAATAACCTGTCATGGCAAGTTTAGGACGTTCCCACATATTTCGCACTCCTTCGCGGCACTCAACAGCACTAGCCCAGACTCGGGCTCCATAAGGGAGCTTGCGCTCTCGCCATAGTGACGGAGTGTTTCGGAGCACAAGACACATCGTCATCCACCACTCGGGACTAACCAGTACTGAACGTCAGACAGCATTCCAACGCCCTGGTCCCAGTGCAGTGGGTCAGTCATAGTAGCCCAGCGCCTGCCTCTTCAACTGCAGAGGGCAGTGAGAACGGCAATCGCGATACCGACACCTCTCTTCCCCTGCAGCCCCACTGCGTCTGCCAACACGTTGACGGCCTAGCGGAAGGTAGGGTAGGTGGCGGCACCCACACCACCAGTTCCATATATCCCACCGCGGCCCCTTATCCTCGGCTGTCATATCAGAGTCCAAGAAGCAGCCTTGCTTTATGAAACTAAGAAAGGTTATTCCCAGCAAGTAACTGGAGATAGAGAGACAGAAAAGAAGCCACACCCAGCGCAGCAGGAGGAGCTGGAGTTCATATGCCTGGTAGACGGAGCAGCACTAGAGCAAAATCTTAACCGAGAAATTAACATATTTACAGACGGCAGTAAAATTAAAGGGAAAGTTGGGGCGGCATTATCCATTTGGGATGATGCCGCTGAGATCAGTACCCGCAAGCTGAAATTGGCCGATTGGTGCTCTGTGTAACAGGTCGAGTTATTGGCACTTCTTGAGGCTACCGAAAAAGCAAAAATCTTTTGTGACTCCAGGTCTGCACTGGAAACGGTAGTTGGCGTATCTTCCCTCCATCCCTTAGCAGTAAATTCAAAGCTAACATAAAGTTACTACACGCACAAAATAAAATAGTGAAACTTTATTGGATTAAATAGCACGCGGGGATGGAGGGAAATGAGAGAGCGGACCAGCTAGCAAAGGAAGCAGCACTGCACTCGAAGTGCAGACCTATTTAGGATAACTGCCCCGTTTCATTCGTCAAGCGAGAAATCCGAAAGGACTCTCTTGACGAGTGGAACCGGCGGTATCAGGATGGACACACAGCGGCGGTAACCAAAACATATTTTCCGGATGCAAGGGCGGCATACAAGATCGTAAGAGAAATAGCACCAGTGGGAATCATATCTCAAGTGCTGACGGGGCATGGTGAGTTTTCCCAATACTTACATCGATTTAAGTTGAGGGAAAGCCCATCGTGCATCTGTGAACCCACAAAAGAGGAGACTCCACTGCACATAATCTTGGAATGCCCAGTTTATGGAAAGCAGAGATTTGATTTAGAACAAAAAATTGGAATTAATCTAACACGAAAAAACCTTAGAAACAATTTTATCGAATTTTTGCACAAATATTTGTAAAAAAGCAATACTCAATTAGGAACAAGTAGGTATAAACTTTGCTGTACCATTGTAATGTTTATTATAACTGCAAACAGCCAAAAACATTGAAATATAGGTATACTTAGTTTTTATTCATTTGTAATTAAGACCCCTGATCATGTCAGGGATATTTCGCGATATAATAAAAAAAATCCTCGGATGCAGCGTCGCAAGAGCGGCACTGCAGCCCGCCTAAGTTGCGACACTCCTCATAAGGCATGCAACCTACCGGCCATCCTCTCAGCTGCTTTAGTTAAAAGCGGCTGAAACTCGAGTGCCAGCCTCTAAGCTTCCTTGGGGGAAAAGACCCAAAGAAGAGGGAGGTTTGGAGCGCCGCCTTTTCAGCTGCCTCAGACCTCCCCCACGACAAGGCGGGAATACACGGGGGGGTTGTATATACACTCCAACCGTAACTTAACCAACAAAAGCATTCCTCTAAGGTATTTTGATATTTGTCAGTTAGGTTAGGTTTCGCAGCCGACATAAACATAATCCAAAATCAAAATACAACGCGGGCGAAGCCGCGGGTAAAAGCTAGTTTATCTATAATTTCGCCAATTGTGGATTCAAATCTCTTCTGAGGTGGTTCCATTTAAATTATAAAAAATCGGTTGAGCCGTTTTTGAAAAATTAACAATAATGTAAACAGTTCGAGCGAAATGTTTGAATTTTATACACGATGGACGGTGGTTTTGCCATTTTTTTTTGAATCATAATAATTAATTTTATTTACAGGTGATTCGCATTACACCAGAAGTGGGAGAATACACAGCCAGCATCAGAGGGCAAGGCAGTATGTCTGTAACGTTGTACGAGCGACATTATGTGCCGTTCGAGTTTGGCTTCTCCACCAAATCCCCCCGGAATATCAGGGAAACCAGTCAGAAACCTGTGGCAGGTCAGTTTTTAATTTCTTGGTATAGTATATGCACCGGTTGTGGTCACAGCCCTAGTTTTGGCCATTTCTAAAAAAATATTATTTTACCATTAAAATCGTCAACATAACCATTAAAATTCAAAGTGGCCAAAATGACACTAAGATGTCCATAGCCAGCGCATCTGCCCTAATTCGTTTGTTTCTCCACCAAATCCCCCAGGAATATCAGGGAAACCAGTCAGAAACCTTTGGCAGGTCAGTTTTTAATTTCTAGGTATAGTATATGCACCAGTTGTGGTGGCTGTCCGGGTTTTGGTCAATTGATATAAAAATTATTGCATAAATAGATTACATAATCAATGTAAAACCATAAAAATTGTTAGTCTGAATATTAAAGTTTGAAAATTTCTTTAAGATAATTATTCTAACATTAAAATTGTCTACACAAACATTAAAATTCAAAGTGGCTAAAAATGTGACTAAAATGACCACAACTGGTGCATCTACTCTCTAGTCCGCATTACGCCAGAAGTGGGCGAACACACAGCCAGCATCAGAGGGCAAGGGAGTATGTCTGTACTCGTAACGTTGTACGAGCGACATTATGTGCCGTTCGAGTTTGGCTTCTCCACAAAATCCCCCCGGAATATCAGGGAAACCAGTCAGAAACCTTTGGCAGGTCAGTTTTTATTTCTAGGTATAGTATTTTTTCATTTATTGCAAATATATACATAATTCAGTTAATAACTAAATTAACTAAATAAATGGCATCTATTTTCGGGGTTTCGAACGACGTGTACTGCTACTGCCGTGCGAACTAATCTATCAGGTGGCCCTTTTCACGCACAACCATTTAGAATTATTTGAGAGGAAAGGTACCTATTTTAGATTTTTAAGAAGCAATGCTAGGAAAAACTAACTGGTGACTCCTTCTGAGTCCTTCTCATAAGCTGGCGAAATAGGAGAGGTCTGTATATATTGGTGGGCCCGCTATATACAACCGGATAGGTACCCGTAGAAGTTCGGAATGCACCTTCCGCTGGGTCGTTTAGGAATAAATTAAAATGTTGGCTACATGAGCAACTATTTTATGACGAAAATGATTTTTTAAAATTACCTGAACTGTATTAAGATTTAGTGACTAATTTGGAAATTGTCAAGTTTATCAATTTTTATTTCGTGCTATATTGTATAGTGCCCTAATGTAATGTTTACTTTTTGACTTGTAACAAATGGTGTTATGAATAAATGACTATATGACTATATACCCTGTATTGAGGGCGCAGCAAGTACAAACTTAAGTTACAATTACAATATTACATACCTACTTAACTTAGGTACATACACAATCACGCAACGACAATTGCACTATAATTTTAGACACCAACAGTGGCATTGATTAATTTGCTTCTTAATCACAATACCTACAAATACATATTTGAAGAGATTCGCGCCGCGCAGGAGTGAGCGAGACAGAAGCGAATTTGAGAAACGCACCGGTATATGCACCGGTTGTGGCCACTGTCCGGGGTTTTGGTCAATTAATATCAAAATGATTGCGTAAATAGATTATAAACTATGTAACATCCTAAATGTTGTTTGTGTGAATGTAAAAGTGTGAAAACTTTTTAAAAATAACAATAAATATAATATCAGGGAAACAATCTTTGAAAAGAACCTAAATATATTAATATATAAATAGTGCTTTAGTGTCAAACTATTATGTTATTTATTGTACTTGTACATAAATAAAATGATGTTATCCATCCATCAGCCATAGGACGTCCACTGCTGGACATAGGCTACTCCTAAAGATCTCCAATAAGACCGGTTGGTAGCTTCATAATGAGGTCATCCGTCCACCTTGAAGGTGGACCTCCTACGCTGCGCTTGCCAGTAGGTACGTGGTCTCCACTCGAGAGGACTTTTCGACCCCATCTGCCATCAGTTCTCTGTGCTATGTGCCCTACCCACTGCCACTTCAACTTGCCAATCTCAACTCCGGGCAAAGCCCTCTCCATAGCTGCTAATTGCTTGCAGCTTATTAATAAGCTCCAAGCAAATAATAAGCAGCAATGATAGTGATTAAGAAATTATGATAATTTCTTCTTTCAGGTTGGACCAACTACATCCTAATAAAAGTGGACGAGTCAATCAGGTTACGCTCTGTAGAGTGGTTGAATTTAGGAGAGAGCGTGAAACAAGTGTTATTGTTGAAACAGATCCCTTCGGGGAGTTATGTTTCTAGTGTCTTTGTTGAACAGGGGAAAATGTTCCGATTTTGGGTAAGAAAAAATCATTTAATCCTCATTCATATTTAGATTTCTTTATTTGCAACTAAGTGTGCATTGTTGAACTTTGTGGAGCGAAGGTCTTCGGGTTAACACAGCGATTTTACTTTCGTCTATCCGCATGTTGGTTTTGGTCTACAGGTCGCATTTTTCAACAAATCTTGACGAAACTTGGTACACAAGGTACTTGGGCCATTTATGATAGAGGGCAAATTTTTCCTAAAAAAAAGAGGAGAAATTTGCTATCGTGCTATTTATTAGTCGATTTTAATAATACTCCACAATATTGTTTATTTTGTATCTAAATCCTAACAAGATTTGAAAGATAAATTGAATCCGTCAAAAGCAAGTGGAGATATAGGCTTATGAAGATTCAGTTATAGATGTGTCGCGAGGTCTGCTATTTGTAGAACTACTAGTTAATGTCTTAAATAATAAAAATTGGCCAAGTGCGAGTCGGACTCGCGCATTATTTCTGAAAGGAATAATTATGTCACTATATATCGAGCAAAAAAATTACGTTACTTGTATGGGCGAATAACCTTTGTTCATCACATAAATAGGTACTTGCCCTGGGTGGGAATCGAACCCACGGGTCTTTGTTCCCGTAGCATAGTCAGGGTATTATTAGGGTAGACTGAACTGCACTGTTTAGATTTTTTTTTGTAATAATCATTTCTCCTTCAGATAATTGGCGAAGATCTTACAAATAATCGAGAAATCAAAGGATCTTCTACACTTCTAGCGCCCCAAGTGCCTGGTAAGTAAAGTTATTGTTATCGTCATTGAAACGACTAGTATTTATTATATCGAAAGAACAGCTACCAGAATTTAAATCCCTAGTTTGAGAAGTAGAAAAAGAGAAATGTCATAAGCTTTTATTTTTAACCGACTTCCAAAAAGGAGAAGGTTCTATGTTCGTGTGTATGTTTTTTTTGTGTATGTTCATCGATAATTTCGCCAATTATGAACTGAATCGAAAAATTCTTTTTCAGTTTAAAAGGTTGTACTCCCAAGGTAGTCCCATTTAAATTTTACAGAAATCGGCTGAGCCGTTTTTGAAAAAACCAACAATAATGTAAGCAATTCGAGCGAAATGTTCGAATTTTGTACACGATGAACATCGATAATTTCGCTAATTGAGAACCGAATTGAAATATTATTTTGTAGTTGGAAATGGTATACTTCCAAGGTGGTCTCATTTAAGTTTTACAGAAATCGGCTGAGCCGTTTTTGATAAATCAACAATAATGTAAACAAGTTGAGTGAAATATTCGAATTTTGTACACGATGGAAGGCGGTTTTGCCATTTTTTGCGAAAATTAATTATGTAGGATGTCGACAAACTGTAACTGGCTTCTCAAACTTGGCAGCTTACTGCAGCAGTGTTGTTATACTCGTAGCTACAAGCTGCGGATAGCCTAATGACTGAAACTAGCTTAAAAGCGCAAGGATTGAGCTATCCGCAACATGTAACTAACATCACAGCCGCTAAGTTGTATGATTTGGCCAATACGGCTGATTTTAAATAAAATAAATAAATAAATATTAGGGGACATCTTACACACGTTCTCTGACCCCAAACTAAGCAAAGCTTGTGATATGGCTGCCAGAGACTGATATACTACATAAACTTATTTTAAATACATACTTATCTAGATAGTACCTAAATAACACCCAGACACATAGCAAACATCTATGTTCATCACATAAATGCTTGCCCTGGGTGGGAATCGAACCCACGCCTCTTTGATCCAGTAGTCAAGGTCACTAACCATTGAGCCACCGAGGCAGTTTTATTTTATGAATTCCCCTAGGATTTTATTATAGCGAGCCCAGGTACATTTCGCGCAAATCTCTTTGAAGTCTCTGAATCTCGCGCCAACGTGTGCACAGAACACGTTCAGATGACAACAACGCAGCCTGCACTCACCTGCACAGCCCTCGACTTGTGCCTGACTTCATGCCGGTTGCAGACCAAGAGCTAAGCTAAGTTAGTTTAGCTTAGCTCGCATAGCTGACGCACTTTTTAGGGTTCCGTACCCAAAGGGTAAAAACGGGACCCTATAACTAAGACTTCGATGTCCGTCTGTCCGTCTGTCTGTCTGTCACCGGGCTGTATCTCATGAACCATGATAGCTAGGCAGCTGAAATTTTCAAGGATGATGTATTTCTGTTGCCGCTATAACAACACGCTAAAAACAGAATAAAATAAATATTTAAGGGGGGTTCCCATACAACAAACGTGATTATTAGGAGTTTTTTTGCTCGCTATTAATAACGGCAAGAGGAATGGCTCCCTTACGGTACGGAACCCTTCGTGTGCGAGCCCGACTCGCACTTGGCCGATTTTACTCATAGATTGGCATAGCTCGCAGTCTGCACAGATCTATTGAAAACTGTTTCAGCTATGCGAGCTGACACTGAACTAACTTAGCGTAGCTCTTGGTCTGCAACTCGCATCAGAGATACTAAGCGCCACACCAATCGACGGATGGGAAGTTATGCGCAGAACGCTGCGCAAAAGCCGAAATATAGGTATACGCGGGAGCCAGAGAGACTCGCGCCGGGGCACACCCGCCCGCCAACCTCATGCCTCCCGCGTGCTCCCTACACATTTCGCCCCTTGTGTCAGTATTGTGCACACATGCGCAAAATATTTAGCGTATCACGGCGAAGTGTCATCTGCGGCTAACGTCCCATCCGTCGATTTGCGTGGCGCTTGGTATACCTCAGATACGTTTGCGGGTACCGTACCTTCGTAAAGTCTGAAACAGCTTGTTTTTTAAAGGCTAAAGACTTTTTGTTATTACAGTGAACGAAAACAGTGTAATGTGGACAAAACCTGAAGCAGAGATATTGGACACAGAGCTAGGTTTGGTAGATTATGGTTCCTCGTTGACGTTGGCCGCGAAGATAGATGGAGTCCCTCAACCAGAAGTACGCTGGGAAGACGAGACTAACGAAGTTTTATCATCAGAAGTAAGTGTAGTCATAAAATGATCCAACCATGCAGACGTAGGCCTCCACTAAGGTTCTCCAAACCGGTTGGAAGCGGCTTGCATCCAGCGTAATTCTATGGTCTAGATGAGCTTATCTCTCTACTTCGTGGATGGAAATTCTACGTTGCGTTTGCCGGTAGAGGTCTCCACTCGAGAACTTTTCAACCCCATCAGTGACTCCTCCGTACTATGTGCCCTGCTCACTGCCATTTGAACTTGCCAACTTGCCAACCTTGTAACTTTAGTCTTGCAGATCTTCTCATTACTGATTTGATCTCGCAGAGAGACTCCGAGCATAGCTCTCTCCATAGCTCGTTAAGGCTACTTGAAGCTTACTCATAAGGCGCCCAGGGATTTTTTATTTTAAGAAACGTTTATTATCATATTAAAATTACGTTTTGTAAAGCTTAGTGTTAGCTAAGTTACAATTTACCACAATATTATAGTGTTTTGTAGGCTAATGTCACCTTTTAAAACTTGTATTTAAACATCCTACTAACATGTATTGTAAACGCGAAAGTTTGTAAGTATGGATGGATGGATGTTTGTTACTTTTTTACGCATAAACGGCTAAACCGATTTGGATGAAATTCGGTATGAAGGTAGCTTATTTCTTGTATTAACATATAAGCTACTTTTAATATCTTGCTAACGCGGGTAACACCGCGGGGCGCAGCTAGTTATGTTATAAATTTACCAATGTTCTCATTAAGTCGTAAGACATATCCCAACTTGATATGTAGAGGGCTACGCTTGGAGTCTCAACGAGATTGAATCAAACCAAAGTTATCGTCATAGCCCAGCGGGATTAGCAAGTTGGAATGGCAGTGTCTAGGGCACATTAGGCCCAATTATGAAGGCGCCATCGTAGATTTAATAGCAACGTAAAAAGTGTTCTCTATCGAATGCGTAAAGTGAAAAAGAAACAGAACTTTTCTAATTAACTATTATAATTACGATGGAGCCTTCATAATTGGGCATATTGTTCGTAGAACGGATAATCGAAAGGAGTATGAAGTTCTCGAAAATATATTGTATTTTGTTGTGTTGAATGAATGAAAGATAAAAAATTAAAAAATACAATTTGACTATTTAATAGTGACGATAATTATCACCGTGATGGTGTTGACGCGGTGATCAAGTGGTAGTAACACCGGCCTTAAAATCCGAGCTCACTGGTCGTGGGTTCAAATCCCGGTCCCGTATCAATAAGTTCTTTGTATGTACGAGTACACAATTTGCATCAATGAACCTACTTACGACCGTTGGAGAAATTTGATGGTATATGTAAATCCACAAATCGGACTGGGCTAGCATGGTGAATATGGCCCAATAACCCTTCGTGGGTAGGCCTATGTTCATCATGAAATGAAATGAAATGAAATCATTTATAGTCAAAATAGTACCTGCATCTGTTCCTATTTTTGGACTTGTCCAACATAAAATAAAATAAAACATAACATTAATAATCAATTAGATCAACTAAATAAAAACAAAATAAAACTATGTTCCAAAACTATTTCGTATTTGCGTCAGAAAGCGATAAATATTTTGAATGTAAGTAGGAAATTTTACAATCTACCCGCAAATGTTCTGCACTTAAATACATCGATCAGCTGTACCTACTGTCAAGTCATACCTGAACAAAGTAAACAATAAAGTTTTCAAAGTGTTGTTTGTAATTTTAAATCCCCTGTATAGGGGCTTAGTTATTAAACGATATCAATAAATCACACATAAAACTAATTTTAAAATCACAAACTGCATTAATTTAAATAAATATTCTAATTAAAAATCGAATTAAATCATCGGTGGACTATTAAAAAAGCCAGTACGTAATTTGTTGACCTGAAATTGTAATTGATTGATATTGTAATTTATAAATTAATATCTGTTTTTAATTTGATCAACATGAATGACATTGATGGATTATAGTATTTTTTAAGCTATTGCATAGCTTCTATCACGGGCCTTGAGCGCGGGGACCGAATCCAGAAATTCCGTAACGAAAAAACCTCACGCTCCCCACTCCGACGGGCAAGGAGGTGTGGCTTGAAGGCCGTGCATCGTCTAACGTCGTTTCAGTTCGGCAGTCTTCGACACGGCGTTGTGTGCGATTAGACGTAATGCAATAGCTTTACCGCGGAAGTCCCCGAGTGCCACACGTCTTTTTTTTTTTATTTAGCATTGACATTTAATTATTTAATTTATTATTCGTATTGAATTGTAGATACCAATTGTATCCTATTTTATGAAGGGAACAATATTGATGAATTGGATAATTGATTTGACATGTAACAATGGTGTTATTATTAAAAATATTGTATTGTATTGTTTTTTCCAGACCATTCTTCTGGAAATACCATCAGTCTTCATTTCGTATGTGACAATACCAAACGTTTCTAAAAACTCCACTATTACCTGCCGTGTAAAGAATGACGAGGGGGAAGTCGCAAAAAGCATCGACGTTTTTGTAAACAGGACATTCAATCTTGAAGTTATTCAACGTCCTGAAGGTGAGTGAACAACCCATCGATCCATCAGCCATAGGATGTTCATTGATAGACATAGGCCTTCCCTATGGATCTTCAATAAGACCGGCTGGAAGCGACTTGCATCGAGGGCAATCCTGCGGTGTTGATGACTTCGTGGATGACCTGCGCTGCTCTTGCCGGTACGTGGTCTCCACTCGAGAACTTGTCGGCCCCATCGCTTATCAGTCTTCCGTGCTATGTACCCTGTCCACTGCCACTGGTTTGGTGAAAGGTGAATAAGCCGGAAGTGTTCTTAGATATATTTCATCAAAATTGATCATAAGTTCAGCAGTTTCAAAGTTATTAGGCTCTTATGTTACTTGCGGTAGTAGTGGTAGTACAGACGCGCTGTAAGTTTGTGGTAATGATAAGTGCTTCACAAGTTTGGCGCTAGTGTAGTAGGTGAGCTAGCTCAGTTGGAAGAGCGTCAGTCTAGCGATCCGAAGGAGCAGGTTCAAATCTTGCGTTCGCATCACATTTTTGAAATGCTTATCACAAAGATAACTCTTTGAGATAAAACCTAGTGTGGAATTATTGCATTAAGGGTTTTTAATTTTTGACGTGATTACGTCTTTTAAATCGACGAACGCTGGCTGCAGGCACGAAAAAGAGTCACGTTCCGCTTGAACATGCGCGCAAGCGAAAGGGCAGAACAGGCGACAAAGAGGCACGATCGGCCTAAGCGTTCAGCTTGTTTCAGTTGTTGATTCAACAATGTTTTATTATAACATTATCACGTAATAAGTTATTATAAAATATAACTTTTTAAAAACACAATTTAAGCTTTTGAGATCCTGGATACGATTATCATGTGAGCAGCAGAGCACTAAACAAGACAAGTAAAACAATTAAGCCACGACGGGTCTATCTTGTTTAGTACAGGAGTTCCTATGGCCACTTTCTGACTCCATCATCAGATCAGCTCTATGGTACCAAAATTTCAGTTCAATCGGAAACCGGCAAGTTGTTCAAATTTAACTTGCAAGATTCCACCCGAATTTACATAAGTATACAGGGTTATTTCTAATCAATGAGCATCCTTTTAGGGGCTTATTCTGTACATCAAAACTAACATCTTTTGTTCGGCGACTTGTGTCAGAACTCAAAAAAAAAATCAGCTGTTCCATACATTTTGTCGCGGGTGAACGATATTTTTCTATGGAATAACAAACAATTTTTTTGTGTTTTAACAAAAATTGCAAAACAAAAGTTGTTAGTTTTGGTGTACAGAATAAGCCCCTAAAAGGATGCTAATTGATTAGAAATACCCTGTATATAAGTACAAATACATTTATCCATTAAAAGTTAAATAAAGGCTTGTAATAAAATTATCATCCGTAAACCAACCTTACAGACAACCAATTTTGACGTGACAACGTCTTATAAATTGGTTTGCCGGGTGACACTTCAAGAAACTGCGTTACGCTCCGCTCACGTTATGCGCTCACAATGAGAGCGAGTGAGAGGCACGCGTCCCTTCCACTCGGGCATGGTTAGCCCGCCTAAGAGCGAGAGAGACAGACATAAAGTCGTTGTCACGTAAAACTTTCGCCCGTATACCGACTTTACAGGCAACCAATTTTTTTTTTAATTTTATCTTGTGCTTATTTAATGTTTGCTTTTACAGACGCTTCAGTAGAATTCGGCAATGAACATCGACTAAACTGTGAAATCGATGCCTATCCCGAAGCCACAGTTAATTGGTACCTGAACGATTCTCTAGTAGACTCTACATGTTCTAGAGTATCCATCATAGATAATGCTTTGGTTATAAATAACATGGGTTTTGAAGATATTGGACTGTACGAGTGTAGAGCGTCGAACGGAGTAGAATCGAAATCACTTGGAGCCAACATAGAAATCACTGGAGTTGGTAAGATTTTTATGATAAGTATCTATCTTCAAAATTCTTATAGAAAAGATGCATAATAGAAACCACAGAGCAATCTATAAATATAAAAATTCATTGCTGTTCGTTTGTCTTGCTAACACAGAATGGCTGGATCAATTTAGTTCAGTAATTTTGATCTTGAAATATTTGTGGAAGTCCAGGGAAGACCTAAATGGTGTGAAAATAATTATAAACAATCGGCCAAGTGCGAGTCAAACTCGCGCACAAAGGCATCAGTACTGCATGGGAGCCCCCCTTAACTATTTATTTTAATTTAATAATTAATTATTAAATTAAAATAAATAGTACCGTTATTATTATCGAAATCGGCTAAAAATTCAGGTTTGTTCTATTGGAGTTCCCCTTAAATATTTATTTTATTTTGTTTTAGTTATAGGTATTTGTTGTTATAGCGGCAACAGAAATACAGCATTTGAGAAAATTTCAACTGTCTAGCTATCACGGTTCATAAGATACAGCCTGGTGACAAACAGACAGGTGTAATAGAGTGAATAGGTATCTTCTAGGTCTGCGTGCTTCATCTTCGACCACAACGTCGCTTACCATCAGGCGAGTTGGTGCACAAGCGCGGACTTATTTGCGTTAAAAAGAAAAAAAAAAAGACAGACGGACGGACAGCGGAGTCTTAGTAATATAGTCGTTTTTAGGGTTCCGTACCCAAAGGGTAAAAACGGGACCCTATTACTAAGACTCCGATGTCCGTCTGTCCGGCTGTCCGTCTGTCTGTCTGTCCGTCTGTCACCGGGCTGTATCTCATGAACCATGATAGCTAGGCAGCTGAAATTTTCACAGATGATGTATTTCGGTTGCCGCTATAACAACAAATACTAAAAACAGAATAAAATTAATAATTAAGGGGGCTCCCACACACCAAACCTGACCTGACCTGATTTTGTAGCCGTTTTTTGCTCTTTTTAATAACGGTAACAGGTAGATGCTTAAAATTTTCACAGAATATTTAGCTGTATGTTCACTTCAATGATAAATAATAAAATTAAATTAAATAAATTTTTAAGGGGGGCTCCCATACAGTACGTAACCTTCCGTGTGCGAGTCCGACTCGTACTTGGCCGATTTTTTATCCTGTGGGTACGGAACTCTAAAAAGTAGGGAGAAAAATCCTTAATTTATTTTTTCCATACAAATGATCGTTCCTAGCTGTAAAAGTGTCCGTATTTGACCGTTGATGACAATGAAATAGTAGTTTACTACTATAGGCCGAATCATACCATAACTTGACAGCTGTAAAGTTAGATACAAGCTGCGGATACCCCAATCTTCTCAATCCTCGCGCAGCTGTTAAGTGAGCTTCAGTCAGGATTGGGCTATCCGCATCTTGTAGCTAACATCACAACCGTCAAGCTGTATGTATAGACTAAAATTATACCTATTTTTTTGAACTGTTTATCATCAATCTATCATGGCATGAATTTATAAACACATTACATAACATATTATTATTGTCTATTCTACAGAACCACCGCAATTTGATAGAATTGAAACGGAGATTCACTTCAATCCTTCAGATGTTTTGTCGGAGATAAAATGCAGGTAATGTATTAATAGTACATTATGACATAAGTGCGGTAGGTTGAAAATTACAGCCGAGGCGATATTGCAAGCCCGAGCCGTAGACGAGGGCTATAAGGAAGCAGAGGCTGTTATTTTCAAAGCGCACGTGTGTCATACGACATTTTATAACATATTTGCGAGGAAATTAATAAAACTCTGACTTTGAGTGAAAATCGTGCATCAATCGAATCAGCGTCGTGCATCGTGCGTTTTACATTACATTACCGCACAAGTGCCGTAATGTCTCTCACTCTCTTGACTGAAAGTAGGATTAACGAGACCACAGAGTTCTGTAGTCGGTGGCGGCTTGCGTTTTACATTACAATAATGCACAAGTGCGTAATGAAATACATTACGATATTAAAGTTGGTGTAATTACAGCCACTTTACGAGCAAATATGTTATAAATTTTTCAACCCATCTGTGCAAAAAGGACGACTTGGTTCGCCTTTAATGTACATTCATGTTATTAGTGTAGTGAAAAATTGTGTCGACACTAACACTATGTATATGTATAAAACTGTATAAATGTTAGCCTAATTAGTGTCTCCTAAAATGTTATAGCTTTTGAGATTAGTCAAGTCTTTAATTAACAAATTGCATGTCTGTTAGGACAAACTGTTGTGACTAAAATTTTATTGTACAACCTCTATGTACACAGTTCGAAGCAATAAACGTATTTTTTCTTTTATCTTTATCTTTAAGTCCACCCAAAGGTGGTATTTCCTATAAGAAACTTTTAGCGGGCAGTAATGAGTTTTTAATCCTTTAAGTGCATCGCAATTATCCTTACGCCGCACTTTTGAATTTGGAACATGACATGTTAGTGTTCAGCGCCAAAGAAGTCGAACGCAAATTCAAAAAAGCGCCCTCGCCGTAAAATATTATTTTGCTCCCTTAAGATGCAATCTACTATCCTCATGATACATCTCAGATTGACTAAAACTACTCGTTTCTTTTTCAAGCATTTCAAAAGGAAAACCAGCGCCAGAAATATCTTGGAAGTACAAATCTTACAGCCAGTCTGAGTTTACGTCGCTACCGTACGGTGTCTCGAGTGCTTCTGATAAGATCGTGTTCGAACAGATAGACAAGAATCTCGGAGGAGTGTACCGATGTATCGCTACCAACATTATGGGGGAAGACTCGATTGACTTCAATGTCAGCGTGCTAGGTAAGTTTTTAGGGTTCCGTACCCAAAGGGTAAAAACTGGACCCTATTACCACGGTAATGATATCTAATTACCGTGCTATTACTAAGACTTCAATGTCCGTCTGTCTGTCACCGGGCTGTATCTCATGAACCCTGATAGCTAGGCAGCAGAAATTTTCACAGATGGTGTATTTCTGTTGCCGCTATAACAGCAAATACTAAAAATAGAATAAAATAAATATTTTAGGGGGCTCCCATACAACAAACACGATTTTTAGGAGTTTTTTGGTCGCTATTAATAACGGCAAGAAAAATGGGACTCCCATACGGTACGGAACCCTTCGTGTGCGAGTCCGACTCGCACTTGGCCGATTATTTAGAGGACACGTCCACAAAATGAGTGGAGGCAGATATATTTTTTCTTTTTTTTTTTAACGCGAAGAAGTCTGCGCATTACCACTCGCCAGATGGTAAGCGACGTTGTGGTCGAAGATGAAGCATGCAGACGTAGTAGATACCTATTCACTCTGATCTTGAAAAGCTTTAGATTATATCTCTTAAAACAAGAAAGCAGGAAGACTGTTCCATTCCCTGGCAGTACGAATCAGAAATGTTGAGTCAAAACGCTTCGCACGTATCGAAGGAAAATCGACAGTGTAGGGGTGGTAGTGAGGCGTCTTTCTAATAATAATAAAGTCTCTGATATAATAATAATAAATACTAAAACTAATTACAGCACTCGTTACATTTTGAGAAAGTTCATGTTATTCTAAGTATTACATCAGTTATGAACAAAAAAGAGCCCACCAATATTTTTTTAATGAATTTTGATTTTCTTAAACATTTAAATATATTTGACACACTAGGTAGTTCATTTCTGGCAACTCTGAAGCACCCTGAACCCTGAACTCTGAAAAACACTGAACTAAGCAACCCTCAAGTAGTAAAATAGTTAGAGAAGCACTCTTACGAGACAAATTGCGAAGAATTCCTTTACAATAAAAGTAAAAGTTGTTTTGCAAATTTTTCATATTCACTGACAAAAATAGCATCGGTATATTTTTTTTTCTGAAACCGTAAATCAATAAAATACCTAATGTTGTTTTGTGATTTTTCCGAAGGTAGTAAAAGCTTGTTCGTTCAATAAATATCATTAAATCTTTAAATACGGCGTTGTTAATCTGAGTTAGAAAAAACAACAGCTAGTATACCATTTTTTATGAAAGCGAAGTTGTAGCCGAAGATGGAGTGTGTAGACCTAGAAGTTATCATACACTGTAGTAGTTTATGTAGTTTTACATTATGTAAGTCTTGTATTTAGTGGTAGTTAATAAAGGCACTTGCCCTATTAAAAAAAATCACTGTTGACTTAAAGATATCCAAATTGTAGAAAACCTCCATCCATCCATCAGACATAGGACGTCCACTGCTGGACATAGACCTCCCCAATACATCTCCAATAAGAACGGTTGGTAGCAGCTTGCATCCAGTGCGATCCTGCGGTCTTAATGAAGTCATCCGTCCACATTGTGGGTGGACGTCCTACGCTGCGCTTACCGGTGCGTGGTCTCCACTCGAGAACTTTTCGACCCTATCGGTCAAATAGACATAGATAGAGAAAGAATACCTACTTATTGATATTGTATGCTCGTAGCTCCACCAGTAATAAAGAACAGCGAGCTCGAGACGAGAACAGTGCGACAAGGCTACGACGTGCACTTGCCTTGCGAAGTCGAGGCGACCCCTCAAGCCACTGTGCGATGGGGAATGTCACAAGACGACGTTAGTATAACGCTGGACCACAGGCACTGGACCGACGACAAACACACTCACCAGTAAGTAATTTATAACATAATAATTATAGAAGGAAAGAAAGACGCAGTAAAGATGACGATGCAGTGGTAGACGTCGCAAGACGATGTTGTTATAACGTTGGATAAGAGATACTGAACTGACAACAAACATACTCACCAGTAAGTATCAACATAAATATAGGAAGATAGAAAGACGCAGTAAAGATGACGATGCAGCGGTAGACGTCGCAAGACGACGTTACTATAACGCTGGACCGCAGGCACTGGACTGACGACATACATACACACCAGTGAGTTTTATATAACATAAATATAAGAGGAAAGAAAGATGCAATAAAGTCGACGGTGCAGTAGTAGACGTCGCAAGACGACGTTATAATAACGTTGGATAACAGATACTGGACTGACAACAAACATACACACCAGTAAGTATTTTAAAACATAAATATAGGAAGACAGAAAGACGCAGTAAAGATGACGATGCAGTGGGAGACGTCGCAACACGACGTTATTATAACATTGGATAACATATATAGGACTGACAACAAACATACACACCAGTAAGTATTTTAAAACATAAATATAGGAAGACAGAAAGACGCAGCAAAGATGACGATGCAGTGGTAGACGTCGCAAGACGACGTTATTATAACGCTGGACCACAGGCACTGGACTGACGATAGACATACACACCAGTGAGACATATAACATAAATATAGGAGGAAAGAAAGATGCAGTAAAGACGACGGTGCAAATTTAAATGGGAACACCTCGGAAGTACTCCTCGTAACCCTCACGAACTAAAATAGTTTTCGAAATCGGTTCACAATTGGAGAAAATATCGATGAACGTACACAAAAAATAACATACAGACGAACATAGAACATCCGCTTTTTTGGAAGTCGGTTAAAAATAAATTCATACTCGAGAAAAAAATACTAAATTATACACATTGGTACTATAAACAAAGGATTTAAAAACCGAATCATATTCTATTATGCACTTTGTTAGAAAATTACATATATTATTTAGTTTTTTGTCATACTTATAAATAGTGGTAGGCAAAGAAGCACCACATGTTATAATTTTATTATTGATAGTAGGTACTAACAGCATTCTTGGAATCCCAACATGTAAATACAGTTTTATCAATTAGTTTGCGGCTTCTTTCTGATAAACTTTAAAAACAGTTTTTACGTTACATTTTCCTTCCTGTTCAATTGCTGTTTAGCTCCTAATCGTATATTTATTGAAAAAAAAACGAAAGGTACTGACTTCATATTGCTAAAAAATCATTCTTTTGTAAAAAGTTGTGAGGTGAAATGTAAACACAAGTCGTTTTATTTGTGCAGTACTTGTCTATGGGGGCATTACCTATCTTGGCGCATCTATCCAACTTTAATGCTCTCAGAGATAAATACTGAATAAATAAACCGACTTGTGTTTACATATGATCTTACAACTTCTTACAGAAGAACTGTTGTTCGAGTTGTTTTACTTTTAAATGCCATGTTTCTGTTGAGATATAACGTAGGTATCGTACTCTTAATAAGATACAATGCGTGAAATGCTCCTGATATATCATCTGACTTAGCACAAATTGACCTCATCACACAGTAAATAAATAGGTAGGTACTTTATCTATATACCCACGCAAGGGGAATCCCTACACAACATTGTACATACGTTGCAATAATAGCTTTGATTGGAACTGAATACGTTAATATAATATTCAGCGTAGGTAAGTGTACATAGTGTATACAATATAGTGCGTTATGATAACCTAGTTATGTCTGTATTGGAGTAAAGAATGCAACGTTTGCTATCCTCGTACTCCTGCACCTACAAACAATACCAATACTCAAAAAAGGTTCTTGTTCCTAAATTGCACCCATGTTTTTCAGCTTCAGAGCACAGCCAAATGACTCGGGCAACTACCATTGCGTAGCTGAGAATGTCGTCGGTAAAGCCGAGAAAACTGTCGTGCTCAATGTCCTTGGTAAGTTTGTTGAGTCTTCAGTACCAAATAACAACCACTGTTATAGCAGAGTGGAACGGTGGTGTGCTGAGATGATAACCATGCCATCCATCCATCAGCAATAAGACTTCCAATGGTTGACATAGGCCTCTACGTTCTTCAATCTTCTTATTTCTAAAATGGCGTATGATTTTGAAAAGGTTAATGAACACAATATGATAGGGATAATTAGCAAAAGAAAAAGGCAATCCTACTTCCTACTAATATTATAAACACATGTAAGTATGGATGGATGGATGTTTGTTACTCTTTCACGCACAAACGGCTGAACCGATTTGGATGAAATTCGATATGAAGGTATCTTAGACCTTGGATTAACACATAGGCTACTTTTTATCTCGGGCTAGCGCGGGTAACACTGCGGGGCGCAGCTAGTATAATTTAAAGATAAGATAGATATCTATTAGTGGTAAATAGAAGAAAGTACCGAAATACATAGATTGGCAATGTGATATAACAGTTAGCTTGGCACGGCACATATTAACACGGAGGACTGATAACCGATGGGGTCAGAGTTCTCGAGTGGAGACCACGTTCCAACAAGTACAGCGTAAGGAATCCACCCACAAGGTGCACTGACCACCTCACCAAGTTCGCAGGATCACGTTGGAATGAAAGCAACTTCCAACAGATCTTATTGGGGATCCATAAAGAAGGCCAGCACTCTATCAGTGGACGTCTTGTGGCTGATGGATGGAGTATGCATCATCCACCCACCCGTCAGTCATAAGACGTCCACTGCTGGGCATATGCCTCATAAGAATGGGTGGATAGTTACATAGTTTTTTTTACTATTTTAGTGCCACCATACATCGAGTCGCAACCCGAGCAATTTTTTGCTGACGTGGGAGGCAGCGTGACCCTGCCCTGCAACGTGCTGCGTGGCAGCCCCGCGCCTTCCATACGTTGGGAGTTCCGGCCCAAAGGCTCCACTACTTCTACTGGACTAAAAAGGTAAGATACGATGGGAGTTCCGGCCCAAAGGCTCCACTACTTCCACTAGACTAGACAGGTAAGATACGGTGGGAGTTCAGACCCAAACACTGTACTACTTCTACTAGACTAAACAGGTAATATACGATGGGAGTTCCGGCCCAAAGGCTCCACTACTTTCACTAGACTAAACAAGTAAGATACGATGGAAGTTTGGACTCAAACATTCGACTACTTTACTTTACTTGACTTGACAGGTAAAGATACGATGACAGTTCAGGCTCAAAGACTCTACTACTTTACTAGACTAAAGCAGTAAGATACGATGGGATTTCGGACCTAAAGGCTCTATACTTCCACTAGACTATACATGTCGGAAACGATGGGAGTTCAGACCCAAATACTACTTTTATTAGGCAAAACAGGTAGATACGATGAAAGTTCAGGCCTAAAGGTTCTACTACGTGCACTAGATTAAACAGCTAAGATACAGTGGGAATTCAGACCCAAACACTACTTCCACTAGCTAGACAAAACAGGTAAGATACAAAAAGAGATCAGACCCAAAGGCACTACTACTTCCACTAGAAGTAGGTCGAAAAATTATCGAACGGAGACCACAACAACCGCCAAGTGTAGCGTAGGACGTCCAACCACAAAGTGAACGGATGACCTCATCAAGACCACATGATGGTGCTGGATGCAAGCCGCTTTAAACCGGTCTTATTGGAGATTTATAGGGGAGGCTTATTTCGAGCAGTGCTCGCGTTCTATGTCTGAAACGACGAAACTACCTAAGCACAGAAATGGCAATGTACGCGGTCTGCTTCATGTATAATTGTGTGAAACGAGATTTTGTGACTTGAAACGTTACATTCGGATAATTTAGGTCACATTTGACCACAGAGTTACCAGAGGGATAATGGCACGAGTTAGAAAGAGACGTGAAAATATCTCGATTCGGAGGTTGTTGTCGGATTTTTAGACAAGGAACGTCAAAACCTAATACTAAGTAGGCAGTTTTGACAGCAGCTTTGAAGTTTTCCCATGCATTTTTGAGGTTGAGAATTACCTCAAGAGACAACAGTATCTCTCAACTATCTCTCTGGTTGTATTAGCTCTGTGCATATCTTCTTGGTCTGAGGTGCATTTGACCATCATTTGACAATCGGGGGACAGAACAAACCGCTCTGAATTTGAAGTTTTGTGCAATTTTTAAGCTTTATTAATATCATAAAATATATCAAATTGTGTGAGTTCGTGTATAAATGTAATTTTTGCGTGAGTAATTCATCTGTTTAGATACATTGAAAACCTCCGGTACTTATGAGAACATTGCCAACTAATGTTGTCACATATCTTGATGCAGTAAATCTGTGTAAAAAAATAAATCGGCCAAGTACGAGAACTACTCGCGCACGCAGGGTTCCGTACTGTATGGGAGTACCCTTGAATATTTATTTTATTTTACCAATAATTATTTATTTTTCTGCCATTAGGAAGCTACATTATTTGTGATATAGGTTATTTTTTCTTTATAGGCTTCTGTGAAATACATCATTTAAATACATCATCTGTGAAAATTTCAGCTTTCTAGCTATAACGGTTCATGAAATACAGCCTAGAGACGGACAGACAGACAGACAGGCGGACAGCGGAGTCTCAGTAATAGGGTGCCGTTTTTACCCTTTGGGTACGGAACCCTACCAATGAAAAACTACCGTATGAGAAAATTGCCAACTAATGTAGTCACCAATCTTGATGCAGTAAATCTTATAAAAAAAATCTAAACAAAATGTATGGACCAGCCGATTTTTCAGTGATTTATTTTCGTTTTAATGTACCTAGGTACATTAAAACAAAAAGAAATGATGAATGATGTAATTATTAATTTTTTTTTTCAGGGAAAATTCATCAAGTGCTCTCAAAATCGATGTGGTTTCCAAAACTGACGAAGGAGCATACCTTTGCATTGCTGAGAACCAGATAGGTGCTGACAGTGTCAAATATCACTTGATTGTTCAGTAGTTTTAATATAAATACTTATTCTATGTAATTAGAATTATGAATTTATGAATTTATGAATTATTAATAAATAAATTTATTAAATTATATTTTATTTTAAATAAATTTACTAACACAGCCGTGGTGGTCTAGTGGTTGTAACGCTGGCCTGTCATTCTTGAGGTCGTGGGTTCAATCCCGGTTCCGTACCAAACACCACTGACTTTTCGGTGAAGGAAAACATCTTGAGGCAACCTGCATACGTCCGTAGAAGAAATTCGATGGCGTGTGTAAATCCACCAACCCGCACTGGGCCAGCGTGGTGGATATGGCCCAATCACCCTTTGTGGGTAGGCCTACGTCCTGCAGTGGACTATTAAAAAGGCTGGTACAGTACAGTAAATTATTCGACCAAAACAATGTTTACATATTGCATATTAGTTAAGCTAGAATACCTGCTGTTTTATTTAAAAACGGCTCAACCGATTTCTGTATAATTTAAATGAGACCATTTCGGGAGTATACCCTTTTGAACTAAAAAATATTTTTTCGTTTCGGTCGATGTATCGACATACACAAAAAAATAATAAAAAAACAAATACATACACACGAACATAGAACCTTCTCCTATTTGGAAGTCGGTTAAAAAATATATTACTGTGAAATCCCAAACTTTTAAAAATCATAACATGCTGATATTCCACTGTGGGTTTTATCCATAAGCAATTAAATGGAGGTAATAAGTTTCTTATGTTTAGTTTGTTTTATCTTTGTTTTTAACTATTGACGACTCGGAAACTACAAACAAATAGGGAAAAGAACCGGTCGAAAATAATGATTAAAATTAATAATTATGCGCTTTACCTCAATCATGAAATAATTGACTTATTTCTGTAGGTATATTAATTACTTACCTATAAATGTAATGTGTGTGGATATGTTCGGAGTCTCTCTACGAGATCGAATCAGAAATGAGAAGATTCGAAGAGCATCAAAGTCTCTGGAATAAAATTAAAGATAGCAAGCATGCAAAAACCTTCTTTCCGAGTAATGATAAAAACACTCAAACTAACAAAGTCTGATCTGCGTACAATGATAGGCACAATAACAGGTCATTGTGACCTAAACTACCTATCATTAACACAAAATTGGCGCTACGGATAACCCTCTAGGTCGAGGCTGCCTACAAGAGAACGAAACTGAAGAGCACGTGTTTCTGCACTGCAAGCTACAATTGCTACAGAAAATATAAGAATAGAATCGGGACTACTTGATAAAGAAAAAGACGCATTACAAGTCTCCAGCAACGAACATCTGGCGCAACTGAGGTGAATCATAAATATGCCAACGACCCAAGGCCGTGCTTTGTTTTCAGGAGCTCGGTTGGTTTGAGTAAGGTGGCAAAGGAATGCACAATACACCCCAAGCGGGATATCAGTGTAGGTCAAATCACCCTCGCCTAGAATTACATTAGCATTAGAGGAGATTGGCATTTACACTAAAGTTACTAACAAGGTCCAATGGACTAGCAAGTTAAAGTAGGCAGGGCACTTGGAGTGGAGAACTGACAACCTATGGGGTCGCAAAGTTCTCGATTAGAGACCACGCGGACATCAGCGTAGGATGTCCAACGAAGAGGTGGACAGGCGACCTCAATAGGACTCCTGGAACACGCTAGATGCAAGCCGCTACCAACAGAAAAAAAAAACAGTTCTTGAATATTAAAAATCTATAGGGAAGGTTTGTATCTAGCAGTAGTCCTATGACTGATATAATGATGACGTTGATAATATGTAATGTGTGTTTTTCTATTCAATAAAATAATCAGCTTTCTGTTTAATACTATAAATATCCCACAGTAAGTTCCCGAATCCTCGGAACTTACTCTTGAGTCATCAACAACATATCGTTTAACCCGCGGGTCAGCGTTATCAAATATGTAGTGTAGGTATCTACAATGACACTACAAACTAACCATGGCCTGCGACTTCACTTCTGCATAAAATCTTACATAAATGATTAAAGTTTTACTGAGTATTACGTATTTTTTTAAATATTGGGGAACTTTCTACCGTGTGTAGTGTACACACGGTCTCGGACCTCAAATTAAGCATAGCTTGTGATATGGCTACCAGAGACTGATATACTTACTACATACCTATTGTTACATACTTATAAAAATACCTAGTAACATGAAAACTGCGGTAACGTGCATCTTTCCGGCTGGTACACTTATCCCTACCAAACTATCCCCCCTGGTAGGGATAAGTGCACTGACCATTTGTGTAGAGCACTTATCCTTACCGAGCTATCTCCTCTGGTATGGAGAGGTGCTCTGCCCATTACTATCTTCTTCTACATATTCATACTCGTATATGTCTATTAATAATCGAATATAATACTAGGGAAGTGTTGCGGCAGCCGGACCGCAACCACATTTGCACAAAGCATACGTGGCCTTACTCTGAGCATGGATTTTTCAACAATAACAACAAATTCTACTAAGTCTAAAGGGGCTGAAATGTGATGGCTGGCTCCACGCTAGCCAATTGTGAGTTAGCAGACTTCTAATTCCGATATCTTGAAGAACTGGTGCCTAGATGGTGGCGGATTTGCACATTTGAATCACATTACATTGATTTGTACATCTCAGATGCTCGTGTTGCCTAAAGAATAAAAAAAGAAGATCTTTACTCAGAGATTGAAAAAAGACAAAAATAAATGTGCGTGACTGTGTTCTAATAAATTATTATAAAAATATATCTTTTAAAAATACAAGCATTTGAGATCCTGAATTTCAATCATGTAGCAGCAGAGTGCTAGTCAAGACAAGTAAAACGAGCACACGACGGGTCTATCTTGTTTCCCCCCCGAGTGGGTTCCCGCCTTGTCGTGGCGGGGGGGGGGCTTAGTAGCCAGGTCTTCCCAGCCTGGTGAACGAAGAGGAACCCGAGGTGGGGCCGGCCTCTCCGGGTCTTGGGCCCAGACAAGTCCGTGCGGAGGCTGGCCAGTAGGTCGGCTTGCCGACTGAGGTGGACTGCGGTGTCGCGCTTGTCGCGATGCCGCGGCCGAGCCCATCGAGGCGGGGGCGGCGACGGGATGGACGGGCGGCGATAAGGCCGCTGCCTATCCGTCCTGCCAGCGGCCCTAACGGGTGCCGCCAACGTGTTGGCGGAGGCGGTGGGGCTGCAGGGGAAGAGGAGTGTCGGTATCGCGACGGCCGTTCTCCCTATCCTCTGCAGCCGTAGTGGCAGGCGCGGGGCCACTTTAATTGACCCGTTGCATCGGGACCAGGGCTGTCTGACACGGGTGCTGTCTGACGCCCAGTGCTGGTTGGTCCCAGGTGGTGGATGACGATGTGTCTAGTGTTCGGCACATCGTCATTCTGGCGGGAGCCGAAGCTCCGTGGTGGGGCCCGAGTTGGGCCAGCGCTGTCGGGTGCCGCGGAGGAGTGCGCAAGTGTGCCCGTAGCCCCGACACATAGCGCAGTGGCGGAACACCCAGGGGTTTTGGTGGGTATACTGTCCAGTCGGCAGGACTCCCACATAACCACCCGCCTGCCCTCGAGGTGCGGTGGTATCTATAAAAGATTTCCCCTGGGAAAAAAAAAGGGTCTATCTTGTTTAGTACAGGAGTTCTTACGGTTACCTTCCGACTCCATCATCAGATCAGCTCCATGGTACCATATTATTGCAATGTCATTTGTATATACACATGCGTGCAAAATTTCAGCTCAATCGGAAACCGGGAAGTTGGACAACTTGGAAGATTCCACCCGAACTTACATACATACATAGGTATATCCATTGCAAGTTAAATAAAAGCTTGTAAAAACAAATGCGTCTTTCAATTCAAACATTAAAACTTCACTAAAAGCATGTTTTCCAAATAGTTATTTTTACTCAAATCAGAAAGTTTCACATACAATTCACATACAGACACTAAAAATATTTTTAATACAAGTAATATTGTCTGTAAACCAGAGTACTTACCCGTCAGCATTGAAGTAATTTAAAGACACTACGAGTATCAGCTTATTGTTATAAATAATTCAACACTGTCTCAGACGGCCAGTGTAACTCATGACATTAAAAAATTAAGACGTATAGCACCATGTCTCCTCATAGTACAACGTTCGCGTGTTTAATAGTTTTAATATATTCCAAGTACGTGGCAGCGTATCATGAAGGCTATAAAAGTACTTTAAGCTTTGTGATCGATGATACATATTCTATGTCAGATGACATAGATGAAGTAAAACTTGGTGTTAATGCTATTTTCGATACGGTGCTAAGAAATAACGGGTCTCAAATCGAAAATTTCGTGCTTGTGACTTTTAATGATGACGGATATGGTGATCCAGGTAAGTAACACAAGTTTCTTGGCTGACTCAAAGTTCTTGGCGGCTGTGGAGTTAGCTATGAGCTGCGCGAACCCAATCCTGACTGAAGCTCACATAACAGCTGTGTAATAGGCCCAGAACACAAGGTGAAACGCAACTGCAACAAAACCTTTTTGAAATTATTGATTTGAAACCAGTTTCAACCATTTCCCACACACGCTGCAGTCACAATCATTTCGGTTTTCTTTGAGTGCTTTGAGTGTTCTACAAAAAAATTCCTGCACGCTGGTTTCAATGCGACTGATTTGCAACACGTTTCAAACCGGTTTCAAACTGGTCGCGTCATGTGTGGTCTCTCAACGGAATCTATGGCAAAAACTTAAATACAACTCAAAAGTAGGTAACTAGTAGTTGCAGTTTCGTTGCATTTGCGTTTCACCGTGTGTTTTGGGCCTAAGGGTTTCGCGCAGCTAATTTCACAGCAACCAAGAAGTTTTATTCGGGCTGTAGGTATATTGTGTTTGATTTAATTTCCTCCTAAAATTAAGACTTGACTTTTGTTTTTTTTTTTTTGTATTAGGTACTAGTATTGGGGTGGGTTAGTTTAAATGGAATCTTCTTTTTTCAATTTTACTAAAATTACTACTTTATTTCTTTTTGTTTCTTTGAAGTACCTAATATTGAGATGGGTTGTTTTAGTAGGAATTTCTTTTTTCAATTTAAATTTTATGTGTCGTTTGTTATGCTTATTTTTTAAAAGTAAAATTAACCAAAAATATCATCAGTCTATTGCATGATTTGCTTTTGAATTCCACAATGTTATCTGCATTCACTAAATTTATAATATTTTTATCAGTAGTTGATACTTTTTTCCCGGTGCCATTGGCTTGAGCATTTTTATTGCAGTCGCTGTATTAATCTGTAGATGATATTGCTTTACATAAAATAATTATAGCATTGGTAATTTTATGTATAAAATATATAAATAAAGAATTTAAAAAATAACCTGTTACAATCTGATGGAATATGTATGTACTTTACGAATATTCATGTAACAATTTAAATGATAATGTGAAACAAAATTAGTTTAAATAAAATTATTTTAATATGATGGTTATTCACCAAGAATATAACTGAACTTTTCTAAATGTTTGTAGGCGTAATGTTCCGTGCTAACACTACTAATCGTGAAGAGTTCAAGGAACGTCTATCTGAAATTGAGGTTCACGGAGGTGACGATTGTCCCGAATATGCCATGGCAGGCATTAAAAAAGCTCTGGAAGAAAGTCTAGATCGCTCACACCTTTATGTATTCACGGATGCTACTGCAAAAGACTACAGTGAGTTTGAAGAAGTGAAAGCTTTGGCTCAGAAAAAACAGTCGCAGGTATTCCAGCAATCTTATTACCTTTATATTTAAAAGTTATACTATTTTTGAACTGCTTGATACATAGTAGATTTATCAATAAGACTATGTTAAAGTAAGCTAATCCTGGTGTCAGAGTTGTTAGGCCGCCTGAAGGCCTCTGACATGGCTGTACCTATAATTTAACGACTACTTGATTCGAATATTGTTCAAATAGGTTGTATGAATAAATATTAGTGTTTTATATGTATTTAAAAATATGTTTATGTAGTATATCAGTCTCTGGCAGCCATATCACAAGCTTTGCTTAGTTTGGGGTCAGATACCGTGTGTAAGATGTCTCCTAATATTTATTTATATTTTTACTCAATATTGTAGGGGCTTCTGAACTGATGGAAAACAATGCTTAATGTATACAAAATGTATGAAAGTATAGGCCGAATCATACAAGTCGGCGGATGTGAAGTTAGCTACAACCTCCACGAAATCCAATCAACTCGCAGCTTTATGTGAGCCTCACTCAGGATTGGATATTGCGCAGCTTGTATCTAACTTCACATCCGCCGACTTGTATGACTCGGCCTATACACGTAAGACTGCATTAAGGCTAAGATTCTTGTAAGTAAGGTAACAGCAATACAAGTTTTATTAAAATCACTGGATTAGTGTGCCAAAACTGCTAAAAAACCCAATTTATGGTCGACGTAAATTCTAAATCTTTGGTTTTTAGGGTTCCGTACTCAAAGGGTAAAAACGGGACCCTATTACTAAGACTCCGCTGTCCGTTCGTCTGTCCATCTGTCTGTCTGTCATCAAGCTGTATCTCATGAACCATGAAAGCTAGACAATTGAAATTTTCACAGATGCTGTATTTCTGTTGCCGCTATAACAACAAAAATTAAAAACATATATAAAAGGGGTCCCATATAACAAAATATTTAATTGTATATTTGATTCAATAATTAATAATTAAATTAAAATAAACATTTTAGGGGGGATCCAATACAGTACGGAACACTTAGTGCGCGAGATTGACTCGTACTTGGACGATTATTTTTCCATTTCTTGTGCTAATATTAGTTTCGTACAATTTCAGATTGTGTTTGTGTTGACGGGACAGTGTGGTGATTCTAAAAGCTCGCCTGCCTATCAAGTATACCACGATATCGCAGATGCCACGCGTGGAGAAGTCTTCCATATTACTAAAGCTGAAGTCGGCAAAGTAAGTTCATTCTGGTGTTATTTATTATTCACCTTTTATTTATTTACAAAGTCTGAATGTGGGGCCGGGAACTAGTAGGATGCGTGATAGAGGCGCCTGTGCGCCAGATCGGCGCTAGCATGAAAGCACCGGCGGTGCTGTTCTGGCGCCTGAGGTATGAGCGCCTGTAGCGCGGGCTCGGGGCTTCAGGTTAGGGGTCAGCGGCCCCACAAAATGAGGTACACCTGAAAAAGGATCAAAAAGACCGGATCCTCTCACCCTAACCTGTTCCGTTGTTCAAATCGTCTCCATGGCGAGACACGTCCATACACCAAGAGTACATTCACAACACCTCTTTTACATAAAAGAAAATAACCTCAGCGTGCACTCACATTCGTGCCTTCATGATGACTGCCGAATTTTAAAACAATGATCGCTGATCTTGTTATTTAAATTTGAAGTAAAAAAAAATAACAAGACCAGTGCTCTAGCTAAGTATGAAGCTTGAATATAGAGAAACTAACAAATAGGTTAGTTTCTCTACAAATGGCGACCGAAAATATTTTAGTTTGTAACTGGGTTACGAGAAAAGAGAAAATTTTCTTTCTTTGCAACCGGTTACGTACGCGGCCGAAAGGGGATTAACAGTCGATTTTTCCAAGCAGTGTCATTCGAGTCACGGTAGTTCTCAATCCCAAACTATAACTTTCATCACCCATGCAAAGATGGACCATCTGAAACTTATCACCTAGCTAGTGGCTCATCACTTGCATTAGTATGATTTTTGTTGCATTTATACTAAATAAAAAACCTCTTCGACAGGTATTGGAGTACGTCAAAAAGACAATAACTGGGCGTAGAACAGATCTGCTTGAAGAGAAGCTTCCTCCTGGTAAACATGACTTGAATGTAAGTAAATATGAGTAATTATATTATACGATTTTCATGAATCTATTAAACTTGAAGTTCTTTACTAAGTTTATGCAGTACTATTAAACTACCATTTATTTACAATACAAACTGCATATCAAAAGCAAATTTTAGAAGTAAATTTTCTTTAAAGCTCTATGTTTCTCTCTACCACTTGCTACATCACTTTTTTCGTATGTGTCATGTACCTACCTAACATACTAAATCGCTTCACTGTAAATACTCTTGATTTCAAAGTTTAGTTGAGTCAACTCATTTTTGGTCATATTTGATTTTAATTTTATCTCTCTGTAGGTATGCATTTCTGGTGAGTGTACTGTACGTACAAGAACTAAGTCATCATTATTATCAAAAGTATATCAGCCGTAGAACCGCTGGGCCTCTAGGCCTCTCTGTACAGATTTGAAATAAAACCAGTGGGAAGCGGCTTGTATCCAGCGCGTTCCTTTACTTTTAATTACGCCGTCTGTATGTGGTCGGTAAACGCGTCTTTTGATGCGTTGGTCAGTACGTGATCTCCATTCAAGAACTTATAATATGTAACTAGTATGAACTAAGTAAATGTAAGTTGTAACTAAACAAAAGAGGCAAACTAGCTTAGTTGGAAGAACATTGGACCGGTGACCCGGAGATGCAGGTTTGAGTCCTGCGTTCGTGACAATTTTTTGAAATGTTTATCACTAAAATAACTCTTTAAGTTAGTAAATGTATTTATTAGACAAAAATATCATATCATATAATCTTCACAGTTCACTGTTGATGCAATTATGGGAGAGGTTACACTGTCGCTTGCTTCTGCCAAATCTGACAATCCTTCCGTGACCGTTAAGGCACCTGACGGCAGTGATGTATGGAAAAAAATACTTATCGAAACAGACCAAGTTCACGTAAGTACAGAAGTGTTTAATTTAGGATTTGAGAGAATATTGTTTTAGTAAAGATGCAATAATGAGTTTAAACATAACAACCGTGTCCAAGTATCAAATCAGTAAAACTTTTTAATTGAACGTTTACAAAAATCATGAGTTTATTAAATATGTTTTACCTAAAATTAAAACAGTTTATCAAAGAAGGTAAATAAAATTGTTGTTGGACCAATTCGCAAAATTTCTGGACAAATTAAAACAGAAGATAAAAATGAATCAGGTCACACAAGTGCAGAAATATTGCGTGAGATAAAGAAAAAACCGTAGTTAAAAAAATAATCTGTATTTTTAACGTAAAATTATTCCAATGATAAATCTGTTATATTTTTTGACTAAGTCATGATCATGATGAACAAAAAATCTAAATACTTGTTAGAGTTTCTAAACCGACTGAAGGTCTCTGACATGTTACGGTTAAAACAACCGGGACCTATAATTTAATGTGTTGTGTTCGAACCACGAGCTCCACGTCAGAGCTCAGTTGTAAATACCCAACCTGCGATCACCCATCCGAAGATTGAACGTGCTGAACGTTGCTTAACTTTGGTCGTCGCTGACAAATACCTGCTAGTCCAGTAGGCGACCACAAAAAGCCACGAAAAGAACTCTTTTCGGCGTGTGAAAAAAATACAGATATATACTTTGCCATAACGCCGTCTCGTTCAGACACGTCAAAAGAAATATTACTTCGTGCGCATCCTAGCCCGGCTAGTCAATCTACGCTATGTTTCAGGTGTATTCAATAGACGTGACTATGCCCGGCGTACACCGAGTGGTAATGAATAACGCGGAAGAGACCCGGGCTGTGATATCTGCCAAGTCCGGGATCGACTTCGAGCCTGGGTTCTCTGCTTACAAGGTGCCTTCATTCGTTGATACCAGGTCTCGACCGCCACCAGGTAAAAAAATCCCTGTATAATTAGGTCTGTACTGGCCTTTTTAATACTCCACTGCTGAACATAGGCCAATCAACGAATGGTAATTAGACCATATCTACCACGTTGACTTAGTGCTGGTCTACCCCACGAAGGATGATAGGGCTATATCCACCACCCTGGCCTAGTGGGAGTTAGTTGGATTCACTGACGTCATCGAATTTCTTCTACAGATGAACGCAGGTTGCTTCATGATGTTTTCTTTCGCCGAAAAGTTGTGTAAAATTCCGTATATAAGCTCCAAAGAACTCATTGGTACGGGACCTGGATTTGAATCCACATCCTTACTATTGTAAAGCTTGTTATTACCACTGACACGTGGTTTTGATTATTTATTAATGTGTAATGTGAATTTCGCAGGCACTAAATCACACTTGTCTATAAAACTAAACGAAGGTGATATTTTACTAAAAGAAGTACAAATATTGGACATGGACAACAATGTAATGATGGAGTTACCGCTTGCAGTACTGGACAAAGACGACAAGTTCTACACAACAGACGCATTCGATCCGCCAAATATCATGTTTCAAATTGCTGTAAGTGATCTATTCATTCATTCGTAATTTAAAGTTTAATTTTAGAGAAAGCGTGCGAAACACAATTTTTTTTGAGTTTTTGAAATTTACAGTCCTACCTACTTATTTTTGATTAAAACAAACTATTTTTACGGAAATTAATAGCTTATTTTAAATTATTAGAACCCCACCATTGTCTATATCATCTAAAACTGTTAATTGGGTCGTTTTCATCATGATTTTGGATCAATTAAAATTGTTACTTAGACTGACAATTCATTCCGATTTTATTCCACTCCAGCAATTGAATCCAGTGCTGGATTGCAATTGGACCAATGTAAACCGGTACAGGAATAAAAACAAAAAGAGAATAACACAAAACCCCAGAACAAACGACGGAACTTTTAACTTCATTATTTTCATTTTACAGATTGTTGGCTTCGATACAAAAACCAATTCTACAATAACTAGGAAGTCCAACACTCCGACAGAAGTTCAAGGAACTATACCAGGTAATAAACATTATTACAATTGCACTAATATAATTGTACTCGTACGCTAAGTTAAATACGCTACATTTTTGCCGAGCAAATGAAGCGAGAATGTCTTAAACTCAGATTCGAAAATCTTGTTAAGATTTAGATTTCAACTACTTACCCTCTAACCACAAAAGTTTTACGCACGCTTTAGACAATGATTAACAGTAAAAATTGCACGGTTAATCAGTATTTAAAGCATGTTTAATTCTTTTGTGAAAAGGCGGTTAATGATTTTTCCAAATATTTCCAAAGTCGGCTGATTAATCTACAGCAAATCCTTTCTGAGAAATGAAATATCAGCCCTCACAACACAACACAAAATCGCCGATACCGAAAATTCAAAATTATACAAAACCTTTGTAACAACTTTCGTCAAGATTCAAAGAAAATGGCGAAACGTAGAGAAGAACCAACATCCGAACATATGAAAAAAAAATATGCCAATCTCGAAGCATAATAGTAGTTTATGCAACTGTCATATAATGAAGGGTATTAAAACACGAGTGTGAGTTTATGAAACGAGAGCAGCGAGTTTCATAATAGTAACGAGTATTTTAATACCCGTGTTATATACAGTTGCATACACTTCTTTATCTTCACTAATAAAAAAAACATATTGCGAAACATTAAATTCACGCGTACGTGTATTGTCACAGCGAACTTGGCGCCATTAAAATCTAACCAATAATAGCGCAGCTGCGCGCGCAGGGCCAATCAGGAGCGAGCGCGCGATGTTATAATGAGATTTTACGATATCGATGTGGATATTATAACATCAAGTGAAATTGCTTAAATTGAGTGTTTTGTTGTCTGCGCTATAACAGTAGTCATTATAAGTCAAGTATTGGAAACATAAGTAGAATGTTACAACATTAGTGTAGATAAAAGCTTTGATTATACATCTGTCTAGACTCTAGATTGACAAACATAAACATTAATCACAAAGAAAACGGCCCAGGTCTTTGACAATGAGCGCGTACTTAATATGTCAAACCTGTCAAAATTTATATGGATAGGCACCATATATGGACCATATATTTTGGGTCGGTTTGCTTAGCTAATTCGGATACCTAGACAGATACATAATCAAAACATAAAAGCTTCGTTCTTTCGGTCAACTAAAAGTGACCAGACAATTTTTGGACTTTACAGGAAAGACAATAGACGAAAAAAAACCATCAGTTGCTTTAGATGAAGAAGTTAATGTCGAATTTGGTGATTCGCAAGATCTATTCTGTAAAGTAAATGGATATCCAAAGCCAATCGTTCTTTGGAAGAACAAAAACAATGGTGAAATTGTTACAGGAGAGGTAATTTATAAAAAATATCAAATACAGTTTCCAACAAAGCCCAAAGCAAAGCGGGGCGGAACTAGACAGACTGTTGTTGCAGTCCGTGCCGCTTTGTTAGAGTCTAGGCTTTTATCCATTATACAAATCAACGGACAGGGACTTTTAGGTACAACAAATTACTATTAAACTATAATACTGAAGCAACTTATTGTATAAAAGCAAGTCTAAACTACATAATTCTTGGATTTATTGGCGCTTTTGCTTTAATTTATTATGTTTTTTTTTTTTGTCTAAAAATGGCTGTTATATACATGTCAAATTTGGTATAATTATGTCTAATTTACAGAAGAATAAACTCGTTTAAGCTATTCATTTATATATAATATATAAATATATATATAAATGTTTTCAGGTAACTATTATAGAGCTACCTTACGACTACATGAGTAAATTTAAAGTTGATAAAGTATCCCAAAATGTCACCTACGAGTGTGAAGCCAGCAACTCACTAGGAGCTGATGCGAAACAAACAAAGGTTAAAACCATTGTAAAGACGAGGTTCAATGTTATACATACGCCAAAAAGTAAGTTATACAATATTTTACACCGTAGTTGTAACAAAACAATTTGAAGTGATACTTCTTAGCGTGTGCGAATAGATAATTATATGAAATAAATAACTATTTTTTGCAAAAAATGACTTCAACCGTGTACAGAATTCGCAATATTTCGCTCGGATCGATGTAACATTTTTCACTTTATTTTTGATTTATCAAAAATATAGATTTAGCCGATTTCGATTTAATTAGAACCAATTTCGAAGTAAACACTTTCCAATAGAAAAATAATTTTCAAAATCGGACCAATACGTAAAAAGTTATGCGTGGTTATACATAAAAAAAAAAAACAAAAAAAATGTTCGCGTCGAATTGAGTACCTCCTTCGTTTCGTCGGTCATAAATATGAATTTTGCGCGCTGATGTAAAGCAAAAATATGGCAATCGATATAATAAGAAGTTTTACTTATAATATTGTCATGTATGCGGTGGCTGCTCTCGAAACACATTCTTTGCATTATTAGTATTACTCATCTTTGTATTATTACCGAATGACAATAAAAATACCATTCATATCTATTTACAGGAATAAAAGTGGATTATCAAAAAGAAGCTGAAATTTCTTGCATAGTTGACGCTTACCCACCAGCTGATATCACATGGTATAGAAATGGCGATAAAATAAACCCCAGCGAAAATATTAAGATATCTGAAAACAAGTCTGTTCTTATAATAAAACATGCGGCAGTCTCCGACAGAGGAAAGTATATATGCGAAGTAAGGAATGTAGACAAACGAAAATTGATTTATAAATACGTTGATGTAGGAGGCATTGGTAAGTAGAAATAATAGCTACAATTTTTAATGCTAAAAAAGATGATAAGTTGACCGATCAAGAAGTTGACTGATTGCGAAGTTTACCGATTACGAAGTCGTGAAAAATAATGGACGGTTTGCTAAGTTGGCCATAAGCGAACTAATGTATAGGTATATTATTTACATACATACACATATAATGTGCTTCTTTGAAATCGATCAGTAATTGTCAGAATTTTCCCACATTACAAGTCAAATGTTTATTTTCAGAAAAACCTGAAATAGACAAAAGAATCACGGATGTAATTGTTAAAAAAGGATCTTCGCTCCTAATAGATTGCAAGTACGTATTCGTCATAAACAAACATAATCAAAAACATATTTATTGTAAAATTTATCTTCAGGATCAAATAGAGCTTTTTATTCTAAATTTATTTGTATTGCGCAATCACATTCTCCTATACCACGTTTTTTTTTACAAAACATGCTATAACGCAGACTTCAAGCCGAATGACGCTCGGTCCCCCGATACTTACCTAATTTTATTCCATCCGTCCGTACACGTAGGATGCCAACTGCCGAACATAGGCCTTCTTTATACATCGCCAATAAAACCGGTTGAAAGCGGCTTGCATCCAGCACGATCTTAATGTATTGATGAGGTCATCCGTTTACCTTATGGGTGGTTATTCGCTTCGCTTGCTATTATGTGGTCTGTAATTGTGAACTTTTCACGCACATCGGCCATTAGTCCTCCGTGCTGTGTGTGTCCTGCTCACTGCCATTTCAAAAAGCAAATTCACTGCGCTATATTGTTTAATTTTGGTTCTTGCAAGAATCTCATTCCTTATTCGATCTCTCAGAGAGACGCCGATTATAGCCTTCTCCATAACTCTTTGGGCTACGTGGAATTCACTAATAACACCCATAGTGAGATACCATTTTAATTAACTTTATTATGTCTGTAGACTTCTAAAAGGCAAACCAATACCGTCAATCACGTGGTACCACGCTAGTACCTTTGGCTCGTCACAAATTACTGAAATCAAAGAATGGAAAGACAAGGAGAGGGTGTCAGTAGCTTTATATGGGAAACATGAAGCCGGAAACTATATGTGTACGGCTAAAAATGATATTGGCTCAGATTACCACAAAATACATGTAGAACTTGAATGTGAGTATTTTAGCTTCTAATCACATCATCAAATATTGATCATTATGATTTTATTTTAAACGAATATTATACAAATTCATTCAGCCACAAGATCCTATAGCATAGAGATATAAGTGTTCTTCTTTTTACCCGGAACGCAATACATTCCTTTTACGAGATTTTACTCGTATTTACTTTCATACGAAGTCTGTCTGTCGTTCTATAATCAAATCTTGCAAGTTAAATTTAATCCACATCCATGTTACCGATTGAGCTGAAATTTTGCATATACATAATATGTGTAAATCGCGTCACATTGCTATATTATGATAACATGGTGCTGATCTGATGATGGAGCTGGAAGGTGGCCAAAGGAACTTAGCAATGAAACGACACAACCTCATCGAGTTTAGGTTCATTTGAATGGTCTTGGAGTAGTTTGTCTTTCAATGGTAACCAGAGCTTGATGATGGAGCTGGAAGGTGGTCAAAGAGACTTCGAGTTTCGGCTGTATCTGCTGGCTCGATCTCATCTATTAATGAGATCATCTGTCCACCTCAGAACATTTAATTTTTAGGGTTACGTACCCAAAGGGTAAATACGGGACCCTATTACTAAGACCCCGCTGTCCGTCTGTCTGTCCATCTGTCTGTCCGTCTGTCTGTCCATTGGTCTGTCCGTCTGTCTGTCCATCTGTCTGTTCGTCTGTCTGTCCGTCTGTCTGTCACCAGGTATCTCATGAACCTTAATAGCTAGAAAAAAATATTTTTATTGCCGCTATAACAACAAATACTAAGAACAGAATAATATATATATTTAAGGGGGGTTCCCATACAGTAAACGTAATTTTTTTTACCGAGGGGCTCCCATTCGGTACGAAACCCTTCATGCGCGATTCTGACCCGTACTTGGCCGATTTTTACATATTACTTGACATCATGTTTCAGACCCACCAACTATAGCAAAAAGTGCAAAGTTCATAAACGCTGAGCCTGGTTCAAAGATTACTATCCCTTGTCGTGTGGATGGGGGCCCACTGCCAGAGGTCACGTGGTACAAAGAGGACGTACAAATCACTAGCAACGACAATGTGTACATTTTCAGTGACAATAGTCTCAGGTATGTTGATTTCATCCATCCATCTGCTATAGGATGTCCATTGCTGGACACAGTCTTGGATGGATCTCTTGATACGTAAGATCGGTGGGGAAACCAGGTGACTTGCAGACAGCGCGATGCTGCGGTCTTGGTGAGGTCATCTGATTCTGTCCACCTTGGGGGTGGACGTCCTATGCTACCTAGACGTGGTCTCCGCCTGAGAACATTTACGACCCCATCGGATATCAGTCGACCGTGCTAAGTGACTTGACCACCGCCATTTTAACTTGCCAATTGATTACTGTACACAAATTTTACAATACATTTTTTTACAGAATAAAATTAGTGCAACCATCAGATGATGGACGCTATACATGCAAGGCCACAAATCCTCTAGGGTCTGTCAGCAAGACCGTCAAACTTAATGTCAACGGTAAGTTCAAAACCCGGCGCGTACTTACAGTGAAATACCTACTAATACCTATGTTTTGCAGTCATCTGTGGCCTGTGGCTGTGGCCAAACCATCAGCCAAACACAGATCTTGATTTAAATTTTTGTAGCCACTATGATTAGTTGAATTCTAGGCCCCAGCCGTGGGACATCGCTGTCTGCGACACGCTTTCCTCGGTACCTGTGTTTCTTGAAACGACGAATATCGGTTTCGGAAATCTGTTGGATACCTTACCGGAACGTTAAGCTACGTATGGGAATTGGTAGAGTACCGTAAACTTGTAGCGACTAACTTCGCTACGTTCGCTACAAGATGACGCTAGCTAAGCTACGAGCTCTTCCGCTCGCCACTCACAGGGCGTATCCCTCAGCCAATGAGAAGCCGGAGTCTGCATCGCGCAAACGAAATTTACAACGACTACGGCCGAACAATATCAAGACAAGACCTAATGATACACTGTCGGATAGCTATCCCCGGGCACATCACCTCGCCCGGTGGAGTACTTCTTTTCGAGATGTTATCCTATCATCATCATCTCGACATGGACGACCACTTAGTCCATAAACTCTTCGAATTTTCGACACATTTTTTTTTTCGAAATGTTCCGGTAATGAATTCGATCGACGATATATTCGAGGATTTTGAACTCGCCTAATGGTAAACTATATTCTGGTGGAAGATAAAGCACGCAGACTTGGAGAAGAAAATTTATTTTTCTTCCATAGAGAAATAATGACCTGTTTTTTTCTTACCTATAGATATTTTGTTAATTTTTAGATTATAATTACATTGTGCACTATTATTTTCAGTTCCAATAAACATAACGCCACCGGCAGAAACCAAATTAACTGTTCAAGTGGGATCCGATCTCAATTTGCCATGCTTAGCAGTTGGTGATCCCAAGCCGACTATTGAATGGGCCTACAACAGTTTCAGTAGCACCCCTTTAACGAAAACCATACGGTAAGTGAGTGACGTGAAGTATAGTTTATTTTTATTTTCATGCATAAATTTTAGTGGTTTACTAGAATACTAGCTGATTCAGCAAACTGTTGATTTACTAGAAAACTAATCAATAAAGCAGAGTAGGTATTATTGATTTCCTAGTGTACTAGCTAATCCAGAAAATTTTGCCACGCACCAACATTTTTTTATACATTTTCCTATATTTCATTATCCAGGGTCATAGGTATAAAACGCAAAACCTTTTAAGGGCGATTCTTATATGGACAATTGTACATAGCTTTTTCATACAAAAAGTTCGTCAACGCACGGCAAAATAAATGGAGAAGCGATTTTTTTTTTTGCGAATTTTCTAAAGTCGTAGTACAAAAGTTGTTTGTCTATAATATGTACTAAACCCTTTGCGTTTAATACCTATGCCCCTGTTGAGTCATTTTGCTATACCTGACAGAAACAATAAGCACATTAACTAATTGCAATTAAGGATATGATCAATTTTCTTATAATTAAAATCTCATCTGCTACGGGCCAGTGCGCAGTGTAATAACCACATAATATGTATAAGTAATGCAAATTCAAATCGAGTCGAAGTATAATAAAATTATTATGAAAAAAATTAAGTCTCGCCAATAATTATTGGTTGGACCAAAATCTTAAACAAATTTTCAATTTCAGACCCACAAAAGAAGGAGAGTTAAAATTGACTCGCATCCAAACTTTCGAAGAGGGTTTCTACACATGCTCCGCAAAGAATTCTCGAGGGTCAATGAATATTACGTACGAAGTGCACGTTCTATGTAAGTGGTTTGATGTTCGAATATTCATATTATTTTATTGATCATAAGATACAAGTCAATACAAATCAATAAATGTTGTTATTTTAATAATAATAATATTGTTCCTTAAAATGTCAGCTTTGCTAAAGCAAATTACAATTATCTTAAAATTAAAAGAAATAATAATTACTTAGTCAAATAAACTATCAAATATTAAATTGTGCAAACAAAATAATAATCATTCAATATAAACAAGTCAAATTTACAAAATAATTAAAATAAATAAATAAAAAAATAATTTCAATTTTTCAATTTTTTCTTATAATTATTATTATAATACTTATCATATGTATATGTAATTATATATTCTTATGTCCTATAAACTAAGCTAAACTATATCTAATTCTAGTATAATTTATGTAAATATCAATAACATATTTTAATACCGTTTCAGCACCTCCATTCATAAAGCACACATATCTTGACAAACATTTTGAGGCGGTGGAAGGTGACGTAGCGCTACGCATTACTTGTGAAGTTTCTGGAAACCCTAAACCCACTATTACATGGACTAAAGACGGGAACAAACTAGCTATGGGTAAGTAAAATAACACTTTTTAATCGACCTAAAAGAAGGAGAAGATTATGTAATATGTTCGTCTGTATGTATTTTTTGTGTATGTTCATCGATATTAAAATTTATCGTTTTTAGTTGAAAAGGTATACTTCCGACCACCTCGGGAATACCACCATTTAAATTAAGTACATCGAAATCGACTTAGCCGTTTTTGAAAAATGAACAATAACGTAAAAATTGTATACATATGCACAATTTGAATTTTGTACATGATTGAAGTCGGTTGTAGCATTTTTTGCGAAAAATAATTATAATTCATGTTATTTAATTACTTGAGTGACAAACTATGCTACAGAGCCATCTATCTATCATTGAACTATTTGCAACTAACTCCAAAACTTGCATCGCGCAAGCGTAATTTTTCCCTATACCTATTTGCGTCCAATAAAAACATAAGTAAGTAACTTCAATATTATATTTTTTCCTCAGGTTCGACATATTTCGTGGAAAAAGAAACCTTGATCATCAGAAATGTCCCAAAAGATGCCAGTGGAGCTTATAGCTGCGAAGCGGAAAACCCTCTAGGAACAGTACACGAGATGTACGAAGTTACAGTTCATGGTAAGAATTTAATTGCTTACGAAATATTTATACAGTCCATTTTCTTACTAACCTATATAAAACCTTTTGAATATACTGTATGGTTACTGTTACACATGTGGCCATCAAACAGGTTGTTTCTCTAGATAAGAGTTGTCATCGTCGTTTCAGCCATTTGACGTCCACTGCTTGACGTAGATTTTGTGCTATCCCATCGGACGGAACCTTTTATTTTTCCAAGATAAAAGTAGCCTATTTCACTTTCCAATCTTTGTACTACATCCATGCCAAAAATCAAGTCTAACTTTGCTCTGTTGCTGCATAACAGAATAACAAACTAACAAACACTTTCGAAGTCATAATATTAATAATAGTCGGCCAAGTGAGAATCGGACTCGCGCACGAAGGGTTCTGTACCGTATGGAAATCCCCCTTAATATATTATAATTTGATTATTTATTTTTGAAAGGAATATACAATTTAAGGTAATATTCGGTGAATATTTCAGGCATCTTTCTGTTGTCGTTATTAATATCGAGTAAAAAAATCACGTTCCTTGTAAGGGAGCCTCCTTAAATATGTATTTTATTTTAATTTAACTATTTACCTGTTTTTGAGGTAAATATTTAATTAATTATTCTGTGAATATTTATTCATTTATTCATTCATTTATTGCAAATATATACATAACTCAGTTAAAACTAGATTAAACTAAATATATGACATACATACCCTGTATTGAGGGCGCAGCAAGCATCTACCTGTCACTTTTATTAATATCGAACGAAAAACGGCCTAAAATTCTGGTTTGTTGTATGGGAGTCTCCCTTAAATATTTATTTTTTCCGTTTTTAGTATTTGTTGTTATAGCGGCAGCAAAAATACGTCATCTATGAACTTTCATCGTTCTGGCTATCACCGTTCATGAGATACAGCCTGGTGACATACAGACGGACAGAGGAGTCTTAGTAACATGTTCCCGTTTTTACCCTTTGGGTACGGTACCCTAAAAAGGAAGTAAAAATAATATCGTAAATACAATTTTGCAGAGTACCCGCCGTACAGCGCTCCTGCCCTTACTACAGTGATTTTGGAAGGCAAGCCCGCAGATATAGAATGTGCTGCAGACCGAAAGCTTACGGACCATATTCGATGGTATAAGGTAAAACGCAATTCTTATTATACGTACATACTACGTCATAAGAAAATGTGTATATTATTTATCACATTTGACATAAACCACCGATTTCACACCATCGACCCTAAAGGTGACTACCACTATAAGTTTATATTAACGTACCATACCATGACCGTGCTAGGAACATGTCAGGCAAACTTCGAGCAAATATCTACAGAGCAACAGTCCCTAAGTAAAAGTTGAAAAAAATGTCCGAGCGCCGTCATACATACCGACTTAGATATTTACATTAAATAATTCACAATTACCCGTTTTTTCGAATCTCAACGTAATTTCACCTAATTAGTGCTTGTAACCGAGAACTTTGGCATCGCGCGGCGTTGTAGGTGGCTTGCAATCGCCTCACGACTAACTAATAATCGGCCAAGTACGAGTCGGACTCGCGCACGGAGGGTTCCGTACTGTATGGGGGGCTCTTATTTAATGTTTTAAGGTCAATTTAATGAAATTTCAATAAATGGGCCATAAATCGTAAACGGTAAGTTTGACAAAAAAGTTTACTGGAAACAAAAGATGCGAAATTTTATTTTCTACAATAATGATCTTCATACAGCCCGGTGACAGACAGACAGACATACGGACAGACGGACAGACGGACATCGAAGTCTTAGTAATAGGGTTCCGTTTTTACCCTTTGGGTACGGAACCCTAAAAACTGCACGAAGATAGCACAAAGCACAAAACAATTTGTATCCACAAAGGAGTGTGATAAATTGGGAAGACATTTGCCCATCTGTGTGATACGAGTAATACAAGTTACATAAAAAAGGTTCCATTATCATCAGCCGTAGAACGTCCACTGCTGAGCATAGGCTTCCAATAAAGTCGGTTGGAAGCGGACTGCATCCAGCGCGTTCTTGCGGTATTAATAATATTGTTAGTCCACCTTGTCGGTGGACGTCCTGCGCTGCGCTTGTTGTTACGTAGTCTCCTGGAGTTAAAAAATGGAATAAATAAAAATTACAAAATCGTTCTTTTTTATAGAATGGAGTATTGTACAAAACCGGGGACTTAACCCTAGCAACTACACTAATGAGCGATTCAGGCGACTACACGTGCCGAGTCAGCGACCTCTTCAGGTCTGTGTCCAGCACCACCAGGCTCGTCGTCGGAACGACGCCGCGGTTCGTCTCTGAAGACGACGAGACTATCAATATCGAGGAAGGAATGCTTCTTTTTTATATGAATCTTAGAATCGCGGTTCGCCTGTATCTTAGCTGTGAAAACTACGCAGAACCGATGGCTGATGTAAGTAGACAAAATTAATCTTCTAATTGACCGAGTGCATGAATTGAGTGAACCGTCTTAGTTTTTAACCGATTTCAAAAAAGGAGGTTCCCAATTTGACTGCATGTGTAAGTATTTAGGTCAATTTTAACCGACTTTCCGGCGGCTACACGTGCTGAGTTAGCGACCTCATTAGGCCTGTGTCCAGCACCACCAGGCTCGTCGTCGGAACGACGCCGCGGTCGTCTCTGAAGACGATGAGACTATCAAAATAGAGGAAGGAATGCCTCCGAATCTTAGCTGTGAAAACTACGCAGAGTTGTTGGCGGATGTAAGTATTCAATTCAATTATCCAGATCTAAACTAAGCAGAAAGAGGTAATTTAGACCATCTTTATGATCGACTTTTTCTGGGTATTGCGGCGTTTCGACCCGCAAGCGGTTCAGACCGCGGCGGCGCGAATCGCCCATGACTCTTTTTGAAGGCCCCCATTCGCCCCGCGAGGCGAAACGCCGAGAACAATTAAGGAAGAGGTCGTTTCTGACCACGTTGATAGAGAAAAAAATCCCGCATCAGTATTACGTATTTCTTATTGTAAGGCCAACCCGAAATTCGAGTCTAAATATCAGATTTTTCATACATTTTGTCGATTCCAAATTGCAATTTTGTACGGAACAGCTGTTGTAACAAAGCGGTGTAACCACGAGTCCGGACCGGTTTTTTGTTTGAATTTAGAGTTTGCTATCAAATTTTTCATAATGGTGGTCTCAAGCCCAATACCCCCAAGGGGTATTTACCTTAAGAGGGGGAAAATTTTCTGCAGCGCTATTTATCAACCGATTTTTGATAGTATTCTACAAATCGTTAAGTGTCTAAATTTTAGCAAGATTTGCGAGTATAAACGAAATCAGCCAAGAGCGAGTTGAGATATAGGCTTATTAAGATTAACGTACACCGATGCGAGTCTGCTGTTTGTAAAACTATCACTGTATAAAATTTTTGTGTCAGTGTTGGTTGTCTAATTAGTCCAAAACAGCAATGACTGATTTTTTAAAATTTTTATGAACGAGTATGTTACGTTACAGGTGACATGGTATTTCGATGACGAAAAACTAAATGCAACGGGACCTGTGTATAATTTGTTGGCGGGAGCTCCGAATAACATTCTAACACCAGGACAGTACCAATGTATCGCCAAGAATGATTTGGGATCATCGAGTAAAACTTTCAGCATTACTTCAAATGGTAGATATGAGTCGTCTTATAATTTATCAGTATTGTTGTTATAACGGTAGTATTAACCTTTTAGTTATTTCAGAGCCCTTCTGGTGGCTTATAAACTGACACCAGGGCTAGCCACCCGGCTTATACGAACTTACTTACTATCAGCATTTATCCACTGTTTACTAACTGTACCAGCCTTTTTAACAGTCCTGACGTAGGCCTACCCACGAAGGGTGATTGGGCCATATCCACCACGCTGGCCCAGTGCGGATTGGTGTATGTATTCAGATACGCCATAGAATTTCTTCTACGGACGCAGGTTGCCTCACGATGTTTTCCTTCACCGTAAAGCCAGTGGTGTGAAATTCCGTACGTAAATTCCGAAGAACTCGTTAGTACGGGACCGGGATTTGATCCCACGACTGCACGATTGAAAGGCCGGTGTCATTACCACTAGACCACCACGGCTTTTACTCTTTCACTGTTTACTACTTTATTGTAATGGCCTTTTTAATAGTTTACTGCTGAGCAAAGGTATACTCGTACCTACGAAGCGTGTTTGAGCTACATCCACCAAACTGGCCCAGCCCAGGTTGGAGGATTCACATACGCCATCCAATATCTTCTACGGACGTATGCAAATTGCCTCACGATGTTTTCCTTCACCGAAAAGCCAGTGGTGTAAAATTCAGTACATAATTTCCAAAGAACTCATTGGTACTGCTGTAATTATGGCCATAGATAAATTTGATGATTCCAGCTTGTAACACAAAAGTGAAATACGTATTATATAAAAAAAAACAAAATATTTGGGAAATCTTACACACGGCCTCTGACCCCAAAATAAGCAAAGCTTGTGATATGGATGCCAGAGACTGATATACTACTTATAATTTATAATTTCAGATTGCTACGTGAATGCTAACAAGTTATCACAGCTACACCCGATAATGCTAACATCATCCTTAAAATGGCCGACATTCGACAAATATGGAAACTACATGATATTTTTACACGGCGACCAATTCACTTTATTTTGTCCGTCAAAATTCAAAAAGTTCAACAGACAGTTCGTCACTGGTTTCTGTGATGGTGGAATGAACATTTTAATCAACGGAGAGAAATATGATTACTCAGTTATACAATGTAATGAAGAAGTGAAACATTCTGTAAAGAAAACTGGAGTTAAATGCATGCCAGGAAATACGGAAAAAATAAGTATTGGGTACAACATAGTAGATGACGCGGGTGCGCAAGTTTATGAAGTGTGTTGGGATAAAACGACGGATACTCCGATTTACGCAATGCAAACAATGTCGAGCTCTATAGCTGATGATGGATATGAAGCAGATTGGTCGGATGGCGATCATTTCAGAATAAACTTAGAGGAAGTCTATGACTGTGACAACCAAGTGAATACAATTTCAAAATGGCTGCATAGATCGTTCCACACAGAAGACAAATGTTGCTTTGCTAAGCGACAGCTCGTGAGTGCTAGAGACGTGTTTCCAGGGGCACCGCAGAAGTCTACGTTCAGCTATTTCAATGTTGTACCACATTGGGGCACCTGTAATGAAGATGTAAGTATTTTTTAAATGAACTTTAAAAAGAAAGAGGTTTTTAATTCGACTAGGTATGTTATTTTATTGTATGTTACGCAATCAACAATGACCGATTATAATTGGTGGAATGATCAAAAATGATTTTTACATTACTGTTCGTCTTATTTCTTTTTTTGTGTACAATAAAGTGTTATATATCTATCAAAATCTGTCATAATTATGGATCAATTTAGATGATTTTTAATATATAAAAAAATATCATGCATATTCCCAAACCAAGACGTTACAGCAAAATTTGCACAGAGTCAAAAGATATCGCGTTGAAAAACATCCTCCTAGATCAAATTACATGTTTTACTCATAATATATTTTCCTCACAAATATTCCTTAGCAGCAAAAAACATAAAAATATCAATATTAGGTAAACTAATGTTCGTGAAACTGAAATAGCCTTAGCTAATTAAAGAGCCATTTATACCTATATGCATAGGGAAAATATTCGTACTTAATAAAAAAAACACTAACGTTATTTTACCGTTTTTAACAAGCTGCAATCATTGCTTTATATATAATTTTTGACCTCTGAACTTCAAACTTAATATTAATTTATGATACCTGTACCAGCCTTTTTAATAGTCCACTGCAGGACGTAGGCCTGCCCACGAAGAGTGATTGGGCCATATCTACCACGCTGGCCCAGTGCGGCTTGGTGGATTCGCACACGCCATGGAATTTCTTCTTTGGACATATGCGGGTTGCCTCATGATGTTTTTCATTCACCAAAAAGCCAGTGGTGTGATATTCCGTACATAAATTCCAAGGATTCAAAATTCAAGGAAACATTCTAAAATGTATTGAGAACAGCATTGCAATCAGTTGTATTATATTTTATAATAATTTTTGCAAAAAATGGCAAAACCGCCTTCCATCGTGTAAAAAATTCGAATGTTTCGCTAGAATTGTTTACAATATTGTTGATTTTTCAAAAACGGCTCAATCGATTTTTATAAAATTTAAATGGAACCATTTCCGGAGTATACCCTTTCGAACTAAAAAATAATTTTTCGATTCGGTTCACAATTGTCGAAATTATCGATGAACATACACAAAAAAAAAAATACATACAGACGAACATAGAACCTCCTCCTTTTTGGAAGTCGGTTAAAAAAATCTAAGCGTGTAGGTACCTACTTACATTACGCGTGACCACGATCGATGCAACTCGGTCGAAACGTCGGCATGATGAGGTATTTATTTATCTCGTAATTTTAGCGCGCGATTAGTCCCGCAGTATATAATAATAAGGTACTAACACATTGGATTTCCCTTAGAATTTGAAATTTTTAAATTTTTTGAATTTTTAAATTTTTTGGAGGGAAATTTGTTCTTGCGCTATTTATAAACAGATTTTAATAATATTTAGCAAGATTGTTAAGTACCTTATATTACTTAATCTCAACAACTCAATATAATATGCGAGTAATAACAAAATCGGCAAGGAGCTAGTCGAGATATAGGCTTATGAAGATTCAGTTCAAACTCAAAAAAAAATTTGCTCTTTCATAGAAAAATATCGTTAACCCGCGACAAAATGTATGGAACAGCCGTTTTTTTTTGAGATCTGACAAAAGTCGCAGAACAAAAGTTGTTAGTTTTGATGTACAGAATAAGCCCCTAAAAGGATGCTAATTGATTAGAAATAACCTGTATACTGCATGATGTTAAGATTTGCCGTCTAGAGTGTTGCACTTACCTAGAAGATACCCATTTACTACGGGATTTGAAGATACGTTGTACTGTAGCGGCAAGGCAGACTCAGGCAAAGTGTCTACTGGTCAGAAAACTATTTTTTTTTTTAATTTAAATTAATGATCCACAGACTCTAGGGTCTGTGCCCTTTGTTAACTAAGTTACAATTTATAGAATGCGACTGTACAATAGAGATGGGTTAGTTTAAATCTTAGTCTAAGTTAGTAGTTTCAGTGCATTGCGTAAATGCCGCGAGCAAACCGGCGACCCGCATGCAGCACCCGATCACGAGTGTGACGCATATGCCAGCCATCGCTCTCTTCAGAAAACTATTGGTATTACAAACATTATTATTTTGTATTCTAGAACTGGGAAGAAATTGAAAGTAGGGTGAGGAGGGTGGCAAGACAGACGTACGAAGACCTGTTAGTATGGACGGGGACAGCCAAGAAGCTGTCCATGAGTTCGCCTCGGTTCACAGCGAGTCCTTTCTTCGCGGACCTCCGTGGCAACCATCAGCCAGTTCCCGAGTTCCTCTGGAAGGTATTATTTGCTTTTATTCTGTTTGTTCATCAATTATCGTTTAATTCCCAGAAAGGAGTTCTCAGTCGTAGATATAAAACAATCGAACTATTCTCCCTACATAGGTAATAGTCGACTTATCACCTGCTCGTAGGTATTTCTTTCTACATATCTAATATGAATCGATTTCTGTTTTTAGTGATACCTATTCCCTCAAAAAAAGGGAAATTTGCTTTCTCGCTATTTAAATCGAACTATTCTCCCTACGTAATAGTCGACTTACCAACTGCTCGTATTAAGCGATTAGCTTCTTTCTACATACCTATAATAATGTGAATCGATTTCTGTTTTTAGGGGATTCCCTCAAAAAAGGGGGACATTTGCTTTCTCGCTATTTATCGTTCGAGTTCAATAATATTTTAGTAACCAGAGTCGAAATGTAGACTCAGTGAACCAAATGTGAGGTCTACTGTAAGTTCCGAAAACTACTAGCTATATTTCTGCTGTTACAAAACGTTTAGATACCTACTAACCTAATCTGGATACTAAACTAATCCTAACAACGTGATCATAAAAAGTTATTTCGATTATAATAATTACTAACCGACTTCCAAAAAGGAGGAGGTTCTATGTTCGTCTGTACGTACTTTTTGTGTGTACTTTTTTTGTATGTTCATCGGTAATTCCGGCAACTGGGAACCGAACCAAAAAAATATTTTTAGTTTGACAGGGTATACTCCCAAGGTGGTGCCATTTAAATTAAAAAGAAATCAGCTGAGCCGTTTTCGAAAAGTCTACAATAACGTAAACAATTCGGGGGAAATATTCGAATTTTTGTATACGATAGAGGCGGCTCGGCCATTTTTTGTAAAACAATTATTTTTTAATAATTATAATTCATTAAATTTCAGGTGATTCAAGACCCAGTGACGCAGTCTTCAATCGCTATAATTCAAGTCAACGTGCCAGACTTACGGTCTTCAGAAGTCTCTAGACACGTCCTATGCAATGATATCTGCGATTCCGTCGAATGGATGAGGAACCCCGACTGGCATGATGTTAACAAAGGATACACCTACTGCTGTAGTCTTAAAGAGTTTCAAGCTGCTTTTGGGTTCCGAGGAGTTTTCATGCCAGATATGGAACCTCTTCTAACCATGGACTCTTACTCGTATTCGTCTGAACCTAGCTCAGAGTCGTACTAGCACAGACACAGCACAGAGATACCAGAGAGAATGTTGTGGATCGAGAAAATTTGAAAGATGCATCGATTTAATATTATGGAAAGAGTTATAAACAAACATGAAAAACATCTCGATTCGGTGGAGGATGCCGGATTTTTATGAAGATTTTCAGATATCAAATTCCGTATTTTTTATTATATTTGACAGCTTTGCTAGTTTTTAACCGAATTCCAAAAAAGAGGAGGTTCTATGTTCGTCTGTATGTATTTTTTTGTGTATGTTCATCGATATTTTCGCCAATTGTAATTGTAACCGAATCAAAAAATTCTTTTTTAGTTCAAAAATATATATTCCCGAGGTTTTTCCGTTTAAATTTTATCGATATCGGTTGAGCCGTTTTTGAAAAAATACCAATAATGTAATAATTGTAAACATCAATTTGTGCGAACTATTCGAATTCTGTACACGATGGAAGTCGGTTTTGCCAGTTTTTGCGAAAAATAATAATTTCATGCATTTTTGTGGTTGAGAATTGTCTCAAGTGACATTAGCATTATCAATCTGATATTATTAGATATCTGTACGTACCAGTCGTCATTTATTACTTAAAGTATAAGTATTAAACGTAAATTATTTTATTTATTAAATAATATAAATGTGTAAAAATGTTTTATTTCAAATCTTGTGGTACAAAATGGAAAAAGATATGACAATTGTGTCATTCTCGTACCGGATGTGCGGTTTGTGTTTGTTTCACTATTTAACTATAATATTATTCAACTAATTAGTTTGTATTACATATTAATTATTACTATGTCATTTACCTTCACCTCCCTTAAAATATTAAGCCAAAAGGGTTTACTTTATGTTCACATAGGTTTTATTATGTCGTATAAAAAATGATAATAAAATGGGTTTCCTCCACCTTCGCGGGAGCTTCGCTACTCCGCGAAGACCGGAGGAAAATACGTCAAGAAAAGATTTATGGGGTGATCGAGCTGTTGTAAAACAAAAAGAGAGGTTTCCTGGATGCTCGGAGATAAGCCGTTGGACTTTTGGAGTTCAAGGGCCTCTTGTCTATCTATGTACTCAAGGGGGTGTGGTTGAATTCATTAAATTTAACATCTAATGATTACTAAGTTTATAATTGGAATAGGACACAGGTTACACAAACAAAATCGGAAATACCTAGATTTAGAACTAAAATAAAAACTAATTAGAAAATAGTAGGTAGTTTCTACATGTAACATGACTATGAATTTACATAAGGAAAAATCTTCTAAAAGAATGGGGAATGACGCGAAAGGGGGAACGCATTTGACGCTCGGTTGGTACCTTGGTTAATCTTCTTATCCGAAAAAGCGGCATGCACAGCGGCGGCCATGTCGTGGAAAATGTTTCACGTTCGCGTGGCGTGGCTGAAGCGTCTCATCTCAGTTTCTTCGTGGTCATGATTCATCAGCGGAGTAGCGGCGGGATGCGGAGAAGCCTTCCTTCGTTGTGGAAGGTCAGGGAAGGTGACCACCACTTGCTTCAGTATTTGTCTTCAATCGTCTCGCGACCTCGCTCCTCGATCGCCGGTGATGGTATTCTTGGATCTCACGGGGAGGCAGCGGTTTTGTTTCCCTCATGAGCGTCTCGAAATGGAGGGGGATAAACCTATCAGACGATTCTTCGTCTCTTTCTCATTTTATGAAACTAACCCCCGTTCTATAATACTAAGTATTTTATTAAAAATAACCCTCTTTATATGATTCTCTACGAGCTATGGAGACGGCTATGCTCGGAGTCTCTCTGTGGGATCGAATTAGGAATAAAAGAGATCCGTAGAAGAACCAAAGTTACCGACATAGCCCAGCGGATTGGCAAGTTGAAATGGTAATGGGCAGGGCACATAGCTCGGAAGACTGATGACCGATGGGGTCATCAGTCCTCCGAAAAGTTCTCGAGTGGAGACCACGTACCGGCAAGCGCAGCGTTTATGACTTAATCCTAGTTAAAATTAAGCTTAACTATTTACTTAATACATCTTTATTTACAGCTTTTAAATTGTTTTTTTACTTTATTTATGAGAATAATTTATTATGATCACGGCTCAAAGTGCCTAAATAGCAATAGGCTTACGCGCCACAAATAGTTACAAATGAAAAAGTAACACGACAATTATTACTAAAGTGGACCCTAACTTTCCTTTTGGACCGGGAAATTGTTTGCGACGTTATTTTTGTAATTGTATCATCAATAACGATAAAACTTATACCTGACATTACTTACATAGTCATGCAACGCTAAAGCCAAAAAGAAAAAATAATTAAGCTGTTTTTGTAACGTACGTTATCATCTGTTTTGTAGGTATATACAAAATTTCTTGCTTGGTCTCTCCTGATTCAATATAGTAATTCCCGGTCCGTAGTGAGGAAAAATTAAAACAATAAATTAACGTTTAATTTTCCTTACTATATTCTACTTATTTTACCTTATCTTCGCAAACAGTTCTAATAAAATAATATTTTGTATATTACTTAGGTACCTTTATTAAATACACAGTGTTCGGAATAATAGGACCGTAATCGTAAACGGTAAGTTTTACCAAAAAATTTTACTGGAAACAAAAGATGAGAAATTTTATACTCTACAATAATGAGCTCCATGATTGTTGCCCTAAAATGTATTGCATCTCAGTAAGAGACCCTAAACCTTGTAAAAAAATTGGATCGAAAATTTAGTGCAAATTTGACAAACAAAACTCCTAATTTTCCTGAGGCACAAACCTCTCATAAAGTTGTCCATAAACGGTAAGTTTTACAAAAAAAGTTTACTGGAAACAAAAGATGAGAAATTTTATACTCTACAATAATGAGCTCCATGATTTTTGCCCTAAAATGTATTGCATCTCAGTAAGAGACCCTAAACCTTGTAAAAAAATTGGATCGAAAATTTAGTGCAAATTTGACAAACAAAACTCCTAATTTTCCTGAGGCACAAACCTCTCATAAAGTTGTCCATAAATATGTAGAATGTACCTATACGTACAACACCATAGAATTTTACTATAGTGTAACCAATCATCCTGTATATATTCAATCTGATTGGTTGCCTACAGTGTGTAAATATAACTGATAATACATACTTAGTATTTTTACAGACGCGAAACTATGAAGAGGTGTCGCAAAAATGGCAATAAAACATATCTTTGTATTTTGTATTTTGAGCAGTACATTTTTAAACAAAGTTAATGGAAAGGATATGAGTAGCTTGACATTTGTTATAGATGATACTGGTTCCATGTTCCTCGAGATAGCTGATGTGAAAGAAGGAATAAATGCTGTTTTGAATACATTTTTAGATCATAAAAGCGAATCACAGATTGATAACTTTATACTGGTAACATTTAATGACTATGGAGCTGATCTCTCCAAGTGTACTGACCCGGGTAAGTGAATACGACTGTTTATCTTTAATACACAGACTGTGGACTAACCCAAAAGGGGGTGATTTAAACAATTGTTTTATGAATAACTCTATTACGGGTCTAATCCGGAAACATTTGTTTCATACCTACATAAATTTGGTCGATTCTATGTTGCATTCTTGTACAGGATGCTGATTTTTAGGGTTCCGTAGTAAAATGAGGAACCCTAATTACTTCGTAGTGTGCGTCCGACCGTTGCTACAAAAGCCTGTTATAATTGCAAGGAATTTGAGATTATGATAGTTTTAGTTTATCTAAATCTCAATATCAAATTCATAAAAATTTAGAAATTATGTTTCTGGTAGCTCTCATACCGGCATTGTGTGCTTGCTTCGTAGTCCGGTTTGTATTTTTTTCGTATCAATTTCGATTTAATATATAATAATAATAATTTTAATAATTTTTAATAATTTTTATATGATGACAATTATTGTGTACTTATTTTAATCGTCATCATCATTCACAAAAACCGCTTGTCTCGACCGACACGCTCTCGACAACATATTTTGATTTTCCGAATTCCGAAGAATTGATCTTTAATAAATATTGCTCATAATGATGGTATGCATCATCCCCGTTCGGTTGAGCACACCTTATTTGATAAACTGTGTATTTATGAATAGTAAAACGGAGATTTGACTTTTCGAGCGCTTACTGGGTTTTCCTATTGATACTTAGAAGAACATGAGGAATAAAAGTCCTTATGCCTCTATTACTGTGAACGTTGATCTACTCGTTTATAGGGTTAGTTTCTGACTTCAAATGGTCGGTCGGTGACTGTTAACCCGATATTGATATCGGTGTAAACGTAACCTTAAACCACCAGGTCCTGTGGAAATTCTACTGTGTTGGCAACACTGTGTAGTCAAAGTCAAATCATTTATTGAAAAATATGAAATTTACATGCGGTTCTTAAATAACATGTTTAGTATAGTTATACGTATGACCCTGATAAGGGTAGGCAATTTTATTATTCGTATTGGAACGATTTATTATTATGTTTTCTAAATTATCGTTAAAAAATTCGTCTAATGTGTAATAACATTTGGATATTAGAATAAATTTTAGTTGTTTTATAAAACAGTTTTCCTTTTCGATATCTTTTAGATTATTTGGCAGTTTATTACATATTTTTATAGCCGTAGAATGCGGGCTGGAACTATGCATTTCTAAATTGGACTTTGATCCCACGAATTTATGTCTGTTTCGTGATCTAATTTTGAGCGATTTATCAGACGCTTTGTTTAAATAGTCAGGGTGTTTTTTTGACAAATTTACATATTTCGAATATACTAGCTTAAAACCCGCGGCTTCGCCCGCGTTGTCTTAGTAGACAGGTACTTGCTTATGAAAATAGCCCGTGGTTTGACCCGCGTTTGTCTTAGTACTTGCTTAAAATTGTAAAAGACGGCATGCGTTGTCTTGATACTTCCTTAAAATAACAATAGGTCGTGGTTTAGCAAAGCATTTTCGTATAACGTATTACTTGCAAGGATAATGCCTATGGTTTGGCCTGAATTGTCTTAGTATTTGGCTAAAATTATAATAGGTCGCGGTTTGGCCTGCGTATTCTTAGTACTCGCTTAAGATGGTAATTTATAGCACGCAGCTTAGCCCGCGTTGTCATAATACTTCCTCAAAATTATAATAGCCTACCGTTTGGCATGCGTTGTCGTATTACTTGCAATGATAATAACCCACGGTCTGGCCGCGTTGTTTGAGTAACTGCTTAAAATGATAATAAGCCACAATTTGGTCCGCGTTGTCTTGGCACTTGTTTAAAATAATAATAGTTCGTGGTTTCGCCTAATGTCGTATAACGTATAACTTGAAAAGATAATGCCTAGTAGGCATTATATTTTCGAGTAATGGGCATTGCCTACGGTTTGGCCTTAATTGTCCCAGTGTTTAGCTAGAATGATAATAGGTCGCGGTTTGGCCTGCGCATTCTTAGTACTTGCTTAATATGGTAATTTATAGTGCGTAGCTTGGCTCGCGTTGTCTAAGTACTTGCTTAATATTATAATAGCCTGCCGTATGGCTTGCGTTGTCGTATTACTTGCAATGATAATAGCCCATGGTCTGGCCCGCGTTATAGTATTTGCTCAAAATGATAATGGGTGCGGTTTGGTCCGCATTTTCTTAGTGCTTACTTTAAATGGTAATTTCCCACAGTTTGGCCCGCGTTGTCTTAGTACTTTTATTGCTTAAAATAATAGCTCGTGGTTTAGCCTGCGTTGTCGTGTTACTTGCAAGGATAACAATTAGCCCACTGATTGGCCTGCTTTGTCTGAGTATTTGCTTAAATTTAATTGTGTCTAAAGCTTATTATGGAGTACGACAATTTTTAGATGATAAATTGCGAAATATTCAAAATAATTTAAAAATAATGATTATGTATTTAATTTTTTCATGTTCTTATTATTATTTTATGGCCATATTGGAATTAACTGATAATTCAATATTTTTGTGATTAGTATTAAGATCTCAATGTAACACAGTTCAACAATAAATGTTCTTTGACTTTGATAGCCCACGGTTTAGACCGCGTTATTTTATAACTTGTCATGAAATAAATACTTAATAAAGTTATATTTTAATATGCCTACTGATTTTTTATATCGAGAAAAGAATATTTTTCGATATTGCTCGATCATGAGTTGACCCATGTAGTTTCAACCTCGTATACCAAATTTTATCCAACTCCATTCGCATGTCATGGTCTACATTACAATCGTAAGGTCCTAATCCTGGTCAGACCACTGAGCTCTTTGAAACTTATGTACGGAATTTCATACTACTGGCTTTTCATTGATGGAAAATATTGAAGCAACCTGCATAGGCACGTCCTTAGAGAAAAATCGATGTCGTATGTGATCTCAGCAACCCGCGCTCGGTCAGCGTGATGGATATGGCTTAATCATTCTTCGTGGGTAGGCCTACGTTCAGTAGTGGACTAATAAAAATCGGCCAAGTGCGAGTCGGACTCGCGCACGAAGGGTTCCGTACCGTATGGGAGCCCATTCCTTCTTGCTGTTATTAATAGCGAGCAAAAAACTCCTAAAAATCACGTTTGTTGTATGGGAGCCCTCCTTAAATATTTATTTTATTCTATTTTTAGTATTTGTTGTTATAGCGGCAACAAAAATACATCATTTGTGAAAATGTCAGCTGCCCAGCTATCACGGTTTATGAGATACAGCCCGGTGACATACAGACAGACGGACAGACGGACATCGAAGTCTTAGTAATAGGGTCCCGTTTTTACCCTTTAGGTACGGAACCTTAAAAAAGGCCAGTACAGGTATTCATCATGTTTCATTAAGTCATTAGAAATTCAATTTCGATTATTCTAAACCCAATGACAATCTCGCCCAAAACCGTTTACCCAGTCAAAAGTGATCGAGACACTTGTAGGACTTTCAGACATTCTCTTACCAAGTACAGACGAAAAAGTAGCACACAAGAAGGTACATTTCATTTGAGAAATACATAGTGCACCTACATCTAGACGACATGCATGTTTTAGGATTATATTATACTCATCAATTGACTAACTTTTACTATGGTACCAACCCAGAAAGCACGTAAATAAAATCAGCTGTTCAACACAAAAAGTTCATCAAATTGCAACAAAATGTAAAAAAATTGGTAATTTTCGCTTTTTCAGGGTAGTTCCCATAGTAAAGTAAGTAGTTATTGATCCGTATGTACCCTAAGTTCAAGTCTATTGGCTCAAAAAATAAAATCGTTCATAAACTATTAGGGGCCCATTTTGCCCCCATTGAAGGATATACATTATCTAAGTTTAAATCTAGATATTTCACTACGTTTAAAAAAAACGCCATCAAGATATTTTTCACGTTTATATAGTATGTTTGGTCTAGCGTTAGACAAGGAATCCGGGACTTTTCCCAGGACGTCAATAGTCATATATTAGTTAAAAGGGTGGGCTATTTTCAAACAATATTTGCATCGGTTTTCGAACAGTTATTTATTATTTCTTTTAAGAAATTGATATTCCGAAGGACCTGCTGAAATTTTCCGGGATAACAGTACCCCAATTGGTAATTTGTGTTATTGTCTAGCGTCGTACCAAATTTCGTTAGAATTCATTTACCCCTTTTATCTTTATATCTGATTATTTTGGCTATTGCTAATAAACCCTATAGATTTTCCGGGATAAAAATAGTTACTGTATTGAAACATGTTGTGTGCTTCCTACATACCTACCAGATTTCATTCATTACCGTTCAGCTCGTTTGATGTAATTATTGATGTTTTTTTTCACCATCTTTGGGAACATATCTGACCCCTTAGATAAGGAAAATTCGGAAAAACAGGAAGAAACGTAACTTTTATTTTCTTTGTTAAGCATATATACAAAGTTTTAAGTCAATCGGTATAGGTAATTAAAAATTAAATGCAAACGAAAAGGGCCCGTTTTACCCCGTTAGAGGTCGATTTTTCGAAATTTTTGTCCTTTGTGCTTCATTACGTTGTACATTGTACATATGTTCGAAATTTCAAGTCTCTATCTTTTGCAGATTGGGTTGTAGCCTAAACTGATTAATTTTGGCTATCCCTAAGGATCCCCATACAAATTCCCGGATAATAATAGTTCCTGTATTGAAACATGTTGTGTGGCTTCCTCCATACCAGATTTCATGCATAACCGTTCAGCTCGTTGGATGTAATTGATGCTCTTTTCGCCAACTTTGGGACCGTATTTGAATAAGGAATATTCGGGAAAACAGGAACAAACGTAACTTTTATTTTGTTTGAGTAGCATGTATACAAAGTTTCAAGTCAATCGGTAAAGGGAATAAAAAGTTACATACAAACGAAAAGGGCCCGTTTTACCCCTTTAGAGGTCGATTTTTCAAAATTTCTTCCTTAGTGCTCCATTACATGGTCCAATATACCTTTGTTCCAAATTTCATGTTCCTATCTATAGCGGTTTGGGCTTTAGGCTGTCTGTCAGTCAGTCACTCAGGGAAGCCTTTTATATAATAGATAGATAGACACCAGGGACATCATTTCAAGTTATATAAAATACGGTTTATGGAAATTCTTTTTGGTAATGTCGGGAATTTTAATATTTGCTAGAATACGAATACATTTTTTATGTATTATAAATATATTAGCGGTTTTTAATAAATCTGGGAAGGTGCCTTCGATAAAAGATTAGTAGGTAGTAAGGTAGGGTTAATTCTTCGGCACATTTTTTTATCAATATAGGCGGAAGTTCATCTATAAATGCTTTTTAGACCTTTGATTGTAAGATAAATTTAGGAGTCGGGGGTTAAATAAATTGTTTCTTTATGTCTCATACGCGATGCGCGGGTGCTGACGCCGGGTGGGGGGTCATCCCCTTACTCGCGTAGATAAGTCCTACTTCAAAACGGAGGTCAATTGCTGAATTCTACTCGGTTGGTAGCGTTCGGAAAATTGTGTAATGTCTTCTCGTCCGACATACCTCAGTGCCTTCGCAAGTGTTCACTGTGTGTTACTAGCGATAACTTACGGCACTGAAATGCGGTCTTTTAATTTTTGGCCCTAAGCTCCGAGTAGTCCAACGAGCTATAGAGAGGGCTACTTTCTCTCTGCGAGATCGAATCAGACACGAGGAGATCCATAGAAGAACCAAACCAAAATCGATAATAGTTCAAAGTAGATTGGTAAGTTAAAGTGATAGCAGGTAGGGTACATAGCACGAAAGTCTGATGACGGAAGGAGGAGAAAAGTTTTCGCGTGAATGTCACGTGCCGGAAAGCACAGTGTAGAATTTCCACCCACAAGGTGGACGACCTGACGATCATAGGATTGCGCTGGATGCAAACCGCTGTTTTTATTGGAGATCCATAGAGGCGTCCTATATCCAGCAGTGGACGCCTTCTAGCTGAAGGCTTAAAAATATACATTTCTACTACAGAAAGATTTTATCATTATGAGAGCTCAAGCAACTTGAAATTTGTGACTATTTCTGTTCACAGGCATAAGGGAAAGAGCAAATACTAAAGATCCCAATGAATTCCGTAAAGCTTTAAACGAGATAAGACCCTTTGGTGGAGCCTTGGACTGCGAAGAATGTTCGATGACTGGTATTAAAAAAGGAATAGAGTTAAGTCTGCCGAAATCAACAATATACGTATTCACAGACGCCACTGCTAAAGATCATTATCGATTCCAAAATGTGAAGAAACTCGCGATGGAGAAACAATGCCAGGTACAAATGCTGTCTCAACTGACTATGTCTATTTTAGCTTTGCTCATTTAGAATTTATGGTTTTCACATTTTTTTTTTGTTTTTTTTTTTTCATTTACATCAAACATTTAATTCTTTTATTTGATTCTCCCTACTCAAATGAACAGGGTTATCCAGAACTGAAAAACTACCTCTTTTTCAAACCCGAATTTGAAAAAAATAGCCGGTCATTCATTTTGTTTTGGGTGTGCGACAAGGAGACAACATATCAGCCCGAGACAGGGAAAACTGGCACAAGGGAGAGGAGGCTTAAACCCAGCAGTGGGTCGATACAGGCTGATGATGATGATGATGATTCATTTTGTCGATTCCGAGGTGCAACTTCGGACTCATTTATTAGTTCATACTAGCTTTTGCCGATGGCTTCGCGCGCGTGTTAATTTAATCCTTGTGCTATCCCATAGAAACCTTTTATTATTTCGGGATAAAAAATAGTCCATAATTATGTCACTTTCCGACCTTTTAACTTTATTCATGCAAAAAATCAAGTCGATCCGTGGCTCTGTTGCTGCGTGAAAGAGTAACAAAAGTAGTTGAAAAAGATCCATAAATCATAAAAAATCTCTTAGCCATTGACACCAAATGATTTTTTGTTATTTTATTCACAGATTGTGTTCATAGTGAGCGGAGAAAGATGTAGCTGTACTGATGATGAACCTAAGTACCAAGTTTACCAAAACTTAGCGGACGCCACACATGGCCAAGTGTTCATCATCGAAAAAATCGAAATAAACAAGGTAAGTACATATTAAACCCCTACACATGACAAAAGGATAATAGTAGATTATGCAACAAGGGGACAAAGTACTGTCTTCTGTTGCGGGTTGCGGATGATGTTTTGGAACCGTAGCGAGGGAGTTTATAGTTAATTCCCGAGAAAAGCGAGGTAAGTAACTATTTAGAGTCCTGAGATGTTGTATGCAACTCCCTATGAAACGTGTGAAAGGTTCTTTACTTAGAACAGATACGGGCCTTGCAAAGAGTATTTCTTGATAAAATCGAGCTGGGCATGGCAATTGAGTAGGCGGAGGTGATAATCGAGTAGGCCATGACTGTAACGTATTATTTATATTCTATAATTTTTATATCAAATTTATTATTTAATAAGTTTTTGTACGGAAAATACTCAAATTTCTTTTATTTTATTGTGAAAAATACCGAGTTGCTTGTACACTTAGTGAGATCATGACAGTGTTTAGCATTATACCAATATCGCAGGAGGTATGAAAAGTAGAGTATGCACCACTGTAACAAAGTTTGTCTTTTTTTTGGGCGGCTTGAACCCCTCGCTTCACTCAGGACTCTATATATCGCCCGCAACAGAATACAGTACTTTGTCCCCTTGCTTCATAATCTACTATTACGCAAATGTAAATAGGAATACATTTTAATGATGATTATTTTTATGCATATTTTCCACGTTATTACTTTTACAGGTTTTAGAATACGTAAAAAAGACAATAACGGGACAAAGAACCACTATATTTGACTCAAAACTCTCGCCTGGTTTTCGTAATTTTAGTGTAAGTCATATTATTTTCTGTATATACGGATAGGTTATATTTTTATCTATTCAAAGCGTTATACCTATTTACTAAAGAAGGATATATTTTAGGATATCATTGTAGGTATTCATCATTATGACCAAGTCTTTGTATATTACTGTCTTATAAAAAAGTCTCTAAACAGTCATTTTAAAAGTTTATATTCTTGTAACTATAAAATAACGATTTAGTAAATGCTTCAACAAAACCGCAGTGAAGTCGTCAGTACTTTTAACTAATTTTTCTTGTTTGTTTGTAACCGATTCTTTTGAACCCGATTATGACCTACTTTAAACGGTCAAAGATTAAAACACGACGTGTGACCAACAGATGCTCAGATATTTAATATTAATTTTTACAGTTTTATGTAGACGCGCTCATGGAAGAGGTCATATTTTCTTTCGCTTCCACCAAGCCAAATAATCCTCATGTGAATGTAAAGGCTCCTGATGGAAGTGATGTCCCGACAAATACAGTCTTTACCACTGAAAAAGTGACGGTAAATTTGTGTTTTTTATTTTTATTGTTCCGTATCTATATTCCTATACCCAACGGGACCCTATTACTTACTAACACTCTGCAGTCCGTCTGTCGCCAGTGTATCTCATGAACCGTGATAGCTAGATATTTGAAATATTCACAGGTAAAAACAATTAAATAAATATAAGTAAGGGGCTTCCATACAACAAACGTTATTTTTTTGTCGTTTTTCATTTGATATTTATAACGGCAACTTAAATGCTTTAGAATTAATTTTGAAGTTGTGATGTCAGCGGTTTAATTTGAGGTATATAAAACACATTAAACAAAATTAACTTCAATGTTTTCATTAAAAATATTTCGTGTTGTTATAATAGCATATAATAAATTATTAGTGTTTTTTTTTCAAATTCAGGTTTACTCTTTGAACGTGACAAAGCCAGGCATCTATACAGTTGGAGTAAAAAGCAACGAAAAAACTCACGCTGTTGTTTCCGCCAAGTCAGGGGTCGACTTGAACGGGTTCTCTGCTTTCAACATATCATCTATTGATGACTTCAGCATTATACTTGATCCAGGTACTTTTTAGAGTTCCTTAGTAAAATAAAGATTCTTATATTATTGTTGTCTCCGTCAATCTGTAACGCACGTCCTGGACAGATGGAGGGACAGCCGGATGTTTTTTAAGTTGTTCAGGTTTTCCTCCGAAATTGGTCAGAGATGATAAAACAAACATTACATCTGTTTTTCAGTTGGACACAAGTTTAATGCGAAAACTTATAATTATTTTTTGCAAAAAATCGCAACACCGATTTCCACCCTGTACAGAAGTCGAATAATTTGCACGAATCTATGTGACATCCATGTACATTTTTGTTGATTTATCAAAAACCTCTCAGTTGATTTCAATAAAATCTAAATTGGACCATCTTGGTGTAACATCCTGGTCGCGAAACCAATTGTAACAAACCTAGCCTACCCTGCCTAAGGACGTCGAAATGTAACATGCCTAGCCTATCCTGCCTAATTAACCTCATTCATAAACCTAAGAAAAGTAGAACCTATTTTAAGAAACCTGTCTAAAATAAAATGTCAGATTAAATGATTTAAGAAACTTCATTTGCTTTCACTGGTTCCTAGGTGTTTGACATACTAGCTATGCGTCTTGGTTCCACCTTTATATGATGAAATTATAAATTTAACCTCATGAAAGAAATATCCTAAGATATTTAGAAGGCATTAAATATCGATACAGATATTCAATAAGATCTCAGCTTACTATTTGTATAGATAAATAATAAGATATGAATACTATCATTTTTGAACTTCTCAAGTTCACAACGTAATAATTCTCACCTAGCGCCGTCTGCTTTATTAGTTTTCTGCTGTGAGATTCCTATCTTAATCATCTAGTTTATTTACCTATTTATACGTTAGTTTGGCCAGTGTTCGTCTAATGGTGGATCCTTCATTATAGACCGCATAAACCCTAGGTAAAGGTGATTCGAAATACATAACTACCTGATTGATTAATACATAACTACCTATTGATAATTGACCTAAGTTCAGAACAAAAACCCTATGTTTTACCTATTTTGAACTTCTAAGAACTTGAAAGTAAATTACTAATCTCAGAGTGAAATGCAGTACCTAACTAATGTCTCAAGAGCTATATAGAAATAGTGATTCTAGAGCTTCTCTGTTATATGTGGTGTTAATTTAGAATATTTGTGTATAACGTAAATAAGCTTCAATAAAGCTAGGTATAAAATATTAATTTAGTTGCTTAAGAAAATATTAGACATGAGATGAAAAGGAAATTCCATTAAACTAGTACTTGAGAACAAAGAAACTCTATTATTGAACTAATATTATTATCAAACTACGAATATAATAAAAGATTGGAATGCCAGAAAGAATAGTATTGATTTATTTCTGACAATTAATTTTAATATTCTAAATTAATCAATTTTATTTAGGTATCAGAGATTTATTTTATTTTATGTTTATCTCTGATTATTTAGTCATGGCGCTCGAGAGAGCTGAAAACCATGAAAATGACTCTACTCTGCTTTCGTAAATCTAACGCCATCCTGGAAAAAGAAAGCAGGAAAGAAAACCAGGAGTCGCGAGTGTGTCTGTCTAAGATCAGTCAACTTATCTACATCACTTCATAAAGTCAGGAAAATCATAAATCTTGCATGAATTCCAGAGTGTTCTCAAGAAATGCTCCAAGATTACTATAGATAAAGGTTCGAGAATCGACTTCGCCTTGTAAAATAATATTAAAATCAATAAGCTATCAATAGCTTTATTTCAAAGTGATCAGAATTTACACTCTTAATACGGACACGGGATATCCCTCCATTTCGGAAATGAGAAACACTGGCCCAAGCTCTATCTGGCTTCAAGAGTTCTGCACACTAATGAAAATACAGCATTGATCGAGTAGCACTTACGGCTAGTATTAAAATAATGAGATGTAGCAATAATAAGATATAGCAATTGTCGACTCTTCAATCCCCATAATATAAATAAATGACATTTTATCTATGAACACTCTGTCCTTCGCAAATTGTACGAGTAGGTAAAGCACGTCATGTCTGGAAATTTCTCAATTTCTGGAGATTCTCAATCCGCATAGAATATAATATCTTAAGATTTTATGTTCACAAATAGTCGAAGCTGAAAAGACAAATAATTAAAACATTTGTAATTCATACATAGAATCATAAAGGGCGAGAGTTAGAAGCTTCTATCTTCTACTCGTGAGTAAATGCTCAATGAAGGATAGTTTCGTCAGTAACATACGAGTACTTCTATAGAGTAGGAAACATCGTAAGTCAACTTATGCAAGACCGCCATAGGAACCTGAAGATGTATGCGTATTTATCAACCCGCAACAGGTCAGAGTAGATAATATTGCCTTGTTTCTGTGGTGTAGCGTAGCGTCGTAAGCAACTCGTTCATACTCATAAAAGAATAGATACGTGTGAGAATCCTCCATACCGCATCGTTTCAGTAAGGCGGATATAGGCCAATCACCATATGATAGACCTCCTCTTTTCATCTGATGTCCATTTGTACATTAATACAACAGTAAATCATCCAAAAGTCCAATACAGTGCTGATCAGGACAAATATTAACCGCAGAACATATTCTATATCTACAGTGAGACTTATCTATTTAAAAAAAGATACAATTATACGAAACCAAATCCTCTAGGAAAATCCTCGCCCTTCGATCGAAACCAACTTTCTTCCAACTTGAGATTCTAAGGTCTGCAACTGTTTTGCAGTTGGAAAACAACCTCCATTCCTTTTCTACGCGCGATTATTGGTTTTATATCGCTTCATAAGCTAAATAACTCAATTATAGCTGTAATAACTGAAAAATTAAATTCCAAATTTTCTCCAGTGAAGTCCCTCGTGTCAGTCCCGTCCAATTCACTCTGTTCTTTTTTTTCTTTTATTTTAAATTCTCAAGTTATATGCAAGGCGTTCTGCAAAGAGTTTATATACCTAGATTGAAGATCTGTTGCTTTTTTTTAAATGTTTTTATTTACCTGATTGTTTGAATATCATTTGAATGGAAAGTTTCTTTAGATAATATTAGAAAGAATTATATCCTCATGTGAGAGACTCCTGACCTACAAGAATGCCTTCTTTCTATGCCTAATTACTCAGATGTGGAAGATCAAACCACCTGAGGTTTGTTACAGCACCCCTCAAAATTTTCGCAGATGAAAAGATGTTGGTAAACATCTAAATCGAAGTAAATTTTCCTAAAAAAATTACAATAACTTTAAATTTAATCAAGTGCGTAATTGTATTTATCAAAATTCGAGTTCCAACAATGAAATTATATGTTTCGAATGTGAATGTATCCCATCCCTACTACAATATGCGAAAATGTTTTTATACCAGTCTACAGATAATCGTCTTAAAACCTCCTACTCTCAGTTTGATTACATATCTACCATGAAGAAAAATCGCCTTCCCCACTAAATTGTTATAATCTGCAAGGAAGTTCTGGTTCGGTGACAGAAACGGAGCCCTCGTAAGGGAATTCTGTTTTGAGGTAGAACCGACCTGAATGGTCGCATGTTGAGTAGTCTCAGCGAACCAATCTTCCGTTCGGAGATTTTCCCAACATACCCCTTCCAAACTACACGAATTGTCCATGAAAAAGGAAAATAATTCCGCATGGCATCAATGTCCCGCCAAGAGTGAATGGTTAAAATTCAATTGTCTTTAAACTGGAGCATGTGCAGTGTATCAATTCAGAGGTTCCTGCCTTGTAGAGTAAAGGACCCTTATGAAATCAACTTATGTTGATGAATTGCCTGCTGGCCTACTCCTAACACCACACTCCTTCATAAAGATCTATTTGTTCAAGTGATTGCTAAAACTCGAACCCTGACAAACCGCTTCAAATCCCAGCAATGCTATTGTCGTTTAGTTACTCTTGTACTGATTTATTTTTACTATCACTCTCTTCTTTATTATTATTACATTATTATTTCACAAACGCATAATTTATGAAACAATAATATATCATCAAATTCATCAACGCTCCGTCGCCCTTCATAAAACAAAATTCTCAAAACCACCTTCCACCGTCTACACGCCAACTTCACGACGTAGCATCACCTTTTGAACTCAAAGCGAGCCAATATTTGCACATTCCCCATTACACCCTATAGCAAAATATTTAAAATACATCCACACCCTCGTAATAAACTTCTACCTCACTATCCTTACTAAAATATTTACAAGTTTGAGGTTAATTATAAACTGAACCTCGGTTAAATTTTTAATTATAATTTTAACCTGATTTTTTTTTTAAATATTCAGCATACTTTCCTACTTGCATTTATTTACCTAAGAAACTCTCACGTATTCTCATTTAATTTAACGATGTGCAAATAAATGACAAAATGTTCACTAAAGAAAATTAATTTCCAATATTTTTTTAGCTATAACAGCTTCAGCTTTTAGAATGGCTTCACCCACTAACAAAATTGAACTAGATAATAATGTGTCAATATGCCCAAGTTTCCAAGTAAGTAAAATTTACACTCTACTAGTGGAAAGGATCTCTTCCATATGGTTAGAGAAACCAATTCCTGGCGCGGCATTGCTTGGCCATCAGAGTTCTACCTACTCGAATCCCGACATATCTCCACGCGTATAATTTTTGAAATTGAATAAATATTTGAAACGTAAGTTCAGCCAATCCATCAAGCTTGTACTCTACTTCCTTCAAACCAGCAAATCATCTTTGAATTCTTTAATGAACATTTGAAATCAATTTTTCAATATAATGTTATATTGAACTTGATTTTTTTATTTTGCAAGTCTTTTTTAATAATGTGCTATTTTTATTTTCTAATAACATTCATTTTTCTTATTTTGGTGTATCTGATTTCTAAACATCTTGGAAAAGTATACGACTGAACTTTAATTTAATTTGAGATAAAGAAAACTATTTGTTGATTTACTTAGTTTAGTTTTCAGTATCATTCACTTTTAACAACAAAAATTTAAATGTATGTTTTTGCATTACATTCACTTATTTTAGCTTACACTGAAATATCTTAAACCAAGTAATCTCACAGCTATGTTTTAACCCGTTTAGTAATTAACTAATCAGTAAAAGATACGCTAACAACAAGAGTTGATTTGATTGATGATCGACAATTTAATTACCCAGCAATATATTATTATTTTAAGTGCAATAACTATTATAGTTTACCTGATTATTTAGATTTTGAATAATCGCTGAAGATTTAGCTAACACCTGTTTACAATAATTATAACTGATGTCTAAGAATAATAATAATGTTTACCTACTATCTGAAAAGATTGAGCAAATGTTCCACCCCCCCTGACTAGAATTTCCTTGCTTTAATTTATAAATCTACCTTTTATTTGCTTAACTCTTACAACCCTTTTTTTTAAATCGCGAAAAACCTGCGTTTGACCACCAACTTTCCTGCTGATAAACAAACTCGCGGACGCAAATGAAGCTTACTGAGCTAGAATATACCTATTCACACTAAATACAACTTGATTATTACGAATTTAGCATTAGAATTGTGTAACTGGGTCTTAGTTTATTTGATTGATTTAATTTACTAAACTCAGTTTTTTTTTTAAACTGACCATTTATTTGTTGATACAACCTCCGTTTAAAAGTCCTATTTTAGTCTACTTATTTAAAACATTAAATTAAACTTCCCTTCTTTACGTCATTCCAGATACTAATCTGCTAAATTATCTATTCTCCCAAATTATCTTATTGTAAGTAAAATAATTTACCATTTTGCAATAATATTTCAGCTAATCGTAACCTCAACCTATATCTGATAGATTTTCAACAAGATAACACTTTTAAACATATTTTTCACTGTTAGACTACTTCGATATAATTTTGATGTAAGCGAAATAGACGTCTAAAAATTTATGCAATCCCAATTAATACAAGTAGGTACACAATGTAGATTAACCCTATGTTTATTTTATTTAATAACATCTCTTATTTTCCTGTATTCAATTTATTTGGAATTTAATAAAACAGCCTGATTGTTAGATTTAATTATTAAATTGATCTACTTGCTAACTTCCTGTGGTAAAAGTAGTATAATACAAATGTCCAAAAAAAAAATCAAAGTCATTCCGTAACCTACTGAAACATATCTCTATCAATGAAAAATAATTCACATTTTATTACTTTAATTTACAACGTCGATAGATTGTTAAGTATACTCTACCCTCGGTTTTCTAGTCTGCAATAAAATTATATAAACGAATCAAATCCCTGACTTTTCTATTTTATAAAATTAATAATATCCTTTGCTTTGTATGTATAATCATATCTTTTATTATAAATTGAATATATTTACTATCTACAATTATTCAAGCTATACTTATACATGAAGCAATAAATTATATTATAAACACTAAACTAATATACCATATTTACTACAAATACATTACCTACATGAGTGACAAATGATCCTTGGCTAGTACCCCTTTTTTTTAAGCTGAACGAAATAATTACCCATCATACAAAATGCTTGCTATTGTTTGCAGTCTGTTTTAAAAACAAATCACCCCCCAACGTTTTATTCTGTTAATACCCTAAGATAATGATTAACCTAAAAAATGATGAGATATTCGTCACCTTGTCTAATGAACTCGCGATTGAAACTATTATGTAACCCTAGTTATCACTAACCTACAAATTTCGAATCACCATCGTCTCCATTTCACAGCAACAAATTGTGTTCAGATAGTCTGACTACTGAACACAGTCCTATAATAAACCTGAATTGACTTGCCTAAACAACGTTATACTTAAAAATCTAATATTTATGAGTTCCGACTATATTCTTTTATCTCGAAAATATTTTAAACCTATTTTTATGATAAAACGAATCGTTTCTATTGCTAATCCTGGTCACGGCACCAAATTGTAACATCCTGGTCGCGAAACCAATTGTAACAAACCTAGCCTACCCTGCCTAAGGACGTCGAAATGTAACATGCCTAGCCTATCCTGCCTAATTAACCTCATTCATAAACCTAAGAAAAGTAGAACCTATTTTAAGAAACCTGTCTAAAATAAAATGTCAGATTAAATGATTTAAGAAACTTCATTTGCTTTCACTGGTTCCTAGGTGTTTGACATACTAGCTATGCGTCTTGGTTCCACCTTTATATGATGAAATTATAAATTTAACCTCATGAAAGAAATATCCTAAGATATTTAGAAGGCATTAAATATCGATACAGATATTCAATAAGATCTCAGCTTACTATTTGTATAGATAAATAATAAGATATGAATACTATCATTTTTGAACTTCTCAAGTTCACAACGTAATAATTCTCACCTAGCGCCGTCTGCTTTATTAGTTTTCTGCTGTGAGATTCCTATCTTAATCATCTAGTTTATTTACCTATTTATACGTTAGTTTGGCCAGTGTTCGTCTAATGGTGGATCCTTCATTATAGACCGCATAAACCCTAGGTAAAGGTGATTCGAAATACATAACTACCTGATTGATTAATACATAACTACCTATTGATAATTGACCTAAGTTCAGAACAAAAACCCTATGTTTTACCTATTTTGAACTTCTAAGAACTTGAAAGTAAATTACTAATCTCAGAGTGAAATGCAGTACCTAACTAATGTCTCAAGAGCTATATAGAAATAGTGATTCTAGAGCTTCTCTGTTATATGTGGTGTTAATTTAGAATATTTGTGTATAACGTAAATAAGCTTCAATAAAGCTAGGTATAAAATATTAATTTAGTTGCTTAAGAAAATATTAGACATGAGATGAAAAGGAAATTCCATTAAACTAGTACTTGAGAACAAAGAAACTCTATTATTGAACTAATATTATTATCAAACTACGAATATAATAAAAGATTGGAATGCCAGAAAGAATAGTATTGATTTATTTCTGACAATTAATTTTAATATTCTAAATTAATCAATTTTATTTAGGTATCAGAGATTTATTTTATTTTATGTTTATCTCTGATTATTTAGTCATGGCGCTCGAGAGAGCTGAAAACCATGAAAATGACTCTACTCTGCTTTCGTAAATCTAACGCCATCCTGGAAAAAGAAAGCAGGAAAGAAAACCAGGAGTCGCGAGTGTGTCTGTCTAAGATCAGTCAACTTATCTACATCACTTCATAAAGTCAGGAAAATCATAAATCTTGCATGAATTCCAGAGTGTTCTCAAGAAATGCTCCAAGATTACTATAGATAAAGGTTCGAGAATCGACTTCGCCTTGTAAAATAATATTAAAATCAATAAGCTATCAATAGCTTTATTTCAAAGTGATCAGAATTTACACTCTTAATACGGACACGGGATATCCCTCCATTTCGGAAATGAGAAACACTGGCCCAAGCTCTATCTGGCTTCAAGAGTTCTGCACACTAATGAAAATACAGCATTGATCGAGTAGCACTTACGGCTAGTATTAAAATAATGAGATGTAGCAATAATAAGATATAGCAATTGTCGACTCTTCAATCCCCATAATATAAATAAATGACATTTTATCTATGAACACTCTGTCCTTCGCAAATTGTACGAGTAGGTAAAGCACGTCATGTCTGGAAATTTCTCAATTTCTGGAGATTCTCAATCCGCATAGAATATAATATCTTAAGATTTTATGTTCACAAATAGTCGAAGCTGAAAAGACAAATAATTAAAACATTTGTAATTCATACATAGAATCATAAAGGGCGAGAGTTAGAAGCTTCTATCTTCTACTCGTGAGTAAATGCTCAATGAAGGATAGTTTCGTCAGTAACATACGAGTACTTCTATAGAGTAGGAAACATCGTAAGTCAACTTATGCAAGACCGCCATAGGAACCTGAAGATGTATGCGTATTTATCAACCCGCAACAGGTCAGAGTAGATAATATTGCCTTGTTTCTGTGGTGTAGCGTAGCGTCGTAAGCAACTCGTTCATACTCATAAAAGAATAGATACGTGTGAGAATCCTCCATACCGCATCGTTTCAGTAAGGCGGATATAGGCCAATCACCATATGATAGACCTCCTCTTTTCATCTGATGTCCATTTGTACATTAATACAACAGTAAATCATCCAAAAGTCCAATACAGTGCTGATCAGGACAAATATTAACCGCAGAACATATTCTATATCTACAGTGAGACTTATCTATTTAAAAAAAGATACAATTATACGAAACCAAATCCTCTAGGAAAATCCTCGCCCTTCGATCGAAACCAACTTTCTTCCAACTTGAGATTCTAAGGTCTGCAACTGTTTTACAGTTGGAAAACAACCTCCATTCCTTTTCTACGCGCGATTATTGGTTTTATATCGCTTCATAAGCTAAATAACTCAATTATAGCTGTAATAACTGAAAAATTAAATTCCAAATTTTCTCCAGTGAAGTCCCTCGTGTCAGTCCCGTCCAATTCACTCTGTTCTTTTTTTTCTTTTATTTTAAATTCTCAAGTTATATGCAAGGCGTTCTGCAAAGAGTTTATATACCTAGATTGAAGATCTGTTGCTTTTTTTTAAATGTTTTTATTTACCTGATTGTTTGAATATCATTTGAATGGAAAGTTTCTTTAGATAATATTAGAAAGAATTATATCCTCATGTGAGAGACTCCTGACCTACAAGAATGCCTTCTTTCTATGCCTAATTACTCAGATGTGGAAGATCAAACCACCTGAGGTTTGTTACATTGGATGTATACTTTTTCAAACTAATAAAAGTTTTTTTTTTAAATCGATTCACTATTGGCGAAAAATCGATGAACATACGCAACAAAATACATACAGACGAACATAGTACATGGTCGTGCCACAAAAGATGAGACTTGAGAAACCACGTGGTTAGTAAATAAATATACAAATTCTGGATAATAGATACATAATACAAACGTTTATAAAACGTTTAATAGATATTCGTTAAAAACGTTTATAAACGTTTTTTAAACGTTTGTACATCTATTATCTAGAATTTGTATATTTATTTACAAACCACGTGGTTTCTTAAGTCTCATCTTTGGTGGCACGACCTATACCTCCTCCTTTTTGAAGTCGGTAAATGAAGTTAAAAGTTAGGAGTGTGTGACACACTCTGATATTCAAACTACATTTTACCTATCCGCTGTAGGATGTCTACTGCCAGAAATAGGTATTTCCTATAGATTTTCAATAACACTTTGAATGGCGTGCATCCAGAGCGCTCATGCGGCGTTAAAAGATATCGTCAGGACGTCGGGGCGTCCTGACGATATCTTTAAGTAATCTAAGTCTCTCTTTAAGTAATAATTAAGTAAGAAATCTTTAAGTAATTAAAGATTTAGTAGATATAGTAATTATAGCCTGTGTATAAACATTATTATAATTATAACGATTTGACGGTCTAATGACATCGTAACTTCATATATCTCTCGTATAAATGAGTTCTATTGAATTTATGTACAATTTTTCACAACATCCGTTTCAAGGTGATAAGCAACTACATAAACTGCACACATTCTTTTGAAAAACATGGATTTGACTTAATTGCCTATCAATGGTAGCCATAATTATGTGTTAAAGGTGACAAAAATCAGAAAAAATGGTAGGTACAAAAAAACGTCCGCTAAACTCAGAACTTTTTCTTTTGTAAGTAGGTTACTAGTTTATACATATATTCTATATATATAAATATACTAGCTTAAAACCCACGGCTTTGCCCGCGTTGTTTTAGTTCTCACTTACTTACTTAGAGCCGGCGGTTTGGCACTTGTTGTCTTAGCACTTGTTTCAAGATCCAAGATACTTTATTTGTTAGAAACATGGTAGTGTAAACAACATATAAAGTCGCATACAGATTTTCGGAGAGTAAAAAGTGCATGCTCTTGCCTATTGTGGCAAACGAATATAAAAAGCAAAAACACGCTAAAATATTATAAGCAGGGGTGAGGCACGGCGGTGGTTATATTTAATCCGTTGCGTAGTTTTAAAGATTTAAGCATACAGACAAACAAACAAACAAACAAACGAAAATAGCGACTTTATTTTATACTATGTAAGGATAAGGATAAGGACTAATCCTTGTAAATGCCTACTCCCATATCTATCTTACATATATTTAATGAATAACATGAGTAGTTGGTAAAGCTTTAAATAGTTTTCTAGAAACTCATTAAAACCAAACCATGTTTACATCAGCACATTTTAAAATACTGTTATTTTATACCGTGAAAGAATATTTTTCGGTGTACTCACACATGATCCTTGTCGTTTCACACTCGCAAACCTTTATTCAATTTTTTTAATAATTTCGTAGATAAAATTTTTCGTCATGATCTTTTTTTTTTCTTATAAGTTTTCGTTCGACTACACACTGGATGTAACACGTTTACCTAGAAGAAACCTATTTACTCGGGATTTGAAGACACCTACATTGTACTTTAGCGAGAAGACGGACTCAGTAAAAGCTTTCCATATTTTGGCAGTTCGTATAAGGAATGTGGACTCGAAACGCTTGGTTTTAACGCGCGGGATGTCCACCATAAAAGGGTGGCGCTTTGGTCGCGTCTGTCTAGCCGTACGATAGAAGAAAGGGGCAGGTGGGACCAGATTGTGCAACTCCTAGGTGCACTCACCGAAGTGTATCCGATAGAAGGGTGATAGACATGCCACGCTACGTCGATGCTCGAGACTTTGCAGCTTCGAATTAGTCAAGGTTTCGTTACCTATCATCCTCTTCAGTCTTTGGTCTAGTGGTATTAACACCCGCTTTACAATCGTCAGGTCCTAGGTTTCAAATTTTGGTCCCGGAACAGTGAGCTCTTTGAAACTTATGTACGGGATTTCACGCTACTGGCTTTTCAGTGAAGGAAAACATTTTGAAGTTACATAAGAGTAAGTACGCTCGTAGAAAAAAAATAGCCTATGTAAACTCACCAACCCACACTGAGCTAGCGTGTTGAATATAGCCCAATCACCCTTTCTGGGTGCGCCTGCGTTCAGTAGTGGACTATTAAAAATATCGGTACAGGTTTTGATTAAGTGATCAGAAATTTTGTTTCGATTATTGTGACTGAAGGAACCCATATTTTTCCCAGAGAAAAAAAAGACAATCTCACCAAAACCGTTCAGCCGGCTGAAAGTGATCGAGGTAGTTGTAGGACATTCAGACGTCGTCTGACCCAAGATAGATAAAATAGTAGCACACAAGTATATTTTATTTTATTTGATAAATACATAGTGTATCTCTAGACGACAGGCATGTTCTAGTATACCATACTCATTATTTGACTAACTTTTACAATGAGACCAACCCCGGAATTGCGAAAATATAATCAGCTAATACACAAAAAGTTCATCGACCCGCGACAAAATGTATAAATTGCTAATTTTCGGTATTGCCCATGGTATGATTCCATGGTAAAGTACCTATATTGACCCCAAGTTTAAGTTCTACTCGTATTGGCTCACAAAATAAACTAATTACGTTACGACGTAATGGAGCACTGAAGAATGTTTTGAAGAACCTTTATTCCAAATTTTAAATTTATAACTTTAGCGGTTTGGGCGGCAGCCTAAACTGATTAATTTTGGCTATCCCTAAGGAAACCTGTAGATTTTCCGGGATAATAATAGTTCCTGTTTTGAAACGTGTTGTGTGCTTCCTCGATACCAGATTTCATGTATAACCGTTCAGCATGTTGGATGTAATTGATGCTATTTTCACCAACTTTAGCACCCAATTTGACCCCTTAGATAAGGAAAATTCGAAAAAACAGGAACAAACGTAACTTTTATTTTATTTGAAAAGCATGTATACAGAGTGTAAAGTCAATCGGTACAGGGAATAAAAAGTTACATTCAAACGAAAAGGGCCCGTTATACCCCGTTAGAAGTCGATTTTACAAAATTTTCGTACTTAGTGCTCCATTACGTTGTTCAATGTACATATGTTCCAAATCTTAACGTTATATCTTTAACGGTTTGGGCTGTAGGCTGTCTGTCAGTCAGTCACTCAGGGAAGCCTTTTATATAATAGATATAACGAATCGATTAGGCTGGTCAATCCCGCCAACTCCTGGATTGAAAATATCGGCCGAGGTTACATTCCCTAGTTGAGGCAATTGGAGCGAAATGTCGTAGTTTCGTTTTTAATTTTGTCGACTGCCACAAATACGTGCCACGTGCGAAAACAACGCGGCAATGCAAGAAAATTGCGGCCGGCGTCGGAGTAAAGTAAAGTAAATTTTATTGCTTTAAACTGTGTCGGTACAAATATGTTACAAGTAGGTAAGTGGTTTCAACCGTTTGCCCTAGCGGACATGCAATATGCAATATGGTAGCCATTCTAAGACTTGGACTAGAGACGTAATAGATGGGTACGATAAGCATTACTTACATTTAATGATAATAATAATTAACTATTTACATCAAATTGTTGTTAGTAAAATTCGTTTCTGTAGATGTATGTATGCTTGAGATCAACCATTTGTAAATTATACAATTTATAACAATAACCCATCTAATATAAACTTTATCTTATGTTTAAAATATGTTAATTCAAAAACCTGAGATCATCCATGAATAAATAAAAAATATTATGGCACAAAGTTATTTTTTTAAACACAAGTATGGGCCCGATCCGTGTGTACATGTATGCGTAAAATTCGTTCATATCATAAAATTATTTTTCAATTAGCCATTTCTTCAGAGAATTTTTAAATTCATTTATTTATAATGAATTTATTTCATGAGGTATGCATACATTTCATTTATATATTGTCAAATTCAGACGCTACACTTAAAATTCAGAAATATTAATCAACGCATAATTTATACTTCTATGAACTTATTCCCTAACGCTCTTTTGGTTGTATCCCTTGCAGTTCCTGCAACGGTTGTTAAACACGGCTATAAAGAGCTTGTAACAGTCAAAGCGGGATCTAAAGTTTCGATAAAATGCGATGTTACTGGAGTTCCTCCTCCACGCGTGACTTGGCTAAGAGACAAGAATAAAGAAATCACAAAAAGTTCCAAGTTTCATATATCCGACGACCACACTTTAAGGTATGCTTGTGCCGTATACATTTAGGCACAATACTTAAAATACAAAAACATTTTGTTGACACGGCAACAAGGAACGAAATTCACAATATCTGACGACTACACTACAAGGTATGCTTATTTATAAGTAAGAAATTTTAAAGGAGAAGAATCTGGGCAATCGAAATCCTTTAGATTTGTGCAGTTTTTTTGAACATGAATCCATTAGGTACTTTTTTAAATTTTTACGAATACCCAAGTTGATGTAGAACTATTTTTAATTAAAATGATCGTAAGTACGATGGGTACGTTATTTTTTTAATCTATATTTATTAGGAACTTCGGTAGCGATGCAACTATGGCGTCAGTTTCATTGTTACATTCTCTAAAGTTCACTATACCTACTTCTTAAGTAAGTATATCCCATATTACTGTACATTACTTAAATATCTGTATTTACAGTTTTGTTGCTGAGTTGTTGGACGCTGGAAACTACTTTTGTTTCGTCAAAAACGAGCTTGCAGCAGATATCAAACTAGTTGAACTTTAACTCTCTCTAAAAGTCATTATACCTACTTCTTAAATATATCTCATTGTACTGTACGTTAATTAAATATCTTTATTTACAGTTTTGTTGCTCAGTTGTCGGACGCTGGAGACTACGTATGTACTGCCAGAAACAAGCTTGGAACAGACATGAAATCAGTTGAAGTTTTTGTAACAGGTGAGGTATTATCACTATTTGTAAAGCTTTTATAAACAATGTAAGTTTAATTGTAAATAATAAATCAAGTCTTTTAATTCGATGCATTATATTGCTCCAATACACAAGTCTATAATTTTAAAAAGCTATTTAGTTTTCCATTTAATGTAGATACAAAAGAAAGATTAGTAGTTACGTTAATTGTGGTTTTAATTCAACAACTGTACCTGCTTGACGCTGAGATGTAATGTACTCTCATCAAAGTCAATGTTATTTTTAGGTTTAGTATATTTTTTAATAAGTACTTGATCATGAGTTTTAATCTTCTAAAATAATATACCTTCTTTAAATATTGTCAAATTCAGACGCTACACTGATAATTCAGAAATATTAATCAACGCATAATGTATACTTTTATGAACTTAGTACCTAACGCTCTTTTGGTTGTATCCCTTGCAGTTCCTGCAACGGTAGTTAAACACGGCCATAAAGAGCTTGTAACAGTCAAAGCGGGATCTAAAGCTTCGATAAAATGCGATGTTACTGGAGTTCCTCCTCCTCGCGTGATTTGGCTAAGAGACAAGAATAAAGAAATCACAAAAAGTTCCAAGTTTCATATATCCGACGACCACACTTTAAGGTATGCTTGTGACGTATACATGTAGGCACAATACTTAAAATACAAAAACATTTTGTTGACACGGCAACAAGGAACGAAATTCACAATATCTGACGACTACACTACAAGGTATGCTTATTTATAAGTGAGGAATTTTAAAGGAGAAGAATCTGGGCAATCGAAATCCTTTAGATTTGTGCAGTTTTTTTGAACATGAATCCATTAGGTACTTTTTTAAATTTTTACGAACACCCAAGTTGATGTAGAACTATTTTTAATTAAAATGATCGTAAATACGATGGGTACGTTATTTTTTTAATCTATATTTATTAGGAACTTCGGTAGCGATGCAACTATGGCGTCAGTTTCATTGTTACATTCTCTAAAGTTCATTATACCTACTTCTTAAGTAAGTATATCCCATATATACTGTACATTAATTAAATATCTGTATTTACAGTTTTGTTGCTGAGTTGTTGGACGCTGGATACTACTTTTGTTATGTCTATAACGAGCTTGCATCAGATATTAAACTAGTAGAACTTTATGTAACAGGTGAGGTAACATCACTATAGGTAAAACTGAAGCATTTATAAACAAAATAAGTTTAATTGTAAGTAATAATCAAATCTTTTGATTATTTTTAATTATATTTTTAAGAAGCTATTTAGTTTTCTATTTAACTTAGATACATACAAAAGAGAGATTGTAATCGAGATTGTAGCCGTGGACCCGCCGCCCGCACCTGCCTCAGTCCCTTTTGTCTTCCCGGCGCCCCTGTACCGCGCAGGCGATGACTAGGTTAAGCGGTAGGATTATAGTAGTTATGTTAATTCTACTTATATTCCAATAACTGTACCTTCTTGACGCTGAGATGTAATTGTACTCTCATAAAAGTCAATGTTAAATTTTTAGGTTTATAGTTATTTTTACTTATTCTTCAAAAATAATATACTTTTCATCCCCCCATCTCGGAAAGAGTATTTTTGCTGTTCGAAATCCGAGTGCAAAAGTTTTTATTGTTTATAGTGTTTTTATCCGCTAGAAGCTAAAGTGAAATTGATGGTGCCGAATTTATAATACAACTTTTTTAATTTATTATTTATTTATTTGTTTATAGGCGAGCAGTATAAACTGATGTGTCTGTATCAAGCAGAGTCGAACAAAATTAGTATTTATTTATATATATATATATATATATAATAGTATGTAATCATATAAGTAAGTTTATTTTTGTATTATGTAATTCATGTATGTTTATGTGTCTAGGTAGGCATTTGTACTTATTTCAATAAATAATATTTATTTATTGGTTTGTTTGTTATAAGTGTTCATTGTTTATTTTTAAATTCTCTTTGTTAAGGTCGCTGTTTTGTTAATTTGCTATTTCCTTTCCGTTCTTGGTTGCCTGGAAGAAATCGCTTGAAGCGATAAGGCCGCCATTGAGTATAACTTTGTAATGTTTTTATTTTTCGTATGTTTTTTGTATTGTAATTGTGGTTTAACTAATAAAAAATTATCTATCTATCTATTTATGTGTCAAGGATTTTTTTCCTTCTGTATCCAAAGATTCAGTCTATTCTTAAATGTGTTTATAGTCCTTGCTGAGATTGCATCCTCAGGCAACCTGTTCCAGTTGTAAACCACTTTGTTGCAGAGGATGTCATTGTGGTGTGCAGTGTTGGTCTGTCGTGGTGTAGATAGGCTGTAAGAGGAGTTTATGGCGTCTGCTATCGCGCATATTTTCCTTCAAGGTGTGTACACCTTGAAGGAAAATATGCGTGTATGTCGTGATTACCGGAAGATTATAAAAGCCATTGAGAATTTTGAAGGTCTCGATCAGGTTTCGTCGTATCATGAATCAAATCGTGAGACGAAGAGCTTTTAACGTATCTTCATAGGTTTTGCGGCGCAGAGCATACGGCATCTTGGTGGCTTTTATTTGTGCACTTTTAAGCAAATCAATATCTTTCTTAAAATAAGGACTCCTATATTCTAACACAGGCCTTTATTTAGGTTTTGTATATCTTAGTAAAAACATCGATTGTTACTGTCTGAAAGGACTTGCGTATCAATACATAGTATAAAATAAAGTCGCTATTTTGTCTGTTTGTTTGTCTGTATGCTTAAGTCTTTAAAACTACGCAACGGATTTTGATGCGGTTTTTTTTTAATGGATAGAGTGATTCAAGAGGAAGGTTTATATGTATAATACACCTGTGCGAAGCCGGGGCGGGTCGCTAGTGACATATAAATGACTATCATAGATATAATATGCTCTTCCCATTTCAAATCTGCACTCATGAAGACTCCTAAATCTCTCTGTTGGTCTACAAGTGCTAAAGCAACTCCACCAAATGTGTATGTCTCGTTGGAGTTGGTTCTACCGAGATGTAACATATTACATTTGGTTGTGTTCAACTTTACCAGTCCCTGGTCCCAGTCCTGAATACGGACCAGATATTCCTGAAGTTCTCCAGAGTTTATCAACGCATTAGCAAAATAACTTCCCATCGTCTGCAAAAAGGCATTGACTGACATTCTATGAGCTCTATCAGATCAGTTATAAAGATTCCATACAGCTGAGTAGCGGTCACAGAACCCTGAGGGACACCGCTGGAAACCATATTTCGTTGAGATAGTGAGCTTCCCCCATGAACCTGAAATGTTTTACTAGTTAAGAAGCTCCGGTACCACTCCAGTAGTTTACCACGCACACCATGATGATCAAACTTAAACAACAGGCGCTGGTGAGGTGCTTTGTCAAATGCTCGTGCAAAATCGAGTACTATATCAATAGGTTTTTTTTTATCAACTTGTATACTCCAGGCATGAACACATTTCAATAAGTTAGTGACAGTTGACCTCTTTTCAATAAAACCATGTTGCTTTGTGCGATCTCACACAATTTCTGTTTAATAATGTGCTACTTTCCTACATAATCCTTTCCATAATCTTCACCACATCGCTTGTAAGGCTAATTGGGGAGATTTTTGATTTAGTTTTCTCATTTTTATTAAAAAATGGAGTCACTACATAAATTATTGCATGCTTCTAGTCCTGAGGCAGGTAACCATAGCTTCAAAGGAAGTGTTCATTAATTCTGCTAAGACTGGAGCAACACAATTCTTAAGTATGCAGACTGGAAGTTGATCTGGCCCTAGAGATGACTCCCTTACATCACTTTCGGTGAAAGAAATGTCACACAAACTTTCTTCAACAAGTTGAGTTGCAATAGTCATACTGTTTTAATTGGGTGCTGGTTTTACTGAATATACTTTTTTGAACTCATCTGCAAAAACATCAGCAATATCACTTGGTTTAGTTGCAAGATCTTCATTGTGATTTCTAATTGCTGGTGGAATACTAACAGTAGAGCGAGTTTAGTACAGCGTCACAGGTATGAAAAAAAAAGCCTTATCACCATAGTCAAGGATTCTGGCCTCATAAGCACGCCTCTGCTTCCTAGACTAGGCAAAATTGTTACAGTCGTCTTCATCCTTAGACGTGCCGTACCTGACCTATTATTTTTTTTCCCGAAATTAACTCAAGGTCAAAGTCAGAATATTTATTTTGTAGAGACATGGGTAACATGTAAGTGTTAAATTAGATACATTATTATGTGCACCATGCTCTAGCATCAGGGCATGCAAAATTATAATTCTTAATTTTATAGGTATGAATACTGATAACTCATCATGAATGACTCATCATTCAATGAATGAACACTATCATCAATCCATTGTTATATTTTTATTGATTTAGATCTTATTTGCCGTAAAGGCGCATGGTTGTTTGTAGTGACATTGATAACATTCAAGATACCATCCCATAGTTGTTCAGGATCATCAGTTTCGTTTACCGCTTGCAAGTTCCTATACAAATCGGAATGGTAACTATCATAATTCATGCCCTTGGGTGATGTCCTTTCTTTTTGACTTGCTTAGACACTGGATAGTTAATTCTAAGACACTATGGTCACTTTTTCCTATGGGTAGTTCATGGATAACCATTACGAATAGATCCAATAGAGAAGGTGCGAACGTGTAGGTGTATCCACAAACTGATGCAAATTGCTGTTTAGATACATATTTATAAACAAATTTTCTGATTCGGCATGCATCTTTGCTGCTGATCAGCCTAATTTGGCCTGTGCGCAGTGCGTTGATACCTGAGTCAGTCACTTTTGCCTTTTATATTAATAGATTACGTTTAGCTATGATCGGTACACCATCCAAGTGGTCCCTGACGTAAATTGCTACTCCTCCAGTCCTAATTTTTCTACCGATTTAATTCTTTTTGTGGCTTTGGTCCAATCTAAATAACGAACAGCCAGAAATGTTGTATGTGCTGTTAAGGTCACTACTGTTCAGCCAAGTTTCCGTGATTACTAATACTGAAAGATTCTGAGCATTGACATATTTTAGGAAAAGGTTGAATTTAGAACGAATAGAGAAACGAATTGTGTACATGAAAGTAAGGACGATATAAGGGTCTTGGCGATTGTCTAGTTTTTAGCGTTCCGTAGCCAAAGGGTAAAAACGGAACCCGAAAACGGAACTAATACTAAGACTCCGCTGTCCGTCTGTTCGTCTATCTGTCTGTCACCAGGCTGTATCTCATAAACAGTTATAGCTAGAAAGCTAAAATTTTCATAGATGATATATTTCTGTTGCCGCTATAACAACAAATACTAAAAACAGAATAATGTTATTTAAGAGGGGCTCCCATACAACAAACCTGATTTTCTAAACGTTTTTCGCTCGATATTAATAATGGTAACAGGTAGATGCTTGAAATATTCACAGAATATTTAGTTGTATATACAATTAAATAATAAATAATTAAATTAAAAAAAAATTAAGGGGGGCTCCCATACAGTACAGAAACCTTCCTGCGCGAGTCCTACTCGTACTTGGCTGATTATTTGGTTCAATCTTAGGAATTCCTTTTATATACCTTATGGTGAGACCAGTTTCGCCCGTATCGATTAAATTTTTAAGAGTATGACGTAATTTATTAAGTTTTTCTCCTTGTTTGGGTGTTTTATCGTCATAAATTCTTACCTTCTTGTTGGCATCACTCTTGTTTTTGAGAACCTGTACAGCATCCATACCAGTCTTGAACACAATTTTTAGTGGCCTTTGCTTGCCAGGTTCTCGGCGACCAAGACGCTGCACCAACGTAACTTTAGAAGAATAGTCCTGCCCACTGTTGATGTCCTTATTCACCACCTTCTCATCATAGATCTTTCTGTCCGAGCCACAGTCATAACCACTTTCTTTGATGCCCACCAGGATTACATTATTAGCTCTGCGCTCGCGCTCCAGAAGTCGTCCCGACCCATATTACTAGTCCGATACAAGGGCCAAGTCCAAATCCTTGTTTTGAATAAATATTTAGTGTATTTCCGCTCTGCCGTAGGCATATAAGTTAAGGAATGGTACCACATACCAACAATTCAACAAACCAAATTAAATCACATACAAAATGAGTGAAAATAAATAAATAACTCATTTTTGTACACACAAAATAAAAAGAACAATATTACAACAGTGAAATTACTTAAGCTAGTGCAACACTTGGCGGCCTAATCGTTGAAAGCGATCTCTTCCAGGCAACCCAGATTAATTAATCATCTAACTGTATCATGGTTTGGCTATGGTTCGCTTAAGGTTATGTTAGTTTAGGAAGGGGAGGGGGGGATGTTAGGTTAGGTTAGGCTTAGGTATGTTTAAAAATGTTATGAACCTAAAATAAAATTAGAATAAATACGTTAAAAATAATCAAAAAATAATTAAACCTGTGAGAGAAATAGTGCTTAGTGATCTTTTTAAAAAGATTGGAAACCTGAAAATAATATTTCATTAATCTGTTAAAAAATACATATATAATAAATTTAAAACAAATTATAAAATAGTCAACAAATAGCACCTTTATTCTTACTGCACTCTATTCGATACGTGTTTCGCCTCTAAACGAGGCATCTTCAGAACGTGGTTGACCCTTCGAGCTCACTCGCAAGAATGACGGCTCGCTTTTTTTTTTTACTTATAGACCGGACATGGGCGAGCGCGGAAGGCGGCTGAGCCCTAAGATTTGGTTATAGGGTGACAAGGGCACCTGAGAAGGTACGGACCTCGGCTTGGGCCGTCACCCGGCGGGGGAGATCAGACTTGCCCGCGCACCCCAGAAGGGGTGTGCCCTGTGGCCCTAATGGGTTGAGCTGGTTGACTATTTGGAGAGAATCTAACCGATCTTCTGACAGATCCGGAGGACGGCTCGCCGCGCCGGGGCGCTCCTTATATACTGCTCACTCGTGGTGAAGCACCGAAGTAAAGGAGATGTGATGGTAGTTTGATCGTTCAGCAACTCGTTGTCTCTCTTATGATGTTTCATTATTTCTAAATGCTCCAAAACAATTGAGCGAAATTTTTTTTCACACACCTACATTTAAAATTTTAAAAGTGTTGCTGATCTCTAAAGTTTGGCCAGTTTCTTTAAAATCTTTCGCAAAATTCGTATACCCTCGATATTTGTCTCATGTTGTGATTCGTTTGAACTGCCACATGTAAAATATTTTTCCGTAGTATATTTGCATTTTTTTCTGACGTAGTCCCCAAATATTTCAAACAACCCACATTTTTTTCCTAACCTAGCTATAGCCGAACCATGATACAGTTATAAATTGTTTTCAGATGCACTACATTTTTTAGATATAATTTATAATTGGCCAGGCGTTTGGTAGAGGTAACACGTGACTAGAGTGCTGGCATCTATTTCGCCCAAAAGCTGAGTATTGCTATTCAGCGAGGCAATTTAACGCTGCCAGCATTCTGGCCACGTTACCCTCTGCCGAAGGGCTTTTAGACTAGGTTTTATTTTATTTTGTTTTTTTTTAGTATAAATTTTTAACTAGTAGAGCAACTGCGGCCGCTGCACGTATTGTCGGCAGTTGCAATTAACAGCTTGGTTTCAAACAACACCTTTAGTTACTAGTAACTTGGTATAAAAGTGCGAATAATTTTCAGTACCAGCAGCCATAGTGAACAAGTATGAAGAAAAACGTATCATCGTGGTGGAGGGCGACTGGGCTTTACTCATCGATTGTAACACAACTGGTTACCCCAAACCTATTGTAACTTGGACGAAAGACGACAAAAAACTTGCTGCAGGTAGGTATTACATTTTATATAAGCACTTATACTATTTTACCTGCGGCTTCCCCCGTGTAATATTTAAACTTTTGTGACTAACCCATGAGGCGAGTAAACTTATATTTTTCCGGAATAAAAAGTAGCCTATGTCAGTTTCCGACATTTGAATTATACTCTTGCTAATCGATTGCTCTTTTGCTTAATGAAAGAGTAACAAATCAACAAACACAATTTCGGAATTATAATATTTGTAAGAAAAGGACAAGGTTAAGAAATTTTGCAAAAATGTATGGAACTTACGCCATGACTTTGTACTACAACTAAATATTAGCTACTAGCTTTTGCCCGTGGCTTCGCCAGCATTTAATTTCGATTTTTATGCAGCCCCACAGGAACCTTTTATTTTTCCGGGATAAAATAATAACCTATATGTCATTTTCTGTCTTTCAAACTAAGTCCATGTAAAAAATCAAGTCACCCTGTTGCTCCGTTGCTGCGTGAAAGAGAAACAAACCAATAAACAACAAACATACGTTTGAATTTATAATATTAGTAAAGATAAAAATATTTGTTTTGTAACATGATTTCCTTATTATTTTCCTCAATAATGGCCTACAGCTTAGATAAGTAATTATTTTTGTTTTGATAAATTATCTTTCAATAATTCGAAATGTTTACAATTTCTGTCCCATATCTGAACAATAATATTATTTTATTATTAATATATTAACAATAATCTCAGCTAACACTATAAACATAATTATATACTAAAATATTTGATGCTAATGATCACTTACTTACTTCCCCGTAGTAAGAGACTAATCAAATGGTCCCCCGCGCGTTTAGCCCTGGCCGAAAGTTACCAGGACACCAACGGAGTTGCCGCGCTGTATAGCCGGCGAAATTCGAAGGACCAAAAACCAACTGGACCGAGGGTCATGCTCTCTCTCCCTCAACCGGCGTCCCAAATTAATAACGAATTTTGTGGCATCGTAACTCCACGTTCTCGCTGTCTCGACGGCAAACGGAACGAAATCATACGCTTATTTCGTTTAGCTACTGCCTCCGTTCCCGCACGTGCGGTAGCGGGGAGGTGGCATGATCCCACGCGAGACGGCGCCCTCTCTGCCAAGGAACCAACGTAAGGCCGCCGGTCACTTACCATCCGAACGTGACAGTTCTGGGGGCTCCTACACTCGGAATCTCAGCTGCCGCAAGAGCAAGCTTAAAAATGTCATAAATAGCGTGATGGCGAGGTCTGCATTCAGTACACTGGGTGCAACTCAGGCCATGACGTCCATCTGCTTTAAATCGCGCCCCGCATGTACAATTTTGGAGCTTCAAAACTGAACATCCGAGCCGAAGAGCCACAGTCACCCTTAGACGACTCATTATCAAGAAACGTGCCCATACTTTGAGATGGCAGAGCATGGAGCGAGGCCCTAGACTCCGGTATTGAAGCGGTCTGTAATCTATTTAGCTCTACTCCAGTGCTTTGGTCCCGTAATTTTGTATGAACTTTTTGCATACAGCCCAGCTTCTCTGTCGTGCCAATTTTTCTGGTACATCCGCTTCCGGACACAAGCTTGAACATATCCCTTCTGGGAGCTTCCACGTTGGGGCCGTCCGTATAACGTACGTTAACTCCGGCACGGCGAAGCAATTCCTCAGAATTGCTAAGGACACATGAACTGCAAGATGCTTGAAATGGACTTCAAGCGATGTTAAAGCTTGAATTTTATCCTGGGTGCAGTCCCCCAATCTTTCGTAAAAAATGAGAGCTCCCAACAGACTAAAGAACCTCCGGCCATAATTCTACGCCAGGGTATGAGGGTCAAATCTATCACTCGACTTTACAGCAGCTGGGTTGCATAAAATAAACTTACAATTGGTGGTGTTGAATTCTAAGCCCATTCATTATTTCTTCAGAGCCTGAACCAGAGCCATCACGTCTCTTTGGTCCGTCCTATGGTTCCATCAACAAGATACCATATATTCAGAGAACCTCCAGAGACGTAATAGCCTTATGAATGGGTACACTGAAAATGAAAGGGCCCAAATGGTCTCCTTGTTGTATCCAACTCTGCGATTTGATGCATTTTCCTTTAAAAGCTAGGTTACTAGGCTTCGCGTAACATTGAAGTACTAATGGGAAAATAGCTAGATTCAACACCTTGACCTCTAATAGGATAGTGTCTCTCTCGACGCTGTTAACCGCGTTACGGAAACGGATGTCAAGCGTAATTTATTTAGATAGAACAGTTAATATTATGACATTGAAAAATACGGAAGCTATATAAATGAAAATCAATTTAGAAAATATTTTTTACGCAGTAAAAACCAATATTTTGTAGCTTATTTAAATTTGATTGCCATATGTTTTGTTTGTTTTGAAGCGTGGAACAAAGTCTGGGTCTGTATTGAAATATCTAATTTTATAATAGGACTGAAACCGTTAAAAAACCCTTTTTTTTTAAATAATCGCTCCTTACAACATACATCAATTTTAATTTTCTTTTCAGGATCAACTTATTTTGTAAAAAATGGAACGTTAATAATTGTAAAGATACCAGAAAATGCTGGTGGAAATTACACATGTAAAGCGGTAAATCCTACTGCTACAGACTCCATTACATATGAAGTAGTAGTCGAAAGTAAGTACATAATTAGTTAATTCATATTAAGGATGTCCAAGATAAACACACATTTTAATATTATTTCCTTTTTACAAACATTAGAACTGTTGGGAGTAACTCGATTCCTGACTGGCTAGGCCTGTTTTTGGTAACCCGATTAAAATTTACCTAACTTCCCAACATGTGTGTGTCTTATCTATAGTTTTTTCTCCAAAGGTAACAATGTAATAAAAAAGTGTTGAACACGATAATAACATTTTAATTAAGTAAAACACAGGTGTTACTCACGTTTGATTTTTAGTAGGACACTACTATAGTTTCGATCGCATTTAGCGATCTTTCTCAAGGTCGGAGTACTAGCTCGCGGGCTCGTCTCGTATAGCACTTGAGAAAGATCGCCAAATGCGATCGAAACTATAGTAGTATCCTACTAAAAATTAAACGTGAGTAACACCTGTGTTTTACTTAATTAAAATGTACGAAAACCACGTTAGTTTCCATAACGATAATAACATCACTGTTAGAATATTGTAGTATTTTAAGAATACTTAAATCTGTACTCAAAAAATGAAATAAAGAAAAATTGTTGTATTTTTATAGAGTCACCACCAAGAGGTCCGCCAGTCATCCCCCCCACTTACATAGAAAGAGGCCAGTCTGCAGAAATCAGTTGTCCATTATCTCATAAAAATACTGACTTGCTGCGGTGGTATAAGGTAAACTATAATCATTGAAATCGGCATCCAAATCGGCTAATAACTAGCACTATGACAAATTCCCCTCATTACTTTTGCAGAGAAATATCGTCTCAATCAAAAATCGCTGACAATCAAAAACGTGTAAAAATTTGTAAAACTATGCCAAGTTTTGACCAAGCTAACCAACTTTAAGGCAGATAAAAGAAATTACAATTAACAGCTGTACCTATGTAACAAATTTCATCACTATCACTACACAATATGTTGCAAAGCGAATGTACTATAATGTTTCTGTGTGTCTGTCGTTTCGTCTGTGTATCCGCTTATATCTTCCAAAGCACTCATCAGATTCGAATGGGATTTTCACTATCTTTTAGAGTATTTCAATGAAAAGGTTTGCAGCTTTAACAATTGTACCTGACCGAAGCCGAGACGGGCAGCTTGTTAGGTATAATCGTTTGTGCTATTAATGGGATCTAAATTTTGTACAAACATATTATAAAAATATATAATTATTGTCAAAAAATCTTAGGTGAGGCTATCTCAATAAATACAGATCACTGCAGTGTAAGTATTGTAAACTTGTAACTTCTGCCCAGCGGATTGGCATTTTGAAATAGTAATGGGCAGGGCTGATGATCGATGGGGTCGAAAAGTTCTCGAGTGGAGACCACATAGCGGCTTACGTAGCATAGGTGGACGGATGACTTCAATAAGATTGCAGGATCACCGGATAAGATGACCGGTCTTATTGGGATTTTATTCCTATATGAGGAGAGGTTTATCCAGGCGGAAGTCCAAATCAGCCATAGCTGATGGATCGAAAAAGTTTCTAGGGAGAGCAAGCTCCACCCAGCTTTCAAGTTACGCTCATGTCTATGAGTGATACATAAATATTTTTCAGGACCAAGTTTTGATACAGACCGGCGAGCTATCCATAACCAATTCATTACTGAAATATTCAGGCGAATACACGTGTAGAGTTAGCACAAATAACAAGTCACATTCAAAAACCATCGAAATTGTTGTGGGACACGCTCCGATATTCAGACTACATGACTATGAAAAAAATATAGCTATGAGAGATAACAAAGTACCGAACCTTAATTGTGAAGCAGATGCTACACCAGAAGGCGATGTAAGTAATTTCTTCATTTTCTATTTATCGTAACCACTGGTAACACCACTGTAGTAGCTAGCTAGCGTAGTTTGTATAAGTGTTTGTCAGAAATCATCAAAGTAAAGCAATGTTCCACAGGGTCAGTCTTTGGATGGGAGCCTGGGGGTGGCATTTTCCAACTAAGCGCTAACGTGGCTACACGCAAAACAAAATGCGAACGAATTAAGCATGAACGTCAAAGTGCAACCTAACATTGTTAAATGTTAAGCACCGGGACGGCAATTCGAGTTTCAGTTATGCAGGCTCAAATCCTGCGGTCACGTCAATTTTTTAGGGTACCTCAAAAGGAAAAAAACGGATCCTTATAAGATCACTTTGTTGTCCGTCTGTCCGTCTGCCCGTCTGTCTGTCCGTGTGTCTAATATCTTCTATGTGTAAAAATCAAACTTCTCAGTAATCGTAGAAAAAAGTTTTATGTAGAAAAAACGGCATATTTCGACACTCACCAAGGAGTTACAACAGCTTACAACCTACAGGATACTTTCCGTTGACCGAGAACTACGAAATTCGGTAACAGCATCATGTTACAGTACACTTTATATAGGAAATCAAAAAACTGTACCTACATTTTTTTTAAATCACAAAAACCTGGGTCTAAATTTAAAAAAATATGGGTCCAAATTTCAATGTGAGTAAATCATATGTGGGGTATCATATGAAAGAGCTTCATTTTCATACTTTATTTATTTATGCAAGATATATGTGCAAATACAATACAATTAGTACTTAGCGTATTAAGACTAATAATACTTATTGCTAAATGTTGTACATATTCACCCTGTTTAATAGGGCGTAGCATAACTACGGGTATTAACAGAATGAATGCCAGACAGTGTATTAAATTTAACAATAAAAAATATAATACACATTAATACACGCTAAAACAGGTGTTTAATTATTTTTATCTACACTAATGTTGTAACATTCTACTTATGTTTCCAATACTTGACTTATAATGACTACTGTTATAGCGCAGACAACAAAATACTCAATTTAAGTATTTTCACATGATGTTATAATATCCACATCGATATCGTAAAATCTCATTATAACATCGCGCGATCGCTCCTGATTGGCCCTGCGCGCGCAGCTGCGCTCTCATTGGTTAGATTTTAATGGCGCCAAGTTCACTGTGACAATACACGTACGCGTGAATTTAATGTTTCGCAATATGTTTTTTTTTATTTTTATTAGTGAAGATAAAGTAGTGTATGCAACTGCATATAACACGGGTATTAAAACACGAGTGTGAGTTTATGAAACGAGCGCAGCGAGTTTCATAATAGTAACGAGTGTTTTAATACCCGTGTTATATGCAGTTGCATACACTACATCATATGACACTTCATTATATGACGGTTGCATAAACTACTATTACAACGTTATGTTTTTGTGAAGTGAAAAGTGAAGAAAAAAACCTGTTACTGATGATTATAGTAGGTATAGAGACGTTAAAAACTTAGGTGTGTACTTCACAATTTTGTGAAATTTTCAGGGTTTGTACGGAACCCTCGGTGTGCGAACCTGATTCGCTTTTGCCCGGTTTTTTAACTTTTAGGTCACAATAAATTTAGATCTATTGTAGAAAATGATATGAATCGAAAATGTAGTAAAATGAATTGTTCATCTGTATACTATAGGTACCTATTAAAGTAAAGTACTTTTACAGATAGTAATTATGTTTTTTGACTGAAGCTCGTTATTTTCAACTTGTTGCTAACACAGCGCCAAGTTGTATGATTCGGCCTATCCTTACTTAATATTATAAATCCGAAAAGTTTGTTGGTTTGTTGGTTTGTTACTCTTTCACGCACCAACGGAGCAACGGATTGACTTGATTTTTGGCATGGACATAGTTTAAAAGGCGGAAGGAGCTTTAGGATACTTTTTATCCCGAAAAATTGCATAGTTCTTGTAGGACAGGACAAAAACCATCGAAAGCGAAATTGTCGCCACCATCACAAAGACGCTAAGTGATTAATTCCTCTATGACGCTAATATGGACTAACGAAACGTCACAGCCAAACGTAATTAGATGACAGGTGACATTGTCTGCAGACTTTTATAAATCACAAGTAGCATGGCAAGGGGACAAATTGTTTTTCCACCATTATATCACCTTGAAGAGGAAATAAAGTATGGATTGAAAATGACAACTGACATTAAAATTGGATAAAATGTTATTTTCCCTCTGCATGCTACATGTTACTATGACGTTTAATACCAGGCCGTCATTTTGTCTGACATTAAAAATATTTTTAAATCTTCTATCATTAGAGGTTTAACATGTTTCTTTATTCTACCTTTATGGTACAGAATCATCATACTTTAATATTATCAATCCGAAAAGTTTGTTCCTCTTTGAGATTGACCTGATTTTTGGTATGGATACCTATGGTTTAAAAGACAGAAAGTGATAATAGGATACTTTTTTTATCTCGAGTAAATTTGTGATTCCCATGGGATAGGACAATAACTGTTTCTCAGCAATGGAGCAACGGATTGACTTGATATTTGGGGTGGGCATAGTTTGGACGACGGAAAGTGACATAGGATACTTTCCATCCCGAAAAAAATGTGGTTCCCGTAGGACTTAACAATAAATTTTTCTCAGCAACGGAGCAACTTGCCTTGGCTTATTGCATGAATATAGTTTGAAAGACGAAAAGTGACATAGTCCACTTTTTATCGCAAAAACTTTAACAGTTCCCGTAGGATAGGATAAAAACTAAGTGAGCGGGCTGCGATAGCAGCCGTCTAAGCGCCGGAAATAACCTGTCATGGCAAGTTTAGGACGTTCCTACATTTTTCGCACTCCTTCGCGGCACTCAACAGCGCTAGCCCAGACTCGGGCTCCATAACGGAGCTTGCGCTCTCGCCATAATGACGGAGTGTTTCGGAGCACAAGACACATCGTCATCCACCACTCGGGACTAACCAGTACTGAACGTCAGACAGCATTCCAACGCCCTGGTCCCAGTGCAGCGGGTCAGTCATAGTAGCACAGCGCCTGCCTCTTCAACTGCAGAGGGCAGTGAGAACGGCCATCGCGATACCGACACCTCTCTTCCCCTGCAGCCCCACTGCGTCTGCCAACACGTTGACGGCCTAGCGGAAGGTAGGGTAGGTGGCGGCACCCACACCACCAGTTCCATATATCCCACCGCGGCCCCTAATCCTCGGCTGTCATATCAGAGTCCAGGAAGCAGCCTTGCTTTATGAAACTAAGAAAGGTTATTCCCAGCAAGTAACTGGAGATAGAGAAAAAAAAAAGAAGCCACACCCAGCGCAGCAGGAGGAGCTGGAGTTCATATGCCTGGCAGATGGAGCAGCACTAGAGCAAAATCTTAACCGAGAAATTAACATATTTACAGACGGCAGCAAAATTAAAGGGAAAGTTGGGGTGGCATTATCCATTTGGGATGATGCCGCTGAGATCAGTACCCGCAAGCTGAAATTGGCCGATTGGTGCTCCGTGTACCAGGCCGAGTTATTGGCACTTCTTGAGGCTACCGAAAAAGCAAATATCTTTTGTGACTCCAGGTCTGCACTGGAAACGGTAGTTGGCGTATCTTCCCTCCATCCCTTAGCAGTAAATTCAAAGCTAACATAAAGTTACTACACGCACAAAATAAAATAGTAAAACTTTATTGGATTAAAGCGCACCGCGGGGATGGAGGGAAATGAGAGAGCGGACCAGATAGCAAAGGAAGCAGCACTGCACTCAAAATGCAGACCTATTTACGATAACTGCCCCGTTTCATTCGTCAAGCGAGAAATGCGAAAGGACTTTCTTGACGAGTGGAAGTTAGGTTAGGTTTCGCAGCCGACATAAACATAAGCCAAAATCAAAAATATAACGCGGGCGAAGCCGCGGGTAAAAGCTAGTATCTTAATATTATTTTCAGTATGCGTGGTTTTACAACAAAAATAAATTGAATTGGACGAAAGCAGTTTACGTCTCTCCAGCAAGAGTGGAAAATGCCGGAGAGTATAATAAATGTGAAGTTACCAACAGATTTGGAAATATTTCTAGAGTATTTTATGTTACTGAAGAGTGTAAGTTTTACCTAATTTATTATTGGAATTTTATTTTAGATGATTTTGGAAGAAAAATATTGTCTCAACTCAAAAGTAAAGAAAGACATGTATGGTCAAACAAAACTGCCTAATAACTATGATAACAATAGTTATTTTTCCCAAAAAATGGCATAACCGATTTCAGTCGTGTACAGAATTCAAATAGTTCGCATGGATCGATGTAATAATTTTCACATTCCGTTGATTTATTAAAAAATGGCCAAGCCGATTTCGATAGAATTTAAATCAGAATATTTTTGAACTATGATCTACCAAACAAAAAGGAAATATCAAAATCGGACTACTCTGTAAAAAGTTATGCATGGTCAAACATAAAAAAAATATAGGCACGCGTCGAATTGTAAACCTCCTCCGTTTCGTCGGTAAAAAATATCTGCGTTATACTGTATACAAAAGAAAACCAATAGTTGATGCAGATACATTTGCAACCAATTACTGCAAAGATGAAAGCATCATGCTCGTGACCTAAGTATCTGATTGAGGTAAAATAATTCTCGAAGCGTACCTGTTTTAGGTCAGGACAGAAAAATTCGGACAGATAAAAGAAAACTCTTTCTTTTATCTGTCCGGATTTTTCTGTTTTCTGTTTGTTCGTTTTGATGTTCTTTCTCGCATAAATGTCGCATTTTTCAAAATATCTTTACACAGCTTATCGTACAAAACTTAAAAAAATTGCTTTCTTGTTCGTATAATGATTTTTCTCTACAGGACGCATTTTCAATTAATTTTGTTGAAACTTGCACACTCGTTCTATTCTCACATCTAGTTCTATTTTATCGAAAAGAGGGGTGCTGTGTCGCTACAAATTAACCGTAATATCAACTGGATTTGATAATAATAGGTTGGGGAAAAAGTTTCTTCGCATTTTTAATTCAAAACATTTTTTAATACTTTATAGTTTATTTACATTTAACTAAAGTATGTAGGTACCATTTTGTTCGATAACTTTTTGCCATTTTGTAGGTAGGGACATGATCCCATTGCTATAGAAATTTTAGGACTTCTCAAAATACCGCGACAAGTGGTTTTGGCAGTCCTCTCGTGATGTTAACCTGACACTACCTAAATAATTCTGAAGAGACCGAAACAGGCGGAAATTTAAAGGTGCAAGGTCAGGACTATACGGCGGATGCATTAATACCTCCTAGCCAAACTATCTTAATTTTTGCTGAGTGGCTAAAAATGTGTGACGTCTAGCGTTATCATGATGAAAAACCACACCCCTTCAGTGAGCTCGTGAGGTACCCAAATATCGTCCTTTTTTGTGTACTCAGTTTTTTCAAATGCGCCAAAACAGTTTTTTGGTCAATTCCCAGTTTTTCAGCTACGTCGTAACTACTGATATGCCGATCTTGCTTCACTTTTTCAAAAATGGCATCCATTTTATCCGTAATAGCGCCCTATCACGGATAACATGGATGCCATTTCTGGTCGCCACCAGAGCGACGTGCGTCTTTGACATCAACATTTCCGGATTGAAAACGCTTAAATCAAATTTGTGCTACGCTCACAGACACTGCACTAGGTCGATAAACATCGCAAATTTTTTTCGCGGCTTGCGTTGCATTTTTACTTTTTTTGTAGTAAAATTTTAAAATGTATCGAATTTATTCATTAAATTCATTCGTCTTGACAGTATGAAAAACAAATGAAAATCACACATTTGCCTAATGTGAATTTGGAATTATGTTCTTTAAAATTTAAACTTTCAATGATACCAAAACCAGCCAGATACAAATAGTATAGCCAAAGAGATTTTATTACAACATATTGTACATAGTACATTATGTACTATAATGCGGAAATAGTTTTTCCCCAACTTATATTTGGCAAAATCACTAAAGTATCTAAATCTTTACAAGATTTGCAAGTATGAACGAAATCGATCAAGAGCTAGTGGAGATTATTAGGTTAGGTTTATAGGTTTATATGGGAATTCGGTTGCAGAGATGAGCCGCGTGATCTACAGTTCGGAAAACTACTAGTTTTTTTTATTTAACCTGTCTTGTCCCATTGCTGCGCAAAGGTCTCCCCCAATTCCTAAAATAATTTCCTTATTTTTTTTTTCTTCTAAGTCTGAATGAGATTTTGCAAGATTTTCTCGATATATTCAATTAAAAGTATGTAAATTGAATTTATCTCGAATAGTTTAAACAGCAAAAAAACGTTCTTCTTCTTTTCGAGTCGAAGTTGCGACGTTTTTTTAACGAATTTTGATTGGAGCGGAGATATTTTCCCAAAAGTGGGATAGTAGGGGGAAAACGATAACGTTCATGATCGCCTTAAAAAAGTCGAATAGCAGAACTCTGAAACGGTCTTGCTCTTACATACCTACATTTGTTACAATATTTTTTTTTGTTCGGTTTTTGTTCGAAAAACATCTTTGAATATTTTTTTTCAGATTGCGTTATAGAAAAAACAACATTGGGAAAAACATTGGCACCTTTGACACTCGATTCACACCTAGCGTGGCCCGAACTTATTAAATCGGATAGAGATAATATAAAACTTCCAAAAGGAAAACAGGTCATTTGGTTTTGTCCAAGCAATTTCAACAAATATTCCGAAAAGTATCTCACTGGTTTTTGCGATGGTGGCGCCAGCTTTATAGTAAATGGTACAATACGTGACTATTCAGATATTAAATGCAAGGAAAAAATAACATATAAAATAAAGAGAACAAAACAATCCTGCTATTCGCTAAACACTGAGCTAATAAAAATAGGATACGACGTAGTAGACACCGAAGACACAGTCGTATATGAGATCTGTTTTGATATAATAAGAAAAATACCACTTTATTCAAAACATATTTTGCATAAATCATTTGCTGATGATGATTTTGGCAAACTTTGGTCAGATGAAGAACATTTTAATGTAAATTTTGATGAGGCATACAGCTGTGATGCTCAAAAGCGTACTATCATGGAAAAGTTGGGAACATATTTCCATAATGAAGATGATTGTTGTTTTGGGAAAAGACAGCTTGTCAGCCCTAAAGATGTATTTCCTGGAGTTCCGCAGAGATCAACCTACAGTTACTTCAATGTAGTACCACAATGGAGTCCTTGTGAAACTAATGCGTTCGATGTAAGTAACACATTGGTCTCAGTATTTATATAGAATACTAGCTGCCCGCCCGCCGTCTTCGCCCGGGTACAATAGATTTTATAAGTATTGTGTCTATATACCTACCACGTAATGTGCGTTTTTATATCACGCATTATATAGCATATAGGCAAGAATTTGAGTCATTGAACTCCTACTGCTTAACATAGAGCGCCCTTATTAGATCTTGAATAACCCCGAATAAAACGAATGCAAGCGGTTTGCATCCAGCTTCAATTCATGTATCCATCAGACCATCAAAACATAAGGTTCCCAATTCGACTGTGTGTTTCATTTTGTATGTATGTTACGCAATTATTCTGTCAAATTATGAATTGATTTTGAGACTCTATAAAGTGTTATTGTCTTGAAATATACCTTTTGTCATGTTCATTGCAAGACAAGACAAGACTCCATAGCTGGTTTAAATATCCCTCTGAAGTTGAATTTTTCTTCAAATTCTGTGATACTGCAGCAGTACGTGTACCCTTTTGTCACGTCGTACCAGCCTTTGTTTCGCATCCAGCGGGTGTCGCCGCACACATCTGTGCAAAGTTTGTGTACGCCTGTCTAGATATTGCTGATTTTTTATTTATATTCCATAATATACCTAATTATTTATCGCAAAAAATCGCAACACTGACTTCTACCGTGTACAGAATTCGAATAACTTACACGAATCTATGTGACATCCACGTCCATTTTTGTTTAGTTATCAAAAACAGCTCAGCCGATTTCGATCAAATTTAAAAGGGATCACCTCGGGAGTATATTCGTTCGAACTTAAAGAGATATTTTTTAAATCGGTTCCTCATTGGCTAAAAATATATATGAACATACATAAAAAAAATACATACAGACGAACACAGTACCTCCTCCTTTTTGAAAGTCGGTATAAACTCAATCAATGTAAAATAACGAAACAGATTAATGTATTGTTTTTTTTTTTATCATAAAAAGTAACTCTTTGAGATTAATGTATTGTTATTAACTTATGCTTATGTGCATTTTTTCAGAACTGGGATGAAATTGAGAGCAGGGTGAGAAATTTTGTGCGAAAATCGGAGAGAGATTTAGTGGTTTGGACTGGGATTACAGAACATAATATAATAATTAATAAAAAACCTATAATCATATCAAAAAATCCTACGATGTTTGTTCCTTTGTATTTGTGGAAGGTAAAGTTAATAACTTGGATGTGTTTTAAACGGCAGATTCAGAGAAATGTTTGTACTTAATCCATACGAATTTTCAGGCTAGACTTGGTTCTTTACGTGTATGAAGCCAAATCCAACATTGATAGGTACCTTTTACAATAATTATGTAGGTACTACATTATAATAATCGGCCAAGTACGAGTCGGACTCGCGCATGGAGAGTTCCGTACTGTATGAGAGCCCCCCTTAAATATTTATTTTATTATTTACTATTGAATTGAATATACAAATAAATGTTCTGTGAAAATTTCAAGCATCCACCTGTTATCATTATTAATATAGAGCGAAAAACGGCTTAAAAATCAGGTTTGTTGTATGGGAGCCCCCCTTAATTATTAATTTTATTCTATTTTTAGTATTTGTTGTTATAGCAGCAACAAAAATACATCATCTGTGAAAATCAGCTTTCTAGCTATAACGGTTCATGAGATACAGCCTGGAGACAGACAGACAGACGGACCGATGGATAGCGGCCTCTTAGTATTCAAGTCCCGTTTTTACCCTTTGGGTACGGAACCCTAAAAACAGCAGTAGTATTAATTATGCCATCCTGTTTCTGACACTAGGTCCACTCTATGGTACGATCAAAGTCGCTCTATAGTCTACCCCTTCTGGTCACCCCTAAACCATATTAGGGGGCGCCAATAAATTACGTGAGGTGTTTATGGGGGGAGGGGAATGAGCTGAATCTCACCCATTCTCACTTGAGGGAGGGGATTTCGAAAGCTATCCCGTATTTTTTTTCCTGCATAAAATATGATAAAATAGCATTGGTTTAAGTTGTTTATCTTTGTTAATTGTATTTTTTTTTAATCATACGCAACCCCTTACAGTACAACTACGGAACTACGACTTTTGAAAATCCTACATGAGATTGTCGAGGCAAAACAAGCCCGTGCTCAGAAATGAGATAAGCTGATTACGTCGCGTCGCGTGTGTGAAAACTGAATTTCCTTATTTTAATTTTTTGACTACAACTATTTATTCATATCTATAAATACTCGTATAAATTCTCTGTAGCAGCACAAGTGGCGCAAATACGCTAACCTCAGTAGTGGTTACATATTTGAGCCATCTGGAGTTGAGACATTGGGTCCGTGGGGGCCAGGAGCTCCTATTATTTTCTGAGCGTCTGGTGGACGCGACGCGTGTCCAAAATGCTGGTGTTTATTTGGCTCAACACATAAGCATTGCCATACAGCGTGGCAATGCTGCCAGCATGCTGGGCACGCTGTCAACTGGCAGTGGACTTGAGCATTAGGATTATCTTTAGATCTTCAAGGATCTGTGGATGATCCAATGCATTTTATGTAGTAGTAGTGTAGGTAGTTTTAACATATAAAGTAGTATTGTATTTTGGTGTAGTTAAAATAAGCACTTTTGCCCGTTAAAAAATTAATATTAATTACTAGCTGCCCGATTCGGCTTCACCCGGGTACGATTGCCTAAAGAAGACAAATAGTACGGAGCCCTATTTTTTTTTTGAAAATGTAGCCTATTGTTTACCGGGGATTGCGTAGCTTTCCAACAGTGAAAGAATTTTTGAAATCGGTTCAGTAGTTTCGTAGCCTATTCGATCCAAACAAAGAAACATTCAAATCTTTCCTCTTTATAATATTCATGATCGAAATAAGACAATGAATTTCATATAAGAAGTTAGTTACATAGTATTTGCTCAGGAAGGTCGCAGACACAACATGGCGGATTACAATGCTTATTCAAAACCCCCTAAATATGGGTATCAAATGAATGGAATTTACATGTAAAACACATTTTAGTAGATAACATTTGTAGATATTATTATGCTTATAAAACTTGAGCGATGTAATTATAGATCCCAGTAGTTCATGTATGAGTTCGTTACGATTATAAACTTTGACATTGATTTTAACAAAGCGACTTATACACTTATGTTTTTATTTATTTTTTATTTCAGGTGGTCCAAGATCCTTATTCAAATTCATCACTTGCCATAATCGAAGTCAATTTCCCAGATTTGGTTGAGGCCGAAGCTTCTAAATACAAACTTTGCACAGATGTGTGCGGCGACACCCGCTGGATGCGAAATGAAGGCTGGAACGACGTGACAAAAGGGTACACGTACTGCTGCTCTATCACCGAATTTGAAGAAAAATTCAACTTCAAAGGAATATTTGAACCAGCTATGGAGTCTATTCTTAGAACAACTGACTAAATTTGTTATAACAAAACATTTTTTTTTTGAAAACAATTCTATGTACAAACTTTACTAAAACTTACAACTTGAAAAGGTTAGCTATGTTATTTTCAGTTTTAAACCCCCATGCAAACACAGTGGTGTCATAAATTTGACCGCTCTGTGTATCTTTCATTTAGATTTATTTACTTTTTACATGGGTCAGTTACAAATAGAACAAAATATAGATTGCTATATCTTGCTTTTCGGCAGCTTATCTAAAAGTATAAAAACAGCACTAAAACACCTTACATAATCGCAAAAAAAAAAAAACGGGTTGCACCGGGAGTGCCGGCGGAACTGAAAACTGGAACATTAACGTTGTGCATTTTTGAATATTTTGGAATGGTATAAGGAAATAATTTCGCACGAATTGCTTTATTTATCAGTATAAAAGTACTATCGTTTATGTGGTTAAATAAAATATCACACACGCACACTCGAGCAAGCAAGTTTTCACTTCACCGTCTTACGAGTTTTCGATGAGCTTACGAGTAGACCTGACACGAGTTTTACTGTTTTTACCTATCTCAAAAAGTGCACAACACCGCTAAAAAGTTCTCACTTCGAAAACAACATCCTCAATACAATTAATCAATTATCATTAATTGATAATTGACATGAGTGTCCGTGGCCGCGTTGCCAGTTTTTTTTTGGCAAGTCGCGGGACTTTGAACCTTGTAGAGTGAAAAAAGCAGGATTCTTTCGTCGAAAGCGGGACATAGTAAAAATATATATATATTTACGTTTTTTTTTTACTATATCCCGATTTCGACGACAGAATCCCGCTTTTTAGGGTTCCATACCCAAAGGGTAAAAACGGGACCCTATTACTAAGACTCCGCTGTCCGTCTGTCTGTCTGTCACCAGGCTGTATCTCATGAACAGTGATAGCTAGAACTTTGAAGTTTTCACAGATGACGTATTTCTGTTGCCACTATAACAACAAATAAAAGCAGAAAAAAATAAATATTTAAAGGTACTCCCATACAACAAACCTAAATATTGTACCGTTTTTAGATCGATATTAATAACGGCAACAGGAAGATGCTTGAAATATTCACAGCATATTTAGTTAATATTCACTTCAAAAATAAATAATTAAAATAAAATATAATAAGGGGGGCTTCCATACGGTACGGAACCCAGAACAAGCGCGAGTTCTGCTCGCGCTTGTCTGATTATTTTTCATCATATTTGAAGTTTTTAAATATTTATCTTTGCATTTGAGTTTTAAATTACTTACGTTTACATGATAATAGATTGTCTTTGAATATGTATTTTAATAAAAATATAATATTTTAAATCAGATTTACCCTATCGATCGAGCTATCCGCGAAAAGCGGGACAGACTCTGTCCCGCGCGGGACATCTCGCCGCACACATAAAAATCGGGACGTCCCGCGAAAATCGGGACGTCTGGCAACGCTGGTCCGTGGTACCGTAGCTCTGACACGGGTGTTTTATCAAGATCGCTTCATCTGTTTCATTATTATCTCTTTTGTTAACTATTTTCATCTATGTCTTTTGTTATGACCGATTTGCATTATGTTGAAAGAGGACATATACCTACTAATAGAAAAGAAAGAAAAAGGGAAAATACTAATAACTATATTAAGTAGAGGCATGCCTTTTAAGTTTGTCGTTTGAATAAAAAAACACAACTTATGGTACTTTTTAGGGTTCCGAACCCAAAAGGTCAAAACGGGACCCTATTACTAAGACTCCGCTGTCCGTCTGTCTGTCTGTCCGTCTCCAGGCTGTATCTCATGAACCGTAATAGCTAGAAAACAGACATTTTCACAGATGATGTATTTCTGTTGCCGCTATAACAAGAAATACTAAAAACAGAATAAAATAAATATTTAAGGGGGCTCCTATACAACAAACCTGATTTTTGAGCCGTTTTACGATCTATATTAATAATGATAACAGGTAGATGCTTGAAATTATCACAGAATATTTAGTTGTAAATTCACTTTAGTAATAAATAACACAATTAAAAGAAAATACATATTTAAGGGGGGCTCCCATACAGTACGGAACCCTCCGTGCGCGAGTCCGACTCGTACTGGGCCGATTATTATTGTTTTTCAAAGTATTCACCACGTAGCTTAATACATTTTTTCCATTCGCTCAAACCAGTTATTATAATAACATTTATTCCACTCTAAAGTGAGGGTGTTCAAAATGGCTGACTTGAAAGCGTCGACTGCAAAGGTCCAGTCCGGTGAGGAAGCAGTGATGGTCAAAACCGCGAAGACTTTTCTTAATTTTAGGAAATGTAAAAAATCGTTAGGGCTTCGGTCAGGACTGTATGGAAGATGGTCAAGAATTTCTAGTTTTTCCTGCTTCAAATACTCAATCGTTTGACGAGCGCTGTGTGAGCTTGCGTTGTCGTGGTGCAGGATGATGCGTCGCTTTGAGTTAGATTTTCGAAGTTCGGCGATGACTTGTGGTAAACAAACTGTGGTATAACTCTGCGTTAACCGTTCTACGATTTTCAAGTGCAATAGTCGCAACATGTTTTTCCAACGAACGTGGCCACCATCTTCTTTGAAGTGCTTCGAGAACGAACAACTTTAGTCGGCTTTGGCTCGTCTTGAAATACCTAGATTGTAGATTATTGTTTGGATTCAGGATCGTAGGCATAGATCCAAGATTCGTCACCACTGATTTGACTTTCCTCGGTTGAACCTTTGCAGAGTTTTCTTACGCCATCTGACGCGGGCCGCCTTGTGATCTTCGGAGAGCAGATGCGGTATCCAACGGCAAACTAGCTTTCTCACACCAAGCGCTTCATGCAAGATCTTCTGAATGGTTGTCCTTGAAATGCCTAATAGAGCTTCTATCTCTCGATACGTCACATGACGATCTTCGAGAATCAGTTGTCTCACAGCAATGATATTATCTTCAGCGAAGGCGGATTTTGGGCGTCCTTCGCGAGATTTGTCACTAAAACTAGTATGTCCACGCTGGAATTCTAAACACTAGCGTTCGACAGTCCGCAGACATGGGGCTTTAGTACTGAACACAGATGTTAGCTCTTCAAAACACTGAAGCCGTATCAGGCCTCTTCTAAAGTTGTAGAAAATTATTGCACGAACATTTTCCTTGGAAAGATTCATTTTCGTACATGACCTGACAGATTTCAATCGACGCTGTGACTAAACAACAGCATTAATCCTAATACTTTCAACTGATTTGAGATTCAAAATTTAAACACATTCGAATATAGAACAGTTCCAAATTCAAAATTTCCGGGAAATATGCAAACGACAGAACTTAAAAGGCATGTAGTATCCATTAGACAGCAAAAGAAACAAATATTGACAAAGAAGAAGTGGGAAAACGACCTCAAAAATATAGCAGGCCCAACATGAACACTTGCGGCAAGGGATAAATAAATGGAAATTTTAAATTAAATAAGCTAAGTAGTAAATAGTGCAACATTTAAGTTAAATTAGCTTACATTTATTGCATGGATTTACCTAATAATATTTAATTAAGTGCAAGAATTTGATTTTTTTTATTTTGTTTAGGTATAATTATAATATATTATGTATTTGTTAAAGATGATAACAGGTTTTTTAATACTCAAATTAAATAAATAAACAAAGAACGGCGCGCGTGGCTTACGAGTAACTCTGGTCGAGTGCCGCATGCGGACATTTCTATCGAGACATTACGACCGGGCTAGCATACGCACCATGATATAATTCTATCGACGTGTCAGAACGAGACAGAGTTATGGTGAAGTATAATTATATCAGTCAATTTTTCGTCACCTCGAAAAAACACTTTTCGTGGTCGTCTGCTAAGCTAGGAGTCGCAGGTGTACGCATTATGTACGTAGCTAAGGTAGAAAAAGCCTGTCTTCTAATAATTTCCCAAATTGAGAAAACTATGAATAAGAGGCTGCCGACTCGAAAAATTACTTACTAAAAAAGCAATTTTGCATCCTTGTATAACAAATAACTATTTTTATTTAACCTTTATACTTACATCAGTGAAGTTATTAAACGGATGTAAGTATATAGGTTAAATAAAAAAAGTTATTTGTTATACAATGATGCAAAGTTGCTTTTTAGCCGCGTGCTCAATTTTGATGACCGAGCAAGCGAAGGATTCTAAAATTGAATCACGAGCAATTGAAGCGCAGTTAGAATCGTGAGCGATAGCGAGGGAACCAAAATAGCACAAGGTGAAAAATCTTTGCAATTGAGTGCAGCACGCAACTTTTCATACCATCTCAGCGAGGAAATTACTAAAGTCATCTACATACCGTACTGTTTTAAATACTTCTCGCTTGATTATTGAGGGGGAAGGCTCATTTGCGCATTATTAACAGTTTCAGTCAATTCTGTTGGTGTCAAACCAACTTTCTCGTCAAATCAATAACTAATTTTAGGCTTTTCACTTATTTTCAAGTTTCTTGTTTTTAACGTAATGCAAAGAGTTAATAAAACATAAGGTTTTAACAATACCTATGACACGAAAAAAAATGGCGCGCGCAACGCAAATTAAAAAAAGTACCTACACCAAGAAGGATCCGAGTCTGATAAAAAAGTTTGTAATGGTAAATTCGGCACCATGGAGATTGAAGTAAATAGGTTTAACGATGTTTTGAATTCAAAAACTTAGTGCGCACGATGTTCTTAATTAAATTTTACATTCCCCTCTAGCGGATAAAAACGACTTTTGAACTCAGATATCGAAGAGCAAAAATAAACTTTATACTACACCTGCTCGGAAAGTACCTTGATACTTTATCAAATTTACGGTAGAAAGTACGTCATTGCATATCGAACAAATATGCGGCGAGAAAACGCATCTGAGCGGGAGAGAAAAGTGTATGAAAATCCATTTCTTACGTGGTTTTTCTTTTTTAATTTTGGGTAAGACTATGCGCTGGTAACCTAAATATCAAAAGCCAAAAAGTTTTTACAGTGAGTTTTTATCTCCAAGTTCGCAAAATGACACTGGCCACTAGCTGTGTGTTGGATGGTGTCAAACAATTTGAAAAAAGAACATGTGAAAATTGCAGACGCCATTGGCGCCATTTTCAAGTGTTACATTAAGCTTCACTAACTGCAACAATTTCAATATAAATTTCAATTAGTAAAGATTTGTTTTTTTATTTTCCTCGTAGGTGTAGTATAAAGCACTATGTATCACTCGAGAGAAAGTGCGATTCCCGATCTCGGGTGTTTTAAAGCCCTCGCCTACGGCTCGGGCTTCAAACGACACCCTCGACGGTAATCGGTCACTTTCTCCTCTCGGTGAACAATGTACTATTCCGAGATGGGGGGGATGAAAAAGATTTTTATTTTTTGCTTTTCACTTTTTGCCAAAAAGTTTTATTCATAGTATTTTGTGGTTGTAATGTACTAATTACTACTTCCTTAATTCTTGACCATTATGTAATAGGTACAAAAGTTTTGTGAACAATGTGAACAATGAACAGTGAACCATTTTTTTCATGTTATTTTTCCAATTTAAATGAGACCAACTACCAAGTATACCAATAAAAAAAAAACACCGAAATTGGTTAGTACTTCTCTGTAAAATTTATGCGGATATATTTATACACAGAAGAAAATTATATGCTTCGACTTGAGTGGATACCTCCTTCGTTTTGTCGTCGGTTAAAAATCAATGCGAATATTGATGCGGGTGCAGTAAATAATAATCGGCCAAGTACGAGTAGAACTCACGCACGAAAGGTTCCGTACTATTCAAAATTAAATTTAAAATTTAAAATTAATATCAAGCGAAAAACTTTTAAAAATTCAGGTTTGTTGTATGTATTCTGCTTTTAGTATTTGTTGTTATAGCGGTAGCAGAAATACATCATCTGTGAAAATTTCAGCTTTCTAGCTATAACGGTTTATGAGATACAGCCTGGTGACAGACGGACAGCGGAGTCTTAATATGGTCCCGTTTTTACCCTTTGGGTACGGAACCCTAAAAAAAGGGTGATATAGACGAAAATTATTTTATATAATATCTACACCCATACAGTCATCACATACAATTAACATTTACCTGTCTGTCTAAACGCACATCCCCCGAAAATCACTGATATCGATTTCTATTACGTCGGATAAAATACCTACTTTAGATATAATGTACTCCCGGAAAAACATTTATTTCATATAAAATATCTTTAAATCTGCATCCGCGGATGTGAATAATTATTTTTTGCAAAAAAAGGCACAACGAACTTCAAACGTGTACAAAGTTCGAATATTTCGCTCAAATCGATGTATAAAACTTTCAGACTTAGCCGATTTCGATAAAATTTAAATGATGGCCTCATTTAAATTTTGCAAATATACTTTCGAGTATATTTGCAAAATTTAAATGAAAAGTGTAATTAAAATGTAAAAAGTAATTTTTCAAATCGGAAAAATACACAAAAAAACATACAGACGAATATAGAATCTTCTCTTTTTTGGAAGTCGGTTAATAAATATGTAGACACAACAGCGCTTCACTATCACTACATAGTTTAAAACAAAATCGCTTCCCGCTGTCTGTCCCCATGTATAGGTATGCTTATATCTTTAAAACTACGCAACGGATTTTGATGTGGTTTTTTTAAATAGATAGATTGATACAAGAGGAAGGTTTATATGTATAATACCCCTGTGCAAAGCCGGGGCAGGGCGCTAGTCACTTATAAATCTGACTATTTGGGTTAAAACGAGTTCAAGTAATATTATCCGCTACAAGAAAATACATATTATTACGTACCCATATAATAATTAAAGGAATAAGGGGCTCGCGCTAGACGCTTGGGTCTGGGTCAGATGCAGAGTTATGGAAGTGTGCGCAAGCGTTCCCGCTATACCGACGCAGATGCGCAGAGAAGGAACACCCCAGGGTTTAAGTGGTACACCGCCTCAGGTGGGACTACCTCACAACCACCCTGCCTCCCTCGGGGTGGGGTGGTATCCATAAAGAATTTTCCCTGGAAAAAAAGGGTCAGATGTAGAAGGCAGTCTTCCTGGACACGGCGCGCATTGTCAGGAGGTTCCTCTCGCTGTAGCCCCAACCATCATCGGCAGCTTGAGCCCCGCCCCGCTGCCATCGGCACCTAGGTTTAGGTTTTTTAAAGTATTTTTTTTTTGTATAAATATAAAAAAATATTTAAGTATATTAATGAATTTGTATAAAAATAAATCACAGCGCAGGCGTAGGTGTAAGATTCAGGGTTCCTGAAATACCTACTGTAAGCGTATTATAAATATCTTACTAATGTTAAAAATCCAAAAAGTTTGTTGGTTTGTTCCTCTTTCACGCCGCAAGGGAACATCGGATTGACTTGATTTTTGGCATAGATATAGTTTAAAAGACAGAAAGTGACTAAGGATACTTTTTAACCTAACCTAATTCCCGTAGAATAGGAAAAAAACTATCGATTGTGAAATGTCGCCTATCACAACGGCGCTAATAGGACCAATTATGAAGGCACCATTGTAATTATAATAGCTAATTAGACTATTTCTGTTTCTTTTTCACTTTAGGCATTCGATAGAGAAAACACTTTTTACGTTGCTAATAAATTTACGATGGCGCCTTCATAATGACACGGCAATGATACCCGGGTCCAGACTCGTGGTTACACCGCTTTGTTACACCAGTGTGACTACGAGTAAACTTTTTTACTCGTGGTTACACCGAGTGGTGTAACCACAAGTAAACTAATAAAACGTAGGACTCGTGGTAACACTGCTAGTGTGGGGAAATAAAACAAATCTGTACTATATATTATAAGATGACCTTGTAAACCCAGAGACTAAATATATATTGCTCAGAATATATACTAGTACCATACTATATTTTCTTTGCTAGTACATACTACGTGTTTAACTAAATTCTAAGAATTTCCGATCCCTACTCAGCAGTAAAAAAATTAAGTCATTTTTTAAGTAACAAAAATAATAATCATAGGTCTTTTAAGAAACAAAAATTCTATAGAAAAGTAGCTACGAGTATAATAGTAATGCATTTAATTCTTTTTATATAAATGTTAGAGTAACATATATTTATATTTTAATTATTAAAAACAAAACAAACAATATTGAGGTCTAATATAGATTGACGAAACATAATTAGATGACAGGGTGACATACATGTGCCTACACCCAGCGGTAACCCATGTCTGGGAGATATACCCAGCAACAAAGAAAGCTGCGGATGATAACGATGATGAAACAAATTAATTGAGATTTAACGTTTTTTGGGTTTGAAATTTTATTTGCTACAATATTTGATTACCGTTTCACATTGAATTGGGGCTAATATTTTGTGGCGCACTTACTATTTTTGTAACCATATTTTTTTTAAAAACATAATTTACTAAAATTGGTAGGTACCGATATAAACATAAGTGAAAATTAAATTATAATGCGGGCGAAGCCGTGGGTAAAAGCTAGTAGTTATATATAAGTACTATAATCATCATCATCATCCACAGCCTTTATTATCCCACTGCTGGGTATAGGCCTCTCTCTTATAGTGCCATGTGCCGCGGTCCTTTGCCAATCGTGTCCAGCGGGCTTAGCATAAGGACCATAAAATAACTCTATCGACGTGTCAGAGCGTGACAGAGTTATGATGAAGTATATATCTGTCACCTTTACACACGTCGGTAAACTCTTGTCTCAGGTTCGACCCGCAATATTGACGATATCGTCGACCCACCGTGCTGCCGGACGACCCACGCTCCGCTTACTTAACTAATTGATATAAGTACCTACTAACTTTAGATTAATGCATTTACTTACATTCTGTAACATCTTAGCTCAACTCCCTTAAAGATCATAAAATTAGGTCCAGCTGTACCTAGCTACATGCTAGCCGTAGCTGTACATTATACCTAATTGGTGGAACTGACACGAATATAAAATATAATACCTATTAAATATGTAGTAAATAAGCATTACAATATGATAGGTAGATTACTCAGAAATATGTTTAATATTGTTGTTCAGTTTTTAGGTTAATACTGAAACTATATTTGCCTATATCCGTTTGTAGTAGGTACCTAAGTATAGTAAAATGTTGTCTGGTGTACATCACTAGCAATTTTATGTAGGTAGATATGTACTAGCTGACCCGGCAAACTTTGTACCGCCAAAGTTAATGAATATAGTTAAACTTTTATTTACTTTCTTGATGACATAGTAAAATATAAAAAAAAAGATCGATCTCGTTGATCTCTGTCACTTTCCTCTATACAGCAATGGTATACACTGACAGTTACTGAGATGACCTACTTTTTGACCGACGAACCACCGGAGGAGGTACTCAATTCAAGGCGTATAAATGTATATTATTTATTTTTTGCTTGTAAAAGTACTGTTTAATGTTTATTAGTTTGCTATTTCTTCACGAAGCTTGATACTCGTATCTTTTAATGTATAACCACGCATAACTTTTTTCCTAGTTGTCCGATTTCAATATTTCTTTTTTTATTGGATAGAGTATACTTCGACATTGGTCCCATTTAAATTTTATCGAAATCGGCTGAGCTGTTTTTATAAATCAACAATATGTGGAAAATGCTACATCGATACGTGCGAAATATTCGCGAATTCTGTACACGGGTGAAGTCGGTCGTGCTATTTTTTGCGAAAAATAATTATTAGTTTGACAGCTGTTATCAAAACTTAGATCTCGTTAAACTGTCTCACTTTTGTGAAGACTGCAATGATATAAAGTCGACAATTATAGAGATAAACCACTTTTAAGTTTGACAACTGTCATTGACTACGTAGGTTTCGATGATCTCTCCTACTTTCTTGAAACCAGCAATGTTCTAAAATTTACAGTACGTAGATAAAACACTTTTAAGTTTGACAGATATCATTGTAAATTTAAGTTTATGTGTTATTTTTGCATATCAGCTATATTATTGCAAAGTTTCATGTCAATCCGATCAGTAGCTATTGCGTGAAAAACTAACAAACCTCCATACATACTCACAAACTTTCACGTTTATAATATTGGTAGGAAGTAGGATAGTAAGATAATATTAATAATGAATTAGGAGTAGGATGTAATAAATAAGACTTAAGCACGTTATCACAATTTATATTGATATATATTAAAATGAATTATCCTGTCTGTTATACAAATACTAGGGACCTACGTAAAAAATAATAACTTACTTTAAATTTATACAAAGAAGTAGGTACCTACTGTAACTAATATATTTGAAAAATAAATCAATGAATTTAAATCATAAATACATTTATATTTAGAACAATGGAACTGAAAATAATGTGTGAAGATAGAAATTAATTATTAGGTGTTAAACAACAACAATAGTATTTTAAAGTGTCATCAAAATCCCACGAGGAAAAGGCCTCTGCACCGGTGCATTAAGGGCCTTTTAACCGGCCTCAGCTGTATCGCTTGCACATTTACAAGTTTAAAGGCTTATCCGCACACAACAGTGCCGGCGCGTGCCGACAAGTAACGTATCTATCAGTGTCAGTGAAAAATAATATTGTAGCATACATTTTGTATGACGCTATCCGCACTGACATCACTGAACGTCACTGTCACTGACGAGTACGGATAGCGTCATACAAAATGTATGCTACAATATTATTTTTCACTGACACTGATGTATACGTTACTGATCGGCACGTGCCGGTATTGTTGTGTGAGGATAAGCCGTAAGTATTCCAGACGTACTGATTTTCCAAAAAAAGAAGTGCATTTGTGAACGGTTTTACCCACGTAGGTATTTAGAATTTTACGCTATCCCATAAGAACCTTATATTTCTCCGGGGTAAAGGTAGTCGATTCTTTCCAACTTTTATTTACCTATATGCAATAAATAAAGTAGATTCCTGTCTCAGTTGCTGTGTGAAATAATAAGAAACATATTAATAGTTCAAAAACCCCCTTTCAGGCTTATAATATTAGTAAGGATAACATGTAGGTATAATATATGAAATAAAAGCTTATTTTGAAAACCTTCAATTTAACAGAAGAGACAGAAAACTATTTTTTTATCTACTACTTCAGAGACGAATCAAGAAATTTAAAAACATGAAACACCTACTAGAGTTTGTGCAAAAAGAGAACCGTCGTGGCGTCACGGTGAACTAACAATAAGATTTTAATCAGCAGCTAAAGATTACTTGGTAGACGCGAATCACTGATGAAAACAGAATTGGCGTCCACCAAGTATCGAAACACTTTAGTTGTACTAGTAATAACAGAAATAAACATATGTAAATTATTTGACGATAAACAAATGCTAGATAATATAGTTTTTAGAAACTGACATGAGATTGTTTAATTTTATCTTTGTTAACGTGATATTGTGCGAGAGAGATGAAATTTGAGTATAAAATCCCCTTAATACACAAAACTGTCATCGGGAGTGCATACCTACGACGTACTAGCTTAGCAGTCTGCCGTGGTTAAACCAGATGAGTCCGAGTGCTAGTACTCGTCTTTAAATAACATATTATATTTTGTTTCAACTTGTAAATACGTAAATACCGACTGAGGAACCAAAAAAACTGTTAAATAGTGATTTTTGTGCGTGACGTTTCATTTCATTTATTTGATAAAAATTCAACACAGTGTACACCAAAACGTGTCTGAATCACTAAAAATACACACTTTTAATTTCTTAAATATACTTAAGTAGGTACATTTCACAAAATTACAACTAAAAAACTTCAATCAGATCTTTGATATTAGTGTAAAAAAACAACTTTTTTTTCGCGAATAAGTCCGCGCTTAACCACCAACTCGCCTGATAGTAAGCGACGGTGTGACGATCGTGCTTCATGCACGCAGACCCAGAAGATACATATTCACTCTGACCTTGAAAAGCTTTAGATTATATCTCTTAGGAAAGCAGGAAGGCTGTTCCATTCCCTGTCGGTACGAATCACCACTTCGGGCTATTTGGCAATCAATCCTTATAATAGAGCAAGTGCATGGTGTAACGGTGGCGGTGACATAACTGACTGCCTCAGTGGCCCAGTGGTTGGTGACCCTGACTCCTGGATCAATAAGACGTAGGTTCGACCCCCACCCAGGGCAAGTATTTTTGTGATGAACCAAGGGTTTTTGCTCTGTGTCTGGATGTTACTAATACTAACCTAGTAGCCATTTAATTATGTAATTTAAAAAAAACAATATATGTAGTATATCAGTCTCTGGCAGCCATATCACAAGATTTGCTCAGTTTGGGGTCAGAAACTGTGTGTAAGCTGTCCTGAATATTTATTATTATCACTACATAGTATAAAACAAAGTCGCTTCCGCCTGTCTGTCCCCATGTATGCTTATATCTTTAAAACTACGTAACGGATTTTTATGCGAATTTTTTAATAGATATAGTGATTCAAGAGGAAGGTTTATATGTATAATACACCTGTGCAAAGCCGGGGCGGGTCGCTAGTTTATTCTATAAATTATAAAGTGGCATCTTACAACTGAGCGCTACCAACGCTTGGACAAGTTAAATTGTAGGCCCCGGTGTTTTAGCCATGTCACAGATCTTCAGGAGGTTTTAAAATGTCGATCCCCGGGTTATCCCACCCGGCTGGTATAAAAAACTTGAAATACTTAACAATTTTTGCTAGGTACTCTGTTTAAGGGGTAAATTTTGTTTGTGTGTTTTTTCATCTCATTTAGAAATACTGAAACATCCTACTAATATTATAAACGTGAAAGTTTGTAAGGATGGATGGGTGGATGGATGTTTGTTACTCTTTCACGCAAAAACTACAGAACGGATTGAGATGAAACTTTGCAATTATATAGCTTATATTTCAGAATAACACATAGGCTATAAATTAAAATGATTTTGCGTAAAATTTCCATATTATAACAATAAGTGTTAAGTAAGTAGGATAAATTCTGCCATCTGCGAGCCAAGAATCCAAGAAATGTCAAAAAATAACTGTCGAATCGAACAAATGTCAAATCGTTTTTTTTTTATTTATTTTTTATTTTTTACCTCCTAGCGCGCGATCCAAGAAATGTCAAAAAATAACTGTCGAATCGAACAAATGTCAAATCGTTTTTTTTTATTTATTTTTTATTTTTTACCTCCTTTATTAAGGGTGGAAAGGTAGGGCCTCGAAATATCATGCGGGCGAAGCCGAGGGCAAAATCTAGTAGTTAACATATAAAATCTTCTTTTAATAATTACGCTTTTGTCACGACCTCCTCAGGCCGTGCCTGATTTTTAAAGAGTTTTAACGTTGAATTCGGTTGGAAGCCATAATGATAAGGAATGTTTTTCTTAATATTCTGTGTTCGCGCGCTTAAAATAACAATTCTATATTTTTAACCCCCGAAGAAAAAACGAAGAAGTGTTATAACTTTGACGTGTATGTGTGAATGTGTATCTGTGTCTGTAGCATCGTAGCTCCCGAACGGAATTTTGATTATTTTACGTTTGAAAAGCGCATTGGTCGAGATTGTTATTAGTAATTATGTTTCATCAAAATCGGTTTGGCCGTTTCAAAGTTAAGTACGAGCTCTTTTGGTTGCTGCAGTAGGAATCTTATTGCATTGGCTGTTGGTTGAAGCTCTCACGCTTAAAAGCTAGAAAGCAACTAAACTTATTATAGCATGTAGCCAGCTGGCTTCATAGTCTAAGATCCAGCTATAAAAACGACCTTCACCTAGCTGGCTAATGGATAAAAAAGTAGAAATAAAATGCTAATGGGTTTCCTAAGTCTCGATAATTATTTTTCGCAAAAAATAGCATGACCGACTTAACCCGTGTTCAGAATTCGCGAATATTTCGCATGGATCGATGTTACATTTTTCACATTATTGTTGATTTATCAAAAATGGCTCAGCCGAATTCAATAAAAAATTTATGGGAATAATTTCGAAGTATACTATTTCCAATAAAAAGAAATTGAAATCGGACTACTACGAAAAAAGTTGTGCGTGGTTACACATGAAAAATATAGAATTATGCGTCGAATCGAGTTATACCTCTTCTGGTTCGGTTCGGCGGTCAAAAAATATAGATGACCGGTGAAACTTACTAGTTTTGCCTGTTTATTCCTACCCAAAATTTTTGACGGGAAAATAATAGTCAACCTAACGTTTGCATTTTCTATGGGCATCATTATTTCGATTGTTACCTATGCAATTTGTCTATCAACCAAACCAGTGAAATCTAAAAATATGTTAATTAATCATATTTTGGACTGAATTTTTCGACAACGCATTTGAAATATATATTATTATATTTTGTAGCCATCCACAATACTCAGCAAAACACTAGGAGACACAGTTTTTGTACAGGGGGGAACTGAGCCACCCTTTCCCTGAGGGTCTCAGGGCGGGAGCTCAGTAGACCGAGCCAAAAGCTCGAGCAGAGGAAAATCTCATTACCTAACGAATGAATTATTTATTACTTCAATCATCATCACTACATAGTATAAAACAAAGTCGCTTCCGCTGTCCTCATGTCTCTATGTCTCCATGTATGCTTATATCTTTAAAACTACATAATTATTTTTTGCAAAAAATAGCATGACCGACTTCACCCGTGTACAGAATTTGCAAATATTTCGCAAGGATCGATGTAGCATTTTCCACATTATTGTTGATTTATCAAAAATGGCTTAGCCGATTTCGATAAAATTTAAATGGGACCAATTTCGAAGTATACTCTAACAAATAAAAAAAGAATTATTGAAATCGGACTAATACGAAAAAAGTTATTACACATAAAAAAAAATATAAACGCGTCGAATTGAGTACCTCCTCCGGCGGTTCGTCGGTCAAAAACGGATTTTGATGCGTTTTTTTTAATAGATAGAGCGATTCAAAAGGAAGGTTTATACGTATATTAAACCTGTGCGAAGCCGGGGCGGTTCGCTAGTTGGATATAAAATACTTTTCATCCATTTGCCAGCTCAGTGAAGATCGTTCTATGGTGGGATCCTATACAATCCGCTGGAACATAGTTGATGCTTGTAGTGCCTGTAATTTAATTTTCGTAATTTGCCCAACCGACTTCAATCCTAGACAAACTTCGAATAGTTCCCTCGAATAGCATACAATGTTTACATTATTGTTGATTTTTAAAAAACGTCTCAACCTATTTCGATAAAATTTAAACGAGACCACCTCGAGAGTAGATCCATCCTGTTAAACTCAAAATGATTTCGAAATCCGTTCACCATTGGCGAAAATAGCGGTGAACATACACGAAATAAAAAATACACACAGACGAACATAGGACCTCCTCCTGTTTAGAAGTCGGTTAAAAAGTCATTTGTCGCGATAGCCACTATGATATTCTAGAAAATGTTCATTGTGTGAATACACCAGGATATTGCTACAAAACATCGACCTCCATTAATTATTGTCTTCTTTTACCTCAATAAGTTAGTACCTACTAGTGGCACTTTAAAACATAATGGATCACTTCTCAAATAAAGGCTAGAATTAAATTGAATAATCGGTGAAGTGCGAGTCGGACTCGCGCATGAAGGGTTCCATACCACATCGAAGTCCTCCTTAATTTATTAATTTATTTTAATTTTACTGTTCAATTTTCATGTGAACTTACAACTAAATATTCTTTGAATATTTCAAGCTTCTACCTGTTACCGTTATTAATATCGAGCGAAAAATCGCAAAAAAATCGTGTTTATTGTATGGGAGCCCCGCTTTAATATTCATTTTATTCTGTCTTTGGTATTTGTTGTTATAGCGGCAACAGAAACACTATGCATCGTCCGTGAAAATTTCAGCTCTCTAGCTATCACGGTTCATGGGATACAGCAAGCTGACAGACAGACAGACGGACGGACAGCGGAGTCTTAGTAATAGCGTCCCGTTTTTACCCTTTGGGTATGGAACCCTATAAAATACTTTACTTATACAGGCTGTAGGGTGTGGTTTTAGATTACGTTGAGATTTGAGAAAAGTTGGAAAACAAAAGTTGTTTGTTTTGATGTACAGAATATGCCCCTAAAAGGATGCTAATTGATTAACAATAACCCTGAATAGCTAATATTTTTTGGGCCGCTTTACTCAACCAATTCGGGATCTAGACAGATACATAATTCATTAAAGGATGTAGTTATTTTACTCGTCATTAGAGTAAACTGCGCTTATACTATGATATCAACGGTAAAACCGTGAGAAAAAATACAGCAGTTCCACATATCAAATCTAGCTGCCACGGCGCACTAACGCACGGGTATATTGGCTAAAGAAGACAAATAGTAAGGATCCCTATTTTTTATGAAAATAGAATATAGCCTTTGTTCACAGGTGATAATGTAGCTTTCCAACAATGAAAGAATTTTCCAAATCGGTTTAGTGGTTTGGAGACTATTCGATGCCAAAAAACCATCAAATCTTTCCTCTATATAATATTAGAATAGATAATGTAGATTATCTAATGCTTTTCGAAGTCATAGTGAATAGGGGTCTTCTAAGTCTGCATGCTTAATCTGCTGGGCTGATGTTGTATCAGCCCAGCGGATTGGCAAGTTAAAATGGCAGTGGGTAGGGCACATAGCTAGGAGGACTGATGACCGATGGGGTTGAATATTTCTCTAGTGCAGACCACTTACCGACAAGATAAAAGTATTGTGTATCGTAATGATTAATTAATTTTCGCAAAAAATGGCACAACAATCTTCAACGGCGTATTCGAGATATTCGAATAGTTTTAGATTCGAATTAGTCGAAACCGATTGGAAGCAGCTTGCATCCTGCGCGATCCTACAAGGTTGTAGGTAGACGTCCTACGCTGCGCTTGCCAGTACGTTGTCTCGAGAGTTTTTCGACACCATCGGCCATCAGTCCTCCACGCTAAGAGCCCTACCCACTACCATTTCAACTTGCCAATCCGCTGGGCAATGTCGATAACTTTGGTTCTAATCCTCATTTCCGATTCGATATCGTACATTCCGAACATAGCTCATAGCTCGTTGGGCTACTTGGAGCTTAATAATAAATTTTTGTAAATAATTTAGATACATTTTTCAAATCATAAGCTATTTTTCATAGATTCTCAATAATACACAAACTGAATAGATGATAAGTATACGACCGAGTATTTGTGCAATAGATAATTTAATATGAGCCGTTCTACCTGATTAGAATTTTAACTCATTGTTTGAATAAGACTGTGTAAATGTCTAGCTCGTGGATATATGGAGGGGATTTTAATACATCTAAAAATATAGCCAGTACTCATTCAGTGTCGCACATATATCGTACAGATCTGAGTATTCATGTTTGTGGACATTGTTATGGACGCGAACAAGAAAGTTTCAGCTTTTAAGCTACTTTTTTTGTTTGCCAGTCATGTAGGTTTATTACAATTGTGGTGTCTATAATGAAATGTTACATATAATGATTTTGTTATATGTGAATTCAAGGAGAACTTGTAGTTTGTGCCCGTTGTCATGTATTTAAAAATGTGAAAGTGCAGTGGATTAAATGCAGTGTTAATTAATTGTGATTGCATGCAATACTAGCGAATTTTAACAAATATCACCATGATTCTATGCCATGATAAAATGTTATTATATATTATACTATCCCTGGTGCTAAAAGGAACTTGTGAATATGCTTACCCAAAAAGCAGTTTGGTTTTTGTGATTGATAAAACGCTATCAATGGGTGATGTCATTGAAGCAGTGAAAAATAGTACTGACGCTATATTTACAACTGTCACTAAGTCTTCTGATTCTCCGATAGAAAATTTTGTGTTGGTGATGTTTGGACACCCAAGTAAGTGTTTTGTTTATTTAATTTAAATGTAAGAGTATCTTTACAGGTTCTATAGTCTAATGCCATAGTGTAGCTATACCAATTATTTCTAAGAACATCATCCTATTTTCAGCCTATCTTAGCTTTTTTTCATTACGTAGGAAAAAAAGTATATGGGTTTGCGTTCGACTACACAAGCCAGCACCCGAATACGGCAAAGGGACAAATTGTCTTTCCGTCAATTTACCCCCTCGGAGTGGAATCAAAGTATGAATTGACATAGACGACTGACATTGAGTGTGGATAAAATGGTTTTATTGAGAGAGCGTAAGCTTCCTATCTCTTTCGCCAATTATCTCTGTTCTGTACCAGTTTCATCCACGTCTTACCGCAAAGTTTCGGTATTTTGTCACATAAAATTAAAATATTGTACCCATTCGGGTATAACATTTTCCAAGTTGTGGCTGTCCCACAACTCACCGCTATATACCGGTAATTCTGGAACAACCTGCACATATTCGATCTATAACCGAAAGGACCAAAATTCTTACTCTCTTTACTCAAAAACTATGATGACATCCGCAGCTTTCTTTATTCCACTGCTGGGTATAGGCCTCTCTCTTATTGGGCATAGTAAGAGTAGACACGATTGGCACAGATTTAGTTTTTGATATACAGTAGAACGCCGACTATCCGAACGCCGAATAATTGAATCCCCAATTATCCGAATTGGTCCTCCGAAGGGGAAGAAGCACAAGACCAAAGTGTACCATCTCACAACTACGCCCTCAAGTGAATGGAGCGGCAACCCGAATGCGACGGTGTACAACTTCTTGCCGTCTGGCGCCTATTACTATTTGTGACAGTTCTTTTTTCTTTATTAACAGTTTATGTCCGATTATCGGAATATTCGATTATCCGAATCGACCCCGGTTCCAATTAATTCGGATAATCGGCGTTCTACTATAATTTGATTATAGTTAACTTTATGATTGTGACCTTGCGGCACTCCAATTCATACCTTGGCTTCAGTTTTCAATATTAGCAAAATTTTATGAATAATTCTAAAATTTCGATAACCGACGTTCATGACTCGATGAATTCGACGATAATGATGTTTGGATTAACCATTAAATTGTAGGTCCCAGTTGCATTGTCTTACGTCGACTTAATAATCGGTCAAGTGCGAGTCGGACTCGCGCACGAAGGGTTCCGTACAGTATGGGAGCCCCATTCCTCTTGCCGTTATTAATAGCGAGCAAAAAACTCTTAAAAATCACGTTTGTTGTATGGCAGCCCCCCTTAAATATTTGTTTTATTCTATTTTTAGTACTTGTTGTTATAGCGGCAACAGAAATACACCATCTGTGAAAATTTTAGCTGCCTAGGTATCACGGTTCATGAGATACAGCCCGGTGACAGACAGACAGACAGACGGACAGACGGACATCGAAGTCTTAGTAATAGGGTCCCGTTTTTACCCTTTGGGTACGGAACCCTAAAAACTATCACATCAGGGCGAGCAATACGACCCATAGACGAGCTTACTTAGATAAGTAGAGTCACAAATGTTTTAGATTTTTTTACTTTACAGATGTATCAGAGGCGTTAGTTACCACCGATAAAGAAGAATTCAGAAAAACTCTAAATGAGGGAGCAGATAGTTTGGAAAATGGAGGTGATTGTCCCGAATTATGTATGACGGGGATAAAAAAGGCAATCGAAGCAAGTTTGCGTGGCTCTTACATATACGTCTTCACTGATGCAGCTGCAAATGATACCAATAAATTTACGGAAGTAAAACGCTTGGCACAAGAAAAGGAATGTCAGGTATTAAATAATTAGTAATTCATGATAATTATAAGTAATTAAGTTCAAAATTTATTAAGACACTTTACAGACGCTTTACCACAATTTATTATATTCCTAAACTAGGAACTATTTACTTTTGGTTTACCTCTAAATTAATTTATCTAACTGCCAAGTCCATTATTTTAGTGGCCTTGGTTGGTTAAATTGCTATGATAATTTTTTCACTCTTATTGTAGGTTGAATTAGCTGATCGCTTATTTTTTAGGGTTCCGTACCCAAAGGGTTAAAACAGGACCCTATTACTAAGACTTCGCTGTCCGTCTGTCTGTCACCAGGCTGTACTCGTATCTCATGAACCGTTATAGCTAGAACGCTGAAATTTTCACAGATGATGTATTTCTGTTGCCGCTAAAACAACAAATACTAAAAACAGAATATAATAATATTTAAGCGGGGCTCCCATACAACAGTTTTTTAACAGATTTTAAATAAATTTTATAAAATAAAAAAAGTCTCGACTCAGTTTTAACCAATTTAGGTCATATTCGCAAATTTCGTTAAGAATAGGCACTTAATAGTTTTGCCAAATATTGTCGAAATCGGCTGATAAATAGCGAAACAGCAATTTTAACCACTTTTTTACCGGAAATACCCACAAAATAGCCATTTGTGCCACTGACAACAAAAACACATTAATGTATAAAACCTATGTGGATCAAGTTTCGTCGAAATTCGTTGAAAAATGCTACTTGTAGACAAAAATCAATATCTGAAGACACCAAATTGAAATTTAGTTTTTAGGGTTCCGTACCCAAAGGGAAAAACGGGACCCTATTACTAAGACTTCCGTCCGTCTGTCTGTCTGTCTGTCTGTCACCGGGCTGTATCTCATGAACCATGATAGCTAGGCAGCTGCAATTTTCACATGTGATGTATTTCTGTTGCCGCTATAACAACAAACACTAAAAGGAAAATAAAATAAATATTTAAGGGGGGCACACAACAAACCTGATTTTTTCCCACACAACAAACCTGATTTTTTTGACGTTTTTCGCTCTACATTAATAATGGTAACAGGTAGATGCTTGAAATTTTCACAGAATATTTAGTTTTATATTCACTTCGATAATAAATATTAAAATTAAAATAAAATAAATATTTAAGGGGGGCTCCCACGGAACCCTCCGTGCGCGAGTCCGACTCGTGCTTGGCCGATTTTTAATAAAATGCAACATTTTTAAATCTTTGTTTTGAATAAATATTTATTGCATATCCGCTATTATTTTTTTCTCTATTTTGTAAAATTATGTTTTAAATGTAAAATTATTATAATAATATTAATTTGAATAGGGCTCTTTTACTTATTTGCCTACAATAATTGAGCGGAAAAACACTAAATATTTATTTAAAACAAACATTTGAAGATGAATTTCCGCAAAGTAACGCCAGATTCAATCAACTATTGCAACATTTTTAACAAGAAAACTTTTCAGGTGGTATTTGTACTATTGGGGATGTGTGAATTTGAAAATCCATCAAATTTAAAACTCTACAGTGTGTATCCTGAACTGGCTGAAGCGACGGGTGGACAAATATTTCATTTAAAACTACCCATAGAGGACACTGAAAAGGTATGGAGTAAATTTCGAGCGATACTCGTATTCGAAGGGTTTTGAAATTTTTGGGTATTTAAAATTGAAATCTTTACATAAACTATCACAAAATCTAAATTCCTATGTACCTATTTCAAGCATTTGTTTATCAAATAATTAAATTTCGCAAAAAATGACAAAACCGACTTCCATCGTGTACAAAATTCAAATATTTCGCTCGGATTGATGTATACAAATTTTACATTATTGTCGATTTTTCGAAAACGGCTCAGCCGATTTCGATAAAATTTAAATGGGACCACTTCGGGAGGAGATGATACCCTTTCAAGCTAAAAATATTTATTTGATTCGGTTCATAATTGGCGAAAATAACGATGAACATGCACAAAAAAAATACATACTGATGAACATAGAACCTCCTCCTTTTTGGAAGCCGGTAAAAAATGAACACGATTTGTATTGTACCTATCTCGTTTTTTTAAATTTTGAAAATTAAAAAAATATTGTTTAGTTTACAATTAAATGTTACAGTTAAATACATTATTCTTGTAAACAAATATCTCATAATTATCATTTTCAAAAGTCTTTCTGAGCGTCTGGTGGTCGCGACGCGTGACCAAAATGCTGGTGTTTATTTGGCTAAACGCATAAGCATTGCCATTCAGCATGGCAATGCAGCCAGCATGCTGGGCACGCTGCCAACTGGCAGTGGACTTGAGCATATTTTGGATTATCTTTAGACCTTCAAAGGTCTGAGGATGATCTAATGCTTTTTATGTAATAGTAGTGTAGTTCTATTGATATTACACTATATATATTTGGGAAACTAATTTATTTCATTTAATAAAACGACCTAGTTACAGACATTTTCAACACACTTGCCAACTAACTTGTCATCTTATTTATTTCTTTGAATAGTGAAGTGTGAAGAGTCGTTAATGAGGTCTTATTTCAATAGTAGTTTTGTTGTTGTTAATAAAGGCACTTTTGCCCGATTAAAAAAATCTTGTAAATATTTAAAAAAAAATAGGATTTTTAAAACTCAATGCTATGCATACACAAACTTGAAATGTATGAGTGAGATAGCTGTGGCCAGTTGAAAAGCCGTTAATAATGATGTTATTGTTATCTAGTAGCGCTCATAACGTACTTTGACTAGGTGTTTGTCAGCGATCACCAAAGTTAAGCAACGTTCGGAACGGTCAGTCTTCGAAAGGGTGACCGCGAGTGGTGTTTACAACGGATCACTGCCGTGACCCGGACGATACGTTAAATTGTTGTTCCTGATTATTTTAACCGTCCATCCAAGTCACAGGCTTTAAAGTTGCTTAAAAATTCATGGCTAGACACTCTTCCTACAAGATAAGATAACTTTATTGATATTAATGGAACCTAATATTATAAAAACTATTGCATGATATTGATTCATTAACATGCTTCGGTTTAACATATTATTCACATTTTACTGGTATTATTGTTTATACTAGATACACAAATGCAGTGTCATTTAAAAATTTCATCACCATAAATCATCATCACATAAGAATTCACTTACTTTTTAACCGACTTCCAAAAAGGTGTAGAGTTTCTGAAGTAAGGACTTGTAGAGTAAGGCGTTTAGAGTTCGAAGCTTGGCTTTACGAGAGATTTGAGAACTTTTTGATAGTGGGAACTGTGATTTAGACTTGGCTTAATTTCACATAAAAATGATTTTGTTGGATTAAAATTTTATTGAAATCGGTGAGCCGTTTTTGATAAATCAACAATAATGTACATGGATGTCACATCGATTTGTGCAAAATATTCGAATTTCGTACACGATGAAAGTCGGTGTTGCGATTTTTTGCGTAAAACAATTTTATTATTGTTAATTTTACAGATTTTGAAATTTGTGAATCATACCATTAAATGCGTTCGTCTATATGTATTTTTTTCGTCTATGTTCATCGATATTTTCGTCAGTTGTGCACCGATTTTAATATGTATTTTAATTTTTTTTCTGAAGCGTATTCTCCCAAAGAGTTCCCATTAAAATTTTACTGAAATCGGCTGAGCCGTTTTTGATAAATCAACAATAATTTACATGGATGTCACATCGATTTGTGCAAAATATTCGAATTTTCTACACGGCGTAAGTCGGTGTAGCGATTTTATTTATTATTGAATTTAAATTATAATAATTTTATTTTTGTTATTTTTTCCAGATTTTGAAATATGTGAATTTCACTATTATGTCAAGAACGGTGATTGTACGGGCTCAGCACTATACAAAAGGATATCATGAATTACCTGTAAGTTGCCACTAATTATTTTTTTATTATAGGTAGCATTTTCGAACTGTTTCAGAAAAACATCGTAAGTAATTTCTATTTCTATAGTAACCTCTAATTCCAGCGGTTTTCATTGAGAAAAACTCTTCGCCTGTAAAAAAGGATCCAACAAAAACATTTTCACGTGAAATGAAGCCAAGTCTAAATCACAGTTCCCACTATCAGATCTGTTGTCAAAACCAACTATCTTGACTACAAGATAGTTGGTTTTGACAACAAAATCATTAACCTTGACTGACCTTGACTCCGACCATCGATCATGACTGTCTACGCCTATGTAATCTTCGGGATACGGTGAGATGTGGGAGTATAAGGGGTGGGAGGGAACCTCTACACGCACCCGGAGGTCACTGACCATGACTCCAAGATCATTGACCTTGACTCCAAAATAGTTGGTTTTGACAACAAAATCACCGACCTTGATTCTTCGGTTAGGTTAAGTTTGAACAGTGACAACAACGCGCGAGCCGAGCGAGCGAAGCGAGCTTGCCGCGGCAGCGGCCGCCGAAGCGCCAGAGACAATCTGTCCTTATTACGAGTTTAGATCGTTCCTATTTATCCCAACCAACAAAAGGACTTCGCTAAAGTATTTCAGCGTCGTAGGTTAGGTTAGGTTTGAACAGTGACAAAAACGCGCGAGCCGAGCGAGCAAAGCGTGCGTGCCGCGGCAGCGGCCGGCGAAGCGCCAGAGACAATCTGTCCTTATTACGAGTTTAGGTCGTTCCTATTTATCCTAACCAACAGAAGGACTTCGCTAAAGTATTTCGGCGTCGTAGGTTAGGTTAGGTTTGAACAGTGACAACCAGAGATAATCTGTCTTTATTAAGTTTAGGTCGTTCCTAGTTATCTACGAGAGGTGGCGCACTTAACCCTAGAAGCCCAATGTACGTCGTTTTGACGTACACGCCGAAAAAAAACCGCTATATCTTTGGAACACATTGTTGAATCGTCACGACCTTCCAAACCAACCTAGTGCCCGTCGAGACCTAACAGGAGAAGGCAGTATCGCTTCGGTAAGTGCCTCCATTTAATTGTAATCACAATGATGCACGTCAATCTGACGTATGATTGGGCTTTGTGTAAGTTTTGCAACTATTATAAGTTGGCAGTATTGATGTTTATTTTTGCTTGTTGTTTTGTTTTGTTTGATATTATTACTAATTATGTTATTTTTAGGAAATAAAATACAATGGCGTCCTCTAGATACCTAAATCCAGATGAAATAGCGTCACTTGGAACCTGAAGATGATTTTTCTCCCGCTGATAGTGACTCTCAAGATTTTGATCCTCAAGATGATTTCAGGAGTGACATTGAAGAAGAGGTGGTGGACTTTATGGGAAATGCGAGTTCGGAAACGAAGAACTTGCCCTGTCCCGACTCCAGAGTCAGCAAATCTTGAAGAAACACTTTGGACTTCACTTCACAGAATCATCACGTTGAATCAGGCTTCTATTCGGTTACGCAGTTCTTATGGGATGTTAAACATGGCTTTTGTGACTTCATAAGTCACTGCCACAACAAGCTGACAAATAAATAAAAATATTGAGCCGTAGGGAGTTAATGCAAAAATTGAGCACAGAATTGACCACTGTGTATGCAAAAACGACTGGAAACACCAACTTTGACAAGACTTTACGTGAAAACATCGCATATGTGTTGAAAACCGTGCCAGAAACATCAGCAGCAGTTACATGTGATGATCCAGAACCAAAAAAACAACGCTACTGTTGGTGCTGTATCTGTAAAAAAGGTGGATGACAACAGCACTGTGCTTCATATGTAAAAAAGCAATGTGCGGAGAACACTAAATTGACACATGTCAAAACTGTATATTACCATTAGTAACCATTTTTATAATGAAGAGTGTAAATTTGTTTTCTAAAAATTGTTTAAATAAGGTTGATTTTTGTATTAATTTTATTTGTATCAAAAAATAACTAAGACGATCACATTTTTTGTGTAATTTTACTATAGTTCCTAATATATGATTATAAAAGTATCAATAAATAACTATTTGATTTAAATTTACGTTTTTATATTTTATTAAACTATATTTAAGACATTTAATTTAGAAATTTGGTATATACAGCATAAAACAAACAAATATATTGACTTTTAACAGTACACGTAAAATTGACGTATGATTGGGCTTTATGGGTATAAAAATATGATTGGGCTTCTAGGGTTAAAAAGGAAAAAAGACATTGATTATTTTTCACACCGTGTGGTATTCTGATTACCCCTCTTTTTATGTTGGGAATGGGTATAGAAGATACTCAGTATCAACGTTTCCATACACCATTTTGATCTCCGGTGGGTCAAAAAATTTTTTTTTGGTGCTTGTATACGAGATGGTGCGCAGTTATAAAGGAAAAAAGACATTGATTATTTTTCACACCGTGTGGTATTCTGATTACCTCCCTTTTTATGTTGGGAACGGGTAGAGGAGATACTCAGGATCAACGTTTCAATACACCATTTTGACCTCCAGTGGTTCTGTTCTTGAAAAGCATTCTGCTTATGCAATAACATAGCCTGTAATTTTTATTGGGATTCCTGAATTGCTTCCATTTTGTAGTGCACAGATGAAAAGTTAGGTTAGTGAAAAGCGATAAAAATAAGTGATATCACTGTGATTTAAAGGATAACTACACTCCCAAACAGGTACCTTAGTTTGTTTTTTTAATTACGCATGTGAAATTGGCTCTAATATCCGAAAAAAGATTTATTTTTTAAATTTAAATAAGAGCACAAAAATAAAGCGTGTTGACGGCGACTGCCCTCGTCGCGAAAAAAAGTTCCAGTTCATAGCTTCCGATCATCAGATCAGTTCGACAGTACCATATAATTGTATTGTCATCAAAACTACATACAACTGCCAATTTACATTACGCTACGACCCTTGGAAGATGGTTGATTAAGTTACCTTAGATTCCATTACATAAGTTACACGGCGACCTAATAAAAGCGTGTTAAAATAGAGAGATTGCAATCCTAGTAATAAGTAACACTGTTACTTATGTACTTTTAACTGACCAAAAGGTAACCAAGTTGCATTTATCTAATTGTCCGTCTGGATTCCTATTTCTGCAATTCACTAAAGACGTAGGGATAAAATAAAATGAAATAACAATTTTAAATATTAACAATTTCTTGTTACTCGCTACGCGTGTTTGGCGTGGGTGCAGTTTTATAATACTAATACCTACATGTTAATTACATTTTTATTATTTGATAGAATAACGTCTTTAAAATTATATGTATAGGTACTTTACGTGATATTTTAGCGCATCACTACAAAAATTTACAGTTGACATAACTAAGTTATCTATTTATTTTCATTGAAATTAGCCCTAAAATAGGACATTTATTTTTAAATATTCAATTCTAGCCACTTCAAAGTTAAGAGCGTCTCCTAGTGACGAAGAAATTGAGAAATAGGTATTTGGAATAAACTATTGCCGTCGCGATGCGCCCAAACCAGGGAGCTTCAATGTGTGTGGTGATGAAATTGTATTTGTGTGCGTACTGCGCACGAACTGGCTCCGCACCCCGCCCGCGCCTCAAAGAACCAGCGTGGCTGACCGATACTTTATTTTGAATTGTAGCAAAATATGATATTACGTAGAGACAACTCTGTGCGCGAGTCGTGGCGCCACGTACGTTATATCACTAGCATTCTGAATTTCCTGGCAGCATAGAATTTGTTCCTGATTTAGGCCGTACGTAGAGCTATCTTACGCGTATCCTACGTATAATCTGGTTCTAGTAGGTATGGCAGAAAGCAAACAAAAATAATCCTGCCAATGATTATTTATTTTTCTGCCATTATGAAGCTACATTATTTGTGATATAGGTTATTTTTCTTTATAGGCTTATTTATTTTCTTTCAAATCATTTTATTATTGTTTGACAAAAACATAATATGTACCCAACTAACATCATATCATATACATTGATCTTGAACCCAAAGCAGGGAGTAAAAGTAGCAATTTGGCTATTTAATTTCTGTAGGCGTTGCAGTTTACATTTTATATCTTGACTGAAATTACTTCTTTCTGATTTTTAGTTAATTATTTTTTATGGAAATATCTTACATAGTTCTTCTACAGACTAAAATAAATATGGACTCGCGCTTGAAAGGGTTCGTACCGTATGGTAGCCAATTATGTATTTCAATTCAATCATTTGTTTTTTTAAATTGAAATATTATATTATTAAATACTCTGAGAATATTTCAAGCGTCTACCTGTTGTGATTATTAATAATTATCGCGCAAAAACTCACATCTGTTGTATGGTATGAATAAATATTTATTTTATTCTATTTTTTGACCGATGAAACGGAGGAGGTACGCAATTCGACGCGTATTTTTTTTTATTGGAAAGGGTATACGTCGAAGTTGGTCCCATTTATATTTTATTGAAATCGGCTGAGCCATTTTTCATAAATCAACAATAATGTGAAAATGCTACATCGATTTGCGCGAATTTTGTACACAGTTGAAGTCGATATTTATTTCATTCTATTTTTAGTAAGTAGTTGTTGTTATAATGGAAACAGAAAAACATCATCTGTGCAAATTTCAACTGTTTAGCTGTTACGGTTCATGAGATAGGTACAGCCAACAGACCAACAGACAGACGGACAGAGGAGTCTTAGTAATAGGGTTTCGTTATATTACTGTATACCTGTACATCTAAAACTTCTTGCCTTTTAAATGGTACCTACCATATTTTCATTCCGCTATTAGTCCCATAATATAAAAAATAATAGAGGATTCAATAAAACAGATGCAAGGTTTACTGTTTAGAGAACTGCTTGTCACACCTTGGTTCTACTTTGAACACATTAAAAAAAATTAAACAATTAGCAAATTAAAGCAGCAGTGGGTAGGACACACACCATAGTAGGTAATACAGGATATAACATCTTCAAAGTAGGTAGATATGAAGTGATTAAAGCATTTAAAGCACTTCTAATTGAACTTTTCAGCTCTCTCCAAACTCAGTGGATTGGCAAGTTAAAATGACAGAGGGCAAGGCACATAGTTCAATGAACGGATAGCCAATGGGGCTGTTTTCTCTCGAATGAATCTCACGTATAATCCGCGCCACACAAGTCGGCGGATGGAAAGTTAGGCGCAGAACGCAGAACGCTGCGCAAAAGGCAAAATATAGGTATGCGCGGGAGCCAGAAAGGGGCACACCCGACAGCCAAACTCATGCCTCCCGCGCGATCCCTGCGCCCGTGAACTCCACTAGGCCACGCGGCGTTGTCATGGTGCACATATGCACAGTAATTAGCGCATCACAGCGAAGTGTGCCTCGCATCTGTTTAATTGAATTGAGAATTCAATTAAACAGATCAGATGCTAGGCTTACTGTTTGGAGAACTGCAAAGTATGACATACTTTGGTTCTACTTTAAATACTTACGTTTAAAAATAGTTAAAACAATTAGCAAAATAAAGCAGCAGTGGGTAGGGCACACACCATAGAAATACAGGACAGAATATTCACAAAATAGGTAGAAAGTAGAGACAAACTGATTTAAACACTTCTAAGTATTTGAACTTTTCAGCAAAATCAGTGGATTGGCAAGTTAAAATGACAGAGGGCAAGGCACATAGTTCAATGGACGGATAGCCAATGGGGCTGTTTTTCTCGAATGGATCTCACCTACAATCCGCGCCACACAAGTCGGCGGATGAAAAGTTAGGCAAATGCTGTGCAAAAGGCAAAATATAGGTATGCGCAGGGGCCAGAGAGAACCATGCACAGTTCTAGGCTTCTAGCCCAAATTCTATGGCTATAAAAATATTTAGTAAATTGCCAAATAGTTTAAAAGATATCGAAAGAGAAAACTGTTTCATAAAACAATTAAAATTTATCCTATTATCCAAATACATTAGACGATTTTTTTAAAGCTTTGAGAGCTCAAAACCTTCCAGAGCATTATATCAGCCTTGTGAAAGATATGTACCACGAGATCAAGACGCAGGTAAAGAGTCCGGCTGGGATAAGCGAGAGTTTTGAGGTGGGCGTTGGAGTGCACCAGGGTTCGACGTTGAGTCCAAAGATGTTTAACCTAATCATGGACTATCTCACTAGAGACATTCAGGCACCGTTACCATGGAGCTTATTGTATGCAGATGACATTGCTCTTATAGCCAACTCAGCAGGCCAGCTGCAAGATACCCTCTCTGAATGGACCAAATCACTGGAGAGGTTCGGGCTTCGCGTTAGTAGATCGAAAACGGAACACATGGAGTGCAATTACAGCGTAAATAACAACAACGGTCCAACTACGCTATATTACGATGATGGAAGTGCTGTTCCTCGAGTAGCGCAGTTTAAGTATTTAGGATCTGTAATTGCGCCGGACGCTAGCGCTGAGGCCGACGTTTCGCATAGAGTGAACGTGGGGTGGCAAAAGTGGAGAAGCCTTACGGGTATCCTTTGTGACACGCGCATGCCCATAAAAACTAAAGGCAAAGTATATAAAACAGCAGTAAGACCCGCGATGCTTTATGGTGCTGAATGTTGGACTGTTAAACACGCACATGAGCAAAAATTGCATACAAATGAAATGAAAATGTTAAGATGGTCGGGAGGGGTAACCAGGCTCGATAAAATCAAAAACGAATACATCCGCGGTACTTTTAAAGTAGCACCTATAACTGATAAACTTTTGGAAAGCCGCTTGCGGTGGTATGGACACGTGATGCGTAGGGACGATGAACACGCGGTTCGAAGGGCTTTGGAACTGCCCGAGGGAAAACGGGGAAGGGGACGCCCCCCAGCCACCTGGTGGACGAGTATGTCCCAAACACTAAAAAAGGCCAATTTAGACCAAGAGACAACCCAGGACCGATTGTCCTGGCGCAGGCTCATTAGGAGAGCCGACCCCACCTAACGTGGGAATGAGCAAAGAAGAAGAAGAAGATTAGACGATTTTTTTAACGATAATCTAGAAAACGTAATAATAAATCGTTCCAATACAAATAATAAAATTGTCATACCCTTATAGGGTCATATGTATAACTATACAAAACATGTTAACTAAGAACCGCATGTAAATTTCATATGTTGCAATAAATGAATTGAGTTTGAGAGACAAGACGCCGAGGCACACCCGCCCGCCATCCTCATGCCTCCCGCGTGCACGCCTGTGCTTACCACTACGCCACGCGGCGTCGGCATTGTGCACACATGCGCAATAATTAGCGAATTACGGCGAAGTGTCATCTGCGGCTAACATCTCATCCGCCGACTTGTGTGGCGCTACCTATACTGACAAGCGCAGCATAGAACTTATTTATTTTATTGGATCTAGATTTATTTATTTTGTTGTGTTTGTAATGTGACTGATTATGTGTTTTTTAATTATTTAATGTTGAGTTTTTGATACTTGAATAATTTAATAGAACGTTTTTCGCTTAGGTAGGTGGACTAAGGATAATTAAATATTTAAATATTTATACGTTAGGTACAGTTATTACACGATTTTAGAGAGCACGTGATTTTCCTGATTAGAACCATTATTTCGCTTTAGGCGCAGAATTCTAATAATGGCACATAGTTCTAAGAAAGCTCAATTTTAAAAATGCCCAATTCTCACAATGGCCAGGTGAAGTGGCCAGACAAAGTGTATGGAACAGCTGGTTTTTATCGCCAGTTAGTTAGTTTTAGTTAGTTGCTCCCATAGTAAAAGTTGTTCTTTTTAAACCTATTAACTTTGCCCTAAAGAGGTGGTGCTTTAACTAAAGCACAGAATGCTCAATTCTCAAAATGGCAAAATAATTAATAATAAGGTGATTTTTGAAAATGAAAATGTGTGTATTCTATTTGAAATTATTTTGCCATATTGAGAATTGACCATTCTGTGCTTTAGTTAAAGCACCACCTCTTTAGGGCAAAGTTAATAGGTTTAAAAAGAACAACTTTTACTATGGGAGCAACTAACTAAAACTAACTAACTGGCGATAAAAACCAGCTGTTCCATACACTTTGTCCATTATCAACGGACTTTTTCTATGGTATAGTTGATATTTCTCGCGGATTCGGCTCTGGTCGCTCCCATAGTAAAAGTTATGATGTACTTAACTCGCCAAAGGAGGTTGTTTTAGGTACCGGTGAGCCCTTATAATATGTTGCAGCAACTAAACGCCTATATTCCATACATAAAATCTTTTCTTCATAAGTAACAAACATGCAACAGTCAAATCACAAGATTGGAAAAAATAACTAATATTTTTAATAAACATCGATATCGATGGACATCACTAGAGCATCGACAAAAATATCGACTATTACTACATCCCTAGTGCTTGTGTACGTATAGGATTGAACCTCCCTTACCTCGACCCTACCCCCGCATCGTGCGATAGGGACAATTGCAGCTCAGAGCGATTTATACCTACAAAAAACTTGGCGAGACAACGTTTCGTATTACGCTGTTTTCTTCTTCAAAAACTATTTTAATCAAGTATTTTTTTATGTCAATATTTAAAAAAAATATGTGTTCATGATTCTGTCATTTTATATTTTGTTAGATATTATTTAGTCTCTTGTGGTAGGTCTCTAAAGACGTCGGTAATAATGGTGAATTTTTTTGTGATTTTGAAGGGTCATATTTTGCCTGGTAATTAATTTATCAAGAAAAAGAAAAGACAGAGTAGTCTAAACAGCTAAATTTAATTTTATGACAAAGAATTGAAGCTCTATAAGTATTTTCAAGGAAGAAAACAGCGTAATACGTTTGTATGGAAAATTACAGATCACCCGGGCTCTTAAGTCCTCTATTCTATGATTCAGGTTCTCAGAATACTGACAAGTAAGAGAAATATTTCTAAATTTTACTCAAATAAAAACTAGGTACGTTACAGCTGTCTTATTCATATTTGGTTATACAGCATACGCAAGTGAGTGAAACAAAAAAACGCATTGTCTGTCTCAAACGTCAAAATCACAAGTTGGAAAGTCAGAATGTTTGAAATTTGGTCCACCTTGACTTTTGCGATATAATCGGAAATTTGAACCCTCTAGTAGTTCCAGCAGAAGGTTCAAATCTCTGATCATTTAACTTCCTACTTTCTACCTTTTGAATTTGGATAGCCGATGCCGATAGCCGATAGCATAATGCTAGTTTGTCTTCGAAATTACGTAAGTTTGGGTGTATGTGCATTTTTTTCTAACACCTTGTTTTCATATTTAAAATTGGTCGAAATGTATATCTCCTGCTGTTTTGGTGCGGTTTCCATTACCTTAGTCATTATTCTGAGTTCAGTATCACATTCTCTCGCTGGCCAGACTCCGAATTTTCCGAAACACGGGTTACACTCAGTTTGGCAGCTAGAGCCTCCGAAAACTTGATGTGCTTTCATAAAGAAATACCTACTTTTTGAATATCTTTTTTGAATTTTAAATTCAAAATTAAACCGGCAAGAATTTGAGAAGAACTGGATTTTCAAAACACACCCAGATTATATGACATGATGCCATTTAAGCATAAATTTACTTAGACTCAGTCGGTTTCAAGAATTCTAGAAAATTGATGAAAATTACAGCGTTCACAAAAATACTTTCGCTCGCTACTTTCGGCTTGAGGTCTATTGTGTGATTGTATGGAATTGGCCGTTGGATTTTAGTCAATTTTTTTCTCTTTCCAGATTGATTCTGACACCAAAACCAAGGGCGTTATAATATCTATATCAGCAACTAATAGGCAAGAAGATCCTGATATTCAAGTTTCTGTTGAGGGACCTGATGGAGAATTGGTTTCCAAAGACGCCATTGTAGAAATGAATGAAATTAAGGTAAGTTTTATCTGACTTCTAAATAGGAAGGCATGTTTTGAAGTAAAAATTCTAATGCAACTTACAACAAGGTTGCATTAAAAGTTTAACGCTACCATGGGGTACATAGGGGGTATGTAAGCACTGTTGCGTCGAAGTTTCACTTCTTCCGCGCGGAGGGACTCCACTTGCACTTTTTTGTTTTGATTGTGTGGACCATGTGAGTGTGAATGAGTTCTGAATTAGCGATTATGTGTGCAAGCGAGATGCATGAGCGACGCTCGACCAGTTACTGTGTACTGGGTCGTAGCGAGTGGACGTTTTCGTTAGTTGGGCTAATTAAGGGAAATAAATTTATAACAGACAAGTTGATCGTATTCTTCCTACGAGCTACCACCCAATACCGGGTAGCGCCGTGAAGCCACCAACCCTATTGTAGGAAGTAATTAGGAAGTAAGACGCACCCGTTTTATGTAGAGAGGCGCCAACATGTTGGCTACACCAATTTGATATAAAACTTTTAATACTGAAACTGCCTAACTACGGGCTCACTATTTTGAACTAAAAATATTTTTTTGATTCAGTTCATTAATTGGCAAAAACAAATAAATAAATATTGGAGGACATCTAACACACGACCTTTGACCCCAAACTAAGCAAAGCTAAGATATGGCTGCCAGAGACTGATATACTACATATACATTAATTACATAATTACATAATTGTACATGTTTTAAATACATACTTATAAATATATTACTTAAATAACACCCAGACCAGCAAACACCTATGTTCATCACACAAATGTTTGCCCTGGGTGGGGATCGAACCCACGCCTCTTTGACCCAAAGTCAGGGTCACTAACCACTGAGCCACCGAGGCAGAAAATATCAATGAACATACACAAAAAAAATACAAACATAGTACCTCCTCCGTTTGGGAAGTTGGTAAAAAACATAAATTACTGGCATTTGCAATTTGTTGCAGATTTTGGCGATCAATAATTTCATACCGGGTACAGTCGTGGAGTTTAAATGCAAAGCGCCTACATACGTTGTAGTCACAGTTCAGTCAGATGTCAGATTTCGCCATGGTTTTACCAAAACTATAGTTTCATCTCTGAACAATACTTCCTTCAATCCAATTCCAGGTAAATTATACTAGTAGTTATAAGAAACTGGCCAAAGCCAGTGTGACTTATCACACCACTGGCTTTTCGGTGACAGAAAACATCGTGAGGAAACCTGGTGGGTGATTCTGTATGTAAACAAGCGCATAACGCGCTCTAACGTGCTCTTTGTTTTTAAGAAATTATTGTGAATTTTTTTTTTAACAACATTTCTTAAACTCGGTTTATTATTCATTTTAACGTAATTATACATTTATCAAACATTTCTCCAAACGGAATTTACGGAAATAAAAAAAAACACTTACCGCGTTACGTTATACGAGAATCAGGCCCCTGCATATGTCCTTAGAAGGAATCCTATGTCTTATGTGAATCCACCAACCCGCACTGGGCCAGAGTGGTGGATATGGCCTAATCATCCTTCGTGGGTAGACCTACGTCCTGCAGTGGACTATCAAAAAGGCTGTTACAGTACAGTTACCGATCATATCCTAGCAGAATCTTCAATTCAATTCAATTCTTTATTTGCAAGTTAATGGGTAAACAATAAAGATCATAAATATAACATTAACTGACAATAACAACCTAATACAAGGTATGCGTCTCAGTTATCGTAGAAAAAAGTTAGATCCTATAATGTCGTAAAAATCGCACATTTCGACACTCACAAGGGAATCAAAACCTTAAGGGTACTTCCCGTTAACCTAGAAATATAAAATTTGTCAAGAAGCATTGTATTAGAATACACATATAGGAATAAATCAGAATTTTTTTATTTTTATTTAATCACCTCCATTAATGGCCTCAATGCAAAAAAAATCGGCTCCAATTTCTAAAGTGAATTAAATGTATCATGTGGGGTATCTATGAAAGATATTTATTAGCAAAAGCTAAAACAGGCTTTTAATTATTTTAATAACATAAAATATCGACAGCCACTTTACGAGCAAATGCTCGTAAAGTGGCTGTAATTACACAAATTTCAATATCGTAATGTATTTCATTACGCACTTGTGCTTTATTGTAATGTAAAACGCACGCCGCCACCGACTGCAGAACTCTGTGGTCTCGTTTCTCCTACTTTCACTCAAGAGAGTGAGAGACATTACGGTACCTGTGCGGTAACGTAATGTAAAACGCTCGATGCTTCGACTGATTCACGACTTTCACTCCGCACGATGCTACTTTTACTCAAAATCTGAGTTTTATTAATTTCCTCGCAAATACGAGTATGTTATAAAACGTCGTATGACATACGTGCGCTTTGAAAATTACAGCCGAGGCGATATTGCAAGCCCGAGCCGTAGGCGAGGGCTATAAGGAAGCAGAGGCTGTAATTTAAAAAAAAAGCGCACGTATGTCATACGACGTTACGTTACGAACTTACCGCACTTATATCATAATGTACTATTACGATGCATGACGAGAAAAGTAAAAAAATCGTCTTATCGATGATTATGTTATAGTTACGTTTTGGGGTTTTAACAACTTAGTTCCCAATTTTGTGCAATTTTCGAGATTTGTACGGAACCTTCGGTGTGCAAGCCTGACTCGCACTTGTCCGGTTTTTTTTTTGAGAATTATACCCTATCAAAAATCGCCGACAGCAAAAAAAAACTGTTAATGTACAGTTTTGATGAACAGAATAAGCCCCATAAAAGGATGCTAATTGATTAGAAATACTTAACCCTGTTTATATGTATAGAACGTGTGTACCAAGTTATGTCGCGATCCGTTGAAAAATGCGACCTGTAAACGAATGACCAACATCTAGATACTAGACAGACAAAAGCAAAATTGCCGTGTCGAAAACGAAAATCGTCATTTACGCTCGAACAATAATTAGTAGCTTTATTGGTAGTGATATACTTTGTTAGGCTTAGGAATAGAACTAGACTAGAATATACTTAGAAAGACTAAGTTAAGGTAATGAAATTCAAAAAGAATACACTGCCATCGCAAATATCTACGTTGCCATTTTAATAGAATATCACCATAGCTCATTGTGCCACCATATTAGAAAAATGGCACCTAAACTTTTGTTTTCCTTTGTGACTTATTTTACTCTGAACATTTATTTTATTTTGAGCTCTCTGTTAAATATTTACCAAACTGAAAGAAAAATTTACACGCAATTTTACCTAAGTAGTAGATTAATTTGATAAAAATTTATTTAAGTATTTTTTATGTAATAAAACCAAAAAAATAATTCTTGGGGCGTTTTTCGTTGCGTGGGAATTTTCACAACGCTCCACGATTTTGGAAAGTAAAATTTCGTGTAAATATTTTTTTCAGTTCGTAGTAAATATTTTACAGAACGATACTAAAAATAAATGGATTTAGTGTAAGCAATCGTATTTTAAGTAAAAAAAAAAAAACAATTTATTATAAAGTCATCATTATCATCACCTAGAGAAAAGGTAAAATCGCATCAAAATTTTATTATTTTGTTCTACTCTCCGTAACTTACTTATAGCTGTTTAAATCTTTTCAGCAACTAAACATTACCTGTTTATCCAGCTCTTCGGAGATGATGTCGAACTGTCTACCGTAAACTTAGTAACTGAGCATTATAGCGATTTGTTCAGTTTGACTCTTGAACTAAAGGACAAGACTCACAAATTATACGCCACAGAACTTTTCGACCCACCGACGTCTAAATTTAGGATTTCAGTAAGTATTGTGGGCATTTTCTTTTTTGATTTCAAGTTTAACTATTGAGTTTTTAATTTCATGATATTATGCGATGCTTCGATTTGCCGACGATATAGTAGTCATGGCAAAATCGATGGAAGACCTCAGCACGATCCTCGAAGGCCTCAATCGGGTTTCTCAACAGATGAACATGGACAAGACGAAAGTCATGTGTAATTCCCATGTTGTACCCATTCCGATTTCTGTTGGGAACTCGGTTCTTGAAGTTGTTGACTCATACATCTCCCTAGGACAAGTAGTTCAGTTAGGTAGGTCCGATTTCAAGAAAGAGGCCAATCGCCGAATCCAACTCGGTTGGGCAGCGTTCGGAAAATTGCGTAACGTTTTCTCGTCCGACATACCTCAGTGCCTCGAGTCGAAAGTGTTCGACCAGAGTGTGTTGCCAGTGATGACTTATGGCACTGAAACGAGGTCTCTAACTATGGGCCTTATTAATAAGCTCCAAGTAGCACAACGAGTCTCTCTGCGAGATCGAATCAGGAATGAGGAGATACGTAGAAGAACCAAAGTTATCAACAGTTAGCGCAGTGGATTGGCAAGTTGAATTGGCAGTGGGCGATCGGCCAAATTTCGCGCGGCGCGTGCGGCATTCTTAAGGTTGACATCGGGTTATTTTACGCAAAACTTTAACGTGGTATAGGTAAGTTTTAAATATGAATGGGCATGTGTGGTTTAAGTATTTGTCAACATTTTGGGGGTAAGTTTTAAATATGAATGGGCGTGCGTGGTTTAGGTATTTTTCAACATTTCTGTTACACGTTGTATTGAGATAGCGCTGTACAAATTCCATAGAAAATTATTCAAAAAAATTATCGAGAAAGTTAAAAAAAATTACATAGTCATATTGGGGTTACTAAGAAATAGGTACCTACCTTATTTTTTCTTAGCATGTTCTTGTAAAAATTGTTTTTTTTTCAGGTGATCGGCACAGAGACAATAAGTCACACTAAAATTGTTAGATATGGAAGCTTGGTACAAACAGGTAAATTAAATTTTATATTCATAATCAATTAATTCATCAAATGAAATCCATTTACGTATCCATAAATAAATCAAAATAATGATATGGGTATTAAAACTATAACTATATAGGCACAAAGTTTGATACGTAGTTCTGCCGTTTACATTAGTTAAAAACTGTTTTCCAAAAGACATCTTCTTCCAAAAGGGATCAGAAAAATAATTTATATACCTAGTAGACAATACCTTTATTTATTCACTATATAAAAGAATTAGCAATTTCAATTCTGTAAAATTCTGTATACAGCGTACTGTACAAATTTCAAGTTAAAACTCAGTTCTAATAAAATCATACGTCATACGTATGTATTGAGTATAGAAATGCAACATTCAATTGAAATTACAGTAAGTACAAATATTTTTTTAATAAAAATGGAGATGATTTATGTATATGCCGATTTTATACGAAATAAACATAACTTTAGGTCATCTAAAATACTGGCTGTCTGTAAAGTTGTGTTACAAACATTAATTTTATGTGACAACGTCATAAGATAATTATTTTTCGCAAAAAATGGCAAAACCGCCTTCCATCGTGTACAAAATTCGAATATTTCGCTCGAATTGTTTACATTATTGTTGATTTAACAAAAACGGCTCAGCCGATTTCTGTAAAATTTAAATGGGACCACCTTGGGAGTATAGTTACCCTTTCGAACTAAAAAAGAATTTTTCGATTCGGTTTACAATTGGCGAAATTATCGATGTTCATCGTGTACAAATTTCGGATATTTCGCTCGAATTGCTTACATTATTGTTGTTTTTTTTTTCAAAAACGGTTCAGCCGATTTCTGTAAAATTTATATGGGACCACCTCGGGAGTATATACCCTTTCGAACTCAAAAATATTTTTTCGATTCGGTTCACAATTGGCGAAATTAACGTTGAACATACACAAAAAATAATACACACACACGAACAAACCTCCTCCTTTTTGGACACACACACATTTTCGTGCGAGCAACCGGCGTTGATCGATTTTGGTATAAGACGTTATCACGTCAAAAATCATGCCGATGCATAAACCTGTGAGAAAAAATTATTTTCCAGAAACAAGTATTGAGGACGAAACTTCAAGCGGAATCTCTAAACGTCCAAAAGTGAATATCGAAGGAGCCAATAAACGAACAATCAAATATAACGAAAACCTTGAATTAAATTGTTCCGTTGATGTTTATCCCACACCTAAAGTGTTTGCTTGGAGAGATTCAGATGGAAAAGAAATAACATCGAAGGTAAGTTCGGAGATTTTTAGGGTTCCGTACCTTAAAAGGAAAAACGGAACCCTTTTAGGATCACTTTGTTGTCTGTTTGTCAATACTTTTTATCTCTGTAATGCATAAAGGTTTCAAGATGAAATTAAAATTATAGGTATTATTATTATTATATTATTATAGGTATTAGAGGTATTATACGTAAATCTATGACTTATTGCAGTTTTGTGAAAATATTATTTTAATTTAACAGCATATTTCGACACTCACAAGGAAATCGAAACCTACAGCCGTGCACAAATCGTAAATGAAGTCTCCTTTTCAATATGGCGAATAATAATTATATGAAACGGCTTTTTGAAGTGGAGCTTATTTTTGTATAGCAAATTACCAAACACCCAGGAGCCATGATGGTTTAGTGGTATGACACCGGCCTTCCAATCGTGAGGTCGTGGGTTCAAATCCCGGTCCTGTACCAATGAGTTCTTCTTAATTTCACACCACTGGCTTTGTGGTGAAGGAAATCATCGTGAGGCAACCTGCACACGTCCGTAGAAGAAATTTGATGGCGTTTGCTAATCCACCAACCCGCACTGGGCCAGCGTAGTGGGTATGGCCCAATTACCCTTCGTGGGTAGGCCTACGTCGTGCAGTGTACAGTTAAAAAGGGCTGGTACAGGTACAGGTAGATCTTACCTTATAAATAATCTGTAGGAGTGTAGAGATCTAGCATAATGTAAAATAATTATTTTGTGTATTATGACAGAACTTATTTTAATATAAAAAGAGTAATGTGTACTTAATTTGTAAGAACAATTTTATTAAAATATCTAGATAGTTTGTTTTTATATTGGAAAAAAATGAAATAAAAATATTTCAAGCTTTCATGCTCGAAAAAATAACATTTCTTCGAACCCACAACAGTTAAATTACAATAATAGCATATTTTGTAAAACGATGATTATTTTTCAGATATTTGAACGAAAGCCTCCGCTGAATTCTTACAGAATATTGGAATTGAAAAATCTGAAGAAAACTGGGACTTATGAATGTTACGCTGAAAATGGATCCTATAAAGACAGTGTTACGATTAAAGTTGAAGTCACATCAGAAAAAAAAGCTAGGACTCCTCCAACTAGTAAACCAAAAAGTAAGTTTTACTGTAGAGAATATTCGGCCAAGTACGAGTCGGACTCGCACACGGAGGGTTCCGTACTGTATGGGAGCCCCCCTTAAATATTTATTTTATTTTTTAATTTTATTATTTATTATTGAAGGGAATATAAAACTAAATATTCTGTGAAAATTTCAAGCATCTACCTGGTACCATTATTAATATATGTAGAGCGAAAAACGTCTAAAAATTCAGGTTTGTTGTATGGGAGCCCCCTTAAATTTTTATTTTATTTTGTTTTTAGTATTTGTTGTTATAGCGGCAACCAAAATACATCATCTGTGAAAATTTGAACTGCCTAGCTATCATGGTTCATGAGATACAGCCCGGTGACAGACAGACAGACAGACAGACAGACAGACAGACAGACAGACAGACAGACAGACAGACAGACAGACAGACAGACAGACAGACAGACAGACAGACAGACAGACAGACAGACAGACAGACGGACAGACGGACATCGAAGTCTTAGTAATAGGGTCCCGTTTTTTCCCTTTGGGTACGGAACCCTAAAAACGAAGAAGAAAGGGCCAAGTCACATATACTTAGTACAGTTTTTGAAGTAAGGATTTGTAGAATTAAGGCGTGTAGATTTAGAAGCTTGGCTCTACATAATATCTGACAACTTTTTGATAGTGCGAATTTCCCTATTTTTGAAAAAAAAAATATCCCCCCTCCCAATCAATAATCGCCGTTGACATGAAATCCAAAAATATGTAAAATCTGTGTTCAAAGTTTCTTCAAGATTCGTTGAAAAATGTGACATGTAGAGGAAAATCAACATCCAGACATACAAAAGCAAAATTGTTAACTCAAAGTGAAGACTCTCTCTCACACAGTCATCATGCTTATTTTTTTTTTTAATAGGGCAAGTGCCTTTATCAACCACCACTAAATACAGATATACATAATCTAAAACTATATAACCAGCAATTGGATCATCCACATACCTTTAAATGTCTAAAGATATTCCAAATGCTCAAGCCCACTTAAATTAAATAAGCCCACTTATTAAATTATAATACTACATCGCACTCAAAATAACCTAAGTTGTTGTAATACTTACAGAAAAGCTCAAGCTAGAAAAACCGACGAATCTCACAATAATTGTGGACCCCGGTGAAAACGTCACCTTGACTTGCAGGTTTGAGAATGTTATTTTTATTAATATATCTAATTAGGTAAGTACCTAATATATTTGTTTGTATATTTTACTTCAAAAAAGAGTCAATAAAATGATGTCCAAAAATAAACTTAGTCAAACAATCCGCCCCTAATTGTTCCCGGAGCAAAGGTCAACACAACACTACCCCGTTGAATAGCAACGGCCAAGCTTTGCTCCAGGAAACAGCTGGAGCGGGGTCACCACACTTTTCCAATATCCGCTGGCCAATCTGTCGATTCAACACCTTGACCTCGGTAGTGCCTAATTGGTTTCTTTTGAATATTTTACTACGTGTTTTTTTTACTATTTAAAAATATGTCTCTTACAACCATTTGTTAAATAATCAAACTGAAACTATTACAACGCATTCCAATATTTTATATATATTGTAGGTACACAATATATTATGTTCATTGAGACCAACCAACCTTGAGAAAGATCGCCAAATGCGATCGAAACTATAGTAGCAGTTTCTTACTAAAATTAAACGTGAGTAACACCTGTGTTTTACAAACAAAATGTGCGAAAACCACGCTAGTTTTCGCACCGAATAGTATCAATTAATTATTCACCCTTAACGGGCGTACCATATTACATAAATTTAGGTACTATGTATATTTATTTTGTAATGAGACATACGAGGGTAGATAATCACCACACCTAAACATAGTTCTACTCAAGAAAGGCGACTAGGTTCATTTTAACTACGCCGCCCCGTATATGTCCCTAATATATTTAAATCGACACGTGTGTGTTGCCAGTGATGACTTATAACACAGAAACGTAGTCTCTCACAATGGGCCTTATTAGTAAGCTCCAAGTAGCCCAACGAGCTATAGAGAGGACTATGCTCGGAGTCTCTCGAGATCGAATCAGAAATGAGGAGATCCGTAGAAGAACCAAAGTTACCGACCCAACGGATTGGCAAGTTGAAATGGCAATGGGCAGGGCACATAGCGCGGAGGACTGGTGACCGAAGGGGTCGAAAAGTTCTCGAGTGGAGACCACGTAGAGGCAAGCGCAGCGTCGGACGTCCACCCAGAATGTGGAATGTGGACTGATTTGTGTCACACTGTACATATCACCCTACTTATTAGACGGGGGAAACAAAGCGAGTACCTATATAGATATAAAAATAATGTGTACTTTGGTTTTCCTCTGATAAAATGGCAAGAATAAAAAACAATTCTAGATGACTAGTCTCAACTGTTTTTTTTTTATTTCAGAGTAAAAGAAGGACATCCAAAACCAAAACTTACATGGCATTTCAAATCAACACTGCGTCCATATGAATTGAAAAATTTCACTAACCTAGAACAATATAATGATCATGAAAATATCACCCTTCCAAGTGCTAACAAATATCAAACAGGAGTTTATAAATGTACTGCATATAATTCCGAAAGTTGGGACATCCTGGAGTTCAGTGTTGGTATTCGAAGTGAGTTGTTGTTTATAAGTTAATAAAATCAGCTTTTTTTACTTTATTTCGTATAGGTTTGCATTTGACTACACACTGCCTGATATTAAGCAAATATGCGGTCTAGGATGTAATACGCTTACCTAGATGATACCTATTTAATCGGGATTTGAAGACACCTACATTGTACATTGTTGCCTTAGGCATACTAATTTATTACTAGTTTGATTTTTAACTATAGTTTTAAAAAAGTGTGTTTTTTAAATTAAAGTTTAATATTAAAATAAACAACAAAAATACAAATACAAAAATGTGATTGTTTTATTATATATTATATAATACATAATTATATTATTTTTTTCGCGACACTGACCATCTAAATGTAAGGCAGTTGTACATCTTAGCTGCTTCACTCAGATTCCATAAAACGGCTCAGAACACTATATCTGAACCACAAAGGCCCTCACGGCGTAATGTATGGTCGCTCCCGGCCATTAAGTCCAATTTTGCGCAGAGGTCTTTTGCTTGGATGGGAGGGTATATATACCAAGCCCTTGATAAAAAACTGGATCTCCTCAAAGAAACTAGACGTGGCTGTAAACTTAAAATCTCTAAATACTTAAAATCGTTGGATTACAACGCCTCTGAACATCTCATAGTTCCAATTACCTAGAATTGTGGGCCTGGGTCGTTGTCCGACCCAGGCCCTTGAAACGATAATCTGTATATAAATAAATAAATTAATATTCAATATACAACAGATAAATATCTATATGTTATATATATTTATATACATAATAAATACTTATAATTGAGCTTCCGCATTTCCAAGAAAGACATTTATGAATATCTAATCCAAAACTGTGAGTACCATGCAAAACCACACACACACGCACTCACACACATACACACACACACATACACACTCACACACACGCAACAAGTGCCTTATATAATATAATAAATAGTAAATACAAGCGAAAGAGACTAGATCCTGCAACACAGGCGGAGCCTAACGCAGGGTCTAGGGTACCTTTAAAATCCTAACAATAACATATAAAAAATACCTATATATAAAATACGTGTATGCTTAAGCATTCAATGTAATTAGCGAAAGAGACTAGATCCTGCAACACAGGCACAGCCTAGTGCAGGGTCTAGGTAATAACAGCTGCTTACATTTATATAACTAGTACTACTGCTATTATAATATTAAGAAATTTGCTTAACTTAGTTTTAGATGGAATGTTTAAGAAATTCTACATTGTATTATTGATGCTGAATAAATCATTCATTCATTTAAATCATTCATTCATTCATAAATCAATGCTGCTTTCTTTGATTAAAATATAATCCAAAATGAAAAAAAAAAAGAAAAAATACAAAATAATTTATTACCACAACAAAGATACTCGAACATTAGTTACAACTACCAGGGGGCCTCAAACTCGGCTAAGCCTGTATCTTGAGGTCCGGTGTAGAATTGAGCAAATGGACTTTGTCAGGAAATATTTTGAAATATTTCCTAATAAACGCGCAAACATAGATATTTGCATCTCTTTCTAAAAGAAAGAAACTTCTAGATCTAGGACGAAGATAAATATGTTTAATTAATTTTTATTTTTAAGGTCAACTAACAGTTGAATTAAACACAACAGAAGAAATTATTGTCAAACGGGGTGAAACAGTGAACGTTAAATGCACGGTACAGGGTGTTCCTACTCCAAAAGCTTCGTGGATCAAAAACGGAAAAGAAATCGTCGAAACTGATAATATTACGGTTTTTAGAAATCTCCACATGAGGTTAGTATGATAAACTCATATACTAATTCAAATGATTCCGCTAATACATTTCTCTTTCGCGCGTGGTGATGGCAAAAGGCCTGACGACATGACGCTGGTCCCATGGAAGTGTGGACGGCCCTTATTATGGGACGCAACTTGCGTCGATACTCCGGAACTGTCATTTTTTTCTGAGACTCAGAGTAGGGCTGGAGCGGCGGCCAATTCGGCGGAGCAGCACAAGCGGCGCAAATATGCTAACCACGGTAGTGGTTACATATTTGAGCAATTTGGAGTTGAGACATTGGTTCCGTGGGGGCCGGGAGCTTCTATTATTTTCAAAAGTCTTTCTGAGCGTCTGGTGGACGCGACGCGTGACCAAAATGCTGGTGTTTATTTGGCTCAACACAGAAAGCATTACCATTCAGCGTGGAAATGCAGCGAACATGCTGGGCACGCTGCCAACTGGCAGTGGGCTTGAGCATTTGGATTATCTTTAGACTTTCAAAGGTCTGTGGATGATCCAATGCTTTTTATGTAATAGTAGTGTAAGTAGTTTTAGCATATAAAGTAGAATTGTATTTTGTTGTAGTTAATAAAGGCACTTTTGCCCGTACTAATACTAATATTGGACCAAAAAATTAAATTAATGAAAATGCAGAGGTATTGGTATTGTAGTGTAGTGTATGCGTCATCGTCATTTTAATTGCAATTTAAAATATTACTGTTTCTTTTTCAATGCAAGGCATTTGAAAGAGAGAACAATGTTTTAAGTTGCTATTAAATTTACGATGGCGCCTTTCTAAATTGGTCACAATGTTTTCATATGACGTTAAAACGTAAACTTATCGTCCAATGAATTAATTTACAATTTACATTTTTTTTTATAGATTTAAGGCGGAGGAACACCACACAGCAAATTACACGTGCCAAGCAGAAAATGAATATGGAAGTGACAACAAATCTGTTCCTGTTACGGTACACTGTAAGTTTTTTTTATATCTAAGTATTGCAGAGATTTCTTTTTAGCGGCAAGAGATTATTTGATTGCTTAGATGACACCCTAGAGAATCAACACATTGTATGAAAGTATAAGCTGAATCAATTTTCCCGGCTTCTGTGATACTTAAGCTAGCTACTAGCTACGCGAAACCCAATCCGCGCAGGATTGTGTCTTGCAGCAGCTTGTAGCTAATATCACAGCCGAGAACTTTAATATGGCATCTTTGAGCAAATATCTATAAAGACACAATCGCGCAAAAAAGTGTCCGAGCCAAAACCCTGCCCAAGCTACGTAGTGGACAGGCTTTTTAGTTAGTCGTAAGGCGATTGCAAGCCGACTACAACGCAGCGCGATGTCAAAGTGCTCGGTTACAAGCTATAATTAAGCAGACATAACGTCAAGATTCAAGAAAACGGGTCATTGTGAATTATTTAACGTAAATATCTAAGTCGGTATGTACTTATATGACGACGCTCGGACATTTTTTTGCTACTTTCTTTTAGGGACTATTGATCTGTAGACATTTGCTCGAAGAATGGCATGTAATACTCGTGGGCTTTTTGCCCACCCACCCACCATTCTGGTTTTATTAAGTGGGTAAAAGAAGGCAGTTACGCTCGCATAGAGGAAGTCTGTACTTAGCTAAGTCATTGCATCATACATACAATTGGTTGGTTTACTAGAATGTTAATTCATTTCCTAACAATTTGTAATCGTTCTTGGTTCTTTATAACGTCATATATATATCGCAGCCAACTAGCTTAATTAGCCGTTCAATCAACAGCTAGCCTCTTTACTAAACAGCGCCGTTTAACAAGCGGCCTGAATGATATTCAGCCGAAACATTTAACTAAACTGGCTAGCTAAGCTAAGCTGAATGATGTATTTCTGTTGCCACTATAACAACGAATCTAGAAACTGAATGAAATAAATATTTAAGGGGGCTCCCATACAACAAACGTGGTTTTTAGGAGTTTTTTTGCTCGCTATCAATAGTGGTAAGAGGAATGGAGCTGAAGGGGCTCCAACACTGTACGGAACCCTTCGTGCGCGAGTCCGACTCGTACTTGGCCGATTTTTTTAAAGATTTTAAGGTTCTATTTAGAACTAAGCTGACAACTGCAACTGCCGTAAGTATTTGACGACCGTCTGCGTAATCCGCGTATGGATGTACAACCAGATACGAGTATGAAGAAGACAGTTGTAACGTAGGTAGTTTTTATTTGAGTAAAATTTAGCAAGGTCTCTTTACTTTAGTCCTTATTCTGAGTATCAGCTTGTGGCAGGTGCAGTTCGCATCTCAGTTCCAAATAGCATCTTAAGTCTTAACTACAACAACCTATATGTTAGCAAAATATCATAGTTTTTCAAAAAACATACCATATAAATGCCTTATTTCTTTCATATTTTAATTATTTTTTTTGCAATTCAATTCAATTCTTTATTTGCAAGTTAATGGGTAACAATAAAGGTCTTAAATATAACATTAACTGCCAATAACAACCTAATACAAGGTATGCAAATATACACATTTGTTTTATTCTACATTTAACAATACAACGACAAAAAAAAATCATGTTTAATATTTCTTATGATAAATATGTAGGCGGCAAGATGCGTTGTCCAAAAACATAAAAATTATTGCTCGCTAGCCACTTCTTCAACTCTCTACAAAATTTATAATAAGGCAAGTCCACAATTCCATTTGGTAAGGAGTTATAAATGAGAGGTGCCATGTAAACGCAGTTATTCGTAAATAATTCCAATCTCACATTAGGCATGTTAAGTCGTAAATGAGTATGTGTTCTTCTGCCAGTATTGTCAAAGGGATTAAAAAGGGAAGGGTTGCATTTCACAAATTTTGCCACTTCAAAAATATATATAGAATGCACTGTTAGGAGGCTTTTAGCCTTAAAGACAGGCCTGCATGAATCCATCCATTTCATACCAAATATAGCACGGATGCACTTTTTCTGTGCTATAAAAACTTTTTTAATTAAGTAATCAGATGCATTACCCCATGTTAAAATGCCATATCGTATAACAGAGCCAACATACGCGTGATAAACCATTAGGATAGTATCCAAAGAAGCACAACGGCGCAACCTTTTTAAGGCGAAAACGAAGTTATTCAATTTTGAGCAAATTGTGTTAATGTGATACTTCCAAGTCAGATGCGAGTCTATATGAATTCCTAGAAATTTAATACTGGGAACTTGCTCTATAGTATCATTATTATAATTTATATAATCTGAAATTTAGGGCTTTTCTGTGTCCTAAAATGCATTAGTTTTGTTTTTGATAAATTTATCTTCAATTTATTGAAATTTAGCCAGTTTATTACATTACAAAGTCCTTCACATCTTTTTCTAAATCAGTGACATTTTTAGATTTTATAATAATGGTTGTGTCGTCAGCAAATAAAACACTATTATGTTCAAGAGCAAGTGGAAGGTCATTAATATACAGAAGAAATAATAATGGCCCCAGGATACTACCCTGGGGAACCCCACAGCAAATAACCTTCTCATCTGAATCAAAATCACGTATGCTATTGTTTTTTTTGTCATAACGCGAGATCCTAGTTATTTGCTTCCTGTTATTTAAATAAGATTTGAGCCAATCGTAAGCAAGACCCCTAATACCGCAACGATACAATTTACTAAGCAGAATTCTATGATCTACGAAATCAAACGCCTTGCTCAGATCCAGAAATAAGGCTCATGACGGTGATTTTTGTTCCATATTATTTAAAATTAATTTTAAAAGAGTGTATGTAGCTAAAGTGGTTGACTTAAACTTTCTAAAACCGAACTGTTCTTTTGCCAAAATACCGTATTTATTGAGATAGGAAATTAACAACAATTAATTAATACATAATTTTTTCAAAAATTTTAGATAAAATTGGAACTAGCGCTATAGGTCGATAGTTGTCCTTTTCAATTTTAGAACCCTTTTTGTGCAAAGGTTTAATTATTGAAATTTTAAGTCTGTCCGGCACGTAACCTTGCTCCAAAGATAAATTGACTATATAATTTAATGGCTCTATTATAAACGGACAAATGTTTTTAAAGAGATTAGTTGTGATGCCATCAAAACCTGTCGATTTAGTGTTTTTAAGCGACTTTATAATTTTTTCTACTTCGTTTGGTGTTGTGGGCTCTAAATTGAGTAAGGCTTGTTGAGTCTGCTGTAGATGGGGAACCTTGTTCATGAATTGTCTGAGTTGATGATTGTCGCCCATTACTGCTTGTAATATTAATGAAAAAATGTTTAATATTTTATTATTATTGAAAAAATATTTGGGTAATAAAGGTTCTTTTTATCGCAAAAATGTCCGCGCTTTACCACCAACTCGCCAGATGGTGAGCGACGTTTTGATCGAAGATGAAGCACGCAGACCTAGAAGATACCTATTTACCCTGACCTTGAAAAGCTTTATATTATATCTCTTAGGAAATTTATAGGTATTGAACTAAACAGCTCTCTTTTTTAGACCAAATATGCTGCTATCTACCCTGAAATAAAAAAAAACAGGAGTACCATTCATTCTTATATTTTATTTAAGGAGACTTAACATATTGTATAATAATCGGCCAAGTACGAGTCGGACTAGCGCACGGAGAGTTCCGTACTGTATGGGAGCCCCCCTTAAATATTTTTTTATTTTAATTTTAATATTTGTTTTCGAAGTGAATATAAAACTGAATATTCTGTGAAAATTTCAAGCATCTACCTGTTACCATTGTTAATATAGAGCGAAAAACGTCAAAAAAAACAGGTTTGTTGTATGGGAGCCTGGGAGCCCTTAAATATTTATTTTGTTTTCTTTTTAGTATTTGTTGTTATAGCGGCAACAGAAATACATCATCTGTGAAAATTTCAACTGCGTAGCTATCATGGTTCATGAGATACAGCCCGGTGACAGACAGACAGACGGACAGACGGACTTTGAAGTCTTATTAATAGGGTCCCGTTTTTCCCTTTGGGTACGGAACCCTAAAAACCACGTTGTTTTCACAGTAAAGTGGGACTGGACCTACTATTCATATACACTTTGTCGAAAATTCATGGAAATTTCGCTGTATAAATAATTACCTAGTATGATACTCGTATAAATACAAGTACATGCTAGAACAAATAAATAATCTTTTAATAAAACTTTTTCAGATATGAACATTAAAAGTCCTGATAACACTCATTTTGAACCTAAAGTCGGCGAAAAGGTATACTTACCATGTGGAGAGTATATCAGTGGTATGCCAAAGTTTACATTTCAGTGGAAGTTTACGAGATTCAACGAACATAGTTCTGAGCTGGTGTCGTGAGTATTTTTTACTAACAATACATATTCAGGGTTACTGTTAATCAATTAGCATCCTATTAGGGACTTATTCTGTATATCAAAACATTTACATTTTATTGAAGTCCCATTTAAGTTTTTGATAAATCAACAATAATGTAGGTCCATGGAAGTCACATCGATTCGTGCAAACTTTTCGAATTTTGTACACAGTGGAGGTCGTTGGTGCCATTTTTTGCAAAAAATAATTACATATTATTAATCCTTTACTTCAGATTCATCGGATGGTTTACTGAACCAAATTGAAACGTCGGTTAAAGTATAAATTATTGACACAGGCTTGCCTCTGATGACTCAAGTAATTTTTTAATAATTTTAACACGAAATTTTCTTTTCAGAGAAAAAGCTGAGTCTAAAGAAAGTGGAGCCATTAGTATTAAAAACGGAAATCTTGAATTAACAAATTTAAAAGCGGGTCAACGTGGTAACTATACTTGCGAGGCGAGTAACAAAGGCAATTCAGAAAGCATTAGGTTTAGTGTTGATGTTCTGTGTAAGTATTCACATATTTAGGCCTGATTTCACCTTACCATGTCAAATATTTTATGCCTTGTTAAGCCTATTAACAGACTGTTAAAGTTATCGAGAGTACCACCATTCGCTAATGGTTGGTTAATACTCCTAAAGGTGGGCATACACGATGCGATGATTTTATCAAATTTTCGCTTCATTCCAACTGGGAGCTCATTCAATTAATTCAAAGGTAGGAGGTGTACCATTTTGTTTCCTCAATAATTACTAACCAGCTATAGTTAACTACCTATATTTGGCCTCCACTGGACTGATCTGGTGAATTGATGCGATCATCGCGTTCTGTGCGCCCAGTTTCAGGCAGTAGTACAAATCGTTAACTACCAATTCCTACCTTTGAATTAATTGAATGAGCTCCCAGTTGGAATGAAGCGAAAATTTGATCAAATCATCGCATCGTGTATGCCCACCTTAACAAGATGTTAAATCGCTGCTTCAAACGACCGTTAAAAGTTAACTGGCTATCAGATGACAGATCTTCCTAGTTATCAAAAAAATCAATCAAAGAATTTGAATCTAGTATAATATTTTAAACCAGTAAAATAAAAAGTAACCCGGTTGCATTATAATCTTACAGAGTGATCGTTATTTTAAATTGCTCGCACAGCGTAACAAACGACTAAAGAAAAAAAGTTGTAAATATGTCTATGCAATTACATGTAAATAATTTCTTTTCGATATGAATAATTTGCTTAACATGGGATATGTTAACGCTCCGTTAAGTTTTCTTCTTAAGACGTACAATGATTTAACAGCCTTGTTAATTTTTAAGACCCATTAGCTAATGCCTCATCAAGAGGTGACAAATATGTTATGGTGAAATCGGGCCCAAGTACTTTATATTTGGCCCTCGTTCGAGATTTTCATAGCGATTTTTATATTTTTAGACGTCCTTTACTAGACTCAGGAAATTTTCTTTTTTTTCGAATTTCTGGTTGGCTCCATAGCTAAAGTTGTCCATAATGATGGTCTGAATCATCCCTCTCTGCTTAGTACAGAGCAAGCAATAACTTATTTAAATTACCTTTTTCAGTTCCTCCAGAAATAGGCATGGGGCAAATTACATCATACCAAGCAGTGCAGGGCGACTGCGTGTTGAAAATATTCTGCAATGTTACCGGAAACCCGAAACCCTTAATTGTTTGGGGGCAAAAGGGTCTTAAGTTGGCAAATAGTGAGTATAATTAATGGCTGGGCATGCAAAATATCTTTAAATCTGCACAGATTTTTGTTAGTTGGATTTCAACGTATTTTGACGAACCTTGGTACACATAATTTTTACAGTTTTATAGTCACCGGCGAATATACATATATCAGCTGATTTTGATCAAACATATCAAAATCGGCTGATATGATATATTCGCCGGCGTTGGTACTTATATTTCATTCAACTTGAATTAATTTTTAAACTAACCCCTACTTTGTGATTTAAAACATATAATGTCCTCTGACGAATGCAACCTTAATGAATGTTTAATGGACTAAGAGTATAAATATATATAAAAAAAAAAAAAACTATGTCTCAGAGGGATAATCTGATCTCAGATGACTGAGGTCAGATTTCGTGATCAGAAAAGTCACATTAAAGTAATTCAAGTCATATTTGATAAAACTGGGACTAAATAAACAAATGCGAATTAGTATTTTTAATTATTAGGAAGTTTTTTTTTAAGTGGATGCACACCATTTGTTGAAATATGTTAACTAAAGATCTATTGTGATTGCACAAACTTTCTTACGATTAAATGATTAGGTACTTAGTATCCATTCAGACACACACACAGACGCACGCATGCACCTTCGCACGCTAGCAGGCACGCATGCAGACGCACTTTTAGGGTTCCGTAGTAAAACATGGAACCCATTAAACTTTTATAAGTCCGTCCGATGTAATGTTACGAAGACTTAGAACTTCTACATTGTCTACATTTATGAACCGAATTTCATGAAATGTGACATGATGATAATTTAAATTAAGATCTCAATTTTTTTATTAACATTTTTTAAAATTGCGTATTCAAGGGGTCGCTCCCATAAACGTAAGATGAACAATTTTTTTCAACCCCGCACCCCGTTTAGTCTATCTTTGAACAGGGTTTTGAAATGAATTACTTTATGAAACATTTTTTTTTTGCTGTACCATTTGTATGTTTGTAGGTCGCTAATAAATTTATAAAGTATACAAGGTAGAATTATCAAAACTTTCGGAGTTTAAAGAACATAATAAACAAATCAAGTTTGACATGAATTTGTATTGTGTCAAATTATGTACATGTATAATTTTACTGTAATGTAAAGTACGGATTAAATGGTTATTAAAAGGTAAATGTGTTATTTGTTTAGTTCATAAATAGCAAATGTACTTATACATTATTCATTTTTCTTCAGTTGATAATTTGGTGTTTGAAGAAGGATACTTGAATGTACGGAATGTTTCTATCAAAGATGACGGATTATATGATTGCGACGGCTCAAGTACAAAATTTATGAATAAGCCAATTTCACTAAAAATCAATGTCACAGTAAGTGGTAAGTGTCTTTCGTCACGGTAATTATACTAAGCGCAACACAAATCGGCGGATAAGAAGTTAGCCGCAGATGACACTTCGCCGTGATTCGTTAATTATTGCGCATGTGTGCACAATGCGTAGGGAGCGCGCGGGAGGCATGAGGTTGGCTGGTGGGTGTGCCCCGGCGTCTCGTCGCTCTGGCTCCCGCGCATTCCTATATTTCGGCTATTGCGCAGCGTTCTGCGCATAACTTCCCATCCGCCGATGTGTGTTGCACTTAGTATATTATTACGGTGCTTTCGTTTTTAACAGACTTCAAATAAGAAGGTTCTCAATTTTGTATGTTTTCTTTTTGTATGTATGTTACGCGATAATTCGGCCAATTTATAGGACCGATTTTGATGGTAATTTGTTTTTGTCATACTTAAATTTGGTCCATTTACATTGTATCGAAATCAGCTGAGTCCTGCGGGCTTAGCATAAGGACCATAAAATTATACTATCGACGTGTCAGAACGTGACAGAGTTATGATGAAGCATATACCTGTCACCCTTGCACACGACGATAAACTCTTGTCGTGGTCTTGTATGCTAAGCACACTGAACAATCAACAATAGTTAAAAATCTACTATATCGATTGATCCGCATAAACTATTCGAATTCTGTACGCGGTTTAAAGTCGGTTGTGCCATTTTTCGCGCATTTTAATATAGTTATTGTTCATACAATATACACATATAGGTTAGGGTTTATAGGGTTCCGTACCCAAAGGTCACGGAATCGGACTCTTTTACTAAGACTCCGATGTCCGTCTGTCTGTCTGTCACCAGGCTGTATCTCATGAACCGTGACAGCTGAAATTTTCACAGATGTGTTTCTGTTTCCCCTATAACAAAAAATACAAATAACAGAAAATAAATATTAAAGGGGAGCTCTCATACAACCAACGTAATTTTTTTAAGGAGTTTTTTGCTCGTTATTTATAACGGCAATAGGAATGGGGCTAAGGTGGCTCCATCACGGTACGGAACCCTTCGTGCGTGAATCCGACTCGCGCTTGAGTGTTTTTTTTTAAAGTGCAACGACTTTCATAGGTGTATTTTGTAATTTCGTATAGGTTTGCGTTTGACTACCTATACATTCTGCTTGATGTTAAGCAGATATGCGGGTCTAGGGTGTAGCACGCTTACTTAGAAGATACCTATTTACTCGGGATTTTAAGGTACCCACGTATAACTTATAAAAATTGTAGGATGACTTGACAAACAGTATTTTCTGAAAAAAAACTTAAATATTTCGCGAAAACACGGATAATTAAACATTAGCTAAGTAGTTTTTCAATCTTTCTGAAAAAGAAAGGTTTTGCAAAATCACGAATTGCTTAAGAAACATTGTATTTAATTGAATTTTACTGTCTCAGTGGCTTAGTTGTTCATGACCCTGCATCAAGCCGTGGGTTTGATTCCCACCCAGGGCAAGCATTTATGTGATAAAAATAGGTTTTTACTCTGTATCTGGATGTTATTTATGTACATAATAATGATGTTTTTAAATACATGTGTAATTATGTAGTATATTAGTCTTTGGCAGCCATATTACAAGCTATGCCTAGTTTGGGGCCAGAGACCGTGTGTAAGATGTCCCCTAATATTTATTTATTGAATATTCTTATTTCTTGGCTTGATTTTGGTTCACAGGCCAACTCTTGTTAGGTTTCTATAGGTATATACCTACCTACTTACATTGTTAGTTCAAGGTGTTTTGCAAAAGAAAAAATCGTATTAAATTTTGTTCTAAGTCTAACTGGCGGGCTAATTATATTTTTCTTAATCCTACCCCATTAAAATTTCAGAATATCCGGACTCAGACTTAATATCCAACACACCAGATACTATAATTACTGAAATCGGTAAAAAAGTACCCATTAAGTGCCAAGCTACTCACGGAAATTTCGATAAAATCACTTGGTTCAAAGTAAGTTTTTCTTTCTTAAGCTTATTTGGCAAAACAACAAGGCCCACACTCTGCAGTGTCTCATACACATACCTCAGTGCCTCAAGTCGAAAGTGTTCGACCAGTGTGTGTTACTTACTATGGGCTTTATGAATAAGTTCAAAGGAGTTACGGAGAGAGCTATGCTAGGAGCCTCTCTGCGAGATCGAGTAAAAAATGAAGAACTAAAGTTACCGTCTTAGCCCAGTACATTGCCAAGTTGAAGTGGCAGTGGGCAGGGCACATAGCATGGAAAACGACGACCGATGGGGTCGAAAAGTTCTTGAGTGCAGACCACATACCGGCAAGCACAGCGTAGTACGTCCACCTACAAGGTGGACAGATGACCTAATTAAGAGCGCAGGATTACGCTGGATGCAAGTCTTATTGGAGATCTTTAGGGGAAGCCTATATCTAACAGTGGACGTCCTATGGCTCATGGATGATGATGATGGATACTCCACAGTTACATGGACATGACCATCGTTTGCAATTTTTTAGTAATGTCCGCTGAACTTTTATTCCTCTTGATACTTTGATATTTTTCAGGACGGAAAACTTATTGGCACTGGTAATTTGGAATTGACTAGTGCAAAACTATCAGACTCGGGCAGTTATACTTGTAGAGTAAGCAGTTGCACAGGAGAGACAGTACCGAGTCATGCTAATACAACTCTCATTGTCGGATTCAAACCGCAATTTAATACAAGGAAAGCAAATGTAGTAGAACTTGAGCTGTACGTTGGAGAAAGTATTTCCCTTGATTGTTCAGCTTTTGGTATACCTAAGCCCAAGGTGAGTTTATATTTATTTTATTCAGTTGATGAAGGAAATGTCTTGATTAACTATAGGCCGTCCAACATCTTCGTTTACCCAATTTAACAGCTGCGCGAGGACTGACTTCCTCGGTGGCCCAGTGGTTAGTGACTTTTACTTCTGGTCTAAACATGCGTGGGTTCGATTTCAACCCAGGGCAAGCATTTTTGTGATGAACATAGGTGTTTGCGCTGTGTCTGGGTGTTATTTCGGTAATAACATAATTATGTATGTATTTGAAAATATTTTAAGTGGTATATCAGTCTCTGGCAGCCATATCACAAACTTTGCTTAGTTTGGTGTTAGAGACCGTATGTAAAATGTCCCCATATATTTATTATTTGTTCAGAGCCGTCAAAAAATCAAATTCGGTCAATACAATTGTCATGACATATCAAATGCAACTTAGATCAGTCTGGTTCAAGTTGTTCAACTTGCGCTACAGCTAGGTATGGAGTTTGATAGTATGATTCGGCGCGGGCCTAGTGCACCCGGATGGGTAGTTGGACGCTACTCGTATTGCGGAATACGTAATTAGCATGCGAGTGCGCTCAAATTACGAGTTTACACAATACGAGTAGTATCCAAGTTATCATCCAATTGAACTCGGTCCGAGCCAACCCGTGCTGCAAAAACCAAATGTACACTAGCATTTTAGCCCTTGTAACGTGATATAAAAAAAAAAAATATTTTAAAAGAAGAGGGATTAAATGTTGCTATTTAAAAGGGGTTGTGGTGATGTAAAACGTTACCAGTTAGAGCAAAGGGACAAATGATACAAAAAGGGACTAATGATACTTAAGGGGACAAATGATACAACACCTTCTAAGGTGTGGTGTCGCAGTTACTTGACAAATAAACAAAATGTTACCTGGATAAACTAAGTCGATAAGAACAAAGAACCTCTGTTCCCAAAGACCGTATTATTATCTACCTGTGAGTTGTTGAGCGAGGACAAAATTAAAAGATTTTGTTTTGTAATTTAAATCGCAACAAATTTATTTGTAATGACCTTAACTCTTTGAATTTACATTAAATTATCTTAAGTCTAAAGCGGGTAAGTTTACTCGGTGGTGACCAGAAGGGTCTTAATGCCAACGGGCTTAAAATTACACAAACTTAACCGTTGTAAAGTTTATCAATACTTATTGCTATATTTTCAATACTTAAATTAAAGCGAACCTAATTAAACCAAACTTCTAACAATGTGGCGGGTAATTAACTGAATTATTAAAGACTCTGCATATACCGTCTGCGATATTGCATAAAATACAAACTAATGTGATTTCTAACATTCATTACAATCAAGCGAACAAAACGGTAGCTAGTCGTTTAGTCCGGGGATAAAAATAAAGTCTTCTTATCTTCACTAAAGCATGGATCATACAGTGAAAACGAGGAATGTCTCATACGTCTAAACTCTGTCCAGAAGGCTTCAATCGTGGAAATTTGTAGAAGAGGGTGAACTTAATATTCATATCAAAGTGACCATGTGGCCCTGAGTTATGTAAAAAAACTAAATAGGTATTACTTGTGGATCCGTGGCAGGCGTGCTCGCAGGATGAAATCCGCAAGTGGAAACAGGTGTAGGCTGGCAGGTACGCCACCAGGCTAGCCCGTCGATACAACCAAAATGACGTGTGCAAAAATCAGGAGTCCGGAATCATCAGCGCGGGGTCCGTCGGGGAATCAATCGGGTCGCGGGAAGATCAATCAGGTCGCGGGAAGATCCATCAGGTCGCGGGAAGAGGCTATGGACAAACCAGACGGCAAATAAGTATCACTCGTATTTTTCACCGGGATGATTCCAAGATCAAAAAAATGTTTTTCCAGCGAATCAAAATTCAGATCAAATTGACGAGAGAATCACTAAATCAATTGACTAACCTCAATCGCCTCTTTTTAAACGCCTCCGCCCTAAGGCAGATGGATGTCCGGAGCACCACATTCTTCAACGAAGTCTCCAGAAAAGGCTTTTTGCAATTGCAAATGAAAATTTGGTAACTCACTTGTCACCTTTCAACCGTTTCGAATCACGCATCCACTTATGACGTCACCGCACTTAATTTACTACGCCTTGTAAACAAAACATACTTATTTACGTTCCATTCTCCCAACAAGGTTATGAAAAAACAGACACAAATAATTTCTTTTTTTTCTTTACGGATCAGTCCGAACAATGACAGCGACAAGCAGTCCATACATGACAGCGACAAGCAGTCCATACATGACAGCGTCAAACCAACTGTCGCTTTTACTGTCTCATTACTTGCTAACTTCAAAGTCACTGCATTTGCAATTTCATTTGCTATTTAATGTTTACGATTTGTTTATTAAGTAAAGTCCAAAAGTGCATAAAACGAATGATTGTGATGTTTAAGTGTCGTGCAACGAGAAAGAAATTAGTATTGTTAGTAGCTACGCTACACCCTGCGTCGCTTCCACTACACTCAAAAGATTTTTGAAACAAGAATAGCATCCGAATCTTACACTAATGTCTTAACAATTTGAGGTTGACTTTAGGCCCTGGACTGGACTTCGCTTGCCTTCCACTTGGCCCTGTACTAAAAGTATCTCAATTGAGTTAATTCCTGATATGAAGATATGCCCAAAGAACTTCAGTATTCGCTACTGCAGCTTCAGTGACCACGTTTCAAGAGAAAGATCGGAAAAACGAGACACTTCATAAGCCGCACCTTTGTTTTCATGGTTATACGCCTGCCTTTTCATATTTTCCCTAGTCACTCAACTGCCGATCTCATGATATCATGAATCGTCGTTTGATCCCATTTTCGCATCCTCCAGAGTTCAAAATGGTAGCACTGAAGTAAACGTAACTTTCCACCACTTCGCAATTGGCTATTTTTTGCCCTGCTTTGATATTGAGCCCAGTCCGGTCTACTACTTTTACTTTTGTCTTATCCCTATTAAGGGCAAGACCATTGGAGACTAGTGGTTTCCAGACGAGACAAAAGCTCTTCAAGATCTTGTCTGTGCTATAAGCGTAGTGTCTTTATCTTAGGTTATTGATCACTTCCAACACTACGCATAATCAACTCTGTATAGGCGTTGAAGAGCTGCGGTGAAATTATGTACCCTTTTTTTTTCTAGCCAGGGGAAATCTTTTATAGATACCACCACACCTCGAGGGCAGGCGGGTGGTTATGTGGGAGTCCTGCCGACTGGACAGTATACCCACCAAAACCCCTTGGGTGTTCCACCACTGCGCCTGGTGTTGGGGCTACGGGCACGCTCAAGCACTCCTCCTCGGCACCCGACAGCGCTGGCCCAACTCGGGCCCCACCACTGAGCTTACGCTCCCGCCAGAATGACGATGTGTCGAACACCAGACACATCGCCACCCACCACCTGGGACCAACCAGCACTGGGCGTCGGACAGCACCCGTATGCGACAGCCCTGGTCCCGATGCAACGGGTCATTAAAGTGGCCTCGCGCCTGCCACTACGGCTGCAGAGGATAGGGAGAACGGCCATCGCGATACCGACACTCCTCTTCCCCTGCAACCCCACCGCCTCCGCCAACACGCAGGACGGATAGGCAGGGACATTATGTACCCTTGCGGAACACCTCACAAGGTCTGCATAAGGAAGGAAGGAAGGAAAGCAAATCGCTTAATATGAGCAGGTAGTATGTCGACAATAATGTAGGGATTTTATGGCTTTACAAAGTTACAAAACGTCAATTGAATTAGCCTGGTTCAAACATTATTAATATTGTTTTCTTTCTTTTGTAATTTTTTGATGAAGATTGGATTGATTCAAAGAAATTTTGACTTAATTGAAATATTGTGATATTTTTATATGGTTTTTAGGGAACCTGGTATCGTAATGGCATCAAGAAAGAAGATTTTACAGGGCTAGTGTACCATGATAATATGACGAAAGATTTCAATGTAAATTATAGCTGTCGAATAGAAAATATAAATGGGCACATAATTAGGATATTCAAATTAAAACTTAAAGGTAAGGATTTTGACATTTTCTAACGATAAAGCAGTTATAAGCTGTGATGATCTAGTGATAGTAACGTGTAAAGGCGGGTGCTTTTAAATCGTTACCAATGAGTTCTTGGGAATTTATGTATGGAATTCCACTATTCGTAGATAGGCTTACGTCCTGTAGTGGACTTCTAAAATGGCAAGAAAAATATAGTTAATAAGCTGATGAGCCTTCCCAAGTTTTAGAGTTAATTAATTTTGTCATGTTGCTTAGTTCAATTGAAAATTGAACTGGAGATATAGTCGTCGGATCCATTTCTTTGGTTTTAAGCAACCCAAAATAATATGATCGGCTGAAATAAAAAATATGTCTCATATAAAATCTTAACGACTTTACAGACTGTATCCTTCGAATTGACGAGTACACTGAACGACAACCACTTCTGCTCACAAACATGGGCACATGGCCTAGTTACAGAACTATTAACGGAAACACAACCATACCTATATTTGAGGAAATAAAGTTTTCTTGTCCAACATTATTCGAAAAAATTGGGCCACGGGAAGTTCCTGCTTTGTGTTATGGAGGAACAAAATTTTTCTTCAGGGAAAAAGTTCATGATTTCGCTGATATTAAATGCAAAGAGGCCATAAGACCGGAAACAGACAGTAAAAGAAAACAATGTCAAGGCAAAGGAACAAGTATACTGAAGATAGGATTTAAACACAATAAATATACCGAAGCTATAGAAGCAATTGAATATTGTCTTGACAGAAACTCAAATCCGAAATATGCTAAATATGTAATGAAATCTCCAGCTGGATATATTCCAAAAAACACAGACATGTGGGATGGTACAGACCTTAGTAGCTATAATTGTGATACTCAGAGAAAAAAGTCTCGTTCTTTTGCTTATGACTTTACAAAATGCTGTTTTGCCAAAAGATACTTAGTGAATCCAAGAGATGTGTTCCCAGGACAGCTTCAGAGAGCAACTTTCAATCGCTTAAATATTGTATTACATTGGAGCACATGTAATTCTGAGGTAAGGTTATAGAAGACTTTTTACTACTTATATAAGCGTATAGAGAGTTTTGTACGTAGGTGACATCAACAAAAGTGATTGCTCTCAATCATCGGTATATAAATAAAAATAAAATAAATGTAAGGGAACATCTTACACACGGTCTCTGACCCCAAACTAATATATCTAGTTAATATCAACAATAGTGCTGTCAGTCTTCGCACGAAATTAAAAATTATCTTTGAGCTTGTATTTAACTTAATTATTATATAATATCCTATAATTAATTATTAACATTAACTATAATTATTATATTATATGCTATACTTACTTATACGCTATTATTTCTATAGGCATTTAATTAAACGGTCTTCGTTTGCCCGTTTTTGGGTTTTCTGTCACTAGTACCATTGATTAGTTCCATTGATGGTACTACTCACGTATGTATACTTCGCTAGTACCATGGGTCAAATCTAGTAATTGAAATTTGACCCCCTTCCCGTTGACAGATTGATATGATATTTAATACACACCTCTAGTTTTGATGACAATACATTTTTTTCTATTCAATATTGACGTAAATACAAGATGGCCACCGCAACAACAAGGCGGATTACATTATTTTACACAACCCCCTCAATATGGGTATCAAATTAAAGAGCTTTTCATGTAGAACACGGTTTTAAAAACTAAAAACAAAAATAATATTGGTGAAAAACTTTTTTGAAATAAATGGTTTCATGTACATACTAAAAGCTAAAAATAATTACTTACTGCAAAATAAAATCGTGGGGCGCAACGTATACAATGAAATCTTCTAGGCGAAGGCCCCACGATTTTATTTTTGAGTAATTCTTTCTTAGCTTTTAGTACATACAACCGTATACTTAATTTAAAAAAGTTTTTTACCAATTTTATTTATAGTTATTTCATGTATTGCTTAAATAAATTTTCATAACTAGTCATTTTATAAATAAAGGGAATGCACTCACGTTAATTTTTAATAGTCATTACATACATTGCGAGACGGCTCCGCGTGCTAGCACTCGCCTCAACTTGAGAAAGATCGCCGAATGCGATCGAAACTAAAGTCGTGTATAATGACCATGAAAATAAACGTGAGTGCATTCCCGTTATTTCTAGTATTAAAATGTGTGAAAACCACATTAGTTTCCATAATTTCATGAAGTCGTTGCTTCTATAACGTAACCGCCATGTAGCGTTAGTGGCCACAAATTAAAATGAATACAATATATTCTTGAATAGAATTGCCACATAATAGAGTAAAAGTTTTAGCGTTTGTTTTTATAGTATTTAACGTGTTTCCACAATTACGTGCCATACCATGACAGTGTTAAGAACGTTTAAGGCACGGAAAACACCATGATACGTTCTACTATGCTCACTACAATGTACATCAATGTAAAAAAAGTCGCCGAAAATATTTTGCTGTGGGTTCAAATCCCGACCCCGTATCGTACGTACTTACCGTGCGTAAGAAACTCATTGGAGTTTTTTTGGAAAATATATATTGAATTTCATACCATTGGGTTTTCGATGAAGTAAAATGTCGTAATACCTGCATATGTACGTCTTTGTCAATCAACCAACCAATACTGGCCAGCTTCGTGGGTAGGCCCACGTCCTGCAGTGGACTATTAAAAAAGCTGGTACAGTACAGGTACAGCTTCGGCCAATATCTACAGAGCCGCAGTCCCTAAGTGAAAGTAGTAAAAAAATGTCCGAGCGTCGTCATACATACCGACTTAGATATTTACATTAAATATTTCACAATGTCCAGTTTTTTTGTCTCTCGACGTTATTTCACCTAATTAGTGCTTGTAACCGAGCACTTTGGCATCGCGCAGCGTTGTAGTCGGCTTGCGATCGTCTTACGACTAACTGAAAAGCCTGCCCACTACGTAGCTTGGGCAGTGTTATGGCTCGGCCACTTTTTTTGTACGATTGGGACTCTATAGATATTTGCTCGAAGATGTACAGGAACTAAATTAAGTTTACGTGTGTTTCAGAATTGGGAAGAATTAGAAAGAAGAATAAGAAATTATGTAAATAACACAAATACCGAGTTGATTATTTATACGGGAACAACTGGAGAATTGGTATTTGATGATATTTTTGGTGGCCCAAAGCAACTTAAGTTGCGAAATAGACTTACTGTTGATAAATTTTTATGGAAGGTATGTAATAAACGCCTACATAGTTTGTCATTATAAACCGACTTAACACAAGGGGGTTCTCAATTAGGCTGTAAGTATATTTTTTAGAACTCAATGGAGAAGGAATAGGACCATCCATTTACTTAAATGACATCGAAATCGGCCGAGTCGTTTTTGAAAAATCAACAATTATGTAAAAATTACTACATCAATGATATACATTGATTTTTGCAAACTATTCGAATTCCGTAGAAGCTTTGATTGTACAGAATATAATAATAAGGCTAAGTAGGTAATAATGATAAGGCTAAAGTTGGTCGTGCTATTTTCGGCGTAGTATAATTATTTTCGTTAGTTATCGTTTAAAAAATCATCAAAAGGCTGTCTTGTAAACGGGGTCTGATAATTTTAGACATTTGTAATCAGGTTCACAGGTTGCCCTGATACAGGCTCAGCCTAGTAGGGCAATCGACATTAATTAGTTATAAGTAGGTAATTTAAGTTGTTAAATAAAACTATTTTCATTTTCAATGTGTGAACAACAAATGAATGTTGACTAAGCAAACAACACAATATAAGACGTATGTAATATTATTATGTACCTTTGTGAGCTGGTGTTCACAAAGGTACATATTACAGTCTTATAAATCGATGAACGCACGAAAAAGTGTTACGTTCCGCCTGACCCGAGAGTGTAAGCGAGAGCTCGGAACAAGCGAAAGACAGCGATGAGCCTAATGGTAAGCGTCCACTTGTCGGTATCGTACGCAACGGATGCATCGCACGCAACGGATCGTAGCATTCTTTGTATAGAGACTCATATAAGTGCGTCCACCTGTCCGCATCGTACGCATCGCACATCGGCAATGCCGACACCATTGCTCCGAGAGGCAACTTTTGCGATGCGTGTCGATGACGTCATACGGAATGCCGATCAGTGGACGCACCCCGCGCGCAGTTTCTCGTGTGGCTTCAGGATATAAACAAGATAATTGAATTTAGCTTGCGACATACGAAAATATTGGAAGAACTTGGTGTCATCGTTTGACAAATCAGGAAACAGGGTGTGATATTCTCCATGTTCCGATCTCTTCTTGAATATGTCGTGTATCCAGATACTATGTTTCTTTTTAACTTTTTTTTCCAATTCTTCCTCTTCCGCTAACAAACAAGCTACAACGACAATTTGTTCTTCATCGCTTTCCTCCATCCTCACAGAGTCCGCTCACTACGAAAATCCGAATGAACTGGCATCGTCAAACCGTATTCTGGTACTCACCGTCGGTAATCCGTACGCTGCCGATACAGTGGACGCACTGTGAAAACTTGTATCTGTTTGATGCGACGCGTCCGTTGCGTACGATACTGACAAGTGGACGCTTAGCTTAAGCGTTCTGCATGTTTCAATTGTTGATTCAACAATGTAGTCTTATGACGTTATCACGTAGAATTATCGTCCGTATACAGAATTTACAGACAACCAAATATTTTATTGTTTTTAGGTCGTTCAAAACCCAGTAACAAAATCTTCCATAGCCATTATACAGGTAAACAAACCAGGAGTTCGATATAAAGATATGGATGACTACATTCAGTGTACTGACATCTGCCGTCAGATTTCTTGGCTCAGGGGACACGATTGGAACAATGTCGAGAAAGGATACATTTATTGCTGCCCACTTAAACATTTCAAGAGATCTTTCGACAAAATAGAAAACATACGATTTGAACCATATGATGATGTGTTATATTAGGCAAAATAAACCATTGAAATTACTTTGTTTTTTCTTTTTGAGTTCTTTCATTCATTTTTAGGGTTCCGTACCTCAAAAGGAAAAAACGGAACCCTTATAGGATCACTTTGTTGTCCGTCTGTCCGTCTGTCAAGACTCTTTTTCTCAGGAACGCGTAGAGGTATGAAGCTGAAATTTATATCAATTACTCAGGTCTACTGTCCCTTGAAGCTGTGAAAAAATCAAACTTCTAAGCCAACGCAATCAAAAGATATTTATGCCGCAAATTTTGAAACTCGCAAGTACTCGCAAGGGAATCAAAACCTAAAGGGTACTTCCAGTCGATCTAGAATCTTGAAATTTGGCATGAAGCAACGTTTTATAGCACACATAAAGGAAAAATTCCGAAAACCTTAAATTTTTAGTTACATTACAAAATATATATTTTTTAATAAATATAAACTTATTACTTTTTTTGTCGTAATGAACGAACTTTGTAAACCTTGCAGGTTTGTACGGAACCCTCGGTGCGCGAGTCCGACTCGCACTTGGCCGGTTTTTCTCATTATCAATAGAATTTAGGATGCTAAGAGCTAGTAGGATTAGTTAACTGGTGAAATAAGTGAAATTTAACATTTTCTTGTGAAACGTACAGTTTACACTATCAAAAAGTTGTCAGATCTCACGTAAAGCCACACACCTTGACAATTATTAAAATACTAGCTAATGTCACGTCTGTTTGTCACGATTTCATTGAATAATATAGCGATTAAACAAATTAGAACTTTATATTAAACCATTCGTATTTTTTTTATATTTAGTGTTTCAATAATACCTGCATACTACAAGGGTGGGGTTAATTGAAACCTTCTACCTGGTCTCCTAAAATAAGCGATTGCAGCTTTACTATTTAAGATAGAGATAGTGTTCATGTTTGTTTAAAGAGCCAAATAACGACTTTAAAACTATGCTAAAACATATTAATATCTTGTTTTACCTCCAACTTAAAAAGAAACTACCTACTCTATTTTGAAGCAGTTTTTAACAACAAGACTGCCTTGACTTTCTGTATTTGATTGAAATGCATATTCCAACATCTGACATACTTTTCTACTTTATTTGGAGGGTACATTGATAAAACTCATTCGATTTCTCTATTACATACTAATTCGCCACTTTCAGAATTAGAACATGCTTAGAACTGAGTTAGGCGTTTTTGAGTTTTATAATGTAGACGTTTAAACACCTAACAACAGGAAATTTAATTATTATGCGCATAAAATTAAAAACACTAAATAGTTACACCGACTATGAGGTCGGGTATTATGTACCCGATCTAAGTATACGCACGTGTATTTTACTTCCTTGCCACTGTTATTATCACTTAAAATCACTCCCAATATCACCCGCTCCAGCTACTGAGCCAGTTGAGTTCCGGAAATCGCACAATTAAGAAATATTTACAGTTTAACACATCGCCGGGTTTGAGATACCCGACCTCACTCACGCCGGTTTAATTTGGACACCCAAGATATCTCAAAGCTAGTTTGTCCTTGTATGTTCATCTTTTTCTAACACCTTTTAAATTTCACATTTAAAATAGGACGAAGTGATGTTTATCTCTTGCTATTTTAGTACTGTTTCTATTACTAAAATTCTTATTCTATGGCTTATACAATAAGGCCCTTGCTCTGGACCAGCGTGGCGGGTATGGCTCAAAATTTACTTACTAAATTTATAATCATTTATTAGCATCTTTAAAATACTACCTCAGTTTACTACTTAAATTAAATTTACAATAGTTTCTACAATAATACACAGTAAGGCTACAATAATATGAAGTGTAGATGCTATATGTCTCGTCATTTCGCAAAAAATATCATTAACTTGAAGATATAAAATAGGTTAAAATTAAAATCTACTTAAACATTCTGATCATTAATTTCTACTTTACAGTGAATGGTAAATACAATTTGATCATACAATAATTTTATCATACAATACTCGTACCTATTTGTAATAAGTGATGTTGCGATCACATTCTTGCTAAATTTATTAGGTTCACAAACAGAACAACCAGTAAACAGAGCTCTACTCAGTCGAAAGAGAGAACGCACACCCGTCCGTATTTGAGGAGCCGCAATAGCCGAAGACGTCAATCAAGCGCTAATCTTTGTTCTCAATAAATCTTTAGTGTATTTCAGCTTTGTTGTATCGTAGGCAAATAAGTTTAAGGGCCCTATTCAATAAATTAATTTAATATCTAAAACAAAACTAGGCTCAAACAAAATAAAGGCATCTTCAGGCTGTGTTGACTCTTCGAGATCGCTCGCAAGAGTCCTGACAATGCCTCGTTTGGAGGCGAAACACATGTGGAATAGAGTGCAGTGCAGTGAGAATAAGGGATAATATTTTTGTTTATTAGGTGTTTTTACTATTTCTTAATATTATTTGTTCAATTTTTAGCAGATTAATTACCATTTATTTCGAACAGAGTGCAGTGAGAAAAGGGGTGCTATTTATTAATTTAGTATATTAACTACTATGGAATAACTTTTTATTTACACAAAAAAACAAAAAAAATCTTAAATAACACTTTTCGCTATGACTAAACTAGTACTAAAACTTAAAGTAAAAAAAAACACAAAATAAAATAAAACCTAGTCTAAAAGCCCATCGGCAGAGGGTAACGTGGCCAGAATGCTGGCAGCATTGCCTCGCTGAATAGCAATACTCAGCTTTTGGGCGAAATAGATGCCAGCACTCTGGTCACGCGTCACCTCTACCAAACGCCTGGCCAGATCTTTGTATAGAGTATGAGCGCCGGCCCCCACGGACCTAAAGTCTCAACCCCAAACGGCACAAAATGGTACATCTGTCTAAGGACCCATATTTGTGCCGTTTGAGGTTTTCCTATGTATTATCATTTTTAAAATTTATGACTGTTATAGTAGTTAAATTTTGAACGGTTTATATACAATTTTATTTCGAATTTACTCAAAAAAAATTCCAAAATGTTAATAAATAGCTATTTATTTATTAAGTGTTTTCAGTATTTCACAATATTATTTTTAAAATTTGTAATTGTTATTTTTGTTCAGTTCTAATGGATTAATTTCAAATTATTTTGAATAGAGTGCAGTGAAAATAAAAGTGCTATTTATTAATTAATCTATGAATTCAATTTATTAATAAATTCAATTTTTAACGGATTAACAACAATTTACTCAATTAAAAAAAACAAATTGTTTATATTTACGTTGCAATATTATTTACAAGTTTTGTTTTAGAAATAAAATTAATTTATTGAATAGGGTCTTTAAAACTTTACTAAAACAACACAACAGAGCGAAAATACACTAAATATTTATTCAAAACAAAGATTTAAAGTTAATTCCCGCAAATTAACGCCTGATTCACGCCTAATATCCGCAATAAATAAATGAATATGATAGACACACAGAGCAGTGAAACTTATGACACCCTATTTTTGCATGAGGGGTTAGTAACTTGAAAATAGCATTGACAAAAAACATTTCAAACTAAAAGTTTTAATAACTAAATAAAAGTTTGTACATAAACTGTTTAAGCTGAAAGTTGCCAATGTCGTACATAAACTGTTTAAGCTGAAAGTTACCAATGTTACTTATGTTAATAAAATTAGTCAGTTGTTCTAAGAATAGAGTCCATAGCTGGTTCAAATATTCCTCTGAAGTGAAATTTTTTTTCAAATTCCGTGATAGAGCAGCAGTACGTGTACCCTTTTGTCACGTCGTACCAGTCGTTGTTTTGCATCCAGCCGGTGTCATCGCACACATTTGTGCAAAGTGTGTATTCATAAGCTTTTTCCTCGGCCAAATCCGGAAAATTGACTTGGATTATGGCAAGAGACGAATTTAAATAACGATCTTGGACCACCTGAAATAAAATATAAAACATAAGTGTGAATAAGTCGCTTTGTTAGCATCAATGTCAAAGCCTAATCAAAAGTAACTCAGTAAGGTAGTTAAGTCAAAATAGTAAAGAAAAAAAAGAAAATAGTAACTAGGTATAGTGGGTGTACCGGTTGTGGCCATTTGGTGTCAAAATTATTGCATTAATGATAGTTATAAACAATGTAATACCAAAAATATTGTTTGTGTGAATCTAAATGTTTGAAAATTTCTTTAACAAAATTATTTTAAAATTCAAAGTAGCCACAAATGATACTAAGATGGCCACGACCGGTGTGTCCACCCTATGTAACTCATACATAACAGGTGAGATTGGGTGAAATTCAGCTTCATCCCCTCCCCTATGAACGTAGGTAATATAGATTGGATCAGGTGTTTTGGTAGGTTTATGTAAGTATACATTTTTGCAGCACTGGCGCTGCGCGCCGACACCCTATGGACTATGAAACTAAGACTGAAAACGCGAAATAAAAATCAGCTTAATTTTCAACTACGTCATTAACTCTACAGCCATTGCGAGCAAATCGCGGGATTAGGGACGGAACGGCGCGCCGACTATTTCGAATGATTATTTCATAGAATAAGAACTAAAGTAATAGAAACAGTACTAAAATAGCAAGAGATATACATCACTTTGTCCCATTTTAAAATGAAATTTAAAGGTGTTAGAAAAAGATGCACGTAAACACCCGAATAATTTCGAAAGGTTTCACAAACTAGCATTGAGCTATCTCGGGTGTCCAAATTCAAAAAGGTAGGAAGGTAAAATGATCAGAGTTTTGAACCTTCTTACTGGAACTAGAGGGTTCAAATTTCCGAAAAAGACAAAAGGCCAAACAAAGAAACCAGAGTGGAACCAAATTTTAATAACTTTTGACGATTTTGACGTATACGACAGACATGTGTTTTTTTTGTTCCACACACTTTCGCGTTTGCTGTATAGCCAGATATGAATTAAGTGATTAATAATTAAGCTATAACGTAGTTTTTATTTGAGTAAAATTTAGCAATACTTCTATAACTTGTCATTTTTTTGAGGATATTTGCGCCGTTCCGTTCCTAATCTCGCGATTCACTCGCAATGGGCGTCAAGTTATTAACATTCAAGTAAAAAATTAAGCCTATTTTTAATTCGCTATTTCAGAGTTGGTTCCATAGTGCATAGTAAACGATAATCATAATAGTGAATTCACCGGTAGTGGCCATCTTAGTCATTATTGTCCACATTTTAATGATTGTGTAGGACAATTTTTTTTTAAAGACATTTTCTAACTTTGACATTAACTCAAGCAATTTTGTATTGATACAATCGATACAAACGGGGGCGGTGGCCACAACCAGTGCATCTTTTATGTATTTACAAAGTATCTCAGTAAATATCCGTCGTTAAAAACACATCCAAATTATTATTTTACCTTCCACAAATACAAAGGAACAAACATCGAAGGATTTTTTGAAATGATTATAGGTGTATCACCAATTTTTACATGTTCTGCAATCCCAGTCCAGACCAACAAATCTCTTTCCGATTCTTTTACAAAATCTCTCACCCTGCGCTCAATTTCGTCCCAGTTCTGAAAGAAAGCACATTCAAAAAAGTTATTTACAACAAGTTTTTCCGCGTGGCTGCACCTGCGTGGTATTTTAATTTGTGTTTTTATAGGAACACTAGCTTTTACCCGCGGCTTCGCCCGCGTTATATTTTGATTTTGGCTTATGTTTATGTCGGCTGCGAAACCTAATAACCTAACCGACAAATATCAAAATACCTTAAAGGAATGCAAGGTTGGAGTGTATATGCAAGGGTCAGGGGTCTTAATTACAAATGAATAAAAACTATACCTATATTTCAATGTTTTTGTCTGTTTGCAGTTATAATAAACATTACAATGGTACAGCAAAGTTTATACCTACTTGTTCCTAATGATTGCTTTTTTACAAATATTTGTGCAAAAATCGATAAATTTGTTTCTAAGGTTTTTACGTGTTAGATTAATTCCAATTTTTTGTTCTAAATAAAATCTCTGCTTTCCATAAACTGGGCATTCCAAGATTATGTGCCACTGCACATGAGTCTCCTCTTTTGTGGGTTCACAGATGCACGATGGGCTTTCCCTCAACTTAAATCGATGTAAGTATTGGGAAAACCCACCATGCCCCGTCAGCACTTGAGTTATGATTCCCACTGGTGCTATTTCTCTTACGATCTTGTATGCCGCCCTTGCATCCGGAAAATATGTTTTGGTTGCCGCCGCTATGTGGCCATCCTGATAACGCCGGTTCTACTCGTCAAGAGAGTCCTTTCGGATTTCTCGCTTGACGAATGAAACGGGGCAGTTATCGTAAATAGGTCTGCACTTCGAGTGCAGTGCTGCTTCCTTTGCTAGCTGGTCCGCTCTCTCATTTCCCTCCATCCCCGCGTGTGCTTTAATCCAATAAAGTTTCACTATTTTATTTTGTGCGTGTAGCAACTTTATGTTCGCTTTGAATTTACTGCTAAGGGATGGAGGGAAGATACGCCAACTACCGTTTCCAGTGCAGACCTGGAGTCACAAAAGATTTTTGCTTTTTCGGTAGCCTCAAGAAGTGTCAATAACTCGGCCTGGTACACGGAGCACCAATCGGCCAATTTCAGCTTGCGGGTACTGATCTCAGTGGCATCATCCCAAATGGATAATGCCGCCCCAACTTTCCCTTTAACTTTGCTGCCGTCTGTAAATATGTTAATTTCTCGGTTAAGATTTTGCTCTAGTGCTGCTCCGTCTGCCAGGCATATGAACTCCAGCTCCTCCTGCTGCGCTGGGTGTGGCTTCTTTTCTGTCTCTCTATCTCCAGTTACTTGCTGGGAATAACCCTTCTCAGTTTCATAAAGCAAGGCTGCTTCCTGGACTCTGATATGACAGCCGCGGATTAGGGGCCGCGGAGGGATATATGGAACTGGTGGTGTGGGTGCCGCCACCTACCCTACCTTCCGCTAGGCCGTCAACGTGTTGGCAGACGCAGTGGGGCTGCAGGGGAAGAGAGGTGTCGGTATCGCGATGGCCGTTCTCACTGCCCTCTGCAATTGAAGAGGCAGGCGCTGGGCTACTATGACTGACCCGCTGCACTGGGACCAGGGCGTTGGAATGCTGTCTGACGTTCAGTACTGGTTAGAGTCCAGAGTGGTGGATGACGATGTGTCTTGTGCTCCGAAACACTCCGTCATTATGGCGAGAGCGCAAGCTCCGTTATGGAGCCCGAGTCTGGGCTAGCTCTGTTGAGTGCCGCGAAGGAGTGCGAAAAATGTAGGAACGTCCTAAACTTGCCATGACAGGTTATTTCTGGCGCTTAGACGGCTGCTACCGCAGCCCGCTCACTTAGTTTTTATCCTATCCTACGGGAACTGTTAAAGTTTTTGCGATAAAAAGTGGCCTATTATGTCACTTTTCGTCTTTCAAACTATATTCATGCAATAAGCCAAGGCAAGTTGCTCCGTTGCTGAGAAAAATTTATTGTTAAGTCCTACGGGAACCACAATTTTTTCGCGATGGAAAGTATCCTATGTCACTTTCCGTCTTCCAAACTATACCCACCCCAAATATCAAGTCAATCCGTTGCTCCATTGCTGAGAAACAGTTATTGTCCTATCCCATGGGAATCACGAATTTTCTCGAGATAAAAAAGTATCCTATTATCACTTTGTCTTTTAAACCAAAGGTATCCATACCAAAAATCAGGTCAATCTTTTGCTCTGTTGCTGCGTCAAAGAGGAACAAACCAACAAACTTTTCGGATTGATAATATTAAAGTATGATGTATACCATAAAGGTAGAATAAAGAAACATGTTAAACCTCTGATGATAGAAGATTTAAAAATATTTTAAATGTCAGACAAAATGACGGCCTGGTATTAAACGTCATAGTAACATGCAGCATGCAGAGGTAAAATAACATTTTATCCAATTTTAATGTCAGTTGTCATTTTTAATCCATACTTTATTTCCTCTTCAAGGGGATATAATGGTGGAAAAACAATTTGTCCCCTTGCCATGCTACTTGTGATTTATAAAAGTCTGCAGACAATGTCACCTGTCATCCAATTACGTTTGGCTGTGACGTTTCGTTAGTCCATATTAGCGTCATAGAGGAATTAATCACTTAGCGTCTTTGTGATAGTGGCGACAGTTTCGCTTTCGATGGTTTTTGTCCTGTCCTACAGGAACTATGCAATTTTTCGGGATAAAAAGTATCCTAAAGCTCCTTCCGCCTTTTAAACTATGTCCATGCCAAAAATCAAGTCAATCCGTTGCTCCGTTGGTGCGTGATGGAGTAACAAACCAACAAACCAACAAACTTTTCGGATTTATAATATTAGTAAGGATATTGTTTATCTGGAATAAAAAGTACCCTAAGTCACTTTCTGTTTTTAGGCTTCCGTACCCAAAGGGTAAAAACGGGACCCTATTACTAAGACTGCTGTCCGTCCGTCTGTCTGTCACCAGGCTGTATCTCAAGAACTGTAACAGCTAGAAAGTTGAAATTTTCATAGATGATGTATTTTTGTTGCCGCTATAACAACAAGTACTAAAAACAGATAAAATAAATATTTAAGGGGAGGGAGCTCCCATACAACAAACCTGCATTTATTTGCCGTTTTTCGCTCGATGTTGATAATGGGAACCGATAGAAACTTGAAATATTCACAGAATATTTTATTAAATATACTTTTTAAAAATAAACAGATCGATTAACATAAAATAAATATTTAAGGAGGGGCTCCTATACAAGAAACGTGTTTTTTTTGCTCTATATTAAAAACGACAACAGGCAAATGCTAGAAATATACACAGAATATTTAGTTGTATATTAACTTCAAAAATAAATAACAAAATTAAAAAATATTTTATATTAAAGAGGGCTCCCTTACGGTGTGAAACCCTTCCTGCGCGAGTCCGACTCGTACTTGGCCGATTATTATCTCCGAGATTAACCTAAGCCAATATGAAAATGGTATTATAGTATAGCCGTTGGAACAAACTTCATATTTTTTTCTAATTTTATTGTGGCTGTTTGTTTTCAATATAAATTAAATAAATATATTATATTCTATATAAATACTGAGACCAATGTGTTACTTACATCGAACGCATTACTTTCACAAGGACTCCATTGTGGTACTACATTGAAGTAACTGTAGGTTGATCTTTGCGGAACTCCAGGAAATACATCTTTAGGGCTGACAAGCTGTCTTTTCCCAAAACAACAATCATCGTCATTATGGAAATATGTTCCCAACTTTTCCATGATAGTACGCTTTTGAGGATCACAGCTGTATGCCTCATCAAAATTTACATTAAAATGCTCCTCATCGGACCAAAGTTCGCCAAAATCATCATCAGCAAATGATTTTTGCAAAATATGTTTTGAATAAAGTGGTAGTTTCCTTTTAGTATCAAAGCAGATCGCATATACGACTGTGTCTACGGAGTCTATTACGTCGTATCCTATTTTTATTAGCTCAGTGTTCGGAAAATAGCAGGTTTGTCTTGTACTCTCTATTTTATGTTTTATTTTTTCTTTGCACATGATGTTTGAGTAGTCTTGTATTGTACCCTTAACTTTGAAGTTGGCGCCACCGTCGCAAAAACCCGTAAGAAAATGTCCGTTATCTATGTTGAAACTGCTTGGACAATACCAATTGACCTTCTTTCCTTTTGGAAGTTTTATATCTCCACCCGATTTAGCGGATTCGGGCCAGGTTAGGGTTGAATCGAGTGTCAAAGGTGCCAATGTATTTGTTAATACCAATGTAGATGTTTCGATCACGCAATCTGAAAAAGAATTACATCATTCACAAGATATTTTTCTGACTAAAACTGAATAACTAAAACAACATTATAATATACTAGCTGCCCGCCCCGGCTTTACCCGGGCATAGCTAAAGAAAACTGATTATATAAGTATTGTGCCTATGTACCTACCACGTAATGTAGGGATGGGATATAATTGATATTACTTATTACTTATTGTATAAATATAATATACATTAATTACTTCGAATTATAATACTTGTTGTAAAATTCAAATAATAACTATAAAAAGACCCTGAAATATATACACCAGAGGAACAGGTTAAGGAGGACGGTTGGAAAAAAATGTAGGTAAGGGAGTTTTAGTAAAAACCCAATTTTTTTAAATATAGCTTATGTTATCCGGAGATAGGATCATGGAAAAGTCATGAAGACCATTAATGAAAAAAATGAAATTTCGCATCTTTTGTTAGCGGTAAACTTTGTTGTAAAACTTACCGTTTACGATTTATGGCCCATTTAATGAAATTTCGTGAAATGGACCATATAACATTAAATGGTCCATAAATCGTAAACGGTAAGTTATACAACAAAGTTTACAGATAACAAAAGATGCGAAATTTTATTTTCTACATTAATGATCTCCATGACTTTTGATCTAAAGTGCATAGTTTCCGAGATATCGGCCAAAAACATTTTTTCAAGATGACGTGTCAGGGACACATTTAGATAAATAGCGCAACAGCAAATTTCCTCCTCTTTTGAGGAAAAAATTCTCGCTCAAATCAAAAATCGCTGATCTTCGAACAGATGACCTCGCATTTGTTAAACTACATTGTATACCTACGCCTATATCTTGACACGCTCTGGACCGATTTCGTTGATACTTGCAAATCTTTTTAGTATTTAAATTCCTACTTAAAGTTTTGTTCCAAACATAATCAAAATAGATTGATAAAATACGAGTATGGTTGAAATATAGTGCTACAGCAACTTTCTTTTTTTGCAACGCAACGTTTACATTTTCCGAGAAAATTTACAACAATAATGTATACTTTTTTAACACCATCAGAAAGTAGAGATTTCAAGAAAAAAAAATCCTATCATTTTTAAAAAGCATATTTTTCGAAATGAGAATTTTCGATTGAAAATAAGGGTGCTTTTTCGATATGAAATCAGTAAATAAAGTTAAAAAAATAATATACAGGGTTATTTCTAGTCAATTAGCATCCTCTTAAGGGCTTATTCTGTACATCAAAACTAACAACTTTTGTTCTACGACTTTTCTTAAAACTCAAAAAAAATCAGCTGTTCCATACATTTTGTCGAGGGTGAATGACATTTTTCTATGAACAACAACTTTTTTTTGAGAATTAATAAAAGTCGTAGAACAAAAGTTGTTAGTTTTGATGTACAGAATAAGCCCCTGAAAAGATGCTAATTGATTAGAAATAACCCTTCAAATCAAAAAATTAAATTACACTGTGTTTGGGACATAAAATGGTATGTTTTTTTTTAAATATTGTAAAAAACAATACTTATAAAACATATAGGTAAAAACCAAAAACTTGATTAATTGAAGTTTTCAGATAAATTTTGACATTATGTAAAAAATATGTGAATTCAAAAGTTGTAGATCTTTTTATTACCTACAACTTTGCCTCATAACATATTTCTATAGGACTTGTAGTTTTGCCAGAAATCGAAATAAACCGTGTTTTAACCTTAAAGCCTCCCTTCCTCTCCCGACCTCAGATCGCTGTAATTTATTTTTCCTTTCATTGTTGTTATATATTATGTATTTTCTTTCTTTTCTAATGGGTTTCATCATACTATTGGCTTTTTTTTTCACCTTTTACAATTGTCAAAGTTGCTTCTGCACTGGTCTATTATAATATTATTTACTGAAGTTAAAATCTTAGTACCTAATAAATTAGTTAGTACTTACATTCTTGAGTAACATAAAAAACTCTAGAAATATTTCCAAATCTGTTGGAAACTTCACATCTGTACTCTCCAGTTTTTCCCACTCCTTCTGGAAAGAGGTAAACTGCTTCCGTCCAAATCAATTTATTGTTGTTATAAAACCACGCATACTGAAAATAATATTTAAATAGTTATTATTACATTTGACTAGCTATTATTGTCTTATTGTCTAGTATTTATTATTCTAAGCTTCTTCTTGTAGCGCTCGTAGCGTAATTTGATTAGGTGTTTGTCAGCGATCACCGAAATTAAGCAACGTTCCGCACGGTCAGTATTTGGAAGGGTGACCGCGGGTGGCATTTTCCAACTGAGCGCTACCGTGGCTAGGATGACACGTTAAATCGTAGGCCCCGGTTGTTTTAACCGTTTAGCTAAGTCAGAGGCCTTTACGAACTTACTTACTCGTACTATTCTAAACGAAACTATTTATTCATATTGCCTTCCACACTAGGATTATCTCAATTTTTTGTGGCAAAATATACCCTCAGAATAATGAAAGACGGTAGAAGCGGCATAAAGTAAAAAAAAGTTGTAACACAATCACAAGATGTTGTCGAAAACGCATAGCAACTGCTATGTAATTTTTAACCCCCGACGAAAAAGAAGGGTGTTTTACTGAACCGATTTCAGTTTAGGTTTTTTTGGATGAAAGGAGACTTAATCGAGAGTGTTCTTAGCTATGTTTTATAAAAATCGATTGAGCCGCTTAAGAGATATGGTGGGTTAAAGTGGAGATGGAAGAACCAAAATTCTACAAATGTGCCCAAAATGGTTGTCAATTGAAAGTTTGTTGTCAAATATTTTTGTGTCGGGGGTTTTTTAATTAGGTATATTATGATACAAAAATGACACTTGAACTTCTGATCAAATGTCACATCATTAGATTGCAGAAATATGGCAGACAAACTTCAAGTTCTACCTAGTTAAAAAATTGTCGTGGCCGTTTGCCGTCCCGGTGTTTTGACAATTTAGAGGACTAGTGTTTTCGCGTTTCCTGTAGTGTAGAACATCGAGAAAATTTTGAAAACATTTACATTCTAGGAAAAAACTTTTTTCACCCCTTAAATTGTAACAAAATGTTATGTTTTGGTGTCAATCGCTCGAGTAAGAAATATTGCTTCTTATTATTTTCAGAATTTTTTTTAGTTTATATATACTTTTCAGCCAAGTTTTACATAAAATATGACTTTTTAGAGGCTTATAGCTTTAAGTTAATTTAAAAAAAAAACTAAAAACTTTTAAAACTTCAATTTCTAGGATCATGTCATCACATCAAAAAAAAACACTGAAATCGGATAATATTTTAGGGGTACACAGGCTTAGTGTTTTTGTAAGATCAAGTTGGCGCCTCACGCCACACTCTGAAGCCACGCCAACTTACGAGTAGTTCATGTTTTTATATTTTTACAAGCAATATAGATTTGTACCTGTGAGGGACAAAAACGGCCCGGAAATAATAGCTTAAAATTGAAATAAATCGGAGTACTAGTGGTTAAAATAAATAAAAAATTAAGCAAATTACTCACATCGCCTTCTGGTATAGCATCTGCTTCACAATTTAGATTTGATGTTATGTTCTCGTTCATAGTTATATTTTTCTCGTAATCACGTAGCCTGAATGTTGGAGCGTATCCAACAATAACTTCGATGGTTTTAGAGTATGACTTGGCATTTGTGCTAACTCTACACGTGTATTCGCCTGAATCTTTCAGTAATGAATTGGTTATGGATAGCTCGCCGGTTTGTATCAAAACTTGGTCCTGAAAAATATTAATGTATCACTTATAGACATGGCCGTGTCTTGGGGGCTGGGTAGGGCTTGCCCTTCCTAGAAACTTCTTCGCCCACTATAAGACTTGAAAGTCAAAACATTCCATTTGTTTGGAATTCGCAAAAATAGGCAGTTGCCCTAGAGAAAATCTTTAACTACGTTAATGCCCGTTGTTTTTGACAAAAGAAAACGGAGGAAATACTCAATTCGACGCGATTTCTGATTTTTTTTAATGTATTACCACGCATAACTTTTCACATAATGGCCCGATTTTGATAACTCTTTTTTTATTGGAAAGTGTAAACTTTGAAATTGGTCCCATTTAAATTTTATCGAAATTGGAAAGTCGTTCGTGCTATTTTTTGCAAAAAAAAATAAATGTTTAAGTGAAACTTTTATTACATCGCCTTAAACTTTTTCGTCCATCTATTGCATGTCGCGTGACGGTCGGCCGCGGAGTAGGGGTAAAGTGAAAGGTGTTCGACAGAGCAGCCGAGGCCAATATGGCGGCGCCTATGGTTCGCATCAGCTGACCGTGTAATGTATATGTTAACGGAAATGTATAAAATCCGTCATTGTATACAATTCCTAGGAAATGTATGTAATTCCTAAAATCGCGCGGAAATGTGTAAAATAAATTATATTAGACACATTTCCTAGGAAATCTATACATTTCCTAAATAGCCATCGGACATGTAAAACATTTGAGATATCAATGGGTACGCGGGGATAGCTGGGCGAGGGGAGGGTATTACTTCGTCTGATCTGGCGATCGAACCCGAGAGGTTGATAGAGGACGTGGTGATGCCCGAAATATAGGTGTAGTTTTGGCTAAAACCGATGATGAGCTCTATCAAATTGGTACCAAGAACAGAATCTTAAAAGAATTATATTCTCGATCTCAGATTAATGTGTGTCCAAGAGTTCTCCTTGATGCAGAGGATGTCTCGAGTACGGAGATTGCACTACGGTCAGTTGCTAGCCTACAATCCACTCCACTGGAACCGGCCAGGAATTTAAAAAGTGCCTTTGCAAGAAGAACTGTACTACAGCAAGATGTCTGTGCTATAAAAAGAAATTATTGTGTATTCTTCCAAATGCCATTCCAGCTTACCTTGCAAAAATAAATAGCCATATGGACTGCCTCGATCGTTTACATTAAACATATTATAATAACAATATAAAGACTTACTTTAATATTGTGACACTTATAATTACTTCAATAACAGACTGATCACTTACCAAATGAAAGTTTGTCTTTTTAAGAATAATATAAGTTGATTTTGTGATAAATATACTTAAAAAGTTAATAGATAGTTGATTTTTGAAGCTGTAATTATTGAGATAATATGAAGATATTATATATAACGGTTTGATTGTTGTCTGATTGTCTCAACGAGTGCTTTAATAAAAATTATTATTCTCATTTTAATAACGTGTTTTAATATATTACAGAAAGCATTATTTTATACATTTCCTAATACGATATTGGAATCACATACAATTCCTAGGAAATGTACACATTTCCCAGGATATCCTATGTATTAAATAGTTTTTGAAACACTATTTTATACATTTCCTAAATAGCTTCGGAATTGTATACATTTCCTAGGATTTGTATACAATTCCTAGATTTCATACATTTCCGTTAAGACTATTACTGATTTGTGCCAGTAAAAGTTTTACTTTTACCGTGGTTTCATAAAACCACACACTCTTTTTTTTCAGATACACATAATTATATGTTTTTTTAAAAATACATACATACTTATAAAGTTAATCAACATCCAGACATAGAGCAAACACCTATGTTCATCACAAAAATGCTTGCCTTTTGTGGGAATCAAACCCTACCCCTTTGTCTTAGGAGTCGGGGTTACTAACCACTGGGCCGCCAAGGCAGTCAATTTGTATGGTTATATTAAGAGATTCCATAAATATTATTACTGACCCCATAAACGGCATTTATGTTGATAGAGGTTATTTTCTTTTATTTGTTTGGAAGTTGGTTAGTATGATCAAAACTAGATACAAATTAAACATTTTTTTATTGTTAGCGATTTTTGATTGGAGAATGGGGGAAGGGATATTTTTCCCCACAAAGGAATTTGGTAAAGTGTTATTTATCTATTATATATCTATGTATTAATGGCGTTGCTCTATTTCTGGATGTTATTTAGGTATTTAGCCCGTTTACAGAGGCGCCAGCGTAAATTGAATAGCAACGTAAAAAGTGTTATTTCTATCGAATGCCTAAAGTGAAAAAGAAACAGGACTATGCTATTTAGCTATTAAGTATAATTACGCTGGCGCCTCTGTAATCGGGCTTATTATTTATATAAGTATGTATTAATAAGTAAGTATACAGGGTTATTCCCAATCAATTAGGATCGTTTAAGGGGCTTATTTTGTACACCAAAACTAACAACTTTTATTCTGCGACTTTGGTCAAAATTAAAAAAAAATGTTGTTCCATAGAAAAATATCGTTCACCCGCGACAAAATGTATGAAAAGGATGTTTTTTTTTAGTTTTGATAAAAGTCAGACAGAAAGACAGAACAAAAGTTGATAATTTTGATGTACAGAATAAGCCCCTAAAAGGATGCCAATTGATTAGGAATAACCTTGTATATCAGTTTCTGGCAGCCATATCACAAGCTTTGCATAGTTTGGGGTCAGAGACCGTGTGTAAGATGTCTCCTAATATTTATTTATTTGATTAGACGATTTTTGTTTTAGTAATTATAAGTTACCTTATACCACCGCAGCAAGTCAGTATTTTCATGAGGTAGTGGACAATTTATATTACCAGACTGGCCAATCTCTATGTAAGTGGGAGGGATGACAGGCGGACCTCTTGGTGGTGACTCTATAAAAATACAACATTTTTTCTCTATTTCATACGTCTTAGAAGATGCGAATTTAAAATCAGTTTAGTCAAAGAAATGTGCTGCAAAATTGAACTTTACGACTACTGCAATAGGCTATTTGACAACATTGAAAATATGCTATTGATTGTGGCAATCCTTACAGATAATAGCTTGAAAAAGACATATTTCACTTTGTTTAAACTAAAATATGTTTAAGTTTCGCATACTGCTCGAAATAAAATACGATATTTTTTGATATTTTACCTGTGACGAAAACGCTCTAAGATGGGCGACAACTCTGGTGACGTCACATGCTAGAAGGTGAGAATTTCTCGATCGACTGTTGTTTGTGTAATTTGTGTTTTGGGTTTTCGGAGTAATATTATTGGATCTGTAAGTTACTTCTAAAGTATCTTTTGTCAATTTTTGGACGTGAACTTGCACGGTATTTTTAGCGTGTGACGACACAGACCAGCGCCATTTAGAATGTCGTTTTTGACGGGATCTTGAAAATCTATTCTTTAACACTGATATTAATTGTAAATACAGTAGATCTCTCGGAAATATAAATGTGGTGTGCTTATTATGTACTAACGAATAATTTAAAACGATTTCCAAAAAATAGTCAAATAGCTTAATATTTAGAATTTTTTGCATGTTTACATTATTATGCATTTCGAGTACAGATTTATTCTTAAAATACTACAACTTTCTTACAGTGAGGTCTACTACTGTTATCGTATCAAGACCTTTTTTATTACAGTGTATGAAAAAAAACTATTAATAATAGCCCACATATTTATTGCCTAGTTATTTAAGTAGGTATCCATCGAGTTAAAAAAAAACAGACCGATTCAAGTAAGGAACCGACATTTACTGCAATCAATTTTAATGTTTGTAAAAAGGAAATTTAAAAATAAGCCAAGTGTGAGTCACACTCACACACGAAGGGTTCCGTACCGTTTAGGATGGTGTATGACCTTAGTCCCATTTCAAGCGTCTACCTGTTGCCGTTATTAATATCGAGCAAAAAACGAAACAAAATCACTTTTATTTTGTGAGAGTTCCCTTTAATATTTATTTTAATCTGTTGTTATAGCGGCAACAGAAATACATCGTGAAAAATTCAACTGTCTAACTATCACGGATCATGAGATACAGCCTGGTAGCAGACAAACAGATGGACGGACACAAAATGAAGTCTTATTAATAGGATCCCGTTTTTACCCTTTGGGTATGGAACCCTAATAATCGGCCAAGTACGAGTAGGACTCGCGGACGCAGGGTTCCGTACTGTATGGGAGCCCCCCTTAAATATTAATGTTATTCTGTTTTTATTTTGTTATTAGTTGTTATAGCGGCAACAGAAATACATCATCTGTGAAAATGTCAGCTTTCTAGCTATAACGGTTTATGAGATACAGCCTGGAGACAGACAGACCGACGGACGGACACACAACGAAGTCTTATTAACAGGATCCCGTTTTTACCCTTTAGGTATGAAACCCTAAAAATGTGTATTTAGGATATCTCCTAAATGAATTATCTAATTACATACTTACTTTCGACTATCACTTCATATGTAATGTAAACTGTTGCTCTAGGGTTCATCGCTTCGCATGTGTAATTTCCACTAGCATTTTCTGGTATCTTTGCAATAGTTAAAGTTCCGTTTTCTATAAAATAAGTTGATCCTGCAAAGAAAAAAATAAGTATATTATAAGATGCGCATATTTTACGAGACTATTGTAAAAGAAGACGTTAAATAAATAAATATATAAGACATTATTAAGACATCTTACACACGGTCTCTGACACCAAACTAAGCAAAGCTTGTGATATGGCTGCCAGAAACTGATTTACTAGATATACATATTTTTAAGTACATACTGATATAGAAAATACCCAAATAACACCCAGACATAGAGCAAACATCTATTTTCATCACATAAATACTTGCCCTGGGTGGGGATCGAACCCACGCCTCTTTGAAATCGTAGTCAGGGTCACCAACCACTGAGCCATGAGGCAGTCATACATTTTCATTATAGGCTCAGACAGTGTACCATGCTTCAAAACAAACAAAAATATGGCAAACAATTGAGCTGCAAAAAATGTTTACCTATACGAATAACGGTACGTAGATACTTCAAAAAATATTTTTTAAACTGATTTTCGCTTGTATGGTCACCATATTTTTCAATGTCATTATAGGTGTAATTATTTTATCCAAACAAAAGTACATTGTTCACCGAGAGGAGAAAGTGACCGATTACCGTCGAGGGTGTCGTTTGAAGCCCGAGCCGTAGGCGAGGGCTTTAAAACACCCGAGATCGGGAATCGCACTTTCTCTCGAGTGATACATAGTGCTTTATACTACACCTACTCGTACGAGGAAAATAAAGAACTAAATCTTTACTAATTGCTCTCATCGACTCTTATCTTTGGCTCTTACATAGAGTCAAAGGCCCAATTAGCTTCCAAAAAACTTGGTGTTCTCTCTAAGGTGAGACGGTATTTCACACCTGAGCAACTGCTTAGTCTGTATAAAGCTCAAGTCAGGTCGTGCATGGAATACTGCTCTCACCTTTGGGATGGCTCCGCCAAATATCAACTGGAGGCTCTGGAGTCGATTGAGAGGCGAGCCAAGAGGCTGATCGACAACGACACTCTGACTATGTCGCAGCTGCAAAGTCTCGAGCATCGACGTAAGGTAGCGTGTTTATCGGCCTTTTACCGGATCCACTTCGGAGAGTGCGCCCAGGAGTTGCACAATCTGGTCCCACCTGCCCCTTTCTTCTATCGTACGGCTAGACAGACGCGACCAAAGCGCCACCCTTTTATGGTGGACATTCCGCGCATTAGAACCAAGCGTTTCGAATCCTCATTCCTCATACGAACAGCCAGAATGTGGAACGCTTTGCCTGGGTCTGTCTTCCCGCTAAAGTACAATGTGGGCGTCTTCAAATCCCGAGTAAATAGGTATCTTCTAGGTAAGCGTGCTACAACCTAGACCGCATATCTGCTTAACAACAGGCAGTATGTGGTCAAACGCAAACCTATTCAGAATAAAAAAAAAAAAAAAAAAAAAATTGAAATTCATATTGAAATTGTTGCAGTTAGTGAAGCTTAATGTAACACTTGAAAATGGCGCCAATGGCGTCTGCAATTTTCATGTTCTTTTTTCAAATTGTTTGACACCATCCAACACACAGCTAGTGGTCAGTGTCATTTTGCGAACTTGGAGATAAAAACTCACTGTAAAAACTTTTTGGCTTTTGATATTTAGGTTACCAGAGCATAGTCTTACCCAAAATTAAAAAAGAAAAACCACGTAAGAAATGGATTTTCATACACTTTTCTCTCCCGCTCAGATGCGTTTTCTCCCCGCATATTTGTTCGATATGCAATGACGTACTTTCTACCGTAAATTTGATAAAGTATCAAGGTACTTTCCGAGCAGGTGTAGTATAAAAGTATTTTCCTATCTACACTGTAGGACGTTATTAACGAAAATATAGGTAGGTAATACGGTTGAAGTACATACGGTACTAGGTAATGGACTAATATAATAATGGACTCCATACATTTTTGCAACGTCTCTTATACAGGGTTATTTCTAATCAATTAGCATCCTGTTAGGGGCTTATGCTGTACATAAAAACTAACAACTTATGTTCACCTACTTTTTGAATTCTCAGAAAAAGTTGTTCCATAGATAAATATCGAAACCGACCGAAAGACAATATGCTGCCAATAAATGATATCGATGCCCCTAGCCTGCCTGCCTGTTTTAAGGTTCGGTTAAAACGCTGGCTTATCGAGCAGACGTATTATGATTTTGACATTATTTTTCAATGTGTTAAATAGTTTATGCAATATTATTATTTTTATATTTTATTGAAATTTCTAGGTTAAACTAGATGTTCCATTGACATTTATATTTTTATTTAGTCAATTTTATTGTTTCATCACATTTTCATTGTTTTATGACATTTTTATTGTAACATAATGATAATTTTTAATTTATTTTAATTTGACATCCTATTATTGAAGTTTAATAGTTGTTTGTCAATGATTAGATATCTTTCTAAATAGTAATTATTATGTAATCCTATCGTGTTGAAATGTAAATGAAATATTTTATGAATAAATTGAATTTGAATATCGTCCCCCCTCGACAAAATGTATGAAACAGCTGATTTTTTTGAGTTTTGACTAAAATCACAGAACAAAAGTTGTTAGTTTTGATGTACAGAATAAGTCCCTAAAAGGGTGCTAATCGATTAGAAATAACCCTGTATACTTTCTTTACTAATATTATAAATCCCAAATTATGTATATTGATTTGTTACTCTTTCACGAAGCAGCAGAGTTCCAGATTGACATGAATATATTTCAGAAGTAAATGTCGGTAACTGACATAGGCTACTTTTTCTCTTGAAAAAAAAGGTTCTTATGGGATAGCACAGAAGTCAAAATAACAGGCGGGCAAAGGCTAGTGCTTTTTTAAATTTTGCCACTTACCTTCAGCAAGTTTGTTCTCGTCTTTTGTCCAAGTTACAATAGGTTTGGGGTAACCAATTGTGTTACAATTGATGTGTAGAGCCAGGTCGCCCTCCACCACGACGAAACGCTGTTCTTTATAAGTGTTCACTATGGCTGCTGGTACTGAAAATCATTCGAAGTTTGATTAGTTACAAAAAAGTAAGTTCGTATAGGCCGGGTGGCTAGCCCAGGTTTCAGAGTTTTTAGGCCGCCTGAAGGCCTCTGACTTGGCTAAACGGTTAAAACAAACGGGACCTACAATTTAACGTGTCATCCGAGCCACGGTAGCGCTCAGTTGGAAAATGTCACCCGCGGTCACCCATCCAGATACTAAAAGTAAGTTCGTATAGGTCGGGTGGCAAGCCCTGGTGTCAGAGTTTTTAGGCCGCCTGAAGGCCTCTGATATGGCTAAACGGTACTGATACCAGATACTGATAGTATCCAGATACTGACCGTGCGGAACTTTGCTTAATTTCGGTGATCGCTGACAAACACCTAATCAAACTACGCTACTACAAGTACGAGCGCTACAATAACAATAATAATTACAAATAACTATTGTTGTTATTTGGAACCTTTGAAATCATGGTCTACCAAACAAAAAAAGTTTTCGTTTAAATCGTTTCACAATTGACTAAAATATCGATGAACAATTATTATGTACACAAAAACAAAATACATGCAGACGACCATATAACTTTCTCCTTTTTGGAAGTAGGTTAAAACTATCATAAAGTCATACATAATACTCATGGAAACAAAAGATGCGAAATTTTATTCTCTACAATAATGGTCTCCATGACCTTTGCCTTAAAGTGCATAGTTTGAGATACCGGCCAAAAACGTTTATCCAAGATGGCGCTGGAGGCTCCACCAGGATCTGTCAGCATCTTGTGATTTCATACTCAGTAAGTGATCCTAAACCTTATAAAAAAAACTTGATCGGAAAGGAGATATTGCAAATATGCATAGAAATTGGGCCACTAAAGGGTACAGTATTTCATAATTTGCTTTGTTTCTTTCGGAAAATGATTTTCCCGTTATTTTTTACAATAACAGTCTCCATTAAAAGTAATTTCGTGTATTCGGGTATTAAGGTTACATGTGACCAAAATGACAGTAATTCAATGACTGAATAAAAATCAAATTGGAAAATGTGAAATTACTCATAAATTAAGCATTTGATGCGGTTGTTTCACTCTGCGCATTTATTTATCATAGTTTAACGGATTTTTTGAGCTACTGTACCTAGTCTGAGCCCATTTTGCATTATCTCCTTTCGTGCAAAGTTGACCAAAACAAACGTCTATTTTACTGAAGTATTGGTTCGATTCATAACTGTGGCACTCACGAGGTTTTGCGACATGGAATCTTTAAAAAAAACCTAAATGTACTTAAATAGAGTGTGTGTATAATGTGTCAAAGGAAACTGTACTCTACAACACAAGCTCCTAGGACTTAGTACTTACAGAGTGCAGCGTACTTAATTTAGTCTAATTGTCCTTTGGAACAAATAAAGTACCATACAGGGTTATTTCTAATCAATTAGCATCCTTTTAGGGGCTTATTCTGTACATCAAAACTAACAACTTTTGTTCTGCAATTTTTGACAGAAATAAAAAAAAACAGCTGTTCCATAGATTTTCTCGCGGGTGAACGATATTTTTCTATGGAACAACAAAATTTTATTTTTACTTTTGGCAAAAGTTCGCAGAACAAATGTTTTTAGTTTTGTACAGAATAAGCCCCTAAAAGGATGCTAATTGATAGGAATAACCCTGTATATTTTACAATGTATGTATTTATTTATCGTTGGTAGGTACTTACCAAATACTTGTACATTATATGTAACATTTAAATTGCCCCCGGGATTAACGATAAAACATGTGTAGATTCCTTCCTGAGACACTTGTATATTATTAATCTGCAGCGAATCATCTTTTTCATGCCTGAAAAGGCAGTAAAATTATATACGACGTAGTCTTTGTGCGACTAAAGAAATCCTTACTTATACAGGGTTATTTCTAATCAATTAGCATCCTTTTAGGGTTATTCTGTACAACAAAACTAATAATTTTTGTCCTGCGACTTTTGTCAAAACAGAAAAACAATCGGCTGTTCCATACATTTTGTCGAGGGTGAACGATATTTTTCTATGAAACAACAATTTTTTTTACGAGAATTAATAAACGTCGTAGAACAAAAGTTGTTACTTTTGATGTACAGAACCAGAAATTAGAAATAACCCGGTATTTATAATTATAAATTCGAAAAGTTTGTTGGTTTGTTTCTCTTTCACGCAGTAACGGAGCAACGGATTGACTTGATTTTAGGCATGGACATACTCGTAGTTTGAAAGCCGAAAATCACACAGGCTACTTTTAATCCCGGAATGGTTCCCGTAGGATAGAACAAAAATTGTTTCTCAGCTTGTTTTTGGCCCTAAACATACCTATTACCAATAATACCTACCTAATTGTTAAGATACTTTTGGCCAAGCTTGTTTATAATAATTAAACTGTAACTCACATCGTCTATCAGCACATAGTATAAAACAAAGTCACTTCCCGCTGATTGTCTGTCCCTATATATGCTTATATCTTTAAAATTACGCAACGGATTTTGACAATGTTTTCTTTAATAGATAGAGCGATTCAAGGGAAAGGGTTATTATGTTTAATACTGTACTATACATTTAAACTTTCCTCTTGAATCACAAGTATTATCAATACACCTGTGCGAAGCCGGGGCGGGTCGCTAGTAAACTACCTATATATAGCGCTTAGATATAAACAAAAAAAAAACACATTATTAGGCAACCACATTACATTAAAAAAAAACAGATCATAAGGACAAACAGAACAATATATAGATCACTAGCTGCGCCCCGCGGTTTAACCCGCGTTAGCCTGCGATAAAAAGTAGCCTATGTTTTACTCCAAGGTCTAAGCTAACTTCATACCGAATTTTATCGAAATCAGTTCAGCCGTTTGAGCGCGAAAGAGTAACAAACATCTTTACATACTCACAAACTTTTGCGTTTATAATATTAGTAGGATATCCAAAACCAAAAAGGTAAAAAAAAATGTTTCACTATGTTAACTAGCGTGGGTTTCGCACATTTTAATTAAGTAAAATACAAGTGTTACTCACGTTTAATTTTAGTAGAAAACTGCTACTATAATTTCGATCGCATTTGGCGATCTTTCTCAACGTTGGAGAGTCTATGCGAGACGAGCCCGCATGCTAGTACTCCAACCTTGAGAAAGATCGCCAAATGCGATCGAAACCATAGTAGCAGTTTTTTACTACAATTAAACGTGAGTAACACCTGTGTTTTACTTAATTAAAACTACCTAATTGTTACTGAATGCGATACAATATATTCTCTTAGCTGTGTTTGATCTCCTTCTCATAAAGTTTCATAGATATTTTATATGAACTTACTTTACTACCGTATTTGATGATATTCTGGGATCGAAACTTTGGTAAACCCATTTTATTTTTGGTTTTGGGTCACCTTTAGTTTTACATGGCAACGTTACTTTGCTGCCAACTTCTACACTAAAATTTGTATCTTTGGGCATTTCGATACTCGGAGATTCTGCAAAATAAAAACAATATCATTAAAATAACTGCAAAATGTGATCATTAAACTTTCGAATGAATCGAAATTAAAAAATCAAGTTGGCAAAAAACAGAGCGTAAGCACGTAGAACAGATGTTTCATGGACCCTTTAATACTAACATTCCCGTTGTAAAAGTTGTTTACGATGCTAAACACATAAATAAAACCACCGGCCACCGGCCAAGTGCGAGTTGAGTTCGCGCACGAAGGGTTCCATACCGTATGGTAGCCTTTTAGCCTCATTTCAAGCATCTACTGGTTGCCAATATTTTAAAACAGGTTTGTATGGGAGCTTCCTTTAAATATTTATTTTATTCTATTTTTAGTATTTGATATTATAACGGTAACAGAAATACACCATCTGTGAAAATTTCAGCTTTCTAGCTATCACGGTTCATGAGATACAGCCCGGTGACAGACGGACGGACAGCGGAGTCTTAGTAATAGGGTCCCGTTTTTACCCTTTGGGTACGGGACCCTAAAATGTATGAAACTTGTAAATTGCTGCACTTTGCAAAGCAAAATCTTTTAGGATAGTGTTTTCAAAACTACAGTAAACAGGTATCTTCCAGGTAAGTCAACTCTCCGGACCGTAGAACACTTAGTTATCATAAGTTAAAACTCCGTAGAATAGTGTTTTTACCTATTACATTTACTGCAACAGTCATAGAAGCTGTGTCAAATTTATTGGTGGCACTACAGGTGTAATCTCCTCTGTGTGATATTTCGGCAACAAATCTAGAAAACAAATGTATAAAAGTACATTACTTTGTCTTTTTTAAACACAGAAATATTTATTTTATACAAATAACATTTGGCAGGATACAAAATGCTTATGCACGGAGTATAGCGCTCCGTACATCAGCATTTTGTATCCTTTCGTGTATCCACAAAAAAATAGGTAAGTATCATATATATTAGCTTAGCGAAAACACGTAATTATTTTTCGCAAAAAATGGCAAAACCGTGTTCCATCGTGTACAAAATGCGAATATTTCGCTAGAATTGCTTCTATTATTGTTGATTTTTCAAAAACGGCTTGGCCGATTTCTGTAAAATTTAAAGAAGACCACCTCCAGAGTATACCCTTTCGAATTAAAAAATAATTTTTCGATTCGGTTCACAATTGGCGAAATTATGGATGAACATACACAAAAAAAAAGAAAAATAACACACAACAGACGAACATAGAACCTCCTCCTTTTTGGAAATTGGTTAAAAATAGAACACAATCTGGGTAAAGATGAGGGGTAGAAGTTTTGTTTTCGCTAAGCAAATCTAGCCTCTATAGAATAGGTTCACGGACTACACACAACTCCGCTTCCATCCACACATGTCTGGTTTGGTGGAGTTAGGCCTAACTGACTAATATTTTCATGGCTAATATGATGATATAGTATATCATCATCATCTTCATTGTCACCATCATTTTAGTCGTAGAACGTTTACTATGGTGGGCTGGATATAATTCAGTTTTCCTTGTAAAACGGTAGGAAGCGGCTAACATCTGTCGTTACCGTTCGTATATCCACCACGAGTGTGTGTGAGTGTGTGTTTACGAGTGGACATCTTTCGCTGCGTTTGCTTGATCGTGGTCTTCTATGGAGAACTTTTCGATCAATCAATGATCATCATCATCATCCACATCCTTCTTTATACCACTGCTGAGTGGCGGCTTCTCTCTTTATAGTGCCATCTGCCTCGGTCCTTTGCCAATCGTGTCCAGGTTCGACCCGCGATGTTGATGTTCAATCAATCAATCCTAAATTTTATGTATTCTTTCTACCCCCACAGCAGAAATGTTTGCAAGTTTCCCTTCAAATATAATTTGTAATAGTGGAGTTTGGAGTCTTACGTCAATTTATCATCTTGAAAATTGTAAGATGTGCCGTCAATAAGTAATTTGTTGCCATCTCTGAACCAAGTTACCTCTGGAGAGGGTCTGCCGACCACGTTACATGGTATAGACACTACAGATCCAACTTCAGCTTTAATTTTTTTTATAGTCTTTGAATTTAAAATTTCTGGTGCATCTGAAAACAATCTATGTTCAATACGTATCATAGCATTCTTGATCCCAAACCCACGGGTAAAGCCAGTTTATTTACTATGTGTTGAGCGTTAAAGATTACAACTAGCAAAAACCTAATGCTATCTATAAAATTACTGTGGAGTATATAACTATGTAATAAGCCCGATTACAGAGTCGCCAGCGTAAATTTAATAGGAACGTAAAAAACGTTCTCTCTATCGAATGCCTAAAGTGAAAAAGAAACAGAACTATGCTATTTAGCTATTAGGTATAATTACGATGGCGCCTCTGTAATCGGGCTGAGTGTATGATAATATCATCAAAAGCATCATTATTTTATTCATACTTACATTCAACGTGCAAACTAACTTCAAGGTCCTTTTTGTATTTAGTCCCATCTATTAGATTCTCGGCTCGACACTGGTATATTCCACTGTTGCGTACTCCAATATTTTCCACTACTATGCTTTCTTTGTCCTTCCATTTAGGAACTTCATTAAACTTTTCTGGTGAATCATTGAAACCTTCAACTAATTTGAAAAACCAAGTGATTGAAGGCTTCGGTTTACCTTTCGTTATTCTGTAAATATTCAAATGAATAAAAAAATATTCTTGACACAATTATTCTAGGATGTCATTTTACTCGTCATTATTGGCAAATTTTACTTTTAAAACCCTAGCGTAAGAATCTTCTTAGCTAAGCTGTCAGAATAACAAGATTGGTTCTATAGCAAAAGGGGGTTATTAGTTGACAACTCGACCAAACAAAAAATGGTGCGTGGGTGACTTGCTTTGTTAAATTTTAGCAGTTATCAAACCCGAATCGATTAATGAGATTGGGCCAGTTTACTTGATCTAATGAAAAAGTGACGTAGCACAAATAGGATTATATCCTAAGTAGGTATACGAACAAACCTAGTCAGACAGGAACATTTTTATGGCTGTTTATTTCTTTTATATTTTTCATTGTCATAATAATACTAGTAAAATCGACCAACATTTCGACGATGACTTACTTGCAATCGATTTGAACGGATGAGCCTTTTTGAGCAAAAATATCGGCGCTATTGGTTTTATCAATATCAGGTTTTTCTGAAATTAAAAACAAGTAGGTATAATGTGTATAGTAATCAACTCCTGTGGAGTTGATTAGGATTCCTAATATGAATGCAAGGTTTTCTAAACAATTTTTTGTCACATGTACCATTGGTGAGATATAGGGCAACAATGTTGAATTAAGAGTGCCCAAGAAGTCATTGATCTCACAAACATATTTATTCATTCATTTATTGCAAATATATACATATTTCATACTCGATTATGTTTTTGTAGTTGACCATCTTATGACACCGTAAAAATTGTTTTTTATCATCATAATAATCATCGTCACCATCTACGGAAGCCTATCATAAGTGTGTCTTGACACGCTCTCCACAACTGTTTTATTTAAAAGCTAATTAAATTGAGTCTTATAAGGATAGTATAGTTTTATATTTGTTTACAAACAAGACACGCTGTTATAAAGGATAGAACGGATAAAATTTACAAATATTCCATTTCAGTATCGTCAAACTTTTGACATCATCAATTGTAACTGGGCCATTATAAGACAGCTTTGAGAAGCAGATATACGAAATAAGTTCATAAGCGACCCATTCCAGTATCGAGAATGGTTAACTGAATCTGGCCCCAGATTGCCACGCCTCATGCATGTTAGGTGTGCGTTCTTGTACTGGACCACAATGGGCATTTTCCACGGCTATCAGGCGTTCATCCATCGGCCATAGAAGGTCAATTTCTGGACATGGCTTTTCCTATGGATCTCCAACAAGACCTGTTGAAAGCGGATTGCACCAGCGCAATCCTAGGATCTCTAATTTCTAATTCTAATTTGAAGTAGGGGCGATAAGTCCTGCACTGACGTCCCGCATGGTGTGTTATGTGCATTTTTCTTGGATCTCTATGAGGTCATTACCTCACTTTGTGGGTGGACATTCTATGCTGCGCTTGCCGGTACGTGGTCTCTTCTCGAAAACTTTTTGACTCTATCGGCGTAATACTCACCAAATACGTAAATACTGTGAGTGATGCTCGGAGATCCGTATGAGTTATTCGCGGTGCACGTGTACATTCCTTCGTCAGACATCTTGATGTCTCTCAAAATTAAACTTTGTTTCTTCCCTTTGATCCTGAATCAAATTTTACCGAAAGTTGAAAAAAATATACAATAGACTCCCAATAAACCGAATGTATCACCGAAAATGAAACAGCCTCATATCAAACGTTCTTTTGCTATAATAGATCCAACCGTTTATTTTCTTTTTGACAGCACCAATATCACCAATCTCAGCGCGCCACCATAGCCATAGAACGTAAATTTTTAAAAACGTTTGTATATTTTTATTTATTATTTTATGTAATTTATAAAAAAACTACTGCAATTATGGACTCAATTTGTCAAAGATGATTATTATACGGGATCGAGGAGCAAACCTAGGCAGTTGTCATATTTTTAAAACCTCGCATTTAAAAGTGACTTTTGCGTAACATGACGCAGTTACGTTCTATTGGAGCTGTCAAAAAGAAAATAAACAGTTGGATCTATTATAATACATATTTAAGAAAAATTTCAGAACTTTCCAATATTTTGCCACCCACATATTTGGACTAACTATATGCCAGTTTAAGGGGACGAGATGGGCAAACGACATGATTTCCCACTCATTTTGTGATCGTTCTTCAAGATCTGGGAGGTTTAAAATGAGTAAATCTTGGTTAATCATATCTTCAGTAAGCGGATAAAATCCAAAATACTTATTATTAATATTTGGAACTACTTTAAAATATTATTGAAAAGTATCACTACAGCATTTTTGTAATTATTTTTTATCCTTATTTTCATGGATCGGAGAGGTTCATTTTGAATGAAACTTGAAATAAGTGGTTTGAGATATTAGAACCTTTTTCCTGGTGAATACATTTGTTTCTAAATGTTGTAGTTTAATAAAGTTTATAGATTAATACTGATAACGCCTGCTGAAAACTATTCATTCAGAAATACCGTTGCTCGCATATTATAATAAGGCGTTAGCAGATAGACAGCGTTGTCAATGAGACGTTGCCACTTCGCCACGGCGGCCATCCGTGGCGAAGTGGCAACGTCTCCTTGACACCGCACAATTTCTATCTCGACATGATTCTTGTAGCTTGCCGCTCGCTCGAGGCAGTAGTCTTGGACCTACCGATATTTCGGTAGTTTTACCGATTTGGCATCAGTCCTACTGAAATGAATCAATTTTTTTAAGATTTCTGAGCATGCTAATTTTTCTAACTTTTCCACCAAATTTCTAGGTTTCAACAAAGAAAAGTTGTATTTTGGGACAAATTTTCCCGATATTCTACCATATTCCAAGTTTTCAGCGAGTCGAGACTTTACCAAAGTTATGATTGTGGGTTACTAGTATTTATAATACCTACAGGTATTATTATTATGTACTTACCAATAACCAACTAAAATAAAAAAATATTTCCTAATGTCTACGGGTAAGTCATTGTTTTCAAAAAAAGCTACAAACTGATAGTTAGCCTTATTTCAATATAACAAAATATCAATAAGTATCTGATTCGACCCTTAGTTCAAGACTTCAATCTTTTAAAAAATTTGTTTTTTTTCGCAAGGTATCACCAGAATGTTCTATAGTAATGAAATGTTCATTCCAAAACCTTTACATTTTAAGTGTTTCACTTTACAAACAAAATCTCGGATGTTATTTATTTAAAAAAATATCTTATATCCACAAATGTTTTATTTTACAAACCATTATTTTATAACCAATTATAAATCAAACATTTCACTTAGACAATATCTCGAATGATATTTTGTTTTTTATTTGTATATTTTTCATGTCAGAACATCAGATGTTAAACATACGAAAACCATATTTTTGCATGGTTTCGTTTAAAAAATCGCACTCGCTTGGCACGTGCGTTGTTTGTCATGTTCTACCCTAATCTACTTTTTGTTTCATACCTAATTTACAAAAGCGATTCGTTTCTGGCACTTTGCCGGCCGCTGCCACGACACGTTAATTGTTCTACCAAATAAAACCATGTCTTACAAAAATTAGCTTACCACGAGAATATTTTGGTTTATTTTTTTCGAAAAAAGCCACAGCAGCGACATATTTTTTAAACATATTATATGTTAGGTAAGTATTTTAAATCTAAATGGAATTGTCTGTCAAACGACACTTTATAAAATAAAATGTGTCAAGTGTTGGTTTATTATCAAACATTTATTAGTTAGCAAAAAAAAAACAAAAGAATTGTTTGTAATAAACGTTATAGAATGTAACTTTTTCAAGTAATTATTTTGAGATATAACCAAGTTTTTAATTTTTTTTTTATTATCATTTAACTACTCATGGGTTTGTCAAACGTTGGTTATCACATGCCAGTTTATAAAAAAAAGTTTGTTAAATGACTGCATACCAATTTTGTCGTATGTGACAGACATTGCGGTTTTTTTTGTTCCACTCACTCTCGCGTATGTTGTTTAACCAGATATGAATAAGACAGCTGTAACGTAGTTTTTATTTTGAGTAAAATTTAGCAATACTTCTTTAGAAGCTAAGACAATCTGTCTGTGACGTCATGTCAACGTAGTCAGAGCGCTGCCTACTTGATTCAAGACGAATCGAACAGATGGCGTGCATGGTAAAGTAACTATAGTAACTATTATTTATTCTGTGCCAAAATCGTCGAGAATGTTTGTGGGAGACCTGCGCCTTAAACTATGGTGACGTAGTGAAAGAGCGTTTGCTTTACAAGCAACAAAACATGAGAAAAAAAAGCCGGTACGTAGGTACTTTTAGGTCTTGGGAATATATGTAGGTACGTATTTACCCACCACTGGCATTTCGTTGAAGGAATACATCAAGAGCCAACATCTTTTGCAGTTCATACGTCCATAAATAGAAGAAATTTGACAGAGTATCTGAATCAAATCACCTGTACGAAGTAGTCAGCTTGTCCCTTAAACGGAGGTCTCCTTTTACGTCTAGTAGGTAGCGGATAGTTAAAAGGAACGATAAATGACAATTTCAACAAAAACAATATACCCATTTCACTATTGGTTAAGCTTTTTTATTGTATATAATTATATATTTGACATCTACTTAAAATGTTAAAAATAATTGATTCATTACTTACTTGAAGTTTAGGTACTTACTCAACATCATGTGACGGTACACGGGAATCAAAACTTTGATACTTCCAACTTATTTCTGGCTTAGGGTCACCTGAAGCTTTGCATGCTAGTGTCCACTTCAATTCTCCAACTATTAAAGTCTTATTAAGTGGTGTTTTTGGTGTTTCAATTGTAGCTGGAACTAGAATAGACAACTATTTTTAGAATAACTCGATCTTTAACAATTTTAAAACTCAGAGGGCTAAGTGAAAGTTTCTCGCTCCAACTCGATCGCGTTAATGTTTGATGTGATTTATATGGAAATGCCACAGCGCCATCTAGTGTCACAGACAGAAAACTGAATAGCTAAGTGTAGGTATTTTTAACGGTAATGAAACGAGAGCCAAATCGATCCAATACAAGCGCAGCAACGTCAGTGATTGGCTCACTCAAGCGTGTGTGTCAATGTGCTCGCGTGTGTGCTCGGTGCGCTCGGTCAACGCGACGAGAAAGTAATTCGATTTGATTTGCAAAATTCCCACTTGACACTCTATGATTTTCACCAGATAATATTACGGCAAAGTTGCATGCGCCACAATCACGGATGAACTAAAGAATCTTTATCGATAGACGACAGAATATATCGTACCTCAAATTTGAGTTGGAGGACGCTACTCGCTGCGCAAAGCCCCCCTATCTAATGATGCCCACTGAAATATTGCCCACCTTCCATCCTTCGAATTCCATCCTTCCAATGTTCCATGTTGCCAACTTAGCGAATTCGTCGCTAGAAATGACGACTTTTCATTTGTTGTAGCGTTGTAATTAACGAGTTATTCTTTGTGATAAACATTTCATACGAGTAAAATTGCCGCGAACGCAGTATTTGAACCTGGCCCTTCGGATCACTAGGCCGAACTGTTTATCATTTCGAGCCGTTACCGCCGTCTTATCGTAAGCGACATTTTTACCTAAACAGCGTTTTTTATCGCAGACGACAATTAAACTTATAACGGACACGGTTCGCCGATATTTCTCGCCAAAACACAACCAATTAGAAAGTTATAGCAAATGCTAAGTTTATCGTTAGCACAACAATTTTCTATATTTTACAGTAACCGACATAATCAAAATATATCGTAAGTTGCGTAATTTTCTAAGAATTGCAGCGTAAGCGACCCTACTTGCTATCGCAACCGACACAGTACATCAAAATTTTGTCGTTTACTATAAACAAAGTGGAAGAAGAGTTGAGTAGGTTGCGATGGGATATTATGGGGTTGTCTGAAGTCCGTAGAGAGGGCGAGGACACGATAACCCTGAAATCCGGCAACCTACTTTACTACCGGGAAGGTGACCAACGGTCCCAAGGTGGTGTCGGCTTTCTCGTTCACAAGTCTCTCGTTAACAAAATCATTACCATTGAAAGTGTGTCGAGCAGGGTTGTATACCTAATACTCAGAATATCTAATCGATATTCGTTGAAGGTCATTCAGGTATACGCACCGACCTCGTCACACCCAGATGATGAAGTGGAGGCTATGTATGAGGACGTAAGTCGGGCCACACATACGTCTAAGACCCGCTTCACGGTTGTTAAGGGAGATTTCAACGCAAAGTTGGGCAAAAAAGGCGATGATGAGTTGAGAGTGGGGCACTTTGGATATGGGCAACGGAACCCCAGGGGCCAGAGGCTGGCAGACTTTCTGGAGAAAGAGGGACTCTTTGTGATGAACTCTTTCTTCCAGAAGCTTTCTCACAGGAAATGGACCTGGATGAGCCCCGATGGTTCTACGAGAAATGAGATAGACTTCATCATGACTAGCGAAAAACGGATATTTAACGATGTCTCCGTGATCCACAGGATAAAAACCGGTAGTGATCACAGAATCGTGCGAGGCAAACTGAATATTAACGTTAAACTCGAAAGATCCCGTCTGATGAAGTCTACGCTCCGACCTACTCATGCTCATATACAAAACCCCGAGAACTTTCAGCTCGAGCTTTCAAATCGCTTTGCTTGCCTGGAGAACTTTGCGTCGGTGGACGAGATCAATAACGGGCTCGTAGAAACTGTCCAAACGGTGGGTTCTAAGTTCTTTAAACCCCGGCGCCGTTCCTCAGAAATTTTCCATCATACTCTAAATCTCATGGCCGAACGACGCTCGCTAAGACTGCAGTCTTCCGAAGATGCAAAGTCATACAGGCGGCTCAATAGACAAATTTCTAAATCAGTGCGGTGCGACATTCGTCTCTTTAATACTAAATATTAAGGAGACGACAAAGGCTCCAAAGTGTTCGCGAGGCACTTGTCTATTGGGCAAAGCCAGTTGACAAAGCTGAAGAGAGATGATAGCAGTATAGCGTCGACCAAGGCAGAGGTATTGGAGGAGATCGAAAAGTTCTACGGACAGCTATACGCCTCGGTAGCAAAGCCTGTAAACAGCGCGGCTAAGGACCCAAGAGCCAAGCTGACCCGAAACTTCACCGAAGATATCCCGGACATCAGCCTGTACGAGATTAGAATGGCCCTGAACCAACTTAAGAACAACAAGGCGCCGGGTGACGACGGAATCACTTCAGAGCTTCTGAAAGCGGGTGGTAAACCGGTACTTAAAGTCCTTCAGAACCTTTTCAACACCGTCGTCCTCGAGGGCATAACGCCAGAAGCATGGAACAGAAGCGTGGTGGTGCTATTCTTTAAAAAAGTGACAATACCTTATTGAAGAATTACAGACCCATCTCGCTTCTGAGCCATGTTTATAAGTTGTTTTCAAGAGTCATTACGAATCGTCTCGAACGCAAGCTTGATGACTTCCAGCCTTCCGAACAAGCCGGTTTCCGGAAAGGCTTTAGTACCATGGACCACATACATACGCTGCGGCAGGTTATACAGAAGACCGAGGAGTGTAACCAGTCACTTTGCTTAGCGTTTGTGGACTATGAGAAAGCCTTTGATTTGGTCGAGACATGGGCTGTGCTTGAGTCTCTTCAACGATGCCGTATTGACTATCGGTACATCGAAGTTTTGAAGTGTTTGTATAATAACGCCACTATGTCGGTCCGAGTACAGGAAGAGAGCTCCAAGGCAATCCCTTTGAAGAGAGGTGTAAGACAGGGAGATGTAATATCTCCGAAACTGTTTACTGCTACTCTGGAGAACGCCTTTAAGCTCCTGGAATGGAAAGGATTCGGCATCAACATCAATGGCGAATACCTCACTCACCTTCGGTTTGCCGACGATATCGTGGTCATGGCAAAGTCGATGGAGGAACTCGGTACGATGCTCGAAGGCCTTAATCGATTATCTCAACAGGTGGGTTGATCTCAGTGTTCTTTTGAATGTTTAATTAATGACAATTGATGTTAACTGAAACGAATGTAGGTAATAAGTATTTTATTTTAATTCTCTTAATAAAAGTTTAACAATTATATTTTAAGTTTAACATATTCACTCTCAACACTCAATGTTCAGTCATTTGAACAAGTATTTATAAAATAATGAGAAATATATATTTTTATGTTTTAATTTGTGTTTAATTTATTAAGTACCCGTTTTTTTATGAAAATAAATTCATAGTTGAAATGGCTTATTGTCGCTTGCGTTATAACTTTAAACAGGTTACTTTTTATCGCAAGTGTTATCTCAAACGCCCGGAAACATAAGAAGTCGTTTCTTTGAGACAGCAAAATTATTGTAAACGCCAAAATAGCCTCAAAACCTACTGTTTTTTTGAAAATTTTAAGCGTTACATGTAAGGTTTCAAAAAAAAATATTATATGTCAAATTTCAATTTAATAGCGCAATTATTTATAAAAATATTTAAAAAATACCTTCTCCTGTAAAATTTGGTTTTTGTCGGTTACACTAAGTCGACGGTAATGGCTCGATTTGTTCTTTATGTTTTTCTTATAGCGTTGGCGGCGCCACCTGTGATACCCGTATTAGACAGGACTAATCACTCAACTTAAAGTTATTTAGAACTTCTGAACATTGACGAGAGATGGCGCACTGCTAAATCAATGAAATTATTTTTTTAATTCATAGTGCGTCCCACACTAAGTTTTTTTAAAGAGATTCTTGATATTTAAAAAAGAATCATTTTGATGTAATTAACGCTAAAATATATTAGATAGATGTATTTAGCGATAAAATTAGTTTAGTATCTTATATGATTAACTTGAAACTAAAATATCTGTAGATTCATTTGTAAGTGTCAATCACAGTTATAATTTTCACTGTATTATTGGTAACCTGCATCGCCAGACATTGATTTTGTAAAATATGAAGCTGCAATTTAGCTTCACTAAATTGGCAACATTTACTACATCCATTTGGACGCCTTTTATTTGGCCAATTTCATCTACATATGCGAGATATTTAAAAATCAAAAATAATACAAAACGTACAATTGATTGTACAAAACGTACAATTGTGTACAATAGGCTAGATTACTAAAAAAATCCGTCAGATAGATTATTTTCAAAAAATATTAGACAGGTTTTTTTTTGTCAATTAAACAAAAAAATGATGAAGATAAACAGCCCGTTATGGTTCCGTGTGACGTAAAAGTTATAGACTTTTGAGAGACGTGACGAGTCTGACGAGCCCCCGAACTTTGACAAGGTTTATCTTTGTCATTAATTGTTTGACTGACAAAAGAAAAAATACGCGTCCTATATTTTATATAATACCTAATATAAAATATAATATAATGTATGTAAAAGCTCCTTATGATATTATGATATACTACTTACCTTTTACTGAAACTTTAACAGTCTTAATGTCTGATCCGAGTCCGTTTATAGCATGACATTTATAATCTGTGGAATCTGTCAAATCCGCAATGAACCTGCAAAATATTAAACAGTAATATAACATAATTGGTTATACAGGCTGAAAATGGGTGGGACATTCAGGGGTGAATAATTGGTTTATTACCAATGTTACTACCAGTAGTAAGAACGGTAAATGAATTACCGTTGTTACTGCTGCAGTTGAAAGTTGTTAGAACAGCAATAATACATTACCCGTGTGACTACCGTGAAACTAAAATAACAAAAAGAAACAAAATATTATACCCATCATTAGGAATAACTTTTACTATGAAACAATTTAAAAACTTACGAAGTTTAGACATAAAAAGTTTATTTTTAACGGTTTTATTTAACTTCACTTGCCCATTTTTTGGGTCAACTATACGTAGTAATTGAAATTTGACTCCCTTCCCGTGAAAAGATTGATATGATATTTGATACCTACATACCTTTGGTTTTGATGACAATACATTTTTTTGTAATCAGTATTGACGAAGATGGCCACCGCCACAACATGGCGGTTTACTTTTTTTTAAACATTTACATTTTATAAGCAACCCCCTCAATTTGGGTACCAAATGAAGGGGCTTTTCATGTTCAGTTTGTAATAAAAAAAAACTAAAAAAAATTGCAAAAAACTTTTTTAAATTAAATGGTTGTATGTTCTAAAAGCGTAAAAAAAAATAACATTCATGAATAATACTAAAAAATAAATCTTCCAGGCGCAGGCCCCACGACTTTATTTTTGAGTTATTATTTTTTTGATTTTAGTACATAAATTTAAGTTTAAAAAGTTTTTACCAATTTTATTACAGCTGCTGTACTCAATGAACATTGAGTTGAGATAGTTGCTTTTTTCCGATCTCGAGGTTTTTCCTTTAGTATAAGTCGTTTATAATGACGAAAAAAATCCTCATAAGTTAATCTAGGTTGAATCAAACTTTGTGGTGTTTGTGTCTCACTACAAGCTGCGCAAAATCCCAATCCTCAGCCCAGCTGACCCATAAAATTGCTACTGCGCTTAGACTCGCTTCTGAGCCGCCGCCTGTTTTGTTTTAATCGTATCATATCGTATCACTACAAAGTATAGAGCAAAACCTTTATTTCTGTGTGTCTGTCTGTGTGTCGTTTATATCTTCCAAACTGCACAACAGATTTCAATGCGGTTTTCTCTACTTTTTAGTATATTTCTTCCGGAAGGTTTTTAGCTATGAATCATTGTATGAAAAGCCGGAATGGGGAGCTACCATTCCGGCTTCGCCCGGATACGAATGATTCATAGCTAAAAACCTTCCGGAAGAAATATACTAAAAAGTAGAGAATGTAATAGTAGTAGAAGTACCTTATAAAGCAACACTTTATATAACTCAAACATAATAAGCATGACGACTAAGTAAAATAAATATTATTATTCCGTTAGATTATAAAAAAAATAGTTAAAACATATTTTTTAATTTCACAATCAAACAACAATAGCAAAGCTAAAAGCGAGTCAAAGTTCGGGGGTGGGGGCTCGTGACATCACGTTATCGTAAAAAGTCTAAGAGGGCAGACACGACGATCTTCATTGAGAAAAATAATCGGCCAAGTACGAGTCGGACTCGCGCACGGAGGGTTCCGTACTGTATGGGAGCCCCCCTTAAATATATATTTTATTTATTTATTTTTGAAGTGAATATAAAACTAAATATTCTGTGAAAATTTCAAGCATCTACCTGTTACCATTATTAATATAGAGCGAAAAACGTCTAAAAATTCAGGTTTGTTGTGTGGGAGCCCCCCTTAAATATTTATTTTATTTTGTTTTTAGTATTTGTTTTTATAGCGGCAACAGAAATACATCATCTGTGAAAATTTCAGCTGTGTAGCTATCATGGTTCATGAGATACAGCCTGGTGACAGACAGACAGACGGACATCGAAGTCTTAGTAATAGGGTCCCGTTTTTCCCTTTGGGTACGGAACCCTAAAAATACATGTCTAACATAATTATTATGATAATCTCACTGATGGACTAGTTATATTTTTAGTCGCCTAGTGTATTAAAATATTTGTAAAAATAAGACGTATACCTTAAAGTGTAGTCCTTGAATATGGTGTATTTGGTGCTGCTGGTAATCTTTTTGTTATTCTTTAGCCAAACTACAGTTGGAGGAGGAATGCCGCTCACGTCGCATGCGATAGATGTATTAGTGCCTTTGATTGCTGTCAAAAGCTTTTCATTAGCGCGTTTGACGATTTTAGGTTTAACTGAAAAGAAAAACTACAGTTAACGTTGAACTTTATAGGTACAGGGTGAAAAACTGACGCTGACATTTAATGAAAGCACATACTTGGCCTTCGATATATTTACTTAGAATTGTATATACAGGGTTGGTTATCAATTATCTTATTAAGGGCATATTCTGTACATTAAAACAAACGACTTTTGTTCTACATTTCCCAAATCTCAACCAACCTCCCATTTTTTTAAAGTGACTTCATCAAATTAAGTAGAAGTAATTGATTTTTACATACCTAACTAATATTTACACTTGTTTGCATATTTACACAGTATCTTCTCTGAAGTCCAAGTCTCACAGGCGGCGGCGCCGCTTTTTGGGTACATAGAGCTAACTATGTTTAGACCGGTAATATTTTTTTTTATTTCATACAGGTTTGCGTTTGACTACGCACTGCCTGATGTTAAGCAGATATGCAGACCCACATAAAACGGGCCCATGGAGGGCTCAATTGTGGAAAAGGCCCGCAACAACAAGTAACAAGTATCAGGCAGTATGTACTCAAACGCAAACCTATACAAAATTAAATGAATAAAATGATCTTGGTGACAAATACTTTGATAAGTAAAGAAAAATCAAAAACATAGTAAAAGAGCGAAGTCTATAAAAATGGTATCTCACCTTTAACATAAACTTCAACCGTTTTATAATCTGTTCCAAGCTCGTTCGTAGCATTACACGTATAATCTCCAGCATCCGACAACTTTGCGACAAAGCTAAAAATACAAGCACTAATGATATAGTAACGTTATTAACACAATGCCGATTATTTAGATTTGTTGTTCTAGTTTTATCTTCATTTTTTTTTAACCTAATAACCCATCTGCGATCATACCTGGTGCAAATGACACCAAAATGCTGGCGGCTTTGCCCCACTGTATGGCGAGGACCATCTTTGCACCAGGTAAAACCCAAAGTCAAAGTCAAAATATTTATTTTGCGGAGACACGGGTAACATGTAGGTGTTAAAGATACATTATTATGTGCACCATGCTCTAGCATCAGGGCATGCAAAATTATAATTCTTAATTTTATAGGTATGAATAATTGTGAGTTTATATTATACATTATAGTTGCACAAAGATTTGTCATTTAGAAACTCATCCATGGAATAATATGTCTTGTCTATTAATAATTTCTTAAGTCTAAATTTAAAAATGTCAATATTGTCTGTGTCCTTTACAATTTTCGGCAATTTATTGTATATGGTCAATCGCATCATGAACGTACTGTTATTGTAAAGTGCTGTCCTACGGTATGGTTCACGCAGTCTATCTTTGTGCCGTTTGCTTGTTAATGTTTCATACTTATCTAAGTTTTTCTTAACTAGTGCGGCTGAGCGGGAGTCATTGGTTTTCTTCCCCCTATTTCTGTAATTAAACTTTTGGCCTCACTACCCCAATATGTAGACAATAATACTCGTATCGTCACCCATCTCTCTTACAGCCTGCACTATCACAAACATTCTCTGCAACAGTGATCTACAATTGGTATAGCCCAAGATCCCACTGCAAGGTCACAGCGCTCATAGCGTACACGGTTCAAACTTATTACAAATAGGAGAATATAGTATATGTATACATGTAAACAGGGTTACTTTGCAAAATGTGGCCGACAGTACTTTTAATTTAAAAACATTAGATTTTTTTGAGAAAACGTTTCATTCTCAAGTTTTTATGTTTTTTTACAAAAATTAAAATCAGAATATTTAATGTATCCAGGGTTATTTCTAATTAATTAGCATCTATTTAGGGGCTTATTCTGTATATAAAAAAAAAACAGCTGTTCCATACATTTTATTGAGGGTAAACGATATTTTTCTTTGGAACTTTTTTTTGGAGAATTAATAAAAGTCTTAGAACAAAAGTTGTTCCTTCTGATGTACAGAATAAGCCCCTAAAAGGATGCTAATTGATTAGGAATAACCCTGTATACCTTGTGGGTCCACAAAGTGGACGGATGACCTCATTAGGACCGCAGGATCGCGCTGGATGCAAGCCGCTACCGACCGGTCCTATTTTATTGGAGATCTATAGGAGAGGCCTATGTCCAGCAGTGGACGACTTATGGCTGATGAATGGATGAAACCCTGTATATACAGGGTTGCCTAACGAAATATGGAAATTAAATGTTAAGAAATTACCAAAATTAGATGCCAAATTTCGCTAGGCAACCTTGTTTACGCAGCTCGCCTAAATAATAAGTGTACCTTAGAGTATGTTCTTTAGATATTTGGAACTTGGAACTTTTTCTGATCTCTTTGTTGTCCTTGAGCCAAGTCACGTGTGGAGGAGGCACGCCGCTCACTTTGCAGTTTATCGATGTTTTAGATCCAGCTTTGACTGGTACTACTTCTTTTTTCTTGTTGTTTTTGACGATCGTCGGAGCAACTGTAAATGATAAATTTTTCGAATGCTTTACTTATAGTTCACATTTTGACGTGACAACGTCTTATAAATTGGTTTGCCGGGTGACACTTCAAGAAACTGCGTTACGCTCCGCTCACGTTATGCGCTCACAATGAGAGCGAGTGAGAGGCACGCGTCCCTTCCACTCGGGCATGGTTAGCCCGCCTAAGAGCGAGAGAGACAGACATAAAGTCGTTGTCACGTAAAACTTTCGCCCGTATACCGACTTTACAGGCAACCAATTTTTTTTTATTATATCTATCATATGTTAATAAATATTCAAAATAATAACATGATTCTGTATAGTTTTGCAGCTCTTGAGATATAAAAAATACGTCTAAAAAAACTAAAATTAAAAATAATTATTTTTGCAATAAATGGCAAAACCGCCTTCCATCGTGTACAAAATTTGAATATTTCGTGTTATTGTTAATTGTTTACATTATTGTTGATTTGTCAAAAACGGCTCAGCCGATTTCCTTAAAATTTAGATGGGACCACCTCGGGAGTATACCTTTTTGAACAAAAAATTCAATTCTTTGATCAAAAGATTCGGTTCACAATTGGCGAAATTATCGATGAATATACACAAAAAATACATACAGACGAACATAGAACCTCCTCCTTTTTTGGGAGTCGGTTATTAAAAGAAAAGTATCAGTTGATATTTGATATGTTAGTTGGTATGGAAACTGAAGCTTTTACAATCAAAATATTTTATTAACATCTAAAAAAAGTTTTATATTAATCTTTAAGTTTATATGTACATATAACACCTCACCTGTTACATAGACTTCAAATGTTTTTATATCTGTTCCTAGTTCGTTTGTGGCATTACATGTGTAATCTCCGGCGTCCGACAAATCAGCAACAAAACTGTAAATACGAGTACAAGCATAAAAATCAATAAATTTTTGAAGTGAAAACTTACTTAGCGGCCTTGTGCACTTTTTGGGACGGATTATACTCGCGTCAGGACACGTGACCAGCTAGCTTAGCATACAAGACCACGACAAGAGTTTATCGACGTGTGAAAAGGTGACAGATATTTGCTTCATCATAACTCTGTCACGTTCTGACACGTCGATAGTATTATTTATGGTCCGTATGCTAAGACCGCTGATTTACAGAAAAAAAATTCGTAGACAGAGGGACCGCCAGCGCGGCGTAGGAGAGGAAATAATATCCCCCTTTCCTTCTACCGCACGGCGAAAATGTATGCCTGCTCCTGCTGTTTCGTTTGCGGCGCAGGGCGCTTGCGCCGCTTAAATAAAATAGCTTAGGTATTCGTAAAAAGTCTTTAAGTGATGCAGTCGACACCAAAAGCTGCCGTGGCTCGGATGACACGTTAAATTGTGGGTCCCGGTAGGTTTGACCGTTAAGCCATGTCAAAGGTCTTCTTGCGACTTATAAACTCTGACACCAGGGCTAGCCGTCCGGCCTACACGAACATACTTATCTTACTACAATACAAATATAATATTCCTACTGTAGATCTACACTATAATTATGCTATAAATATGTTAAAATGAGGTGGCCTAGAGGTAGTAACACCCGCCTTACAGTCATGAGGTCGTGGGTTCAAATCCCAATCCTGAACCAATGAGTTCTGTTCTTTGGAATTTATGTACGGAATTTTACACCACTGGCTTTTCGGTAAAGGAAAACATCGTGAGGCGACCTGAATACGTCCTTAGAAGAAATCCGATGACGTATGTGAATCTACCAACCCGCACAGGGCCAGCGTGGTGTGTATGGTCCAATCACCCTCCGTGGGGCCTTTGTCCTGCAGTGGAGTATTGAAAAATGCTGCTTCAGTACAGTGCAGTATAATATTTAATAGTATTTGGGGACATATTACACACGGTATCTGACCCCAAACCAAGCAAAGCTTGTGATATGGCTACCAGGGACTGATATACTACATGTACATATTTTTAAATACATACTTGTAGAGATAGTAATAAAATAACACCCAGACACAAAGCAAACCCCTATGTTCACCACAAATAAATACTTGCCCTGGGTGGGGATCGAACCCACGCCTCTTTGACCCAGAAGTTAGGGCCACTAACCACTGAGCCACCGAGGCAGTCAAACTATTTGCATACCTTATAGTATAGTCGTCGGATATTTGAAACTTAAAGCCTTTTGAGATTTCTTTGTTGTTCTTGAACCAAGCCACGTGTGGAGGAGGAATGCCGCTCACTTTGCAATCTACGGATGCTTTAGACCCAGCTTTTACTGTTACCAACTCTTTTTTCTCGTCCTTTTTAACTATTGATGGTTCCACTGCAAGAAAAATTTTAAAAATAGATTTATGAAGAAGTTTTTTTTTTTTATTAGAGGTAGTTTACAAAATAGTTCTAAATTCAACATTTATATAGCCACGGCATAGGATATTTATAAAAATAATGATAAAAGAAAAATAACATATTTGTGTTTTTTTTCTTAAGTACAATAAAAACTTCTTAAGTATACCTAATAAAAGAACGGTACGTTCTCGCATTGAGTGATTTGAAAGTAACATTACTTAATACTATTAAAACTGACATATGAAAACAAATGACGAACTTCGTTGAAATTTTCGATGACGATTATATTGAGATGAAAAGAAATCTATGTACCTATTTTAGAGACAATCTATTTTATTTCTTGAGTCATTTAATTTCTACAATATTTTGAGTAGGTACATGTACTAGTTAAGGATATTATAATTACTACAAATCAAGTAAAATATTGTTCGATTCTTATTTAAGTAATAATACTTTCATACTTTTATTCCATTATTGTATTAACCATCTTACCTGTTACAAAAGTTTCGACCGTTTTCAGATCTGATCCAAGCTCGTTTGTGGCTTCACAGATGTAATCTCCAGCATCCTTTAAATCAGCTACAAAACTGTAAATGCGAGGTATTTAATGTGTAAATAAAACTAGTTTTATTTATTCAGATTTAGTTTTTGTAATTTTCTTTGACTTGGGATATTCGTGGAAATCCCAAAAGTAACTTTGCTGATAGCAGAAATATATCTTAGATTCAGATTATTTAGATTAGATTTGGATTATTTTTCATTTGGAATAAATAAGTCTTTATTTAAGTTTGTTCCTTTTTGTGGTGTCAATACAATATTTTTGTATTGTAAAGTATAATTATGTACATATATGGCACAAGCATACCTTAAAGTGTGTTCGTCGGATATTTGAAACTTGGAGCTTTTTGTGATTTCTTTTTTGTCTTTTAGCCAAGTCACGCGAGGAGGAGGAATTCCGGTAACATCGCATTCTATCGAAGCTTTAGATCCCGCCTTGACTGTTACGATTTCTTTTTTCTTGTCGTCTTTAATAACTGTTGGAGCAACTGCAAGGAATACAATTCAAAAAAAGCTTCATTTAAAGTTCATAGAAGTATGAATTACGCATTGATTAGATAAGATTTCTGAAATATGAGTGTAGTTTTCGTATTTGACAACATTTTAGGAATATTATTGCACAAGCGTCAGCGAAGATTACCAAAAATAGTACATTGTTCACCGAGAGGAGAAAGTGACCGATTACCGTCAAGGGTGTCGTTTGAAGTCCTCGCCTACGGCTCGGGCTTTAAAACACCCGAGATCGGAAATCGCACTTTCTCTCGAGTGATACATAGTGCTTTATACTACACCTACGAGGAAAATAAAAAACTAAATCTTTACTAATTGAGAAATTGTTGCAGTTAGTGAAGCTTAACGTAACAGTTGAAAATGGCGCCAATGGCGTCTGCAATTTTCACATGTTCTTTTTTCAAATTGTTTGACACCATCCAACACACAGCTAGTGGCCAGTGTCATTTTGCGAACTTGGAGATAAAAACTCACTGTAAAAACTTTTTGGCTTTTGATATTTAGGTTACCAGCGCATAGTCTTACCCAAAATTAAAAAAGAAAAACCACGTAAGAAATGGATTTTCATACACTTTTCTCTCCCGCTCAGATGCGTTTTCTCCCCGCATATTTGTTCGATATGCAATGACGTACTTTCTACCGTAAATTTGATAAAGTATCAAGGTACTTTCCGAGCAGGTGTAGTATAAAAACTATTTTCATAGTCGTATGCTAAGCTAAATAGGGTTATAAAGATTCAGTCGGAGAGCGACATTTCGCTCTTCTTCTGTCACGAGATCGGAGAACTACTAGTTTTATAAAATATTTTAATCCTTGGATTAACTTTAATACCGTAACAAATCTGGATCTGCTAAGCCTGGTTTAAACCTGGTACTAATGAACTTTTTTGGAATAAGACTTATATTTATAACTGGTTTAGTTTTACTTATAGTGATGATGCCTCACCTGTTACATAAACTTCAACTGGTTTAATATCGGTTCCAAGCTCGTTTGTAGCATTACATATGTAATCTCCGGCGTCCGACAGCTCAGCAACAAAGCTGTCAATAAAAGTATTTAAAAAAATCAGCCAAGTGCGAGTCGGACTTGCGCACGAAGGGTTCCGTACCGTATGGGAGCCCCATTCCTCTTGCCGTTATTAATAGCGAGCAAAAAGTCCTAAAAATCACTTTTGTTGTATGGGATCCCCCCATAAATATATTTTATTTTATTTTGTTTTTAGTATTTGTTGTTATAGCGGCCACAGAAATAGATCATCTGTGAAAATTTCAACTAGCTATTTTGGGTTCTGAGATACAGCCCGGTGACAGACAGACAGACGGACAGACGTACATCGAAGTCTTAGTAATAGGGTCCCGTTTTTACCCTTTGGGTACGGAACCCTAATTAACGTACATATACCTAGTTATTGGAATCCACAATCTATACTAAAAAATCGATTTGAATAGTTCTACATCAAGTTGAGCGTTTGTTAAAGTTATAGAAGTAATCTTTTCATGATGAATTCAAAAAACATTGCATAATTCTTAATCCCGCGACACAGGAATCCTCCTAGTGTGGGATCTAGGGTTCACCTACAAGTATGTACAGTCCACGGACTCAATGTATGTAGCATAATAAAGTTTAACTATTAGTTATATGTATAATATAAAACTGTATAACTGTACCTATTTATGTACATAGCCTTAAGAAAAGACAAATAAATAAATTTAAAATTAAAATTTAAGCGATATGTAACTATATTTTGTTCGGGTGAAAAAAAAGGTACCAATTGTCTTAGTTCGTACGTTTTTCCGAATTTCCCACTCATACATCGTCTCATAGTATTAATTAAATTTAAATAAATAATATTAGAAAGTTTAAGTAAATTGACATAACTTGTCGTCAATATAGGAGAAGACGCTGGTACCCGTAGTACAGCCCCTGGCTAGTTCGGGAATCAGAGGCTTCATTACTTTACCTGTACCTTATTTTATGTCAATAAAAATTTTTGATTGATTGATTGATTGATACATTTTAATAAGCATACCTTATTGTGTAATCGTCGGTTATTTGAAACTTAGAGCTTTTTGTGATTTCTTTATTGTCTTTGAACCAAGCCACGTGAGGAGGAGGAACTCCGTTTACTTCGCATTCTATCGATGTTTTAGATCCAGCTTTTACTCTTACCAACTCGTTTTTCTTGTCGTCTTTGACTATCGTTGGAGCAACTGCAAAAGATACATTTTACTTGGCTCAGTGCTTATTTAAAATAAATAAATATTAGGGGACATCTTACACACGTTCTCTGACCCCAAACTAAGCATAGCTTGTGATATGGCTGCCAGAGACTGATATACTACATAAATGTATATCGTGTTTATCACACATGAAAATTAAAGATAGCAAACTCAATTTATAACGAAAATGTGACGTAGGTCTTAGATGAATGATTGGTCTCGCTCCGCTTGACCGGAACGAGACCTTTCATTCATCTAATTCGTCTTAGGTTTTTAAAATCAATGAACTGTCAAATCAACAACATAGGAAAAATCTAAACACAAATTGTATGTAATCATGGATAAATAATAAGATAACATAACATGTGATTTTAGTTGGGATAGAAAATTTATAAGTTTTGTACAGTAAAAATAATATTCGTATTTTTACGAGATTGGATAAATTAAAAACAACTATAAAATTCATAAATATCATAATACATGGTCATATCATGTCAAATGAAAAAAAAAAACTTTCAAACATAAACTTTCTAGATATTGAAGTTCGACTAACAATGAAACCTCACCTGTTACATAAACTTCAGCTGTTTTTACATCTGTTCCAAGCTCGTTTGTGGCGTTACATATATAATCTCCGGAATCCGATAACTCGGCAACAAAACTGAAAAAAAAAGCATTAATGAAAGTTTTATAGTAGGTATTTAATACAAGAGGTGTCTGTTTAACCAAGATTTTCGCTTTTTTTTTTTTATTTTGTAATGTTTTTTTTGTGATAATTGTTTCCGGATACAATCATTCTGTAACATAAAATCACTTGTGGCTTGTCTCGGCCAGCGCACGAAATTCATTTTATTTTCATGGTAACCCATACGAAGGTAGCTTGTTCAGAAGACTGTCGTGCCAAGCTCTATCGAAATTCGAAGGCCTTAGAAATATCGAGAGATACAGCCCAATCTTTGTAATGTTTTTTTTTGCGATTTCTGATAAAATTATTCTTTGACTAACACACACTACACTAGTAGTTCACATAACTAGTAGCGTACCTTATAGTGTAATTATCGGATATTTGAAATTTGGAGCTTTTTATGATCTCTTTGTTGTCCTTGAACCAAGCCACGTGTGGAGGAGGAACACCGCTCACTTCGCATTCTATCGATGTTGTAGATCCAGTTCTGACCGTTATCAATTCTTTTTTCGTGTCGTCTTTCACGATCGTTGGAGCAACTGTAAAAGATAATGAGGACATTTTATATCTCATAGTTTCATTGCGCGGCCGGTCCCGTAGATGTCTGTGAACTTGGCATATCATTGTCTAGCAGATCAGGAATAAATTAGAGTTCTATTCGCATGCAGCATAGTTCTGTAGTTCCTGATACTTTTTAGGAATAGTTCTGCTGATTTTCCTGAAAAAAAGTTAGTTGAAAAATGATCTGCTAACTTCCGGCAGCAAATCATTTTTCAGATTTTCAAAAACAAATGCATGTTCTAGTCGCTTCCAAGTGTGTTCTATAGTTCCTGATACTTTTCAGGAATAGTTCTGCCGTTTTACCTAAAAAAAAGTTACTTTGAAAAAATGATCTGCCAACTATCGGTAGCAGATCAATTTGCATCATTACTAAATTAAATGCAATCTTTTATTGCATGCAGGTAAGTTTGACAGTTCTTCATACTTTTCAGGCGTAGTTCTGCCAATTTCAGCTGAAAATCAATGTCAGGCGACGGTGATAACTGATGAATGTCTTAAATATAAAAATCAATTTTTTTACATCCTCAAATTGAACAAGGAGGCTGGAACTCCTTGGTTTTGTATAGAAACAGATCTAATCTAGACTAACAATAACAATCTGGATACTAAAGTCACGCAACAATATCAGCAGATCAGGGGTCAAAGTCTGAAAAATGAAAAATGCTAATATATTTTTTTGGAATCTTAAAATTGTACTAGGAGGCCGGAACTCCTTGGTTTTGAATAGAATCTGATTAGTTCTAGAATAAAAATTACAATCTAGACACAAAAGTCACGCGGCAATATCAGCAGATCAGGGGTCAAAGTCTGAAATATGAAAAATGCTAATATACTTTTTTGGAATCTTAAACTTGTACTAGGAGGCCGGAACTCCTTGGTTTTTGATAGAAACCAATCTAGTCTAGACAATCAATATCAATCTGGATACATAAGTCACGCGACAATATCAGCAGATCATGGGTGAAAGTCTAGAAAATAAAAAAGGCTAATATATTTTTTTGGAATCTTAAACTTGTACTAGGAGGCCAGAACTCCTTGGTTTTGAATAGAATTTGATAAGTTCTAGAATAATGACTAAAATCTGGTCACAAAAGTCACGCGAAAATATCAGCAGATCAGGGGTCAAAGTCTGAAAAATGAAAAATGCTAATATATTTTTTTGGAACCTTCAAATTGTACTAGGAGGCCGGAACTCCTTGGTTTCGTATGAAATCTGATCAGTTCTATAATAATAACCACAATCTGGACACATAAGTCACGCGACAATATCAGCAGATCAGGGGTCAAAGTCTGAAAAATGAAAAATGCAATTTTTTTTTGTCTCTTAAATTGTACTAGGAGGCCGGAACTCCTTGGTTTTGAAAAGAATCTGATTAGTTCTAGAATAATGACTGAAATCTAGACACAAAAGTCATGCGGCAATATCAGCAGATCAGGGGTCAAAGTCTGAAAATTGAAAAATGCTAATTTATTTTTGTAGAATCTTAAAACTGTACTAGGAGGCCGGAACTCCTTGGTTTTGTATAGAAACAGGTCTGTTCTAGACAATCAATATCAATCTGGATACATAAGCCACGCGACAATATCAGCAGATCATGGGTGAAAGTCTAGAAAATGAAAAATACTAATATATTTTTTTGGTATCTTAAAATTGTACTAGGAGGCCGGAACTCCTTGGTTTTAAATAGAATCTGATAAGTTCTAGAATAATGACTAAAATCTAGACACAAAAGTCACGCGACAATATCAGCAGATCAGGGGTCTAGGTCTGAAAATTGAAAAATGCTAATTTATTTTTTTAGAATCTTAAAACTGTACTAGGAGGCTGGAACTCCTTGGTTTTGTATAGAAACACGTCTGGTCTAGACAATCAATATCAATCTGGATACATAAGTCACGCGACGATATCAGCAGATCATGGGTGAAAGTCTAGAAAATGAGAAATGCTAACATATTTTTTCGGAATCCAAAAAATGTACTAGGAGTCCAGAACTCCTTCGTTTCGTATAGCATCTGATTAGTTCTAGAATAATGACTGAAATCTAGACATAAAAGTCACGCGGCAATATCAGCAGATCAGGGGTCAAAGTCTGAAAATTGAAAAATGCTAATATATTTTTTTAGAATCCTAAAACTGTATTAGGAGGCCAGAACTCGTTGGTTTTGTATAGAAACAGGTCTGTTCTAGACAATCAATATCAATCTGGATACATAAGCCACGCGACAATATCAGCAGATCATGGGTGAATGTCTAGAAAATGAAAAATGCTAATTTATTTTTTTGGAATCTTAAACTTGTACTAGGAGGCCGGAACTCCTTGGTTTTAAATAGAATCTGATTAGTTCTAGAATAATGACTGAAATCTAGATACAAAAGACACGCGGCAATATCAGCAGATCAGGGGTCAAAGTCTGAAAATTGAAAAATGCTAATTTATTTTTTTAGAATGTTAAAACTGTACTAGGAGGCCGGAACTCCTTGGTTTTGTATAGAAACAGGTCAGGTCTAGACAATCAATATCAATCTGGATACATAAGCCAAGCGACAATATCAGCAGATCATTGGTGAAAGTCTAGAAAATGAAAAATGCTAATATATTTTTTTGGTATCTTAAAATTGTACTAGGGTGCCGGAACTCCTTGGTTTTGAAAAGAATCTGATTAGTTCTAGAATAATGACTGAAATCTAGACACAAAAATCACGCGGCAATATCAGCAGATCAGGGGTCAAAGTCTGAAAATTGAAAAATACTAATTTATTTTTGTAGAATCTTAAAACTGTACTAGGAGGCCGGAACTCCTTGGTTTTGTATAGAAACAGGTCTGGTCTAGACAATCAATACCAATCTGGATACATAAGTCGTGCGACAATATCAGCAGATCATGGGTGAAAGTCTAGAAAATGAAAAATGCTAATTTATTTTTTTGGAATCTTAAACTTGTACTAGGGTGCCGGAACTCCTTGGTTTTGAATAGAATCTGATTAGTTCTAGAATAATGACTAAAATCTAGACACAAAAGTCACGCGGCAATATCAGCAGATCAGGGGTCAAAGTCTGAAAATTGAAAAATACTAATTTATTTATTAGAATCTTTAAACTGTACTAGGAGGCCGGAACTCCTTGGTTTTGTATAGAAACAGGTCTGGTCTAGACAATCAATATCAATCTGGATACATAAGTCACGCGACGATATCAGCAGATCATGGGTGAAAGTCTAGAAAATGAGAAATGCTAACATATTTTTTCGGAATCCAAAAAATGTACTAGGAGTCCAGAACTCCTTCGTTTCGTATAGCATCTGATTAGTTCTAGAATAATGACTGAAATCTAGACATAAAAGTCACGCGGCAATATCAGCAGATCAGGGGTCAAAGTCTTAAAATTGAAAAATGCTAATTTATTTTTGTAGAATCCTAAAACTGTATTAGGAGGCCAGAACTCGTTGGTTTTGTATAAAAACAGGTCTGTTCTAGACAATCAATATCAATCTGGATACATAAGCCACGCGACAATATCAGCAGATCATGGGTGAATGTCTAGAAAATGAAAAATGCTAATTTATTTTTTTGGAATCTTAAACTTGTACTAGGAGGCCGGAACTCCTTGGTTTTAAATAGAATCTGATTAGTTCTAGAATAATGACTGAAATCTAGACACAAAAGTCACGCGGCAATATCATCAGATCAGGGGTCAAAGTCTGAAAATTGAAAAATACTAATTTATTTTATTAGAATCTTTAAACTGTACTAGGAGGCCGGAACTCCTTAGTTTTGTATAGAAACAGGTTTGGTCTAGACAAACAATACCAATCTGGATACATAAGTCGTGCGACAATATCAGCAGATCATGGGTGAAAGTCTAGAAAATGAAAAATGCTAATTTATTTTTTTGGAATCTTAAACTTGTACTAGGGTGCCGGAACTCCTTGGTTTTGAATAGAATCTGATTAGTTCTAGAATAATGACTGAAATCTAGACACAAAAGTCACGCGGCAATATCATCAGATCAGGGGTCAAAGTCTGAAAATTGAAAAATACTAATTTATTTTATTAGAATCTTTAAACTGTACTAGGAGGCCGGAACTCCTTGGTTTTGTATAGAAACAGGTCTGGTCTAGACAAACAATACCAATCTGGATACATAAGTCGTGCGACAATATCAGCAGATCATGGGTGAAAGTCTAGAAAATGAAAAATGCTAATTTATTTTTTTGGAATCTTAAACTTGTACTTGGGTGCCGGAACTCCTTGGTTTTGAATAGAATCTGATTAGTTCTAGAATAATGACTGAAATCTAGACACAAAAGTCACGCGGCAATATCAGCAGATCAGGGGTCAAAGTCTGAAAATTGAAAAATACTAATTTATTTATTAGAATCTTTAAACTGTACTAGGAGGCCGGAACTCCTTGGTTTTGTATAGAAACAGGTCTGTTCTAGACAATCAATATCAATCTGGATACATAAGCCACGCGACAATATCAGCAGATCATTGGTGAAAGTCTAGAAAATGAAAAATGCTAATATATTTTTTTGGTATCTTAAAATTGTACTAGGAGGCCGGAACTCCTTGGTTTTGTATAAAAACAGGACTGATCAAGACTACTAATAACAATCTGGATACATAAGCCACGCGACAATATCAGCAGATCATGGGTGAAAGTCTAGAAAATGAAAAATGCTAATATTTTTTTTTGGTATCTTAAAATTGTATTAGGAGGCCGGAACTCCTTGGTTTTTAATATAAACTAATCTAGTCTAGACAATCAATATCAATCTGGATACATAAGTCGTGCGACAATATCAGCAGATCATGGGTGAAAGTCTAGAAAATGAAAAATGCTAATTTATTTTTTTGGAATCTTAAACTTGTACTTGGGTGCCGGAACTCCTTGGTTTTGAATAGAATCTGATTAGTTCTAGAATAATAACTGAAATCTAGACACAAAAGTCACGCGACAATATCAGAAGATCAGGGGTCAAAGTCTTAAAATTGAAAAATGCTAATTTATTTTTGTAGAATCTTAAAACTGTACTAGGAGGCCGGAACTCCTTGGTTTTGTATAGAAACAGGTCTGTTCTAGACAATCAATATCAATCTGGATACATAAGCCACGCGACAATATCAGCAGATCATGGGTGAAAGTCTAGAAAATGAAAAATGCTAATATTTTTTTTTGGTTACTTAAAATTGTACTAGGAGGCCGGAACTCCTTGGTTTTGTATAGAAACAGGTCAGGTCTAGACAATCAATATCAATCTGGATACATAAGCCACGCGACAATATCAGCAGATCATTGGTGAAAGTCTAGAAAATGAAAAATGCTAATATATTTTTTTGGTATCTTAAAATTGTACTAGGAGGCCGGAACTCCTTGGTTTTGAATAGAATCTGATAAGTTCTAGAATAATGACTAAAATCTAGACACAAAAGTCACGCGACAATATCAGCAGATCAGGGGTCTAAGTCTGAAAATTGAAAAACGCTCATTTATTTTTTTAGAATCTTAAAACTGTACTAGGAGGCTGGAACTCCTTGGTTTTGTATAGAAACAGGTCTGGTCTAGACAATTAATATCAATCTGGATACATAAGCCACGCGACAATATCAGCAGATCATGGGTGAAAGTCTAGAAAATAAAAAATGCTAATATATTTTTTTGGTATCTTAAAATTGTACTAGGAGGCCGGAACTCCTTGGTTTTGAATAGAATCTGATTAGTTCTAGAATAATGACTAAAATCTAGACACAAAAGTCACGCGACAATATCAGCAGATCAGGGGTCTAAGTCTGAAAAATGAAAAATGCTAATATATTTTTTTGGTATCCTAAACTTGTACTAGGAGGCCGGAACTCCTTGGTTTTTAATAGAAACTAATCTAGTCTAGACAATCAATATCAATCTGGATACATAAGTCACGCGACGATATCAGCAGATCATGGGTGAAAGTCTAGAAAATGAGAAATGCTAACATATTTTTTCGGAATCCAAAAAATGTACTAGGAGGCCGGAACTCCTTTGTTTCGTATAGCATCTGATTGGTTCTAGAATAATAACTAAAATGCAGATACAAAAGTCACGCGACAATATCAGCAGATCATGGGTGAAAGTCTAGAAAAGTCTTCTCATTTTCTAGACTTTCACCCATGATCTGCTGATGTCGTCGCGTGACTTATGTATCCAGATTGATATTGTTTGTCTAGACCAGACCTGTTTCTATACAAAACCAAGGAGTTCCGGCCTCCTAGTACAGTTTAAAGATTCTAATAAATAAATTAGTATTTTTCATTTTTCAGACTTTGACCCCTGATCTGCTGATATTGCCGCGTGACTTTTGCGTCTAGATTTCAGTCATTATTCTAGAACTAATCAGATTCTATTCAAAACCAAGGAGTTCCGGCACCCTAGTACAAGTTTAAGATTCCAAAAAAATAAATTAGCATTTTTCATTTTCTAGACTTTCACCCATTATCTGCTGATATTGTCGCACGACTTATGTATCCAGATTGGTATTGATTGTCTAGACCAGACCTGTTTCTATACAAAACCAAGGAGTTCCAGCCTCCTAGTACAGTTTTAAGATTCTAAAAAAATAAATTAGCATTTTTCAATTTTCAGACCTAGACCCCTGATCTGCTGATATTGTCGCGTGACTTTTGTATCTAGATTTCAGTCATTATTCTAGAACTAATCAGATTCTATTTAAAACCAAGGAGTTCCGGCCTCCTAGTACAAGTTTAAGATTCCAAAAAAATAAATTAGCATTTTTCATTTTCTAGACATTCACCCATGATCTGCTGATATTGTCGCGTGGCTTATGTATCCAGATTGATATTAATTGTCTAGACCAGACCTGTTTCTATACAAAACCAAGGAGTTCTGGCCTCCTAATACAGTTTTAGGATTCTAAAAAAATATATTAGCATTTTTCAATTTTCAGACTTTGACCCCTGATCTGCTGATATTGCCGCGTGACTTTTATGTCTAGATTTCAGTCATTATTCTAGAACTAATCAGATGCTTTACGAAACGAAGGAGTTCTGGACTCCTAGTACATTTTTTGGATTCCGAAAAAATATGTTAGCATTTCTCATTTTCTAGACTTTCACCCATGATCTGCTGATGTCGTCGCGTGACTTATGTATCCAGATTGATATTGATTGTTTAGACCAGACCTGTTTCTAAACAAAACCAAGGAGTTCCGGCCTCCTAGTACAGTTTAAAGATTCTAATAAATAAATTAGTATTTTTCAATTTTCAGACTTTGACCCCTGATCTGCTGATATTGCCGCGTGACTTTTGTGTCTAGATTTCAGTCGTTATTCTAGAACTAATCAGATTCTATTCAAAACCAAGGAGTTCCGGCACCCTAGTACAAGTTTAAGATTCCAAAAAAATAAATTAGCATTTTTCATTTTCTAGACTTTCACCCATGATCTGCTGATATTGTCGCACGACTTATGTATCCAGATTGGCATTGATTGTCTAGACCAGACCTGTTTCTATACAAAACCAAGGAGTTCCAGCCTCCTAGTACAGTTTTAAGATTCTAAAAAAATAAATTAGCATTTTTCATTTTCTAGACTTTCACCCATGATCTGCTGATGTCGTCGCGTGACTTATGTATCCAGATTGATATTGTTTGTCTAGACCAGACCTGTTTCTATACAAAACCAAGGAGTTCCGGCCTCCTAGTACAGTTTAAAGATTCTAATAAATAAATTAGTATTTTTCATTTTTCAGACTTTGACCCCTGATCTGCTGATATTGCCGCGTGACTTTTGCGTCTAGATTTCAGTCATTATTCTAGAACTAATCAGATTCTATTCAAAACCAAGGAGTTCCGGCACCCTAGTACAAGTTTAAGATTCCAAAAAAATAAATTAGCATTTTTCATTTTCTAGACTTTCACCCATGATCTGCTGATATTGTCGCACGACTTATGTATCCAGATTGGTATTGATTGTCTAGACCAGACCTGTTTCTATACAAAACCAAGGAGTTCCGGCCTCCTAGTACAGTTTTAAGATTCTACAAAAATAAATTAGCATTTTTCAATTTTAAGACTTTGACCCCTGATCTGCTGATATTGTCGCGTGACTTTTGTGTCTAGATTTCAAATTTTATTCTAGAACTAATCAGATTCTATTCAAAACCAAGGAGTTCCGGCACCCAAATACAAGTTTAAGATTCCAAAAAAATAAATTAGCATTTTTCATTTTCTAGACTTTCACCCATGATCTGCTGATATTGTCGCGTGGCTTATGTATCCAGATTGTTATTGATTGTCTAGACCAGACCTGTTTCTATACAAAACCAAGGAGTTCCGTCCTCCATGTACAGTTTTAAGATTCTAAAAAAATAAATTAGCATTTTAATTTTCAGACTTAGACCCCTGATCTGCTGATATTGTCGCGTGACTTTTGTGTCTAGAGTTTAGTCATTATTCTAGAACTAATCAGATTCTATTCAAAACCAAGGAGTTCCGGCCTCCTAGTACAATTTTAGGATACCAAAAAAATATATTAGCATTTTTCATTTTTCAGACTTTGACCCCTGATCTGCTGATATTGTCGCGTGACTTTTGTGTCTAGATTTTAGTCATTATTCTAGAACTAATCAGATTCTATTTAAAACCAAGGAGTTCCGGCCTCCTAGTACAAGTTTAAGATTCCAAAAAAATAAATAAGCATTTTTCATTTTCTAGACATTCACCCATGATCTGCTGATATTGTCGCGTGGCTTATGTATCCAGATTGATATTGATTGTCTAGACCTGACCTGTTTCTATACAAAACCAAGGAGTTCCGGCCTCCTAGTACAATTTTAAGATACCAAAAAAATATATTAGCATTTTTCATTTTCTAGACTTTCACCCATGATCTGCTGATATTGTCGCGTGGCTTATGTATCCAGATTGATATTGATTGTCTAGAACAGACCTGTTTCTATACAAAACCAAGGAGTTCCGGCCTCCTAGTACAGTTTTAAGATTCTACAAAAATAAATTAGCATTTTTCAATTTTAAGACTTTGACCCCTGATCTGCTGATATTGTCGCGTGACTTTTGTGTCTAGATTTCAGTTATTATTCTAGAACTAATCAGATTCTATTCAAAACCAAGGAGTTCCGGCACCCAAGTACAAGTTTAAGATTCCAAAAAAATAAATTAGCATTTTTCATTTTCTAGACTTTCACCCATGATCTGCTGATATTGTCGCACGACTTATGTATCCAGATTGGTATTGATTGTCTAGACCAGACCTGTTTCTATACAAAACCAAGGAGTTCCGGCCTCCTTGTACAGTTTAAAGATTCTAATAAAATAAATTAGTATTTTTCAATTTTCAGACTTTGACCCCTGATCTGCTGATATTGTCGCGTGGCTTATGTATCCAGATTGATATTGATTGTCTAGACCAGACCTGTTTCTATACAAAACCAAGGAGTTCCGGCCTCCTAGTACAGTTTTAAGATTCTACAAAAATAAATTAGCATTTTTCAATTTTCAGACTTTGACCCCTGATCTGCTGATATTGCCGCATGACTTTTGTGTCTAGATTTCAGTCATTATTCTAGAACTAATCAGATTCTTTTCAAAACCAAGGAGTTCCGGCCTCCTAGTACAATTTAAGAGACAAAAAAAAATTGCATTTTTCATTTTTCAGACTTTGACCCCTTATCTGCTGATATTGTCGCGTGACTTATGTGTCCAGATTGTGGTTATTATTATAGAACTGATCAGATTTCATACGAAACCAAGGAGTTCCGGCCTCCTAGTACAATTTGAAGGTTCCAAAAAAATATATTAGCATTTTTCATTTTTCAGACTTTGACCCCTGATCTGCTGATATTTTCGCGTGACTTTTGTGACCAGATTTTAGTCATTATTCTAGAACTTATCAAATTCTATTCAAAACCAAGGAGTTCTGGCCTCCTAGTACAAGTTTAAGATTCCAAAAAAATATATTAGCATTTTTTATTTTCTAGACTTTCACCCATGATCTGCTGATATTGTCGCGTGACTTATGTATCCAGATTGATATTGATTGTCTAGACTAGATTGGTTTCTATCAAAAACCAAGGAGTTCCGGCCTCCTAGTACAAGTTTAAGATTCCAAAAAAGTATATTAGCATTTTTCATATTTCAGACTTTGACCCCTGATCTGCTGATATTGCCGCGTGACTTTTGTGTCTAGATTGTAATTTTTATTCTAGAACTAATCAGATTCTATTCAAAACCAAGGAGTTCCGGCCTCCTAGTACAATTTTAAGATTCCAAAAAAATATATTAGCATTTTTCATTTTTCAGACTTTGACCCCTGATCTGCTGATATTGTTGCGTGACTTTAGTATCCAGATTGTTATTGTTAGTCTAGATTAGATCTGTTTCTATACAAAACCAAGGAGTTCCAGCCTCCTTGTTCAATTTGAGGATGTAAAAAAATTGATTTTTATATTTAAGACATTCATCAGTTATCACCGTCGCCTGACATTGATTTTCAGCTGAAATTGGCAGAACTACGCCTGAAAAGTATGAAGAACTGTCAAACTTACCTGCATGCAATAAAAGATTGCATTTAATTTAGTAATGATGCAAATTGATCTGCTACCGATAGTTGGCAGATCATTTTTTCAAAGTAACTTTTTTTTAGGAAAAACGGCAGAACTATTCTTGAAAAGTATCAGGAACTATAGAACACACTTGGAAGCGACTAGAACATGCATTTGTTTTTGAAAATCTGAAAAATGATTTGCTGCCGGAAGTTAGCAGATCATTTTTTCAACTAACTTTTTTTCAGGAAAATCAGCAGAACTATTCCTAAAAAGTATCAGGAACTACAGAACTATGCTGCATGCGAATAGAACTCTAATTTATTCCTGATCTGCTAGACAATGATATGCCAAGTTCACAGACATGTCCCGTAGTACATGAAAATAATGTAAAAGATAAATTTATTAAAATCCTCACTCTAAGAGATTGTATAACATTAATGTTGGTTTTAAACTAGTTTTTTATGGAACAGTGTTTTTTCACATATTCATTCTAGAGAAATAATGGTTAAAAAATATACATTTGATTTATTTACAACAGAACATAATAAAATTGTAATTAGTGTTACTATAAAAATACACAAATAACAATACACCAAACAAATACATATACAGCAAAAATCCTACTCAGTGATAATAATATTTTAAACGAATTAATTATTATTGCTTCTCCAAAAATGGCATAACCAACTTCAACCGTAAACAACGGAATTCGAATATTTAAATGGGACGCCTCGGAAGTATATGCTTTCGAACTAAAAAAAAGTTTTTTTTAATTGATTCACTATTGACGAAATCATCGATGAACGTACAAAAATAAGATATACTACATACGAACATAGTGCCTCCTCTTTTTTTCGAAGCCGGTAAAAATAAAACAAACTTATAACGTAGTTTCACTTGTATATACCTCACCTGTAACATAAACTTCAACCGTTTTAAGATCTGTTCCAAGCTCGTTTGTAACGTTACATATGTAATCTCCGGCATCTGATAAATCAGCAACAAACCTGTAAATACAAACATATAACGAATAAACCGTATTGTTTTCAATATCTATTATAAGTAAGTGTGTGTAAGTAATCCAAAAGCGATTTGTTGAAAAATCTTTAAAATAACTTCAACAATTACTATAGTTCCCGATTCAACGATTTTGTAGCTATTCAATTAAATGATTTTAATTTAATTTTAATTTTAATTTTATGGCGCATCCCACACTATAGATTTATCACAAAGAGTTATTTTTATAATAAAAATTTCAAAAATTTCTCGCGAATGCAGGACTTGAACCTTGCGTCTTCGTATCACTAGCCCAACGCTCTCTCAACTGAGTTAATTCGCAGTCCTGACTTTGCGTCGAATGTGTGAAGTGTTTATCATTTTTAACCAACTTATAACACTGGTGGCGCCACCGTTGATACCCGTATTAGAATTAGCTCAGTCGGGAGAGCGTCGGGCTAGTGATCCGAAGACGTAAGGTTCAAGTCCTGCATTCGCGATGAATTTTTGAAATTTTTATCACAAAATTAGCCATTCAATTCAATTTTGTTTTAGGTAATGGGTACTTTTCATCCAGTTTATGCAATGCCTCTGGATTTTATCCAATTATTATTAACAGTAATAGTTATTATATTCACTAGTTCTCCGAACAGTTGAATTCGCGGCACATTCCATTAACTGAATTTTCATAAGCTTAGGCATAATACAAGCATATGAATGTTTCTTGTTAGAATTGAGATACTGAGCGGTCTTGCCAAATATTATCGAAATCGGTTGATACATAGCGCGAAACCAAATATTCCTCCTCTTTCCCGGCTTATACATTTTATAAAGAGATGTGCCCCAAGGTCTTCTGTTCGGAGAACTACAAGTATAGTTCTAATGAAATAATAAAGCAAATAATCACACCTTAAGGTGTAGTCGTCCGATATTCGGTATTTGGAACTTTTAGTGATTTCTGTGTTGTCTTTGAGCCAAGCCACGTGTGGAGGAGGTACGCCGCTCACTTTACAGTCTAAAGATGTCTCAGAGCCAGCTTTTACTCGTACTGTCTCCTTTTTCTTGTCGTCTTTCACAATTGATGGAGCAACTGCAAATGACACATTTTATAAACATACATTTATATTAGGTAAGAGGTCATTAAATGTATGTACATTTAATGACCTACACAGAGGAGACTCTATACATTATATGATATTATTTTCCTTATTTAGAAATCATTTAAATTTTGCCACCGTATCAAAGATAATAAATTTGAATGATCATCAATCTTATTTGGTAGGTACATGGTGATGATAACGATATTTCAGATGAAAAAAAGGCCCATCTTAGAAAACTTTTTACTTCTGCTTATGATGATACCTTACCTGTTACATAAACTTCAACAGTTTTAAGATCTGTCCCAAGCTCATTTGTAGCATTACATATATAATCTCCGGCGTCCGACAACTCAGCAACAAAACTGGAAAACAAACATGTGATGAACATTTAGTATTTCTACATACATTACAGCATCTGTTTTATCAAGGTTTGTGCCTCCTTTTGTTGGGTAATATAACTGAACCATAAACAAACCTCATAGTGTAGTCATTGGAAATTCGATACTTGAAACTTTTAGTGATTTCTGTGTTGTCTTTGAGCCAAATCACGTATGGAGGAGGTACGCCGCTTACTTTACAGTCCAAAGATGTCTCAGAGCCAGCTTTCACTTGTACTGTCTCCTTTTTCTTATCGTCTTTCACAATTAATGGAGCAACTGCAAATGACACAGTTTCAAACGCTTTACTTGAAACTCATTTTAAAATTTATCAGAATAATCTAATTACAAATGATCATTAATCATATTGGTGAAAAATATGTCAATGAAGGAAAAGCCTTGGCATAGATTTTTTGTTAGTTTTGCTTTTAATGACACCTCACCTGTTACATAAACTTCAACAGTTTTAAGATCTGTCCCAAGCTCATTTGTAGCATTACATATGTAATCTCCAGAATCCGACAACTCGGCAACAAAACTGGAAAACAAATATTAGATGAACATTTAGCATTTCCACATATTTACAGCATCTGTTTTATCAAAGTTAGTGCCTTCTTTTGTTGGGTACCTAATATAATATGATTATATGTATATTATTATGTATTTTTATATTATAGTAGTAGTATAATTGTGTGTTAGGTATAGTATGTAGTATTATTATTTATGTTTATAATATAACTTTATTTGTTTTGAGTATCAGATTATTGTACTCCCGTGATATATTTTAAGATCATTCCGTTCCGTGCATGGGTTTCCTGGAAGAGATCGCTTCCAGCGATAAGGCCGCCTTGAGCTACACTAATAAGTTTTTCATGTATTACTGTTGTCTTATTTTTACTGTGTACAATAAAGTGTTTTCTATTCTATTCTATTCTATAACTGAACCATAAACATACCTCATAGTGTTGTCATCGGATATTCTATACTTGGAGCTTTTAGTGATTTCTGTGTTGTCTTTGAGCCAAATCACGTATGGAGGAGGAACTCCGTTCACTTTACATTCCATAGATATCTCAGAGCCAGATTTTACTCTCACTAGCTCCTTTTTCTTGTCGTCTTTTACGATTGATGGAGCAACTGCAAATTACACATTTTCAAACGCTTTACTTAAAGCTCAATTTAAAATTTATCAGAATAATCTAATTGCAAATGATCATTAATCATATTTGGTGAAAAATATGTCAATGAAGGAAAAGCCTTGCCATAGATTTTTGTTAGTTTTGCTTATAATGACACCTCACCTGTTACATAAACTTCAACAGTTTTGAGATCTGTCCCAAGCTCATTTGTAGCATTACATATGTAATCTCCAGAATCCGACAACTCGGCAACAAAACTGGAAAACAAATATTTGATGAACATTTAGTATTGCTACATTTATTATAGCATTTGTTTTATCAAGGTTAGTGCCTTCTTTTGTTGGGTAATATAACTGAACCATAAACATACCTCATAGTGTTATCATCGGATATTCTATACTTGGAGCTTTTAGTGATTTCTGTGTTGTCTTTGAGCCAAATCACGTATGGAGGAGGAACTCCGTTCACTTTACATTCCATAGATATCTCAGAGCCAGATTCTACTCTCACTGGCTCCTTTTTCTTGTCGTCTTTCACGATTGATGGAGCAACTGCAAATTATATACACATATATTACAAATACTGAGCAACTGCAAATTATATACACATATATTACAAATACTTCACTTAAAACTCGTTTCAAAAATTCTACCGTGTCGTTCACGTATTACTTTGGATGATGAATGATTTTCAATTCAAAATTATGATTTACATAACAGCCCCTGCACTCATCTTAGAGAAGCACTAAACATTGTTATTTCATAACAAACTTAGAAAAAATATGAAAATGGTACTTGCTTCGTGATGGTATTTGAAATGGCAGAAAGTAAGGCTTAGATTTTTTTTAGTTTTGTTTATGATGACACCTTACCTGTTACATAAACTTCAACCGTTTTAAGGTCTGTTCCAAGTTCATTTGTGGCATTACATACGTAATCTCCGGTGTCCGACAACTCAGCAACAAAACTGCAAAAACAAAAATTTTACGTACATATAGTCTCTATTACTACATACATTCAGTATCTGTTTTATTAAGGTTTTGCATCGTTTCTAAAATTTAGTAATGTTTTTCACGTCAAAGAGTTATTTTTGCGACAAATAATTCAAAACGTTATCGTTAACGCAGGATTTGAATCTGCATAATTAGAGGTATAACTGATACTCGGGATTTCTCATTCTAAGATGACACATTACCTAATTTAGTGTGAGTGTCAAGGTGTAGCCTGGCAAAATTGGTAAAGCACTGATACTATGTAGATTCAAATCTGCTGTCACGACAAATTTTTGAAAAGTTTTAATTCTATCATTTAATATCACTCAACCATAAACATACTTATATATATAGCGGGAGCTTATTTGACTAGGGAGTTGTTGACTCAGGTCAATAACTCACTTGAATAGACGTAATGATGTTTTGTGTAAGTTGTATACCTTATAGTGTAGTTGTCGGATATTTGGAACTTGGAGCTTTTTGTGATTTCTTTGTTGTCCTTGAACCAAGCCACGTGCGGAGGAGGGACTCCGTTTGCTTCGCATTCTATCGATATTTTAGATCCAGTTTTGACTGTTACCAACTCTTTTTTCTTATCGTCTTTGACGATCGTCGGAGCAACTGTAAGTTAGAAATTTTACGAAATGGTTTTTTACTTATAGTTATTTTGAAATTTCTGACGTATCAAATACAGGTATAAAGATTTTAAATCTTAAATCATTATTTTTTTGTCTAGTCAGGCCTTGAGTTAAGTTTTTAAATGTGTGAAAGTCAAGTGGTATAAAAACATATCTCGGTCATTTTTATTTTCAAAAAAGGAATTTTCCCAATCTTCATGAAACAGTCAATATTAATCACGATTCACAAGGGCAGGGATAGAAGTGATATTAACAACTATAGAGGTAGACATAAATCTGTTTTACTAGCAATATCAAAGATTCTAGATAAAAACTTTTGAATTCTCGGCAAATTAACTACCTAAACTTTTTTCATTTATTATCATCCAAACAATACGGGCTTTGAAAAGGTAAATCGACAGAAGATGCTATAACTGCTCTTCTTTTGTAATTTATCAACTTGATAAGGTAAACAAAAGTTTTGCGATATTTCTCGATTTAAAAACAGCGTTTGATACGGTTTCCATCCCAATCCTTGTGAAGAAATTAGAAAGTATCGGAATCAGAAGACTAATAGGAAGCAGCGGAATAAGGTAAGTCAAACGATTAGTGATGATGTGGAAGTAATTTATGGTGGTTCTCAAGGGTATGATTTGGGTCCCACAACTCCCACATTGTTTTTAATATATTTTACAATAAAATGCCAGCCTGTTTATGCAGATGATACTGCCACTGTTTTCTCAGTAAAAGTCCTGGAATACAGAAAAAAAAACAAGTGGCTTACAGAAGTGCTTTCATACCCCCTCCATGGTAGCGTTAAACGTTTAACGCAACCTTGTTGGAAGTCGCACTAGAAATTCACTTCAAAAACAAACGACTCACCTCAAAACTTATTGAACGAAAGGAGATATTGCAAAAATATATAGAAATTGGGCCACCAAAGGGTACATTAATTCATCATTTGCTTCGTTTCTTTCGGATATTTATTTTCCCGTTATTTTTTAGAATAACAGTGTCCATTAAAAGTAATATCGTGTATTCGGATTGAAAATTACATTGACATTGTTTAAAAATAAGGCGGCCATACTCTTCATCTTTTATATTTTGTTGTCGCATGATTTATGCATTTTCTAGTGTTATCTATAAGTATTGAACCTTTTTTTGTATTTTATCAAAACAGTTACAGTCTAAGTCACGTCATAGTCCGAAAAAGTCGCGGTCAAGTTAGACCTCAGTAAAGCATTGGCAAACTAATTATCACTGATAGAAACATATTTCACAAAATATTAAAATGCGGCGACATGATTTTTCCGCGTTCCCGCCAAAAACCACGCGGCCATACTCGACTTGAAACATTAATAAAATGTCAAAAATAATAAAAATAGGCTCAAGGCCTGTTTAGAACCGATTTCTATACCTATTATCCTGGATTCTTATAACAACGAAAAGAACACGTTTCATTGCAATTCATTGGATGATTTTTTATTGTTAACTATTACAGAATTTAAACATCTCGTAGTCAAAATATTTTATTCAGTATTCTCCGATCTTAGTAATGTAAGGTTACAATCATTTTTCTATTCCTCGCTCCATTTTCACATCATTGATCCTCCTTAGTTTCTCCTTCCTTTTTCCGCTTTCCCGCCAAAATGTATTCATCCTTCATTCTCCTTTTATAGGGTTCCGTACCCAAAGGGAAAAACGGGACCCTATTACTAAGACTTCGATGTCCGTCTGTCCGTCTGTCTGTCTGTCTTTCGTCACCGGGCTGTATCTCATGAACCATGATAGCTAGGCAGCTGAAATTTTCACAGATGATGTATTTTGGTTGCCGCTATAACAACAAATACTAAAAACAAAATAAAATAAATATTTAAGGGGGCCCCCATACAACAAACCTGAATTTTTAGACGTTTTTCGCTCTATATTAATAATGGTACCAGGTAGATGCTTGAAATTTTCACAGAATATTTAATTGTATATTCCCTACAATAATAATTAATAATAAAAATAAAATAAAATAAAAATTTAAGCGGGGCTCCCATACAGTACGGAACCCTCCATGCGCGAGTTCGACTCGTACTTGGCCGATTATTTAAAAACATCGATTTAACTTGTCCCGTGAGTTTGATTACTAAAGAGGTTTCTATGTGCTACGTGATCATCATACACCATTATAAGAATACAGCAATGTAAATGCGGGGCAAGTTATACTTCGAAATAATTCACAGCTGGTTAGATCCATTTATACAGAAATATTGGTTACTTTTAAGAGAATATAAAAAACATTACACTATTAATGATGGTTTCTCAAAATTAATATAACGACAAAATGTTTTTGATTATTTACGATAAACAAGAAAACAAAAACAAACCTCTTCAACGTTTGCCTTCGACTTTCTCGGTGACCCGCGACTTCACCAAGTTACAACTTAATCCTCCTGAGGGCCAGCGCAGCAGATATGACTCGTAGGCCTAGCCTATGTTCAGCAGTATACTTTTAAAAATTACAGATACATGAAAGATAGATACATACCTATACAGTGTATCTCTCAGAGATCTAATAATACTGAAACCACCTACATGTGGTACCTACGTTATTATGAACAACTGAAGATTGCTGTTGGTCCCATGATTAAAAAATGTTTATTATCATCAACGTATGCATGTCTGATAGTGCGTGTACTTTGCAGAGTAACACACAAAAGAGAAAGTAAACATCCAGTATTTACATAGGATTTAAATCAATTAAATGTACACTTATCATTTTGAATTACTTTTACTACGGGTTCAACTTAGATATTGAGAAAAATGTAACTGCTATTGCCTATTTATATTGACTGTCCACAAAATATGTGGAAGCATTGATTTGTTTATTAGCTTAATTATAACTATCATAACCCAGCATAATTATGATGTTTATACGCAAGGTAGCCACAAAGATATTATGACCACAAATATTGATGTATGTTGGAGAACTGTTGAAGTCCTATTGCTGACATTCTTGATGATGTAGCCAATTTCTCTTCGTTTCTTGCTAAAATTCCATTTAGTGTGGTACAGATCGTGTAAGCAAACCTGAAAATGAAGTAGGTACTTACAACATCTACAGAATGGCCAAAACAACCAATAATTCGTACCTATTTCATAGAAACATCGCAACAATTATACCCTGCAATTAAGAGAGATGATAATCGATTAAATTATGATTAGCTATCTAAAGATACATAGGCGGAGTCGTCCTAATAATCATATAGGCATATGATCAACATCAACGACATAGATTTAAAGAAAATCTGATTGAGATCGGCTTATTTCAATCAGCGTTTCGTGCGGTTTCCCTAGGTTTCCATCATAGAAGCCATGGCAGTCGATGGTGACAGAGTTTTGACATCATTGTCATCAATTTGAAACAAGCAACATTTTAAGCTAAGCCTCATGGTATGATGCATTTGCAGAGCATCTTATAAATTAATTATCGTCGGTCATGTTAGCTCAATGAAATTAATTTAAGCGCCAACGTTATAGCGACCCACCTTACGAAGCTCAGATGTGATTTCATGATTTTCCAGTGACTTAATATAAAATTATACTTATTAGTGTGGATAAAACTTACCTGTACTTTAAAAATAAATATGTTTAAATACCTACGAACTAAATCACAGTTTTCTCACAAACCCAAAATAAATGTTATTCTTCTTCTTTTATATGTTGGCATCAAATGGTTTATGCATTTGCCAGTGTCAAGTATAAGGTTTTAATATTTTTCAAGACATTGATGAAATTGTGCAACACCTTCACAGAGGCCACAGACTTGAATTGAAAATGAAATTGAATTGATATTTTATCAAAATAGTCATAAAGTCGTAGTCATAATCCAAAAAAGTCACGGTAAAGTCAAAGTCATACCTCATAATAGCTGTGGAGACGTCTCTACTCTCTTACTAGAGGCGTCTATGGAGTTTTGGTAACACTACGGTACCACACGATACACCACAATAAAGCACTTAGGCACGTAACTCAGCTCATAATTAACGAAATACCACAATTTATCACTAATTATCACTGATAGAAACACAGGTTGAACAAAATAATACAATGCAGCGACATGATTTTTCCAAAACGCCCCTAGGAAGTTTCAAAAATAAAATATGTTCAAGCCTGAAACATTGAAGTATCATAGGTACATAAACTTCATTGGATCTGAAAAAACACGCCAAAATGAAACAACAGAAACGTATAAGTCTTGATCGAAGTATAAAGTACCTATAAACGTATCAATTTGATGTATCATTAACGTATGAAAAGTTTTTCTAACAAACTAAACTCTTCAGTACATTTTTTACATGTAGGATATTAATTCTATGTAGGTTATATCAAAGAGGTTATATGTGACCAAATGGCAGTAATTCAGTAACTGAGCAAAAATCAAATTGGAAAATGTGAAATTACTCATAAATTACGCATTTAATGCGGTTGTTTTACTCTGCGCATTTATTTACCATAGTTTATCGGATTTTTTGAGCTACTATACCTAGTCTTAGCCCTTTTTGCAATATCTCCTTTATATGTCTTGGGCGTAAACAATATTGCTATATTTTATTACTAGCTTTTACCCGCGGCTTCGCCCGCGTTATATTTTGATTTTGGCTTATGTTTATTTCGGCTGCGAAACTTAAGCTAACCGACAAATATAACCAACAAAATACCTTAGAGGAATGCTTTTGTTGGTTAAGTTACGGTTGGAGTTTATAAACAACCCTCAGTGTATTTCTGCCTTGTCGCGGGGGAGGTCTGAGGCAGCTGAAAAGGCGGCGCTCGAAGTCTCCCTCTTCTTTGGGTCTTTTCCCCCAAGGAAGCTTAGAGGCTAGCACTCGAGGTTCAGCCGCTTTTAACTAAAGCAGCTGAGAGGATGGCCGGTAGGTTGCATGCCTTATGAGGAGTGTCGCAACTTAGGCGGGCTGCAGTGCCGCTCTTGCGACGCTGCATCCGAGGTTTTTTTTTTATTATATCGCGAAATATCCCTGACATTATCAGGGGCCTTAATTACAAATGAATAAACACTATACCTATATTTCAATGTTTTTGGCTGTTTGCAGTAATAATAAACATTACAATGGTACAGCAAAGTTATACCTACTTGTTGCTAATTACAATACAATACAATACATTGTTCTAAATCAAATATCTGCTTTCCATAAACTGGGCATTCCAAGATTATGTGCAGTGGAGTCTCCTCTTTTGTGGGTTCACAGATGCACGATGGGCTTTCCCTCAACTTAAATCGATGTAAGTATTGGGAAAACTCACCATGCCCCGTCAGCACTTGAGTTATGATTCCCACTGGTGGTATTTCTCTTACGATCTTGTATGCCGCCCTTGCATCCGGAAAATATGTTTTGGTTACCGCCGCTGTGTGTCCATCCTGATACCGCCGGTTCCACTCGTCAAGAGAGTCCTTTTGGATTTCTCGCTTGACGAATGAAACGGGGCAGTTATCGTAAATAGGTCTGCACTTCGAGTGCAGTGCTGCTTCCTTTGCTAGCTGGTCCGCTCACTCATTTCCCTCCATCCCCGCGTGCGCTTTAATCCAATAAAGTTTCACTATTTTATTTTGTGCGTGTAGTAACTTTATGTTAGCTTTGAATTTACTGCTAAGGGATGGAGGGAAGATACGCCAACTACCGTTTCCAGTGCAGACCTGGAGTCACAAAAGATTGTTGCTTTTTCGGTACCCTCAAGAAGTGCCAATAACTTGGCCTGGTACACGGAGCACCAATCGGCCAATTTCAGCTTGCGGGTACTGTTCTCAGCGGCATCATCCCAAATGGATAATGCCGCCCCAACTTTCCCTTTAATTTTGCTGCCGTCTGTAAATATGGTAATTTTTCGGTTAAGATTTTGCTCTAGTGCTGCTCCGTCTGTCAGGCATATGAACTCCAGCTCCTCCTGCTGCGCTGGGTGGCTTCTTTTCTGTCTCTCTATCTCCAGTTACTTGCTGGAAATAACCTTTCTTAGTTTCATAAAGCAAGGCTGCTTCCTGGACTCTGATATGACAGCCGAGGATTAGGGGCCGCGGTGGGATATATGGAACTGGTGGTGTAGGTGCCGCCACCTACCCTACCTTCCGCTAGGCCGTCAACGTGTTGGCAGACGCAGTGGGGCTGCAGGGGAAGAGAGGTGTCGGTATCGCGATGGCCGTTCTCACTGCCCTCTGCAGTTGAAGAGGCAGGCGCTGGGCTACTATGACTGACCCGCTGCACTGGGACCAGGGCGTTGGAATGCTGTCTGACGTTCAGTACTGGTTAGTCCCGAGTGGTGGATGACGATGTGTCTTGTGCTCCGAAACACTCCGTCATTGTGGCGAGAGCGCAAGCTCCGTTATGGAGCCCGAGTCTGGGCTAGCGCTGTTGAGTGCCGCGAAGGAGTGCGAAAAATGTAGGAACGTCCTAAACTTGCCATGACAGGTTATTTCTGGCGTTTAGACGGCTGCTACCGCAGCCCGCTCACTTAGTTTTTATCCTATCCTACGGGAACTGTTAAAGTTTTTGCGATAAAAAGTGGCCTATGTCACTTTTCGTCTTTCAAACTACGAGTATATTCATGCAATAAGCCAAGGCAAGTTGCTCCATTGCTGAGAAACAGGTATTGTCCTATCCCATGGTAATCACGAATTTTCTCGAGATAAAAAAGTATCCTATTATCACATTCTGTCTTTTAAACCATATGTATCCATACCAAAAATCAGGTCAATCTTTTGCTCCGTTGCTGCGTCAAAGAGGAACAAACCAACAAACTTTTCGGATTGATAATATTAAAGTATGATGATTCTGTACCATAAAGGTAGAATAAAGAAACATGTTAAACCTCTAATGATAGAAGATTTAAAAATATTTTTATTGTCAGACAAAATGACGGCCTGGTATTAAACGTCATAGTAACATGTACTCGTAGCATGCAGAGGGAAAATAACATTTTATCTAATTTTAATGTCAGTTGTCATTTTCAATCCATACTTTATTTCCTCTTCAAGGGGATATAATGGTGGAAAAACAATTTGTCCCCGTGCCATGCTACCTGCAGACAATGTCACCTGTCATGTAATTACGTTTGGCTGTGACGTTTCGTTAGTCCATATTAGCGTCATAGGGGAATTAATCACTTAGCGTCTTTGTGATAGTGGCGACAGTTTCGCTTTCGATGGTTTTTGTCCTGTCCTACAGGAACGATGCAATTTTTCGGGATAAAAAGTATCCTAAAGCTCCTTTCGCCTTTTAAACTATGTCTGTGTCAAAAATCAAGTCAATCCGTTGCTCCGTTGGTGCGTGATAGAGTAACAAACCAACAAACCAACAAACTTTTCGGATTTATAATATTAGTAAGGATTATTTGGGGAGGAGTATCTAAGACGAAATTTATAGCTGTTGAACGGTCTCAGCGCGTACTTAAAATATAATAAACTCCCCCGAAGCCATCTATTCAATTAACGGCTTAGAAAAATTTATCTCTTCAACATAATTCTCAAAAAGCACAAAACATTTCCATATTATGATACTTACTTATACACAGAACTCAAAAAAAATAAGGATTTCTGTGACACAGATACCTAGACACAAAACTGAAATTGCTTATAAGCAGTGTAACGCACGTTCGGCTACTTCATATAATATAGTAAACAAAGACTTAGATATTATAACCTAAGAAATTATACGATTGTAAAAATTATATAAGCAAGTGGGTAACGCCACTTAGCACACACACACACACACACACGCACACGCACACACAAACGCACACACTAAAATTTTGCATTGCATTGTATAACTTTCATTAAAAAATCATTTCGTTTTACGATAATTTAAATCTAAATAAAAAAAGTACCTAATATTATACAAAATTTTTAGGTAGGTATCTACCTAAAAATTTAATATATCTTAGTACCTACCTATATTTTGGAAGAACGGGGACTCCTGATGTAGGCATATTTTTACCCCGATGTACTGTAATTCTACAACTTGTGAACCGAAATTTATAATTTAAACTAAAAAAATATACTAGTTGGTATGAAAACTAGACTTTTGCAATCAAAACTTTATTTTATTTACTTTTACAATAACACCTCACCTGTCACATAAATTTCAGTTGTTTTAAAATCTGTCCCAAGATCGTTAGTTGCATTGCATACGTAATCTCCGGCGTCCGTCAAATCAGCAACAAAACTGAAAATACAAACAACTATTTTATACTCGTATATACCTAGCAATGTTACAGATACGAGTATCTATCATAATTTAATATGTTACATCAATTAAATCTTTTAGCTGTACTAATCTAACTTTAGCTTTTCAAAATTACTCACTAAACTATAAAAAAGTGCAAGTGGAGTCCCTCCGCGCGGAAGAAGTGAAACTTCGACGCAACAGTGCTTTCATAGCCCAAGGTAGCGTTAAACGCTTGACTCAACCTTGTTGGAAGTCGCATTGGAAGTTTTACTTCAAAAATTTACTAATGTTCCCATTATTCACGTCTAGGTTTATGTAATTTAATAATCTTCCTAAGGTCTTTGGACTGATTTTAGGTACCAAATTGGATTATTTTGCGACATGTTGCAATATGATTCTTACTAAATTATAAGAGCTTACCTTAGGGTGAAGTCGTCTGATATTCGAAACTTGGAGCTTTTTGTGATCTCTGTGTTGTCTTTGAACCAAACCACACGTGGGGGCGGAACGCCGTTTACTTTACAGTCTATTGATGTTTCAGCGCTGGCTTTTGCTGTTACTAACTCTTTTTCCTTTTTGTCATCTTTAGCGATTGTTGGAGCAACTGAAATTATAATAAAGGTTAGCAATAAATCCTTAAAGTAATTGTACTCGGACAACGAGCGAGATTATTTTTTTGGATATTTTTGCGTATAGATACAGATAAATTATTCATGCTTAGTTTTCGAAAACTCATTCAATAACCACGAATAGGTAGTGTTGAGACACTTTAAAACTAGTGATCAGTTTAGGCTCAAAAGTGTATCAACTAAAAACTGAGGTGAAAATCAATTCATTTCACTACCTGCTCATAGCCATTAAATGAGTTTTCGTAAACTTACAATAGCTTATCTGTAAATGGCAAAAACCCCAAAGAAATTTGCGCAATGACCGAGAGCATCATCCAGGGTTGATACTGATATATCTCCCTCTTCCATCAAATTAAATTGTCCTTAATAAAAAAAAAAGTTCGTTCCTTAAACCCCTGGTCTTTTAGGACCAGTTATGAAGGCGTCATCGTAAAAAAAGTGTTCTCTCTATCGAATGTATAAAGTGAAAAAGGAAATATTCTAAATTGCAAATTTAACTACGATGGCGCCTTCATAATTAGGCCTAATTAGTAATTATAATTGTATCTTTAAGACACTTACGTAAGTTTATTATCGTGACATACAAATCGACAGTCTTTTTCGTGTCCTCATTTTTTGCTTCACAAGTATATTTTCCAGTCTCAGTCAACGTAACTTTTTTGATAGTTACTGTGGAACTAGTAGACGATGACGTCATCTCAGTGTCACCACTTATAATGAGCTTTTTATCATTTCTGTACCAATTTATATCAGCGAGTGGATAAGCGTCGACTGTACAGACGAGCTCGATTTCTTTTTCATATTCTACCGTCAAATCTGTAAATAATTCAAGATTTATTATTAGAAATATATCGTTTGTTCATTCGTTTGTTTCAGCCATAGGACGCCTACTGCTGGACATAGGCCTCCCCTAAAGATCTCCAAAAAGACTGGTTGGTAGCGGCTTGCATCCAGCGCGATTCTGCGGTCTTAATGAGGTCATCCGTCTACCTTGCGGGCGGACTTCCTACGCAGCGCTTGCCGTATAAATATATAAAATGCCCGAAAGTAGAAAATTTGTACAACATAATTACAGCAAGATGGCGAATAGAAGCTGCTATGTGATCAACGATATAACTTTATACAGGTGACACTCAAACTATTGATCAAACGTCACATTGGCGTCGCATCAAAATAGTGGAAAAATTCCAAAGCCAAACCTAGCAAAAAGCTTACTAAGTAAGTAAGTTCGTATAGGCCGGGTGGCTAGCCCTGGTGTCAGAGTTTTTAGGCCGCCTGAAGGCCTCTAAAAAGGTTACTGAACTAGCAATAATGCCATCTACACCCGGTTCCCTTCATACAATTTTCATTGTAAGGTACAAACAATTTAACATTTTATCGAGTTCTCATAAGACATTTCAATTGATTGAATTAGTACTCTTACTAAAAAGCTTATTTTACTTTATGTAAATAAATAATCACTACATTGTACTTTACGAGGAACACAAACTTCAGTAGGTATTTTTAAAAAATGACACAAAATATAATGAAACAAATAAGTAATTTTGTTTGTAAGCCGAATTAAGGGCTCTAAAGTAGCCATATGGTTAAAATAACGATGAAAAAATAACTGTCACACTTACTTTCATTCTTAGTCGTGATATCCAAATACCTCCTACGAGTCACTTCAACTGTTACTTCCTTGTAATCTCGTTGCGATCCATGGGTGGCTTCACACGAATATGTAGCGTTTTCAGTCACATTTTTAAGTTCTAGAATATTGACAAAATTTGTGAAGGCATCTTTACCGGGCAATATCTGCGAAAATATTACTTTGGTTACTAAGATAATGACTTGATGTTCTTAATAGTCGTCATCGTTGTCGTTTCGGGAAAAATACGACCTTGACATAATTCTCCATTTAAACGGATAAAAGCGGCTCGCATCCAGTGCGATCCTGTGGTCTTGATAAGATCTTCCATCCACCTTTTAGTACTGTGGCGTTATCCACCAAGCTGACCCCAAATCCATCAAAAATAATCGGCCATGTACGAGTCGGACTCGCGCACGGAGGGTTCCGTACTGTATGGGAGCCCCCCTTAAATATTTATTATATTTTGAATTTATTATTTATTATTGAAGGAAATATAAAACTAAATATTCTGTGAAAATTTCAAGCATCTACCTGGTACCATTATTTATATAGAGCGAAAAACGTCTAAAAATTCAGGTTTGTTGTATGGGAGCCCCCCTTAAATATTTATTTTATTTTATTTTTAGTATTTGTTGTTATAGCGGCAACCGAAATACATCATTTGTGAAAATTTCAGCTGCCTCGCTATCATGGTTCATGAGATAAAGCCCGGTGACAGACAGACAGACGGACATCGAAGTCTTAGTAATAGGGTCCCGTTTTTCCCTTTGGGTACGGAACCCTAAAAAATGGAGCGCCGGCAGAAGTGAAAACTTGAACTTATAAAGTACTATCACTTACGTGGTAAAATACAATACCACACACGCACACTCGCGCAAGCGACCTTCGCCGTCTTACGAATTTCCAATCAGGTCACGTGTCCTGACAAGAGTTTAACATTTTTACCCATCCCAAAAAGTGCACAACGCCGCTATAGTACATTGTTCACCGAGAGGAGAAAGTGACCGATTACCGTCAAGGGTGTCGTTTTAAAACACCCGAGATCGGGAATCGCACTTTCTCTCGAGTGAAACATAGTGCTTTATACTACACCTACGAGGAAAGTAAAAAACTAAATCTTTACTAATTGAAATTTATATTGAAATTGTTGCAGTTAGTGAAGCTTAATGTAACACTTGAAAATGGCGCCAATGGCGTCTGCAATTTTCACATGTTCTTTTTTCAAATTGTTTGACACCATCCAACACACAGCTAGTGGCCTAGTGTCATTTTGCGAATTTGGAGATAAAAACTCACTGTAAAAACTTTTTGGCTTTTGATATTTAGGTTACCAGCGCATAGTCTTATCCAAAATTAAAAAAGAAAAACCACGTAAGAAATGGATTTTCATACACTTAATTTTCTCTCCCGCTCAGATGCGTTTTCTCCCCGCATATTTGTTCGATATGCAATGACGTACTTTCTATCGTAAATTTGATAAAGTATCAAGGTACTTTCCGAGCAGGTGTAGTATAAAAGACGTTTTCACTGCAAAAAAATTAACATAAGTCTGAAAAATTACCTTGCCAGTTTTAACTGCTCCATTATTGACGTCTTTCCAAATTATTTCTGGTTTTGGGTATCCCTCGACTTCACATGTCAAGTTTAGAGATCCATTATAAGTGGCAGTAACTTTAGGTCCGCCCTTAATAGTTACCAAAGGAGCCTTATCTTTTACTTCATCTGGAAAAAACAATTTTTTTTTAACAATGAAATATCGGTCTATCCAAACCAATTAAATGAAACCAAATGAAACGTAAATAAAATAATTGACTAAGTGCGAGTCGGACTGCGCACAAAGGGCACCGTGTGGAAGCCCCGTTAATATATTTTATTTTAATTTATTAATTATTTTTAAAGGAATATGCCACTTAATATTCGAAGGATCTTCCTGTTGTCGTTATTAATATCAAGCAAAAAAAGTCACGTTACTTGTATGAAACATTTAATTATTTTTTTTTGAAAGTGCATATTTAATCAAATATTCAGTGAATATTTGAAGCAACTACCTATAACCGTTATTAATATTGAGTGAAAAATGTCAAAAAAATCAGGTTTGTTGTATGGGAGCCCACCTTAAATATTAATTTTATTCTGTTTTCAGTATTTGTTGTTCTAGCGGCAACAGAAATACATCATCTGTGAAAATTTCTGCTTTCCAGCTATAACGGTTTATGAGATACAGCCTTGTGACAGACAGACAGACGGACATCGAAGTCTTAGTAATAGGGTACCCTTTGGGTACGGAATCCTAAATAACGAACGATGAAGTATGCCTTAAATCAGGTGTTCCATACATTTTGTCATGGTTCGACGAAATTTTTGTTTATATTACCTGATTTTTTACCATTTGGTTGATCTTTTATTTAACGGGCAAAAGAGCTTTTATTAACTACAATAAAAAAAATGCTACTTTATAAGCTAAAACTACATACACTATGACTATATAAAAAGCAATTGGATCATCCACAGACCCTTGAAAGTATAAAGATAATCCAAATGCTCAAGCCTGCCAGTTAACGTGCCCAGCATGCTGGCTGCATTGCCACGCTGAATGGCAATGCTTGTACGTTGATCACTGACATTTGGTTAAAATGACAAACGCAACTAATTCCTGTACCTATTGCTAATGAATTTGCAGTCATCTCGTGTGATGAATTCTTGAAGTGGCCAATTTGGTATAATTATTTGGTTTGTTCAAAGACCCCTAAAATTTAATGCGTTTATTATAAAAACGTGAGAATCTACAATTACTAAATTAGAAATACGGCCAAGTACGAGTCTGACTCGCGCACGGAGGGTTCCGTACTGTATGGGAGCCCCCCTTAAATATTTATTTTATTTTATTATTTACTATTGAAGTAAATATAAAACTGAATATTCTGTGAAAATTTCAAGTATCTACCTGTTACCATTATTAATATAGAGCGAATAACGGCTAAAAATCAGGTTTGTTGTATGGGAGCCCCCCTTATTTATTAATTTTATTCTGTTTTTAGTATTTGTTGCTCTAGCGGCAACAGAAACACATCATCTGTCAAAAATTCAGCTTTCTAGCTATAATTGTTCATGAGATACAGCCTGGAGACAGACAGACGGACAGCGGAGTCTTAGTAATAGGGTCCCGTTTTTACTCTTTGGGTACGGAACCCTAAAAAGACCCTATATAATAAAACTAGCTATAAAAATTATAATTGTAAACATACAATTAGGTACATCGATGTAGAAGTTATGAGACTTACACGTAGTAGTAAAATGGGACAGACAACTATCTTAAAAGGTTGTTTTACTACGTCATCCTAAAAACAGTGAGTACAGAGATTAATTTGTACCTGGTAACAATTTTTGAGGTTCCAGTGAACCAGGTGTTTTTCTGGTTACGGTTGTGTTACTATTCTCGTCGAAGCCAACGATCTGTAAATTAATTAAAATATTAAAATAAAATCCACTTTACTATATCTACAGGCTATACACACTCTATGCTATCTACACTCTGCGAATTTAGTAGCAAGCAATACACTAGGGTGTAATAGGCATAATGATTAGAGAAGAAAAAACATTATTATTATTAATCCGTGAGTTAGATTTTCAAAAAATATTGGACACGTATTTTTTCTTTTGTCAATCAAACAACAAATGATAAAGATAAACCTCGTTGAAGTTTGGGAGTGGGGGTCGTGACTTCACTTCTGTGACAAAAATGTATACATTTGTAAATGACTCGTGACTTCACGCGGAACTTTAACTCAATGTTCATGATTTTTTGTGTTATTAACAAAAAAAAAGACATGTCTAATATTTTTTTGATAATCTATCTGACGAACTAATTGTATTTTTTAATCATCATGTCTAATATGCTCGTCACTATGATCAACTTTTATCGTTGGACTAACTCCAAAATCTTCAGAATAAGTTGACTTTTGAAGAAAAGCTTTTTTAGCGTTGTGCACTTTTTGAGATGGGCAAAGTGTGTATTTTTTTATAGTTTAGAACGTATGAGATTTCTTTTATATCGGTAGGTACTGACCGCTATTGTAAACGTTGTTTGTGGAGGTAAAAACTCTTCTGTGGTGTATAACTTAGTTCCATTATCGGTTATATGCAGCGGAAGTTCCATATTCACGGTTCCATCTTGGTTTATAATTTGGACAGCTTTTAGTGTTATATCTCCTTCAGTAAGTTTTATGGATAGATGAGACTTGACACCTAAAACAAGTAATTTCTCTATTAAAATCCGTAGAAGAATCAAAGTTATCGATACAGCCCAGTGGATTTATATGGCAGGGGGCAGAGTACATAGCTCGGAATACTGATTGACCGATGGGGTCAAAAAGTTGTCGAATGAAGATCACGTACCGGAAGGCGCCGAGTAGGACGCCCACCTACAAGATGGACAGATGATCGCATCAATACTGCTAAATCACGCTGGGTGCAAGCCGCTTCCAACCGGTCTTATTGGAAATCCATAGGGGAGGAATATGTCTAGCAGTGGACGTGATATGGCTGATGGATGGATAGATGGATCTATTTACTGGAAACTGACTAATAATATTAGTACTCTGTAATTTTAAGGAGCTCAGCTGATCGGAAACTGCTGACTGAGAAACGTTTTGTGAAAATTGGAAAAACATACAAAACAAAGCTTTTTGATATTGGAACCGATTGATAGTCAGACCAATCTGATAACAGTTCCACTACTGAAGTGGTGTGAATCAAAGTGCCTGGTGCAAAACTACTTGTAGTACAAATGTCGACCAAACCATTATTGTTTCGTGTGGCGCCATACATTTTTGTTAGGTCTTTCTCGTTTCTGCCAGGGACACCGTACAGAAATGTGGAGCTATGTACTTAAACAGGACAAATGTAATTTTGTTTACATATAATCTTGTACTAAAATTTTATATTAATAGATATCAAGTAATCTTGTATGCCGTATTGTGACTAAGTGGAGTGTTAACATGCGACACGTCCCATAACATATATATATATCGTTTGAGACATCGAGCGTCGTCATCGTCGCTCTTTCAGCCATAAAACGTTCACTGCTGAACATAGAACTTTCCGACCCAACTGTCATCACTCCTCCGAGATATGTGCTCTGCCCACTGCCATTTCAACTTGCCAATCCGCTGGGCTATGTCGGTAACTTCGGTTCTTCCACAGATCTCCTCATTTCTAATTCGGTCCCCCTGTCCATAGCTCGTTGGGGTACTTGGAGCTTACTAATAAGGCCCATAGTGAGACCACATTTCAGTGCCATAAGCCATCACTGGCAATACGGGTAGAAAACTTTCGACTTGAAGCACTGAGGTATGTCGGACGCAAAGACGTTACGCAATTTCCCGAACGCTGCCCAACCCAGTTGGAAATGTATTGGTAACGAAAAGTTATTGTAAGATTTGTAAGTATACCTGGTGCGGGTCTGCTGCTGGTGTCCCCAATAGATGATATGTTGAAAGCAGAGAACCCGTGTTGGAAGTCGACCCCAGACTTGGCGGAAATCACAGCGTGAGTTTTCTCGTTGCTGTTCACTCCAACTGTGTGGAGGCCTGGCTTTGTCACGTTCACGGAGTAAACCTGAATTTAAAAAAATGTCGTAATATACAGCAATACATGGAACATTTTGAAAAAATACTTTGAAGCCTTTTAGTTTCTGTGTGCGTAACATAAATTTAAAAATGGCGGAAAACTCGACATGACACTCCAAATATAAACTGCAGGTGGAGTTAGGGATCTACTCCACCTGCAATGGTGTAAACTCATGTTTTCGGAGTGATTTCAACACTTCCACGCAAACTATTTGGTGGTAAAAAAAAATGCCAAGTCGATGGGTGGTAATGGTAAAAATGGCGGTCACTCTTGACATCTAGGTTGCGCAATATCCAATCCAAGCTACCATAAAGTGTGCGTTGATTGGGTTTCGCGGAGCTTGTAGCTAACTTCACATCCACCGACGTGTATGATTCGGCCTGATATGATGTTAGTGCTACTTCATTATGCCTCTAGAGTCGATGGTATTATATCTTATATTGTATTATGCCATAGTAATCCTACTAATAATATGAACGTGAAAGTTTGTAAGGATGGATGGATGGATGTTTGTTACTCTTTTACGCAAAAACTACTGAACGGATTGAGATCAAACTTTGCAATTGTATAGCTTATATATCAAAATAACACAAAGGCTATAAATTATAATGAGATTGCGTAAATTTTCCATATTATAACAATAAGTGTTAAGTAGGAAAAAATCTGCCATCTGCGAGCTATTCTAGCGTGCGCTCCAAGAAATGTCAAAAAAGAACTGTCAAATCAAATTTTTTGTTTTTATTTTCCAGCTCCTTTATCAAGGGTGGTAAGGTAGGGCCTCGAAATATCATGCGAGCGAAGCTGCGGGCAAAATCTAGTTTTAATTATTTACACAACCATAGAGACATCTTTATAAACCTAGCTAAGAAACATTTCTATTATAACATCAACATTTACACGAAATAAAAACCGCACCAGAATGATGATGGTACCGTGAAAATATTATCTTCAAAATAAATTACAAAAACAGAAACTTACCACCACTTTTTCAGTGCTAAAGACAGTATTCGTCGGGACATCTCTTCCATCAGAATCTTTCACATTCACAGAAGGATTATTTCGCTTGGTGGAAGCGAAGGAAAATAAGACCTCTCCCATGAGCCCGTCAGCATAAAACTGTAATAAATATAATTAAACTATCTGAGCGTCTGTCTGGACACGGCGCGTGACCTAAATCATTAACATGGACAGCTGTTTCAGCCCACTGCAGGACATAAACTTCCTCCCTCTTTCGCTAATCTTACCTTTTTAGGGTTCCCTACCCAAAGGGTAAAAACGGGACCCTATTACTAAGACTCCGATGCCCGTCTGTCCGTCTGTCTGTCACCAGGCTGTATCTCATGAACCGTGATAGCTAGACAGCTAAAATTTTCATAAGCATTTTTGTTGCCGCAATAACAAGAAGTACTAAAAACAGAATAAAATAAATATTTAAGGGGGGCTCCCATACAACAATCAAGAGAAATGGGGTTAAGGGGGCTCCAACACGGTACGGAACCCTTCGTGCGCACCTCGCATTTGGCTGTTTTTTGCGGCAGTTGCATCTAGCTGATACGTAATGTGCTTTTGGTGTCATCGCTCCATCTCAGAATTGAGCATTTGAATTTTCTCTTGTCTTTGGTTTTGGACCTTCTTTGTCTATGGTATTGTTTTTTTATGTTGTTGTAATTGTACATTAATTGTATTTTGTTATACTCGATCCTAGTTATAAATACATTTGTCCTGTTTAATAAAATAACATTACATTACTTACGGAAACGTTATGAAAACCAGGCGATAGTTCAGCGTCAACTATATCGGTTCTTCGTCCTGTTAGTGTTTTTTTCACGTATTCCAGAACCTGTGAAAAATATGTTTTGTAATAGTAGTTTATGCAACTGTCATATAATGAAGGGTATTAAAACACGAGTGAGTTTATGAAACGAGCGCAGCGAGTTTCATAATAGTAACTCATGTTTTAATACCCGGGTTATGTGCAGTTGCATACACTACTTTATCTTCACCAATAAAAACTTGGCGCCGCTGCGCGCGCACGGCGGCCAATCAGGAGCGAGCGCGCACTTAACGCCGCTGCGCGCGCAGGGCGACCAATCAGGAGCGAGCGAGCGATGTTATAATGAGATTTTACGATATCGATGTGGATATTTTAACATCATTTGAAATTGCTTAAATTGAATGTTTTGTTGTCTGCACTATAACAGTAGTCATTATAAGCCAAGTATTGGAAACATAAGTAGAATGTTACAACATTAGTGTAGATAAATGAATATTATGTAACGCATTTAGTCGATATACATAGCTGCAATTAACAGTATTTTTAATGTCAAAAAAATGTTCATAAAAAAAAATTACCCTCTGCAAAATATAGGGCGTCAACCGATGTTAAAGTAAGTGTTAACACAAGCAATTTTGAATAGGCATGATGACTAGGTAAAAAAAAAAACATTATTATAATCGTGAGATAATCGAAAAATAATTATTAATAATTATTTTATTAATAATTATTATTAATAATTATTAATAATCTAATTATTAATAATCTAATTATTAATAATTATTTTTCGCAAATGGCTAAACCGCCTTCCATCGTGTACCTATTTTGAATATTTGGATAAAATTGTAAACATTATTTATTGTTGATTGTTTAAAAACAGCTCAGCCGATTTCTGTAAAATGGGATCATTTCGGGAGTATACCCTTTCAAACATATTGTGCCCAGATTGAGCGAGAGAGATTAAAGTTAATTTTGGATAAAGAAATTATTTAAGTCCTAGGTGAAGCGATAGGGTCAAGCTGCCCAAGACGAAGTTAGGCTTCGTTCTAGTAGTGCGTATTCTACTTTTCATACCTCCTGCGAGAAAATAAAACCCCAGGAATTTGAGTAATACTACCGTCATAAACTCACTAAGTGTACTTACTCACTAGGCAAGTCGGTATTGTTCACAATAAAATGAAACAATCTAGAATGTAGCTACGAAAGAAGGATGTCGACAGCTCATACATACGAATACCTGTTGTGTACGAATACACTCAGTTTCTCCCAAGCTCATTTATAAAAATGTTATCTTCACCAGAGTAATTTATGATGCTTCTAAAACTGTTCTGATATGTACAAGTTTGTTTAAAATGAAGTTAAAATAAGAAAAACCGAAAACAATTTTCAAGCTATAGGTACCTACTTTGATTTATAGAATTATAGACCATAGCAGTGCTGCCAACTCCTTTTGGCAAAAATTCGCTATCAGCACGTCAAAAACGCGCCAGAAGCGCTAAATGGTAACTACGACGACTGGTACTACGAAAAAATGAATGATAATGAATTTCGGTATTCATCCACTTCATTAGCAATAGTATAAGAACCACAACTTGCTGCTATTCGAACTTCGGCCGCAGCCTGCGGATGCAGGTCGCGATTGCAGGTAACACACATCTGAAATGCAGCCACTGCCTGCTTCCGCAGTCGAGAGTGATTCCGAGGTTGGCTACACGTGCTGCGACAGGCAGCACGTCGGACTTGTCTAAACAGGTGAACAACACTCGCAGCTGAGGCTCGGTAGCACGTGCTGCCTGAGCCGCAATCGGAATCTTTTTTGCAGAAATTCATACTACTACATAGATAACCAGAGCCCTTACTCGTAGTCCAGGCTTTGCGAAATTTACTCAAACTTTCGCGTTCGCGTGTGGCTCCATAGATTTAGGTTAGTTCTTCCTCGTTTCTGCTAGGGGCGCTGTACAAAAATGTATAGGGCCATACCGAAACAGCTGTAGTTTCAATTTACGTGTAAACCTGGATTAACCCCTCAGTTGTGCAGCCACAGCCGGCTTCGCGCAGCTGCTGCAAGTGCTGTTTGTAGCTGTAGCCTGCTGCCGAGATTCGAATAGCACCTTTAAGGATTATTACGAGCAATATCAAAATAATCAGGAATATCTCGGATAATTTCAACTGCAGCTTTTTGTTAGTAGTAAAGTGAGTGAAACCTAAAAATATAAGTATTCTTTCTTTTTGATAATCTTTTAGTATACAAAAATGTGTTTCTATAAAATATGTAAAAAGACACCTCAGTTCGTAAAATTACTAGTTGAAACACTTAAAACGAGTTAAGGAAGGAGCATGTCCCAACTGTTGAAAAAGAAAATTATTATATCAACCCCTCCAAAAAATTGCTAAGTCGGAATACCGAAAACGAAATCTGGTAATACTGAATACATCATCTGATCGACTGAATTTGACATTTCCTTTTTTTTTGACTGCAACAGTAATAAAATAGTGATTTTTTTAAATAATGTGCCCATTTTTGGACAGGCTAAAACCTTTAAGCTCATACCGCCACTTCTTATGTATGTAATCTATAATGTTAAAACAATAAAAAATCATTGTAATTTTTCTGGTGGTCCAATATTAATTTTAAGTAGTGATATGAAAACAGCAAAAAATCACTAAATTTTTGAAGCACATATCATTATTATAAATGATGTTTTGTTTTCTACCTACTTGCAAAAAAAAAAAAACGACAGGTCCATTCGCTGCATCATTCTTTACGTATTTAGTAAACTGGAACCTCTTTACAATGTCCGTATCTGTTCTAAGTTATGAGTTTCATACGAACAAGATGTTCCAAATTCAAAATCACTTCACTCCTTAGGGAGTCTCATACAATATTATTGCCCAGCCAAAACCATATAGACAGTGTCAAGATAGTAATGACTTGTTTTACGTAGCAATTGCATGATATATAAATAATTGGTAATTTTCGACCAGGTGGTATGAAACAGTTATAAAATCATAGTGACGTGATACAACCAGAGGAATGACACACATGGATAGCAGAATACGTATCGGGGCGCCCAATATGACAGAAAAAATGCCAAGTCTATGTTTGCAGCCTCAGCGTCTGTAGGGCGACTACATAATATTAAGTTAAAGCAGCTACTGTAAATCCGTCCTATTTATATTCCCTATCTGTTTCCTCATGAGATAAATACAGTCAGCTTTAAATTCAATTTTTTTGAAAATTTACTAACCACAGACTCCAGGGTCTGTGCCTGTCCCCCCCGAGTGGGTTCCCGCCTTGTCGTGGTGGGGGGGCTTAGTAGCCAGGTCTTCCCAGCCTGGTGAACGAAGAGGAACCCGAGGTGGGGCCGGCCTCTCCGGGTCTTGGGCCCAGACAAGCCCGTGCGGAGGCTGGCCAGTAGGTCGGCTTGCCGACTGAGGTGGACTGCGGTGTAGCGCTTGTCGCGATGCCGCGGCCGAGCCCATCGAGGCGGGGGCGGCGACGGGATGGACGGGCGGCGAGAAGGCCGCTGCCTATCCGTCCTGCCAGCGGCCCTAACGGGTGCCGCCAACATGTTGGCGGAGGCGGTGGGGCTGCGGGGGAAGAGGAGTGTCGGTATCGCGACGGCCGTTCTCCCTATTCTCTGCAGCCGTAGTGGCAGGCGCGGGGCCACTTTAATTGACCCGTTGCATCAGGACCAGGGCTGTCGGATACGGGCGCTGTCTGACGCCCAGTGCTGGTTGGTCCCAGGTGGTGGATGACGATGTGTCTGGTGTTCGGCACATCGTCATTCTGGCGGGAGCCGAAGCTCCGTGGTGGGGCCCGAATTGGGCTAGCGCTGTCGGGTGCCGCGGAGGAGTGCGCAAGCGTGCCCGTAGCCCCGACACCAGGCGCAGTGGTGGAACACCCAGGGGTTTTGGTGGGTATACTGTCCAGTCAGCAGGACTCCCACAAAACCACCCGCCTGCCCACGAGGTGTGGTGGTATCTATAAAAGATTTCCCCTGGCTAAAAAAAAAAAAGGGTCTGTGCCTGTACCTAAGTTCAATTTTCATAACAACTAACTTGGTGGACCGGCGATAATTATGACTGATAAATCATGACATTCGTTGAATGCTAGCATTTTCCTATTAGTTTTATAGATAATCCATAAGGGGCAGCCTATTTCCAGCAATGAATTTCTTACGGCTGATGGATGGATTGATTAAGAATAATTCGTAGTAGGTACCTGGTTAACTTCGCCTTTTCTTATATTGAACACTTCTCCTTTCGTAGCAGTTGCTACATCTTGGTATACTTTGAACATAGGTGCATCAGGAGGCAGGCCACAATTTCCAGTCAGTGCAAACACAATCTGTGGACAATCACAACACATATCTTTAAGATTTTTTCGTGTCTTCACTTTTTGTAGTAGTATATACCTATTAAAACATACAAAAGTATCAACACATCCGATTTGAATATTTTCCCATGGGCGAATATTTCAGAAGGTATTTAAAATATATAATAAACAAATAAATATCAGGGGACATTTTATCTGATAGGTTTAATTTTTATTTCATACAAAATCTACTCTGCCGCAAAACTACTGGTTTTTGTTAGGGTTCCGTACCCAAAGGTAAAAACAGGACACTCTTACTAAGACTTCGATGTCCGTCTGTCTGTCACCGGGCTGTATCTCATGAACCATGATAGCTAATCAGCTGAAATTTTCACAGATGATGTATTTATGTTGCCGCCATAACAACAAATAAAAATGTAAAATGGAATAAAATAAATATTTGAGGGGGGCTCCCATACAACAAACCTGATTTTTATGACGTTTTTCGATCTATATTAATAATGGCAACAGGTACATGCTTGAAATTTTCACAGAATATTTTGTTTTATATTCACTTCAATAATAAATAATACAATTAAAATAAAATAAATATTTAAGGGGGGCTCCCATACAGACAGACAGACAGACGGACAGACGGACATCAAAGTCTTAGTAATAGGGTCCCGTTTTTCCCTTCGGGTACGGAACCCTAAAAAAGTGTCTAAAATCGGTTTACGGATAATAATTATAGGTGATAACGTCATAAGAAAACATTGTTGAGTCGACAACTGAAACAAGCCGAACTCTTAGGCCGATCGTAGTTACTTGTCTAGTTTATGTCGCTTGTTCTGCATTCTAGCTTGCACGCTCGGCTCAGGCGAAACGTGACACTTTTTCGTGCATGCAGCCAGCGTTCATCAATTTATAAGACGTTATTATCACGTGAAATATATTATATACCTGAGATTGTTTCTCCATGGCGAGTTTCTTCACATATTCGAATCGGTAGTGATCCTTAGCTGTGGCGTCTGTGAATACGTATATGGTTGACTTCGGCAAGCTTAACTCTATTCCTTTTTCAATACCAGCCATCGGGCATTCCTCACAACCGGGAGCCCCGTTTCCTGGTCGTATGTTGCTTAAACCCCGACGGAATTCTTCACGGTCTGTAGTATTAGCTCTCAATATGACCCCTATAAAGTAAAAAAAAAAATAATGAAATAGCTCTACTAGTCTAATCAAATGGAGTCTATTTATCTTGTCATATACTATAACTTTTAAATATATAATACTACATACGAGTATTACTTATTAGTAAGCTCCAAGTAGCCCAACGAGCTATGGAGAGGGCTATGCTCGGAGTGTCTCTGCGAGATCGAATCAGAAATGAGGAGATCCGTAGAAGAACCAAAGTTACCGACATAGCCCAACGGATTGGCAAGTTGAAATGGCAATGGGCAGGGCACATAGCGCGGAGGACTGATGACCGATGGGGTCGGAAAGTTCTCGAGTGGAGACCACGTACCGGCAAGCGCAGCGTAGGACGTCCACCCACAAGGTGGACGGATGACCTCATTAAGACCGCAGGATCGCGCTGGATGCAAGCCGCTTCCAACTGGTCTTATTGGAGATCCATAGGGGAGGCCTATGTCGAATCCAGCAGTGGACTTCTTATGGCTGATGGATGGATGGATGGACATACGAGTATAAGACGAAAAAAAAAAAAATGTTAAAAAAGGAAAAGAAAAAAAAAAAGAAATCAAGAAAAACGAGAGAAAAAAAAAATACTGCGTCTTTTATTTATTTCATCCCATCCCACGAAAATAGCATACACGTTTATAAAACCATGTTTTGCTCGACTTATACCATATTAAATTTGCATTAATCGCAAGATGATGTAATAGTGTTTGTTGCTAACGTCTCCGAATTGTGTTGGAGGAGAAGTCTGACGAACATACAAAAAAAAAAAAAAAAGAGTATTAGACGTATTATTTGTATTATTATTATCTCTTTCCGCACGTTGTGAAAAATTTTATGGTAAATCGTTCACATTCCAGGCTGTTTACTTCAGCCATGGTAATGATATTTTCAGCTATGGAATGCATTGCCTGTGTCAATTAGATGCGCTCCATCTCTGACGGTTTTTATCGTCTTCCAAAAAGGAGGAGGTACTAACTGTGTTCATCTATATGTAGTTTTTAGGGTGCCGTACCCAAAGGGAAAAAAACTATTACTAAGACTTCGATGTCCGTCTGTCTGTCTGTCTGTCACCGGGTTGTATCTCATGAACCATGATAGCTAGGCAGCTGAAATTTTCACAGATGATGTATTTCGGTTGCCGCTATAATAATAAATACTGAAAATAAAACAAAATAAATATTTAAGGGGTCTCCCATACAACAAACCTGATTTTTTTCGTTTTTCGCTCAATATTAATAATGGTAACAGGTAGATGCTTGAAATTTTCACAGAATATTTAGTTTTATATTCACTTCAATAATAAATAATAAAATTGAAATAAAATAAATATTTAAGGGGGGCTCCCATACAGTACGGAACCCTCCGTGCGCGAGTCCGACTCGTACTTGGCCGATTATTTTTGTATATTTTCATCGATACTTTCGATAATTGTGAACTGATTTAAGAAAACATTTTTTATTTCGAAAGAGTATACTTCCGAGGTGGATCGAAATCAGCTGAACCGTTTTTGATAAATCAACAATAATGTACATGGATGTTACATCGATTCGTGCAAACAGCGGGGCAATTCTGTCAACCGATCTCGTTACTAAGGTGACACGTTCTTGAACCTGTCTCGTTTTTCTGACAGTTTTGAGCGGTCGGAACTGTCAAAAAAACGAGAGAGGTTCAAGAACGTATCACTTCAGTGAAGAGATCGGCTAACAGAATTGCCCCGCTGATCGAATTCTGTACATGGTAAAAGTCGGTGTTGCGATTTTTCGCAAAAAAATATAAAAGAACATGTGAATAATCACTATGTAACGGTTGCCTGGAAAAAATGATTTTTAGCGATAAGGCCGCCGGTTGTAACACTAACTATAAGCCTATTAGTTCCACTTAACTTGTTTGCCTAGTTTATTTAAGTTTCTGGTGTGACAATAAAGAATTGATCCATCAATATCATACTTTCAAAGTAACAAAAAATCTACGTAAGAACTACAAAATCTAAAAATAATAATAATAATGACCTTTCACGAGGTTTCTGTATTGGAGCCACATTTTTGGGGTTCCGTACCCAAAGGGTAAAAACAGGACCATATTACTAAGACTCCGCTGTCCGTCTGTCTGTCACCAAGCTGTATCTCATGAACCGTAATAGCTAGAGAGTTGAAATTTTTACAGATGATGTATTTCAATTGCCGCTATAACAACAAATACTAAAAACATAATAATTTAAATATTTTAGGAAGGCTCCTACACATTTAACCTGATTTTTTTACCGAGGGGCTCTCATACGGTACAGAACCCTTCATGCGCGAGTCCAACACGTACTTGGCAAATTTTTATTATATTGTAGCTCCAATATAAAAATCCAATAGCAAAGTCACCATTAATAATCAGCCAAACACGAGTGGGACTCGCGCACGGAGGGTCCCGTACTGTATGGGAGCCCTCCTTAAATTTTAATTTTATTATTTATTATTAAAGCTAATATAAAACTATATATTCTGTGAAAATTTCAAGCATTTACCTGTTACCATTATTAATATAGAGCGAAAAACGTCTAAAAAACAGGTTTGTTGTATGGGAGCCCGCCTTAAATATTTATTTAATTCTCTTTTTAGTTTTTGTTGTTATAGCGGCAACAGAAATACGTTATCAGTGAAAATTTCAGCTGCCTAGCTATCATGGTTCATGAGATACAGCCCGGTGACAGACAGACAGACAGACGGACAGACGGACATCGAAGTCTTAGTAATAGGGTCCCGTTTTTCCCTTTGGGTACGGAACCCTAAAAATGTGCCACTGAACTTCCTACTCCTAGACAGAGCTTGTCTGTTATAAGTTGGTTGTTACATTTTTGCAAAACATTAAATTCACTCACCTGGGTGTGTGCACGTATGTTCGTTTCCAGGTCCATGGTCATTGAATGTAAGTAGTATAAAGTTATCAATCTGTGATTCGTCTTTATGTTCTAAAACCGTATCGAAAATAGCGTTCACTCCTGCTTTCACTTCTTCGATATCATCCCACATTGAACTAGTATCATCTATAACAAACGTCAAGCTGCTCATATCCTTTCCTTCCACCTTATTTAAAAATAAAGTGCTCATAATATAAAATGCAAATGTATATTTTATTGCCATTTTGGCAACACTTCTTCATAGCTTCGGGTCTTTAAAGATACTAAGTATAATAATGTACACTGCTATCATCAGAATTGATAGGCATTTATACAGAGTGTTCGGTTATACAATGACTAAGTTACACTAGTTTATATTAAAATGGTATCCTATGACTAAGCTACACTAAATTATATTAAAATGGTGTACTATTATGATAATATGGTATGGTAACCCTATGGGAGGCTTTGGTATATCAAAATAACTTTTGCTACGGGTTCAACCCTGAAGTTACAAAGAATCTGCTGTTCCATTTATTTAGGGTTTCATCATTTTTTTTAAATAAGATTTTAAAGTAGCAATTATTTTTATTTATTCATCATAAGTATACTATGGTTATTGGCAAAATATTCAAAGATGCATTTCAATAAACGAGGCCTGATTACCTAAAGAGTTTTTTTTACATGAGCAGATTTTGTTTCAAAAAATGTTTTATGCCAATTATGTCGTTCTAATGAAACATTAACCGTTTTTTGTTCTATGATAGGTTAAAAAAATATATTGTACATGATAACACTTGGGGCACGTAATGCGCGGATTTTCATGAAATCCTCTGCTTGTTGAAGTAAGTCATAGTTCAGTCATAGTCAACACTATAAATTGGTAACAGTTTTACTTGAAACCACTTTGAGTTTACTATTTTAAAGATACATTACATTCAACTGCAATACGAGACATCAATTCACCAATTGGTCAATTTCGTGGTGATCAACCAAATTTAATTTAATGGGCACTTATGCGTTTAACGTTTTTGGTGGTGATTATTTATTTAGCTCAACTTAAAACATTTCCATTCAGCGTGGCAATGCTTGAGCATTTGGATTACGTCTGTATTATGTGATCTGTCGATGATTCTATTCTCGCATCGTAGCCACGGTAATTACCGTGTCGTAGCGTAGTAGAAGCATAAAACAATTGTTGTATTTTGTTGTAGTTATACAGGGTAATTTCTAATCATTTAGCATCCTTTCAGGGGCTTATTCTGTACATCAAAACTAACAACGGTTGTTCTGTGACTTTTGTCAAAACTCAAAAAAAAATCAGCCGTTCCATACATTTTGTCGCGGGTGAACGATATTTTTTATAGAAAAACAAAAAAAAAATCAGTACTGATAAAAGTCACAGAAAAAAATTTGTTAGTTTTGATGTACAGAATAAGCCCCTAAAACGATGTTAATTGATTAGAAATAACCCTGTATCATAGGTTAAGACTAGTTTATCAAAACAACACAAAAATATATCAATATTTTTTGTTTAATTTTTATTCCGAACATTGTGTATAAAAGTAAGTAATAAAAACTGAATATAACTTTATTATCAATTCGTACTAAGTCGTATTTAATAAAAGTTAATTTTTCCTCTCTTACTACATCTTGGGAATTCCTATAATAGGAGAGACCAGACACAAATTTTAACAAACTTGTGAGTTTCACAATCCAATTACATTACTTTCTGTGCACTCCTACGGTATTCTTTTTTAATTGACTTGTCCAAGTGGAAATAAATGATTATGACGATGACACTATTGCTAATTCTAAGTCCAGAAAGAAAGTTAGGGCCCAGTGTGAGTCAAACCTCATGAGAACAGCGGATACTGTATTAACCCGGCATGAATGAGGTGAAAACTTGTTACACTAGCTATAAGGTGGGTATGACATACCCGAATATATAATATAAATTGCCGATTTTGCTTACTAAAATAACCTTGAAATATTTTTTTTTTGCTGAAATACTCGTATATTAATTGACATTAAGCTTAATAAGTTTTTATGACAAGATAACAAATTACAATGCAGGATTATTAACGCACAACACCACAGTATATAGAAACTATGACTTAAAATCTACAAAATTGTGATTTTATAATCAGCTACGGACACAAAATTAAAGGATTAATTAGTCTTATATAATTTAGCTTGGATATAACAAAAATATACATAAAACATGCCAATATCTTGTCTTCCCTTCCACTTAAAAAAAACTACTCTTTTTTGAAGCAGTTTTCAACAACAAGACTATCATATTGCCTACAAATTGACTTTTAACATGTGATTCTCTTGAATTGAAGGCATTCTTATGCCTTATCTTTCTGTATTTGATTGTAATGCAAAACCCAACATCTGACATTCTATTTGGAGGGTACATAAATAAAACTCAATCGATTTCTCTATCACTTACTAATTCGACACTTTCAGCATTAAACATGCTTTTAAAATTGAGCAAGCCGTTTCTGAGTTTTATACTAAGACATTTAGAAGTTTAAACACCTAACAACAGGAAATTTAATTATTATGCGCATAAAATTAAAACAAAACCGAAACTCAAAATAGTTACACTGAGTATATGACTATGAGGTTGGGTACGTACCCGATCTATGTATACGCACGTGTATTTTACTTCCTTGCCGGCATACCACTGTTAATATCACTTAAAATCACTCCCAATATCACCCCTCCAGCTACTGAGCCAGTTGAGTTCCAGGAATCGCACAATTAAGAAATATTTATAGTCTTACATTTCGTCGGGTATGAGATACCCGACCTCATTCACGCCGGGTTAAAACGTCTCTTTAAAACGCTTTCGGCTCGAAATTTTACAATTATCAATTATCATCATTTTTTTCTTCTGCATGCTGGATAATGTAATAATTTAACAGTTTTATGCCTTTATTTAATCGATGCTTAAATATGCAATATTTTACTTGTAGGCTCCTCAACTAAGATTAAAAGTGCAAAAGTTAAAAAAATAGTGATAGCAAGAGTCAATTAAAAATATACACAGAGCTTATCACACTATGACCTCTTTGTAGATAAGCTACTTCGTGGAACATGGACAGGAAAATAAAATTAATTCAATAATAAAGTGTACCACTGCAGAAGGCAACCAGCAAAAGAATGCAGTGATTGAAGACTGAACCGAATATATAAAGTTATCTTAAATTGGAGATTTTTTTTCCGAATAGGTTTGCGTTGTACTACATACTGCCTGGTGTTGAGCAGATGGGTGGTCTAGGGTATACCACGCTTACCTACAAGATACCTATTTACTCTGGATTTGAAGACACCCACGTTGTACTTTAGCGGGAAGACAAGATACAAGACGTTGTCCCGCATACAAGATGATACTTTGAAATTGGCAGGGATTTACAGAGGTATCACTTTTTACAGCTAACCTAAACGTTTTGGCATAATAATATTAAAAAATATCACCAAAATTGGTCGCACCAACTCTGAAAACTTCTGTGGCTCATGCACAACAACTTTGCTTAACATCATCACATGATCAAATGCATAGTTTACAATTCTATAAAGGACATACAGACAAACATTCATTTTTATATATATGGATAGCTACCACTACGCAGTTAATTACGAATTTAACAATGGAATGAAACCAGAATAGAAACACTGCTGAATTTGGTATAAAACAGCTGCAAAAATCAAAGCACTTTTCATAAGGAAAAGAAAAGTTGAGATCATAGTAAAATTCGTTTTCACAATTTAAGAGTCATTATTATTTAAATCCCACTATCCTACTAATATTATAAACGCGAAAGTTTGTGAGTATGTATAGATGTTGGTTATTTCACGCAAAAACTACAGAACGGATTGTGATTAAACTTTGCAATAATAATGCTTATACATCAGAATAACACATAGGCTATAATTTACTCGTATAAAGATATTATGAGAAACCAAGTTCGCTGGGTTAGCTAGTTTTTAGGGTTCCGTAACCAAAGGGTAAAAACGGGACCCTATTGGTTGGTTGACAGCCTCGGTGGCTCAGTGGTTAGTGACCCTAACTTCTGGGTCAAAGAGGCGTGGGTTCGATTCCCACCCAGGGCAAGTATTTATGTGATGAACATTGGTGTTTGCTCTGTGTCTGGATGTTATTTAGTTACTATCTATATAAGTATGTATTTAAAAATATATATAAGTAGTATATCAGTCTCTGGCAGCCATATCACAAGCTTTGCTTAGTTTGGGGTCAGAGGCCGTGTGTAAGATGTCCCCTAATATTTATTTATTTATTTATTATTATTATTTATTTATTACTAAGACTCCGCTGTCCGTGTGTCCCTCTGTCTGTCTGTCCGTCTCCAGGCTGTATCTCATGAACCGTTACAGCTAGAAAGCTGAAATTTTCACACATGATAAATTTCTGTTGCCGCTATAACATCAAATACTAAAAACAGAATAAAATCAATAATTAAGGGGGGCTCCCATACAACAAACCTGTTTTTTTTTAGCCGTTTTTCGCTCTATATTAATAATGGTAACAGGTATGTAGATGCTTCAAATGAATATTTGAAGCATCTGACTCTGATTTGACTGAAAATTTAATTGTATATTCACTTTAATAATAATTAATAAAAATAAAATAAATATTTGAGGGGGGCTCCTATACAGTACGCAACCCTCCGTCCCTCCGCGATTCGGACTCGTACTGGACCGATTATTAATTAATCTTTTATTTATAAAATGCAATAACATACCGACCGAATGCATTTAACCGACTTCACGAAAGGAGGTTCTTAATTCGACAAACTGCTATTAAGTCGAGATATAGGCTGATGAAGATTCAGTTAATCAGATTTGAGGTCTACTGTCCGGAGAACCACGAGTTTTAGTTCTACAAAAAATTTAGTTCTACAAAATCCTACAAAAATCCAGTCCAGCTGATAGCATAGCTAGTATGTACCTTTTTTTATTAGGGGGAAATCTTCGAAAGATGCCCAACTGCTTTGGGGTGCAGTCGGGTAATGTGGGACTGTACCCATTTAAACCCCTTTGGTGGCCAGCCTTTGTGCCCTCTTTGGAGCTCTGGGATGTCCAAGGAAACGCACTGGTGCTCCCAGCACTTTTTACGTTTATTTAAGAAATTCCTCCTGAACCTAAATTATGCAGGCTGTAGATTTATGAAGCATTCAGTCGGTGATATTAACTGTGGACTATGAACTTGTTATAATAATATCAAACCTATACCTAAACATAAAACGCAAGCGGCCAGTTGCTCTGCGCGATCTGCATAGATGTCGATTGCGATTGCCGCCCAAGATACAGTTTAAATAATAGGTGAATTTTGATTATTTACAAAGCAGAAATTAAAACGAATACCTATTTATATGTTATAAGCCATGGTTGTATTACAAATAGGTGTGTTACAATGTTAATGATAATGTAGCTATAACAAATCAATGTACCTACTTGTTCGTTTTATATGAATAAATATATTGATTGATTGATTGATTGGTTGATGTACTATAAAAAAAATTGGTTAAAAAATCCCTGGCGCTCTGTAACAGGTCATTTAAAACAATTTTTGTTTTGCGAACCATTTAAAAGCTCTTATTTTTGTCACTTTTTTTTAGACTAAGATACTATGTTAAGCATATTATTATTATTAGTTACAAATAAATTATATTTATATTATATTTAATGGTACTGATCAATGGAGCGACGTAGATGATAATTATGAATTCCACGTCGCTAGTTCCTTAATAGTACTAGCGAAGTATACATACGTGAGTACTTCTCACACTAGGCGAACGTCAAAAAGGTGAAGATTTAATACTCGGACCCTATAGTCATGGCTCACGCACACGAAACGGTGAAAAGTTGATGGAATTGGCTTATGAGTACAATTTAAAAATTATTAATACAGATTTCAAAAATCGGAGTAGGTGGACGTGGGTCTCACCAAATGGAGCATTCAAAAACGAAATAGATCACATCTTAAGTAACAAAAGAAAATCGTTTGAAGACTGTAGAAATATCAAACAAATTAACTTCAATACTAATCACAGAATGGTAAGAGCAAAATTAACTCTAAGACATTCAGATAGACACAGACCGTTCAGCCCACAAATATGTCTCAAACAAATGAAAAACGTAAATGCAGACGAATTAAAAACAGAACTCAGCATCTTAGCAACCCAGGAATACCACGACGTACAAGAGAAATATAACAAACTAATGGACATACTAAAACGTATCTCAAAAGAAAATAAATTGAAACCAGATATTAACGATGGAAGATCCGACACTGCAACAAACCTGCTAAAAAGGAGATTCGAACTTATACGAGTGACTGAAAAAACAAAAGCAATCAGACAAGAAATATCCCATCTAAGCAAAGAAATCAAGGAAACCATGAGAAAAGACCGTCAGAGACATAGATTAATAACGTTTGAAAAACATATCGTCAGAACAGGCGGAATCAAAAAGGCGCTTAGAGTACTTAAAGACCACAAAGAATGGATACCTAATTTAAAAAATAAAACTGAAATATGTGCACGCAGAAGACCAGACATACTAGAGACAGCTACTGATTTCTACCGGGACCTCTATAAAAGTAAGAGCACTGTACCAACTACTAATTTGTCAGATGACGATGAAGTACCACCAATAATGCAAAGAGAAGTAGAAAAGGCTATCGAAACACAAAAGAGAGATAAAGCACCAGGTCCCGACAATATAACTAATGAGTTCTTAATGGCAACGAAAGAGGTAATCGTCAACATTCTTACCCAAATATTCAACGAAGTGCTAAGCAGCGAACAAGTCCCAGAACAATGGCTGACATCTACAATAACATTACTGCATAAAAAAGGCGACAAGAGCGATATAAGTAACTATCGACCCATCAGTCTAATGTCGAACATTTACAAAGTCTTTTCCAAAGTACTACTAAACCGTCTCACAAAAAAGCTAGACGAAAATCAGCCAAAAGAGCAAGCAGGATTTAGGAGAGGATATTCGACAATAGATCATATTCATGTAGTTAAACAAATTATCGAAAAAAGTAAAGAATATAACATGACTTTATACTGCTGCTTTGTAGACTATAGCAAAGCCTTTGATTCGCTGGAGCACGAAAAAATATGGCTAGCGCTCAAAAACCAGGGCATAGAACATAAATTTATAAGGATAATTAGAAACATCTACAATAATTGTTCAGCAAAAGTTAAATTAGAAAAAGAAGGGAAAGAGATAAATATAGAAAGAGGAGTACGCCAAGGAGACCCTCTATCTCCCAAGATATTCTCAGCGGTCCTAGAACAAATATTCCGTAACTTAAATTGGGAAAAATATGGAATAAACATCAACGGAGAAAATTTTACCCATCTAAGATTTGCAGATGACCTGATACTGTTAGCTAATAACCCATCAGAACTAATGTTGATGATTAGAGATTTAGAGACCGAAAGCTTCAAAGTGGGACTATCGATGAATCCTCTCAAGACAAAGATCATGACAAACAGCAAAATGGAGCCAATTATAGTAAACGGGAAGAACATAGAATATGTGCAAGAATACACTTACCTTGGCCAAGTTATTTCACCCTCAGATCAAACTACAAAAGAAATTGAAACAAGGATCGGTAAAACCTGGTATGGTAATCAGCCAAAAGAGCAAGCAGGATTTAGGAGAGGATATTCGACAATAGATCATATTCATGTAGTTAAACAAATTATCGAAAAAAGTAAAGAATATAACATGACTTTATACTGCTGCTTTGTAGACTATAGCAAAGCCTTTGATTCGCTGGAGCACGAAAAAATATGGCTAGCGCTCAAAAACCAGGGCATAGAACATAAATTTATAAGGATAATTAGAAACATCTACAATAATTGTTCAGCAAAAGTTAAATTAGAAAAAGAAGGGAAAGAGATAAATATAGAAAGAGGAGTACGCCAAGGAGACCCTCTATCTCCCAAGATATTCTCAGCGGTCCTAGAACAAATATTCCGTAACTTAAATTGGGAAAAATATGGAATAAACATCAACGGAGAAAATTTTACCCATCTAAGATTTGCAGATGACCTGATACTGTTAGCTAATAACCCATCAGAACTAATGTTGATGATTAGAGATTTAGAGACCGAAAGCTTCAAAGTGGGACTATCGATGAATCCTCTCAAGACAAAGATCATGACAAACAGCAAAATGGAGCCAATTATAGTAAACGGGAAGAACATAGAATATGTGCAAGAATACACTTACCTTGGCCAAGTTATTTCACCCTCAGATCAAACTACAAAAGAAATTGAAACAAGGATCGGTAATGCTTGGAAAAGGTACTGGACCTTTAAAGAAATCATGAAAAATAAAGAAATGAGCGTAAAAATAAAAAGAAAACTTTATAACACCTGCATTCTCCCAGTTCTAACATACGGGTGTCAAACTTGGGCTTTGACTAAAGCACACCTAAAGAAACTGGAAGTCTGTCAGCGAGCAATGGAGAGAAGTATGTTGAGTGTGAAAAAATCGGATAAAATCAGAAACACGCTGATCAGGAAAAAGACAATGTTACAAAACGTTACGCTAGTCATAAAAAAGAACAAGTGGAGATGGGCTGGTCACACACTTAGAGGGGTGGAAAAATGGAGCAAAACAATTATAAACTGGCTTCCGAGAGAGAATAAAAGAAAACGAGGAGGCCAATTCAAAAGATGGAGCGACGATTTGAAAGCTATCGCTGGAAAGCTTTGGCCAAGAATAGCCCGAGATAGAAAAGAGTGGAAAAAGTTGGAAGAGGCCTATGCTCAACCAGAGCAAACGGATACAATTATTAATTAGTTATAAGTTAGTTTATTTAAGTTTAGAATTAATCGTATATTAGTATCTGAAATAAAGGCTTTTTATTTTATTTATTTATTTATTTTATACTTCTCACCTATGGAATCACCAATCATCCATGGAACTAATCAATGGTACCACTGACAGAAAACTATCGCTAACATGCTAGCCAGGGGTTGCCAGTGACGGACACGTAGAGGAGGACGATAAAAAATATAATCGGCCAAGTGCAAGTCGGACTCGCGCACGAAGGGTTCCGTACCGTATGGGAGCTCCATTCCTCTTGCCGTTTTTAAAAACGTGTAAAAAATCTCCTAAAACTTACGTTTGTTGTATGGGAGCCCCCCTTAAATATTTATTACTTTCTGTTTTTAGTCTATTTGTTGTTATAGCAGCAACAGAAATACATCATCTGTGAAAATTTCAGCTGCCTAGCTATCATGGTTCATGAGATACAGCCCGGTGACAGACAAACAGACAGACAGACGGACATCGAAGTCTTAGTAATAGGGTCCCGTTTTTACCCTTTGGGTACGGAACCCTAATAAAATCGCCTTCGTCAAATACAAGTGCAGATATATTAAAGCGTTTGCTAAGTTATTTATTTCAGGCGCATTTGTGTTCAATATTAACCTTATAAATAGGCTAAAACTGAAAGTGTTACGTTGACATAGTATTAATAAAACTTTATTAATACTATTATTAGTATTAATAAAACTTTATTAATACTATGTCAACGTAACACTTTCAGTTTTAGCCTATTTATAAGGTTAATATTGAACACAAATGCGCCTGAAATAAATAACTTAGCAAACGCTTTAATATTTATTTGAGTGCATTATTTACATAAATTAATGATTAGTAGCCATGGTGGTCCAGTGGTAATGACAGCCGCCTTACAATCGTGAGGTCGTGGGTTTAAATCCCGGACCCGTACTAATGAATTCCTTGGAATTTATGTACGGAATTTCACACCACGTGCTTTTCGGCGAAAGAAAACATCGTGAGGCAACCTGCATACGTCCGTAGAAGAAATTCGATGGCATAAGTAAATCCACCAACCCGCACTGTGCCAGCGTGGTAGATATGGCCCAATCACCCTTCGTGGGTAGGCTTACGTCCTGCAGTGGACTATTAAAAAGGCGTGTACAGTACAACAGTAAAGTACAGTATTTACATAAATTACTGTTATTTATTTGTTTTGAGGTGGACTTACTAGAAAGTATGCTCCGTAGCATTTTTTTATTTATTTGATTAGTTTTATCGAAAAAGTTCTTAACAAATTCTTAAAACCCGATCTCTGACCCTAAACTAAGTAAAGCTTGTAATATCTCTGCCAGAGACTGATATACAACTACATATAATATACTAGCGAACATTATTAGGTCTGTATTCTTAGCTAATTTACATTTAATTTATAATTTCTTTTAGTTCCGTCAACTTCCGTTATGCAAAACTATTTAGAAAGAGTGTATGAAGCCAGAAGAAGGCGATATAGACTATTTGTATTTACAAATTGTATCATGGGGCCAACCCGGAATTCGATAAAAATAAATCAGCAGTCTGATAAAAAACAGTAATGCAGGCGTTACCTCTTTTTCTTTCTTCAAGATTGCTCAATAATACAAACAAGATAATAACTAAGGAATACATAGTTTTCGGCCACATTCCCGAGTTAATTATGGTCACAAATTTGCCGCTGTTTTAAATCTGCCCCTCCAGCCATGATCTTTTATGTTATATATATAAACTGAGGTAGATGCGTTATACTCTGCTTAGCGTGGCGAAGTCAAGTCAAGCTACTGTTAGCGGGCGAGTTGAATGCAGAGCTTAGGAATGCGAATGTCTCCCCCCGCTATCCGCACGCCCAACCCGTCCAGGCGCGTGAGGTGGGGCGTGCGGATAGCGGGGGGAGATGCTCCCGCTCTTTACCTCAGACCCCGACTGCATTCAACTCGCGCGCTATCAGTAATTAGCTTGAGTCAAGTCAGTCGCACCTTGTCTTGCGCCGACGTTACACACGTCACACATACAAGGCGAAACAACATAGCAGTGACAAATAATATATCACAAAATGCCATCCGAGTTTTAAGCTTTGCTAATAAGTGACGGAAACAATGCTGCAAATGTATATTCTACCTAAGTAGGTTCAACAGAATTTCGCCACGTTTTATGGCTATCTTTAATGAATAAAACGTCTCCATTTCTGAAAGCTCATTGCCCTCCAGGCTTCAGCCTACTCAGCGTACACGTAAATCCGCTACTGAGTTTAATGGTGTTGAGAACAAGTTACAAAATGTGCTTCTGTAATGTTCTGTGTCCATGATGAACCATCGCACTTTTAAGCCAGCGAAGGCTGCGGCATTGACATTAACGCTGCGATCATCATAATGTTTACTCTACATTGATTAGTAAGACAATGCAATGCGTAAATTACTCTGATCTGGAATTTTTCTAGTTACAGAATAGGCATGCTACTGTACCGTACCAGCCTTTTTAATAGTCCACTGCTGGACGTAGGCCTACCCACAAAGGATGCTGGCCCAGTGCGGGTTGGTGGATTCACAACGCCGTCGAATTTCTTCTCGGGACGAATGCAGGTTGCCTCACAATGTTTTCCTTCACCGAAAAGCCAGTGGTGTGAAATTTCGTACTTAAGTTCCAAAGAAACTCATTGGTACGGGATCGGGATTGAACCCACGACCGGTCAGCGTTACAACCACTAGACAACCACGGCTTACAAGGCATGTTAACTGGGTATAAAATCATAACTATAATTAGTACTTTTTTCTTTTGTCAATCAAACAATTAATGACAAAGACATAAATAAACCTTGTCAAATTTGAGTGTGGGGGACTCGTGACGTTACTAGTCGGTCGGTACCGGTACCAGTACATCTGTAAAGTCCCCGTCATGGCGTGGCTACATTATCGCCCTACGGCGAATCTTCGTCACTGGGGGCTCATTCACTAATTCAAACGGTAGTAATTGGTTGTTCACGATTTGAACTACTACCTGAAGCTGGGCACATACGCTGCGATGATCGCATCTATTCATCAGATCAGTCCAGCGAGGTCCTGATATAGTTGCATTGCCAGTAGGTAGTTATTGAGGAATCAAAATGAAACCCTTATTTTAATCGAAAAATATTGATTTAACAACAAAAATATTGGCATCAATGTTGTAGAAAATCAAATTTTAAACAACTTTTGTTCCCATAACTTCTGTTAAAAAACTAAAATAACACAAGTTATTGAAGAAACAAAATGGCACAACCAACTATTTAAAAAAAATATCGATGCTACAAAAAGTTGATGGGAATCAAAGTTGTTTAAAATTTGATTTTCTATAACTTTGATTCCCATCAACTTTTTGTAGGATCGATATTTTTTTTAAATAGTTGGTTGTGCCATTTTGTTTCTTCAATAACTTGTGTTATTTCAATTTTCCAGCATAAGTTATGGGAACAAAAGTTGTTTAAAATTTGATTTTCTACAACTTTGATTCCCATCAACTTTTTGTAGGATCGATATTTTATTTAAAATAGTTGGTTGTACCATTTTGTTTCTTCAATAACTTGTGTTATTTCAGTTTTTCAGCAGAAGTTATAGGAACAAAAGTTGTTTAAAATTTGATTTTCTACAACTTTGATTCCTATCAACTTTTTGTTGGATCGATTTTTTTTTTTAAAAGTTGGTTGTACCGTTTTGTTTCTTCAATAACTTGTGTTATTTCAATTTTTCAGCAGAAATCGATCGATCCTACAAAAAGTTGATGGGAATCAAAGTTGTTTAAAATTTGATTTTCTATAACTTTGATTCCCATCAACTTTTTGTAGGATCGATATTTTTTTTAAATAGTTGGTTGTACCATTTCATTTCTTCAATAACTTGTTATTTCAATTTTACAGCAGAAGTTTTAGGAACAAAAGTTGTTTAAAATTTGATTTTCTACAACATTGATGCCAATATTTTTGTTGTTAAATCAATATTTTTCGATTAAAATAAGGGTTTCATTTTGATTCCTCAATAACTACCTACTGGCAATGCAACTATATTAGGACCTCGCTGGACTGATCTGATGAATAGATGCGATCATCGCAGCGTGTGTGCCCAGCTTCAGGTAGTAGTTCAAATCTTGAACAACCAATTACTACAGTTTGAATTAGTGAATGAGCCTCCAGTGACGATAACTTCGCCGTATTGCGCAGATGTGGCCATAGCATACCTACTTCCAGTTACAAAATTCCTATGTTAAACGTCACCTGAGTGTGAGTTTAAACGTAAACGGTAACTGCAGTAGTTTCCGTGTGTCTGTAATTTCGTACATTTTTTTGTACAGCGTCGTGGCGTAAACTATGAAGAACTAACAAAAAAGTATGCCACACGAAAAAGGTACTTAATAGTTTTTGTGTCCATTTCGTTAAACCTCATTTATACATTTTAACTTATAGTAATGTTTAGACGTGCCGTTATAGGTCAAGTTTTGCAACACGACGCATTGTAAAATATTGAGCGTACGCATTAGATTCCCGAAAATTGTGTAATGCTGTACCGTATTGTTGTATCCGGTCAGCTCATCCAGCGCTACGCTTATGGTCTTCATTTTTTCGACAAAATTGCAGTTTATCATGTTGACGTTGATCATAGCTCTGTTGCTCTGGTCGCATGCTCTTCTTTGTTTGGTTGTCAGTGTTGCCACGACTTGACTTTTGTCGTGCCAGTCAAGCAGACAAACACGACATTGACAGAGATACTGGAGGTGCCAGTACAGTCGTGTTCGAAATGTCCTCCTTCCCATGTCATGAGGTGCTACGTTGAGTTCGTAGAAATGTCCACTGCAATGTAAAATAAAAAATAATTTTAAGTGAATTACACTGATTGCGCTTCCAGCCAGTCTATTTTTAAACTCATAGGAGAGGCCTATGTTCAGCAGTGGACGGTCCACGACTGTTATGATGAAGACGATGATGAATTACATTAAAGAAAAAGGTGGCCAAAAATCTTTAGTTGTACCTATTTATGGATGCACTCCCTTGAAAATAATTCTGGCGGCGACATCGAGCAAGCACCTATGTCCGATGGGCGGCGCCCATGAACCAAGGTGTGCATATTTAGATTTAATGTATCTACCCACTATAACATATCATATTAAGCCCGTGTTAGTAACGTTCAGGCGTGGAGAACAACACGATACGATCTACAATGCCCACAACGTACCATTAACGTAGGTAGGTTTTTCAACAGTCGTCAAGAATAGTTTTCCGGAGCCGAATCGCTCCGAGCATGGCACGAACTTCAAGCTAACTTCACAGGCGCATTAAATTTGACTCTAACCATACAATGATTGAAATTAAAATAGAAAGCTTACGGAAAAGAAACGGTGAGTGGTTCTACTTTCTTGATGCGCTGTATCGCGATCAACGCGACGTGGTTATTGAGTCCTACAGCCAGAAGGTTGGGCTCGCACGCGTGGGCCAGCTTGCTAGTGAACGAGAACCAGGCGTCTGCACGTTGGGCGCCGCATCTGTACTTGTCGTCGAGCAGGTCTACGGCAGACGATGCAGACGCTATCTTGCGGAGAAAAGTTGTGTTGAGGTGCAGTATGATGCGGCTCAGGGTGTCAATGGCTTTCTCTCTTTCTTCGACATCTGTGGACAGCATTGTTTGTGTATGTTAAGATATTTCAGTCGGTTTTTATTAAATTACTCATATATACTTAGAAAAGTAAAGACTCTCAAAGATCGAGGCAACCCTGAAACTAATCGGCGGTGCTCACCCTAGAAACACCTTTATTAATGTTAGAAAACTTGGAGATAAGTACATTAAATTTTTCTGGGTTGAGCAAATTAGGCAACTGCCTCCCCCAAAAGGAAATCTCTAGCTACGTCAATGCTCCGCTCATCATATTATTTCAACCCCCTGCTCACTGCAGGGCATAAACCTCTTTCGCCAACTATCCTGTACCAGTATCATTTAGGTTTTCCACAAAACTTTTGGATTTCGTCACGCCACCGTTGTATGGGTCTATCAGGACTGCGTTTCCCGTCACAGAGCCACCACTTAAAAACCTACTCCACCTGCCATAACCATATCTAGCCAAGTGTACTTTGTGGTATACCTTCAGGTAAATAGTCCGGCACTTGGCTCAGGCAGTCCACGGCCGCGGCGCAGACCAAGCTGGCTGTCCTCATCTTCTCCCGGGACACTTCCACCTGGTCGTCGTAGCACAGCAGAGAGGTAGGGCTGTTGCAGTCAAACGCTTCAGCGACTGTGCTCGCCTGCAGCTTCTTCACGCCCATTTCTAAGGAGGCAACCCTAAAATACAAACAATAATTGTTTGTTTTGACATAAACATATTTTTTTACATTTCTTTGATCCATTAGCTCCTGTAGCAGTATAGTCTAAGACTGTGGCTCAGGAGACAGTGGCTTCTCCAGATGCATACTTTCAAAATAGGAGTAGATTTACACGCGAAATTCGGACCTAAAAAAATCGCAAAATGCAGTTGAAACAGCAGACTTACTGTCTGCCATAGAAATCACGCGTGAGTAACATCTGATTTATATTCTAATTAAAACCAGTAGATTGTTTGTACCTCAGTTCTTCCCAATCAAGTTTCAAGGACATCTTGATGGCCGCTCGAACCGCGAGCTTGTTGACATCTCTCTTGTACATGGAGCCCATGTAGGCGACGATGTGGCACTCCACGCGGTGGTACTCTTCTAAGCACTTATCCCTGCATACTTTGCTGCAGAAAAGAGCCTTACAGCATCCTGGAAACAAGCAAGTGTCGTTCGTAATATATTCTCGCTAGTGAGAAATGTAGATTACCTACTATATATCTCATCAAAAACATAAATGTGAAATGGTAGCCAAAGTGTCGCCACCAAAAGCATCGAGATCTACACGGGGACTAAGTGTTCTGTAGAAAATTCTAAAATTTTAGGAATACACCTACAAGATTCTTAAGATCTTATGTACTTAATTCAAGCTCGTGATTTGACTTGGCTATTGAATTGAATTCTTGATAATTAAGCTAACGGATTTTAATAAATGTGCTAAATTTCATGTAGGCTAAATAGTTTTCGAGTTGTGAAGGAGTCAAAAGTAGCTCCAAAAGGTTCGTGTAATATTACACACGGCCGCTGCTGCGTAACCGGTTTTCTTTGAACACTTTGGCTGGACACGCTGCCGCGTGTCTAGATCTATTATAATTTTGTCTGAGCACAATCTCAGACAAAATATGAATAAATGAAAAAGAATAACCTTCGCAAGGGATAAGGAAGTAGGTCATCTTATGGCAATAATAGCAGGAAGTATACTCTTCGAATTCATCCTGTACGCTCACAAAGGCTCGTTCGAGCGCCACCATGCTCCCGGACTTGATATCCTTCGCTGCCAAAACTGTTTTCCCATTCACGCAGACATCTTTGCTCGCACATGGGATCTCGGCATTTCTGGGCACATTAAACTTAGCGTAGTCTTGCATATCAGATTTATCTTCTGAATACAGAATTACACGAATTGTTTCTCTCATGATACATGCATGAGACTTTAAATCCTCCACACGCTTTTCTAATTTGACTCGCAAAAACGCCGGACAGTCCATTTTTAAAACATTTTCAGTAATGTCTTCGCAGGTATCGTAATCTTGTGTGGCGAATGTTGCAGCCGAAAGATTAGAATATGCTAATTTAAGTTCCAGCGAGTCTTTCGGCGCATAAGCAAGGGCCTTGTTATACAAAACAATTGCTTCTTTGTAGTTTTTATTTACGTAACTGAGATTCCCTTTCTTTCGGTACTCATTTGACTCTGAAACAGATTTTCGTTCAGCTATTCTCATAGGTATTGCTTTGACAGCTTTCAGAGCCTCTGTGGCGGCTCTGACTGTAGCGGCCAAGTCTTTGGCATCGATTGCTTCATTTATATTTTGTATTCCTCCTGTAGCTTCAAGCAAAGACTCTAAAACATTGTCCATGTTTATATTATCCATTGTTTCCGACTTTCGGCGGTCACTGTAACAATAAATTGCAATTTCATTAAACAAAGATGACGTTTAGTAATGTTTTCAAATGTGCCATATTCAACTAAAAATTGAATACTGTACCGTCTCACCGCTTATGTTTTGAAATCTATCCCCGTTGGTAAAAAAGATGTGCAGGCTCGCTACGCTCGCGCCTATTAGTCGTAGGAACAATTTCCTCTGCCATTTATGGAAACAATAAACAACGAAAAATAACTGGCCACATAACTGAAGGTTAACGATGTTTTTTTCGTTTTTAAGTACCTATTTACTGTGGCCAATAAATGAGCCATCGTAAATTTACGAGCAATTTAAAATATTGCTCTCTCTTTAAAATGCATTTAGTAAAAAAGAAACAGGAAAAAATTGCTATTAAATTACGATTAAGTCATAATTTTAATGATGTGATTTTGCTAATTACACAATTAGTTAATTACCTAAGTGATTGTGATAAGATATTATTTAGTATTGTTCTTGTTATTTGATTTAATAGAATGAAAATATTATTAGTAAACGGACACTACAGTAGTTTCCGTACGGCTCCATACATTTGTGTACAGCGCCCCTAGCGGAAACGAGCAAGAACTTACAAAAATGATTAACCTATAACCACACTAAATGCTACTACAGTGCGACACAAAAGAGATGAAATTAATTATTCGGGAACTAAATTATCACTTTTGCTGGAACCACAACCTGAGCTGTCTATCATAGTTAACATCCTAGCATATTTCTCGTTTTGTGTTATTTTGTGGATTGTTAACCCTTAAACAGTCACTGCATGATATCTCTGTTTCTTTGGGATATTTTTAGTATAAGTGGTTATTTTATGAGGAAAATAAAATATTCAATCATTTTTTTCTAAAAAATATATATTATTTTAGGAGATATGACACGTCACATAAGACGGACATTGCCCGTAACTACTGATACCTATAAAATCTTTACACGTCACTTGAAACGGACATTATCTGTTACACAAGAAATTTAAAAACGTAAAATGTATGACACAGAAAATAACTAAAACACAAAAACACAGAAAATATAAACCAAAAAACCTATTCTTATATATATCATGTATGTTCAGAACAGAAAATTTTGAAGTACACTGTGTACAATGTTTAGGAAACTACCTACTTAGTAATGCTGAATTCGATATGCTTTTGCAGAATTTTACTATGGTTTTTTCCTCTACGGCCTTGATGGTCTTCTTCCCACTCTTTTGTGCTTTCAAAAGGTGTTTACGCCATCATAGGGAAAAAAGTCATAGACTATTCCTGAAGTCTCTGCACGAACCTGCTGATTCATACAAAATTGCAACCCAGACTCGACAAATGTATGAAACCGCAGATTTTTTTTTCTGGGATTTTGGGTTGGTCACATATTAAAAGTTGTTCGTAATGATGGTCTGACTCACCTTCTTTCGGCTTAGTAAAGGATAAGCAAATAATCCTGTATATAGGTATCTACAGTGCCGGTATATTAAACTTTTTTGAAATTACTTTTTTATTTTTTCGCATTATACTTTCTTACAGCAGGTGCTGGCGGTGGTCGCTAGGTAGGTAGGAGAGGATTCTACAGTTATATTGTCTAGTCCTATGTGTTTGCACTCCTGGTGTCAGCGGTGATATTACGGAACTAGTTGTTGGGCTTTCAGGTATGATACAGGAAGATCTACCTGAAAGTTTTGTCTAAACATTGAAGGTGTCTGAAGGAATCTTCACTCAAACTTTGTGGTGAATTGTGTTTTTTGCTCTCCAAGACAATTTCACACAAAAATAAAAAAAATTAACAGACAATGTCCCTTTTTTGTGACAAACACAAGGACTACTTGTTACTATACGTTCAGGGCAATGTCCGTTCTGAATGACGGATACGAAAAATACTTGGTACTACACTTTTAGGGCAATGTCCGTTCTATGTGACATTCAAATATATGTGACATTTTAGGAAAAACTACGATCATGAGTTTGATGAACTACGACACAATATAATTACCCAATTTTCAAATAAATGAAAACAAGTAATAGTTAGTTAAAACAATAAAATAAGTCACCGTTACAATGACTTTTATCTGGAGAAAAACCTGACGCGATACGTTCTATTTTAAAAATGGCGTGCACTTCTAATTTTTCGATGACCTAGTATCCCAAAATCGCGTAAGTTAGAAAAGGGTAGCTTTTTAGTCGTCAAGCACCGCCTTAGAGCCGGCAACGCGTGTGCATTTTGTATCGATGTGCGCGTTTTGTTTACGTCCTTTATAAATGACAAAATCCATTTAAGGGTAGGAAAATAATACCATTATGCAAAAAATAATGCAAAATATGCTAACAAAGCGGTAGTGGCGACCTCATTTATTTTCAAGTCTTTTATGTCGCACTGTATAGTTCCCGTTTTCAAATAATCTCACACTATCACGGAGATGTTAGTACTATTTTATTCGTAAGCGGAAACTACAATATAGGCTGAATTAAACTACAGTGAAGTTAGCTCCAAGGTGCGGGAAACCCAATTCTCGCGCCGCTGCACCAGGATGGGGTTTCCCGCTTGGAGCTATCGTCACAGCCGACAAGACGTTTGATTCGCCCCATTTCCGTGTGTCTTCATCATTTTTGTACAACAGCCTTGGCGGAAACGAAACTTAATAAAAATTTATTCAGCCATATTGAAACGATAATCGTTTTCGTGTAAGTACTAAGTAAACTCATACTAAGGACTCGGGCGCGTTCTTCCTAGAATCGAACATATCTAATGTAGCCATTGAAATGGCTGCGAGAATTCGTAGAATCGTAATAGGTATAACAATACCTATGTATTTACGAATAAGTTGGTACCTACCTAATAACACTGAACTGTGGTGGTACTGTACTGTACCAGCCTTTTGAGGGTTCCATACCCAAAGGATAAAAACGGGACCCTATTAGGTACTAAGACTCCGCTGTCCGTCCGCCTGTCTATCTGTCGTATCTCATGAACCGTAATAGCTAGCTATTGATGCTAGCTATGAGATGAAATTATCACAGACCTATTTCAATTGCCGCTATAACAACAAATACTTAAAAAAATAAAAAAAAAATATTTAAGGGGGCTCCCTCCCATACAACAAAAGTGTTTTTTTGCCGAGGGGCTCCCATACGGTACCTACAGAACCCTTCATGCGCGAGTCCAACTCGTACTTGGCCGATTTTTAAAGGTCTATTGCAGGTCGTAGGCTTACCCATGAAGGGTGTTGGGCCATATCCACCACGCTGGCCCAGTGTGGGTAGGTGGTTTGACATTCACCATCGAATTTCTTCTACGGACGTATGTCGTTTCCTCACGAGGATTCCCTTCACCGAAAAGCCAGTGGTGATGAGTGGTGTGAAAGCCCGTAAGTAGGTACATCAATTCCAAAGAACATTATATTTGAAAAAATAATAATCGGTCAAGTACGAGTCGGACTCGCGCACGGAGGGTTCCGTACTGTATGGAAGCCCCCTCTTAAATATTTATTTTATTTTAATTTATTATTTATTATTGAAGTGAATATAAAACTAAATATTCTGTGAAAATTTCAAGCATCTACCTGTTTTATAAAGCGAAAAACGTCTAAAAATTCAGGTTTGTTGTTTAGGAGCCCCCCTTAAATATCTATTTTATTTTCTTTTTAGTATTTGTTGTTATAGCGGCAACAGAAATACATCATCTGTCAAAATTTCAGCTGCCTAGCTATCATGGTTCATGGGATATAGCCCGGTGACAGACAGACAGACAGACGGACATCGAAGTCTTAGTAATAGGGTCCCGTTTTTCCCTTTGGGTACGGAACCCTAAAAATGTCCCATATAGGTATGGTTAACAGATGGGTGAAAGTGATGTTCACCGGCTCTTCGATCATTATGAAGAAAATAAAATAATAAAAACCACGACTCACCAGAAATCACAATTTTTACGACATGAGCACACTTTAGTGCGAAATGGTTCTATTTTACGTTGCCTAAAAATAATAAAATATATAAAAATCACTAAGGAAGTAAGGATAGAGGTGTCGTACTAACTGACACTAAGCACAGAACTTGCAAAATCAAATCACCCAACACCCACTCACTTATTTCTAGGAGCTGGGAACGTATGTACAATGGCAAAAGCGCCTTTGAACACAAGGGTATTACTATCATAAAAAAAAATCAGTCAGACGTCAAGTCATCCTAAACGGAATAGTGCCATATCTAATACCTACTTGGTCCGATCTATTATTACGTTCATGAGTACAAGTAGGTATTTGACATGAGCGAATGACTAAGCTAAATAACTTTAGACCTAATTATTCTTTATATGACTAAGTTTTTAACGGGGGATTCTCAAAGAAGTATTATTAAAAATGGCAACATTTATAAAATAAAGTGGGATATTCTCAGATATTCTTCCACGTCCAAACGAATAGTCGCTCGGAGGAAATATCACAATATTTCCTCCGATGCTATGGCTACATCTGCGCCCTACGGCGAAGTTATCGTCACTGGAGGCTCATTCATCTAATTCAAACGGTAGTAATTAGTTGTTCACGATTTGAACTACTACCTGAAGCTAGGCACACACGCTGCGATGATCGCATCTATTCATCAGATCAGTCCAGCGAGGTCCTAATATAGTTGCATTGCCAGTAGGTAGTTCTTGAGGAATCAAAATGACACCTCTATTTTAATCGAAAAATATTGATTTAACAAAAAAATTATTGGCCTCAAAGTTGTAGAAAATCAAATTTTAAACAACTTTTGTTCCTATAGCTTCTGCTGAAAAATTGAAATAACACAAGTTATTGAAGAAACAAAATGGTAAAACCAACTATTTAAAAAAAATATCGTTCCTGCAAAAAGTTGATGGAAATCAAAGTTGTAGAAAATCCAATTTTAAACAACTTTTGTAGGCGCAGATGTAGCCATAGCATAAGTGCGAGTCGTACTCGTGAACGAAGGGTTCCGTACTGTATGGGAGCCCCCCTTAAATATTACTTTATTTTAGTTTAATTTTTAGCCGTTTTTCGCGTGACAGGTAGTTGCTTGAAATATTCACAGAATATTTATTTGTATGTTTACTTCAATAATTAGTTATCAAACTATAATTATTGAAGTTTAGTATTGAAGATTATTAAAGTAATTATTGAATTAAACGAATTATTGAAGTAAACATACAAATAAATATTCTGTGACTATTTCAAGCAACTACCTGTCACGCGAAAAACGGCTAAAATTCACGTTTGTTATATGGGAGCACCTCTTAAATATTTATTTTAATTTAATAATTAATAAAATTATTGAAGTAAACATACAAATAAATATTCTGTGAATATTTCAAGCATTTACCTGTCACCGTTATTAATATCGAGCGAAAAACGGCTAAAAATTCAAGTTTGTTGTATGGGAGCTTCTATTAAATATTTATTTTTTCCTGTTTTTAGTATTTGTTGTTATAGTCGTAATAGAATTACATCATTTGTGAAAATTTCAACGTTCTAGCTATCATGAGATACAGCCTGGTGACAGACAGACGGACAGCGGAGTCTTAGTACCTAATAGGGTCCCGTTTTTACCCTTTGGGTACGGAACCTTAAAAACCATACGCTTCAGTTGTGTTGTGGTGGGATTGTTGGTTCCAACTGAATCGGCACGTCTGTTGGTTGTTTACGATTTGCTATGTGAATAGGGGATTCCCCTAACCGATTATATTTCAAAGTTCATCCAACTCCCGCTAAGTTGGTATAAAAGATCATTTCCAGGGGAACTTGGTCCCATTTCGCATGTTGTCATTGTACTTATAACATATTAGCGTTGAGTGCCTACTGTTCTTATCACCATACATACGCTTGCAGTACAAAATTAATCAGACAGACAGTGTTAAATTGTTTTCATTGTTTTTTTGTATAAATAGTTAGACCAGTGAAACCAAGTCTGTGTTTGAATAACATCGTGATGGCTAATTCTTCAGCAGCAGGTAAAAATAGCAAATTTTTTATCTATAACTGTTTGTGTGAAATGCCCGAATCAAACAACTTGGCGACCGCCGACCGTGATGTTAGCTAGAAGCTGTGCAAATCCCCACTCCTGGCACTGCGGACATTTGAATAAATTGCTACTACGCAACGACTTACCTCGTGTTCGCAGGCGTCGTGTTAATTTAAACATTCGACCTATAGATATCATACTTCTGTTTGTAACAGGAGAATACAAAGATATCACCTTTTTAGGGTTTCGTACCCAATGGGTAAAAACGGGACCCTATTACTAAGACTCCGCTGTCCGTCTGTCTGTCACCAGGCTGTATCTCATGAACCATAATATGTAGAGCTAGAACGTTGAAATTTTCACAGATGACGTGTTTCTGTTGCCGCTATAACAAGAAATACTAAAAACCGAGAAACAAATATTAAAGGGTGGCTCCCATGCAACAAACCTGAATGTTTAGCCGTTTTTCTCTCGATTTTAATAACGGTGACAGGTAGATGCTTGAAATATTTATAGAACATTCGGTTAAATATTTTCTTTAAAAATTAATTATTAAATAAAAATAAAATAAACATTTAAGGGGGACTCCCACACAAAAAATGTGATATCGCTCGATATAGAGGCAACAGGAAGATGCTTGAAATATTCACAGAATATTTAGTTGTATATTCAAGTCAAAAAAATAAAATAAAACATAAAGGGGAGCAAAAAAACATCCATACGGTATTCCTTCGTGCGCAAGTCCGACTCGTACTTAGCAGATTATTTTTTACGAGGTGGAAATTTTCGAAGATACGCGACTGCTTTGGGGTGCAGTCGGGTCATGTAGGTTCGTACTAATAAAGGATGCGCTTGACTTCCCTTATTTTGTTAGTGGTCGATCGTGGGCGTATTATAAAGTCTGGTATAGCACCAATTACACTTTTAATCTAATCGTTATCAATATTACAAAAGATACTAATGCGCGCCATTGCTCGTTTCTGTCTAAGTCCGTAGCGTCGCTAGTGTTGTGCCATCTCTTGGCGCGCGTTAGGGATGTGCCGATACCAATCGACTCGGAGAGTCGATTATGCGGCTAACAGATTCGGCCATCCTGATCACAGTCCACGTCCCCGTGGCACTCTCAGCAACTGGACTCCTGCACTGAACACAGGAGCAACTGGGCCATGGGCAGCAACTGTTCACAAACAACAAACGTTAAACACAGGTCCTCATTCTGAAAAGGTTGTGAACTCAGCCTCAAGCCTCAGCCTCAATGGTGCTGTAAGTGACATCAGGATACACTTTTCGGTCGATTAACATCATATAACAAGACTGAATGTTTTGCGAATCTCGAGCCACTCAGACGAACTAAATCATTGCAACATCAGGAATGTATTTTGGTTCGTTATGTCGTGGACTTAAAGTATCCCCCTTTGACTTAAAATTGTCAGAACTTGAATTGAAATTCTAAACGATATCCAATTCCAGGGTTAGAAAATAATGTTATACAGACCCACGGGTGGATGTTACCATACAGTATAGAACAATGTCACCGTATCGCTCCAAGCGTGCATTGTAGTCGTGTGGAGAGCCGTGGTGCAGTGATGCAGTCTCGTCCAGATGTCGCCGCAGTCGGCAACCGCTCTGGAACAGCATCACCGGCTCGGGCGCTGAAGCGGATGCAGCGCCTCTGGACTCGCCAGCTGCAGTTGAGCAGCTGTTGTCGCGCTGCTCGAAGATGTTACGACCAGATGTCTGGTTCTCGCTTTCCAATGTTATTGAAACGGTATCGGAAACAAGATCGTCAATTTCATAGCTGACAGCCTCAATCTGACTGGGAGATTTGGCTACACGTCCTACCATAGCAGGCAGACTGTCTCGTGGCAGAGACATCAGCTACACGTCCCGTCCGATGAAGGACAGACTGTCTCGCGGAGAGACACTTCAGGTACACGTCCCGTCCGATGAAGGACAGACTGTCTCGCGGAGAGACTTCAGGTACACGTCCCGTCCGATGAAGGACAGACTGTCTCGCGGAGAGACTTCAGGTACACGTCCCGTCCGATGAAGGACAGACTGTCTCGCGGAGAGACTTCAGGTACACGTCCCGTTCGATGAAGAACAGACTGTCTCGCGGAGAGACTTCAGGTACACGTCCCGTCCGATGAAGGACAGACTGTCTCGCGGAGAGACTTCAGGCACACGTCCCGTTCGATGAAGAACAGACTGTCTCGCGGAGAGACTTCAGGTACACGTCCCGTCCGATGAAGGACAGACTGTCTCGCGGAGAGACTTCAGTCACACGTCCCGTTCGATGAAGAACAGACTATCTCGCGGAGAGACTTCAGGTACACGTCCCGTCCGATGAAGGACAGACTGTCTCGCGGAGAGACTTCAGGCACACGTCCCGTTCGATGAAGAACAGACTGTCTCGCGGAGAGACTTCAGGCACACGTCCCGTTCGATGAAGAACAGACTGTCTCGCGGAGAGACTTCAGGCACACGTCCCGTCCGATGAAGGACAGACTGTCTCGCGGAGAGACTTCAGGTACACGTCCCGTCCGATGAAGGACAGACTGTCTCGCGGAGAGACTTCAGGTACACGTCCCGTTCGATGAAGAACAGACTGTCTCGCGGAGAGACTTCAGGTACACGTCCCGTCCGATGAAGGACAGACTGTCTCGCGGAGAGACTTCAGGCACACGTCCCGTTCGATGAAGAACAGACTGTCTCGCGGAGAGACTTCAGGTACACGTCCCGTCCGATGAAGGACAGACTGTCTCGCGGAGAGACTTCAGTCACACGTCCCGTTCGATGAAGAACAGACTATCTCGCGGAGAGACTTCAGGTACACGTCCCGTCCGATGAAGGACAGACTGTCTCGCGGAGAGACTTCAGGCACACGTCCCGTCCGATGAAGGACAGACTGTCTCGCGGAGAGACTTCAGGCACACGTCCCGTTCGATGAAGAACAGACTGTCTCGCGGAGAGACTTCAGGCACACGTCCCGTTCGATGAAGAACAGACTGTCTCGCGGAGAGACTTCAGGTACACGTCCCGTTCGATGAAGAACAGACTGTCTCGCGGAGAGACTTCAGGTACACGTCCCGTCCGATGAAGGACAGACTGTCTCGCGGAGAGACTTCAGGCACACGTCCCGTTCGATGAAGAACAGACTGTCTCGCGGAGAGACTTCAGGTACACGTCCCGTCCGATGAAGGACAGACTGTCTCGCGGAGAGACTTCAGGCACACGTCCCGTTCGATGAAGAACAGACTGTCTCGCGGAGAGACTTCAGGTACACGTCCCGTCCGATGAAGGACAGACTGTCTCGCGGAGAGACTTCAGGCACACGTCCCGTTCGATGAAGAACAGACTGTCTCGCGGAGAGACTTCAGGTACACGTCCCGTTCGATGAAGAACAGACTGTCTCGCGGAGAGACTTCAGGTACACGTCCCGTCCGATGAAGGACAGACTGTCTCGCGGAGAGACTTCAGCATCAGGTAACACGCCTCGTGAAGGTCAGGGACCTTCCTACCACAGTTGCCATAACCACTCACCAAGTTACTCACAGAGAGCTAAAATTATCATGACTACTCACCAATGTGTTTATAGAAGGATCACGCTCACAGAGGTTCGAAGAGCCCATACAATTGATCTCGATGCTGTAGATAGGCTTACACTTAATACGATTGAGCATGCTCACTTAAGCTGTCGAAGTTCGATTCTGATTACAGCCCCACTCATACAGGACAGCGATCATCATTTTGTCTCCAGCTAGGCTCTGCGTATTCCGATCAGCCATGACCACCAAAAATAATGCTACAAGGAGAATCAATAACAATAAGGCATCAGCATGAAACATGATTCAACTAATATCATCGTACAAGCTGCTTGTGGCAGGCTTCAGTTAGCGTGATCAATGATGATAACCTTAACACATTCTAGTAGGCCACAGTCGGTACGATCGACAATGGTCATCATCGACGTTGAGTACCAAACGCATAGGACAGGCAACAATTCGGCAACCGCCTTTGTGGGTAGGCTATGTTCAGCAGTAGGATAGTAAAATTCAGTACAGTAGTCAAGCTATTAGTAATATATGGCAGCTCGAATCCTGATCAGATACGATCACCACTTGCCTTTGTAGGCTTTGTTCATAATCAATGATTACTTCATGCACGAGTCAGCTCCAAGAATTACAATTCACCAACTGTAATCGTGATAATGATGACTGATGACGTACCTCATACACCATGCTCCTTACAGGCCATCTGAAGATAATAACAATGTTTACCTCATGTGATGCTATGCGTCACACACCCATACTGTCGCTGAGGATGATCATGTTGATGGTCTCGCGCTAAATCGGTGCTCTGTCGTATCAATCAATGTCGCAACTGATAACTCGACATAAAATCAATCCTGTTGGAAGGCCACTACATTTTATAGTAACTCACTGGTTTCTATAGTCCATTCCATACTTAACCTTCGAATGTCCTTGCTAATAACTTACGCCTCAATCGTCAGAGGAATATGCCGTCATAGTGTCTCGCATTCGGTGAGGTGGACACCGTCCATCCACTTGATGCTCAAGGTCCATTCGCTTTGGTGGAGTATATTCCTTGGTATTGTTGTCATAACACATTTCTGTACTCCGCTCTCGTCCGTTGGACATGAAAATGATAAACAAAACATTATAATGTTGTCAAAACCATCATACACTGTTACTGTTCATTTATGAAACATAAATCAAAATTTGAAGACGCCTGTAAAAAATATTACAGCAAATCACTTCGCCCATAACGTGTCCCATTTCATTGTTAACACTGCCACATTGTTTTGTTAGCTTCTAATCTGACTAGTCATAGAACATTCCAAATATTTACATGATATATGTCACCATCCGAAATTCTGACACTAGGACATGTCAGTCAGCCCATTGGGGTCAACATTTTGGCTCGGTCAAATAGTAGTAGTTTTACAGCCCAAAGTGTTTCAGGTTACTCAAGGTACAACAATAACATGATGTCCTTAAGTCGTACACCCTTAAGAGCGTACAGCCTTAACAATGTTTTTATATTTTTCGATGAAAATGTTGAGACACATGGACTACAAATGATATACAAAATTACCAATAGACCTGTCCACTAAGTCTATCTCAACAATAATATGTGCCTTTGCAATTTCACATTTCACTTACCATGTTTACAGATGTACCTTTTTGGATGGGTGGCCATGGAATTTCAGTCACATTAGTGCCTAATATTAATTATAGTTGTGTGACACTATGATATTGGCAATACATAAAAATGATATACTTATGTGCAGACAAGTATAAGCCACATTATATTAACTTACTTTTGTAATTTTGTATTTCACGGTCAACATTCAAAATTCTGAACTTTTATGGATGGGTGACCAATAGTGACCATATAATTCAGTCACATCAGAGTAGGCTGAAACTATATAATAACAGTCATGCACATGGTAGTTTGTGTGATACACAGTAGTCAAACATAAATTCTCACCCTGGGTAGTAAATGTGTCTTGTCCGGACCAACGTTCCGATGAAATTGCATTTTTTACTAATGTATTATCCGGACCAACCTTGACATGAAATTGTATTAGAGATGACAGTATAATCATTAGTGCCACTACTCACATTTAACAAGAATTAACAACCACAGGCAGGAATACTTTCAGTCACTGCTTGGTTACCAGTCAGCCTTAGCAGGTCATGCCAGTGAAGTGTGCCTTGAGACCTCCGCAGTACAATCATATCTGATTTTCATACTGTGACTGAGTATCATTCCACGTACCTAATATAATTCTTACCATGTTATCTCCACAATGTAGTGCATTATAAATGACACAGCTAGTTCATGCTGTCACTGGCTATGTTGGCCAGGCTCCATTCCAGTATTTATTGGTAATAAAACACTTCTACTTACATTATCATGTTGTAGGCTAGCAAAGAACGATACATATAATGCAGCACGGATGCAACTTATAGCCCAGTCTATGGCCCTTTATGGTCATTCTGCAAGCTTGGAAACAAACACCCAGTTGACCTTTGATAATGAACTGTGTAGGTCAATGACCCCAGAATACGCAACAATCTAAAGTTTAGATAAGTACAGATATCTCACTGTTTGCACTTTGGTATCAATAATACCTGGTTTGGGGGTCATACTACGTAAGTAATTCAGAAATTTACCTGTATTCGATGATATTGCGTCATATTTCAGTACTTACAAGCCACTGTGATAACTAATGACGCAGTTAGTCGTAGTTTACTTTTTTCCACACATATTTCACAGTATTTCGGGTTCCACAGCTAGCACACGGCAACACAAGACGAGATAACAGTTTTCACGTACTTTCTTCACGATTTCAAGGCATTTTTACCCATCCGTTTTGAACATTTTGTGCCGGTCTATTCTACGACGCAATTACAACACAGCTTCACATCTTGCGTGTTACGTGAAGTAAATGTTTACTGTTTTCGATGCTTTTTACAGCTGGTACCAACAGTAATAGATGATTTCGTAATAAACAACCGTATATTCACCTAAAACAGAAAGAAAACGCAAGCGCCGAAAGCCGGCCGGCGCTTATTAACATTGGTTCATTTCACTTCTGAACTAATAAAGGATGCGCTTGACTTCCCTTATTTTGTTAGTGGTCGATCGTGGGCGTATTATAAAGTCTGGTATAGCACCAATTACACTTTTAATCTAATCGTTATCAATATTACAAAAGATACTAATGCGCGCCATTGCTCGTTTCTGTCTAAGTCCGTAGCGTCGCTAGTGTTGTGCCATCTCTTGGCGCGCGTTAGGGATGTGCCGATACCAATCGACTCGGAGAGTCGATTATGCGGCTAACAGTACCCACTAAAACCCCCTCGGTGGCCAGCCTTTGTGCCCTCTTGGGAGCTCCGAGATCTCCAAAGGAACGCGCCGGTACTCCCAGCACTTTGTATAACTACTCGCCTGCTAGTAGGCACTAAGGCAGTACCTACTAAACTTGTGCGGTCCTCTGCAACAACGTTGCCACACACTCTGTCGTCCTCCCCGGGCCCGTTTGAGTGGATGGCAAGAGCCCCATCTCTGACCATCCACGAGCCCAGAAGTCCCTTTTAGTAGGCTCCTACTACAGGCAGAGGACCGATGCTATATTCTAATGCCCCGGCATCAGGGCAAAAAGTTTACCACCTACTTTATTCTAAGTATTATTATTTTCAGATAAAAATATGAAGTGGTTTGAATTCCCAAAATTGTTTAGCGGCAGTGATTTTTATGAGAAGTATAAAAACGCCACGTTTCTTAAGGACGAGAACAACTTACGTACAATTTTGCTTAGAAGCGACGACTTGGAAAAATGTTACAAAACTTTGGAGCCAGGAGAACTTCTAGCAATTACAGGGATGATCATCACGCCCAAGTAAGTAGAATTATTCCACAATATAGGGCGAATCATAATAGTTGGCGGATGTGAATTTACTCGTAGCTACAAGCTGCGCAATATCCAATCAACGCGCGGCTTTATGTGAGCTTCAGTCAGGATTGGATATTGCGCAGCCTGTAGCTAACTTCACAAGTTCACATCCGCCAACTCGTATGATTCGGCCTAGGTGTAGGTATTAGGTACGTAGGGACCAAGCGGCACATCTACAAACACCGCCACTACTGATGTTTTTGTGTGAAATTGTTAAAAATCGGCCAAGTGCGAGTCAGACTCGTGATGGGTTCCGTACCGCATAGGCCGCATGGCTCCATTAATTTAGGTATGTTAATTTAATTATTATTTTTTGAAGTAAATATTCTGTGAATAATATCGAGCAAAAAACGGTTTAAAAATCACGACTGTTGTATTGAAGGCCCCCCTTAAATAACACATTATATTTTAATTTAAGTGTTGATTTTTTAACACTTTATTATGTAGAATTAAATACTTATTTTGTGAATATTTCAAGCGGCTTTCTGTTGCCGTTAATATTGACCAAAAAATGGCAAAAAAAAAACACATTTGTCGCAAGAAAGCCCCCCTTTAATATTTATTTTATTCTGTTTTTAGTACATATTTGTTATTATAGCGGCAACAGAAATCCATCATCTGTGAATCAAACAATTCTAACTATCAAGGTTCTTGAGGTACACTACGTACAGCCTGGTGACAGACAGACGGATGGACGAACGGACAGCGGAGTCTTAGTATGTAATAGGGTCCCGTTTTTATTTGGGTATGGAACCCTAAAAATATAATAATGTGTAGATAGGTATAGTCTTAGGGTATAGTCACAGAGCTATTACAACTAGAGAGATAGCGCTGTTGTCGCTTGAGGCAATTCTTATCCATAAAAATGTATGGAAAATCTTGCTCAGCGCTGTCAAAACTGTCAAACATGTATTGGAATTTGACACTACTGAGAGAAAAACACGGCAACTAGTCACTGAATCGAGATATTTTTATGTCTCTTTCTAACTCATGCCATATTAAATCATTGCATCTCTTTCATTCTTTTCTCGATCGACCACATTATCCCTCTGGTATCTCTGTGGGTATAGTCTACCCACGACAACAACGCATCCATGGATCTAGATAAGATGTGGATTGCCACTCTCAAAAGCTTTTCCCACATAACGGGGTTAACAAAAAATGGTCCAACCGAAAACGAGTAGGATGTTAGATTGTTTATGTAACCCCCCCAGTAATTCTTTAATCAATTAATTACAAGAATGATTAATTTTATACCTAATATTTGTATTTTTTTCTTTTGCAGTGTTCCACTCGTTTTAAAAAAAAGTGCTCTTGTAGACGAGAGTGACATACATCAAGACAACTTTACTTTGCGCCGCCTATTAGGATTGGTGGCAGCTTACATTTACTCTAAATATTCTAACCAAGGGAAAGTGTTTCATTCTATAGAATCTGAACGATTAGGCTTAACTCCTCCGAAAATTTCAAACAATGCTAATGACTACAATAGGGGCTTCGGATATAACAATCAACCTCGATCTGGACTTCAATACAATGCTTATCAAGCGTATTATGCAGCAGTACCAGGTGCAGAATTATTTTATGATCAATTCGATTACTACCCGTTCTTATTTGCTCTACGACGATTTGAACTGAAACTAATATCGGAGCAACAGCTCTTGGCAATCGCAAATACCCGAAACAATGACACAATGAAATCGCAGGTAATGCAGTATGTGAGCGACACGAATGCATCAAACATTGCTTCTCAAATCGATTTTTAATTTACACAGTGTTGCCGGCAAAGCGCCCCAAGGTGTTCAATGTTATTTCAAAAAACAAAGTGGATATTACTAACGCTAGTTTTATAACAACTACTATTCTATGTTTCTAAATTTCTACTAAGATGACTTATTGTAATGTATCTTATTGTACCTAACATAAATAAAATAAAACCCAATACCTAATGATCCTAGCCAATACAGACCTATTGCGATTCTCCCATCATTCTCAAAGATATTTGAAAAGGCAATGACTAACCGACTTTATAAATTTTTAGAAAAATATGACATCCTAGACCCACAACAATTTGGTTTCCGTAAAAAATACTCGACAACACTAGCACTTTATAAATATACCCAAGCAATATACGACTACATAAAAGACAAGAACTACGCAATAGGACTCCTATTAGACTTAACAAAAGCTTATGATAGAGTTTCTCACCAAATCCTTCTAGCATCTATGTATGATATTGGTATCAGAGGAGTTGTATATGACTGGTTAAAATCATATCTTTCTGATAGACCACAATGTGTCCAAATCGAACACCTAAATGAAAAGACAAATGAAATAGAAACAATAATTTCCGACATGATCATCACAAATTGGTCCATACCCCAAGGGAGCGTGATAGGGTGTGTCTCATTCCTCATATACATCAATAGGCTAGCTAAAATATGCAAAACATTCTGCATACTTTTTGCAGATGACATCTCCCTACTGTTTAATAGTCCAAGTCCTACAACTACAAATTTCCAAATTATAGAAACCTATAACATGCTGAAATCCTGGCTTCAAGACCGCAACCTAGAAGTGAATAATAAAAAAACCAAAATCATACAATTTAAGCCACACCAACGACAAAATGTTGACCTAAAAACAATAACCAGATCCATCAATATCAAAGAAGTTACAGAATGCAACCTTTTGGGCCTTACCCTAGATTCACACTTAAACTGGAAACAACACATTGAAAAACTTACATGTAAACTGTCTCAATTCACCTATGCATTAAGTGTTCTAAAAACAAATACAAAGAAAGATTGCGCTTTAACAGCATACTATGCGTATGCCTATTCATGGCTCAGATATGGTATTATTATGTGGGGTCATATCACAGATGCAATCCACGCATTCATCGCTCAAAAGAAATGTCTAAGGATAATAGTTAATATTAAACAAAGACAAACCTGCAAACCTCACTTTGTTAAAGAAAAAATGCTCACGATACCATCGATATACATCCTTGAAGTTGTAATGTTTGTCAGAAAAAACCTACATTTATTTAACTTCGATACCAACATCCGCCGCAGCACAAAACTGGCCCTCCCCGTACCTACAATAGAAATGTTCAAATCTAGTCCACAATACCGTTGTGTAAGAATATATAACAAAATACCTGATAACCTGAAAAATATTGCCAAAGATATTGCTTTTAAAAATAAAGTTAAAACAAAGCTTTTAGAGAAAGCGTACTATTCAATTCAAGATTTTATGGAAGATGAATGGTAACTTATTAAATAATAACAATTGTAACATAACATTTAGTATAGTAACATAAGAAAATCCTAATTAAATAGCCTGTGTATAGCTTGTGAAATGACTACACTATATTGCAACTCTATTACTAAATTGTAAATAATTTTATATAAACACCTATAAATATACATTGTTAGACTTAGCCTAAATTAGTAATAAGTAGTTAAGAATATTGTTCTCTTGCAGCGCCCTAACGGGGTCTTTGTTTTGTACTACAATTAGTACTATAGTTGTTATGTACACTACATTGTGCAAATAAAGAAATAAAGAAATAATTGTATTTTATTAATTTTGGCCATGTTTACCACACTGGCCCAGTGCGGGTGGATTTATATACGCTTATATTATACGCCATCAAATTAAAAACCGTATCAAATGCACCTAATGGTATCTGTGAACATGTGAGTCGTTGCGCAGTATCAAATAAATATTCAGTCAGTGGAAGCGAGGAGTGGGAATTCGAGCAGCTTGGAGCTAACTTCACAGACGCTATTGAGTTTAATTCGGCCTATAGCTGCTTGTACGGATACATCGATGCCTATATTCCATATATGATGATTTCCTTTTATCGAAAAATGGCGGTGCTAATACCAAACGGTATAGGCTAAATTAAACTTAACGGCGTCTATAGGGTCGTTCCTGTAAGTTACTAGTAGAACTAATAGTAGAACTTAAAGGAACGATCCGACTATTGGCTCGAAACAGTGTTAATCACACACATAGACATTATTACATAGCTCTACTATAAACCTAATAACTTTAGATATGAGTAAACATTTATTTTTTTATGTAACTAAAATTATTATTTTTTGTCAGCAGTCATTGTAAGTAGGAAGGTACTGGCTCTTGTAATACAGGTTATTGACCTAGCATAAGGGCCAGGGAACCAAGAAATCAATTGTGCTTCTTAATTATGCTATGGCCACATCTGCGCCCTACGGCGAAGTTTTCGTCACTGCGGGCTCATTCATCTAATTCAAACGGTAGAAATAGTTCGCTCGAATGGATAACACAATATTTTTTTTTACAATTTTTACAGTTTTGTTGATTTTTCAAAAACGGCTCAGCTGATTTAGAAAAAAATTAAATGTGACCGACTCGGGAGTATACCCTTTCGAACTATAATAACTGCGTAAAAATATTATTATAATTAGTCCGCGAGTTAGATTAGGTATCAAAAAATGTTGGACACGTATGTTTTCTTTTGTCAATCAAACCACAAACGACAAATATAACCTTGCCAAAGTTTGGGAGTGGGAGTCGTGACGTCACCTCTCTTACAGAATTCTATAATTTTGTATGGCACTTGTGACGTCACGCGCAACTTTGACGGGCTATATCTTCATCAATTTATGCTTAATTGACAAAAGAAAAAATACGTGTCTAATATTTTTGCATAGTCTATCTGACGGATTAATTATATTTTGACTATGGCGCACATTCCAAAATCCATAGTGAGCATGAAGACGCTTATTATGGATTTTGGAATGTGTCCCATAGTAAAATTTGTCTTGGCGAAAATAGTAAAAATATTTTTTTGGTAAAGAACTCCTAGTACTCGTAGTAAAAGGAATAAAATATATATAAAATAGGTATAAGTAGTTTTAACATAAAAGAGATAATGCAAATATGTATCGAGCTTATGTAGGCCATTACCTTGTACAGTTTTCAATTATTTGCTTTTTTTGTTTTGGAAGATGTTTTTCTTATTACATTCTTTCAGAACTCAACACCGTAATTTATCATGATAAATACACATTATAACATTAAATGGTCCATAAATCGTAAACGGTAAGTTTTACAAAAAAGTTGACTGGAAACAAAAGATGCGAAATTTTATTTTCTACAATAATGATCTTATTGTTTTTTGCCCTTTAGTACATAGTTTCCGAGATATCGGTCAAAAACCTTTTTTCAAGATGACGTGTCAGGAACGCATTCTCTGAACGGCCGAACTATAGTAAAACTCGGTCTAAACAAAACTTATTTATTATGCTATGGCCACATCTGCGCCCTACGGCGAAGTTTTCGTCACTGGGGGCTCATTCATCTAATTCAAACGGTAGTAATTGGTTGTTCACGATTTGAACTACTACCTGAAGCTGGGCACACACGCTGCGATGATCGCATCTATTCATCAGATCAGTCCAGCGAGGTCCTAATATAGTTGCATTGCCAGTAGGTAGTTATTGAGGAATCAAAATGACACCCCTATTTTAATCGAAAAATATTGATTTAACAAAAAAAAAATGGCATCAAAGTTGTAGAAAATCAAATTTTAAACAACTTTTGTTCCCATAACTTCTGCTGAAAAATTGAAATAACACAAGTTATTGAAGAAATGAAATGGCACAACCGGCTATTTGAAAAAAATATCGATCCTACAAAAAGTTAATGGGAACTAAAGTTGTAGAAAATCAAATTTCAAACAACTTTTGTTCCCATAACTTCTGCTGGAAAATTGAAATAACACAAGTTATTGAAGAAATGAAATGGCACAACCGGCTATTTGAAAAAAATATCGATCCTACAAAAAGTTAATGGGAACTAAAGTTGTAGAAAATCAAATTTCAAACAACTTTTGTTCCCATAACTTCTGCTGGAAAATTGAAATAACACAAGTTATTGAAGAAATGAAATGGCACAACCGGCTATTTGAAAAAAATATCGATCCTACAAAAAGTTAATGGGAACTAAAGTTGTAGAAAATCAAATTTCAAACAACTTTTGTTCCTATAACTTCTGCTGAAAAATTGAAATAACACAAGTTATTGAAGAAACAAAATGGTACAACCAACTATTTAAAAAAAATATCGATCCTTCAAAAAGTTGATGGGAATCAAAGTTGTAGAAAATCAAATTTTAAACAACTTTTGTTCCCATAACTTCTGCTGTAAAATTGAAATAATACAAGTTATTGAAGAAATGAAAAGGTACAACCAACTATTTAAAAAATTATCGATCCTGCAAAAAGTTTATGGGAATCAAAGTTGTAGAAAATCAAATTTTAAACAACTTTTATTCCGATAATTTCTGCTGAAAAATTGAAATAACACAAGTTATTGAAGAAACAAAATGGTACAACTAACTATTTAAAAAAAGATCGACCCTACAAAAAGTTGATGGGAACAAAAGTTGTTTAAAATTTGATTTTCTACAACTTTGATTCTCATCAACTTTTTGTAGGATCGATATTTTTTTAAATAGTTGGTTGTACCATTTCATTTCTTCAATAACTTGTGTTATTTCAATTTTTCAGCAGAAGTTATAGGAACAAAAGTTGTTTAAAATTTGATTTTCTACAACTTTGATGCCAATTTTTTTTTGTTAAATCAATATTTTTCGATTAAAATAGGGGTGTCATTTTGATTCCTCAATAACTACCTACTGGCAATGCAACTATATTAGGACCTCGCTGGACTGATCTGATGAATAGATGCGATCATCGCAGCGTGTGTGCCCAGCTTCAGGTAGTAGTTCAAATCGTGAACAACCAATTACTACCGTTTGAATTAGATGAATGAGCCCCCAGTGACGAAAACTTCACCGTAGGGCGCAGATGTGGCCATAGCATAACGAGAAGCTATAAATTTTGTAAACAAGTGTTCAGGAGTTCACAACATTTGGACCAACAAAAAAAATGTTTTTTTTTTAAAGATTTAATAAATTATTAAGTGACAAATATTAATGAACACATATTATTTAAGAATAATTATTCGCTTTATAAGCTATATCTTCAGGTATACCAATTAACCTAACCAATTACTTCACAATTTTAACTAACACACAAAATTAAGGTACCATGTCGTAAGACTTCTTTGCTAGGAAACAGTGTACTATGCATGGCTCCTCAACTGTATAACAATTTGCCAAAATTCATTATTGACACGAAACTCACTCATTTGTTTAAACATAAATTGAAATGTTTCCTACTGGACAAAGCATAGTATACTGTAATTGACTTTTTGAATGACAAATTTTGATGTCGTTTCGATTTTTAGACTAAACAAAAAAAAAACAACATTCTTGCATGCTGACTGTGAAAATAGAGTACGTTATTTGTAAGTTATTTAAGATCACATTAAAATTGTATAACCTATTTTGCAAGAAATAAATGAATATGAATATGAATTTAAAACCTACTTCTAATATTAGAAGTTTCCAAAGATTAGCGCGTTTGAACAAACAACTCTTTCTTTTTTTTTTTTAAATATATTTTAGATAAATTGTATTACGCACCTTTTGACGTTTTTTTCGAGGCGAATTTATTTCCTTAGATGTACTGGCTACTGGCTCCATTATACGTAATAACAAATAAAATTAACGCAACAATTAAAGTAACAACAATAAAAAAGTGATAACGAAACAATAACAACCAGATCCGCGATATATGCAAAGCAATGAAACAAACTCGTACGCATTCCCGATAGTTTACAATCCCTGCGACGGACGCGTTCCGGTACCAAAAAACACAAACGATAGCGCTTTGCGTCGTTAAAATATGATCCGACTAAATTAAATAGGTTGTTACTTTCATATAACCCGTCTATATTTCGTGTCGATTGAATATGTCAATTTATTATTATCTCGCAGTATAAAATGTTTACTTAGTAAAAGATGTTTGTTTACATAATTTATAGCTTCTCGTGACGGGGACTTTAGTAGGTTAGTGACGTCACGCGGAACGGAACATATAGTAAGTATAATGTAATCATTAAGGTGCTATATGAACAACTCTTTAAACATGACGACTGATTGACATTAGTCGGTTCCCCAATATGGCAGACATCTTCAAAGCATGAATCTGTAAGTACACTTCGTAAACAAAGGTTCGTGCTTCAAAGAGAAGCTCAGTTTTCGTGACGTTACAACCATTTCTTATACATCCATGTTCGTTGCAAGTTCCAAACGGTCTAATGCAGTGGTTTCCAAAGTTGTCTGGGCTGCAACCCGTCCAATATAAGTTTACAAAACCAGGACCGACATCCAGAAAATGTAACCGTTACCAATACGAATAATTAGGACACAAAAATAAAATTGGTAGAAACTTTTTAAAATTCATATTTAGGTTTTAGTACATTTTTATGTACCTTCAATTGGTATTTTTTAAATTATACGGTTTTATTAAATGATTTTTAAAAATAACTCTTTTATACGGTTTTATGTCCTAAAAGCCTATAAAATTATAACACTAAAATAAAATCGCGGGGTCTTCGCCTAGAAGATTCCATTAGGTAGATACGTTGCACCCCACAATTTTATTTTTGAGTTATTATTTTTTAGGTTTTAGTACATAAAACCGTTTACATAAAAAAAAAACAATTGAAGGATGTGATTGTTTTCCAAGTGTTGCCATTACAGTTTTGACATCAACTTCAACTCGAGTTCCTTTAAATCGCAGTGATTTTGATAAGTCTAATTTATTTCGGAATTTAGTTGTACTCGTAATGTGGATTGTGGTGGCTGGTAGCCAAGTTCTATCAACTGCAATGTTATTATATTTCTATATTTATATGTTATAACGAACTGTGTACAAAGATTTAACCACAAATTTAACCATTAAACAATATTTTTCAACTGGTAGTGATCTGATTGAGACCTAAGGTATCCAATCAAGGTATCAAGGTATTAATAGGTGTATCACCTTTGATACACCTATTTTGGCGATCTGGGTAGAGGAGGTTTTTTTTAATATTTTTCCCATAAACCTGATACTCACAAACTAAAATCAGATCAGTAGTACGATTTTTATACCCTGGGTCTCAGGAGGATAAACAATATGGTTGATTTGCGTCGCCTTATTGATTTGTAAAATTATTATGCTGCTGTGTGAAACTTGACTTAATCTCATTTTTAATGTTGATTTTTTTTTTATTATGGCTTGATTTGTTTACCTAGTTGTGAATTGATTTGATTTATTTTACTTAATTTGTATTTAAATTTCACTTAAGACCAATTTTATTTGTAATGGCTCCTAAGAAACTGGCCTATCCGAGTTTGGGACCCCACTGTTAATTTTTCAGTATAGTTAGGGTACACCATTGATATAGTGGACTTTTATTAAAATTGATCATTTAACTCATGTTTTTGGTAAAGAAATTTTTCTTTTCATTACATCTATTCGAAAAGGACGGCTTGGTTCGCATTTAAGTGCGCCCAAAGGTAGTGTTTTCTATAAGAAATTTTATAAGTACGCCGGAATTATCTTTGCAGCGCACTTATTGAATTTGGAACTCATAAGTGCGCTGGAATAATCTTTGCCGCGCACTTTTTGAATTTGGAAGTATTGTTCAGCGCCAAGAAAATGCATGAAAGGAATGTAACTATAAGTTTTCATTTGTTTTATTATTAGATACTTACCATTTAATTTCAATTTAGTTTTAACTCTACGTTTTATTAACACGCTTTTATTAGGTCGACGTGTATGTAACAAACATGTAATGGAATCTAAGGTAACTAATTTAACCATCTCCCAAAGGTCGTAGCGTAATGAAAATTGGCAGCTGTATGTAGTTCTGATGACAATACAATAATATGGTACTGTCGAACTGATCTGATGTTGGAGCCGGAAAATATGAACTGGAACTTCATGATGGAAAATCGTATCATAGCTGTTTTGAATTTCTTAGAAAAGTCTTGTGATGAACTTTGTCCACGATTAGGTTTCAAGGTCTGATGATGAAACCGGAAGATAGGTACTGGCATTTCATGAAGGAATATCGTTTCATAGTCCTGTTTGCAATTGTGAGAAAGTCCACGTAATGGACTAAGCGTATTTTACTAGTTTTTTAAACTATTATTTTATTAAATAATAATATTACAATAAAATGTGAGGCACCTTTTATTTTCACAGTCATAGAGGTGATGAAAAGCAGAGTGTACCACTCGGGCGCCAAATATATTAAATTTTTGGCTCGGGCGACGTACTTTGAATCCCTCGCTACGCTAGGGATTCTACTCTAGAATTCCTCACTTCGCTCTGGATTCAAAAAACCGCCCTCGCCGTAAAAATATTATTTTGCTCCCATATGATACAATCTACTATTCTTCCTTCTTTCTTGTTACTTAATATTCGCTCACGACTCACAGGTGGTTCGCGATCCATAGTTTGGGAAACCCTAGTCCAATGCGTGTAATGTCAAACACCGATGACACCATTTCACAACATTTCATAAAAATATTCAAGGAATTTCACATTGCACTTGCAAAGTTCATCTTATACTGAAAAAATATGATACCTATTTTGAATATTCATTGTTATTGGTGTATTGCATTGTATCTGCTCGTATTTGTATTATGTGATTGCAAAATCTATACGACTACTTCTTTTACCTGAGAAATATTTTCGTGATAACGTCTTATAAATCGATAAACGCCGGCTGCTCGCACGAAAAAGTTTCACGTTCTGCCTGAGTCGAGCGTGCAAACGAGAGCGCGGAACATGTGACAGAGAGGCACGATCGGCCTAAGTGTTCGTTTGGTTTCAGTTGTTGATTAAACAATGTTTATGTAAAGTTATCATACGTAAAACTACTTTGCAGACAACCATTTTTTTGTCTCTAGCCACGCTTAGCTGATTGTAAATGCCACTTGCGGTCTCCCATCCATTCTCATTGTAGTGATCCTTCCTTAACTTAGGTGATCGCTAAGACTTACCTAGTGAACAACCTTGTAATCAGCCTCAGCTGTCTCCCTCGCACATATTAATAACTTTGATCTAATGTTTACATAGCATTGAATGTCTAAAAACCTAGGGATTACCTGCTATATACCTACAGGGTTTTCTGCTTGTCCTATACTACGTCGAAAAGGGGTGATTAAGTTAAGACCATCATTTTGAACAACTTTTACTATGGGGCCAATAAATCCGAAAGAAAAAAAAAAGCTCCTTTCAGCTGTAGCACCTTTTTTCGACTTAGTACGCCAGTTCTTGATAATCCGATATAACTTTTGCAATGACCCATATTGCGGTTAAATGCTATAAAGGTTAACGTTTTCTGCTAGTGCGGCACCTATGACGCGGATAGATGCGCGTTTACCCTAACGCAACGCCTAGCTTCGCTACGCTTATTGGAGTCTGAGGATAAACACGACTTATCAATCAAACAAATCAATTTCATCCATTGTTCGCAAAAAAACTTCAAGTGTACATCAACTAATTTCAAAACAAAATGTCAATAGTAATCAGTTTCGATAACTAATGTTGATACTTAAGATTTAATCGAATACCGACGATACAACTTCCCGGGGTCACGGCCGCGAGGATCAATATGCATATTTCACAACACAATCGAACGTATAATATAATTAGATATCTTATATAATAATCTTGATTACGTGGCAGAATAATCTTGTTTTACATGGTTTGGAAATTACGGTGTGAACTCCATATACCTATGTATTAGGGGACATCTTACACACGGTCTCAGACCTCAAACTAATAGTTTGTGATATGGCTGATATTATTATTAATAATATACGACGTTATTATCGATAAAAGTATGTATAAAAATATCTATATGTATATGTAGTATATCAGTCTCTGGCAGCCATATCACAAGCTTTGCTTAGTTTGGGGTCAGAGGCCGTGTGTAAGATGTCCCCAAAATATTTATTTATTTATCTACACACTTTTATCGAAAATAACGTCTAGAATCAGAGCAAATACCTATGTTCATCACAAAAATGCTTGGCATGGGTGGGAATCGAACCCACGCCTCTTTGACCCAGGAGTCAGGGTCATTTAATCACTGCGCCACTGAGGCAGTCATGACACTCATGACCGAAGAACTAGGAATTTTGAGCGTCCAAAATACAAATAAAATACCTATGTTTTTTTTGGATAAAAATCGTATGTGGTCCTAGGTAGAATTTGCTTTATAAGCAGATATGGATCTATTTTAAAACATGTTCATAATAAACTTAATCATCTCCTATGGGCTTAATATATCCGAATTTTCCGAATAACCATGTGTAGTCAATATACATATTATTATAGTTCTTACCAAACTTAAATCCAAAAACGTATCCCTCTTTCGTGGGCAGTCGAGAAAGTTAATGTTTACCTGCCAATATCCTTGAAAGTCAAAAGCTTAACTTTTTTGCTAAGATTAACCCATAAAATACAAACAAACAATATTTTATAACGCCACACCCCCAAAAATGCTGGCAAAACAAATTTCATAAATCTTCTAGATTGTGAACTTTAAAAAAGATGCCGTAAAAACTAATTTAGCAATCTATTGTGAGCTATTACATACTTAACACCTATTTAACACTAAGTTAACTCAAGAGAAGCAAACTAATTTTCGCTCTTCGCCATAAAAAAATAAATGTCCATGCTTTGAGAAGTACACAGACTTTCAGAGGTGTACTCGTTAATATATTATGTATCGTCGTATGTGTATCGTCAGCCATAAAAGCGATTTATTTTTCTTAAAATATAAATATATTACTGAAAACTGCATTAGTTGCCTAAGTGACTTTTGTCATTAATCGTAAGTGTGAAATTTAGCTAGAAATTAAGTGATGTATTTTGTTTCAAAAACGTTTGGTGTAGGACTGTACGTTTTTGTCTGTATGTAAGTAAAAAAAATATATTTATCTACCCCTCAACAAATTTTACTGTAGGACGAACGATCGCGTGTTAATACAGGGAAAAATCCAGAGTGTTTATTACAGTTTATATTTTGAATATTGATACCGTCCTTTCACAATATAATAGGTAGTTATAAACTTTTTATGTACATATGTATGGCAAAGTTATTGGACACTTTTTTTATTTTGATGGGTACTGAACAAATTAGCAAACTTGAGTTTACATTAGATTTCAAAAGGTTTTACAGTAAAAATGTGCGTTGCCAGTCTTAGCGTATTTACACTATATCCATTTTTTAGTGGGATTTTTTTCGATGTATTCCACAACGCTACAACGCTCTGTGCATCTCTGAAAACCTCCGTCCTCTCCACTTTGGTGATCAGACTGGGGACAAAAGAGCGTAAAGTGTGCAATCGCTCTTAAACTAAAAACGAATAAAAATGTCAGAGGTAGAAACCATTGACAAATGTAAAGTTAGTCATTTAATATATAGTTTGTGAGACATAAACGATACCGTAAAGGCCTTTACAGTCATAATTCGTATTTAATTTCGCTCTGCCACTAAATGCAACAATATAGGTTTAACCTTCTGCGCATTATTGCTAAAACGACTTTCTTGGTCATCATCAGTATTCAGTACCTAATGGTGTAAATGATTGAGTAATGCTTTGAGAATTATAGTCTGGCTCTGATTTATAGGATTTACACCCTACCCTAATTTTGCCGTAATTTTTTAAAAATATACTGGTAGGCGCAGCATAAAATACAAACAAACGACCAGATTATGCTTTAATAGGCTGTAAGCTGAAACACTGAATGTAAGCAGCGCCCAATTGGTAATTTGGGAAATTTATGCTTAGAGCTTGCTTATTTAGTAGTACTTACGGCTGTAGTGTTTACGGTATTGCGGCGGCGCTGTGTGTCGGGTATTTTTTTCCCTTAAAAATGTAGCTGGGTGTAGTTTACCTAATAGCTTCTCTAAAAGCATTGTAAATTTTCCATCACTTCACTTTAATTATAACCTGCTTTTACAATGGGACCAACCCCAACATCGTAAAAAGAATAGCAGCTTTTCTATATAAAATTTCACCCTTCGTGTGTAGGGCCTACGTTCTGTAGTGGACTATTAAAATATATTCTTTTTACCTATATACTTATCGATAATCGTTTCAAACAATTATCGAGAGGTTTATAAATTAAAGTAGTTTGTCCATTACCACAGCTAATACGACTTTGTCGAAACGTCAGAAAAATGAGGCACATATTTAGTTACTTATTTCTCATGGTTATTGTGCGATAAGTCTCGCAATATAAAAACAATAAGGACACTACTTATTCCTATAACAAATTAGCCAAGTCTTCCACGCCTATTTTTGGAAGTTATCTCATCTCATATGGTCCAATATCGAGCTTCCATTGATGCCTTATTAAAAACTTGTCTGCGATCACAAAGACTAGTCTCGTGACCTTCCTAATATTTTCAAGACAAAGAAGGATTTAATAAGCGGATGTGCTGTAGCTTACTATATGCAGTAAGTCAAGTATAATATTTGCATGAAGCTTTTGTACTCCTGATATTAACTCGGTCGCGTAATTTCGCATTACATTTTTAAAAAATAATTGGACTTCATTTGTATAGAGTTTAATTTGATCTGAATTAAATCAAATCTCATCTGAACTGACGCTGATCTTAGGGGAATTGAATCTGTATTGAAATGTTTTTTTTTAATTGTATAAATGCACTCCGTATCCTCAATATAATTAGGGAGGTTTTTTTATTAATTGTTTACATGCCAATGTTTAATTATACATTAATAATTGCAAAAGAATTATACAAATTTGAAGAAGTCCAATTAAGAAAAAAAAATTACCACAATAAATATCAGTTATTGTCCGCCGAACCGAACCGGAGGAGGTACTCAATTCGACGCCTATATATATATGTATAAATATACATATATTGTATTACCACGCATACATTTTTTCATAGTAGTCCGATTTCGATAATTCTTTTTTTATTGGAAAGAGTATACTTCGAAATTGGTCCCATTAAAATTTTATTGAAATCGGCTGAGCCATTTTTGATAAATCAACAATAATTTGAAAAATGCTACATCGATCCGTGCGAAATATTCGCGAATTCTGTATACGGGTGAAGTCGGTCATGCTATTTTTTGCGAAAAATGATTATTTTAAAAATTCCGAACAATGTTTGGAAGAAATCTGAAGAACATTCTTATGGGTCGAGAGACCCATACGTTGTAGAATTGATATGTTGTGGCATAACAACGTACTGCAAATTTCCTATATCATGTAGTTTATACTTTCAATATCTAACACCACGATAAAAAATCACGATTTGCAACGTGTTGGGAACCTTTGGCGACTAATGATATTTGAGAAATGAATGCGATGACAGCATCCTTATTTCTGGGTTTCATCCCGTAGAAAAGTATATCCTTATCTATAACTAAAGTATGATATCGTATCATACCGACCTTTGATTTCACTGTTTTACATAGGTTGGGCATAATAGTTACCCTAAAATGCGGGTGGATGGATCCAAAAGTACTCTTGCAATTTTTTTACAAATGTACTGTACTGTACCAGCCTTTTTAATAGTTCACTGCAAGACGTAGGCTTACCCACGAATTGTGATTGCGCCATATCCACCACGCTGGCCTAGTGCAGGTTGGTGGATTCACAAATGCCATCGAATTTCTTCGACGGACGTATGCAGGTTGCCTCACGATGTTTTCCTTCACCGAAAAACTAGTGGTGTGAAATTCCGTACACAAATTCCGAAGAACTCATTGGTACGGGACCGGGATTTGAACCCACGACCTCACGATTGTAAGGCCTGTGTCATTACTACTAGACCACCACGGCTTGATTTTACGCATGTATGCAAGTTTTATGACAAGGTTATTCACCAAGAAACCAAAGATTTAAAAATCTGTAGGTACATAAATTCCAAAGAACTTATGGCAACGGACTGAAATTTGAACTAACTGCTTCAAATTCTAAAGCAAACTTTCCTTTTGGCTACCACGGATTACCTATATCTTACTGCAAATTAACTGTGTCATCACATCTCGTCTAGACTTTCGACGTTCGACACCGACAATAAAGCAGCTAAAAAATCACGACTTGCGACCCCTCTCACGAACGTATTTGGAACCTTTGACCCCTAATTTGGTAACGGATTGTTTTATAGACAATGCATTGGAGACGTGGATGCGACGACACGAACTTAGGGCTTGAAATTAATGAACTCAGCGATCGATGGTGCAAGGCTGTGGGAAAGGGATTTTATGTCATTATGCTTGGAAAATCTAAACCACTCTATTTAAAATCCTCAAGTAATCAACCGCATCCAAAATACGAAATTACAGCTCACTAACAAAGCTCCTAAAGCCGCTAAGCTAAAATTGTTTGGGCCGAAATCACTTAGTATAAAACAAAGTCGCTTCCCGCTGTATGTCCCCATGTATGCTTATATCTTTAAAACTATCCGCAACGGATTTTGATGGGTTTTTTTTAATAGACAGAGTGATTCAAGAGGAAGATTTATATGTATAAGACACCTGTGCGAAGCTGGGGCCGGTCGCTAGTAACAAAATATAAAAAAATAAAATAATAAGAAACCGCCGTAAAACCGTTTCATTCCATTTCGTTTCATTGATTTAATTTTGACTTCATCGCCTTGTAATAATGAATATAATTATATAGCTTAGAATTGAACCCGAGACTTCAAGACAAGAAATTCTAACGTTTATTTAGAAAACTATACACATGAGTTGATATGAGTACTGTACCAGCCGTTTTAATACTCCACTGTAGGACGTAGGCCTACCCTCGAAGGGTGATTAGGCCATATCCACCACGCTGGCCCAGTGCGGGTCGGTGGATTCACATATACCATCGAATTTCTTCTACGGACGTATGCAGGTTGCCTCACGATGTTTTCTTTCACCGAAAAGCCAGTGGTGTGGAATTCCGTACATAAATTCCAAAGAACTCATTGGTACGGGACTGGGATTTGAATCCACGACCTCACGATTGTAAGGCGGGTGTCAGTACCACTAGACCACCACGGCTTCTTTGTTGAGTTGATATGAGTAAATGACGCATACTCTACAAAAGATATAGAATTGCTAATTCTAATAACGTAATGGATTAAGGCGTTGAATACAAATATCTAAATATAAGGCCACCAGGGCGATGTAACTAATACTTTAGGTCACGGCCACCACAAGTGGAAGTACCTGACTATAAAATCTTCACGAAAATAAACAATAATTATAGTCTAATCTGTTAGGATTTGAAAATAAGACAATCTTACCAAATACTATCAGTAAGTTGTCAAGTGCGTGTATGATTTTTTAGGCTTCCGTAGATGGTGACGATGATAACGATGATTTTATAAATATTTTTCGCAAAAAATGACAAAACCGCCTTTCATCGTGTACGAAATTCAAATATTTCGCTAGAATTGTTTACATTATTGTAGATTTTTCAAAAACGGCTCAGCCGATATCTATAAAATTTAATTGAGACCACCTTGGGAGTATACCCTTTTAAACTAAAAAATAATTTTCGGTTCATAATTGGCGAAATTATCGATAAACATACGCAAAAAAATATATATTTATATTCAGACGAACATAGAACCTCCTCCTTTTTGGAAGTCGGTTAAAAAGCAATTATTGTGATGTCATTAGATAGTTAAGTAAAAAAGCTAAAAAATCATAATTGGTTAAGAAATATGTTTGTGACCTCAAATTACCTCTGAGCTATGTGCAAGTTTAAGAATTTATTTTTAGGGTTCCGTACCCAAAGGGTAAAAACGGGACCCTGTTACTAAGACTTCGATGTCCGTCTGTCCGTCTCGGTCAAATAATTTACAAAATTAAAATAAAAAGAATAAACCAAATAGACTTAAATGCCATTTAACAATTCTTGTGAAGTCATTAGATGGTTAAGTAAAAAAGCTAAAAAATCATAATTGGTAAAGAAATGTTTGTGACGTCAATTACCTCTGAGCTATGTGCAAGTTTAAGAATTTATTTTTAGGGTTCCGCACCCAAAGGGTAAAAACGGGACCCTATTACTAAGATTTCGATGTCCGTCTGTCCGTCTCGGTCAAAACATTTACAAAATTAAAATAAAAAGAATAAACCAAATAGACTTAAATGCCATATTACTCATTGGTGTGTACTGAATTAAATAGTAGCAAAATACTCGTTGTAGCTGGTGTGCATAATAGCGTAACTTGACCACCCGTCCATTCGATCATCGAATGTCGATAGTGACTTGTGTGTAAACTAGGAATTAGAGAAAATAATCAGCCAAGTACGAGTCGGACTAGCGCACGGAGGGTTCCGTACTGCATGAGAGCCCCCCTTAAATATTTATTTTATTTAAATTTTAACATTTATTATTGAAGTGAAAATAAAACTAAATATTTTGAGAAAATTTCAAGTATCTACCTGTTACCATTATTATTATAGAGCGAAAAACGTCTAAATAATCAGGTTTGTTGTTTGGAAGCCCCCCTAATAAATATTTATTTTATTTTTAGTATTTTTTGTTACAGCGGCAACAGAAATACATCATCTGTGAAAATTTCAGCTGCCTAGCTATCATGGTTCATGAAATACAGCCCGGTGACAGACAGACAGACAGACGGACATCAAATTCTTAGTAATAGGGTCCCGTTTTTCCCTTTGGGTACGGAACCCAAAAAATCAGCCGTTCCATACAAAATTGCAACTTATTTTATCGACAATACTGTACCAGCCATTTTATGGTTCCGTATCCAAAGGCACCCTATTACTAGGACTCCGCCGTCCGTCTGTCTGTCTGTCTCTAGGCTGTATCTCATGAACCATTATATCTAGAAAGCTGAAATTTTTACACATTATGTATTTCTGTTGCCGCTATAACAAATAATACTAAAAAACAGAATAAAATTAATATTTGAGGGGGCTCCCATACAACAAACCTGATTTTTTAGACGTTTTTCGCTCGATATTAATAATGGTAACAGGTATATGATTGAAACATTCAGAGAGTATTTAGTTGTATATTGACTTCAATAATAAATAAAATAAAATAAAATAAAATAAATATTTAAGAGGGCTCCCATACAGTACGGAACCCTTCGTGCGCGAGTCCTACTCGTACTTGGCCGATTATTAATAGTGCACTGCAGTACGTAGACCTACCATAAATAAGGGTGAAAATGGGTGAACATGTATAAAACAGCTATTTTTTTTCTCTAGTTCCGGATTGAACACATAGTTCTTTATAATGATTAAATTAAATGAGATGTAAATTAAATTAAAACTTTACAGTCAGAGTAAGAGGTGGGGGAGGCCTTTGCCCAACATTGGGACAAAACAAGCGACAGAAAAAGCATTTATAGATCCATTAAAACGGACATGCCAATTACATTTAAACTCGCATATTACATTAAAACATACATATTAACTTAAAATTTAATAGAACGTAACTAAATCCATAAAATATGTCAAAGTAATAATAATAAAGCAATAGTTGTCAATAAAATTTAACTGATGATGGTCTTAATCAGCTCTACGGCTTAGTACACCCTTCACCATCATCACTATCTAGTATAATACAAAGTCGCTTCCCGCTGTCTGTCCCGATGTACGAGTATGCTTTTATCTTTAAAACTACGCAACGGATTTTGATGCGGTTTTTTTTAAATAGATAGAGTGATTTGAGAGGAAGGTTTACATGTGTAATACACCTGTGCGAAGCCGGGGTGGGTCGCTAGTTCTGAATAAAATATCAAACAATACAAAAATGTACCTATACACTAAAATTTTATCAAATCAAAGTGGCTTTCAGGTTGTCTTATTACTCCATCTATGAGAATTGGGTTAAGTAAAGCCAAAAAATAAAATACCTAGGTACACATACGGATAACTTTTAAAGCATAAAGGTACTTTATAACCAAAATACTAACTCCATATTTGGAGGGTTACATTAAAACTAAATTTAAAACCTCGGCCTTATCCTTGAGCAATAATGAAGAAGCTATTTGGTTATAATAAAACTTTTGACAATTATAACATAATTATGTATCTCATCTAACTTTATTAGGTGGCCATGTTATTTAATTTGATGAGCACCAGAAAGTCGTAAATCTTTGCCTCACAAAATGCAAAGTAAACGTCGGAAGGTTGTTAAATATTAAAAATTATCACACATACAGATTAACATGATGAAATCCATACAATCGTAAAATTAAAATATGAGAAATACTTAATGGTTTGCTCTCATTCAACTATGGCTAGCTATTTATGGTCAGCAAATGTTTAGTTGGTCAAATGTATGATTATGTGATATTTACTGTCTTGTCATGAATTGTCTTACTGTATTGTATCAGCCTTTTAATAATCTAAGACCACTCTAGTGGTAGTGACACCCGCATTACAATCGGGAGCCAGTGAGCCAGTGGTGTTAAAATTCCGTACTTAAATTCCGAAAAAACTCATTGGTACCGGGATTTGAACTCACGATCTCACGATTGTAAGGCGGGTGTCACTACCACTAGAGTCAAGTGGTAGTGACACCCGCCTTATAATCGTGAGGTCGTGGGTTTCGGGACGGATTGTCTTGCGACAAAGTTATTTTGTGACCTTTTACTCATAACAGCTGACCAAAATGTGATTATACTGCTGACCAGTTCACACCTCATCAAACCCTTCGAATGCAATCAAAAAACTATTTTACTGCTCGAAATATTAATATTCTTTCCATTCTAGCAGATTTTTGTTACTTACTTTTTATTTAGCAATTAACCTATTGCAAACGTTTGCTAACGTTTTGCCGGAAAAATTATGGAACCAATTACATAAAAATTAAAACACCAAACTTAATGTTAATAATAACACACTAGATACTTGCGTTAAGTTTGAACATTAGAGATGGGAAAATATGATAATATTGAAAACAAAATGATTTATGGTATTCTTTATATTTTGTGGGTTTACCGTTTCACTGTTTTTAAAAACATTTGTCAGTGTTTATTGCAGAGAAATAAAAAACATGCAAAGAAAATATTTCACCGTAGACCATCGATGTCGTTTATACGAGTAATGACCGTCGTAGGTACTTTTCGAGCATTGTATATTACCTATTATGTATTAAAAAATATTTTCCTTTTTAAACTGTAGGCGATTTTAAGAAACAAATAATGTTAAAAATCAGGTAAAGTTAAAAATGGTCTAAGACCATACATTTTTGCCATTTTCTGACTTAATAATAATTTAGTAGTAAGTTACTAACATGTAATACCATTTTGTCAATGATTTCGGTTCATCTTACAACTCGATAGGGAAATTCTCGCATAAAAATACTGTTCGTAGCTCTTTTCATAGCTTTCAGAGCTATTGGTTGTGTTCATTTGAGAATTATCTAGTTCTATAAATCTGAATAAATTTAGGTTTCCTCATCTTGATATTTAAATGTTCGCATCCTTTTATAGCCTAATCATCCATCATGGGGAGGCCCATATTCAAAAGTAGACTAATAAAAATTAATGTAAGGTCAATAAAAAAGACAATTACATTATACAAAATACAAATACAAAATAAAAAAAGATTTATTTACCAAAAAAGATTACATTAAACCTTAGCACATATTGGTAAATAAATGTAGATTATTTCTAGTTAGATATTAATGATATAATAATTACTACTACTGTTTACTAATGTAAAAGGTTTGCAGGTTGAATTGCGGGCCCTGCACTAGGAGTAATCCTGTATCGCGAGACCCAGAACAAATAGTTTGCCAAGTTTTAGAGTTTGTGCGGCTTCAGTGCTTAACAACATTTATTCAAGGTTGTGAACAGAAAAAGAAACGCCATTATGCAAAATTGTGTGTGCAGCGTGTGTGTGTGTGTGTCTGTGTGTGTGTGTGTGTGTGTGCGCCAAAATGAATTACAGTCAAGTGATAATTTTTAATAATTTCTCCGTATCTTCGTACGATAGATTAGATAAGTAGTTTGTAACAGCAATTTTGCATTCTCTTTTTGTTTTAGAATAAATATTAAGCTGTTTATTCATCTTATTGTAGATATAAGGGGACCTGAAAAGTGGAAGTCGCTGTGCAAATGCGGATTTCGTGGGAGGTTCATTGGCTCGGGGGAGTCGCCTCTTTGATGCGATGGAATCAGGTTTAGGGATCATTTTTTTGTGAAAATTCAACGTAACCTTGAGAATATATATTTGGCGAACGGTTAACACACCTGCTAGGGTATACAGGTCTTTCGTCGGATGCCGGTAGGGCAACTTGAGCATGACTTTAAGCACGGCTCGCTGAGCTCTTTCTATCTCAATCATAGATGTGGCTCCAGCTCCTCCCCATATGGATATACAGTAGCATAAGATTGATTCGCAAAGAGCCACATATACGAGACGTAGAACTTTTTTGTTTGCAGCATAACGCAGTCCTCCCATGACATGAATAAGTTTCCGAACTCTTTTTGCCAATGTCGCAATATGTGATTTGAATGACAACTGCTCATCTATTGTGACTCCTAGGTATTTGATGGTAGGAGATCTGGCGATTATTTCGCAGTTGCAAGATGATGTACTGCATTCAGAGTGGATTTTGAGAATGAGGCGTAGATCTGGTTCGGAAGCTTTTGTCTTGTGGAAACAGAGGTACTTTGTTTTACCCAGGTTCAATGTGAGTAAGTTCATATCTAACCACCTTTTAATGTGCATCATGCCGCTTTCGGCCTTCTTGAGCGCTGACTCCCACGTAGTACCATGAAACAGTGCAACAGTGTCGTCTGCGTAGCAAATAAGATCAGCGTTATTGCGGCATGTTGTGTGGATGTCATTAACATACAGGATAAAGAATGTCGAACCGAGTACGCTACCTTGAGGAACTCCGTAGCGTATAGGCAGTGTGGCACTGATGACGTCTCCTATTTTAGTGCATTGTCTCCTTTCGCCAAGGTAGCTACAGAACCATTTCAGTGGCAGCCCTCTAATTCCAGAACCTTTTAACTTCTTAATTAGAACTGCCACCGAAACGGTGTCGAAGGCCTTAGCAAGATCCAGAAATACACCCACGGTTTTATTTCCTTTATCTAGGTTAGCTGCCACTTTAGATGTCAGAAGTTCCACTGCTTCTTCTGTTGATGTTCCCCGTCTGAATCCAAACTGTTGGCTCGAGAGTATGCTGTTTTTATCCAGGAAGGAAATGAGGCGGTGATTAACAATCCTTTCAAGTATTTTGGAAAAACAGGTTAGGAGTGAAATAGGCCGATAATTCTCAGGGAGATTTTTAGAACCACTTTTGTGTACGGGAATTACGCTTGCTAACTTCCATTGGTGGGGAAATGTGCCTGTTGATAGGCTTAGATTAAAGATGTAAGTGAGCGGTTGTAAAATTTCAAATTTGATGGCTTTAATCAACGCCGGCTTAAACTCATCCAGGCCAGGTGCACTGTCCAATTTTAATCTATCTATGAGTCTCCCAACTTCCACTTCGTCTGTTGGCTGCATGAAAAAAGAATCAGCTGATTGCGTTTGCTTATTTACGTATCTAGTATCTGTTGCTACCTCTTGTTCTGTTTTATTCATTGATGTAAGCAACCGGCTTGCCAGCTGAGACCCTACATTTGCGAAGTACTCGTTGCTGTGGTTTGCGGATTCTTGACTGCTAGGTTTGCATTTTAACAGTTCCGAGGCTGAGGACGGTCTAAGTGGACAATCAATTATGGTTTTGATAGACTTCCAAAGTAATTTTGGGTCATTTTTATTGGCTTCTAATTCGTCACTTTCGTAGTCACGCTTCAGTTTGTGTAGTAAGTTATTACAAAAATTTCGATACCTCCGATATATATGTCGCTTTAGAGCATTTTGTGGATCTTTGTTCGTGTCCAGATGTAGTTTATCACGATGTTTCATGCATCGGATAAGGCCAGGAGTTATCCATGGTTTCATAGCAAATTGTGACCTGCTGACTCTTTTGGTGTATGTGTATTTATTTACGGCTGTATTAAGGATCATATCTAGTTCTTGCACTGCGTCATTGACATTTTTCTTCCCAAGAATATTGGCCCAATCATTGTGGTGTAGCTCTCTGACTACGGCATTGTAATCTGTCTTGGTGACGAACCTGTCTCTTTTCTCAGAGCCGGTTTGTGTAGGTAATACTAGTCCTAATGCAACCAAAGTATGGTCAGTTATGTCCGTATTTCCAACTACTCCTATAGTGTTTTTAAACTTAGATCTAATGAAGAGATGATCGAGGCATGCTTTATCTCTCGTGGGTTTTGTGATCGCTGGCTGCATGTTTAGCTCTGTCATCATGCACATATATTCACTGGCCGCTTCGTCCAGTGGGTCTGAAATGTCAATGTTGACGTCCCCTCTCACAATGACAGGGATACCTTTTTTGATCCCTTCAATAGCGTGGCTAAGAGAGCTACAGAATTTATTTATGCTCCTAAAAGAAGGGGAGCGGTATACAGCAAATACTGTACCAATTTTATCAATGTCGATTTGAAGGCATTCTGATTCTTCAAACTCAGGCTCTTTTACTGTAGCGTCCCAACAATTTTTTATATAAGCCACTACACCTCCGGCTTTATTTTGGATAGTTTTCGTGACAAAGCTATTATATCCTGGGATTTGTCCTATTAACGGATCACTGCCAAGCCAACATTCTGTTAGAATAATTACATCTATATTTAGGCGTAGACGCTGAAACGCAGTTAAAAATTGATGAAAATTTTTCTTTATGCTCCTAATGTTTAGCGCGATCACTTGAAAGTTAAAATTATTATTTAAGATTACATTGCAGTCTTCTATCGAATCGCAAGTCTGGCAATCAATGGAAAACGCTTTATCAATGTTATTTACAGTATCAAAGATTGTGTTAGCCATTATTAAGATGTGTTGTAAAATATTTGTTGTGACTTGTGGAGATTGTCAGACAGGCGACTCGTCAAGAAAAGTGCGTAGAAATTTGGAGGTACTGTGGTTTTTTTGTCAGCGGCGTGTTTGTAAATGTGTGTGTTTGGAGTGAGTAAATGTGAGACACTGATTCGATGTGATGAAAATAGAGTACGAGTGAGTGTGTGTGTGTAAAATGGGTAAGTGGTTTGAGCGTTTCTTTTCATTGAAGCTAATAAAAAAATATAACAATGTAATGATATTAACTCAATAGATACGAGAAGAAGCAGCAATCTAGTATTAAAGAAAAGTCGTGCTTCATGCAGGTCCCGACTTCGGGACGGCCCCATGCGGAGGTCCCACTCGTTCGGTGAGGTCGGCATACGACTGGATATGGACCGCAGGCTTTTTCTCTGCTTGACGAACGTAAATTGCTCCGTTTCTTGTCCAGCAGTAGCGAAAGTTGTGCTGTTGTGCCCGAACTCTTGCCACTTTGAACAGAGCACGATTCGCTTTCGTGAGCCTTTCGTTCACATATAGTTTCTGAGCAGTGCCTTGAACTATGATATCCGAGGTTAGGTTTCGTCGAGTCTTTGCCGAATGAAGAATCTCGTCACGTTTCGAGCGTCGTAGAAGTTTTACCACAATCGGCCTGGGCATCCACTCTTTATTCGAGGATTTCACGGGGCGTTTAGGTCCTGCTCTCATGACGCAGTCAATGTCGGCTGCAGTTAACTCGACACCAAGTCGAGTTGCTGTTATTAGTACAGCATGTTGCAGGTTCTCGCTGTCAGCTTCCGGGACTCCAGCAATCTCTAGTTCATTGCTTAGGCCGTTTTGTTCCTGCATGTTGAGCAAAGTTTGCAGATCGCTGAGGGACTCTTTTAACTGAGCAATTTCTACCTCTTGAGCAGTGATCTTGTTTTCATACGAAGCTACTGTCATGGGAATAGTCGAAAGTTGATCCTTTAGAGAGTGGACATCTTGTCTCAGCAAGGCAATTTCTTTGCTCGACTCCTTCACATCATGCATCTCTTCTCTGAGCTGCTTAATTTCATCAATAAGCTGGGATATTTCGGACTCAGGTCCACAGAAGAGAGACGGGGTAGCCACCTGTCGGCGATTGCCGCGCAGATGGTTGACGCGGTCTAGAGTAGTGTTGGCACGGTCTAGGGTGTTGTAGGTTGAATTTAGAGGACCGGCGGGGCTGCCAATTGGAGTGTGAGTGTTATCAACTTTTGGTCGTGAACTCGTGCACAGGGGACATAGCCAACAGTCTTTCGTCTCTTGCTTTAAATTGTTAAAAGTTGCAGCCTCCATACCCAGACATAATAGATCGTATGTTTCTTGACAAGCAGAGCATTCCAAAAATTCCAGAGATTGAATAGGTTTGCCACAGCCACTGCATTTGGTTGACATGATAGCAAGAACAAAAAATAAAAAATGAGTGCAAAAATGTAAACTGGCAGCCGGACTCGATCTCGTTGTACAGCCGTTCGGAACGCCGGCTCCTTAACCGCTGCGCTAATAGAGCGATAACTGCAGCGTCGAAATTAGTTGTGTGTTACTACAAATCCGCCGATTATTTCGTTAGGTAAGGAAAATCAGGGTAGTTACTGATTACGATTCGAGTTACTACGCATTCAGTTCACGAATTTCACTGATTTTCACTTTATTCGAACACTTATCGACACTGTAAACACTGAACAAACGTCAACTATATGCTTAGGAAGCTATTACTAATAACTTTCAATTGGGTTGAACTCTTTAGACTAATGAAATTGATTTTTAAATGCAGATCAGATCAAAACGCGTGTTTACTTGCAGCCGCCCGTAGGGTAGATCCTATACATTGTGTGAGTTTAAACAAATGTACATTAACATGTACATTTGTTTAAACTCACACAATTATTATGAATCAGTTATGATAAAATCTTCAGCTACTAATTAAGATCGCCCCAATCCATATTAGTCGTAATTAATTTGCGAAATATATCGTTTTAATAATTTATCCATTACAGTTGTTGCTCAATCCGACCTCTGACCTCCTTTTCTTCGACAATGGAATTATATTAAGAGGTATCACATTCCATGCACGAGTAAATTAACTTCTTTAGCATAAATTATTGTTCTCGATTTTCCAAACTTGTGATTCCAATAAAATTCATTATCGACCACTCTAAAGTGTACTAATGATTCAAATCCATCGAGTATCTATTGAGATGACACCCGTATTAAAGCGAGCACCACACGCTTGACAAAATTTGGCAATGCGCAAATCATGAAAACTTAGATTTAGTCATACAATTTTTTCTAATATTCAATTTTCTCATGCTACAGTAACCAAGCTTTTTTGAAACTGCGTTACTGTTTTATGGTTTATGTTTGTGTTTATTTGATAGGTATAAATCGGATCATAAACTATTATTATACCCCTAGGTAATTTGCGGATCAGTCAGTGATTATATAAAATGATGTCATTATTCCTGCAATATTGCTAGTTTGAAACACTACATTTGTTATCGGAAATTATTAAACGTAAAGATCAAAGATCTGACCAGGCGATTGGTAGAGGTGACACGTGACCAGAGTGCTGGCATCTATTTCGCCCAAAAGCTGAGTATTGCTATTCAGCGAGGCAATGCTGCCAGCATTCTGGCCACGTTACCCTCTGCAAAGGAGCTTTTAGACTAGGTTTTATTTTGTTTAGTGTTTTTTTTTTTACTTTAAGTTTTAGTATTAGTTTAGTCAATATTTTAAACGTAACAATGAAACTTGAAACCATTAACTACAAAATTGCAATTGTATAAGTGGTTTGGCATATAAACAATAGTTGGAAAAGTATAGTGAGCCTAAAACCAGTTTCCCAATTTTTCATGTTATTCAGTAAAAAAATGTATTAAAATCACATTTCGACTCAAATTGATTTTACTTCGAGTATCAAGATTTAACAAGCGTGTGGAATCAGCATTAGAAAAGTATAATATGTTGGGTTACTTGATATTAAATTCTAAAAAAAATGTTTTTTCTCTTTAGATTTTTAAATAAGGCGATTATTAAAGAATCGTTTTCATAACCAGATTTTTTTCTCGATTATTTGTATGAATTTACACCTAATTTTAAGCTGTAACTGAAATGTTATAGTTTACTTGATCAAAATATAAAATAAAAAAAAACAACCAACAGGCACAAGAAACAGCTACACAAGTTTCGGTGTGTTATTGACCAGCTTTTAGGTGTAATAAATAAAGCTGCTGATTGCTATTTTATTCAAAGAAATAATATCATTCAAACGAAAACGTATTAAGACAGACAAGTCGTATATTCATTTTTAATGGATGTAGTCTATTGACAAGTATGAAAAAAATAAACTCGGAACTATAATACCTCTTATCTCTCAGAAATGTCAAATGAACAAAATAAAAACGAAAGAGGAATGTTATTCAAAGACACATATTTCCGACCCTTTCCTGTTCTGTGTCGATAAAAACATATCGAAAAGTTTATCGATAGTTGTACTTTCACTATTTTACCTTTTCTGCTCTATATCGATATCGATGAAAACATATCGACAAGTTTATCGATAGTAGTGTACAACTATTGAAACGGATGCGGTCAGTGGCCTTCACTCGTGCCCTTTCAGAAGATGCGCTGGAGGCCCAACATGACATGACCATTCAAGGCATATGTTATTCATTGGACTGTGGGAAAAGATAGTCTTACTATTTATTACGAGAATGTAAATAATAAAAAAAATCGGCCAAGTGCGAGTCGGACTCGCGCACGAAGGGTTCCGTACCGTATTTTCTCTTGCCGTTATTAATATCGAGCAAAAAAACTCCTAAAAATCACGTTTGTTGTATGGGAGCCCCCCCTTAAATATTTATTTTATTCAGTTTTTAGTATTTGTTGTTATAGCGGCAACGGAAATACATCATCTGTGAAAATTTCAGCTGCCTAGTTATCATGGCTTATGAGATATAGCCCCGTGACAGACAGACAGACAGACGGACAGACGGACTGACGGACAGACGGACATCGAAGTCTTAGTAATAGGGTCCCGTTTTTACCCTTTGGGTACGGAACCCTAAAAAGGGAAATATAAGTTTGAAACTGGGGTGGTCTAGTGGTAATGACACCCGCCTCACAATCGTGGAGTCGTTGGTTCAAATCCCGATCCCGTACCATTAACTCCTTGCAATTCATGTACGGAATCTAACACTACCTACTGGCTTTTCGGTGAAGGAAAACATCGTGAGGCAACCTGCATACGTCCGGATAAGAAATTCGATGGCGTATGTGAGTCCACCAACCCGGACTGGGCCAGCGTGCTGGATATGGCCCAATCACTCTTTGTGGGTAGGCCTATGTCCTGCAGTGGACTATTAAAAAGGCTGTTTCATTGCAGGACAGTATAATTTTGACTATTATTTGTTCGCGGCTTCGCACGTGTATTAGGTATTTTGATTTTTGTTCTATAACATAGGAACCATTCTATTTTTCCGGGATAAAAAGTAGCCTATGACACTTCTATATCTGAACTACATCCATGCCAAATAATTAATAGTGTCTGGCTAACGAAAGCTGTCCAAGAAAAAAGGCGGGAATTTTTAAAAATCAAGAGCTGTTAGCTTTCTAGTACCTCTGAGTACCTCAGTTTTCTAGTACCGCTCAGCTGATCTCCATGAAATTTAGCATGCACGTAGTTTACTCAGCTGATCTCCATGAAATTTAGCATGCACGTAGCGGTACTAGAAAACAAGCTAACAGCTCTTGATTTTTTAAAATTCCCGCCTTTTTTCTTGGACAGCTTTCGTTGGCCAGACTCTATAATCTATCCGTAGAAAGTAAGTTCGGTAAGTCGGGTGATTAGCCCTGGTGTCAGAGTATTTAATCTGACTGAAGGCCTCCAACATGACTAAACGGTTAAAACAACCCGGGCCTACAATTTAACGTGTCATCCGAGTCACGATAGCACTCAGTTGTAAATGCCACCGGTCACCCTCATTCCTCATCTTTTCATATGGTTTGATTAACATAATTTTCGCACAGTTCAGAACACTACAATCATCCACAAATCTCAACTCATTTAACTTAGTGTTTCGATAGCGTCTTAATTGTAGAATTAATCTTGAAAACCTATCAGAGTTAGCATTTTCAAAATAATTAAAAACCAGATCAAATGTCATGTCAAAGATTTATCGTTTGATGAAATATGAACTTAATATGTAACCAACATGAAACTAAGAACTATAAGTGGTTATATCTGTTTATACTCTTGGAGGTATAAAGATAATCCAAATGTTCAAGGTTACTGCCATTTGAATGGCAAAGTTTATACGTTGTGCCAAATAAACACCAGAATTTCGCTTCCACAGCGGTTCAGAAGCCGTTGTGGTCTAGTGGTAATCACACTCGCCTTACAATCGTGAGGTCGTGGGTTCAAATCCCGGTCCCGTACTAATGAATTTTTTGGGATTTATGTACGGAATTTCTCACCAGTGGTTTTTCGGTGAAGGAAAACATCCTGAGGCAACCTGCATACGTCCGTAGAAGAAATTCGATGACGTATGTGAATCCACCGACCCACACTGGGACAGCTTGGTGGATATGGCCCAATCACCTTTCATAGGTAGGCTTACGTCCAGCAGTGGACTATTAAAAAGGCTCGTACAGTACAGCGATTCAGAAAGACTCACTCTGTACTGTGAAAGCGCAAAGTGGCACACCACTCAGTAGTTCATGGTTAGTTTTACTTACCCGTGGTAACGGTTGGACCACGCATCGGTATCGCACAGTTACAAATAATTCTATTTATTAATTTATCACAAATTATGTTCACTTATCTATTTTTGTAATGCATATTTGATTTCAGACATAGGATATTATGTCCACTGCTGGACATAGGTATATCCTATAGATCTCCAAAATTGGAAGCAGCTTGCATTCAGCGCAATCCTGCGGTTTTATTGAAGTGATCCGTCCACCTACGCTGCGCATGCTACGCTCCACTGTAAGAAATCTTCACTCTAGAACTTTTCAACCTCATCGGTCATCAGTCCTCCATGCCCACTGCCATTTCAACTTGCCAATCCGCTATGTCGGTATCTTTGGTTATTCTACGGATCTCCAGATTTCTTATTCGATCTCGCAGCGAAACTCCGAGGAGAGCCATCTCCATAGCTTGTTGGACTACTTGGAGCTTACTAATAAGGCACATACTGGCAACATACACTAGTCGAAAATTTTCGACTTGAGGCACTGAGGTATGTCGGATCAGAAGAAATTAAAAATATAAAATATTGTACCGCAAGGCAAGTGCAGCCGCAAAATAGAGCAAGTTATTGTAAAGTAATATTCTGATATATTGCTACATGTAATATATCGTATATCCGTGTATAAATACCACTTTATGATTAATGGCTTTAGATGCTTAACAATTAAATTTTATTCTATTGTAATGATTAGAATTCATTAGCCGCAGAACTTGAATTATATGGTTGTCTATTAGTTTAGTAATCGTACTTTTAATTTAACTCTTCAAAATACTAAACGACGACGTTTACGCAAGATTAATTTAACTTCTGACAATGCTAAAAATATATTATTTATTTATAATCCAATGGTTAGTCCAATGCTTAGTGCTTAGGGGATGTGTTTGTATGTCATTTAGCTGATAGAGATTTTAAACTACAAGTACATAGATTTTTGTTATTTCTAGGGGTGCATTTTAATACTCAGATAGTTCAATTTTAAGTACTCGCAAAAAGAAAGTCAACGTAGGCATAACGGCATGGATAGCTAAGACCTAAAATCCCGAGATGATTTCCGGGATTAATCATCCCCAGGATTGCAACTGGCAATTACGCTTATTGTTTATTTATAGGCGGATTGTTAGGGTTCCGTACCCAAAGGGTAAAAACGGGACCCTATTACTAAGACTCCGCTGTCCGTCTGTCTGTCTGTCACCAGGCTGTATCTCATGAACGGTAATAGCTAGAACGTTGAAAATTTCACAGATGACGTACTGCTGTTGCTGCTATAATAACAAATAGTAAAATAAAAAATATTTAAGGCATACAATAAACGTGAATTTTTAGCCGTTTTTCGCTCGATATTAATAATGGTGGCAGGTAGATAGATGCTTAAAATATTTACAGAATATTAAGTTAAATATGCACTTCAAAAATAAATAAATACATTTAGTTAAAATAAATATTTATGGGGGCTCAATTAATGTGTTTTTTTTGCTCGATTTTAATAACGGCAACAAAAAGATACTTAAAATATTAAGTGGTAAATTCTTTTCAAAAATAATTACTAAATTTAAAGAAAATAAATTAAGGGGGGCTTCCGTGCGGTGCCCTACGGGACCCTTCATGCGCGAGCCCGACTCGCACTTGGACAATTATTTTTAGTTTTAAAGTTGTTTTTTTTTGGTACAAAAGCTAATCCGTGTTTCAATTTCGTTTCGACTATTTAATTTTTTTCTTAACATTGTTTCCAAAACATTCAGCTTACAATTGTATATGCTTTGTCTGACAGAAAATGAAATACAATTTTCTAAGTTCGACCTAAAATTTACGGTCTCTGAAAATAGAAAGTCCCGTGGGATCCCGAAGGCACATCCATATTATTGATATATCAAAATTGCAGGTACTTAAAATTGAACTATCTATTCCGACCCCTAGTTATTACACATCACAGACACATACACACATAATCTATCAGAACTACATAGGTATTAAAAATACACTCCATCTCTCTCATCTCTGTTTTAGTAGAAACTGCGCCTTTATGATTGAATTTGGCAGGCATTTACTTTGTGTCCAAATAATTATATTAATACGATAAAAATTACAAAAACATTAATGTACCAGTAATGCTAAAACAAAAAAGTTATTCAATTATACTTAATTTAATGAGGAAGCTCTTATTAATAGTAAGTTGAAACCAATATTTATCTTAGTCAATTACGAGTAAATGTACAATTGAGAAGTGAGATTCAAACCACCATTGTGAGCAATTTTCACTATGGGACAAACCCACAATTTGGGAAGATAAACTATTTAAATTAACTTTTGAAATTTGATGGTAGGAAAGCTGATTTTGACGTGATAACGTCTCATAAACTGATGAGCTCCGGTTGCACGCACGAAAAAGTGACACAAATAGTAGTCCTATGAAATAAACGTGATTGCGATCCCGGGATGTAAAATATTAATAATCGGCCAAGTACGAGTCGGACTCGCGCACGGAGGGTTCCGTACTGTATGGAAGCCCCCCTTAAATATTTATTTTATTTTAATTTTATTATTTATCTTTGAAGTGAATATAAACTAAATATTCTGTGAAAATTTCAAGCATCTACCTGTTTTCATTATTAAAATAGAGCGAAAAACGTCTAAAAAATCAGGTTTGTTGTATGGGAGCCCTTAAATATTTATTTTATTTTCTTTTTAGTATTTGTTGTCATAGCGGCAATAGAAATACATCATCTGTGAAAATTTCAGCTGCCTAGCTATCATGGTTCATGAGATACAGCACGGTGACAGACGGACAGACAGACAGACAGACGGACATCGAAGTCTTAGTAATAGGGTCCCGTTTTTATCCTTTGGGTACGGAACCCTAAAAAGTTACACGTTCCGCCTGACCCAAACGTGCAAGCGAGAGCGCGGAACAAGCAATAGAGAAGCACAATCAGCCTAAGCATTCGGCTTGTTTCAGTTTTGATCCAAAAAAGTTTTCAGATGTTATCACGTAAAATTATCATGGTTTATAGTAAAACTTCTTTATGATGATGATTTGAAAAATTCTGTTTCCGCTTAGTAAAGGTTTACTTTATTAAAACTATACATGCCTTTGAAGGTCCTTGTACTTCGCAAAATGACACCTTTATTTTAACTTTGGTCATTAGCATCTATCAAAAAATCTATAAATTATTGCTTCGTAATTTCATTTCATTAAAAAATAAGTAATCATATATCCCCATCAAAATTGTACATTTCTATCTGAAGTCATTTTCTTCTAAATAAATCTGATCATATTTTGTACGCGACAGTACACTCTGACTTCACACCTATGAATTACTTTTAATAACATAATTTTCTAGTATCGCATCCGTATAATATGCCAATCATAGTTAAACCATCACGTTTTTATCATATTTCTTACCGATATGGGTTTTTGGTAAACATTTTATTTTTTGTATATTGATTTAACTAATCCGTTTAGTCAATATCCGGCAGGTAAGTTATGAGTGGAATGAATGATTGAAATAATATATGTACTTTTTAGAAATACATTTAAATTTGAAATAAACTTGGTATTATACTAAGTATTAGGTAAGCCTACACACAGAGGGCAATTACATTATAATTATACGTGGAATTTATAACACAAACGCTTTTTGTGTGTCGGCCTATGTTCATCATTAAACTGTTTAGTCCTTAGTGTGTACATATTGTTTAATTCTTGTTTGTGGTTATGAATAAAGAGTTTTGTCTGTCTGTCTGTCTGTTACAAGGACAATACTTTAAATTAGATATCTTATTAACCACTCTATCCCTCTCAATCTATGCATGTGTTTCTTATGTGTAATTTATATTGTTATAAGTAAAGTTCGGTTAAACCAACATCACTGGCACGAGCACGTCAATGAAAATTTATTTGTGTAAAACGATTATTTTGAACTAATTAACCCTAGAAGCCCAATCATATTTTTATACCCATAAAGCCCAATCATACGTCAATTTGACGTGTACTATTAAAAGTCAATATATTTGTTTATTTTATATTGTATATACCAAATTTCTAAATTATAGGGCTTAAATATAGTTCACTAAATTATAAAAACGTAAAATTAAATCAAATAGTTATTTATTGATACTTTTATAATCATATATTAGGAACTATAGTAAAATTACACAAAAATTGTTATCGTCTTAGTTATTTTTTGATACAAATAAAATTAATTCAAAAATCAACCTTATTTAAACAATTTTTAGAAAACAAATTAACTCTATTCAAAATAAAAATGGTCAAAAATAATTATTCAGTAATTATACACAGTTTTGACATGTGTCAATATGGTGTTCTCTGCACATTGCTTTTTTACATATGAAGCACAGTGCTGTTGTCATCCACCTTTTCTACAACCACAACACCCACAGTAGCGTCGTTTTTTTGGTTCTGGATTATCACATGTAACTGCTGCTGATGTTTCTGGCACGGTTTTCAACACGTATGCTATGTTTTCACGTAAAGTTTTGTCAAAGTTGGTGTTTCCAGACGTTTTTGCATACATGGTGGTCAATTCTGTGCTCAACTTTTGCATTAACTCCTAACGGCTCAATGTTTTTGTTTATTTGTAAGCTTGTTGTGGCAGTGACTTATGAAGTCACAAAAGCCATGTTTAACATCCCATAAAAACTGCCTAACCGAATAGAAGCCTGATTCAACGTGATGATTCTGTGAAGTGAAGTCCAAAGTGTTTCTTCAAGATTTGCTGACTCTGGAGACGGGACAGGGCAAGTTCCGTTTCCGATCTCGCATTTCCAATAAAGTCCACCATCTCTTCTTCAATATCACTCCTGATATCAACTTGAGGAACAAAGTCTTGAGAGTCACTATCAGCGGGAGAAAAATCATCTTCATGTTCCAAGTGACGCAATTTCGTCTGGATTTAGGTATCTAGAGGACACCATTGTATTTCATTCCCTGAAAATAACATATTTAGTAATAATATCAAACAAAACAAAACGAAAACCAAAAAAAAATCATCAATACCGCAAACTTATAATTGTTGTAAAACTTACACAAAGCCCAATCATACGTCAGATTGACGTGCATCATTGTGATTACAATTAAATGGAGGCACTTACCGAAGCGATACAGCCTTCTCCTGTTAGGTCTCGACGGGCACTAGGTTGGTTTGGAAGGACGTGACGATTCAACAATGTGTGCCAAAGATATAGCGGTTTTTTTTCGGCGTGTACGTCAAAACGACGTACATTGGGCTTCTAGGGTTAAAACTACCTCCTAGATTATTTTTTTGTGAAATAAAGATAAAATAGTTATTACTACTTTGGGCTTATTCCACAAATCCCCTTAGAAGATCCCCTGCGAAGGGGATAAGTGGACTTTTTGTCCATTTATCCCCTGCGGTTTTGCGGCAGGGGATTTTTGGACATTTTGTCCACAAATCCCCTTCCGCAACGCCGCAGGGGATAAATGGACTAAAGGTCTACAAATCCCCTGAATCAATATTTACACACTTTTGAAATAAAACACCAGGACTTTGTTAGGTAAATATTCGAATCTTCATTTTTTTTACATAATAATATACGTGTGGTGAACAAAATAAATAAAAAATCATCTTCGATAATTTTGTATCAGTGTTGATATAATTATGTAATCTCTCTTATACATAAATATTCCTAAATTTAACATAATATTTGGAATAATTAAAATTTCACAAAAATCATATTTTCACATGAATCACAGATTGTAAAATGATAATGAAGATTTTAAACCTAGATGAACGTTGAAATGAATATAGGTACAAGTGGTATCACAAATAATATACAACAAGTAAATCACACAGAAATCATATTTTTACACAAATACTTTTGAAAATAACTTCTACAATCACAGTTTATTATTATTGGTACTATAATAAAGAATATTTAAATTTACATAACTTAATACTATGCAAGTGTTATAATAAAATAATCGTTTTTTACTAATAAAATAAGAATCACAGATTGTTTGTACAATAATAATAAAGATTTAAACCTAAATAAGTTATGTTGAAACTAATATATATATATATATGTATATATGTATGACGGAGCGAGACGGCATCGTTGATTTTAGTTTAGAGCAATAATCATGATTTGTTGATTTTTAAAGTGGGTATCACCCGAATGGGGTCGTACGTGGCAACACTGCATACTTCTGTCGGAATGAAATGACTTTGACAGGTGTGGCAAAAAACGTCATTCCATTTCGAGCACAAGGCAGGATTGCACCCGTGCCAACCCATTAACTTTGAATCCGTTAACATCTGTAAAAATCATCGTCAAATTGATTATAAATTGATATCAAATCAATAAAACAATCCATTGTAGTGTTCGCTGTGTTTATTTTGGTGAGATCAACAATTGAAGACCGCCGGCGACCCGCATCGATGGATGACCCATACGTAGCGATGGCGGGTGACTTAGGTAGTCAGTCTCAGTCCCCGACATCAGGCGTGGGATCCCAACAACGCCCACATCAGGAAACAGGTCAGAATAAGAAATTTACTAATTTGAATGACCAAAACCAGTGGCAGATGTTGTTGGATTTGCAACAACGCACCATAACAGATTTGATAACTGCTTTGAAAGAACCTCGTCAATACGAAGACAAACTAATGACGTTGCCTGAATTCAATCCAGACATACCGGACAGCGATGCGCAGGCTTGGTGTAAAACAGTAGACTTGTGTATGGAGGAAAAAACATTAACCGGGAGCAAACTGATCTTAGCAATAAGTAAGGCCTTAAAAGGTACAGCTTCAACATGGCTTACACAACATAGTTTTGCCGGAATCACTTGGCCTCATCTAAAAGAACTACTATTGGCTCGGTTTGATATTGTCGAGACACCTGCGGCTATGGCGTTTAGACTCTTGAACGGAAAACCAAAAGAAGGAGAATGTCTAGCTGCATATTCGAACCGCATATTGAACGCATTCATGAATCAGTGGAGCACTATGTCTGTTGAGCAGATTGCTATTGCTGTGACGCTGTCCCATGTAGCGAAGATGGAACCACGTCTACAACAACTTGCCTTTACAAATGACATTAGTACTCGCGTCAAGTTGCAGCAAGAATTAATGGCTCACAGTTATCGGAAGAGGGATCTAGCCTGCCAAGATAAAGTCAACAACACTGACGCGAAGAGGCCAAAATTGAATACCTTAAAAAAATGCTACAACTGCGGAGAGCTGAACCATCTTGCGATTGAGTGCAGATTGAGCTCAAGCCGAGTCTCGAGCCCCAACATGTCGTCTAAGATTCCAGCCACATCGACGGGCGCAGCGCAACGATCAAAAAGCGAGGCCACTCAGCAACAGTCCAATACAAAAGTGCCGCCTACGTGCTATTACTGCGGAGAGAGTGGACACATTGCATCACGATGCGCGAAGAAGATAGAAGAAGGCAGTGACGTAAGAGTAGAGCGTCGAGTCAACACCTGCACAATCCAACCAGCGTTCGATCATCTTTGAAATTTTGGTGAGCAATTTTCATTTTGTTTAGATTCGGGCGCATATTGTTCTCTAAGAAGAGAAAAGTGACGTAGAGATATTTCATGGTGTGCAACAAAATATCGCAGTTACACTTTTAGAATGGGGGGGTTCTGATATTTACTGTAAATTTCAATTATTAGCGAGAGTTTAGATTTACAGATTTTCTATTATTCCATGTCGTACCTGATGACGATATGAAGCATGCATCATGACAACGATAACGACGATAAGTATTCGGTGTGTGTGTGTGTGTGTGTGTGTGTGTGGTAATCCTGTGTGATACGCCTTTATGGTACGCATGTGTGATACGCCTATGTGATACTCCTGTGTGGTATGACTGTGTACTACTGTGTAATATGATAAGCCTGTGTGGAAACTGTGTGACAAGCCTGTGTGGAAGCTCTGTGTGACTAGCCTGTGTGGAAGCTCTGTGTGACAAGCCTGTGTGGAAACTCTGCGGGACAAGCCTGTGTGGAAACTTTGTGTGACAAGCCTTTGTGGAAACTCTGTGTGTCAAGCTTGTGTGATAAGCCTGTGTGGAAGCTCTGTGTGACAAACCTGTGTGGAAACTCTGTGTGACAAGCCTGTGTGGCAAGCCTGTGTGGAAGCTCTGTGTGAGAAGCCTGTGTGGCGAGCCTGTGTGGCAACTCCGTGTAACAAGCCTGTGTGGCAAGCCTGTGTGGCAACTTCGTGTAACAAGCCTGTGTGACAACTCCACGTAACAAGCCTGTGTAGTAACTCTTGTGTGAAAAGTCGGTGTAAGAATTAAAGCTACGTGAGAATTAAGCCTGTGTGAAAAGTCAACGTGAGAAGTCAGTGTGAGAATGAAATCTTTTTGAGAAATGTGCGTGAATACGAATATGCAACGAAATAGGAAACTACCCCTATATAGTTACAACTTGTGTGGTTGGTAGCTACAGCGTATGTTTTTGTCAACAGACCAAGGAGATTCAAACGAGGACGTATGAAGATGCAGGATGGCCGTGACGGAGCGAGACGGCATCGTTGATTTTAGTTTAGAGCAATAATCATGATTTGTTGATTTTTAAAGTGGGTATCACCCGAATGGGGTCGTACGTGGCAACACTGCATACTTCTGTCGGAATGAAATGACTTTGACAGGTGTGGCAAAAAACGTCATTCCATTTCGAGCACAAGGCAGGATTGCACCCGTGCCAACCCATTAACTTTGAATCCGTTAACATCTGTAAAAATCATCGTCAAATTGATTATAAATTGATATCAAATCAATAAAACAATCCATTGTAGTGTTCGCTGTGTTTATTTTGGTGAGATCAACAATTGAAGACCGCCGGCGACCCGCATCGATGGATGACCCATACGTAGCGATGACGGGTGACTTAGGTAGTCAGTCTCAGTCCCCGACATGTATATATATTCAGTTCAGATATATGTACTAGTGATATCATAATAAAACATTCTCATACTAGCCTCCTAAGCCCTGAATTTGAAAATAGCATTTCGTCTTTGAGAACGGATGTCCAATTTTTGGAACAAATTGATTGATACCCCTAAGACCTGAACCTTATTTTGCTTGTAATAAGGCTTAGATTATATTTACTGCATTTTCGCCAGAACAAAGTTGATTTGGGTATTCGTAAGGAATACATAGAGTTCATTTTGAATAACCTATAATTTGTTCGTTTTTTGGGACATTCGTCCTTACTTTTGAGTATTTTTACAAAACTAATGGGTAATATAAGATAAGATAATATATTTATTTGACCAAAAAAAAAATTTTTACAATTGCTGTTGGAAGATATGCCATAAAGTATATTAAAGACAAGAGTTTTACACTTTACAGTGGGTTCCAAACTCGGCTAGGCCTGTATTTTGGTAACCCATGAAGTTTAGAATTGCCGGAGTACAGTTTGTGCGCGCTCTCGTTTACAGTAGATAGTTAGGTATATAGTGTAACTATAGTGAACCGTTTTGAATACAATAATAAAATAAATTAGATAAGATAACATTATGATAATATGGTAGACAACTATATTATATTAAAGTTCGTGAGATTATTGCCAAAATAAGGTAACTAAAATTTAGAATAGGTACATAAAAAAATAATAATAATACTCAAAATCTTTCAAAAATTCAAGAAGCATTCAATCCACGGGTCGCCATCTGCCCTTAGGCATTAAACCTATAAGCTTACAACCAATATCACAAATGGGTATGTATGTTGGAGTAACGCTGCAATACACGAGATCTCTTGAGAGTCAAGGTTTGCAGCGTTACTCCTATGTGTGAGTATGTGTGTGTTTGTGTGTGTGTGTGTGGGAGTAACGCTGCAATACACGAGATCTCTTGAGAGTCAAGGTTTGCAGCGCTACTCTTGTGTGTGAGTATGAGTGTGTGTGTGTGTGTGTGTGAATGTAGGGCTTACATGTGTGGGATAGCACCGGGCGTGTTAGATATCGGTGTCATAAACTCTGACCAGTTCCTCAGTCGATTTGTAATTGAGAGATAGAAGCCAGGATTTTACTTTACCTCTAGCTTTCCTGTGTGAAGTTTCTTTTAGATCGCAGTGTTTGCATACATTATTATACGTGAACACGTGTATGTAGGGTGGTAAGCGGCATGCGAACACAGTCTTGACTTTCGGTAGGGAGATTACTGGAGTGCGGGTTTTCCTTCTAGGTTGCGGCATGTCTGACGAGTGTGTGTTATCTATAGCTTTCATAATAAAAAGTTGACGGACTGTAAGTACCTTGGCTTCGTGGAAAAGATCTTCAGTTGGGAACCGCCGAGGTTTGCCCAACATAATTTTTAAGACTGCCCGCTGCGCCCTCTCTGCAGCGATAAGGTTGCTCCCTGCAGCGCCTCCCCAGAGTCCGATACAGTACTGTATTAGCGATTCGCAAAGAGAGATGTATACCAATCTCTTTACTTCCATAGAGGCAGTTTGCCTGAGTGCCTTCATGACGTGGATGATTTTCCGTACTCTTTTTGATAGAAATGAGATGTGCTGTTCAAATGATAGTCTTTGATCTATTTGTACTCCCAGATATTTTGTACATTTTGCCCTGCTGATGTGATTACAAAAGCACTTGGCTTTGTTTTTAGGAGAGTTAATAGTCGAGGACGGGCAGTTGTCAGAGTGGATTGTGATGTGCTCGAATTTGGGTTCAGTGATTCGGGTTATGTGAAACCCAATGAAGTTAGTTTTTGTGACGTTGAGAGTGAGTAAGTTGCCGCTTAGCCAATTATGTATAATCGCCATTCCACGTTGAGTTGCTGTTACTACATCTTTCCAGTTGCTACCGTGAAATATTGCTACTGTGTCATCAGCATAGCAGATAAGAGTTGCATTTGGAATATCTTTTTTTAGCAAATCATTCATGTAGATTATAAATAGCGTTGGAGATAGAATTCCGCCTTGGGGCACTCCAAAAGAGATCTCAATTTCCTCGCTGAGGTGTTCTCCGATTTTGACTCTCTGCCTCCTATTAGTCAAATAACTTTTAAACCAGTCAAGGGCCTTTCCACGCATTCCTAAACATTCGAGTTTTTTCAGGAGAATGGGAATTGAAATAGTGTCGAAGGCGCGGGCTAGATCGAGAAAAACTCCCAGGCTTCTGTTTCCCTTGTCCAAGTGCTTCGTCACTATTTTCGTTAGAAGCTCTACAGCATCTTGTGTAGATTTTCCTCGTCTGAAGCCAAATTGGTTTCCCGATAGCATCCCTTGTTTTTCAAGGAAGTCAACGAGGCGTTTATTTACGACTTTTTCGAGTATTTTGGATAATATGCAGAGAAGTGATATCGGACGGTAATTATCCAGAACGTTTTTAGCGCCACCCTTGTGTATAGGAGATACTATAGCCGTTTTCCAAGATTCCGGAAATGTGCCAGTTGCTATGCTCAAGTTGCAAATGTGTACTAGTGGTGCGAGTATGGAGTTTTTAATGCTTTTAATTAACCTGGAGGAAAATGAGTCTATTCCAGGGGCACTATCACATTTCAAAGATTTAATGATACCGTCTACTTCGACAAAATCTGTGGGACAAAGGAAAAATGAGTTGGGGCAGTCGTTGATTATTTTAATGTTTTGACACAGCTCTTTTTCCGTAGTATTTTCTTTCGTTAGGATATCCGAAGCGAGTTTAGAACCCATCCCGGCAAAATGCTTATTGCAAGTGTTTACGGCTTCCTGTGGGCTGTTGAAATTTTGTAGCAGCAATTCTGAGCTTTTCTTTGTGTCAGGAATGTCGCATATCTGTTTAATAGCTTTCCATAACTTCTTAGGATTCTTGTGATTTTCTGTCAATTGAGAATTGTCAAAGTTAGTTTTAGCTTTGCGAATGGTGTCGTTACAAAAATTTTTGTAGCGTGTGTATGATAATTTTAGAACTGGGTTGTCAGGTTGCTGCTTGGACAGTAGGTGAAGTTTATCTCGGTGTCGCATACATCGAATAAGACCAGGTGACGTCCATGGTTTGAGTTGGATCTTATTTCGGCTAGTTTTTACTCTATGTGTGTGTTTTTTGGTAGAATTTAAGATGATTTCATTTAGTTGAGATACTGCATCGTTAACATTGTCGATTTTCGCGAATGTTTCCCAGTCAATGGTATCAAGGTCTTTTGAAACCGCCAAAAAGTCGGTTCTCAGCTTGTCACGCTTTTTGTTCAAAATTTTTGGTTTTTTAACTTTAAGTCCCGCCATTATTAGGTAGGCCACCAGAGGGCGCCACGCGAAACTACTGCTCTGCACAATTTAATTTTTTTAAATCGGTTTTTTCTATTTTCGGAATCTATATAACATAATATTGCAAAGAAGCTGATACTAAACTATAAAAATTGTTATGAGAAGAAAATAATAAGAAGAAAACGAAGATTTCGGCTGTTTTATGTGACAGTTAATGTAAAGTGTAGCACGTAAATAAAACATAGCTATGCAAACGAAAGTGATCTTCGTTCAGTTATCGCTATACCAGTGTTACAATATATCGATATTTTAATGTGATGTTTGCTGCATTTGTGTGAATAATCAAAGATTTAAATTGAATTTGCAACAGAACAAAGAATAATTGACCTTTGAACTCGTAAGTCCAACGAAATTAGTGTGATGGCAAATGGAGGTACCCACTAATTACTTTTAAATAAACACAACATCTTTGACCGACGATAGTGGTTTTAAAATTGGACACTTATTGCATGCACTAGTTGGCCGAGTGGTTACGTTGCCCGACTGAGCTGAAGTAACACATATCGAATCTCAGCCGAAGAAGTTATTTTTGCACTGTTTTTTTTTTTTTTTTGACTATTTATCTTATTCAAAATTGCATAATTACCTGAAGCATATTTCTAAGCGAGATTGCTACGGAAATCTGAAAACATGGAACAAAACAACGTAACTCATAGAAATCCAATGCGTCGGTGCAGTTCAATGTCAGAAATATCTAAAGATGGCTCATCTATCTTCGACGAGACTGCAATTAGTTTACCAGGTACATCTCTTGAAGAAAATGAAACCATAACCAAATTAAATGAGAAAATTACAGCTTTGTTGTTAAAACTTAACAGCGCAGATAATGAGATCGACAACCTTATCAGCGAAAATACATACCTTAAAACAGAATTAGACAAGAAAGATAAAACTATAGAATTACTGAAAAAAGTGAGGATTTCTGAAAGTCCGTGTATAAATAAGGCAACACCAATATCGGGAAGAAAAAAGAAGAAACAAAGAAAGGTTTCTGTATCGACTCCAACAAAGTTAACAGATCAAGAAAATTTTGCATCATGTGATGAGTCACGTCCAGAAAATAATATTAACCAAACAGATAAAGTAATCGAGAATACGAAGGAAGAAAATATAATCGACAGTAATCAAGACATCATATCCTCCGATGCACGAAAAAGCGATAGACAAGAAAAAGATGAAAATGCCAAAAATAAAATTATAATTCTTGCGGATCAACGGGGTACTGGACTGCAAAAATCCCTACAATATTTAATAGGACCGGAATTTGAAGTATTGGTATTTTGGAAAGCTCATGCTAAGTTGGAAGATATTCTAAATGCTTTCAAAAAAGAACTCATGACCTTAACAAAAAACGATTATATAATTATCTTAGGTGGTATGAATGACAGTAATCCGGTGAACTTTAACTTCATTCTTAATAGTTTCATAAATTATTTCAACTTTACGAATATTATAATAAGCGAGGTCCCTTTCAATAGATTTTTGAACGAGAAAAAATTAAACTATGAAATAAGACATATGTGCATGAAGTATAACCATGTTAAATACGTTGACATGGGTTATAGCATACATGTTCCAAACAGACATATTATCCGTGTCAATATTTGTAAAAAATTACGTAAAGAAATATTGCAGTCTTGTTACAGTTTAACAATAATTGAAGCTCAAAATAAATGGAAACTGAAAAATCAAAATGTAATTTTAAAAATGGATGCAGGTACGCAAACTGACTCTAGTAACAGTAATGATGTAGATGTGGAAAATTGCAACAAGGTCGATGGCGAAACAAAACAGTTTTTTCGGTCCTAAAGCTACCATAGATATTCTTCATCAGAATATTGATGGGTTAATGGGTAAAGCTGATTTACTTACAGTTCAAATTGAAGAATTAAAGTCAAATGAAAAATTTGTAGATGTATTATGTGTTACAGAACATAATATGATGAATAGTGACATACCCATGCTAAATGTGCCCAATTTTTCTCTAGCAGCTAGTTGTTGTAGGAAAACTCGTAGGGGTGGTTCTTGTATATTAATACACAATAGCCACAAATACAGAGAGATTAGTGAAATAAAAGAATTCAGTAGCATAAATAATATTGAATGCTGTGCGGTAGAACTATTTGAGCACAATGTAGTAATTATTTGCATATACAGACCACCTAGGAAGGTTAATGCTTCTAAAGAGATATTTTACACAAATTTAAAAAATGTACTAAGCCATGTGTCTTACAAAAAGAAAAAAATTGTGGTATGTGGAGACTTTAACATAAATATACTAGAAGATAATATTACGTCCAAGTCGTTTCAAGACATAATAAAAACTTTTAACTTAAGAGTATCACTAAAAAAACCAACTAGACCAGCTAGTCAAACATGTCTTGACAATTTCTTACACAATGTCAGAGGTTCTTCGTGTGATATTTTGCAATTGGCACTGTCTGATCATACGGCGCAATATTTTACTTGTCCTGTGAAAGAGTATATTCCATTTAAATATTGGTATTCATTTCAACGAGATTTTTGTAAGGAAAACATGTCAAAATTCAAAGATAATTTAAGCAGATTGAGTTTTAATGAAGTTTTTGAGAGTAAGTGTCCTAATGAAGCATATAATCGTTTCTACGAAACATTTAAATTAATTTACGACCTGTGCTTTCCCATAGTCAAACGGAGACATTCGTGTCATAAGAAACCATCGTGGATATCCAAAGGAATAAAAATATGTACAAAAAAAAAGAGAACGATGCTATGGAAATACAGAAAAACACCTACTGCTAAGAACCGAGACTTATTTAAAAATTACTCAAAACGATTAAAATCAATCATCAAACAAACTCAGAAAGCTAGAAATAATTATAAAATAAATATGGCAAACAATAAATCAAAAGCAATGTGGAACATTATAAATAATAATAAAATTAATAAACCTTTAAATAATGACATTAAACAAATAAAATATAATAATAAATTGTTAACTGACCCAAATGACATTGTAGAAGCATTTAACACTTCATATATAAATCAGGTAAATGACACTAAGAATAGGGACAACACAAATGAACGGAAAAAACGTAATAATGTAAAGTGGAATAAACACAATTCCATGTTTATGAATCCTTCAACTCCAAAAGACATTCTAAATATTATTAAATCGTTGAAAAACACTTCTAGTACAGGATATGATGACATAACCACTAAAGTCATTAAGCACGTGGCCATTATTATTGCACCGGTATTAAATCATATCAATAATATGTGCATTGATCAAGGGATATTCCCTGAAAGCTTAAAGCTTAGTATTGTGAAACCATTATTTAAAAAACAGGATCGAGAAAGTATTAATAATTATAGACCAGTTGCTTTAGTTCCTATTTTCTCAAAAATTTTTGAAAAGTACATCCATACAAGTCTGTTTTCCTACTTAGATAAATACGGCATTCTTGTTGATGAGCAAGTAGGATTCCGGAAAAGGAAGTCAATAAATGTTGCAATTTATAACTTGATTAAGACTATTATGACAGGCAGGGAAAAAAAAGTTCCAGTTTACGCTTTGTATATGGACCTTACTAAAGCGTTTGATTACGTTGATCACGCTATATTGATTCGTAAACTGGAAGCATATGGAGTGAGAGGTAATGTACTGAGGTTAATTGCTTCTTATCTCCAAAATAGGTACCAAAAAACTCAAATTAGCAGGATCTGTCCGTATACAAAAGTAGAAAGAAAATATACATCTTCTGCGGGCCAGATCAAATATGGAGTCCCGCAAGGTAGTGTTCTTGGGCCTTTACTATTTATCATATATATTAATGATTTACCTCAGTCAATTGACCATCCCATGGTTTTGTTCGCTGATGACAGCACTGCCATTTTTGTGGGTGATAAAAATAAACCACTTGAACCAGAAATCAATTTGGCTTTAAATAATATAGTGCAATGGTTGACATTAAATAATTTATTAATAAATTTTGACAAAACTAATATAATGACCTTCTATAAATATATTAAATTGACATCTAAAATTACTTACCTTGACAACGACATAAAAGATGTAACCGTCACAAAGTTTTTGGGCATCCATCTAGATTCTAACTTAGATTGGAAAGCTCATGCTGAATCGGTATGCTCAAAGCTTAATAGTTATTCGTATGCTCTATTTATGTTATCAAAAGTAGTCAATCAACAAGCAGTACTCACGTCCTATCACGCGCACGTTACATCTGCTTTACGATATGGTGTAGTATTCTGGGGAAATTGTACAGAAAGAGAGAGCATATTTAAAGCCCAAAAAAAGTGTTTAAGGTCAGTTTGTCATCTGAAATCGACAGATTCATGTAAGCCACACTTCTTGAAGTTAAAGATATTGACATATCCATGTCTATATATTTATGAGGTTGCTGTATTTGTTAGGACTAATATTCAAATGTATGAGTGCCTGAAAAGTACAAGACACAAAAATAAAATACGTAGACAGATGCATTCAACTGCATGTTTCGGTAAGAGCATTTGTGGCATGGGCCCGGAAATTTACAATCATTTACCAACAGAAATACTGGAGTCAGTGAGTGTGGCTGTATTTAAGAGCAAGCTATTCAATTTGCTAGTTACAAAAGCTTATTATAGTATACGGGAGTTTTTGGACGACAAAATGTGATAAATAATATGATTTGTATTTAATTAATTCCAATTTTATTTGACATTTTATGTAGTTAGGTATTATTTTAATTGATTTTTATAATTCTTTGACATTGTACCCATTATTGTATGTTCATCAAGGACTTAGCTGTTGAGACGTTTTTATATTCTTCTTATTAAGATCTTTTATGTAACACAGTTAACAATAAAGTTTATCTGAATCTGAATCTGAATCTGAATCTTATTATGTTGTGATCAGTTAGGGGGCATTTTGTCGCTACTCCTATAGCTTTACCATTTGTTCTTATAAACATGTGATCAATACACGTGTTTCCTCTCGTTGGTTGGGTGATAGCTGGTAAAAGACAGTGTTCTGCCATTAAATCCTTGTAAACTGAACTAGAACTATTGAGAGATTCGTCTAGCAGATTTATGTTTAGATCCCCCGTGAAAATCAGCGTTTTCACCTTATCTAGAGATTCCAGAATTGAATCGAGTGTATTCAGAAACCTTTCTGACACAGACGTCGCTGGCGATCGATAAACACCCACCAGGCTTATATGGGTGTTGATTTTAACTATAAGACAGTTCGCGTCATCAAATATAGGCTCTGAGAAAGTCGCGGCCCAGCAGTCCTTCACATAAATCACTACCCCGCTGCATTTATTGAACATTTTTTTTGAGTGGAACGCGTTGTACCCCGGTAGTTGTGGTATGTAGGTGTCTTCCTTTAGCCAGCATTCTGTTAAGATTATGGCGTCGCATTCAACTTCAATGCGTTTTAACGCCGTGATCAATTTGTTGAAGTTTGCGAGGATGCTTCTAATATTACATGTTAAAATTTTGAAATTATGTGTGCCAACTATCCCTTTACATTGTTCAAGCATTTCTACTGTGCGACATTCAATTTTTAGGTCTTTATCTAAATCTGCAAATAGGTCCGTCTTATCCATAATTAGTAAAAGTGTACCAAAAAAAGTATATATTTATTCTGATAATGTTTGTCGCACAATAATGAGCCCTAAATCGTGTGTAGAATGTGTGTAGTGACGATTTTGTTGACATTTGTGTGTGTGTATATGTATGTGATATATGGTAGTTCTGCGTGGAATAACGGGCAGTTTTATGAAATAACGAGGCGATATCTGTCATAAATGCCACTTTGCTTCTCTTGTCTACGAGAAATATTGCTAAACTATACCTAAATAAGAAGACAACTAGCGATTCAAGGTGGAGTTCAATTTGACTGAATTTACTGAAGTTAGTTACTAAATGTTTCAATGTATATCCATAGAAATAAGTTATTATGACTGTGATTATTGCAAAACACCATTTCAAACAAAAATTCAGAGACAGATTATCGCAACTACTTGTTGACGGGGCTTGCAAGTTTATCCAGGTCTTCATGTCTTCGGATGGTGATCGCTGGTCGCCCTTCGCCCCTTCGAACTTGGACCCTACCACTACTAGTCCAGCAGAAACGGTAGCCGCAATCCTTTGCACGGGCTCGAGCTTCTCGAAATAAAAACCTATTTGTTTTTGTGAGATGTTCATTGATATAAATTTTTCTAGATGGGCCCTGAACATCGATGTCCGAAGAAGTTAAATTTCGGCGGCTCTTGGCATTTCTGAGTAGTTCGTCCCTCTTCAGTTTTCTCACAAATCTAGCTACCAGAGGCCTCGGTGGGCTGGAATTGTCGGTTGGTCGTTGTGAGTTCGGTTTAGAGTCGGGTTGGAGTTTGGGTCCAGTCCGGGCAACCCAGTCGATGTCTTCTTCCGTTAGGCTGACTCCGATTTTCGAGGCCGTGACTATAACGGTGTGTAAAATGTTTTCATTTGGATTTTCAGGTATGCCCATAATTTCGATTTCATTTCTCATGTTCACCTGAGCTTGATGATTAAGCTGTTCTTGTAGTTCCGATATAGTGTTTTGCAATGTTGAAATAATCGCAGTTTTCTCTTCTACAGCTTTAATTCTGTGTTCAAAACAATCAAGTTTTTCTAGACATTTAGTCAAGCCTTCTGTCATGAATAATTTCATCTCGACCATTTCATTTCTCAACAATCGGATCTCTGAAGCGGTAGCGGTGTCGGAATGATTTGCGTTATTTTCGGGACTTTTGTCTGTTTCTGGCGATCCGCAAGCCTGTCGTTTAAGCGATCGTGGGGTAAACGATGCAGTTACGGCAGCGAACCCGGGCGATGCGCTCGCTTGCATCGACGAATTATCGCTTTTAGGTATCTTAGCGCGACACGCGGGACATAGCCATTTCGTATGTTCTTTTACATTTCCCGTTATATTAACGCATACTGGATGGAACTGTTGTTTGCATGACGAACATTGCAGTTTGCGAGATGTGGTAATGTCTTGTTGACAAGCGGCGCATTGCATCTTGAGTTGTAATTGTTGTGCAGTAAATTCCGAAACAGGGAGGATTTGATGTAAAGTGCAGTGTCTAGTGGCAAAATACGTAGTGTGAATGAGATGCAGCGATGTGCGGTGTGGCGCGTGCAACAAAGACAGCGAACTTTCCCGCCCGACCGTTAAATGTGGTGAGTCACTGTTGTCTAACAGCTGATTCTATTTTATAAAAGCAGTTTTATCTCACAATAGCGTTTAGAATCGAGTTTCTGTATATCGTACCTTACAATCTGGTTTGTGCTGATTGCGAGTATGTAACTTTATAACTTCAAGTACACTTTAAAACAATTTTAAGAATTGATTTTGTTTACGTCGGATTACGCGTATGTACTCGCCGAGCGCGCCGGATTTGAACTCAAACAGAATACACAATTAAGGTTTTTTTAAGGTATTTATTTCAAAAATAAACACGAAATATTGATAGAGATTCATAACATAATTAAGTTTAAGATAAAAATCACAATTGCTTCGGTTTGAAATGAACAAATATGTAACAATATTATCAATCTTTATTTTAAATTCGGTTAATCGTAACCTTTCTCATTAATTAGTTAAAATTATAGTCTAGATACAGTCTCCATGGAGTAAACAATTTAGGAACAATACCTACAAAATAAAAACTTAGCTCGAGTTAACTTAACTGCTAACTTTGGTTTTAAATGCTAAAAAAAACATAAACTAGGTATCCTCGAATGGTTACTAATGCTTAAACTAACGAATGACTTTATAATAGGAACATAATTTGAGCTTACTTCTTAACCTAGGCCATAGGGTAAACTATAGCTGTCATTGACGAGATCAAGATGTGTGGAAAAGCTTGAAACAATTTCTCTTTTGAGTAAAACATAGCGGAATGTTGCAGCTCATGCACAGAACTGTTGTTTTTTTACTACAGTCTTTGTTCCTGCAACGACTTGGTTTACAGTATTCTGGTAAATGGTATGCACCATGATGACGTTTTGCTTCGGAAGGCAGGGCTACTATAGCAGGTCTGCCTCTGCTTCGACGTCCTTGCTGTTCTTCAGATGCTTCAAGTTGGTCAATAGAATTTGGATCTACATTTTCGTTGTACATATTTTCTTCTATTAATTTTTCTGCAATTACTCTTTTAAATTCTCGAAGCTGCATAATTTTATGTAAACGTATACCGTCTTCTTTTTGTTCTTCTTTATACTTGATCCACGCATTTGTGATTGACAGATCGAAGCAATGTGAAACAAATCTGACTGTCCATTTCTTAGTGCGCCCTCGTGCTGGACATACAGCTAGCAGTCTATCAGTTAGGTCAACACCACCCATGCTTGCGTTGTACTCTTTGACTACCTCTGGTCTTGGTACCTGAATATACTGACGTAGACTTCTGTCATACCTACGACAATAATCAGGTTCGTCAGCTGCATAAATGGTGGACAAAAACATAACAGGTTTCTTGTCAAACCATTTTGTGAGAGCAATCTTGCCATCTGGACTCACGAGGACATCGTGGCTTCCTCTTCCTGATCTTCCTAATATCTTATCACTTTCTAATTGATCTTTTATGTAAGCGGGTATACGGTTTCGCATAATGGTTCCAGCGCACTTAAAACCCCTGATGTTTAGTTTTTCTGCCAGCTTAAATGTCGTAAAATAGCGGTCGAAGAAAATAACATGACCGGGAGCAAGTGTTTCTGTTAGTTTAAGAACAATCCCTTCGCCCAGTGAATCGTTGTTATCAGTCATTGTATTTTTGCCTTGGTATACTACAAGATCACAAACAAGCCCATTAGGGTTCGCTAAAACGAAAGCTTTAATACCAGTCGGATGGGGTTTACCAGGGCAATATTGTTTTATATGACAGGCTCCAGTAAAGGGAATGATCATCTCATCGATACTTATTTTGAGGCTTGGTATTTGATTGCGGCATCCCTGTATAACCCTGTCTAATAATGGGCGAATCTTCCACAGTTTGTCATTGGTCCTCATTTCAGGGGTTATGTCGTCATCATAAACTAATTTAATAGAATTCCTCAGACAGCAGAATCGATCACGGGACATAGCTTCAGTTATAAGAGGAACTGCCCAACGTTGGTTCCAGTACATTTTGATGTGAGGGTAATTTATACAAGCCATGAGCATGGTTATCCCAAAGAAAATTTTGCATTCTTCTTTGGTTAACCCCAAACTTCTTCCAGTTCTTTCTACGGCACTCTGGTTTGATTTTTGAACTATCAACTCGAAAACATTTTCATCTATGTACTCTTTGAAGTACTCGTAAACATCACTTGCACCGATATGTGATGGGCGGTAGGATGGTTCTGTAAGAACAGGAGCAGGTTTGCTAAAGGAGGTTCTACTCCAATAAGAACGAGGACTTGGAGACCTAGATCTTCTTTCACCATTGGGTGCACGTGTGCGACAGCGACCGATACGACGTATACCACCACGGGTGCGAGCACGAAGACGAGTACGAGTACGATTTGTAGCTCTAGCACGAGTGCGGCCTCGTCCATTCGTTTGTTCGAAATGATTACCTTCATCAATTTCACCGAGGCTATTTTCCGAAGCAGAAGAAATTTCTGGAAAATATTCTGGCTCATTGTAAGTTGGTTCTCCAGTATCAGAATCATCTTCATATTCTGAGTTGTTCAGTAGGGCACTCACTTCGGCATCAGTCAAAACTAAAACAATAATTTCATTGAATAAATATTTTTTAAAGCAAGGTCTTCTATTAGTAGGTATTAGGTATTTATGTCGAATTGAGAAACAAGTAGGCATGAAGAATTTGGCTTCGACTAAGTACGGAGTTACCTATTATGGAACAAAAAATCGATACCTATATTTATAATTGGATACGAAGGTACCTTTTTCAGAACAAAATAGAACGACTTAAAACTTCAATAGAAGACGAAGTGGACTTTTTTGGAACAAACTTTTACGATTCCATTTTATGGTGCAAGAATCAAATAGTGTGTTAAAATAATTATCGTAAAACCATTTTAACATTCAACATGAACTCAAACTAACAAAATTTAACTAATTAGTAGCAGATAATTGTGAAAAAATTAAGAATTTACATACCCCTGCCGGTGCGGTCTGCCATCTTGGTGGATGAACGGCGAAACACTGTGCTGTGCGTTTAAGTTATAGTAAAAAAATTATTCGCGAGACAGGGACAGGTATATTACGTTTCAAATAACACAGAATGCAGCAGTGCTAAAAGACAAGACTTTGATGGACAAGCAAACAAAAATTAAGGTCAGTTTTTGGAACATCCGTCCTCTACAAAAGGTCGTGTTTTCTAGAAGCCGGACTCGGTGACATGTTTTATTTTGTTCCAAAAAATGACCGCAAGGGCTCAGGAGGCTAGAATAAAGTAAATCTTAAAATAAACAAAAAACATCACAAAAATCATAAATTTACATAAATTCACCTAAAAATAACTTTTAAAATCACAGATTATTATTGGTACTATTGTGGTGTCATTAAATAATATCTACCTTACAATAATTCAATTATTGTAGAATAATAAATACCTTATTAGCTAGAGACTGATTGCAGTTTGACAACATATCAACGAAGTTTTTCCAAACAATGTCCAACCGTTATTTCTCCTTTAACGAGTTCCAGTAGCACTTCCTGTATGAAATGATCACGATCAATGCTCTGTTGTAATCGCTCTGATATGCCATCTTGAAGATCACGGAACTGCATTGCGCGGACATTGTAAAAGGACGCGTCTTCTGATAATGCAGTGAGAAGTCGTATTAGGGTTGGATTCTTTTTTCCTATTCGTTTCTTCATTTTGCCGTGCCAGGATTCAGCCATATTATTAGCACGGTGTTGTTGATTGAATGCGCACCATACTTTGATAAAATTCGTTTTGAGCCATTGCGTCAACATGTAATTCCTGAATTTCTTACTTTGACCATCGTCGGGACTTTGGGAGGCAATGTAAAACCAGCCCTGGATAATTTTGTCTTCAGGCAACATAGGCAAAACAGCACTTAGTGCCACTTGTCTTTTTGTCAATTTTTGTTTTGTTAGTCCCAATAGTTTGCCTTTTCACCAAATTGCGTCTTTGTAGTGGACATAACAACCAGTAATTGAGACATCTTCAAACGTATTCCTCATTGCTGTCATTGCCGCCTCCTCGAAATCACATTTGAATGTTTCTGGTTTCCATGCTGGGAGTTGACTTGACCATTGAAAAAACAGTTTCATATGCTTGCTGAGTTTTGCTACTCATAAGCACGTATATCAAAGGCAAAACATTAATAGTTCTGCTATTTTATTTCAAAAGTGTGTAAATATTGATTCAGGGGATTTGTAGACCTTTAGTCCATTTATCCCCTGCGGCGTTGCGGAAGGGGATTTGTGGACAAAATGTCCAAAAATCCCCTGCCGCAAAACCGCAGGGGATAAATGGACAAAAAGTCCACTTATCCCCTTCGCAGGGGATCTTCTAAGGGGATTTGTGGAATAAGCCACATTTTGATTACTTATTGCCAATGTCTTGTATAAACATGAACCTACAAATATAAATATTTTCAAACAAACCAAAGTCAAATGTTAATTTATTACAAGAATCATAAACACTTTACTGCACAGCTCATGAATCAAGCTTTTGTATTTGTCTTTTGTTATAATCTGGGCTATAAACATCAACATAATTCTGCTAATACTAAGATTCAAGTTAATAATGAATAGAGAAGTCTAATACAAAACTATTCTAAAACTGAAATTACAACCTATTCAAAGAAATATCGACTTTGTACTCAATAGCGTGAATAGAGTCAATGGGAAGCACCGACTTCTTAACTACAATAAACGTGAAAATAAAGGAGCATTTTCGGTAAACGCATGTGCACAAGCATGTCTACTTATATCTAAATAAAAAAACAAACAACAGCGAAATCCCTTTATGAAATGATCCCAGCGCATCTCGAATTTATTTCTAATTGTTGAAGCATGAGTTAAGAATACATGTATAAGAATAGATTAATTTCTCATGCAAGTGAAATTGCAATTTATTTTTAGAAATAAAGTTCTTCAACCCGGAATTGCTATTAAATTTACGATGGCGCGTTCAAAATAATAATTGGCAACAAATGTGTGACTAAAATGTGATATATTAATAGGTCTTTTTATTCTTATTTCTAAAGAATCCCAATAAGTAAACATCAACGTGATGTTCAAAAACTTATAATAAACATTTACCTAATCTAGGTAATCCCATCCATCACCTATAAGAAGTCCACTGCTGGACAAAGGCCTCCCCTATGGATCTCCAATAAGACAGGTTGGAAGCGGCTTGCATCCAGCGCGATCTTATAAAGATCTAGGTAATAGACCGGGCCAGAGGGGATACATTCATAGATAGACAACTATATTGATAGACTAGACGACCCGCCCCGGCTTCGCACAGGTGTATTATACATATAAACCTTCCTCTTGAATCACTCTATCCATTAAAAAAAAACGCATCAAATCCGTTGCGTAGTTTTAAAGATTTAAGCATACAGACAAACAAACAGACAAAAATAGCGACTTTATTTTATACTATGTAAGGATCAACAAAACGCTAATTTTCACGCATCAAAAAACATGGATAATAACTGCGCTGGGCTGTACTGGGGTTACTGTGGGCTTTATGAATAAGCTCAAGATAGCCCAACGTGCTATGGAGAGGGCTATGCTCGGTGTCTCTTTGCGAGGTCGCGTCAGAAATTAGGAGATCCGCAGACGAACCAAAGGCCCAGCACAGACATAGCCTAGCCCATCTCAAATTAAAGTGGCAGTGGTTCATAGTTGGAAGAACGGATGGCCGATGGAGCCGTAAAGTTCTCGAATGGAGACCAAGGACCAGCAAGCGCAGCGTGGGACGTCATCCGACCAGGTGGATCGACGATATGATAAAGATCGCAGGAACGCGCTGGATGCAGGCCGTTTCCAACCGTCCTTACTGGAAATCAATGGGGGAGGCCCATGTCCAGCAGTGGACGTCCTACGACTGATGGATGGATAGACTGTGCTGGTAAGTACTGGCTATAATTTATTAAAAGTCACGTCTACAAAGTGCTCAGTCGATGGCCTCACTAGTCAATTATAGGTATTGAGACTCATTATTCGTGTCTTCATTGGCATACTGGACGGAATGCACCTTTGTTTTCACACAAAAGGATATTAGATTCTATCAAAATGTGGAATCCTATTTTTCTGAAGCTAACTAGGCCCTGTTTTACATTATTCCAACTGTATTGTGATTGACACGAATTGTGATTTTAGACGTGTACATTATTTGGATTTGTAAAAAAAAAACAGTAAAAATTGTATCCGTAAGAGCAAAAATAGTATGCACTACTAAATTAATACTAGGTACATAAATATTGTATCATCAGTAGGGTTCTATTCTATCGCTCTACAGAAATACTCCCAACATAAAATCTGAATAAAATTAAATATATTATTTCATCACTAAATATATCATTCCAGATGAATTCAGCATCGTCTTTTATCTTGCGGGATAAAAACATCTCGATGCCTTGTCCATGTAAACAAAGATATGAACGTGAATCTAGATACAAGATGGGTAAACGATATTTCAAAATTGTGAGTAAAATTTAGAATTAACTGACACAGTATCAGTAGAAATTAATCAGCAACGAAGAATATTTTTGAAGCGTAATTACCTAAGTATATCAAGGCTATATTGAACTGACCGTGATACTTGTACCTACTCCAGAAAATGACATCAATAACCACGTAATGTATAAAGCTTATTAAAGGAACTTCTGAGCTCGTAGAAGATAACGATCAAGATCAACATTTCACCATCCACCGAAAAGGAAGGAGGAGTATGAAAAGCTATGTGGCCACGTTGATGTCAACGTAAATCGACGGAAACTACATTAACAGCAAAGTGTCGTTCCAGCACGTTCTTCTGGAGATCCCAGAGCACTTAATACGCAAAAAGATAGGCCACAGAGAGGGTTATTGGATACTATTCTATATGATCCGCTTGTAGCCCAAAGCCACCGGAAGTAAATTTCGCCCTCCTAAAAAATACAAGGTTGTGAATGAAATAATTTTTCATTTAAGTAGACAGGGTCAAAGGTATTAAACGCAAAACCATTTAAGGGTGGGTCCAGTACATCTAGACAACTTTTGTTCTAGGACTTTTGGAAAATCACGAAGAAAATTTGTCAGCTTTTTCATACAAAAAGTTCGTCAACGCGCGGCAAAATGTATGGAGAAGCGAATTTTTTTTTTTTGAGAATTTTCAAAAGTCTTGGTACAAAAGCTGTTTTTGTAAATGTAGACTAGACCCGCCCTTAAAAGGTTTTGCGTTTAATACCTATGACCCTGTATGGACGGATGACCTTATTAAGACCGCAGGATTGTTCTAGATACTCTATTGGGGAGGCTTATGTCCAGCAGAGGAAGTCCTATGGCTGATGGATCAATGGATTATACATTTAGTTTTGATAATCCAACAACTTGTAACTTGTCAGCTTTGTAAAATAAGTTCTATTTTTTAAGATTCGGAGCGTGACTAGTATTTACTCATATTTTTCTTTTTCATCCTGTTTTAATGATCTAAATTAGTTTAGACGGATTTATGTATTTTATAGATCGTTTGAATTTGAATTACATTTATTTTGAATTCCTACCTTAGCTACTACAAAAAGAAATGTTTTTTATCGTCTAGCATAGTGGCTTTAATATACATATAATACAATGACATGCATAGGTCGGAAAATCGTTAAATTAAAATCCTATCGCAAAATTAAAGGTCAAAAGAGATTCACGATAGTAAATGAAAGGTTAATTATCACATTAGAAATAGGTCGTCAGATTTAAGTATCAAAATTAATTAAATTAAACAAGTGAAAAATGCAGCAAATTATTTGGCTATTTAAAATATTTTATCGTACCTGCGTAAGTTCGCACCAAGTCATATTTTTTAGTACAAACATTAAGGCCTCATACTCGACTGCCTCGGTGGCTCAGTGGTTAGTGACCCTGACTACTGTGTCAAAGAGGCGTGGGTTTGATTCTCACTTAGGGCAAGCATTTATCTGATGAACATAGGTATTTGGTCTTTGTCTGGTTGTTATTAGTAATTATATCTATCTAAGTATGAATTTAAAAATGTGGATAATGTGTAGTATATCAGTCTCTGGCAGCCATATAATTATGACAAGCTTTCCTTAGCTGAAAACCAACGCTGGGTGCTCGGTATCTACCAGCACTCAGAATTAATGCTGAAGACATTTCCGTATTTACTATTTTTCGTTCTATTTTATTTTTGTGTTATGTCGAACAAACTTTTTAGGGTTCCCTACCCAAAGGGTAAAAACGGGACCCTATTACTAAGGCTCCTCTGTCCGTCTGTCTGTCTGTCTGTCCGTGTCTCCAGGCTGTATCTCATGAACCGTTATAGCTAGAAAGCTGAAATTTTCACAGAATAAAGATGATGTATTTCTGTTGCCGTATTCTCTCTGTTTCTCGTCTGTTTTTAGTATTTGCTGTTATAGAACAGCAAATGCTAAAAACAGAATAAAATTAATAAGTTAGGGGGGCTCCCATACAACAAACCTGATTTTTTGCCTTTTTTCGCCCCATTTTAATAATGGTAACAGGTAGATGCTTGAAACATTCACAGAATATTTAGTTTTATATTCGATTTAATAATAAATAATAAAATTCAAATAAAATAAATGTTTAAGGTACGTACTTACCTATACAGTACCGGAAACCCCCCATGCGCGAGTCGGACTCGTACTGGGCCGATTATTTCATTTCATTTCTTAGTTTGAGGTTAGATACTGTGTGTAAGATGTCCCCTATTTCTTACATATTATACACGTTTCCAATTTGTATCTTGTAAGAGGACTTAGGTACCTACATGTACTTTCAACGTGGGGCGTCCACTAACTCATTGGTTCGACGATGTTGTTGAAACAGAGATGCTTCGCTTGCTCATATTCTATTTCTTTAAATAAATAGGTATATTAGGGCTATCTTCGCGAGCTCGTGATTGATGTCTGGCATGAACTTGTCCAAGACAGAGAACAGTGGCGACACATAATATCGGAGGCCAGGACATAACTTGGGTCGCTGCGCCAACATTGTAAGTAATTACTTATTTTCTAATTACTTAATAAGAGCTATCTTACACACGGTGTCTATATAAAGCTTACTAAAATTATATGTACATATATGTTTGTTTAGTTAGAGATGTGCTATGGCTGCCAGAGATAAATATAATACGTGTACATTTTTTTAAACAAATACTTATACAGACAACAACATCCAGACAAAGAACAAACACCAATTTTTTTCACAAGATTGCTTCACAAAAATGCATGCCCCGGTTGGAGATCGAATCCAAGCCTGGCACCGGAGTCAAACTCACTAAGCACGGAGTCGCCGAAGCAGTTAAGAAGTATTATATTAAAAGCCTTTTTTTAAAACCAGCTTTTACTGAACAAGTACTCGTACTTGCCAAGACGAATCAAACGAGCCAATTCTCGACAAGGTAGCGTCGATTCATTACAGAGTTCTTATGACCACCTTCCAGCTCCATCATCAGATCCTGGTTACCACTGAAGACAAATTACTTGCCAAGACCATTCAGATGAACCTGTAGCGACTAACTTCACTACATGTGGCGCCACCGCACGTGCCTCGGGAAACAACGTCAGCCAATCACAAGCCGAGGGCTGCATCGCACAAACGAAATATTCAGCGACGGCCGAACCATAATAAGACCTAATGATACACTGTCGGATAGCTATCCCCGAGCGCAACACCTCGCTCGGTGGAGTACTCCTTTGTGAGCGGTTATCCTAACATCATCATCATCATCGTGTGAACGACCCTTATAGTCCAAAAACCCAAGTCGATGAGGTTGTGTCGTTTCATTGCTAAGTTCCTTTGGCCACCTTCCAGCTCAATCATCAGATCAGCACCGTATCATCATAAAATTGCATTGTCACGCGATTTACAAAAAAAAAGCAAAATTTCAGCTCAATCAGTAACCGGGAAGGAGATCATTTATTTAACTTGCAAGATTTGATTACAGACAGACAACGGGACAGGTGAAACTACATAAAAGCTTGTAAAAAAGAAGCGAATTCGATTCATCGCAGGTCGTAACCTTTGCCACTTTAAATGTATTGAAATAATTCACATCCACACCGCATCTATCAGATCGTCGTGTCGAAACAGCCAGGTTTTTCGTTTGTATTGTTTAGAAACCGACCGCACACGAGTTAGCGGCTCCGCGATAATTGAAAACACATTGGAGCCAAAAGATTGTATCTTCGTGTAAACCGTTGCCCAATGACGACGTATTTTGAATGTAATATCTTTAGTTTACAGTGAGACAAATCACGAAACAATATACTTGTATTTGACCTGAATGTCCGAAATAGTAGAGAGTATATTTATTTGTAGATAGGAGATTTTTCCCAGTGCGCCTCTGCACCAAGGAGTAAATATTTTTTGTTTTACACTGCACTCGCATTGCTTTATAAAATAATAACTGGCCAAGTGCAAGTCCTACTTGCGCATGAAAAGTTTCGTACCGTGTGAAAACCCCCCTTAAATTATAATTAGTTTTTTTTTATTTCATTATTTTCTTTGAAGAGAATATACAACTTAATATTTCATGTATTAATTATTAATATCGAGCAAAAAGCGGCTAAAAATTCACATGTGTTGTATGGGAGCGCCCCCTTAAATATATATTTCTTTTTGTTTTTAATCTGTTGTTATAGTGGAAACAGAAAACTTCAACGTTCTAGCTATAACGGTTTATGAAATACAGCCTGGTGTCAGACAGACAGACGGACAGACAGACAGACAGTGGAGTCTTAGTAATAGGGTCCTGTTTTTACCCTTTGGATAAGGAACCCAAAAAATGAAGTTATTTTAATAATCATTAGAACTCGTTATTGTTCTGAGAGCCAGACTGTCTTTTGTCGCATTTTTTTCTTAGACTTTTCTTAATTTACTTGTAATTGACATAATTATATTTTGCAAAAAATAGCATGACCGACTTCACCCGTGTACAGAATTCGCGAATATTTCGCACGGATCGATGTAGCATTTTTCACATTATTGTTGATATATCAAAAATGGCTCAGCCAATTTCGGTAAAATTTAAATGAGACCAATTTCAAAGTATATGCTTTCCAATAAAAAAGAAATCGGACTACTATAAAAAAAGTTATGCGTGGTATTGTTGGTATATACATTAAAAAAAATATACGCCTCGAATTGAGTAAGTACCTCCTCTGGTTCGTCAGTCAAAAAGATGACCCAACTACTCGTACGTGCTTTTGACATGGTTAATGGGTTGAAAAATTGGTAAATCTGTTTACGGACGACAATTTTACGTTATAACTTCGAGATAACGCCATGAAAACGTTGTTGAATCGATAACTGAAACAAGCCGAATGCTTAGGTCGATCGTGCCTCTCTATCGCTTGTTCCGCGCTCTCGGTTGCACGCTAAGCTCAGGCGGAATGGGACACTTTTTCGTGCGTGCAGCTGGTGTTCATCAATTTATAAGACGTTATCACGTCATAATTATTTTTCACAAAAAATGGTAAAACCGCCTTCCATCGTGTACAAAATTCGAATATTTCGCTCGAATTGTTTACATTATTCTTATTTTATCAAAAACGGCTCCGCCGATGTCTGTTAAATTTAAATGAGACCATCTTAGGAGTATACCCTTTCCAACTAAAAAATAACTTTACGATTCGGTTCACAATTGGCAAAATTATCGATGTTCGTCGTTTACAAAATTATTTCGCTCAAATTGCTTACATTATTGTTGTTTTTTTTTAAAACGGCTCAGCCGACTTCTGTAAAATTTAAATGGGACCATTTCGGGAGTATATTCTTTGAAACTAAAAAAGAATTTTTCAATTCGGTTCAAAATTGGCGAATTATCGATGAACACACACAAAAAAAACATACACACGAACATAGAACCTCCTCCTTTTTGAAAGTCGATTAAAAAACAACGGAACTTATAATTTGAACCACGTTACAATATTTTGCTTAATTATAAAGGCCGTTTTTTTGCAGCGGAAATTCTTTATGAATATCAGCCGCACCAACCCAAGTCAGTCTTCACCACAGAGTTTGCGCATCACTCTGCTACGATGACGATGTGTCGGAACACCAGACACACCGTCATTCTCCACTCGGGACTAATCAGTATCTGGGCGTCGGACTGCATCCATATCCGAACGCCCTGATCCCAGTGCAATGGGTCTGTTAATTGGATGGGTAACCCTAGGTATACCTACATATAGGCATCTAGATGCAAAACCTTAATAATCGGTCAAGTACGAGTCGGACTCGCGCACGGAGGGTTCCGTACTGTATGGGACATTTTATTTTTTGTTATTGAAGTGAATAAACAAAACCACGAAAGAGCCAACTAAATATTCTGTGAAAATTTCAAGCATCTGCCTGCTACCATTATTAATATAGAGCGAAAAACGACTAAAAAATCAAGTGTTTTTTGTATGAGATTAATAATTAAGGGTAATTATTAATTTTATTCTGTTATAAGTACTTATTTGCTGTTATAGCGGCAACAGAAATAAATCATCTGTGAAAATTTCAGCTTTCTAGCTATAGCGGTCTATACGGACATAGACGGACAGCGGAGTCTTAGTAATAGGGTCCCGTTTTTACCCTTTAGGTACGGAACCCTAAATTAAAAAACGTCAGTTACCAAACATGGTCAAGTTAGTTACAAGTCATGACTGACTGTATCGTGCGGTATCTGTAGTGCCCGATAATTTCATTGTTTGGGCAACAATCGGACTGTCGGAACGACTTGATTTTGATCGTGATCTTTCTCAGTTACGCAGGTGTGAGGCTCAGACTTGGTTATAAAGATATTATGTAAAAGACTATGGAATTACAGGTATACAAGTAGATCACTAAGATAAGATGAATCAACTCATACAATCGCTGTAAATACAGATAATTTATAAAAATCATTTGTAATTTTCTATTTTTTCTTAGCCTATTGAACACCATAGAATACTAAAGAACAACGTTTAAATTAAACTACTTGAAAGAAGATACATTTTTTTAAGCAAAAAAACTCAATGTTTATCAAGACCTTATTAAGCAAGCAACATTTCAGGCACGATACTTACCAGAAGACAGAGTAACCATGGTTCAGCTACCATTGTCGGTCGTGCTACCAATTAAATACAATATAGTTATCTTATTTTAATGAAATAATTTAATCTGAAATTTTGTTTGAAAATATATGCAGCTGTATAATGTGTCTGAGTGATCTTTAGTGTCTCAGTTAATTTTGAGCAACTAAGTATTTTTTTTAAAGTTGGTGGCGTCAACTTGATTTTCTAGTGAAATTGGATCCTAGGTTTATAGTTATAATTTTTCCTCATTATAGTTATTTTTAGCTACTTTTATTAGCACATCTTAGTTATCACACCGCCAAGTGCGACACGCTCTAATCAGTACCGCAGAATAGACAACAGTTTCTGTTACAAAACGACAGCCTCAATGTTTGTGTGTCAGATAGTGATAGCTTTTTAAGGGTTAAAAGTGCCACCAACTTAGCTGTTCAGTTGACGGCATCGCTAGTGGCGCAAATTCAAATAGCGGCTGATAGTTCCAATTTTGCCCACCTGAACAGCTAAGTTGGTGGCACTGTACTAAGATAAGAATTGCGTTTTAAAAGCAGCGATGGGTGTGAAACAATGCTGAGAATGTAAATATGACCATGCTAATTTAAACTAAGATACGTTTTTAAAAGGACCATTTCGAAATTCTTATTCGTACTTAGTAATTCATTACATTAATAATTTTATTAATTCCTTACATATACTTCCAGTAAAAAAAAGTCAAGAAGAAGTAAGAGTTTCATGAGCTGAAAACAGTTATTTCTTTACTGTTTTATGATCTTACTCTAGACTCTCATTTAATCTGGGTTAGCCAATGGGCTACACTTTACCTAGAAAATATTAAAAAAATATGCAAATTAATAAATTTTTGCCAAAATATTTAGATTGGAATAGCTCAGAAATAGAAATTACTGTACTGTACTGTACCAGCCTTTTTAATAGACCACTGCAGAACGTAGGCCTACCCACGAATGCTAATTGGGCCATGTCCTCCACGCTGGCCCAGTGCGGGTTGGTGGATTCACATACGCCATCGAATTTCTTCTACGGACTTATGCAGATTGCCTCTCGATGTTTTCCATAACCAAAAAGCCAGTGGTGTGAAATTTCGTACATAAATTCCAAAGATCTCATTGGTACGGGACCGGAATTTGAACCCACGACCTCTCGATTGTAAGGCGTGTGTTGCTACTTCTAGAAATTAGCTACCTCTACCTCTATAAAATAAGATTATTACGAGTATAATAGACTTAAGCAATGTTCGATTTTAAAATAAAACTTCGTCGCCAATGTCAAAATCTATAAAAGCTCTATTTAGAAGAACTAGAAATCAATTTTCTCATCATCAGATAGATTGCCTCAAAATAAATATCGTTACCTAAATCCTCATCTCTGACCAAAGGTCCAATAAATAACCTCTTCGTGTAACACTTACCTAATAGCAATAATCACAATTATTTCTTGACATAATAATAACATGGCCGCAGATACGGCCGATGACATTCACATCATAATAGATAGGTATCAGTAACGTTGCAGACACAGACTTAGATGGCCGAAAATTGTTGCTGCGACCTATGGAGCAACGCGCAACATTGTTGGACAGTCGACGACACAATTTACTGGACACGTTTATTTTTATAGTTGTGTAGCAATATTTGTAGGCTGTCTTCGCCTTGGCTATTAAAAGTAATCGTTTTTATCATCGTCGTTATCCTGCCTGTGTAAGCATCCTTTCCTTTGTGCTATTTTTTTGTGTTGTGATAATTTTATCCACACATGCGCAGAAATAGTCTTATGTCATCGACACGTTGGGCAAGTGTTCGGTCCACGAAACGCTTGTTCGCTATTTTTAAACGAATACTATTTTGCATTGGTATATCAAATTGTCACCATTGTGTTAACCGCTAAACGTTGATATTTCTTAATGTTCCTTAGATTCATTATTTTTCGTAAACTAATTTATTCAAAAATTCAATTTTTTTATTTCGTACAACAACATATTAAGGTCACAAGCAAACTAAAAGATGCTACCCGCAGTAGTCAGAAAGTATGTGTCGCAGATAGCAACGCCCATCTCCAGAAAACAATTTTACCAAAGATATTCTTGATTTAGAAGTTTGTGTTATAGAAACCAACTTATTAATACCTACATTAATTGACACTGCGCGTACGTGAGTGTGTGTGTGAGTGTTTTTTGTGTTTGAGTATGTGTGTGTTTGTATGTATGTATGTATGTCTGCATGACTCTGTGTGTGTGTGTGTGTGTTTCTATGTGTGCGTGGCTAGTTTCGTGAGCACATGTAAGTACCACTGAGATGCACGAGATCTCGTAAGAGTCAAGGTTCACAGTGTTACTCATGTGAAAGTGAGCATGCACTTGCACGCGTGACATTATAAACCATTTATCATCTTAGCATATTATCAAGTTCTGTACCTAATGTATTTGATTTCATCACAAACATATTTATGTCACTGAATGTACTTTGGACACAAACGTATTTGCTATACATATTGCATCGCCACTACTATATTTAAAACTATGGTTGGATTAAATTAATGGTGTGCTTAAACGTTTCCATTCATATGATTATAACAATCTGTACAACAAACTAAAATTAAACGATCATTAAGGCCTAGGTTCATGGTCATGTAAATATAAGCACTTTATGTCTTAAGCTTGTGGTTAACCGCATGAACATTAAAATTGACTAGACGCTTAAAAAGATTCAGAGTTTTTTTTGTGATAAACATTTCAAAAATTCTTCGCGAATGCAGGACTCGAACCTGCGTCTTCGGATCACTCGCCCGACGCTCTCCCAACTGAGCTAAGGTTCCAGTCCTGCATTCGCGACGAATTTTTAAAATGTATTTCACAAAAATAATTCTTTGAGATAAACCTAGTGTGGGATGCACTATAAAATTATAATCATTTCGCTTAAAAACATTGATTTATTTATAGAAACAGCCGCACATATTTGCCAACTTTAAAATTTCCTGTACAGATTTTTCCATTTTTAGGGTTCCGTACCCAAAGGGACAAACGGGACCCTATTACTTAGACTTCGATGTCCGTCTGTCCGTCTGTCACCGGGCTGTATCTCATGAACCATGATAGTTAGGCAGCTGAAATTTTCACAGATGATGTATTTCTGTTGCCGCTATAACAACAAATACTAAGAAAAGAATTAAATAAATATTTAAGGGGGGGCTTCCATCCAACAAACTAGAATTTTTAGACGTTTTTCGCTCTATATTAATAATAGTAACAGGTAGATGCTTGAAATTTTCACAAAATACTTAGTTTTATATTCACTTCAATAATCTATAATAAAATTAAAATAAAATAAATATTTAAGGGGGGCTCCCATACAGTACGGAACCCTCCGTGCGCGAGTCCGACTCGTACTTAACGGATTATTCGGTTTTCTGCCAGTAGTTCCATTGATGGTACTACTCACGTATGTATACTTCGTTAGTACTATTATGGCACTGGCGACGTAGGATTTATGTCCTCTATTTTGCTAGTAGGTACCATTGTTCAGAACCACTGATGGTACAATTCACATGCGTATTGCGTATATGTGACTAGTACCATTAATGCCTCCAGGTCCGGAAAATAAATTTCGCCAAAAGGTTGAGTTCCCACAAGGTTCATCAAGACTGCATACATCAAAACTTTGAATCCTCAAAAATTGAACTTATTACTTAACGCTTACCGCAAAATAACTGTGAAGGCGCGTATACATACATATTTTAATAATCGGCCCAGTACGAGTCTGACTCGCGCACGGAGGGTTCCGTACTGTATAGGAGCCCCCCTTAAATATTTATTTAATTTTAATTAAATTTTTTATTATTAAAGTGAATATACAACTAAATATTCTGTGAATATTTCAAGCACCTACCTCTTACCATTATTAATATAGAGCGAAAAACGGCAAAAAAATCAGGTTTATTGTATGGGAGCCACCCTTAAATATTTATTTTATTCTCTTTTTAGTATTTGTTGTTATAGCGACAACAGAAATACATCATTTGTGAAAAGTTTAGCTTTCTAGCTATAATGGTTGATGAGATACAGCCTGGAGACGGACAGACGGACAGCGCAGTCTTAGTGACAGGGTCCCGTTTTTACTCTTTGGGTACGGAACCCTAATAAGCGTTATGATTATACAATACTAGCTGCCCATCACGGCATTGCCCAGGTACCAATGTTAAAGCAGCAAACCTTCTCGTTGAAACACTATAAAAGATAGTGAAAATTGCATACAAATCTGTTATGTAATTTGGAAGATATAAACGGATACTCAGATGGGCAAACAATTATACAGAAGTAGCGACTTTGTTTATTAATATGGGTGGCCAAAGATGGAATTAATTTGTGGTCTACCGTGGCTCGGATAGCATGTTTGACATTAACTTTCTTAGTTTTTTTTCCACGGCGTTTGGTAAGATCAATGGTAAATTGTATCATAGCAAAAACTATATGTGACAATATATTACGAGCTCAACAGCTAAAAATTAGCATCAACATGTTAACAGGCTACATCAACGCGAAGCAGTTCGTTATAGTCTGTCTGTCCACCGCATAGAAGTCATATTTGCTTAGCGAAGAACGAAAAAGCTCTGCTCTGCTCACGACATAATTTTGTTTCTCGCTAAACAAGTGTGGAATTTATATTGAGAACTTACGTACCTACGAAGCTCAAAACACAGTTTCCACTGTCGACTGTGTTTTGTTTCTCGTTAATAAGATGTGGCAGTTATATTTGATCGTAACGCTGTGGGTAAAGGATTAGTCCGCCGGTGAGAATACCGACTGAACATGACCTCTGGAAGTCCATTAACAAACTCCGAACACAAGTGGGCCGCTGTAGATACAACATGTGCAAATGGGGCCACTAAAAAAAGAATGTGACTGTGGCGCTACTTAACAGACTATGGAGCATCTTCTACAATGCCAACTGTGCCCTAACACCTGCACACAAGAAGATCTCCACAAGGCTAAAACTGCCGCGGTTTCCGTGGCTTCCTACTGGTCGAACAATATAGCTAAGTATACATTTTAAAGAAAATAAGAAGAAGAAGCGTTATGTAATGGACTAACGGACCAAAATACTTTGCTTATATCTGCTCCGCTTTGTTGTAGTCTGTGTTATGAGATTGTATTGACCAGCAAGGTGTGCTTCGCCCAATCTTGATAAACCGAAATAGTAGGTTATGTTACCACTAGCATTTGTAACGCCTGACGCAGAAATCTTAAGAATTTTAGTTATTTTTCTACCAGTAAACCAATTTTCAGCCTTTAAAGGTAGTTGCAAGATGCTCATTTATTTATTTTTTAATTCAAACGGGTCTCCCCACCAAATGCTAAACATCCTAGCTGACTGAACCCGGGGTATTGTTGTACACCATCATGACAACGTTATACCAAAAATTCAGCTTTTAGAAAGTAGTTGCAATTTTTGCGCTTACCTCCCGGGCTATAAAATTTAACTACAAATCTTAAAACGACTTGGGTGACAGTTTTTACCTGTAATATCTTTGTAGTTACTGCACTTAAAATTTTGGAAAAATAAGTTTAACGATCATCATCGCAATATCTCGAAATGGTTTTGGAATTTCATGGCCATGTGAATTATTCTGAAAACTTGTCAATTGGAATACAATTAGTGACAAATCGTTTTTTTTTGTTTCGATTTGACATAATAATATAAGTATGATAATGAGAATCACGTGTGTAACTGTTGATTAGAATCAAAGGAGAACGTTGTGTTATCAAAACAAAACAAATTTGCGATCACACACGTAATTATAATCACCGATAGCCATTTCATTGGCTTCGCATCTAATATAGAACATGGATAGTTTTTACGAGGTTGGTACGAAGTGACCACCGCCATATTCAAAAATACATTGAGTGTCCACAAATGACACTATAGCGTTCTGATTACTTGATAATTACGGTATTTAAATCAAATCAATTCTGACACACATAAAAATAATAAAAAAACTAGAAAGTTTTTGCAGCAATGCGGCCGCTCGTAAAGATGGCACCTAATCAAATACATCGTGTATGTTATACCATGTCAAAGAGATAATAACAATCGATGATGGAGGTTGCCATTGTCCCGCACTATGCCAACATTATGTAACAAATCGGGTACACAATAAAATGATTAATCATTCGAATTGAGATGGTGAAATGCGTTTGTTGGCAAAATCAAACCAACTTATGAGTAGAGTTGGCGGATGAGCAAACTAAAGTGTAGTCAAACGAAAACCTATACGAAATAAAATTAAAAAAAAACTAAAATTTCTGTTTATTATCATAATTCTCCTATCTCTTTAGGGTTCCGTACCCAAAGGGTAAAAACAAACCCTATTACTAAGACTCCGCTGTCCGTCTGTCTGTCACCAGGCTGTTTCTCATGGACCGTAATAGCTAGAACGTTGAATTTTCGTAACGTATTTCTGTGGCCGCTATTACAACAAATACTAAAAACAAATAAAAATTTCTAGTGGGGCTCCTATACAACAAACCTGAATTTTTAGCCGTTTTTTTTTCGATATTAATAACGGTAACAGGTAGACAGAGCTCGAAATATTCACAGAATATATAGTTGAATAATTCATTTAAAAATAAATATTTAAATTAAAATAAAGTAAATATTTAAGAAGAGGCTCCCATACAAGTAACGTGTTTTTTTGCTCGATATTAATAGCGGCAACAGGAAATATTCACAGAACATTAAGTTGAATGTACCCTTCAAAAATAAATAACTAAATTAAAATAAAATAAATACGGTGCGGCTTTCATACGGTACGGAACCCTTCGTGGCCGAGACTGGCAACTTTTTACTGCAGGGGTATTTCCCACAAAATGGGAGAAAATTTTATTGCGCCATTTATCAATCGTTTAGTATCTAAATCCTAACAAGATTTAGTTAAACTGATGCGATGTCTACTGTTTGGAGAACTACTAGCTTAGATTTTCGTTTGACCACATACTAACTGATGTTATAGAGATATGCGGTCTAGGATGTATGTCGCTTACCTAGAAAATACTTGTAGGGACATGAGAGGCGTCCATATCATCAGAAGTATTCATGTTTTCATCAGAAGTATCCATGTTTGATTGCGGGTAGGCGTGGGTAGTCGGGTGAGAAAAATAATAACGCATCGTTACGTTATGCGTTGTAATTGCAATCAGATATCAATCCTTGGCACAAAATAGGTCTTCAATCGAACAGTCCAATTATTGATCACTCCAATATTAGATGACACTCCTCCAAGCACACGGTCCTATGCAAACCGATTGCCGTCAAGTTATCGAACGGCGGCCGCCGGCCCTCGCCGCTCCACTAGCGCTCGGTGTTGCGTCAGAGTAAACTACAATGACAGTTCCACCTCGGTGACGTTGACAGCTGACAGTTGCCACTGCTGTTTACTCTCAATCAAAGACCTTATCTCTCAATATTCAACGCGCCGTCATAGAGAGCATTTCACAAAAGAAGTATCTTGGCAAAAATTGAAACTAATTTTAAAAGATCGGTCAAGCGACGCATCTGAGGAACTTCTTGCGTGAAAAGGACTAGTATAGTTATTTGTATGAGTAAAACTAGAGTCCGTATCACGAAAAAAAATTCGAAATAAGTGAAAATAATTTTAACGGATCGGCCATGCGATGGTGGCGACGAGTCTGAGGGACTTTTTTCGTGAAACGCACTCTACTTATTTACTCGACATTTGGAAATGAGGATTCTAAATGCTTGGTTCTGATCTATGTAGATCCACATATACCTATACATCCACGTTGTACGGGCACAGGGATGTGATGATGATCGAAATAATTATTACTAGCTGCGCCCCGCGGTGTTACCCACTTTAGCCCGAAATAAAAGAGTAGCCTAAGTTATATGTTAATCTAAGGTCTAAGCTACCTTCACACCGAATTTCATGTAAATCGGTTCAGCCGTTTGTGCTTGAAAGAGTATCAAACATCCATACATACTCACAAACTTTAACGTTTGTATAATATTAGTAGGAATTTTACACTCCAATACAAATATTTGAAAATGAATTGCGTCCAACGCAATGTAATTGGCTCAAGAACTTTTCGCAGGCCGCATCATAAGGTTGGAAGTAAGAACTTTTAGTGATAAGACAAACAGTTGTTTCACTGATTGTAAACTTATTTCCTGACACAATAGACAGGGCTGGTGCTGTTGCGGCTAAAGCCGAAAACCTCAAACGGCACAAATCTGGGTCGTTGGACAGAATGTACCATTTTGAGCCGTTTGAAGTTGAGACGCTAGGTCTGTGGGGGCCGGACGCTCATATAATATTTTGTACAAAGATCTGGCCAGGCGTTTGGTAGAAGTGACACGTGACCAGAATGCTTTCATCTATTTTGTCCAAAAGCTGAGTATTGCTATTCAGCGAAACAATGCTGCCAGCATTCTGGCCACGTTACCCTCTGCCGAGGGGCTTTTAGACTAGGTTTTATTTTGTGTTTTTTGTTAGTTATGGTTTTAGTATTGTTTCACTTAAGTTAGTATTAGCAAAGACGATCGGACCTCAAGGTCCGATCCGAGGTCCGATCGTCTTTGGTATTAGGTAGTATTTTTTTGTTTAAGTAGGTTATTTAATTTTAGTCTTAGTGGAAAGTGCTATTTAAGTTTTTTGTTTCTCTGCGTAAATAAAATCTATAATATATAGCTATTTTGTATGTATGTTGTAAGATCTAGACTTAATTTACAAAAACTATATTTATTTGTTTATGAAATCTACCCACTGCCAATTCAATTTGCTAAAGCAAATAGAAATGGCAGTGGGAAGCATCACACAAACAACATCACAAACATTGGACAAATCATTGGATTTGTCTGTAACTTAGGTTCTTCTATGATTCTTCAATTTCGTTCAGATGCAATAAAACGTTAGTAATGCGATTGTGGCGCCTTTACTCGACTTTTTAATATCTGGGTAGTTATTTTATGAGTCTTTGGTTGCATATATTGGGATAATTTGTCTATAGAATTACATATTTAGATGTCATTTGAGTAACAAAGAAAATAACAATAAATAAGCTTGCAATAAATAAACGGCATTACATCATTTTAATAGTGTTTAAAATGCATCTCATTTCCATTGTCAATATTTGAATTTATTTGCAAATGTGAACATATTTTATTCAGCGTTTTTGTTAAAAGAATTCTAGAAATATCGTTCAAGAGTTTGCAGACCACTTGAATCCACATAAGCAAATAAATCCAACTTAAATTTTACTGCAGATCGCAAATAATACCTAAATGCATAAATATTTTTCGCAAAAAAAGGCAATACCGCCATCCATCGTGTACAAAATTCGAATATTTTGCTCGAATATTGTTGATTTATCAAAAACGGCTAAGCCAATTTCTGTAAAGTTTAAATGGGACCACCTAGGGTGTATACCTTTGCGAATTAATAAAAAATGTATCGATTCGGTTCACAATTGGCAAAATTATCGATGAACATACACAAAAAAAAAGTATACATACACACGAACATAGTACCTCCTCCTTTTTGGAAGTCGGTTAAAAGAGTAGGTACCTACATCGTTCAACGATGAAAACTTGTTTAATGCATCAAAACTTAAGTGGGATTCTCTTGTAACCATCACCCTGCTTCCCCCGGGGTAGGGCGGTATCTTTAAAAGATTTTCCCTGAGGTAAAAAAGGATAACGATGGTGATGATTGATAAGTTGCTTACACAACATCCAGTTAACAAAGATGACCGCTACCCAGGTGGGGCAGATCGTCACTCGGACAATGAGGAAAGGAAATACCTCGGACATGAGACACGCAGACGCCGACAGCCATCGCTGTCCGCTTAATGTAGGTCAATCGTCCATCGACAAATATGAGTACGTATTGACTTACTGAAACGTATAGTAACGAAACAAAAAAAAAATACGTAACTTGAAACCCTGGATAAATAATAAAAGAATACAAACAAAAAAAAAAAAACTTCTTTTAATACTGTGTCTTAACTATGATTGTGACCACTTTGAAACAATATTACAAATGTTAAATAGTGACATTGTAAAGTGGCAAATGTATAAATCATGCGACGGCAAAATTTACAAAAAGAAATGATTTTCGTCCACAGAGATCCCAAAGGGAATGTGATCGATCGAGATAATCTAAAAGAGATGCATTAATGGCACTAGTTAGAAATAAACATGAATAATAAACTTACTAAGGTTCTGTATGCCTAGAAATGTCAAATTTTCAAACATATTCGCAAGAATGTTGCATAATACATCTATGCGTATTTGCCAATTTTGACAGTTGTAGGCCGAAAATTACATCCACAATATTTGTGACGAGAAAAGCCTTCAATTACAGGCACTCGCCTTATAATTGTCGTAGTTTTTAATCTGTGTTTTTTTTTGTCATATTTTCGTTTGGCGCGAGATTTGACAAAATGATTTTATATTAAATATTTATGCGATTAGTATTTTTTGAAGCTACTCCAATGCACAGATGAAATTTCTAATAACGCCTCTGCAAATCTTATAGCAACAGAAAAGTTAATTGGAAAAGTGGTTCATCGATTAATAACAATGAATGAAACAACTTAATGTTCACAAATTCGTTTGTATTAAAAAAACAAGAAATAAAAAAGGAGGTTTATAAGTTCGTTTATGCCGGGTGGCTAGCAAACAAGATATGAATAAACAGAAAGTTACATTATAGTTAAATAACATTGAGCGTTGTTCCGTGAATTTAAATATTTCCTTACTACTAAACTTGATTATTTTCCTTACTGAATTCAGATACGAGTGTTGATTTCAATTCATTTGTTGTGCGTGTAGGAATCTAGAAACTAAAGTTAAAGCGACAGTATTCTGAGGAAAGTGGCGTCGACCACACAAGCCATTATTCTTCGAAATCCAATTGATAAGCGAGCGCTAAATACCTAAAATATTAGTGTAAATTATGCATAATTTAAAAAAGTGTTTTTAAAGTGGATTTGGTGTTAATTGTGTTTGTGCCGTTAAAATTATTTGTGCTGAAAATAAATGCACATATGAAGGTAGTTGAACCAACTTTCTTATTTTATAGTTATTTTTCTCTATATCTATGTTTGATACTGATTTGTTTTGATACTACGAACTACATTTTGATTATAGGTATTTCACGTGCGATTTTATGTGAGCTTCAGTCAGAATATTGCGCAGCTTTTAGCTAACTTCACATCCGCCAACTTGTGTGGCGCGGAGAGAGAGAGAGAGATCATAACTTTTCGTAACCACCATAAAGTCGAAGTTTCAAGGTCACCACCCCAAAGCTCGACATATAGCCATCCGCGATTTTTAAAGCTAGGACCTTAATATTGCTATCTCCCCTCACTATTTTCTTTTACTCAATCAAATCGGTAATCACTTTACCAAGGCACCATAAAGTCAAAATCTCAAGGTCACCACCCCAAAGCCCGACTGCACCCAATTATTGTTATTGCCATGCAAGTGATGTCACGATGAGCTTACTGCAGCCAAAGTCTATACTATACAACATCTGTTAAAGCCTCGGTTATGTTGGTAATTCAATTTTATTTTATTTATTTATTTAAAACCCCAAATTTTGTCGCATCATAAACAGCATGAATTGTAGTCATCCGCGAATTTCATACATATGACCGCAAGAATGCTACCTTTCCTCATTATTTTCTTTAACACACTCTCTCTTTTACTCAATCAAATCGCTCATCACTTCACCAAGCCACCATAAAACCATAAAGTCAAAGTCTCAAGGTCACCACCCCAACGCTCAATTGCACCCAATCACGATAGCAAATAATGTCACGAAGAGCTCACTGCAGCCAATAAATATCAATAAATACACACTTCATTCATCATCATCAATCAGCATTCTAATTGTAATACCCAAGTCTCAAAGTTACCACCCTAAAGTTTGTTCGGTCACTATCCGCATCTTACTTATCAAGATATAGTCACAAACGATAGATAGATACCATTGTGTCAAAGGTATCTTTGCTCACTATTCTCTTTGACATACTCTTACTTTTATCCAACCGAACCACCATAAAACCATAAAGTCGAAGTCTCAAGGTCACCACCCCAAAGCTCGACTGCACCCAATCATTGTTATCGCCATGCAAGTGATGTCACGATGAGCTTGCTGCAGCCAAAGGCTATATAAACACTTTCACTCCGCGAGCTCGCGAGTCTTGGGATGAGATGCGCCACGCACTCTGACCCCAGCGAGCGCGCGAAACGGACATTCCATAATTAAAATTTTGAAGTTTATATTTTTTTGTGTGAGTGACGTGGTGTCGTGACTTATTTTCTTTTGTGCCAGGTATGTTATCATTGTTTTTTTTTTACAAAAACTGATATTATTTTTCTGTTTTTTTTTTCATATTATTTGTAAGGTCAAAGGTCAAATTTATTTCAACAATATATTTATGTTATAAGGTAAAAGCGATTTATTAAAACAATATCAAGAAGCTTTTTATATAATTTTCAAGTAAAAGTATTCTAAAAACTTTACAATTTTAAAATAAACCCAGATTTGACTATTTCAATCTTATGGGTCAAAGGTCGAGTTTGACACTATAACGTTAAAATATGATTTAAAAAATAATATTCTTTAAAAAAAAAACTTTAGTTTAAACGTTTTCACGCAAAATATTTAAATCACAATCAAAATCTTCTTACAAAATCTTAAATGCCGAGTAATAAAATTTTAATTAAAATTCATAATGTTATTAAAAGTCGTTACGCTGTAATGTTCGAATAAATTACGATAAGACGTGTGCCGGCTCTCGGAAGCAACTTCCGTACTTATTACTCTACCGAAACTTATAGTACATTAGCATCTATTTAAAAACAAACAAAAAATATATTAATTCAACGGTTTTTCAACTGGCAACGTCGGCCTTTGCATATTTGCATTTTTGAGTACATAAATACAATCCCTAAAAACACTGGTAAGTATTTAACAATCATAGATCGTACAAATGATTACAGAAAAGTTAGTATTAATTTCTTTTGGTTTTTTATCTAGAAAAGTTAGTATTAATTTCTTTTGGTTTTTTATCTACTCTGTCTACTCTGTCAAAAAAAAACAGATTTGTAAACGAAAATACTACAAAATTACTAGTTTATTGATTTTGGAATTCAAATTTATTTAAATTCACATAACCTAATTGGACCCAAATAGCTTTGGAACGTAAAGAGTGGAAGGAAAATAGGGAGGCCTTTGCCCAGCAGTGGGACGGAACAGCCTAATAATTTAATTTAATAACCTAATGATTTTTAATAATTTTATCAATATGCAATTGCGCGAGCGACTTTGGAAATCAGCATAAAATCTGCACTAAGGTTAATTTACTTAACATAATAAGAAATCTATCAAGAAACTTGGATAAGATAGAAAATTATTTATTTACCAGTATGATTCAAAAATAGGTCATGTCAGTGTAAAAATTGCCATAACAGTTTCAGCGTACAAAAGACATCAACGCGCGGCTGAAAACTCTAATTTTTTTAAAATAATTCCTACTTCGATCGAACAGGATTTTAAAAAAGTATAACTATTATCAGGGCTCAATAAATCGTGAATAATTTGAGTCTTGAATACGTTTGCGTATTTTGCAATTTGTCATTTTTTTTTTCGAATCATTATTTTAGATAACAAAAAATCATTTCATATTTTGAATCTCTGAAATGGGTGCAAAAATGAAGCCATTATTTATTGCAAGAAAAAAACTTGCATAAAGAAAAACGCCATTTTTTTGAACACTCATTCAAACATGTTCATATTAATATAAAATATGTACTTAAAAATCATGCAATCAATTTCAACCTAAAATGGAATTTTACAACTCAAAGGTCAGAATAAAATTACCAAAGTTCTATTAAAAATTATCTGACTATCGCAAATTAGCTCGAAACATAATTTAAAGTAAGCAGATGTTCAGTAATCGTGCAATACCCATCTGCCTACTAATTGGTATAATAGCTATAGCATGCAATTAAATTACTTAAAACATAAAGTTCACTCGTTTCAATATAATTAGACCCTTCTCCGTACATCTTAATGTAAATGAGTTTCCGTATTTCATATCGCGTAGAACGCATTCGAAGTATTTCAATGGTGTGAACGTTCCTACATTGATAATTACTAACGCGAGGTTGGTAGCACCGGAAAATGTAGTTTTTTGTTCATATACGAGTAACTTGTGTTTCGTTGTTTTTATAATTTTGGGGTAATTTTAAGGGTTCCGTACCCAAAGGTTAAAAACGGGACCATACTACTACGACTTCGATGTCCGTCTGTCTGTCTGTCACCGGGCTGTATCTCATGAACCGTGATAGCTAGACAGCTAAAATTTTCACAGATGATGTATTTCTGTTGCCGCTATAACAACAAATACTAAAAACAGAATAAAATAAATATTTAAGGGGGGATCCTATTCAATAAACGTAATTTTTAGGAGTTTTTTGTTCGCTATTAATAACGGCAAGAGGAATGGGGTTCCCATACGGTACGGAACCCATCGTGCGCGAGTCCGACTCTCACTTGGCCGATTTTTATTACTTTTCAATTGTTTTTACCTTAGTTTTTAGTTATTAATAATTCAAATACATATATCATAACTACACCCACACGTCAAACATATGTTTATTGGCACATAGATTTATAATATGTCTTGCTTCTGAAACTATGATTCACGATCCTTCTCTAGCATGATGAAGTTTGTGCCAATTTTACATCCCAATATTGTAGGTCCCGGTTGTTTTAACCGTTTATCCAAGTCAGAGGCCTTCAGGCGGCCTAATAACTCTGACATCAGGGCTAGCCACCCGGCCTATACGAACTTACTTACTTAGCCCAATATTGAGCCTAAAAAATATAATTATAATATTAATATAATTCTCAAGCTTTTGATAATTGCCAATAACTTGTATAACTATATATCACACGTAACAAATTAATGACAGTGAAAGTGGATATTATTTTTCGAAAAAACTGCATAAAGAATTCCATCCAAAAGTAGGTTAATAAGAAGATTAATTTACAAAAAACGTTGCGCTTTTGACCAGTGCACCGTTGTCGATGTTGCATAAAAATATGAATTGTAATTTGTATAAACATAGTTACAAAGCAAAATATAAAATTGGCCATCTTTACAAAAAAATAACTTGCTATTCTTAGTGGCTTAGTATTAATTTTATTACTCCAAATCAGAAAAAGTAAAACAAAAGTTGACCAAAATGATTTAAATCAGTGAAATTATTACATTAATAAGTATAACAAATAAGCAAAGTTCAAAGCTATTTTTTCGATATTATATTGTTATTCAATGAAAAAAATTCAAATTTTTTTTTCTGCAATAACTGCATGCTGATTTTAAAAATAACTTTATGAATATACTCGTACAATACAGTGCGTTTAAACGCCAGTCCTAAAGCGTATTGCAAAATCTTTGACTAGCAAAATCACTTAGTCAACGCTTGGTAATTTAATATTACTATTTGCAATTTAGGACATATCTACCGATGTATGGGTATTGTAAATAATAATTTCTTATCGACAAGTCACAAGTATTATCCGACACGCACAAAACGACAAAAAATATATCTCCGCTTTATTTAATACTGTTGGACACTATAAGTTGTTTTTTTTTTCTAGAGCACACTCTATAACTCGCTTAGTTTCTTTAGTGATAAACATATCCTAGTAATATTATAAAAAATGAAAGTTTGTGAGTATGCATGGATGTTTGTTACTCTTCTCTCACGCACAAACGGCTGGACCGATTTGGATGAAATTCGGTATAAAGGTAGCTTAGACTTTGGATTAACACATTGGCTACTTTTTATCTCGGGCTAACGTGCTTAACACCGCGGGGCGCAGCTAGTCAATTATAATTCGTCAAATTAGACATCCAATCATCACCATTCATAATAAATTTATTAAAATCGTTCTACTGCTGATCTTTTTCATAATTTTAGAGTTGATACCTTGACTATTTCTAAAACTAACATAAATTAGGTACTTTAAATGTAATAAACTTTGTTGGATATACTTTAGAAACCAACTTTCCTGAGGGTTCAAGGTGAACAGAGAAAGCTCACGCATAGAATTCCTAAGCGTCTGTCTAAATACAGGCACTCACAGATTTTCTAGTAGAAGATTGACTAAATGTGTCAAGGCACATTAATTTCCACACTCTAAACCTCAGACTTAGACAGCCAAAGTCACCTCTAGACAGTTTTTTTGCTGTAAATTTCGTCATAATACAAATTTAATATTTTTTTGGCTACAAAGATGGTCCATAAAATTTTATTCCATCGTACGGGTTGTATAGACTACAGACATAGTCTATGACTAGCTTATGACTCTCTTTGACCTTTAAACTAAATCAAGTCAAGTCATCACTCGGGGGGGCGGCGTGAAAAACTAACAAACCATCAGACATATTTTCATAAATTTATTATAATTAATTAAGTATTCCTCAGATCTCAAAAGTGTCCACAATAGCATCTGTTTTTTAACCCCCGAAGCAAAAGAGGGGTGTTATAAGTTTGACGTGTCTGCTTGTCTGGGTGTCTGTCTGTCTGTCTGTGGCATCATAGCGCCCGAACCACTGAACCGATTTCAGTTTAGTTTTTTTTTGATGAAAGGATACTTAATCGAGAGTGTTCTTAGCTATGTTTTATAAAATCTATTGAGCCGTTTAAGAGTTATGGTGGGTTAAAGTGGAGATGGAAGAACCAAAATTCTACAAATGTGCCCAAAATGGTTGTCAATGTGTCGGGGGTTTTTTAATTTTTTAATTTATAATTAATTATTGAATTTGAATTTTCGTTTCCATGAGTTTAGTTTTTAGTGAAATTATAAACCGCTTTCAACACGACAATAAGGTTTAGTTAGATCTTATTTAAAATAATAGTTTTATTTATGTAAATGTTAGCTATTTCCATTCCAAATTCTGCACTTAAACTATCATGAAACTCAAAGTTTCGCAAACACATCCAAATAATTATCATGTTGTCTTCTTTAAAAATACCCGTAATATTATAAAAACATATCCCACTTAATCGAAGTGATTCAACCTTCTTGGATTACCGCGCACCTTTAACCTAACATGTTAAATGTTACATCAATACCTGACTTATGACTTTAGCTGCTTATAAAGCTGTGTGTTCACTGGCTGAGTATTATGCAGAGTCACATTATCAAACGTCATGTTGGTTATGGCTTTTTATAAAGTCTTGCAGGCACAGTAAAATGGGCTTCTACAATTTTGAAAATCGACCTTTTTTCGGCCAATGTAGTGGTAATTAAAAAAAAAAACAAATAAAAAAATTAATTATAAAAACTGCTTTTTTATAAATTAAAAAAAAAAAACTTGTGCATTTACTGATAGACAAGGAGATAATCATGTATCTGAACAGTTAAGTTTAGTTTAGGTTTTCTAAATTAAAACAACAAGGTAAGGTTAAGTACAAAATATTGAAGTCATTTTCATGGAAAAAGAAAACACAATACGGGTAATAATTATAGTATCTAAAGAATGTTTTTAAAGCATTGGATTTTTCATTGTTTGTATACGTTTATAAAACCGGAGTCAATTATGCACTTTAAAAAAACATAATTGCCAATATTTTCAGAAACAGAACGCTTTCGGCCGTCGGCAGCGTACGCAATCAATGTTCGCAACTGGTTACCTACGAGGAGATTTTCCCCATTGTTCGCAACTAGTTACGTACAAAGAATTAGTATATACTCCAAACGCGTCAAGCTTTAAAAAATATCAGCATGAGATTTAAACCGGATCTCACTTTTTTTTTAGTAAAGGTTCACAAAACTGGACATATGCCTAAACTTATGCTAAAATATAACTTTACATTAAGGCTTACATAACGTATATATCCTTCTAGTTGTGAACACAATATGCTTAAAAGAATGTAGCTAACCTAATACATAACTGAAACTAAACAAATCATACTAAAAAAAATCAAAAATAAGTTAATTTACATTTAGGGCAAAAATTAAGGAAGAGATAGAATCCTTAAACAAATCTATACTGTTACTAATCCTATTATAAGAAGAGCACAAACGATATAAAGACGAATGTTAACCATAGTTAGTCCGAGCATGTGGTAACGTGAAAGTTTTTCTATACACGAGACGGCTGTTCACCTTACTACATCTTTAAATTACATACATTGTAAGTGTTTAGTGAATAGACAGCTTAAAATGTATCTTACGTGCGTTAATAACATACCAATAAGCCTCGTAACATCCTTTTAAATGTAGCGTTTATATCATCTGATACACAGACCTATATTCTAGGACTTATGCGTAACTATAATGACCTGAGAAAATTCTATTGTTTCCAGAGCGGAGACAAAGTCACGCATACCAACATACCTTTATACTTAGATGGAAATGTACTTGACTAGACTATAGGTTGGATATCTATGACAAATGCCATATGCGTCGTTAATAATTTAATTTAAATAAATTTTGTTTTATTGTTTATTCACTATATAATAAGGAACACAAATCGTGTCGAATGTTGAGATGTGCAATAGTGGAGGATAGAAAACGGACTGTTTTAAGTTTGATATAATTCCATTAAAATTTAAAGAATCTCAATTTAGTAAAAAAATGTAACAGTATGAAATCTCGGATAGCGGAAAAATAATATTTGCTCTTTAGTAAAATATTATGTTTATCTAAGTGCAAAAATAAAGCAGTTTGGTTGCTATCCCGAGATTTTTTACGTGATTAAATTAAATTATTTTAGTTAAATTAAATTAGTTAACTAGGTTTTAATTTGATGAAGTTAACAGTTTACTGTTGATATTATTGAATTTGGGTAATTCACAACAAAAAACTTATTTCGAGTGCTATTACCCAACCAACTGATTAAAACACATTAAAATCACCTAAAATCTATTGTTATGTCTAAAATAATGTCCATGTCAGAACGTCCTCATAAAATTGAATTTGTATGAGCCGTTTCAACACCACACAGGTCAAGAACACAGTCCTAAATCTCTTTAAAATCTGAGAATCCAATGACTTTTGACCTAAATTTCGCATAAATTTCATTGCGAGTACGCACGTACATGATCGTTAGTTGTTAAAGATTGTAGAGATAGCGTAAGCATAATGAGAGTATTTTATTACAGTGCAACACGGCTTAAAATTGACTTAGATGAATATTCGTGAGATTTCCTGACTACTATTTTAACAGATATAATTTTTTTTAGGAAAACAAAACACATGAAAAACAGATAACAACAAATAGTCTGTATCGTTTTGTATGTAGTTACAGAGCATACAAATAAGCTAACGCAATACCGAAAAGGTATTTCTAAAAATTAAAATTACTTCTTCTTCTTTACTTTTTTGGTAGCAAATCTGAAATTGCAAAGTCAGCTGATCCATTAGAAAGTTTTTTGTTTATTTTTGTTTCTGCCTTTTGGAGTGGTCCTTACTTTAGGTCCGGGGGGTCCTAGCGCTTGACGCTTGTATAGAGATTATATCTAAAAACCTTATAGAGAGCAACGACCCAAGGGCTGGTGCTTACCTCGTAAAATTAGCATTGTTATCCAACGGGATAACGTGCCTTTCTGGTACGTTGTCCGTGGACATCGACATAAAAGCAGTTTATTTTTATTTTTCCCTGTTCACCACATTCAATTTGAGCCGTGTCACACTGTAGAGCTTCCGTAGTGATCATTCATTCCCCCCAGCGTTCGCTGGCAGAATGCGGTAGTCTTCAATCACTTATAATTATTTTGCGATCTTGATTTAAATTACTTTATTGTTATTTATATCTTAAGGTCATAAGTGTTTTACGTATGGTTTCTTTTAGATAAAAATAAGACATATGTGTAAGGTCAAATTTTTTAGAATCCCTAATTATAATTGCTTTTTTGAAATATAACTGAACACCATCTTTATCAAATTGTTTTAAAGAAAGATTTGATTTCATTAGGATTCCAAGATTGCTCTGAATGCAAGTAGCTTCTAACTATTCGTTTTATTGGAGGTCTGTAGGGGAGACCTATATGCAGCTGTGGATGCTCTGTGGCTAAAAATATTAAAATAGGAAAATGGTCAACTTTGTTTTAGATTTATATGTGTTATAATAAGCATAAAATTATGTACATATTCTTTTGCGTATCACCTTTTGACCACCAAAGTCGATTAAACTTGACTAGCACTTCTGGGCGCAAACCATGTATGTATAAGATAAAAACAGGGCCTCACAATAAAAGAAATTGTGGCAAAAAACTTTCGAAGTTTAGTTCAATTTTATTATTTTCAGAACGGACCCAAAATAGCTGTTAAACACTATCACATTAAACTCTCTTTTTTTTATTTAACCTGTACTGTCCCACTGCTGGGCAAAGGTCTCCCCCAATTCCTTCCATTCCTTTCTGTTCTGTGCTGACTCCGTCCAATCTTTTTTAAACCTCTCGATTTCGTCGCGCCATCGTGTTGGAGGACAAACTCTCTTTGAAAACTAAATTTAATTGCCTTAAATAAAATAAGCCTGTTTTCCAAACACGCTCCCAAAGTCTCTGCAAAACATTGTTACGTCGAAACTACAATACATTTGTGAAAACCCTTGTATAACTAAAAACAATGCTGCAAGAAGTACCATGTAAACAGTGATTTCACAGATTCTCTCCTACGTAACAGTGTACAATAGTTTGCGCATATATTTGGTGTCCGCGCCGCGGGCCGTCGTGTCAAAGCGTAGCCCAATCATGTCCAACTTGTCGCCACTTATTGACTGTGGCTTTGATTTATTGGGGCTTTGATTTATTGGTATATCCTACTATATTAATCACTACATAGTGTAAAACAGCTTCTGCTGTCACTGTGTCCCCATGTATGCTTACGAGTATATCTTTTAAACTTTTTTTAAAATAGTTAGAGTGATTCAAGAGGAAGGTTTATGAGTTAATTACACCTGTGCGAAGCCAGGGCGGGTCGCTAGTATTTAATATTATAAACGCAAAAGTTTGTGAGCATGTATGGGTGTTTTTCACTCTTTCACGAACAAACGGCTGAAAGGATTTAAATAAAATTTGGTATGGAGGTAGCTTAGACCTTAAACTAACACATAGGGTACTTTTTATTTCGGGTTAATGCGGGTAACACCGCGGGGCGCAGCTAGTTATGTATATTAGTTAAATAGAGATTCTAAAATTAGACACAGGTAAATATAGGATGTTAGTGATTATCTGACATGCCAATTCAAAATGTTTACCAACTCTACAGTAGATTTGTAAAGTTTTTCTATATGATTTGTCAAAAATTAGTGATTGATCACCATTCGTCTGATGGTAAGTGACTATTTTTTTTTAATAAAGAACAACAAATTGTTTTATTTTTGCAATTTCGAGGTTGGTCTTCTGGTAAGAGTTGGTCATAATGATGAATATTAAATTAGCTAGTTTATCGATGAGGGTAGTTTTGAAATGTTTTGATAAATCTTAGATTAAATTCTACTTAATATTATAAGCGCGAAAGTTTGTAAGTATAGATGGATGGATGGATGGATGTTTGTTACTCTTTCACGCAAAAAGTACTGAACGGGTTGAGATGAAACTTTGCAATAACATAGCTTATATATCAGAATAGCATAAAGGCTATAAATTATAATGATATTGCGTATATTTTTCATAATATAACGATAAGTGTTAAGTGAGTAGGAAAAATTCTGCCATCTGCAAGCTATTCTAGCATGCGCTTCAAGAAAATGTTAAAAAACAACTGTCGAATTGAACAACCGTCAAATCGATATTTTCTTTGTTTTTTTTTCCATCTCCTTTATTAAGGGTGGTAAGGTAGAGCCTCGGGCAAATAGCCCATTGCTTTTACATTCATTACTTTTTATCCCGGAAAAGTAAATTGTTGCTATGGGATAGCACAAAAATCAAAATATCATGCGGGCGAAACCGCGGGCAAAAACTAGTACTCTATAACGTGATGGCAACTATGGTTTAATTTTAGAAGGAGTGTGGACGCAATTTTTAATGTATCCTGTTGATGAAAATAATGTCTTTTCTTTAACTATACTCAACTTATTCCAGTAGAGCCGAAGTAAACACAAAATGCTCAAAAGATGTTGGCATCTAGCCAGCCGTGGGCTCACTCGTTTGTTACGTCATAAATATGCTAATATTGGTGGAGACGTCCAATAATTAGCAATTGTAATTATGTTTTTATGTTGCCAGACTGTTACTGGGCGGTGTAGTAGGCTTACACTTTCGCTACTGGAATCATAAAAGAATATTATGTATGGTTATAGGCTCTGTACTCTATTTTTAGGGTTCCGTACTCAAAGGGTAAGAAGGGTACCATAATACTAAGACTCCGCTGTCCATCTGTCCGTCAGTCCGTCTGCCTGTCTGTCTCCAGGATGTATCTCATGAACCGCTATAGCTAGAAAGCTGAAATTTTCACAGATGATGTATTTCTGTTGCCGCTATAACAACAAATACTAAAATAAAAATAATATTTAAGGGGGGCTCCCATACAACAAATTTAAACTTTTAGCTGTTTACGCTCGATATCAATAATGGTATCAGATAGATGCTTGAAATATTCACAGAATATTTAGCTGCATGCTTACTTTAGTAATAAAATAATTAAATTAAAATACAATAAATATTTAAGGGGGGCTCCCATACAGTAGGAACCCTTCGCGCACGAGTCCGACTCGTACTTGGCAGATTTTGTTGTTATATTCTTTTTGATAAATAATTGATTCAATAAACGGATCTGCGCTCCAGAACGCAGTTAACAGATGTAGCTCTTAAAGCCTCTAAGCTAAAATGGAACTGGCTATGTGAACCGCATGCCGGAAGAACTATGGGCCAAAACCTACACCAAGTGGCATCCCAACTCGGTCCGGCCACTTGGCAGGCCCCGAAAGAGATGGCGCGACGACATTGACACCTTTGATAAGAACTGGTACACCATAGCACAAAACCGTTAAATCTGGAAAGATCGGGGGGAGGCCTTTGCCCAGCAGTGGGACGCTACAGGCTAACAACAACAACAATGATTCAATACTGGTTGAATTTCTATCCAACAGGCATATTTTATGATATAATTTTGTACTCATCATTAGATAAGGTGTTGTTTTGTAGTGCAGGAAATTTCAGAGTTCATACTATAAGCTCATCATTATGAACAATTTTTTATGACGGGACCAACTGCGTAATCGTGAAAAATATCAGCTGTTCCATACATTTCGTTAAGAGCCAGTGAACTTATCGACAATACGCATAGATTCGTGAATTATTTTCAGCTATAGGACGTTCACTGCTGAACATATGCTATCCTGTTAAATCTCCAACAAGAGCGGTTGGAAGAGGCTTGCATCCAGTGCTATTCTATGGTCTTAACTACACAGTTAACTTTACCATTTACCCAAACATTGACTACGCATTCAACGTGGGGACTTTGTGGGTGGATGCCCCACGGTACGCTTGCTATCAGTGCTTCCACTTGAGAAACGTATACTCGAGAAGTAAAAGTGAGATTAAATTCTCTTTAAACTTCATCATCATCATCAGCCGTAGGATGTCCACCGCTAGACATAGGCCTCCTCTATGGATTTCCAATGTGGAAGTAGACTGCATTCAGCGCGTTCCTGCGGTGTTTTTAAACCTAAACCATTAAATTTTCTATTAAGTAAGTAAGTTCGTATAGGCCGGGTGGCTAGCCCTGACGTCAGAGTTTTTAGGCCGCCTGAAGGCCTCTTACATGGCTAAACGGTTCAAACCACCGGGACCTAAAATTTAATTTTCTATTGCTAGCAATATAATAGAAAATCCTTATGACATTTACCGAGTCTATTGTAGATGTTTTTATTTATTTTAAATTATTCTTTGCTCTATTTTTAAACTGAGAAACGAGATTTTTAACCTTCAATTTTATAATGGAAAATTTATTTGATTTTGATGATCACTTAAACTAGTTCTATAAAGTTATAGTTAATACAGAGTTTTCGAAATTGAAACGGAATTTTATTCAAACGATATATTTTTATTGTTTCTCAACTCTTTTCGACTGCTTGGTACAAACGCACTATTTTATGGTTATAAAAAAAAACTGACTAATATTAAAAATCCAAAAGTGTGTTTGTTGGTTTGTTACTCTTTCACGCAGCAACAAAATAACTGATTGACTTATTTTTGACATGGATATAAATCAAAGTTTGGAAAGTGACATATAAGTTACTTTTTATCCCAAATAATTGATTTCGCAATAAATGGCAAAACGGCCTTCCATCGTGTTCCAAATTCGAATATTTCGCTAGAAATGTTTACATTATTGTTTATTTATCAAAACCGGCTCAGTCGAATTCTGTAAAATTTAAATGGGAATACCACGGGAGTATTCCAACTCCTTTCGAACTAAAAAATAATTTTCCGATTCGGTTCACAGTTGGCGAAATCATCGATGAAGATACACAAAAGAAAACGTACCGACGAACATAGAACCTCCTCCTTTTTGAAAGTCAGTTAAATGATAAAAGTTTCTTATGGAATAGCACAAAATTAAAATATGACGCGAGCGAAGCCGCAGGCAAAAGCTAGACTAAAATACTTGCGTTTTCTTTTGCGTAAAGTGTACACAAATATATTGGGCACGCCAAAAAATAAACTTTAACTGAGATAAAAAATTAGGTTTTTTTATTACCAGGAACCTTATACAATATACATTGTATTTCTTCTATACGCAAATATAATTATGTAAAAAGGAATTCTTCCAAAGAAATAAATTTTGCTCTAAAGAATTCCGGGTGTTAATTCTTTTATTGTTCTCCAAAAGCTATTCTCAGCATCTTCTAACAAAGCAGCCAAACTAGACTTATTTTGGACTACTCGTACTTAAGCCTTGACTCCACCAAAGTGCAGCGGAGACTTGCAAAGCCGGACAGACAGCTCAGTCAACTGTAGTGTATATGCCGATTTAGAAGTACTTATTTGGTTTAGCGAAGAACAAACAAACAATATCACTATACTTGACTACCATATTATATAAAAAAAATTACAAGGACAAAACAATATAATCAATAGGTTTTTAACTTGCAACCTTATCACTTAAAGCGATTTGTTCCTAGACACATCTCTGGCTATGATTTTAGCGTAGCTAAAAGTGTTCTTTGGTCGAGTGGGGCAGTTACCCACTTTTTCCTACTCATACTCAATAAAACTAGAATACATTGACTTTCGATGTTTCTGGAGTGACCTTTACGCTCATGGGCTACGAAGTATTTTTCTCGCTTATGTGGCTTGTACACGGACCACGAGTAGGTATAAAAATATACCCATCTCCGTACATCTTCTCCACTCCGCTTTAATGGATTCTAGATCTTAGATGACTCGTGCCCTCTACAGGTGGCACTTTTATGTTCCAAACGACCTCTAACTTATGTAACTGCTTTAAGATTTAAAGCCAGACATAAAAAGACTCGGTTTTGTTCGTCATTCCTTATAAAGAAGAAGGATTAAACGTGTGTTAGGATGATATTTATTCTAAGACGTTTGAAATTTAAGCGCGGATTTGCAAAGGCATAGATTAAATTTACACACACATATATAACAACACTAGCAGCTCGTCCCGGTTTTTTTGGCTATGTATGAATTATTGTTATCCAACTTCCAGAAGAAATATTCTATAAGTTATTGAAAACCGCATGTAAGTATAACAATTAAAACATGCTGCATAGTTTAGAAGATCTAATTGCTATGCGCGATAATAAGTGCATATATTTAAATACAAAGATCAAAGTTAACACAATTATAAAAAATAGCTTTTTGTATGTCAGAGAGATGCGCAAAAAAGCAACTTTGTTTTATTAGTAACGAGTGTAAGAATTAAAACTGCAATCTCCAAATTACATACATTTTTACCCAATTAAACACTACAACAAAATGCCGGGGAGCAACAGTTCCACAGACACAAACCTATCCTACTTGTAAAAAAAACTTTAATTGTTGTAAAATTTATCATATTTTTTATAATTTTGGTCATAAAGCTTCGATTAAAATAATAATTTTCTTTCCATAGCTATATTTTTACTTTTGGCCTTTAGAATATAGAATTTCATTCATAAATTCGCGAGTCAATAAAGTCCATTTTAAATAAACACATGTTCATCGGATGCCATTGAAAAGTTGTTTCGTGCAATAAAAGCAATAAAATCATTCTTATAAAAACACTCGAGTGAAGTTAAGTATGTGATTCGATGTTACCAATGCCATACTAAGAATTATTATTGCTCAATATTTGTGAAGTTTGATTTTTATTGATCGATAAAAAAATAGCTTATAGCTTAGTTTAGATGTTTTCATATTGATATGAGTAGATGAGTTTCGTTTCAGGCGTTTTAATTTCTTTGAGGACGAATTTAAGAATAATTTGTATCATCATCATTATCAAGAAAGAAATCAAGATAATTTATTGTCAGCAGAGCTGTTTTTACATGGTCTACATTTTAAAGAAGTTACCCTTTTGGGTATACAAAATTAAGCATTATTATACAATTAATCGCAGCAATTAATGATATATTATTAAGAAATGACATGTGAATAATTAAAGTAAAGTTATTATTTATGTGAAATGTCTATATTTTTCTCCATCAAGAATTTGTCAATTGTATAATAAAGAATTTGTCAAGTAAGAGTTTAATAAAATTAAATCTGAATTTATTACATGTCATATCTTTCATTGCATCTGGTTAATGATTAGGAAAATAATTTGGTGCACATTTACATCCTTTGATGAAACACTATTAGATAGAGAAAATAGCCTTCACTTTTTTTTTTCCTCCTGTTTATCTATCCTTCGTTTCATATTATTTTGTTTTCATTTTTTCTAATTTAACAATTGTTATTCGCTTTATTCATCAAATATTTTGCAACAGTTATTAAAAAAATAACAGTATTCAAAATTATTGCTAACACCAGACCTATTTCTTATGACCTGTGACACTAAAATAACCTACATCAAAATCACTAACGTCAAGCATTTGTCAATGAATCAGACAGAATTACAGAAATCAAAAGTCTCAGTAAAGGTCACAAACGTTGTATAACACTATACACGCGTAAAATAATAAAGTAAGCCTTCTGTCTACATACATTAGCACCTAACCGTAAAAATACGGCCACTTGCATAAGTCATAAATCATTTGAAGATGCGGTCGTCCAGCGCGCGCACTGCTCGTAATGCCAGAGGTCACCGTGAAAGTATTACGTGTCTGTAGAGATAGCAAAAAAATTGCATTTGAAATAACATAAATATTGTAATGATGCCTATCTCATTCTTATGTTTGATTAATATGCATTAAATTTCTATATATCTAATAAATTAAAGTGCACAATTAAAAAATTAAAGGAAATAAGAAAAAAAAGTTTGAAAATATGATTTTTTTAGCAATACTGCTTTGGGATATTTTTTTAATACCTTTTTTTAACTCTGTAAAGAAACTCCTCTAAAATGACTTGACTTATTGATTTTTATGATTTTCTGCATATTAGGCATTCAACTAATAAGTTGTTAACTATTTTGTAAATACTCCTAAGAAATAGAGGTCGCTCTAAAAATTAAAACAAAACAATATAGCAAATTAGTTAAAACAATATAGCAAAACGTTTGCTGGGTCATTTAGTTAAAACAAAATGTTCTTTAAACATGCTTGTGTAGTCTTAATAAATAAATTTATCTCATCATTGCTGTGATGATCATTTTTTTTTTCTTTCAGTTTACTTGCCATTCTTTTTATTTAATTTCAAAATGATAAATACTGATAACATGTGTATTTTTGTTTCAGGTAAATATACAAGCTTACATATTTTGCCCAAGCGTCTCTTATTTGACTAATCACCAATCTGAAGCAACAGTCAGCACGGGTAATCTACAGGTAAAGAAGGTGGCCTTTACTATTGATTACTACCGTGGCTTGGATGTCACCTTAAAACCTTGACCGCGGTTTTTACCTTCTTTTTACGTGGGAAGCTTTTAGGTAGCTTAAAAATTCTGACACCAGAGCTAGGCATAAACAAACTTATTTTACTACAAAACATAATTTCACAATCTGGTCCCACCTGCCCCTTTCTTCCATCGTACGGCTAGACAGACGCAACCAAAGCGCCACCATTTTATGGTGGACATCCCGCGCGTTAGCGTTAGGAGTCCACATTCCTCATACGGACCGCTAGAATGTGGAACGCTTTGCCTGAGTCCCGAGTAAATAGGTATCTTCTAGGTAAGCGTGCTACATCCTAGACCGCATATCTGTTTAACGTCAGGCAGTGTGTAGTCAAACGCAAACTTTTACAAAATAAAAAAAATTGTAATACGATCAAATATTTATAACAAAAAAATATAGTGAAATCCTAATTTATCCATTCTCAATAATAATCTAATTACCCATGAAGTACCAATTTACAAAATAAGTAGGTACTTAATGTGTAATTAGACTATTGGATAGTAAATTCAAATTATTTATTATAATACAAATTATAATGTATAATTCACATTTGCTGACCGTACCTTATGTAATGATATGACACGGAATGGGACATTTGATTGTGTGCCGGGTCAGTGGGTATCACAGCAGTTGGCGCTAAACAAACCAATCGTAATGTTTACTGACGGTGCTAGATATGGCGAGGCGAAAGTTTTTTTTTATCAAGTGTGGATATATTCACCTATGGATAAGACTTGCCCGCGACAGCAAACACAGTTAGAATAGAATTCTATACCGTCACTAGTTGTTTTTTGGCGTGATAATCTACACGTATCTTTTAAATCGATGATCGCCGGCTGCACGTACGAATAAGTGTCACGTTTCGCCTGAGCTTCAAGCGAGAGCGCGGAACCAGCGCTAGATCGGCTTGAGCGTTCGGCTTGTTTCAGTTGTTGATTCAACAATGTTTTCTTATGACGTTATCACGTAAAATTTTCATCCGTAAACAGACATCAATTTTTTTTGTATGAAACATGAACCCCTTTACTTTTTTTATGATTCATCATTATCCTACTACGACTATACGGGACTTATATCTATATCTTCTTCTCTATTATATAAAAATGAATCGTGGTTGTTAGTCTCGCTAAAACTCGAGAACGGCTGGACCGATTGGGCTAATTTTGGTCTTGAAATATCCGTGGAAGCTAAAGGAAGGTTTAAACGGTGAGAAAATATAAAAATATAGTGAGTAAAATAATAACGACATTCATTGAATTTTCTTATACAAAATGTTCCTGCATATAAAAGTTGTCATTGACAGCTGACAGATAGTGAGATGAAGTTCACCGGGGCAGCTAGTCGCGCAATAAAACTTGAGATATGAGCTGATTAATTACCTCTATTTCTCCTGATGTTTCGACCAAGTTGCATTAGTCAGTCTGCCCGTGACCACGACCAATGCAACTTGGTCGAAATTACTGGAGAAAAAGAGGTACTTAATTTAGCTCAAATCTCAAGTTTTATTGCGTGATAAATCCCGTAAAATCGTAGTAGGATAATACCATTACTTTAGCCGTGGGACGTTCATTGTTAAACATTGATCATTTATTGACAACAATAAGACCAATAGGAAGCAGCTTCCATCGAGTGCATCTCTGCGGTCTTTATCAAATCGTCTGTTCACCCCGTCGCGGCGTCGATGGATGTCCTACGCTACGCTACGCTTGCACGTGACACAACTATTGGTTCTTTATAATTGCAACAATAGTTTACAGAAAAGTATTTACTACATTGTCCACTAATACTCTTCGTGTTTATTTTTAAACAAGAATTCATTTAATACTTTTCATCTCTACGCTTCATTGAATAATGACGTCATCAAGCATTGTCTTATTCTAATTTTAGTTTTTAGAAATAGGATTGCGTTTAGTAATTTTCTCTCTCAAATGAAAAAGACACAATTACATTTGATTAAGTCGTATAACTATAACGGAACAATAACGGATTGAGTGAGGAAAGCTAAATTTATTTTAAAAACTTAGCTAGCGTCCCACATGCTATCTCAGCACGTTTTCGGCAACATTTTCTTTGATATATTAATAAGATTAAAATGTGCAAAACGTTAAATATAAATGGCCTAATTGATTTAGTAAGCTAGCTATTTTATGCCAATTCATAATCATATTGAATTTTAAATAATCAGGAAAAGATCTAAATCGCAAATGGGAGCGCCACTATACCTATTTAAAAATACAGTGAATCTAGTACTTAACTTTAGTGTGAGAACTTACTTCAATAAATTAATTGAACTTGACACACTTTTTAAGTGCTCTTTTGTGAACGTACTCTTATCTAACTTAGCGAAGTGGTATCCTGTTGTTATTTTTGCTGATAAATTCAAACTTTTGAGTGGTGCTGACCTGCTGTAGGTCAAAAGTACTTATTTGCGTTAAAACAAACTTACTAATTTTGCAGTGGTTAGATAGATTTTTTTTCAATAGTTAAAAATCCGTCTTGATTGTACCTAGGTTTGGTTTTTATCGCAAATAAATTCGAGCTTGACTACCAACTCGCCTGATAGTAAGCAAAGTTGTGATCATGATAAAACCTGCAGACTTAAAAGTTACAAATTTTACACTGACTTTGAAAAGTTTTACATTATATCTCTCGGAAACAAAAAAATCTAGTACTCTGTTTTATTTCTTAGCACGGATCAGCTTTCTATCCGACTTCTAAAAAGGAAGAGGTTCTATGTTCGTCTGTGAGTTTTTTTGTGTATGTTCATCAATATTTTCGCCAATTGTGAACCAAATCAATTTTTTTAGTTTAAAAGTATATACTTCCGAGGTAGGCTCATTAAAATTTCACCGCAATTAGCAGGGCCGTTTTTGAAATATCATCAGTAATGGAATAATTGTATATAATTTTTAACGCGATGGAAGTAGGTTTTGCCATTTTTCGCGAGTAATCATTTGATCGTTTTTGAGATGTTAATTACACGGAAAGTAGTTCAACCATCAACATCTAGTACTTGTACAAAAAAGACAAAAATTTAATGGTATGTTGATGTATTTTTGGTCGATTGCTTCCATACATAGACAAAGAATAAATACAACATTTCAGATACACAAACCGAATTCAATATAATTTAGTAAACAAATCAGTTCGGTACGCACGCCGTACGTAACACCACAATACCCAATGTGGGTAAGTAGGTTGCGCCGGCGCATCTTCCGTGAGAACCGCCCTACAGCAATCACGGCAAACTCCAACAATGGAAGATAAAATTCGACCGAACTGGTTGATTTATGACGCGCGCCGAAATTGCTTCGAAATCGTAGTTGCGTAGTTTAGTGCTAGCGCACATGAGGCCATCGTCACAGCCACAAACGCAAAAATAAAAGTTAGACAACGTTTGATATAGGCCACGCCACGCAAGTTGGCGGAAGTGAAGTTAGCTACAAGCTAAGGAAAAGGCAATCAACGTGCGGCTTTATGTGAGCTTCAGTCAGGATTGGATATTGTGCAACTTGTAGCTAACTTCCCATCCGCCAACATGTGTGGTGCGGCCTATACGGCAGTATTTAGATAGGTGTCATTTTTCCACTGAGAGCTGCCATAGCTCAGTTGACATATTAAGTTGGGAGTTCCGGTCGTTTTTACCGCTTAATTAACCACGATACAGGCTTTCAAGTGGCTTTAACTATTGATTTTGACAAAAACTTTGATATTGATGGTGGCTACCATTGATGTCAAAGTTTCTGGCCAATCAAACGCCATCATAAACAAAAGCCATCATAAACTTTTTACCATAGATTTTTGAATTATCTACCCTTCTAACGTAGCCATTCATTCAAGGCCTGAGAAACAAATGATTGATTGCAAGTATTCTATTAGGTTTAAGGAGTTAATTATGCATCTGCCTCTGATGCCAAGAATTGATTGTTTAATTCTCTACCAGGTCTATTTAGGGAATGGGTCTAGCCAAACCTATTTTATATTCCGAATGTTTATATTAGTTTTTTGTCTTTTTTAACGACACAGAGTATCCTAGTATGTAGGATGTATGTAGTTATGAGTATAAGCGTAAAATTTTATAAAAAATAATAATTGACTGCTCGTGACAGCCACCAGAGGTCGACTTTTTTTAGAAGCAGTGTTTGTGGCCGTGCGAAATGTTCGTTTGCATTCAACCAGAATGTTTGTTGAGTTTTGGAGTTATATAAAATGCCAACTAGTATTGTGTAGATATGAGTTTTTTTGTAAGCTTTTGTTTCTAAGAGCTTTAGCACCTTATTTTATAACTTGTGAAGACTCGCGTGCGAAAGGAAACTGCGCGTATAATACGTACTTAAACTATTATATCCACTGCCACATACTGCCTTAGTACCTTTTTGCTCACAAACAGTATCTTAAATACTGTACCACAATCATCTGTATGTTCAAAATGTTGGCATTTTTTTATCTTAAATTGTATAGATGAATCGTAAGCAGTACCGTTTATCTTCTGTGCTTTAACACAACCTTATTTGTAGTAGGTATATTTTAAACTCATTAAGTATAATTTTGAGACCAACTATTTGTAATCGTGTTTTTTTTAAATTTCTATCTCCTCATTTAATAATCCACGATTTTTTTTATTTTCTTCAAATGTGGTTACAACACTGCAATTAATTGTCAAACTAAAGCTTTCATACAAAAGAGTTCAACGAGATCCAAACGTTGTTCAACGAGATCCAAACGTTCGGCACTGTCAGTCTTCGGATGGGTGACCGCGGGTGACCTTTACTACTAACTCTTGACTGATTTTTTATTGATTTTGAAAATTATCATTGAACAATAGTAAATAAGGCAATGTGTATTACGACTTGACTTATTGAACTTATTTTATTTAATTAGACATTAAATAAATGCTAAGTATATTGACAGATACGAGTACCTTGCGGTTTTGAATGCCACCAGACATCCTGTTAACTCGTCTTCTAATAACTCATTAATTATTTATTAATGAAACCAAAACTAGCAAATTCCTCGTTTCTTAACCTCTCCGTGATCACTTGACCTCAGGAAATCTTAGCAATCTTAACTCCATTTAAAAAAAACTTTATATTTTATGATGATATCATCACGCGTTAAAATCGATATTGATATTTAAAACGTAGATTGTACGTGTGAAATATTGTACTTACCTAAAATAAAACAATGAGAATCGCTATTATTTAATAAATATTTGGGGACATCTTACACACGGTCTCTGACCCCAAACTAAGCAAAGCTTGTGATATGGCTGCCAGAGACTGATATACTACAGATCCATATTTTTTAATACATACTTATATAAGTAGATAGTAACTAAATAACACCCAGACACAGAGCAAACACCTATATTCATCACATAAAAACTTACCCTGGGTGGGGATCGAACCCACACCTGTTTGGCCTTGGTGGATCAGTAGTAAGGGTCACTAACCACTGAGCCACCAAGGCAGTCAATTCATTAAATATTCGAAATATTTTGTTAAAATTTCCGTAAATCAATTTTTTAATCAATTTTTAGCAAATGAAATAAAAATATGCGTAGAACGTACTGATCGCAATAATTCTAAAAATCCCAATATTGATTACCTGTTGCTATAGTTATCTGCTTTGCTAGCGTAATTTAAGTAAACTAATTCATAATTCTAAAAACGTAGCCTAAACTAAGCTAACCCAGCCAAAGATTCGCTATCTGTCAAGGCCAAATTACCATCTTTATGTAACTAAACTGGAAATTATGGAAATTTGCTTTGACACTCTTGACATCAATGTGGTTAACCCTTTAGAGAATATATTATAAAAACCAACGTATAACTGGTTATTTAAATAGTTAAGACACTTATTAGCCAGAGATTATTAATGTGTTCAGGGTGTTTGGTTATAATTTGTGGAATGTGATGACTAATAACTAATTTACACCCGTAATTTCACTAGCGCAAAATTTTAGTTTTTGTCTATCTTATAGGAACCTTTAATTATCATTAGTCCAAGATAATGATAATAATGACACTCCCCGACCATAAACTACATCCATGCAAAAAATCATATGGATGTCTGCGTCTGTTGCTGCGTGAAAGAGTAACAAAAAAAATTAAAATAACAAACGCACTTTTGGATTTGTAATATAATGTTATAAATTAATAAATGTATTTGCATGAAAACAAAAACAAAAATCTTTAAATATTTGAACAAATAGTTTATAGGTATAAAGTTTTGTTTCTTTTAAATGGGACAAGAAATGTAATTGAAGATACTTTCCAAACTAGATTTAGTTCATTTTATTAATGCTAATTTCGTCTTCTCGAATCTTTCACTTCTACATGGTGTTTATTCGAACACCTTGTAGAAGTAAAAGATTTATTTAATGATGTATCTAATAAAAGATTCCTATGCTTATTAGCGTCATTATTTTTGATATTTGGCATAACATACCATAAAATAGAAGAAGCTATCGACGCAAACCACACCCTAATTAAAATAATGTAGTCAAAATATGTAGTATAAAGATGTTATTAAAAAATAACAAGGTGATTATAGCAATTAAAATTTATAAACACAATTTATTGGGCCTGTTGTCATTAAAATATAACGATATTCTGATTTTAATTACGTACCTATATCCTACTTCTATCCTTTTCAATGAATTTAGAAAAAAAAGGCGTAACTATAAATATGCTTTAGTAAGTTTTTTTAATAAGGCCGCCAATCATCCGTTTCAGACCCACCGTATCCCTAGCCATACCACTGGTGGTTCGGTGGAACTATCTAGTCTAGATAACATTACAATGATGGGTTTTTCGGTTTAAAAAACAAAAAATTATAACAACATTGTTCAAAGGAATATTTAAATAAATATATATTTGAATTGCGTAGTGATGGTTTTTTAACGTGTCTAAAAGTGTTTTCATAATTCTATAATAACATCATTGACATTTAGTTTAAGTGATGTATCAAAGCAATCATACATTGCGTTATTTTTCACTCTAAATAACAATATGGTTTGGCAACAGCTATAACTGCTATTGTAGCTATTATTAACAAATTAGTATTAATCTCCCACGCTTTCGATGACAGATTACCGTCGTAGATTCCGTATTCAAGAGAATAATTCAGAGACTATACTTGTCGATGAATTATTATACACATAGTTTACTTACGTTTACACCACCGTTCATGTCGTTTGCACTTTTTAAATATTTTAGAAGAAAATCGCACGAATTTTTGTGTCTTTCTTCAGTAATTGTCCTTCGGTTACATCTGTTCTCAGGATAGCCGAAATATATGCAATCAAATAAGTTCAAGAGTGTTTCATGTTTCATCTCAAGTAACTTAGGAGTAGCAGTACTTAGTAACTCTAGAGAGGATCTAATTATATATGTTCTTATATAAATAAATTCGAGTCGTCTTATGTGGTCTCAATAAATTAAGCACATTTAACCTATGTTATCCCACTGCTGGGCAAAGTTAAAGTAAAGGTAAATTACATACACTACTTTTTTCTTACTTTAGAAATTAAGTCTTTGTTAATCTAACTACAGGCAAAAGAAACAATCTGGCGCGGTCTTAGTAAGTTTTTGCTAATGAGTCAAGAATTAATAATGCGTTACCTATACAAGATAATCTGTGCTAACGGCTGACTGAATGACTGCAACTTTGTACTGTTTTCTCAAGTTACAAGATATTTTACAAATAGTCCATTGTGTTTCCGAAACTAGCGTACTTTGGAGTTCGTTTTAAAACAATTAGATAATCAGCGGCCACTTCAAAGATTTGGTTTTCTAGGTCACTAGTAAAAACTTCTAGTAAATATTAGGTACACCAATCACGGAACTAATTTAACTCATTGAGGGAGGAATTAATATATCCGTTGAAAAAACAAAATTCACGTCATAAGATACTCCAGCACATTATAGTTCGGCCGTTCAGAGAATGTGTTCCTGACACGTCATCTTGAAAAAATGTTTTTGGCCGATATCTCGGAAACTATGTACTTAAGGGCAAAAAATATTCAAATCATTATTGTAGAAAATAAAATTTCGCATCTTTTGTTTCCAGTAAACTTTTTTGTAAAACTTACCGTTTACGATTTATGGCCCATTTAAAGAAATTTCATTAAATGGACCTTAAAACATTAAATGGTCCATAAATCGTAAACGGTAAGTTTTACAAAAAAGTTTAATGGTAACAAAAGATGCAAAATTTTATTTTCTACAATAATGATCTCAATGTTTTTGCCCTTAAGTACATAGTTTCCGAGATATCGGCCAAAAACATTTTTTCAAGATGACGTATCAGGAACGCATTCTCTGAACAGCTGAACTATAGTAATTTAAACTGGCACATAGCATGTAGAATTGATAGACAACAGGACTATAAGCTACTCACATGGAGACCTGCGAGCGTTGTGGTGGACGTCCACTATCGAGGTAGAACGATGACGTAACTGTAAGAACGCGTTGTACAATACAAACACCTAATTGGATCTATAAGGGAGGCCTACGTCCAAATATGGACAGTCAACGGATGATAAATGCATAGATTGAGGTATATATCACTCAGCGAATCATTTAAATGAACATACTAATTGTACTGGATCGTGAACTCGGTACATGTTTAGTTGCATACTTTACATACTTGAGAACTTAGTCTCGCTTGTATATCACCAGCATACATAATTATAAGCTGCAGTATAGATAGATAGATAGATTCATTTATTTTCAGTAAGGATAATTACAAACATTGGTATACAACAATATACTATGAGCAACACCTTACGAATTGTCAAAATAACAATTATTATTCAATACTCAACAGAATTATTAGGCATGATTTTACAATAAATTAATTATTTGGTACATTACATAAAATTCAAATACAATTTTAAAAAATTAAGATGTCAGAAATACCTACTGTAATTGAAATATCTGCAATAGCATCGTCAATAGCATAATATATGTTAAGAGATCTATTATTTTGTATTGTATCAAACCCATAACACCAATGTCTGGTTTTACTTTACTCGTTTTCAGCATCTGAATACATCGAACAGGTACCATCCATCCATCAGCCGTAGGACGTCCACTTCTGGACATAGGCCTCCCCGATTAATTTCCAATAAGGCCGATTAGAAGCGGCCTGCATCCAGCGCGTTCCTGCGATCTTTATTATATCGTCAATCCACCTACAGGTACGATATTGTAGTAATACTAAGCAAAGGTAAAATAAATATGAACTTAACACCACTTACTTGAACTTACTTAAAAGATGCAAGTTGTTTACTCTACATTTCAAAAGATAATAAAACTTAATTATTAGCATAATAGTGCCACTTTACTTTAATTGTAACTATAAATAACAAATTGATGGGTGTGTCGTAATGTAAGGTTTTGTATTAATGGACAGGTTACTTGAGTAAATTTAAGTTAAAAGGTCGACAAGAGGAGCCCTGACCTCTAGCGGAGATGAATGAATGTAATTTGTATTTAAATCAATATTTATTATTGACCTTGAAGCTATAAGAGCCATCTTCATGTTAATTTAGACGTTTTCCGTCATCAGCAGTAAAATTTAAGGTCATCGTGCACCAAGCAGGTGCAGGTTGCTGACCAAGATGAAATTTGGTCGAAAGGCAGTGTTAGTTTTATACAAAAAAAGGTCCAAAAAACATAAGTAATAATAAACATAAGTAGTAATTCATTTATTATTTCTGAGGTTATATTTACCAAAATCGAAACATTTTAAAACGATAAACTTTTTTGAAAATTTAATTCTTTTTATTGCCCTTGTAATAAGTATTTCACCATCGATGTTAAAATGTTACACTGTTCTTATCATTATCTTATTATTTTATTAAAAACTTACACATTTCTGCTACTTTCATTGTCTCTAATATCAGCGTTGTACGTCAACTTTGACGCAATATACATTTGTCTCTCGTAGCCATGTCAGAAGCTTCCAGGTGGCTTAGAAACACCAGGGCTAGCCCTGGTGTTTCTAAGCCACATGACTAGTCATGTATCACCAAATTATATGGTAATAATAATAATCTCTTCGTTTAATAAGTTGTGATTTGGTCCATTTTTTTAAACCTATCATATTTTTGGCCTTCATAGTGCACCACTACCCTTACAAAATGACGTGTTTATATAACACCTGTCACGGAACTATGTAACCGGTCGTCAGAACACGGACGTCTCTTCTTTGCAATATCTTGATGAGATAGCTTCGTTTAAAAAGATTCAAACTGGCTTATACACAACATTGTAAGGAAGTTGATCCGACTTGGCAAAATAGTTTTCCGCTATTGCCTACATTGCATGATTTGTTACGGTACGCAATTTACTAAATACTAGTATTACTTAATTTTTAACCGCGGCTCTTTATAACAAGGCTACAACACTTTTAAACTAAAGTAAGTTCGTATAGGTCATATTGCTAGGTGTCATAGTTTTTAAGTCGCCTGATGGCATCTGACATAGCTAATAACAGTAAAAACAACTGTGACCTAGAATTAAACGTGCCACCTAAGCCACGGTAGCGTTCAGTTGTAAATGCCACTCGCGGTCACCCATCAGAAGACTGACCGTGTTGAACGTTGCTTAACTTCGATGATTGCTAACGAACACCTAGTCAAACTATGCTATGAACGCTACAAAAAAATTATATTCACGCAAAAAATTAAAGGCAATCTGTAGCTAAGTTGCTGCGCGAAAGAGTAACGAACAAACCAACAAACACACCTTTACATTGATTAAATATTAGTAAGAATGAAGAAGGCATATTTTGTAAATAGCTCACAGAAGATGTTCCTAAGTTATCATACCTCGTAAAACACGTACGCTACACACTTAAATAATGAAAATATAACTTTAAAGTTTAAAAAAATACTATGATAAAATGAAACTTAAGTTTGAATCAAAACATTCAAAATTATTAAAAAGGAGGTAGTATTGACTAAAAGATCATATCAATACTTTTTGGAAAAAAACCTACAAAATGACTCAAACTGATTATAACACTCTTATGATGACCTACAAAAAAGTGTTGTAAATTTTACCTTGATTACCAATAAATCGATAAATAGTACCATTAGTACCGCATTTGTCTATAATTTAATCGATACCTTTCGAATCGATTGCAAAGGTAATAAATTTGCTCGATAAAGATGCGTGGGAATGATTACGTTATTTGCGAGTATGTTACCCTTGACTTTAGTTACTTTATTAGGTATTCTTCTGTTATGCAACGGCTGGTATTTTGACTAAAATATCGTATTTCGGTTATAACCTTTAAGTCTAATTATGGTAATGATTGGCAACTGGCATCCAATTCATTAATTAGTGCTAAAAATTTGAACTTAATTAAAACTAAAAACAAACGGTCAAATCCGAAGCAGACTCGCCCATTTAAGGTTCCGTACAAATCCAGGAGATCCTAAGAAATTGAGAACTAACACAAAATAAAAAAGGTTCTTAATTTTTTTTTCGATGCGATGATGCGAATTTCAGTTAACGACGAATAATCACCACTCAATCAACTCATTCATTACTTTTATCAATCCCTAGCTTCGCCTTGAAGTATTAACAACTTTTTTAACGTGTCCGGTTGCGTAGAATTTGTACGGAACCCTCTGTTGGCTAATCTTGCACATGTCTTTTTTTTTCGTTCTTGCGGTACAGAACACTATAATGCCACTAAAATCTGCCTTATATGATACTACTAACTTTTCCAGTGGCTTCACTCGCGTTATTTTTCGCTATCTCATAGGAACTTTGTATTTTTCGGGATATAAAAAATAATATCTTATCCAAATCTAATCACTTTCCAACTTTTTAACTCTACCCGTGAAAATAATAAAGAGCACAGACCCCGGAGTCTATGGAGTGTAATAAAAAAAACTACAACTATACCTACCTGTGCAAAAAATCAAGTCACTCCGTTGCTCCGTTGCTGCGTAAAAGAGTAATAAACAAACAAACACACTTTCGGATTTATAACAATAAAATACTTAATTAGGAAGGAATAACGTACGCACATATTTGCGACAGTGATTTAACTTTTGCAAACATTGAAAACAAAAAAGTTTTGTTTGTCACACTTCATACATAATATTCTGTTGAGGGGTCATTTCACACCAAGCGCTTCTGAAGTGTTTATACAAGAAATTCATAACAGTTTGGTACCATGTCGAAATAAACACTTCAATTTTCCTTTTACTTCCTCAATGAAAATGCGATAATATTATTGCGCCCAAGTAATAAACGCGATGTTGCAAGTGAATTGCTATGGCAATAACAGGGCTTTTCGAGCCATTAGTGTTTCGTAATTTTTTACTGTTCATAAATAGAAAAACCGCAATGTGTGGTCACAGATAACTGGTTATTATTGAAAGCGCAAGTGAATTGTGCAGGAAAAAAACGAGTTTACTCGAGCCACTTTATGCTTTAAATCTTAAGTGAGATATGGCAATTTATACGTTAGTATCAAAGATATTTTTGAACACGCTGTATTTTATGTTACATTTATTATAGGAGTGTGGTGTTTTACCAAAGATAAAACACATTTTAGACTTAGATAACATTCAAAAAATTAATGCATGCTAACTAAAATATTTTTTTTTTTTATAAAGTCGTACACCGTACTAGACGTACTTTAAAGAAGGAGGTTGTATATTGGTCTGTACGTACCTATATTACGAGTATTTTGTGCATGCGTTCATCGATATTTTCACCAATTGTGAACCAAATCAAGTAATATTTTTTTTTATTTCAGAAGAATATATTTCCGAGGCAGTCCTGTCAAAATTTTATCAAATTCGGCTGAGCCGTTTTTAAAAAAGAAACAGTAATGTAAAAATTGTACACAGAGTTATTCCCAATCAATTAGCATCCTTTTAGGGGCTTATTCTGTACATCAAAACTAACAACTTTTGTTCGATTACTTTGTCAAAAATTTAAAAAAAATTGTTGTTCTATAAAAAAATATCGCTCACTCGCGACAAAATTTATGGAACAGCTGTTTATTTTTATAATTTTGACAAAAGTCGCAGAACTAAAATTGTTGGTTTTGTTGTACAGAATGAGCCCCTAAAGGATGCTAATTAAATTAACCTGTTTAATATCAATTCGAGCGAACTATTCGGATGTTGTGCACAATGGTAGTCGGTTTTGCCATTTTTTGCGAAAAATAATTAATTATTAGATATGTAGTTATATATTCGCTAACGGTAACTAGCAGTAGCAATAACGCAAGGCGATTATGCTATTATTCATGTTGCATTACGTCGTTTATTTTCAAAGTAGTAGTAAATTTAATGCAAATTCTATCAAAATCACATTTATCCACACATTCTGCTAGTATCTCTAACTACTTGATTGTTATCATGATTTAATGTAGCCATCTATTACAGCCAATCCGCCATATTTACGATCACTTTACGATGCTCAAAAGCTCTGACAGAGCTCAGTGTCAAATTGATTCTACCGTAATTGTGTCATACGAATTTGTGATTAAAAATTACACTGTTTATTTTTATGCAATGACTCCGTTGATTTAAATAAAACGCGTTATGATATTAGTTTGAATACGATGTACTTATGTGCTTGTCCTTGCTCATAAAAATAATATCTCTTGTGTTATACGTATTTGCGATTAGTTACACTATATAATTTTATGCAAGGGCTCTGTTGTATTAAATGAAACGTAATATAATTAGTATAATTAACATATGTCTGATTTTTTCCGATTTTTTTACGAGTTTTGTCCGATTTTTAGGGATAAAAGTAGCTCATATTATGTTAGTCTCCTGTGTCATCTACCACTAAGTTATACCAAATTCAAATTGGTCTAGCTGTTTGAAGAAGTCACAAACACACGCTCTCTTTAAACTTTGTTGTAATATTAGTGTGAAAAGTAATACTTAGTCATCATCAGTCAGACTTTATATTATTTAAGTTTATGGCTCTAATTAATTAAAATTTGGGCTTTGTAACGTTATGCAACAAATTTAGCAAAAATTTTGCAATATGGTAGTGTGTGCTAACCTTTTATTAATAACCGACTTTCTTTAACTGACTCATTCGATGTATCTATGCCATAACTGCGGTCAATTTGCTGAGACAATATTTACACTAAACCCGACGTGTTTGTTCGCGCATCTTTTCAACTCTATCGTAACAATGTCGCTTTGTCTCATAAAATTCTTTTGTAAAAAAAAAAAGATAGTTATAGAACATGATATTTCTCAAGACAACAGAAATATTCTAAACTATCATTGCATTCATCGTTATGATCAAAATTTACTACGGGAAAAGCCTTAAAATCACCAAAAATTCACCTGTTACATTTTGTCGAAAACCGATGAACTGTTTGAATGCTATAGCTGTTTTTTTTTTTCAAAATTTCAGATTAGGTCGCATAGTTGTTTGCCTTTTTTAAATCAATTAATCAGTTACTGAAAGTTGGCCTAACGAGGTACATACTTCCGGATGTTCCTGATCTTTGAAAAGTAACATTTTGTACGTTACGGGTTTTAGGGTAAAGTAACGTATATTTATCATCAATATTTCAGCCATGACCTGTCCAGATTTTTTTTTAAATTACTGGTTGAAAATGGTTTGATCTCAAGCATTTTATACTCCTTTAGTCCGTACGATACGATCCGATACCAAGATCTGTCATAATTACGGTCAATTACTAACACAACGACCGGAAAACTCTGACAAGTTTGCTCAGCCCACGATTATTTATTTACGGTCAATTTGAAAAACGAAGCTGCAGATTATTCGTGTATGATTAATGTAAACACGGCGATTACTTAAAGCAAACGGAGACGATCGGCAATGGCGTGCCAGCGCGTGAGCTTGCGACACTGTGACATTATAAATACGTGGGCGCTTAACCCCTGTGTGTATTTGAATAAGGATCATTATTATGTAGAACTGTTTTAGACAAATAATGATTTTTTAATCAGTCAACTTTGCCAATACATAAACTTTATTTTTAAATACAGTACACAAAAAGTTGGTCATATTGTTATGAGTTCTTTGAAACTTATGAACGGAATTAAACCACTGGCTTCTTGGTGAAAAAAAATGTTGAGGCAACCTGGATACGTCAGTAGAACATTTTGAGTCTATGAGTGACCCGCTCTAGGCTAGCGTGATGGAAATGGCCTTCCTTTCGTAGGTAGGCCTATGATCAACAGCAAACTCCTGAAAAGGCCAATACAGTAAGTATATGTATAATGATACCTTAAAATATTTCTTCGCCTAAAAATATACTTTGATTTGAGATGTTTGAGTAAAACCAATACCTACTCACATTAAATCAGTCATTTCACTTTCTGTTGCAAGGCCAATGAAAGTAAAATAGAAACTTAGAATCTACACGCACAAGTTTTGTTTATTTTTAGCAAGTAGCAGAATTATTATTAAGCCAGAAGAAACTGTGAAAAATCAAGAACAAGTTATTGTTTTTACTATTTCACTATTGCATTTCAAACATTGAGTTCCTATTGTAGGAAGATTTCGCTTTGCGTTTGGTTTCTCTTTTAACCAAAATATGTAATATTTGTAATCATTTGTTTTGGCAACAGTAAGTAGTGTATAACTGTTTAAGTAGAATGCAGGCCACGTCCAACTGGGCTTATTAGACCTCCATGGAGTAGGCCTATGTCCAGTAGTGGGCATCCTATGGCTAACAATTAAAATAAAAAAATAGAATATAATCTACGTAGGTAGATTATAGTTGATTCACATCGTACGGAATATCAGAACATTTACTTTTCAATGAACAAAAACATCTTGAGGAATTCTGCATACTTTCGCAGAAGGAATTCGTTCGTTGGTGGTGGTGAATATAGCCCAATTGCCTTTCGTGATAAATAAATTCAACAATAGACTATTGAAATCGCCGATACAGTACTATTAGGGGAAGGGCGGGCAAGATGGACATGATAAGAATAAACGACTGTAACTATATATAATTTTTGTATTAAGCTTTAATACTTAACTTAAAATAATCATTTACTTAATTACTATCATTGGAAACATTGAGATCAATCAAGTCTAATACAAAAATTGTGTTACTCTTACAATTATAAAAATGTAGAAATTATCCATCTTGCCCGACCAGGGTAGGTAAGATGGATAACATAGTAGGACAAGATGGATCGTGGAGCTATAGGTAATTCTAATCATCACACTCATCGCAATAATACGAGCCATAACCCAGATAAGAGGAGCAGAGTTCGTGTGTCCAGCGTTGGCATCCTGAGCATTCGATCCAGTCTTCAATTAAAGGTGTTTTGTATGGTTCTTCACAGACTGTGCAGAAATAAGCAGGCTCAAGCTGATCAGAGCTTTTTTTGAGCGAAAATTTCTGGCCAATCCTAAGATTTTCCTTGTTCTTCCCTTGCTTGGACGTCGAAGGTTTGTCCCAGGCGTGTGAACCCTTCGAATTCGAAGTAGAACCTGTTGAATCCAATACTAACTTAGGCTTCCTTTTTTCTTGTTTTATGTTTTTGCCAGGGTTTTTATCATTTTGTTAAACTGCTCATCTTAAATCGGCGTGCTGGTGAGGATTTCTGCTTTTTGTATTTTACTTTTCCGTTTAGTAATGTTTTATCTAGTTTCTCGAGGTATCGGTCTGATATGGGCCGGCGTAATTTGTGTTTCTGCAATCAATCTTGTCTGTAGTGTCTGAGTATCCTATTTTGACTTTTGATCAGAAACTGGTGAAGGTTGATTTGCCGATTTAAAATCAGGAGGAGGAGTACATTGGGTAGCTTCTGGGAGCTCAGAGGGCTTACACTGCGTAGGTTCTGGAACTGGAATCAAAATAGCTGGTGATGTTTAGAGTTGGCCAGTTGAGCAGACATTTGATTCCAAGGCATTACATTGTGTTGGTTCCTGGACTGGAATTACCATGGATGGTGATGCTGAAGGACGATCAGTTATGTTAGCATCTGATTCTGGTGGAGCCAATGAAGCTGCAGCGAACACTTCATCTCCAAAAATATTCCTGTTATAAGGACAAATTCCACTTGCCTGGAATCCCCTTGTGGCGTTCAAAGCCGTAGCTCCTTTGAGATAAGCTGGACAAAATAGTCTGCAGATATCCAGTTGGTTTATTATAGGGCCGGGGATTTGTTTTTGAAAAGTATTGATTTCTTGTTCAAAGAAAGTCTTAATGGGACCATATACAGCCACGTTCAGAGGCTGCAGACGGTGAGACTTTTTGCTTCCTCCATGGCACGCTCCAGGGATTCCGAAGACCATGATCCACGTTGGGTCTTCCTTCCATACGTATTAACCATCTGAAAAGATAAAATCTACATTAAAATTAGGTTTTAATAATCGGCGGGCAAGATGGATATAGCCTGATCCATCTTGCCCACTCGGCTCACTTTGAAACAAAATATAAATATCTCGTAAAATGAAACTAATACACAAAAATCCATTCCAACTAAGCAAATTCAATGTTAAACAAATGAAAATAACAACATGTCATATAGATTTATAAGAAAACAACAGAAAATTTCACATTACTTACTTTTCAAAACATCGAAAGTTCGGAACACAAAACGTAAAAACGCTCCTACGACGAGCGTCGCGCGTAGGAGACTGGCGAGGACTGAGCGGGGGGAGGCAGTCGGCGCCTAGGCACGCTGTTGTCAATGTGCGTTCGTGAAATTTCGCCGCATCTTCGGGATATTTTGAGTATCTTGCCCGCTCTATCCATTATGCCCGCCCTTCCCCTACGTTAGTAAAATATTTCGTCCCGAACCCAATAACTGACTTGACAAATCATGGAAATGGTAAATTAAAGCTTATGACATGTTTAGAAATTGAAGAATCAAGTATTTGACGACCGTCTGCGTTATCGAATAAAAAGGTATTAAGTAGATAAAAGAAAACAAAAGTTTAGACTCTCATAATAACGCCTTCGTCAAAATACACATTGCAGTTTTGCAATACTAGCAAAGCTAACTTTTTGGGGTGAAATTATTACAATACGTCGTATTTGCAATACGAAAATTGTATAACGATATCCATAACCGATTTTGTTCCGTACATCTCTATTCGAGTACAATCGGAAGCAAAACGCTTGAAGAGATTCGTCTCACCCGTCAAACGCTTGCTCAAAGCGAAAGTGACGTATTGCCTAATTCTTTGTTTTAAATTGTGTATTTAATTATCGCGTTGCAATGTAGCGAAAACAATACGTACTCGTATTATAAGGTGTTTGAGTTATTTGAGTAACTGGTCTTTTCTGCCATTCTACGCTATTATTTTCTGCTTAACGTACATAATATTTCTATAGAGTAATATAGCTTTTACATATATGGCTAAACGGTTAAAACAACCCGGGTTGTTTGGTTACCTACAATTTAAAATGAGGCCATCAGGCGGCCTAAAAACTCTGACACCAGGGCTAGCCACCCGGCCTATACGAACTTACTTATTAACCCTAACAAATATTTTAATCAATTTCCATTTTAAATTTTAGCGCAGTTATGTTTTATTTTGTGCTACCAACATTTAACTATTTCACTGCATTTATAATATTATTCTGTGTTTATCAGAATTTCATCATCATTATTCGCAGCTTTCCAAGCTTATACATATAAGCCACTTCTGAGTATAGGCCTCTCTTTTATGGTGCCATCTATTTCGGCCTTTTGTCAAGCGCATTGAGGTTAAATACATATTCTTATTTATATACCGATAAGTAATGTTTTTAAAGTAACTTAATTTTTGAATATCTGCGAAAATGTTGCATTCTTGCAGTATGCGTGATTCCATTAATAGGTGCGATTAGTCATACAGGCTCGAATAATAAATCAAGACCTAGGTTCCTCAGCTATCACGGCACTATTATTATAGATTTGCCAAGAGGTGAATCCTAAATCTTATACCCACTATAATAATTTATTGTACCACTGTGATCAGCAAAATTATTTCTCAAAACGACCGAGCTGTGTCGCGGTCATCACTAAATACAGTTATTTTGAGTGTCGCAATACTTTGTAAACTTTACTACTTTGGCTCCGAAACGTTCATTGTTAAAACACCGGCGCGAGTTTACGTAATTTACAAGTTATGGGCCATAAGCATAATGTGGTATAAGCTATGATAGCACCTGTGAATACTAAGTCATGGCTTTTTGATTCCAAATTCCAAATGCCAAAAATTGGTTTTATGATAGAATGACCAAGTATTTCTGGATTACAAGGATATATCTCAGATGAAATGCATTGAGAAAAAAATATCTGATTATTTATTAAACATTATTATAATTTATATTTTTATAAAAACCTTTTACAGTGTATCTTATAATACTGCAAAAGTAAATTGAAAAATAGGAATACGACTCGGATACTTTTTGGATTTTTCGATTCTTATGAGGAATATGCCAAACTTATTATTATCTGTAGGTACCTACTAGAAAGCTTTAAAGAGGATGCACTAGACAGGATGTCTCTACCGGAACATGTACATAGTTTTACAACAATGTTGTAGTAAACTGACAGCTCTTAACCGATAGAAACATTTTGATAACATGTTTAACATTTGTTAACATTCATGAATTCATGTAGCTTATTATGATTGGAATCGTCAAATTATAACCGGAAATATATCTAAGGTAAAAACTAGCTTACATGTTTTGTATTATTGTTATTTAGAAAGAAAACCGATGTTATTTTTATTTTGAACTGATTGTAATTTATCAAGGATGGTACTAAATCCGGGCAGTAAATTTAGAGCCTAAAGAAATAAAAATTAAATTATATAAATAACTTCTTTACATACCTAACTAGCAACCCGCCCCGGCTTCGCACAGGTGTATTATACATATAAACCTTCCTCTCGAATCACTCTATCTATTGAAAAAATCGCATCAAAATCCGTCGCGTAGTTTTAAAGATTTAAGCAAACAAGGGTACAGACAGCGGGAAGCGACTTTGTTTTATACTATGTAGTGATATTAGTGTAAATGTAGATAATTATAATGACATAATATACTAATACTAATACAATATATCTAATAATACAATGTCAACAATAGTTTTAAGCCACATTTGATAGCCTTTTTCTAGACGAGTTCTAGTGCGCGTTCTCATTTCATTACTCGTTTATACCTTAGTTAAATTGAAAATGTTTATCAGAAACCATGTTTGTTTATTAATTTTATGATAGAGATGTATTTTGATGTCTAAAAATTTAGAGTAAAATTTGTACGCACTTAAATTATGTTCCTATAAATTATAATCGTCAATAGTTTTACATTTTATGCGATAAACTGAATCATAAATAAAAATAAATTATAAATAAAAAATGATCACAACAAAGTTGACAGCGTTGATTTAAAACAAAGTTTAAAGGTTGATATTTGCATCTTAGACGAATTAAATATAACTTAATTAATTATTTACATCAAAGACAAAAATACGTTGCAACACAATACGTTTTGTATAACATAAGAGGTTTGTAATAGGATTTCATCTATTTATAAAGCTTATATGTAAATTTAATTTGTTTTTTGAGAATATCGCATCGTATTGAACTTTTAATAGTTCTTTCGTGAACATAGGCCTACCCGGAGTAAAAAATAAAATTGTCGGGCCCAACGTAATGAAACTTCATACGCAAACTAACGCCCTTCAATTTTAATTTTGAAGTGTTATTGTTTTGCTTTTAGTACATTACCATACGAAACCGTTTAATTTTAAAAATTGTTTTACCAATTTAATCCTTCTTCCACTGATTTCGTAAAAATTAGATGTTTCCCATATTTCTATAATATTATAATCGAAAGAAAAATATTTGAAAAATATGTTGACTTGTAAGTTTAATACATTTACTGGTCAATACTTCGAGCAAATATTTACAGAGCTACAGTCCCTAAGTGAAAGTAGTAAAAAATGTCCAACCTACATACCGACTTAGATATTTACATTAAATAATTCACAATGGCCCGTTTTCTCGCATCTCAACGTTATGTCACCTAATTACTGCTTGTAACCGAGCATCACGCGGCATTGTAGTCAGCTTGTAATCCCCTTACGACTAACTAAAAAGCCTGCCCACTACGTAACTTGGGCAAGGTTTTGGCTCGGACACTTTTTTTGCACGATTGTGACTCTATATTTATTATGAAAAAGTACTGTAATCAATAGTTCTAATAACCGCAATATTTACATAAAATATTTTCTTAAACCGATATGTTTCGACAGTGCCGGTCTAACTGTGACTCTTACAAAATTCGTATGTAATGTTAACCGAATGTAAACAACACAAGTATTTCGGCAAACACAGTGGCCGCTCGGCAAACAGCTACCGAGGACGAAACTAAAAGGATTACTTAGAATATCTGTCATAATAAATAATGAAATAAGGGAAATAGGCGTTGGTGCAATATTTCACTTTCCTTATCTTTGACAATTTAATTTGTAATTTGTATTTTTTTTTTTTTTGCAAAATGTATTTTTAAATGTTAACCTATAAAAAGCCCGGCCGGCCCACGCCTTTATCGGGCAAGCGCCTTGGTGCTCGAGAATTTTTTGCGCATCTGCGCCGCGACCTACTAAAATCGAGAACATTTATAAGTTTATATGCAAAATCATTTTTATTTATTATAATAAAAATATAATTGCATAGACAAAGATATACTACATCAAACATTGACTCAAACAAGCATGTTACGTGACAATGTTACACTGTACAGTGGTAAAGTATAACATTGTGACGTTTGAGTCCATTTTGCATGTAGTTCTGTACTGTATCAGCCTTTTAATAGTCCACTGCAGGACGTAAGCCTACCCACTTAGGATGATTAGGCCTATTCATTAAGCTGGCCCAGTGCGGGTTAGTGGATTCACATACGCCATTGAATTTCTTCCTTGGACATATTCAGGTTGCCTCACGATGTTTTCCTTCACCGATAAGCCAGTGGTGTTAAATTCCGTACACAAATTCCAAAGAACTCATTTGTACAGGATCGGGATTTGAACCCACGAACTCGTGATTGGAAGGCGGGTGTCACTACCACTAGACCAACGCGGCTGGTAGAATGTATTATAACTTAATAATTATATGGATACAAATAGTTTTGTATATAACTATATCCAGTTCTGTACATAGCCTTTAGAAAAGTCTAATAAATTTATTTTTATTATAGTTATGATTTTTTACATCTTAAAAGATATTTAAAAATATATATTTAAAAGACTAATTACCGAGTGAACGAGTGAAGCCTATGTTTGGCAGTTGGCAGTCGGCATTTATTAATTGATAGTGTGGATGTAGCTTCTCGCGTAGAGGTTCTATATATTTTTAACCGACTTCAAAAAAGGAGGAGGTTCTATGTATTTCTATGTCTGTATGTATTTTTTTGTGTATGTTCATCGATAATTCCGCCAATCAAGAACCGAATCAAAAAAATCTTTTTGGTTCGAAAGGGTATACTCTTTAGGTAGTCACATTTAAAATTTAAAGAAATCGGCTGAGCCGTTTCTAAAAAATCAACACTAATGGAAACAATTCGAGTGCTTTGTAAACGATGGAAGGCGGTTTTGCCTAATTGCAACAAAAAATATTATTAGAATATTTGTTCGATGGAAATTCATAATCGTGAATGTAGGGGTATTTCTCTTATTAAGAGGGAAATACTGATGTAGGGCTATTTACCTATTCTGTAGCACAATTTTGGTAATATTTTCATGATTATTTAATTAGTTCGTAGTTCAGAAAACTACCAGTTAAAAAAACGTAGCTCATTGATAAACTTCACAATTTTTATATCAGTTCACGATTTTTTTTAATTGCCAGGTTAGCGCAGAATGCTATATTCTATGCTAGCCTTTCAAAACATTGCATAAAACAAATAAACATTTGTCTCTAAATATGAAACAGTATCAGCTTTCTGCATAATTAAATAACAATATAATAACTTTTATAGCCGAGATCAAAATAGTGTGAAAATTAAATTATTATCAAAATAATAATAATTGGTAAAATTCTTCGGAAGTTCTTTAAATCTCATAAAAAATATTATTAGTTCTACCAAAATCGTATTGCAATGAATAAAATACTCTAAAGTTTAAAAGTCAGCAAAATCTCTAAATGCAAAAACTAAACCAATTTACATTGAACACAGCGTAAAACAGCTTTAAAAGCATAATCATTAATTATCATAAGCCTCGTTTGACAAAATGTCACCTATGACTTGACATTTGACCTTACACATGCCATTCTACAAACAAACTGGACATCCGTTAACTTCTTCAACCAACTTAATAAATACTTAACCCTGACTTAGAAAAAAAAAACGATTATCAGGTGTCTAAATGCATAAAGGTGCTAAATGCAATAAAGTAGCTACTCTTGGTCACTTGGAAAAACCTAAGAATTAAGATACCTAATATAGCTGCGACAAAATACTTAGAGCGTCAAAATTTAACAAAACAAGATAACTTCCTGTTCTTCATTAACGATCAATAAATCAATATTAATATAATGTAATAATGCAAATTTCATAGTGAATATTTTCACGCAAATCATAAATTCGTATTCCATTGAGTAAATTTAAATCCAATTCAATTCAACGATTGTACGTAATATACAGATATGTATAATTTATTGACTATTCTATACGATACGTATTTTACAGATATATTTATTTAAAAATATTATAGTAGCTACGTATGGTTGTAACGGTAATAGCATTTAGGGTCAAAAGTGGCTCGAAATGGTTCGTATAATATTACACACGTCGCGTCGCCAGTTCCTTTTTCTTAGACTTGGCTGGACACCCTTCCGCGTGTCTAGATAAAACGTCAAAAATTCACGGCCTATGCCAAAATGTCAAAATTTTAAAGCAAAAAATCATATGGGCGTAAATCATAAATGTGCAGTAAGTTGCAATATCAAAATATATTTTTTGCATCTTCACGGTTTAATACATATTTAACGTTTATTGCGTAGGTGTGTGGTTGCTACACCTAGGAAAAAATAAACACATTGTATTCTGATACTATCGTAAAATAGATATTTAGTATTAATATTATTCAAATTATAGGAATAAATTAAATCTATCACGTGTTACAAGTTTAGTTAATTATGTTTTTTTTTTCTCAATTTCCGGGTTAGATCCATACTAAGAGTTGCTCATGATGGTTTAAATCTTCTTCTTTTAACCTAGTACATAGCAAGTAACTAACTATAAACTTTGCAAAACAAAGAAACAATCCATAATTAATAACAAAAAAATTGAATAAACAAAGCCTTCATTACCCAAAAGATGTCACAGAATATAATTATCCATTCATGATCGTCAATTATAAATTTATGAGTTACCATTATTATGACATTCAATTTTATACGTTACATTAATATGACATAACCTTATGCATTCTTGCGTACAACCAATTGGTCATTTAATTCATATGTTGTACCGAAAAACAAATTTACGATGAAACTGACCTTCACCTGTAGTTTTTTGCGGTTTTAAAAGGTGAATTGTAAAATGAGTAATTTATTGTGTTACTGACATCTCTGACTTTATGCTAGTGTCCGTCGGTCATAATGGTTATTACATAAGTTATTAGGTACTTATTTGTAAAGCTTACAAAGGTTGAACTATGAATTTCAATTATGATCTATTATTTACAAATATATTGTTTATTTAATACTGCTACGAGTTAGCACTTTTTGTTTTTTCGACAACTTTCGTTTTCGTACAAAATCTGTAGAATATCTTTTGTTAGTTATAAAATGTTAGAACTATATGAAATAATTATGTATTTCATAAAAATAATACAACAACATTTTAATAAACAATCCAAATATTATTTTTATTAACTAGCCTGTACTATACCACTGCTGGGCAAAGGTCTTCCCCAATTCCTTCCATTCCTTTCTGTTCTGTGTTACCTCCGTCCAATCCTTTTAAACCTCTCGATTTCGACGCGCCATCGTGTTGGAGGACGGCCTCGGGGTCGACTGGACAGAGGAACCCACTCCGTTGAGACCTTTGCCCATCTGTCTGGGTGCAAACGACTCACTATTATACTTAATGCAAGATACACGTCAATACAATAAGAATTTGGCTTAGCTTAGTAAGACTAATTCTTATTTTTACTGACTTCCAAAAAACGGGAGGTACTATGTTCGTGTTTGTGTATTTTTTGTGTTTAAAAGGATATACTTCCGATAAATCAACAAAAATGAACATGGATGTCAAATCGATTCGTGCAAATTATTCAAATACTGTACTCGGTGGAGGTCGTTGCGGTTTCAAGTGTACAGTCATATTTAATTATTGACCCAGTTCTATAGAACCTAGCATAATTATTATTTAAATCAATCATTAAGTATTTCAAAATGGGCCGGGTGACTATATAGCCCTGTTTCAGAGTATTTAAACTGCCTGATGGCCTCTGACATGTCTAAACTATTTAAACAACAGGGACGATTTAATACAATTTGACGTGTCATCCGAGCCACGGTAGCTCTCAGATGTAAATGCAACCCACGGTCATCCATCCTAAAACTGATTAATAAATGTAAAATAGCTCGATGGCTAACATAATAACCACTTGGTTTTGATTTTTTTCTAAACTATGAAGAGATGCGGGGGGCAGACTGGAATAATTCAGATATGAAATATCAGATTAGGCTAAAGTGAAACTGCAGGGTACTCGTATATAGACAACGTAATGTCTAGTTGAGGCACGGAACGATAGGTCGCTGATAGATCCCATCTCAGCAGTCGATCACGAGAGAGAAAGCTATGTCACGTGGGAAATAAGCTATTATGTCGATGAACATAATCTATTGTGTGGGTTATTCGAGCAAAGAATCATGCAGCGGCTTTATAATCGAACCTGTAGAACGATAAAATAACGTATGCTTATATGGTCACGAGTTAGAGTAAGAACAGGGGCTCTATTTTTGAACTTCGAACGTCTCGGACGTAAACTTATCTTCACGGACGAACTTGTTTTTCTCGTTTCTTCTTTAAAATTATCCATTTCACACAAAAGAAGTCATAGACTGCAAAAGAGGAAATTGTGAAATGGAACGTTGATAAAAAAGAAAACTAATAAAACAAAAATTTGTAGAACGGTTTTCGAACTGTCACTGTCAAAGTTCCGTATACGTTCCTTGGCATTCGAATTTCAAAAATAATTCCCGTGGAGCGAGGTTTGAAAATCTATGCTTGTGCGAACGAGAGATAGTATGCGATCTTATGCGAACGATAGTAATAATTCTAACGATTCAAAAATTGGGTTACTGTAACTGTTACATGAGCTGTGGCGATACGCATTTATGTAGGCGACGTCTGAATGGTATTGAAAGATGACGTATGTCACTGTACCAGTTTAAATGGTAATAATTTATCAGTAAGTACACTCACTTGTAATTATAAACTACCTGTGGAATAGATTTCTAAAGAGTACTGATAGAATTTTAAGTAATATAAGAAGTGAAATATTGGGATTTATAAAACTCTTCATTGGATTCTTTCACAGTACTCGTATGTCGCAATATTAAAAAAATATTTTTACGTTTTTGCTTTTCGTTTTTTAAAAAGATGTTTGTTGTGATGTACAGAATATGCCTTTAAAAGGATGCTAAACTTACATATAAATGAAAAACGGTCAATTACGAGTTGGAACTCAGGACTCGCGCTTGAAAGGTTCCGTACCGTATGGGAGCCCATCTGAAAAAAAAAACACGTTTATTGCATGAGAGCTACCCTGAATATGGTCCTGTTTTTAGTATTTGTTGAAATATGGTACTGTTTTTAGTATTTGTTGTTAAAGCGACAATCGAAACACATCATCTGTGAAAATTGCAACTCTCTCTAACTCAATTACGGTTCATGAGATACAGCCTGGTGACAGACAGACGGACTGACGAACGGACAGCGGAGTCTTAGTAATAGGATACCGTTCTTACCCTTTGGGTACGGAACCCTAAAAATGAGGTCTCATTACCTTTTAATATTTGATTTGAATTAGGTATGTCATAGCAAATTAAAGTAAGGTCTAAGTTTCTATGTGATTTTAATCTTTTTTGAAGTTTTATAACAAAAAATCCAGTCTTTCTATTTAGCCTCAACCTATTTCTATCTCTTTCACTAATATATTTTTGAGATATCATTAAATTTTAATTTTCCACCTACAATACCACTTTTTTTTTCAACATGATGAAATACACATATACGTTTAAAAATAAACTAAAACATGAGAAAGTTAGAAAGAAATAAGCAACCGCAGAATTGAAATTAATCAATCAATTTGATTATGTTAACACAACATATTCACATTGATTTTCTTAACCTATAAAACTATTAGGTAATCAATTAATTGTTATTGTATTTGACAGATTTTTAAATGTCTTCAAGTCATTTTAATCGTTCAAAATAAAACTACGCGTGCCTAATACATGCACTGAAGTGATTAGTTTTAGATAAAGTTCAAAAAACTGTGTTCAACGTATCCAATATTTTGTTAATTTTTATGAAATTGAACTGATACAACTGATTAATGAAATTTCTAAAAGACCATTATGCATTTTTTTCTACAAATTGATAAAATACACGTAAAGACCAATTCACGTGCGCTACTAATACTAACTGAGAAATTATCAAAACAATAATAGGTACGACCGAATTAAAAACCCGCCACTTTTTTGGAGGCTGGTTTAAAGGGTTGACAACAACGTTTTAAAATTACTGTTGACGATTTGAGAAGGTCTGAAGATTATCCAAATGCTCAAGCCCACTGCCAGTTGGCAGCGTTCCCAGCATGCTGGCTGCATTGCCACGCTGAATGGCAATGCTTATGCGTTGAGCCAAATAAACACCAGAAATAAATAAACATTGTTAAATTGTTGGGCACACATCACACACATAGCGTAGTATTGTTAACTTGTAACAAAACCGTCATAAAGTTCAAACAATATTATGCAAGGGACTTTCAGTATTAAGTAACATATTGTCGAAACTATAATAGCTAGATATAGGGTGTTAATTTAAGTTTGAGAAATACTAGTTAATTTCTGTGTCATGATTTGCCATTGTGAAAGAGGACGGCAGACTTTGACAGATGAGTCGGATTGCAATGCATTGTGATGATGGTTAGGGCAAAGCACTCTGTGATTCGAAATTTTGTAATAAGGATGCATCACGTTTTTTTGATACAATGAAATTAAAACACAGAAACGTGGTCTCTCACTATGGGCCTTATTGGTAAGCTCCAAGTAGCCCAGCGAGCTATGGAGAGGGCTATGCTCGGAGTCTCTCTGCGAGATCGAATCAGAAATGAGGAGATCCGTAGAAGAACCAAAGTTACCGACATAGCCCAACGGATTGGCAAGTTGAAATGGCAATGGGTAGGGCACATAGCGCGGAGGACTGATGACCGATGGGGTCGAAAAGTTCTCGAGTGGAGACCACGTACCGGCAAGCGCAGCGTAGGACGTCCACCCACAAGGTGGACGGATGACCTCATTAAGACCGCAGGATCGCGCTGGATGCAAGCCGCTTCCAACCGGTCTTATTGGAGATCCATAGGGGAGGCCTATGTCCAGCAGTGGACTTCTTATGGCTGATGGATGGATGACGTTTTTTTTTGGTATTTTTTCTTAACTTATGTTGTTCTTGTATTGCTGGGCAATGGTCTCCCCCTTCTACGTTGTGCGTTCTGTAGTTATTAGTAATTATGATCGAGAAAATCATACAAATAAACAAATAACATTTTATTAGACAACCACATGATATAAAAAAAACTGATTATAAGCACAGAACAAAAATATTTCTATGTTTCAATGCCAACCTAATGTACATATCCGCAAATAAATAAAAATGAATCTGAACAAAAATCTAATTTCCTAATTTAAGGCCTTATCGCTTTAAGCGATTTATATCAAACAATAACAATATTACAAACTATTCCGAATACTTTTATTTATTATGTACGAAAATATTACGAAATAGATATTTACTCAAAACCAAGGTACGCTTAAACCAAATTTCCAAATAAAACATTAGAAAAGTTAATAAAATGGCGACTTTCTCCCTTCCAAAGCTGCCAACATAGCATAGTAGTATTGAGAAAATTATTCTATCAAATTGCAGCTTTCATACGCACTGTGATTAGCTCCAGTTAAAAAGTTTGATTACATATTTTTCTGAACATTTTATCTTGATCAAAAAATTACGCAACAATAAAATTGTAGTTATAGTTAAAATTTTAAATTTTTCCTCTTGTAAAACTAAAGACATTTTTAAGAAATATTGTTAAATCTCAGAAAGAAATAATGTATGTCATAAAAAATACAGGCCCCGGAGTCTGTGGAATGCATTAAATCAATAAAAAAAAACCTGTCCCATTGCCATTGTATCAGAACAAACTTAAAGTCGATGAGGTACCATTTGCATTAGCTTTCGATTCTGACATTTGGCGCACACGCAGCTCCTGCATTGCGATGGGGACGATAATAGTGATCGCTGTATATAATCATTACCTAGAAGTACTGGACTAGGGAACAGTAGATGCACAACTTTGAATACGAGAGTTCATACACCCATCCATCAATCAGCCATAGGACGTCCACTGCTGGACATATGCCTTAGGCCTCACCTATAGATCTCCAATAAGACCGGTTGATATAGTACTGAAAACAGGCCTCCAAATCAATGCCAGACATATGCCTTCTCTACAAATCTCGATTAAGACCACTCTGAAGCAGCTTGCATGTCCAATGTAGTCCCGCGGTCAGATACACATAGAATAGTACTAATGACTGATAGGGTCAAAAAACTCGAATGGAGATCATGCACCGGCAATCGCAGTGTAGAACACCCTTCAAATTATATCTGGAAATGCAATGACAATTCAGTTGCAATTTTACTTTAGCTAAGTAAATTAAACACATAAAAAGTGCATTAAACACATACGCCTTCCTCTTGAATCACTCTATCTATTAAAAAACCGCATCAAAAGCCGTTGCGTAGTTTAAAAGATGTAAACATACGTAGGGACAGACAAACAGCGGGAAGCGACTTTGTGTAATAATATGTGGCGATTTAATTAAACACATAAAAAGTGCATTAAACACATACGCCTTCCTCTTGAATCACTCTATCTATTAAAAAACCGCATCAAAAGCCGTTGCGTAGTTTAAAAGATATAAACATACGTAGGGACAGACAAACAGCGGGAAGCGAATTTGTGTAATACTATGTGGCGAATTTGTTTATCAAATAAATATTTTGTTTGTAAGAAGCACGAAAAACAAAAATATGTTTATTTCGTTCCTAGTAAAAATAAATATCCATTAATATGTAGACTATTATGTTCGGTTTCTGCTTTCTCCTTATTCTGTGACGGTATGTCTATGTTGTGATCCCGGCATAGAGCAGAGTGTCAGTTGCTATTGTACCCGATATTTGTTAGTTGTGCAATCGATTTGCATTGAAGATGAAACTTTACCTATTTCTTAAGTATGAGAGTTGAAAGTTCGCTACTTTATAACGTGGGCGTTAGTAATATGTTTTGTTAAGCTGACGCTTTCCAAAAACTTGAGTTCGATGCGGTTGTTATGTAAACTTCGTCTAGACTCTAGACTGTAGATAATAATGGCTTAGCTAAGTTTGGAACGAATTAGTTTTAATTTTTCCATACTAAAATATTTGTTTTATTGTATACAAAAATATTAAACACAATTCCGAGCTAATAAGTGGTATACTAAAAATTATTGATGACCATATCACTAAAAATTCTCTTCTAGATCTCTTCCAGGTAGTTATTTTCTATAACGACATTTATTTTGTTAACATCAAAACTAACAACTTTTGTTCTGCGACTTTTGTCAAAACTCATTAAAAAATTCAGCTGTTCCATACATTTGGTCACGGGTGAACGATATTTTTCTATGGAACACCTTTTTTTTTTAGTTTTGTCAAAAGTCCAAGAACAAAAGTTGTTAGTTTTGATGTACAGAATGAACCCCTAAAAGGATGCTAATTGATTAGAAATAACCCTGTATATACAAAACTAAATTAAAAACATATAAAACTTAATCTAAAAGGCCCTAAGCCAGCAAAACGAAATCTTCAGTGTTGTTCATTACTTAACCAGCAACTTAATGAAAAGGAAAACCAAACAAAAATCCTATACTAATTATAATGACATCAATCTTAACTAAGGCTTGGTCTCTAATTTTTTATGTTTTTGTTTCACTTAATCTCGTTTGGCATTAGGAGTCCTGAAGTGGTGTTTCTTGCTAATTTTATGGATTCAGTGTCTTAGTTAAAGATGATGGTAGCAAGATTAGTTATTTAAATAACCAGGACTAACAATGTAACGTGTCATCCGAGCCACCGTAGCGGTCAGTTGTAAATGCCACCCGCGGTCACCCGTTCGAAGACTGACTGAGTTGAACGTCGCTGAACTTCTATGATCGCTAATGAGTGATCAAACTACGCCATGAGCGCTCCTTATTAACCGTTAAGCCATGTCAGAGGCCTTCAGGCGGCCTAAAAACTCTGACACCAAGGCTAGCCACCCAGCCTATACGAACTTACTTAGGTACTTATTAGTTGGTGTTAAAACCAATTAAAGCTCATTCTACAAAGGCTCTATGAGCTAAAGATCGTAAAAGAATGTAGTAGATTCGACATAATTACTCAAAAGCATCTAAATATACTGAACGAAATCAACGCAATTATACCTAATATGTGTCGTTAATTATTTCACTTGGTCAGTCAATTCAACCCAGACTTCACCAAAACGGAGCGAGGATATGCAGAGCGATGTGTGTAGCTATACCACATTTTGGCTACGTTTATATATTAAAGTGGTTTAATAAAAACCAAATTTGTGAGAACTACAACACACTTACTATCAAAGTTTTGTTTTATCCTTTGGAAACAAAATAGAATTTGTGCAATCAATTTACGGACTAAAAGTTTCTACTCATTGGGCGGCAGATATTTACTTTTCTTCTATTTGTAAAATACCATATGTTTCTTCTTGGTTATTCTACACATACATATAAGTACAATAACAAAGACCATCATTCTTATACACAATTGATCAAAAAATTAATGAATCGAAATATCTTTATTTGACAGATATATAAGAGAAAGGTAAAAAGAACGTATAAAATAACGAAAAAAAAAACAAAAGTGTAGAAAGGGACTCACTCACCTCAGCTATATAACAACTCTGGTATTCTAGTGGTGATAATAACGTAACTTGCGGTCAGTAGAACAACCCCAGGACATTTTTTCCCTGTTTTTTCTATTGTAGCGAGACATTTTGATTCTGTTTGTTTTATTAATAACTAAAATAAATTGTAAATCAATATACTTGTTCTTCAAATCTCTGCTCCGATCCAGTTTGGTGAAGTCTGGCCCTTATAGTTAAACTAACATAGCAGAAGGTGAAACCAATTAAGACATTTAGATAACTAGAGTGCCATTTGAAGATGAAGCAGTTATAAATTGCACGAAGCTTCACAAACATTCCTATCAAACAAACATGTAGTTTCGCTTTTACTTAAAAGTTTATATTTGCTAGATTATTTGATGGCAATTACTTTAAAGCATGTACTTACTCGTATAACATCCAATTTAATTGAACCATGAGAGCTGCTTATAACCCTAATATGGTACGGTAATATAATATTTAATTATCTCTGTGCGACCATCCTGGCTTCTACCGTAGACTACACATTACAATTGTGTTTTAAATATTTGTAGAAATTGTTTTAAATATTGATTTCTTTTATTAAAATTTACTTTTTTTTTTCAACAAAAACATCGTAACCCACTTATTACTTTTTTACTGAGCTTTTCTGACGTAAAACCTCTTAAACAAAAAATTACGATAAAAATGCAAATTTCCAATATTCGGGCGCTAATCTGAAAAGGCTTATACTCGTATTACTAATACACAAACACACAGGATTTTATTTTTATACGAATTATATTTCAAGCTATCTTTAAGTTAGATTATTATTATTTTTAATTGAAATTCGAACTCCACTTTTTTATTTAAAAATGCACGGTCTCAAAATAATTACTAACAAGATGTGTATTTTTGTTACAGGTAAATATTAAAGCTTTGTATTCTGCAGACAGTGAAAACGGCAACATCATTCTATCGACTACCCATCAATAAACAGTTTGTACTGGTAACACTTTTGCATAGAAAACAAACGAATTAAAAAACCAAAGAAACTTGAAATAGACAACCTTTGGTTCATTACGGAAATCAACGAAAAAACTCTAACTTTATCTTATTAGTTTTACAGAAAAATCATAGAATCTAATCTATTATAATGTACATAAGTGTAATTAAGGTTAATCTAAGTGATAAAATATCTACATTTACGTATACATTATACAGAATCATTGATTTTTTTTCATCTACTAAAATATTTTTGTCTTCACACAAAAGATTTAAACACGCTTTAAACATTGTTTTACCGTGCAATTTGTACTATAAAATATTGTCTAAAGTGTGCGTAAAACTTTTGTGGTAAGACGGTAAAACCTCCAAAATGTTATATGTACACGTATGCTAATAACCTATCATCGCATAATTAATAAACGTAGCCTAAACGACTTATTACAATGTTATACCCATAAAAACCTTTTAAGGTCTGTCATACCCACAACGCCCACAACAATATGAACAAATTGCATAAAAATCAGCATAAATTTTCACGATTCCCACAGTGCTCATAAAACCATCCATATCATCAAACATTGCGACATCACGCCAAATGTTAGCCACAAGTGATTTAAGCTGATTGCTACTCCATTGCCTACTAAAAAGTGCAAATGGTTAAATGCCAGGTAAAGGCCATGGCATACGTGAATCAGGTGCGATCTTGATGGATGAAAATTTTAATTTGTAAAACGTTTTAGCAAAAATTGCTAACTCGCCAATATTTCGCAAAACTTACTTAATAGTCCGAGATCCCACCGCAAGAACATCCCGCTCATAGCGTACACGGTTCAAACCATTTTAAAAAGAAAGAAAGAAAAGAGAAGAAAGAAAAGAACGTTTATTTCGTGACATACATGAACAATCACAGCTAATAACAAAAAGAAGAAAAACGAGCAAACGACAAACATGAGAAACAGTGGTTATGCAGCAAGTGCACACGGTATGTCACGAAAACCGATCCCAACTCAGCGTGAAGTACTGAATAATATACTATTAATTAATATATTACATATTAAAATAATATATTTTACGTAATTATATGAATAGGAAAATATATCTAAATAGGGTTGCCTTGCGAAATTTGGCCGCAAGTTTTTGAAATTTAATAATGTTTTATAAATTTGTAGGAAAACGTATCCTTCATTTCTTTTTATATAAATTTATTGAATAGGAGAATACAAATAAACCAGGTTGCCTTGGGAAATGTGACCGCCCGTATTTTTTAATAAGTTTGATTACATATTTTTTGACATAACATTTCATTTTAATTTTCACTTGTTTTTTAGATACATTACTAAGCTTAGAATATATCTATGCAAGGTTGCTTAACGAGTTCTAAGGCAACCCGATTTAAAATATTCTTATATATTTATATAATTACGTAAAAAATTGGTTTGACCGTGTACGCTATGAGCGGGATATTCTTGCGGTGGGATCGGGAGCTATAAGTTTGTATAGACCAGGGTGGCTAGCCCTGATGTGATAGTTTGTAAAGCCACCTGAAGACGATAAAAATAACCGGGGCTTACAATTTTGCAATTAAATCAATGAATCTTTACTAATATGACAAGTCCAAAAGTGTGTGATTAGCTAAAAGGTTTGTTTGTTACCCTTCGAAAAAATATCTGCAGATCCACAGTCAATGTAGTAAAAACATGTCCGAGCGCCGATATGTATATTTACTTAGATATTTAAATTAAATAATTTACAATGGCCCTTTTTTTCGAATCTCGACGTTATGTCACCTAATTAGTGCTTGTAACCGAGCACTTTGGCTTCACGCGGCGTTGAAGTTGACTTGCAATTCTTGCCTCACGACTAACTAAAAAGCCTGCACTACATAGCTTGGGCAGAGTTTTGCCTCGGACACTTTTTTACACAATTGTGACTCTATAAACATATATTTGCTCGAAGTGGTTACCTTATCACGTAGCAACGGAGAGACAAAAAGACTGGATTTTTGTGCACAAATAGAGTTGAAGTGTCAGAAAGCGTTGTTGTTGAGAAAAAATATATTTAGTATCATTTCTTTGTTCAAGTTAAAATTAAATTGATACCAAAAAAGTTATTCATAGCAACTGTCACATCCTTATTATCATCATAATCAAGATTCAAGAATTCACGTTTTGTGTATTTCCAGAAAACACGTGTTTTACGACCTTTTTAATTAATTCGAGATGTTTATGACCACAAAAAGTGTCCTTGATGTCGAAAGCTCCATCTCCTTAGCAACGAAATGTTGTATGAATTATATTTACTGCCTATGCTCAAACTATACTAAAGCGATGCGGAGTGAAGATATGCATTGAACGGCAGTGTTAATAGTCCAGAAACTTCACTACATAGTATAAAACAAAGTGGTTTTCTCTGTCACTATATCCCTATGTATGCTTAAATATTTAAAACTACGCAACGGATTTTGATGCGGTTTTTTTTAATAAAGTGATTTAAGAGGAAGGTTTATATGTATAATACACCTGCCTGTGCGAAGCGGGGGCGGGTCGCTAGTACTTTATAAATGCTATAGCAAGATGTGAAACCAAACACAAACGTGACCAAATGGAATATTTCTTTCAGTAATCTATCCGATAGAAAGCAACCATGTGTTCGATTATTCCGTGTTTGTATTTTACATAATTATTATGTGTGGTATTGGATCATATAGACATATCTACTATTATCTACACAGTAGGCGTTCTAACTGTTATGTTGGTTAAATCCTCGGAAAACGACATGGACGTGTAACACTCCAATATGTGACCACGCATGTCTATATTAGGCTTAAGGTCTACATCGTTCTGCCCAGCTCTCTGCGCCGCTCTACTTTGGTGGAGCCTGACCCTTGCTCCTAAACCGGATGTTCTGAGATCACACTATATGAATGTTATAAAAACGTAAATTTTTAAGACTACACCAGACCTCTAACCCGTACCTATCATTTTCGAATTAATATATTTATTCACAAGAGGAACAGACTTGTTATTTTTAAATGTCAAGGCCCAAAAGTCGTTAATAACGACGATCTTTTAGAATCAATCGGTTTGATGAACACAATTAGGTTTTATCAATGTTGGAGCAGTAAAAATTAGATAGAGTGTGAAACAACTAAATGAAAATACAAAAAATATCTCTTGAGAAATAAAAACTAAATATTTAGATACCTATCAGCATAGTTTTATTTTTCTTGTGGTACCTTTTGAAAAAATCGGCCAAGTGCGAGTGGGACTCACGCACGAAGGGTTCCGTACCGTGTTGGAGCCCCCTTAGCCCCATTCCTCTTTTCATTACTAATAGCGAGCAAAAAAAGTCCTAAAAATAACGTTTGTTGTATGGGAGCCACCCTTAAATATTGATTTTATTCAGTTTTTAGTATTTGCTGTTATAGCGGCAACAGAAATACATCATCTGTGAAAATCTTAGCTGTCTAGCTGTCACGATTCATGAGATACAGCCTGGCGACAGACAGTCAAACGGACAGACGAACAGACGGACATCGGAGTCTTAGTAATAGGGTCCCGTTTTTACCCTTTGGGTACGGAACCCTAAAAAAATATTGAATACTTATTGGGATTGCTTTTATAATGTGAAGGTACCTAAATGTTTGTGGGCTAGTGTTCTAGAATTTAAAAAAGAGTCAAATGCATTCAAGTTTTTTGTGATATTTTTTGTTGATTGCTTTTGGAAATATCTTACTATATTTATTTGAAATATTGCTAACTTCTGTAGCTTTGTTTTTAGCAACAAAGTTTAAGGATAAAAAGAATTGCCTAGATTTTTTTTTTGATATTTTGTATGTTACTATGTATTATAGTTTTAAAAAAATATTATAATCTGTTCAATAATACCTGCTAATTGTGATAAACAAAGTATAGTTAGTTTATTTCTTATCATTGAAGTGAGTGACTATTTCGTCTTTATCGTAATATTCGTTTTTATCTTTTATTTCAAATTTTACTGCAATTTTAGAGAAATGAGACCCATATCCATATATGTATTTATCCTATCAAACCTTGTTTTACATAACTTTTTTAAATATTCGTTTTAACTCGCGTCTCTATCGTAATCACATCAATGTACTTACACAAAGTATGAAGTTATGAAATTCACTACAAACATAATAATGTACTGGACTTATAAACATGAACTTTACGAAATAACTACGCCAGTATTGGGTAAGATCAAGTCCATCTGAAGGGTGCAATTACCTACAAGCTTGCACATCACAGGTTTTGTTTCCTATAGACATGAGTTCACAGCACAGTTAATGTTTAAGCGGTTATAAAACTTTTTGTGCAACGCTTACAAAGCTTAGTTATGAAGTTTGAGGATTAGTGAGTCGATTAGTGTGTTCTGATTCTGAACCATAAATTTAAAATAAGTAGTAAGTATTCATTATTCATTTCATAGTTGATACATATGATAAAGACCCCAATGCTGGACCGAGATGTAGTTTTATTTTTTGTAATGTTTGTGTTTTTTTCCGAATTCCATATAGATTTTAATTAAGTAAAACAGGTGTTACTCACGCACAATTTTAGTAGAAAACTGCTACTATAGTTTCAATCGCATTTGGCGATCTTTCTCAAGGGTGCTATACGAGACGAGCCCGCGTGCTAGTACTCAAACCTTGAGAAAGATCGCCAAATGCGATTGAAACTATAGTAGCAGTTTTCTACTAAAATTTTGCGTGAGTAACACCTGTTTTACTTAATTAAAATGAGCGAAAACCACGCTAGTTTCCATAGTGGAATTCCACATAGATTGCTTAATTTAGAGGAAAAATGTATTCAAATAGCATATATACAGGGTTATTTCTAATCAATTAGCATCCTTTTAGGGGCTTATTCTGTACATCGAAACTAACAACTTTTGTTCTGCGACTTTTGTCAGAACTCAAAACAAAATCAGCTATTCCATACATTTTGTCGCGGGTGAACGACATTTTTTGTATGAAACAACATTTTTTTCAGTTTTGACAAAAGTCACAGAACAGAAGTTGTTAGTTTTGATGTACAGAATAAGCCCCTAAAAGGATGCTAATTGATTAGAAATAACCCTGTATATACTCGTACCTACCTACTTCATATCTAGTATTTTTAAGACTAAAGTTTATTGATTAAAACGTTATCAAAGACTTCGCATCACGTGTTTTTGCTACTGATTTCTACCTAAAAGTAATTTCCATGTAAAATATAGATACAAATATGTAATAATAAATACAGAGTGCATCTATATACAGACGGTGGATTTTAATGAGATTTCATATTACTAGCCTTACGATTAACATGGATGGATGACCGTTATACCTACTGAAATAGCGAACAAGCTAGCTATCCCATACTTTTTATTAACTGTGGACAAAGCTGATTTTTTGCAAATTCTGGGTTGGCCTACTACTCGTAGTCATAATGACAAACACAAAGATAAACTGGTGCAATATGTCCTTCGTTTAGAGATAAATATACCCCAATATTGTAATATGATATTTCATTATCACAATAAGCATAAGTACCGTGAATAAATATTACATCAGTAATTATTTAACTATTCAATAAAAAACCTACATAATTATATTGCTCATTGCACGCCCCATGATCCGTCCGACATTTCAGCAACAATCTAAAGACAACTGAATGACATACCGTGTCTTATCTGACACACCATTACATTGTACGCCATTATTAACGCATAATCAATTATCTAAATGTCAAAATAATGTTATTGCAATATTAGTTAATATAGCAGAGTGAGTTACCAGTGATGACTTATGGTGCTGATGACATGAATACTTTCCCTAACTTTTTAGCAAGCTAGCCCAAGTATACTTGACTATAGATGGACTCTCTCAGAAGTTACATACCCTAGGTTTCAGGAGATTTGTAGCATAATATAATTATGTTTCACAAAAAATTACAAAACCGCCTTCCATCGTGTACAAAATTCGAATATTTCGCTCGAATTGTTTACATTATTGATGATTTTTCAAAAACGGCTTAGCCGATTTCTGTAAAATTTAAATGAGACCACCTCGAGGGTAAATGAATATAATATGAACTGAACACCATTTGAACTAAAAAAAATTTTTTGATTCGGTTCACAATTGGCGAAATTATCGATGAACATACACAAAAAAAATACATACAGACGAACATAGAATCTCTTCCTTATTGGTAGTCGGTTAAAAAGTAACCAGCATAGCTCAAAGGATTGGTATTAGAGCGCTGCCGTAGCTCGGATGACATTTTAAGTTGTGAACCCCGGTTGCTTAAACAGTTTTGCCATTTCAGAGGCCTTCCAACGACTTAAAAACTCTGACATTAGGGTTATCTGTACTTACCTATGCTTAGATGGAGATTCAAATGTTGACACTAAAATACTATGACCTGCAATATTGATACCTACTTCTATAGTGTTTTTTTTATTGCATAGATATCTGTAAACTCTGACACCAAGGCTAGCCACGAACTTTTACGAACTTACTTACTTACCCCTTAGAGATATACTAAACGTCATACAAGTTCAGCAAAAATGGTAGCAGGTTTATACAAACAGTGACTATTTCTATTCTATTTCTTCGGGAGCAACTTCAAAGTTAACGTTATCGGGAAGAAATTTCACTTTTCTTCCAATAAATAACATAAACCAATGAGAACGAGTTTTAATGTTCAAATGTACTTGATGATATTTTTCGAACTCAGATAGCTTCTGATCTGAAATTACAACATCATTATAGTCTATGCTTACAATACCATATTATCGTGCCTGGAAAAGATCGCTTCCAGCGATAAGACCACCTAGTGTTGCACAACCTTAAGAATTTCTCTGTTATATTTATAGTTATTTTTATTTTGTATGTATAGTAAAGAGTTATTTGTTTCTTTGTATCATTGATACATGTTTGTGATCAAATCTGTACGCTATAGCTCACCTCCATTTGTAAATTATCTTCTAATAGGGAAAATACTGCTTTCACAGGTAACCTGTCTCTGCTTACGGATAACCGACCGGTCTTGGATTAACTTGTCATATACATATATTGTCGTATATGTTCAGAGATATCTCTGGTATAATCGTATATATCACTAGCCTAAGCCCGTGGCTTTGACCGCGTGATATTAGTAACTTCTAAAATCCTCTGACTTTTAAGGCCGGATCACACAGAGGCGGCAGCCGCGAGAAAGCGATCCGATAGCGGTCCAGTGCAAAGCAATAGCGCCGGATCGCGCCCGCTTGTCACGAGTATGTGTCAGGTTGCATACAAATTCGAAAATTACAAAAAATTCCCGTCCCGGATCGCGATCGCTTTTGCACACTTTCCGCCTCTGTGGGAATCGGCTTTCAAGGTGCCTGGCCACTAATAAAATACCATACAGTGACCATGCTAGAAACGTGTCAGGCAGAAATAAACCTTTGTATTTAAAAGTCTAACTCTACAGACTGTTTCTTTACAGACCAGCACCGTTGCGTGCCATGTACGGAGCGTTTTGTGTCAAGTTAATGGTATGTTGTAGTGGGCATAGTACACCAATAATGGGCATAGTAAATAAATGAATATGAGTATGAGTAACATAACACAAAGTGCACTCTCAAACATAATATAGAGAATAGCACGTTGGTTGCTAGTCTTAATTCAATTTAATATCATCTTATTTCATCTTTATTATTTGAGTGGTGTAAACCAACCAAACTAGCTGGTAGGTTTCCATAACTCTCATATGTCAACATTTTGTTTCTTTATTTTACTTTTTAAAATATAAGTCAAATTGTTCATTTATTTTAATGTTATATTCTTGGATTAATGATTAGTCGCGCGACTAATCACTAAGCTAAGGTTATATTGTTGTCTTGACTTTATTGTTCATGATTTCAGATGTACCTACTTACATTAATGACGTTTTAAATGTGTATCTTAGGTACTTAATTCAAATAAATATATTTGAACTTCAACTTGAACTAGATAGATATAATTTAAATCTACTTTATTCGTATTACTTCTAAAAAAAAGAAGGTTCCCAATTAGGCTTTTTCGTGTTGGCCAATTTATGTAGGTCTTTTTCAATCTGAAAAAGATAAAGTATTTCCAAAAATACGTTTTTTCTCTGTGATTCAACCAAATCAACTAAACTATAGCCTACAAAAACGAATATGAGTTAGGAATTATAATTATTAGTACACACGTTCTATGACAAGAATTTCGCTAAAATCGGATTCGCACACATAACATTATGTTAATTAAAGATGTAATTTAAATAGTTTGAATCACTTAAAACTTGATTAGATCCTGATGCATACTGGTTTGCCGATGAATAATATTTCATCGAACTCTTTTTATTATGAGTTTATTATTATTCCTGCATTTGTTATTATAAATCGAGTGTTTTTCATTCAAATACTTACTATAGCTCTACAAGTCTACACTCTGATTACCAACCCAACCTATTTTCTAAATATAGACACCAATTTAGATACCAACTTCATCATACAAACTGTTGCTTTATAAAGTGTATGAATTTCATCAATATCATCCACAGCGTTCTGTATCCCACTGCTGGCTCCCACCTCTCTCCTATAGTGCGAACTGCCTCGGTCCTTTGCCAATCGTGTCCAGGTTCGCTACGGTTCCGACCTTCCGTACTTTCGTCTTACGTCTGTATGAATTTACAGAAGTATATTATATTTTCACATAACAATATAGCTGCTATGGCATTAATCTTGGACAAAACAAATTGCTCCTTCATTTTATCGTAGATTGATGAATATTTTACATGAGCCAGGTAATTTTCTATTCATGATTTCTGGGTTTGTACCGATAAAAGTTTGTTATAATGATGAGTACATAGAGTTACTAGTAACTTACGCACTTAGCCACTTAAATAACTTTTACTATGGGACCAAACCTGGATTCCGATGGTGGAACAGATGATTTTCGTGAATTCGGTGTTTCAAATAATTCAAAATTCAAAAACGTTTATTGCAGTTTGCATGTTACATTGGTGGTATAAATATATAATCATGTTGACCCTTTAGTTAAAGTTGGTCATGATGTAGAGCAGAACTATAACTTTTTAATGCTAATGAATGTATAGTTATAATGTAAGATACATTGTAATTATGGGGTATAAAATATCTTCACTTTACAAAGCAAATATTTGTTATCAATTAAAAACCTATTAAAAGTTACTGTTCACCGTTTTAATACAATTTACACACAACTTATATAGAAATAATCTAACCAGCTAAGTTAAAAATACTTTAAAGAATAGGCAAGAAGTCCTCGAAATGCCAGTGGTGATAAAGCGACAAGATCACAAAATGTTTTTTTGAGCAACAAAATGTATTAGATGTCGGCAAAAGATATCTAGCCATTTGTCGGGACCTGTTTTAAAACAAAATAAACTCAAGCAGTTTAGAAAAAAACGTTGATATTTAGAAATTTAAAGGTCATAGTTGCGTAGAACATCAGATAGGTACAATATTAATGTCTTCGTTATAGTGCTGTAATTAGTTACATGAAGGATGATTATATTTCTTAGGTCAACGACATTATTTTGGCAAAGACCTTGAGAAGTTAAATTTAGTAGGTACCTAGTTAGGTAAGTACTTCTTGAACTGTTGTGTACTGCAAAACTTAAAACAAATAACCTTAACTCATAACCATAATTTAATAGTTAGGTACCTACCTACTATATTGTATTATTATTCGAAATTAAGCAACTTTCGGCACGGTCAGTATTTGAGTGGGTGTCCGCGGGTGGCATTTCCCAACTGAGCGCTACCGCGGCTCGAATGACAAGTTAAATTGTAAGTCCCGGTTGTTTTAACCGTTTAGCCATGTAAGAGGCCTTCAGGCGGCCTAAAAACTCTGACTCTAACGAACTTACTTAGGTATATTATTTTATTTCATCAACGTATTACAACGAGAATAAAAAGACTACACGGATAAATTAATTACGTATCAGATTAGTTTCAGAGCATCTTTAATACTGTTGAATAGGTTTAGAGATTATCTTTCTTAGGCTCAATAAAGCTACATAGACACCTTAAGTTAAACATTCAAAATGAACTAGGAATTGAATCTACAATGTTACTATTCTGAGACAAGCGTTTTCGCACTAAGCCAGCACTTTCCATCTTAATAGTGTTTGGTTTCATGAACGGGTACCTATCACCCGCAAAGACATAATATGCGTCAAGAGACCGCAATAAGTCATATGCCCTACAATTGACTTTCGAACGGCTAGGACGTATACGAAACTCTACAGGCGACATTTTTCTTTTCAAGTCGTCCGTAAAATTTCGAATACGTCCTAGCTGTTCGAAAGTCAATTGCATAGCCCCGGGAACTAATGTTGAAAATCTATGCGCAAACAGGATAGCATAGCATGCTGTTATAAAAGTAATTTTCTAATGATTCAAAAATGGGGCTCCAGAAATTGTAACCTTGGCGCCTGAGAGTATTTGCGCCCTTATTAATTATCAAAACAAGACATATCCAGCCGCTCGTCATTGCATTACCTTCCAGAACCTGGGAACCATTGTCTCCCTCACGACAGTGTTGCTTCACCTCTATTGTTTTAGAGTACTTCTTAAATGGTCAGCAATAAAGATAGGCTTTGGTCCGCCCTAAAATAGTTTTCGCCCGTTCCGTTTGGAGCGAGCGTGCAAGATAGGGCGCGGAACAAGTGACAGAGAGGCACGGTCGGCCTGAGCATTCAGCCGTTATCACGTAAAATTGTCCTTGAACTGACTGTAGAGACAACCATTGTCTTCATCTCTTTCATCATCTCATTTACAATCTAAGCTACTGGAGCGGTTAGGCTAGCGGCCCCAGAGCCACGCTCCGTTACTTTAAGGAGCTAGGCTGGCTCGGGTAGACGCTGGAGGGGGAATTGCACAAAAAACCCCATGCGAGACGTCAGTGCAGGACTTATCGCCCCCACTTCGAATTAGAACCATTTTTTTTGTTTTGAGATGTTTTTTTATGAATCATTAAACTAAAGTAAAATCCGTGTACGGTGTCTGGAACTAATTCCTAAAAATTAAACTAAGTTAAATAGGTCCAAAATTAAGGTACTGTATCGAGTCGAATACAGAGTTCTAGTTTTTTACGTGCTTTAATAATAATTTATTACTTACTGACTGACTCAATTTTCAAGCAATAATTTGGCTAAGCAAGTTGTTTTACTGAACTGTACTTGCTGTCCAGAGTAGATTTTCAGCGAACCATTCAAACAGTACCCATTGTTTTGACTGCTTATTCAAGTAAGCACACGCCCTTGAAATATGGCAGAATAATAATTAAAATGTATTGAATTATGTATAGAGATCATGTGGGAATGCCGACAATTGGTTAAATGTGGCTAAATTTGTATCTCAGTGATTTATATCATGTTGCTACATTTTGTTGGAATTCACCATAAAAAGCTTTTTGTTTCAATGTACCTACTTACCTACTAGCAACAAGAGTGAAGTAATGATGGTTACACACACATTTTTTCCTTCTTAAGGAAATGGAAAAATACCTATTCGAAATGTAAATTTAGATAAATTTATGTGGGTATAGATTGGGAATAAATTCTTATTACCAAAAAAAAAAAAGTGTCTAAAGATAATTAATAATAGCCAATTACACATGTTTTTGCTTTACAACGCGCAGCAGTTTTTAGAGGTTAGCTTTATAGTAGAAATTGACCACAACGATGATCCCGTTCATACAGTTCACCCTTTCAGAAAAACAGAAATGGAATAGAAAATTAAGCCTGTCTTCGTTGCATTCGTTTATTACGGTGAACCACTTACCTAACGAAATTATAAATAAAAATATCAATAGTTGTCATATCAAACTATTATCTGCGACATACATTAATACGGTCATGGCTTAGTTACAAAGTAACTTACTAAGAAATCGACGCATCAGAGGCGGATAATCGCAAATCACAGGGTGTCGCACGCTAAATGCCACGATATGGATATGGATGAGGCACGGCAACCTGCATGAATGTATTACTATTACTCACCGACACCTGAATGGTTCGTAGATGAGCGAATAATGGTGGCCCGCTTGTAATCTGCCTGATTATTATCGCCATTTTGGCTAAAGAAGTCGCGACTACTAATAAAGATATTTTTTCTGATGTTTATATGCCTCAACGTCTTCAAGCAAATATCTACAGAGCTACAGTTCCTAATTAAAATTAGTAAAAACAGTTCGATCGCCGTCATACATACCAAATTAGATGTTGTTTACAAAGACCCGTTTTCTCGAATGTCGACGTTAAGTGAGAACTTTGGCATCGCGCGGCGTTGTAGTCGGCTTGCAGTCGCCTTACGACTAATTAAAAAGCCTGCCCACTACGTAGCTTCGGCAGGGTTTTGGCTCGGACACTTTTTTGCACCATTGTGACTCTGTAGATATTTGCTCGAAGCTTAACGTACAAGCATTGTTATTTAGCGTGGAAATGTTCCCAGCATGCTGGATACTCTGCCAACTGTCAGTAAGTGTAAGCATTTCGATTATTTTCAATTCTTCAAGGGTCTGGGGATGATTCAATTGCTTTTTATGTGGTAGTAGTTTCAGTATGTACATATTTCGTTGTATCATAATGTTGAACTTGTATTTAAAATATAAGTAAGATACTTTTATTGTTTTACAAAAATGGAATCATCGACTTCCTTTAATATTCGAATTGAAGCCAAAAACAGCGAAATAACGGCTTTACTATTCAACTTCAGAGGGCGTTGCAATTCTTATCAGTTTAATGACATTGCTTTCATCATCAACATCATCATCAGCCTGTGTCGACCCACTGCTGGGTAACTTACCTTCCAGGTTTCTTAAGGTTTCTCTTATGCGAAATTGCTTTAAAACTACTAAATCAAAGTAAGTAAGAAAATTATGTTAATGGTGCCATCTCGCGATTTCTTTTTACTTGAAAAAAAACTTGCTAATGGCATAAAATATAGCTGCAGCAAAAAAATCTAAACAGTTCAAAAAGAGTTCATTAATGACAGGCAAGATTTTCAACTCGGTCGAAACGTCGGGATGATGGGGTATTTATTATGACTGCCTCGATGGCTCAGTGGTTAGTGACCCCTGGGTCAAAGAGGCGTGGGTTCGATTCCCTCTCAGGGCAAGCATTTATGTGATGGACATACGTGTTTGCTTTGTGTCTGGGTGTTATTAGTAAAAAGTTGTTCTCTGTATATTTATTGTAATAAGTATGTATTTAAAAATATGTATGTAGTATAAGTCTCTGGCAGCCATTTCACAAGCTAAGCTTAGTTTAGGGACAGAGACCGTGTGTAAGACTGATGTCCCTTAATATTATAAAAAAATATACTTAGCTAGTAATTTTAGTGCGCGATTAGTCCCGTAGTATCAGTATCCCGTAGTGAGTATGAGTAATGATAAAGACAGGATTATATCAAGCTAATTTTAGTTATAGCATAGGGCGTAGTACTAGTTGGTACGAGCTGGTAGGTATATCTGCCCATTTGGCTGAAGCGGCATTATTATGGGAGCAAAGGTCTCGTGTACATTATAATGTTAAAATGGATGTTAAAGATCAACGCACAATAACTGACATTCGAAATTACAAAATCTTTATGAAGATGTATGATGACGTGTAATTTAAATTTTATTGCAATATGACGAACTTAACGACATAACACATATAAGTATTTATTTTGATAATGATTATGAGAGTTTGCCAATTATTTTGTATACTTAGTACGTGTACTTTTTCTAAAAGAAGCTTCTAATCGGTTTTATCGAAAATGTAAGGTATAATCAGCCCAATGTCCAGTAGTAGACGTTCTACGGCGTTTGATGGTAACTGCTGCCTGAAGGTTCGCGCGCATTTTGTCGGGTCGCTGCGGGGCGGAGCGATTATAGAAATGCGAAATATGCGACCTGCAGCGCCCAAGCATAGTGTGCAGTAGTTCATATAAATACAATATATCAGCGATTTGAGTGGAATTTTGCGCTGCGACGCGACCCGACTTAATGTGCGCGAACCTTAAAACGTCCCAGAATTAACAACCAAAAACTCAGCACGTGTCAGTATTTCCCAAAAATCATAATAAATGGGTTTTCAAATCTAGAATATTAGATGATTCAGCTAACTACATCTAGGGCTGTGTGTTTTTGGAAATAAAACGCAAAATTAATATAGAATAGTCATCATTATCATCATCTTCAGCCTTAGGACGCCTACAGCTGATCTTGAGCACAAATTTTTACTAGAACCGGTTATATCAGTTGAAAACTATGACGTTGATTCCAAAACAATACTCAATACCAACATACGTAGTACGCGCACAAAATCATTGCTTCTATATATCTATCTATGAGCCGTAGGACGTCCACTGCTGGACATAGGCCTCCCCCATGAATTTCCAATAAGGCCGGTTGGAAGCGGCCTGCATCCAGCGCGTTCCTGCGATTTTTATTATATCGTCAGTCCACCTAGACGGTGAACGTTCTACGCTGGGCTTGCTGGTCCGTGGTCTCCATTCGAGAACTTTACGGCCCCATCGGCCATCCGTTCTTCGAACTATGTGTCCTGCCCATTGCCACTTTAATTTGCTAATCCGCTGAGCTACGTTTGGTTCGTCTGCGAATCTCCTCATTTCTAATTCGATCCCGCAGAGAGACACCGAGCATAGCCTTCTCCATAGCAGGTTGGGCTAACTTGAGCTTATTCATAAGGCCCACTTTAAAAGACCACGTTTAAGTTCCATATGTCATCACTGTCAACACACTACTATCGAAAACTCTAATCATTGCTTAAAACATCATAAATACTAATTTCTAATTCTCAACATACTCAGATTTAATTGAATATTTAATCGTCGAGTATTACGGAAATTAACGAAGCAACCTATGCAATGCTAGTATGTTTTTCGAAATGAAATTACTCGAGTCTGCAGAATGGTCGCTGTGACCTTTTATAGAAGTACCGGTCGATGGGACGAGTAAAGATCATCTAATAAATTGACTCATACGCTACTAAAGGGAACGGATCGTGGGTAACTATTTGCAGTATTAGTACCGTGTAAGTAAGTTCGTATAGGCCGTTATAACCGTTGAGCCATGTCTGAGGCTTTCAGGCGGCCTAAAAACTCTGACACCTGGGCTGGCCACCCTATATGAACTTTAATACAAGAAAGTAATCTGCCAAGTGCGACTCGGACTCGCGCACTAAGGGTTGCGTACTGTAATTGGAGACCCCCTTAATATATTTAATTTTAACTTATTAATTATTTTTGAAAGTAAATATACCACTTAATTCAAGCAGAATCGCGCTGGATGCAATCCACTACCAACCGGTCTTATTGGAGATCCATAGGGGAGGCCTATGTCCAGCAGTGGACGTCCTATGGCTGATGAATGGAATATTTCAATCAGTTTCCTGTTGCCGTTATTAATATCGAGCAAAAAATTACGTTTCTTGTATTCCCATAAAAGAAACGTAATTTTTTTGGTTAATTTATTTATTTATTTTTGAAGTGTATATTAACTAAATATTCTGCGAATATTTCAAGCATCTTCCTGACACCATTATTAATATCGAGCGAAAAAAGGCTATAAATTCAGGTTTGTTGTATGGGAACCCCCCTTAAATATTTATTTATTTCTAACGTTCTAGCTATAACGATTCATGAGATACAGCTTGATGACAGACAGACAGACAGACGGACAGCGGAGTCTCAGTGATAGGGTCCCGTTTTTACCCTTTGGGTACGGAACCTTAAAAAACTATGAATGTTCTGAATACCCTGTTATTAAATTATAATAAGCGCTACAAAAATCAAACTGTTAAATATAAGCAAATAAACAATTAATGAACACGTAGGTAACTTAAACACCGGTTGTCAAGTCACGCACTACTGGTGGTATTTCATTGTGCGGATTCCATCTTGATTGATGCAGCTTGTAACGGAATATTTATGAAGGATTTAATTATATTCAAAAGGTATAATTGAGACGATAATCATTAACTTGCTCATTGAAGCTTCCAGTAATGACAATTCTGAAATGTTTTAAGTCTAGTAATTGTATTGAAATTATATTGTTTATTCAACAGACAATGTCCACAATAAAGTAAACAGATTAAATTAAATGAAAATTACTTACAATAAAAATACAAAATATATATGCAGGGTCATAGGTATTAAGCGCAAAACCTTTTAAGGGCGGGTCTAGTACATCTAAACAAACAAATTTTGTAGTAAGTACTACAACTTTAGAAAATTCGTAAAGTAAAAATTCGCTTCTCGATACATTTTGCCGCGCGTTGACGAACTTTTTGTATGAAAGTTCGTCAAAGAGTATGTGTTTCCAAAAGTCCTAGAACAAAAATTGTTTGTCTAGACGTACTAGACCCGCCCTTAAAATGTTTTGCGCTTAATACCTATGACCATGTGTATTATTTTTTTTAATATCAACAAAAAACTAACTAATGGGAGTAGTAAGTATGCTCTCCACGTTCGATGCAGAGGACTGAAATCCCTTAGAGTTAGAGGAGCGGTATAGCGCCGAGTGGGCGCACGTATTTTTCACTAAAACGTGATGACTCCTTTCAAACAAACAAGCTCCAGTATACTGCCTTGCGCGACACCATAACATTTTTTCTTATGATCATGTTTGTATATCATGTATAAAAATATGGGATAGTAAAGCGCATAAGAAATAGTAATATAGTTTCAGGTTTAGTAATTTTAAAACAGTTCCTAAAATAAGTAGTGCCTACAAATCTATACCAATATTATAAAGAGGAAAGATTTGATTGTTTGTTTGTTTGTTTGTTTGTTTGCATTGAATAGGCTCCGAAACTACTGAACCGATTTGAAAAATTCTTTGACTGTTGGGAAGCTACACAATCCCCGGATGTTATAGGCTATATTACATTTTCAAAAAAATTAGGGATCCTTGCTAAAACTCCAATAAAGTAACTCAAGGTGTAAAAAAAATACCTTATAATTTAAATATTATGTAATCTGAATATCTAAAAAGTATGTAATATTTAACTGTCATAGTCTATTGGTTATTGTTACCCTAGCAACCAAAAATAAGTGTGTCACTTCTGTCAAATGTTTGAAATATAAACAGCTAACAGTTTACGTGCCTTTATTAACTACAACAAAACTACACTACTATTACACAAAAAGCATTGGATCACCCTCAGACCTTTGAAGGTCTAAAGATAATCCAAATGCTCAAGCCCACTGCCAGTTGGCAGCGTGCCCAGCATGCTGGCTGCATTGCCACGCTGAATGGCAATGCTTATGCGTTGAGCCAAATAAACACCAGCATTTTGGTCACGCGTCGCGTCCACCAGACGCCCAGAAAGACTTTTGAAAATGATATGAGCTCCCGGCCCCCACGGACCCAATGTCTCAACTCCAAATGGCTCAAATATGTAACCACTACCGAGGTTAGCATATTTGCGCCGCTTGTGCTGCTCCGCCGAATTGGCCGCAGCTCCAGCCCTACTCTGAGTCTCAGAAAGATGTGACGGTGCCAAAGTATCGACACAAGTTGCGTCCCATACTAAGGGCCGTCCACACTTCCATGAGACCAGAGTTTACAGCTTTAAACCTTAGATTATGCTTTAAACACATTGAATTATAAATTTCATTGCTTAGACACATATTCAGCTTTATTTAATTTAACTGTGTAGTTACAGGCCCGTTTCCGTCGTCATAATTCCTGTTCAACAGTTAGCAAATCATTTATGAGGTACAAAGGCAATTTATTTATATTTTCTACCATTTTAAAATGCTCAGAAGATCAAGATCTCAACTTTCTAGACATAGTTCCCAGGCAAGGCGACGGCATCAAAAATACGTCGTAATGAAGAATCTTCATCGGAAACTGAAAATCGTCTTGAAAGCCGGAGAGAATACGCGTCACAATCGCGTGCCAGAGAGTCGATTATCGAGCGTTCCCAGAGGCTTGCCGAACAACATTAGAGAACCTCCCAAGTCCGCGCGCGAGAGTCGAGTACAGAGCGTTCGTAGCGGCTTGAAGAGCAAAATAATAGAAATATTCTAACTCGCACTACGGAATGAATCGAACTCTGAGCATTCCCAACGCCTACGAGATCAGAGAGAAAGACAGAATACGTTAACAACTAGAGTTCGAACTCAAATTTAAGCTCACAGTAGCAGATCAGCATTCAGATACGATCCACAAATAGATTATGCTCAACAGCCTTCCGTCCAAATTGGAACCATGAATAAGATTTGCCCTAAGTGTTATGCAAAAAAATGGGACGATGAACCTAATGGTATATGCTGTGCACTGGTAAAGTTAGTCTCCCTAATATTGAAGAGCCGCCACAACCAATAAAAAATCTTTTGACAAGTAATCATTCACTAGCCGGACATTTTTTAACCAACATACGAAAGTACAATAGTGTCTTCGTCTTCGTCGTTTGGCGCGAAATAAATCTATACCAATATTATAAAGAGGAAAGATTTGATCGTTTGTTTGTTTGCATCGAATAGGCTCCGAAACTACTGAACCGATTTGATAAATTCTTTCACTGTTGGAAAGCTACGTTATCCTTGGATGCCAAAGGCTCTATTATATTTCTTAAATAATGAAGAGATACTAAAACTCCCATGTAACCCAAGGTGTACAAAAATTACCTAAAATATTATTTACATCGCGTGCGCTGCGAAAACTATTGATGATACAATAAAATAATGTACTACGACTTTGTAGAGCTTATCATTATTTACAAAAATTTTCCCGACAGAGTATGTCTATCTATTATAGTTAAGCCACAATGAGTGTTCTTTTATTTGAAAATTTTAATTGAAATGCCGCCGCAAGAAAAGGCTCTTTATATCATGGTATATTATTATGTAAACCTTTTTCAAAATAAACTACTTTATATTCAGGAATAATTCAGGACCTTTATATAACTTTTTAAGTTGTTCAATTCAGACATTTCATTCGAAAGCTATCATGAGTTTAAAAATGTAAGTGTTAGAAAAAAATCGCGTGGTCGTCGCTCACCCCGCTCGGCTAGCTAGGCATCACCATATTTTATCTCCGCTATTCCTGTAGGTACCTGTACCTATACCAGCCTTTTTTAATAGTCCACTGCAGGACATAGACCTACCCACGAAGTGTGATTGAGCCATATCCACCACGCTGGTCCAGTGCAGGTTGGCGAATTCATATAGGGCATCCGGGCATCGAATGTAAATGTAGCGTCTAAAGTGTTTCAAAAAAAAGACTTTCCTTTTACTGCTTACAATTTTGACGAAAGTATAAAGAAGTAATATGAAATAGACATGAAACCGCGACCGCGTTGTAATCTATTGAGTAGCGAGAGAGTCTACCTACGGTTGGGCCATATCCACCACGCTGGCCCAGTGCGGGTTGGTGGATTCCTAAAATAATACGTAATCCAGTTCTTTCTACGGACGTAGGTATGCAGGTTGCCACACGATATTTTCATTCACGGAAAAGCCAGTGATGTGAAATTCCGTACCTAAATTCCAAAGAAACTCATTGATACGGGATCGGGATTTGCACCTACCAACTCACGATTTTAAGATAGGTGTTACTACCACTAGACCACCACGGCTATATACCTCCTCTATCTACAGATTTGGAAAAGCTAACTTAGGCAACCGACATACAGACGATTTATAATTTCTGTTATAGTGATAGTGAGTGGGTGAGTGTCCTGACACATAGTACGTAAAACGAACGATCGATGGGGCTTTAAAGTTCTCGAATGTAGACAATGTATTGGCAAGTGTAGAGAAGGTCTTCACGTGAATCTAAGATCTGGTCGAGACCATCGGAACACGTTGGATGCCAGCGCTTCCATTGGTTCCATCACAGCTTTTTGGGTTAGCAAGTTGAAGAGGCCTTAGGTAGGGCACACAATTCGTAGAAGTAGAACTGATAGACAATATTGTAAAAAGTACTCGAATGAAGAAAAGATCAAAAAAACTGTAAATTAGAACGTCAACTAACTTACGTTGATAGAATCTAGACGGACTGCGGGCTGCGCGTCTCTAATATTATAACCGTTTAAAAACTCTGAAGCCAGGGATAGCCACCCGACTCATATGAAATTACTTTTATTTAGATAGGCAAAAACTATCTTTACTTTATGTAAATAGTCGAACAGATTAAGACTACGATTCGATCGATTCTACTGCAAAATTGATTCATTATTGACGGAATGATCGCGTAACATACATACAAAATGAAACACACAGTCGAATTGCGAACCTAACTTTTTGGTGGATACATGGATGGACGCTGGATGCAAAATTCTTGCAATGGTTTTATTCGGTGTTATTCAAGATCTAAAAAGTGAGCCCTATATTAAGCAGTGGGTGTTTATGGAAAAAAATATTTGCTTATATGAGACTGTAATATGAAAATGCGCTAAAATAACTGTGTTCATGTGAGTGACATATCTACATTACGTGGTAGGTAAATAGGCACAATACTCAGAAAATCTGTCTTCTTTAACCAATCGTACCCGGGCGAAGTCGGGGCGGGCCAGCTAGTGTTAAAATAAAAAAGCAAAAATTTTACCTTTTTTAATACGAATTAATTTAAATAAAAAGTAACATTAACTTGATAGTATAAAGTCGGTTGACCAAAAAGGTGTGTATTTTCACCGACTTCCAAAAAGGAGAATGTACTATGTTTGTCTGTGTGTTTTTTTATGCATGTATGACTGTATGTTCATCGATATTATTGCCAATCGTGAACAGATTTAAATAAATCTCCTTTTTCGAAAGGTTTTACTCTCAAGGTGGTCCCATTTTATCGAAATCGACTGAGACTTTTTTGAGTAATCAATAATTAGGTAAATTACCATGTGGATGATACATCGATTTGTGCGAACTATTCGAATTCTTTACATGGTGAAAGTAGGTTGTACCATATTTGGCAAAAAAAAAAAATTATTGTATAAGTATTTCCATCAAAAACATAGCATGTAAAAAGTGCAACATCTCGAGCAACAGTTCTTCTAGAGCTTGTGCAAAAAGAGAATCGTCGTAGGTGGGGTCGCCCGTGTGCCATTTTACTACTTTTGTTACGTTAACCACACTGCTCTGTCATTGCTAGTACAGCTAAAAGTGTTTGATACTTGGTAGATACCATTCGGTTTTCATCAGTAGATTCGCTTCTACCAAGTAGTCGGCACTTTGGCTGCTGATTAAAATCTTATCATCTACAGTAAAAAATTCTAAGATCAAATGTAAATACGAGTCGGTTTATTTATCCAGAATCCATCCATCTATCAGCCATAAGAAGTCCACTGCTGGACAAAGGCCTCCCCTATGGATCTCCAATAAGACCGGTTGGAAGAGGCTTGCATCCAGCGCGATCCTGCAGTCTTAATGAGGTCATCCGTCCACCTTGTGAGTGGACGCTATGCTTGCCGGACTTTTTACGCTTGTTTGTTGTTTATCCAGATTCAGTTAATTAATATTGACAATTCAAGCATTGACAGTTGCAATAATTTAATTCACAATGTATGTGTCACACGATCATCTGTAATGACCATGTTAACATACTACAGTACTGCTGGAATCTGTCGTTTGTCCATAAATAGCCGTAAGCAGATAATTTAATCTATCTTTGTTTCTCTGACTAACAGCTACTGGTTTTTAATTGATTACTCGACACGACAAGTGTTATAAGGATACTAATAATAGAGGTACCTGTCAAGAAAGAGTTAGTTCCTTAATAAGACTTTATTAAGTAAGTAGATTTTAATTTACATAATGACTGATGATCATTAGATCATTATTTCATCATCATCAAGTCAGCCGTGACGGAAAACGCAGTCTCGGTAGACCCATACAACGATGGATAAGTAATTAAGTTCGTATGACAAATCAACTCTGACCAAATTATTTTCCTCACTAACAGCTTCCAACATTTTACTAAGCATCCTCAGACCAAATAAAAAATCAAGACAGAATATTGTGAACAAACAATTGAGGCCGGCAAAACTACGCCTCGCCGTGTACAGACACAATTACACACACATACACTTACAAGGAAACTACGTCTTGGCTCGTCAGTCGAAATATGGCAACGCAATACCACACTCACACAAAAATTGTACAAAATCCGGAGTCACTTGTCTGTTCACGACGTTCTGTCTTGTTTTTTTTTATTTGGTCTGGGGTGTCCGCCACAAAATTGTTATTTCTCTTAGTCTGAGTTAGCATCATTAACATTCAACCAAAAATCAATTTGAATTAATAAAACTAATCACATGATTAATTTAAACGAACCAATAATCGATGTATAATGACTATAATCAAACTTAGTTTGTAATCAACAGACCTTCCCACAAAACAAATTAACTAATTATTATCACATGTTGCAAAAAAGGGATCGTCTATTAATTACGTGTAAAGGAGGAGGAGAGTTTCTTTCCTTGTATGTTTGTTTTTATTTTTATTTTCGGTATTCAGTGTTATTTCTAATCAATTAGCATCCTTTTAGGGGCCTATTCTGTACATCAAAACTTACATCTTTTGTTCTGCGACATTGTCAAAACTCGAAAAAAATCAGCTGTTCCATACATTTTGTCGCGGGTGAACGATATTTTACTATGGAACAACATTTTTTTTTGAGTTTTGTTAAAAGTCGCAGAACAAAAGCTGTTAGTTTTGATGTACAGAATAAGCCACTAAAAGGATGCTAATTGATTAGAAATAGCCCTGTATATATATTATATTATATTTGGTGAGATTTTAGACAACACCTTTCTCTTGTATTCTTAAACTTTTCTACCTTCCCCTGGTCTTATTTGGTAATGTTTCAGGATACCCTTTCCTTCTTCTATTTAAAATCAAGTGTGCATATACTAACATACAAGGTAGCAAGAGGAACTTTAAAAAAACATAAAATCAGGCGGCAATCGCAAACAGCAGGGGAAATCGTGTTCGGCGAACCCAGGTCACGTGCTGCTATTCACATTAGACTGTGGTACGTTCAAAATGGTAACGAAAAATAAATACCCGTGGTATGTTACTGCACTGTACATTCTCCTATGTGACATTTCGTGATTTTTTTAGGTAACCAGAGGCAGGTCAGTTCGAAAAATTGCTAAAAATCACGTGATCTGTGGACGACCCTAAAGCGGTGAATGGATATGAATAGCAGAAACGATGATAAAGTGTTGCCTCAATATTGTATAAGATTAGATGGTAACCTTTTCAACTGAGATGCGTGATATGAAGTAACAGAAGAGCAATTTACTTACGGTGTTTTGAAAAAATGTGAAGAAACATGGTAATGGTTTAAACATATATGAGTCATGAAAGAGATTTTAATCTTTTGTGACTTTTAAATAAAACGAGATAAGAATACCTCACTTAGCTGAGCTTAGCTATAATGATTGATAAAAATGTAATTTGAAAGTAGAAGAAAAGATAGATTTTTTATCTGAAGAAACATTTCTACACATTTTACAAAGGTGTTCAGAGCAGCAACATTCAAGGGGTTAACGATTCAAACATTTTCAAAGAAAAAATCCTCTTTTTATTTTCTAGATAATCATGATCTATCAAAAATCAGAGTTTTTATGATTTGCAAAGTCGGATGCAATCATAGAAAATGAAAAAAACGTCACATTTAAAATGTTATACCAAATAGGTACTTACTTTTAAATTGCGCAAACGTATTGATTCAACTGAAATAATAAATACTTAATTATTTAGCCCAATCAATAAAGTTGATCAATAGTCAATTACAAAACAATAATAACAATACATCAGGCAATTATATCGTCAGCAGTAATTGTGGCTTGAGCGCATATGATGAACAACATGGGCCCGAGAACTGAACCTTGTGCAACTCCTCTAAAGATGTTCTCCAGACTGCACTATTACAATTTAATGGTATATTTTAAGCAGTCAGCAGTAAAACCATAATTTAGCTGGCTCTTTAGTTAATTGTTAAAGCACTTGGTTTTTAAAAAAAGGTCAAAAGGAAGCTTGGACTCAACAAGGCTTAAGTAGCGAATAATTAAAAAAAACTTTTCTAGCTATCACGGTTCTCGAGATAAAGCCTGGTGACAGACAAACAGGCAGGTGGACCACGGAGTCCTAATAATAGGGTCCGGTTTTTATCCTTTGAGTACGGAACTCTAAGAGACTGGTACAGTACATTTATGGGCAGCTAAAAATAAATAAATGACTATGACTATGAAATTATTCTAATAAATAAGGGATATAAATAATAATTGAGGGGCAAACCTTATCAAACAAGTAGTTTGTAGGGCACTTTATAATTTCGGTCAAAAATTTTAATTGCAATCAAGTACACATATTGAACGCAAACCATTTAAATATCCTCCAACAAATTATAATAATTTAGGGTTAAGATTCTTGACACGGTACTTGAATACTTTAAAGTTATGAAATGTTGTTGCGAAACGAATCCTCTGAATATAATAATTAAGTCCATCTTTTGATGCTCGACGCTAAAACTGTGCCAGGTCAAGTCGAGTGCATGTCAGTTTTGTCGATAAAACGTTTAAGTGCTTATTTCGATGTAGTTAAAAGATATATAATCATCGTCATCATTTTAGCCATAGGACGATTACTGCTTGGTGGGATAGGCTTTCCTAATATACTAATTCTAATAAATTTGAATTTGAATTCTAATATGGTTGCTTGGAAGCGACTTACATCCAGCGCGATATTACGGTCTAGTAAGCAATTAAGTTCGTATAGATTAACACGTAAAATTAAAATTGTAGGTCTCGGTTGCTTTAACCGTTTACCCATGTCAGAGGCCTCCAGGCGGCGTAAAGACTCTGACACCAGGGCTAGTCACCCGGCCTATACGGTCTAATGACATAATAGTAGTTTATGCAACTGTCATATAATGAAGAATTAAAACACTCGTTACCATTATGAAACTCGCTGCGCTCGTTTCATAAACTCACACTCGTGTTTTAATACCCGTGTTATATGCAGTTGCATACACTACTTTATCTTCACTAATAAAAATAAAAAAAACATATTGCGAAACATTAAATTCATGCGTACGTGTATTGTCACAGTGAACTTGGCGCCATTAAAATCTAACCAATGAGAGCGCAGCTGCGCGCGCAGGGCCAATCAGGAGCGAGCGCGCGATTTTATAATGAGATTTTACGATATCGATGTGGATATTATAACATCATGTGAAATTGCTTAAATTGAGTGTTTTGTTGTCTGCGCTATAACAGTACTCATTATAAGTCAAGTATTGGAAACATAAGTAGAATGTTACAACATTAGTGTAGATAAAGATCATAACATAATAAGCTAATAACTATATGTCACTAATAATACATTTTGCTTCTTTATAACTTTTGTATCGTCAAAGTCAACGAGTAGAATCTAGAAAGATTCTACTCGTGAATTTAAAGAAAATCATTATATCATGAAATTTATTCTTATCTGAATATCAGATTTAAAAGCTCATGGGTGAAACGCGTAACAAAATTTACTAAACCTATACTATTCAAAAAATGTTATTTTAAAAATATTATGTCAAAAATGTATGATTAAATGTGTGAGCAGCGCGCGATACTCATAATTTCGTAGAATTTTACCATTTACAATTCAACTAAGTACTCGTAAATGGACAATAACATAAAGTTATTAATGATGTTCAAGCTTTAACAACTTTACCAACAAGCAACAAACAAAAAGGCACGTTTCAGCAACTTAATCGTAAACTTGCAACATTGTTCCCACGGGCTAACGTTTCAGTTAAATTTAACTAACACGCAATAAAGACGGTAATTAATAAACTGATTGTTATTCGGATACACGATTGTTGACGCAACAAGGCTGCTTATAAATTAGTTGTAGGCTTCGTTATAGCATCGGGTTACTGACATACTCCACTGCAAATACGCCCTTATATTCATGTTTCAGACTTCAATTTTGTGACTTATAATTTTTGACAAATTATCAATAAAATGTTTTTCTGTTTATCTGTTTATTCTAAAAGAATATTAATTATTGGACAATTTTAAATTGTTATCAATTTTCTTTCTCTTCTATTTCTGGACAAATTTTAATGTAAAGTAGAACTGGTGGCCATGTTATATCTGTTAGAAAGATACAAAGTCCCGGTAAGAGCACGTGGCATAGGCAACGTGGACATGATCTATCAAAACGGCTTCCAATCAGTGATAGTAAAGATCTTTATGGGAGTCCTATGTCCAGCACCAACGTACTTAATACATAATTAGTATGGCCAAGATAATTGCTAGTGGAATTGTAAGGATTTTTTTTATTTTTGCTCGCCTAGTAGGTATTATAAACGCAAAGACATTTAGTAAACTCAAAAAAAATAACAAAATTGTTATTGCATATTTTTTTTTTTTTTTTCTTTTTAGTCTTAAGTTTTTTGTACTGAGACTAATTGCATGTATCATGATTGTCCTACGTCCTAAAAAGGGATGTATCATGCAACCAAATGCCAGCAAAGATTTTTATCTAGTGCTCTTTAAATAGCATTAGACTAACTTAGTGACTGCAATACTTATTGGAATTCCTATCGCGTACTAGGGCATAGTCATACACCTCCCATAGTATATTATACGAGTATGTATACGAGTAGCATAGATTTTATAATGTAGGGAAATAAAACGTACTACGTACTATAGTCAAACCGCTAAACTCAGACTTCGCCTGCGCGGGTACGGGGGCGCGGGGGTAGACGACAAAGAGGACTGAGACAGGTGCGGGCGCCGGGGACCCGCTGCCCGCGCCTGTCTCAGTCCCCTGTGTCGTCTCCCCCGGCGCCCCTGTACCGCGCAGGCGAAGTCTGAGTTTAGCGGTTTGACTATAGTGACGAGAGAGGTACGAGTACCTATCTATCCATTCATCAGCCGAAGGACGTGCTCTACTGCATATAGGCTTTCCCTGTGGATTTTTTATAAAACTGGTTATCCGGCGTGATCCTGTGATCTTGATTAAATATGTTGTTAGTCTACCTAGTTGATATACGTTCTACGATGCTCATGCTTGACACGTGGGCGATATCTGATAACTTTACAGCAATATTTCTTTAAGAATGTGCCATAACCACACCTATTTTAATTCTTTAATCTGCCGGCTATATCGGTAAATTTGGTTGGCTGCAAATCTCCTGATCCGATCTCTAGAGAGACTCCAAGTCACCCTCTCCATAGCACGTTGGACTACTCTGAGCAGGATAAATCTGTGTCTAAAATAAATATATTAATAATCTCTAACTGAAATGTATATTTTGCTATTAAAAAAAATAACCAGCCCATTGTAACTAAAAAAAGCTCAGCTTAATGATCTTTCCTTATTAAACGGTTTAAACGAGTCATCGAGAATTTGCGAGTTACATAACTTTTGTAAATCTTCATTAAAGAGAAGATGTCGACCAGTCGGACCGGTCTAGGGCAGAGGGTTATGAAGTCATATTGACCATGGCACACTTCACCTACCTACACTCGATCGAATCACATATTAAAGTAAATAATAAACCAAGTTTATTGACTCTTGCGCATCTATTTAGGGAAGGTGTGAATGTGTTTTAGTCTTCATTTCATAAAAATATTACATAACTTAACTTTTTAAAATTACAAGCTCTTGAGATCCTGAATATCATATAGCAGCAGAGTGCTCGCCAAAACAAGTAAAATGAGTCCAAACACGACGGGACTGTCTCTTTTACTACAGGAGTTCCTATGGCCACCTTCCGACTCCATCATCAGACCAGCACCATATTATTGCATTGTCACGCAATATACATATGCGTGCAAAATTTCAGCTCAATCGGAAACCTGGAAGTTGGTCAAATTAAACTTGAAAGATTCCACCCGAACTTACATAAGTACATACATACATACATACATCCATTGCAAACTAAATAAAAGCTTGTAAAAAGTAGACAGCAATCGTATTCGTGAAATGTATACAATATTTAAAAGAATACATTAGAGCTGTAACTAGAAATTATAAATGGCTTAAAAAATACCGGTCAACATTCTAAGAGGTTATAATACTGCTTAGAACTATACCAATCATGTATCCACATGCAGGTCTTAATTTCAATATTAAATGTGAACTTACACTTTTGCAATAGGGTACCCATCTGTTATTATTGACAAATAGGACGATGACAAATGAAATATTACAGAATAAAAATTAATGTAAGTTCAGCGGCCCACGGATTCAAAATAGTTATAATAATGCGCTATAATGGTCGCTCTCCATAAAAATGTGCATTAGGTATAATAATTAATACATTATGTTGCATACACAACGGCTCTATATTACTTAAACATCACGGTAGCTCAAAGAGAAGGGGCTTTGGACTGCTAATAGTTAAGTTGAATTGACATGCTCAATTAACAGCTCCTTAGAAACACACAAACGTATATAAAGTCGAAAATTATAACTACCATAAAGAACTTAGAGACTGGATCATTTGTTTACAGATCAGAATTGCGTCTAAATTGTTATCTGTCTTAACCGTTAAACATAACCATAAAAAATAAACGTTAAATTAGAAACAGTTGTAATTTATTTTAATGTATTCACAGAGAGTACAGATGCAGCCTTGAACTATACTAAAATAACAGAAATAACACATCCAGTGGCAATTACTATAGTCAGTGACCTTTATTTGGGATTTTTATACCTAATATTGTATAATGACGTGATTAATTAGTTTTATCTACTTAATGCAGGCAATTATAAGGGATTATGAAACTGATTATGCTTAATCTATTCGTGGTTTTATAAAAAGACAATAACTCAAAAATGCGTACACATTTCTCAAATTAAATACTTTAATGACAAATAAGTTACGCGTGCTACTTGCAGAGATATAATAAGCTACTTAACAGATTTTTTTTATTTTTTGGGGTTTCGTACCCAAAGGGAAAAAACGGGACCCTATTACTAAGACCCCACTGTCCGTCTGTCTGTCTCCAGGCTGTATCTCATGACCCGTAATAGCTAGAGTTGAAATTTTCACAGATGATGTATTTTAATTACCGCTATAACAACAAATACTAAAACAGAATAATATAAATATTTAAGGGGGGCTTCCATACAACACACCTGAATTTAGAGCCGGTTTTTTTTTTCGAATAATGGTGACAGGTACTTGAAATATTCACAGAATATTTATTTGTATATTTACTTCAATAATAAATTATTAAAGTAAAATAATGGAAATATTTAAAGGGGGGCTCCCATATAGTACGGAACCCTTTGAGCGCGAGTCCGACTCGTACTTGGCCGATTATTTATATATAAATACATAATAGCCATAAATATTTGGCCACCAACTTGAGTGATAATAGATAAATTGATGCTATAGCCAATTGAGCACGTAGGCCTGGAAAATGCCTTTTCACTTAATCTATTTTCGTGCTTATCCCATTTTCTGGCATTGTAGCTCTCAAAACGAAGGATGATTTGAGTATGCTGTGCGTTATTCGTTTGAAAAAAAAAGGATTGTCTCTAAAGTCGGTTCACGGACGAAAAATTTTACGTGACAACGTTATAAGAAACATTGTTGTATCAACAACTGAAACAAGCCGAATGCTTAGGCCGATCAAGCCTCTCTATCGCTTGATCCGCGCTCTCGGTTGCACGCTTTGCTCAAGCAGAACGTGACACTTTTTCGTGCGTGCAGCCGGCGTTCATTAATTTATAAAACTTATCACGTCAAAAAAAAAGCTGTTTTGAGCATGGATTCAACTTGTTGTTGCTAAGAACTTAGAAAAGGAAAAACAAAAAATTTTGGGATGGGCTACTTTGTTTTTTAAATTATAATGTTGTAACGATTGGATTTTTTAAAATTAAAACAGTAATAGAATTTCACATAAACAGAAAAGGCTCAGCAACAACGTTTTAATTTATCTTTTTTGTTAAGAACTCTAAAACTTGCCAAAACAAAGCAGTCCCTAAGTAATCGATCTTCGTCGAAATGCTTAGACAATACAAATTATCACAACGAAAAACCATGGGAGCTAGCGGTGTCACTATTGTTCTATCCAATCAATTTCGGTACGTTGAGGTAATCGTACCATTGATACGAGTACCATGTTTTTAGTACATTGTAGAAGTACAATGTAACAAGACAATATTGTGTGGTGAAGTAGGTACCTACAAGTTTTTTAGCGCCTCAACTTTAGACTCTATGCGCTATAATATTTAACTAAAGGTACATTTCAGCAAAGACAAGAAAGAGAGGAAGGTGAAGACCACGAAAGGGCATTTAAGATCAAATGAAAGAAAAGGTAGATATCATGTCGTAGAGAGGTGAAAACACTGGCGGAGGAACGCAAGATGTGGAAGTTGCTACATACAAGAGCCGCGCTCTTAAATTCTGAATGAATAACATCTCAGCAGCAGCATTCTTTTGATCAAAAGAATTTAAAGTAAATGCCAGATATTTATCATATTCAGTCGTGTTTCAGATAATGCTGCGACAACAAGTGCATGACCAAATCCAAAGCATAATGTCTCCTCCTGTATGTAAAACCAGTAAACAAATGTTGCCTTCAAAGATAAGCAAGGTACCAATACTGTGTCATTTCAAGTTTTGTATTTTATATGTTCGAAAATGTTAATTTGTTTTAGCTAAATTGAATTTTTGACCGACGAAACGGGGGAGGTACTCAATTCAACAATATCACTTCACTAACGGATATCTAAGTGGACAAACCATTGAAATTACATTTTTACTCCTTTAAAAAGGATGATAATTTTTAACTCCAACACAGAATAAAAATGCAATATTCCTGAATGTACACGAACAAACTTCTTGCTAAAATTCCTACGACGTATAGGTACGAATATATATTACGTTTATAGTTAGGAATTTTGCGCATTGCTACGAATTGTCATTAGAAGGGAACGATCACAGATTTCGCTAGATAAGGCATGTTATCTTGATTAAGCTAGAATTTAATTTCTCTCGTAACTCTCTGCTGAAAATTACAACGCGTAACGTCAATAATTCATTACACAGTTATTAATTACTCGTAAACCACAACGTTTTCTTTATGTATACGAGCTCACACTATAGGTAAGTACTGCATTCTGCAATGTCTTATTCGTAAGCCTGTATTTTGCTATAGGCTTGAGCATTTGGATTATCTCTAGAAGTTCTATGAGCTGTTGACAATCGCGAAACAACTACTAAATCCAACTGCCAAATCGAGAAAGGAAAATCAGTTTATCTCTACAAAAAGTTCATTAACTCTCAGCAACACGATGACTATGGACCAGCTTTTTTTCTTCACGGTTTCGTAACAAAACGTGTTCATAATTTACAAACCTACACTACGCATTAAAATTGTGGATCAACTGTACATGCTTATCCTGGACAAGGAAAATTTCAAAAAGCTGACCGTTAACCTTCAGATATGGAAAAGCACTAGAAGTCCTTGATTTTTGCAAAGCAACACCTTGTTTGTATGTGATACAGAGTCTCATATAGAAAAAGCTTCTCTAAAGGCATCTATGGGAGCGACCTAAGGTTCACAGATTGCTTCAATTTATCTGAGCGAGCGTGACTGCGCCGCGCATCCTCGAGAAGGGCACAGAGTGATCGGATGCTATTACGCTCAAATGAGAACTGAATAGAATATGTTGATATTAGATTAAATTATTATTACCATCTGTAGGCTTTTGGAATCTAAATTATTTATTGAATTAATCATAATCGACTAGGAATAGAAATCGGAGCAAGAGCTCCCTGAGTTAATAAATCTCTCAACCGAACACATTATGGTGGCGTGATTTTATGATGCGTTGGTTGTTCTGCGGCCTCATCGACCATCTAAGTACCCTATGCGCCCTACTTACTGCCTTTTCGACGTACTAATTTTTTTGTAACATTAAAAACAAAACCCAACCAATATGACCAATGTAACCAAATAGCTGTGACGAAATCCAGTCGCCCACCTAGGTTCTGCAGCTTAATTGGTTGATGATGAAACCGCGGAACCACTGGCCGGGTTCAGGCCTGCGACCTCACGAATCCATGATGGATGCAACCTTACAATTAACGTCTTCGTGACCCACAGTTTACACTAATATATCGTACCTACCTTTGAACATGTAGGTAGAGCTGTTTCGTGTAACGGGGTGTTACGGGGTAATAAGGGTACTTTTGCTTAGAAAAATACGCAATTTTATTAAAACGTTTTCATATCAAATTTTTTGAAAAATAAAATGCAGATTTTAAAATTGTAGTTTGAAGAAAAGAGAACAAAAGAAACAATAACTATTTTTCACAAAAACTGCCACAACCGACTTCAATCATGTATGTCGCTCGAATTGTAAACCGATAAAACATTGTATTGTATTCACCGATACAATTTTTACATTATTGTTGACTTTACTAAAACGGCTCAGCCGATTTAAATAAATTTTAAACGGAACCAATTCGGAAGTATATACCCTTTGAAACAATTTTTTTAAAGCGGTTTACAGGCGAAAACTTGATAAACATTCACCAAAAAAATACAAACGTAATTGAACATAGAACCTCCTTTTTGGAAGTGGAACATTGGAAAAATAAATTATTCATGTGGTTCAGATACTTATGAGCTTTGGATCACTCAGGGTACAACATACCGATAGATTAAAGAAGGCTTAATGCACGAACTGCGCGTAATGTTTGGACATGGATAATTCACATATACTTGAATAATAATGGATATTTAATTTACTAAGTACTTGTTCAATGCACCAGGAAGTTTGATAATAAATTGATGGATTGTGAGCATTAGTTAATATGCTTTTATGTATTTTGTTTGGCTGTTTTTTGTGTACCTACCTTTAATATGCTCATCAGGTTTTGATACTGTTTATTTGAAACTGACAGTGCGGATATTGAAGAGGAGTGAGTGGAGATAAATAATAATATTAGTTTTTGTACCTAGTGATAAATTGAATTTTAAACAAAACTGTATTGGTTATGAATCGTAGGAGATTATAATCGTATACCTCTACATAAACAACATAATTATTTTCGCCAGTAGAATTTATTCGCAACACAGGGTTATTTATACAGGGTTATTTGCATACAGGGTTATTTCTAATCTATTAGCATCATTTTAGGGGCTTAATCTGTACATCAAAACTAACAACTTTTGATCCGCAACTTTTATATGAACTAAAAAATAAATTGTTGTTAAAATACAAAAATTTCGTTCACCCACCACAAAATGTATGGAACCGCTGATTTTTTTTTTGAGGGCTGACAAATGTCGCAGAACAAAAGTTGTTACTTTTGATGTACAGAATAAGCCCCTAAAAGGATGCTAATTGATTAGAAATAACCCTGTAATTAGTAGTGTTGCGAATTGGATTATCTAAGTTGCAGTTCAATTTGTTAGTTTCAAAAGCAAATAAAAATTACAAGCGTTCTATATTTTCAAAACATTTCTATCAATAGAAACTTGTAATTAGCTTTAATATTAGTCTATTTAAGTATAAAAGTTGTTATTTAAGCACTGTTAGTTTTCTGACAATGTAAAAATAAAATATAGCTATACTGTAGAGTATTGCGAATAAAATAGCAGTCACCACTTGGTATTAATAAAAACATAAAGTACAATGTGGGCGTCTTCAAATCCCGAGTAAATAGGTATCTTCTAGGTAAGCGTGCTACAACCTAGACCGCTTATCTGCTTAACATCAGGCAGTATGTGGTCAAACACAAACCTATTCAGAATAAAAAAAACATAAATTATAATAAATACCTTACTTACAGCAATAAATGAAATTTCTATAGCCACAAATTCATTTCATAAATTTGAAATAATCAAAACTAATGTGATTAAAGTATAAATACTTAGCTAGATAATTTTAGCGCCATGCTAAATGGTCTGAGTTAAGTGGCCACTTAGCGTGCTTTATGAAATGTCTTAGTTAATCCGATCTTGATGAAAGATGTCCTTGAATTCCTCAGCTATTTAGGCTTTGTGCGAGCCACAAAGCTAATCGATATTTAATTTCCAAGCAATTACCGTAGACATGAGTTTTAACACTTGTGTTGCAATAGAAATACCTGATTACATGGAATTTGTAAATGTGTGGATATTTCTGGACCATATAACATTCACATGTTTGGAGCACGAAAAATTTACAAATAAATAGTTATACAAAGTAAGTAAACGGATTTAGGAAAATCTTAGTCTTGGTTTGCTCTAAAGTAAATTATATTTAAAGTGATAATTGGTTTAAGTTTTATTATTAAAGATGTAGTATCACATTGATGTGCTATTAACACAATAATGAAAACAAAATTTTACATGTTATAGTGGTCACAGCATGAGAGTTTTATCAAAAATCTATTTACTTAGGTATAGAGAAGGTTAATCGTTTCATTGGAACTCGCTTGAGATTTCTGTAGATATAACTAAAATTAAGAATACCACTACCGTAGACATAAGTTTTAAGCCTTAATAACACCCAAACTAGACGGTCGTACTGAGTCATCTGAAAAAGATACTAACCAAACATTCACTCAATCGTTTTGAAATATTTCCCAACGTTCCTCAGTTCAAGTGCCAAACCATTTGACACATTATCGGCTGCATTGCACTGCGAATACAGATTTTATCACCCATCAGGATGCCAATAACCGAAGATGTAAAGTTGTAAACAAAAATGTAGGTGTTGGACGAATCAATAAATGTAGTCAATATTTCACGATTTTGCCTATAACCGTTCAACAAATCGGCTTCTTTCAAATTATATGAATATTTTGACTGCATTGACTGAGCAACATGCCTGGTTTAGAATCGATTTTAAGCACATTCAATAATCATGTCTATAAATAAATTAATACACAATTAAAAACGTCTGATTGATGTCTATTATTTCAATAAAAATTGCAGAATAGTGCTTGATAGAAACTTTAAGATATTTTTAGACAAAAAACAACATGGTAGGTTTAACATCTATTTATCAATCTCTAGCGACCCACCCGGGCTTCGCACAAGTGTATATTATATTGAACTTCACACAGATTGTATAGTAAATATAACCTTCCTCTTGAATCATTCTGTCTATTAAAATAAACCGCATCAAAATTCATTGCGTGGTTTCAAAGATATAAGCATACATAGGGACAGACAGCGGGGAACGACTTTGTTTTATACCATGTAGTGATAGTGAAGTGATTAAACTTTACCTCATTATGGTAACCGAATGCCAGGATCATTAATCTTTAGCTTCCGAGTATGACAAACTGCTCAGCAGTGAGAACTGCTGTAGAAGTGGAATGTGGGACTCGATATGCAGAACAATGAACATAATTACGATATCTGTTGCTAATGAGAAAAACCGTCCAAACACGAATAAGAGCCGCTGGATGAGGAATATGTAGTAAAGCAGACTCCTTCGAAGTGAAGCGGAGCATTTGTAGTGCATGTGTCAACTACAGAAATGACATATTTCCTTGACAAGAACAGAACACAGTTGTGAGCGGAGCAGAGGTTTTGTTTTTACTAAGCAAATAATCATTTAGGTATGCATTTAGCTCGCTGACTACTCACCTAGGTACGCGGCAATTCAGTCCGCACAGCTCCGATTTTGTGGATTTTAGGCTATTAATCTACTATTACTACTTTTTTCAAAATTAGTTTTTAGGGTTCCGTACCCAAAGGGTAAAAACGGGACCCTTTACTAAGACTCCGATGTCCGTCTGTCTGTCTGTAATTTACACAAAAGATGCATTTCTGTTGCCGCTATAACAACAAATACTAAAAACAGAATAAAATATTTAAGGCCCATACAACAAACGTGATTTTTAGGGGTCTTTTGCTCGATATTAATAACGGCAAGAGGGATGGGGCTAAGGGGGCACCAACACGGTACGGAACCCTTCGTGCGCGAGAACGCGAGAAGTTTTATAAGTTCTCTATTTTGATATAAATGTAATTTTCTTGCAAACATTACTAGATTTTTGCTAGGCTAGGCTAGATGAAGCCAAAACTTGCATGTCCGCTAGGACAGACTGTTGATACTAAGAAAATTGTACCCACCTCCATTCTACACAGTTTGAGCAATAAATTTTACTTTTACTTAACGACTCACTTGGCGGATTTTTAATTTCTCTCACTCACTACTGTCAATGCATAGCCTCGGTAAAATCAGAACGAAACAAAAGATTTATAGACCTACGATAATATTGTTAACTTATTCATTATCATCATTTACAACCCATAACCGCCCACTGAGCAATAGCCTGCCTCAAACACTCATCCCGTCACAAAACTTACCGTCTTAGCATTACGTGCGCTTTAGACAATGTTTAACAGTACAAATTGCACGGTAAAACAGTGTTTAAAACGTGTTTAAATCATTTGTGGTAAGGCTGTTAGTAATTAATTAATTTATAACTAATTGTTGTTTATTATTGTTCCAGGGCCCCATGAAGCGGCCGTCATGCGTATAGCGGCACTAATCGCCCTAGTGCAGGTAAATATTTCTACATTTTAAGCTCCATTACCAATGGGTCATGGTACATCCACCACTAAATCACCAATCAACCAATGCTGTGGTTGTCTAGTGGTAATGACACCCACCTTACAATCGTGAGGTCGTTGATTCAAATCCTGGTCCCGTATAATGAGTTCCTTGGAATTTAGTGGCTTTAGTGGTTTCGGTGAAGGAAAACTTCGTGAGGCAACCTACATATGTCCGTAGAAGAAATTCGATGGCGTATGTGAACCATCCAACCCGCACTGGGCTAGTGTGGTGGATATGGCCCAATCACCCTTCATGTGTAGGCCTACATCCTGCAGTGGACTAATAAAAAGGCTGGTACAGTACATCCACCACTCCAGCCTAGTGCGGGCTGGTGGATTCACATACGCCTTTGAATATTTTTACGGACGTACGCAGGTTGGATCATGTCATGATGTTTTGCTTCTCCGAAATGCTAGGGGGGCGAAATTCCGTAGTTCTAAAGAACTCATTTACCTTGTTCCGGTACCGGGATACTGGACGGGGATATGAGAGCGGGATAATGGGACCGGGATATGGGACCGGGATATGGCACCGAGATACGGGACCAGGATACGAGACTGGGATTCAAACTCACGACTTCAGGATAGTAAGGCAGGTACTACCATTTGGATGTGAGCGCGGGTAGCATTTACAACTAATTAAGCGCTACCGTGGCTCGGATGACACGTTAAATTGTAGGTCCCGGTTGTTTAACTATTTAGCCATGTCAGAGGCCTTCGGGCGGCATAAAAACTCTGACACCAGGGTTAGCCACCCGGCGACAGCGACTCGCAATTTGAAAAATAAATGAGTTTAACATGTAGTTTGATTCAATCAGTTTCCGATACATTCAGTTCTGTCGAGAAGTTCTGCATCGTCGTGCGTAGAAAATAGCTCATTTACGATCCAGCCGCAATCGCCTCACGCATCTGCCTGCTAGTTGCTAATTGAATTGCAAATGCCAGAATGTCTGCGGGCTAAAATTAAACATTGATTCATCTTAGCTATATCGAAATATAAAAATCCTGTTGAAAATAATACCTGCAATAAGTGATCTTATTTAATGCCAAAGGGTAGATGCTGATGAAAATCATAACACCCAATTTTTGACCGACGAAACGGAGGAGGAACTCAATTCGACGCGTATATAATTATGTAAGTTTATATTTTTATGTATAACCACGCATAACTTTTTACGTAGTGGTCCGATTTCGATAATTATTTTTATTAGAAAGAGATTTTTATTTTAACTTCGAAATTGGTCCCATTTGATAAATCAACAATAATGTGAAAAGGTACATTGATCCATGCGAAATATTCGCGAATTCTGTACACGCTCGAAGTCGGTCATGCCATTTTTTTGCGAAAAATAGTTATTTAATGCTACGAGTATAAAGTAGATGATGTTGAAAATCAAAACACCCAATTTTATGGTCTAATTACAGACCGTTCACATTAATTTTAACTCTCACATTTCTTGCTGTCTTTTCACTGTCTCTTTCTAGACATTACAGATGAGACAGAGTCAGCAACAAATGTCGGAGGTAAAATAACTGTGAACGGGCTATAAGTGATTACTAGACAAACATAATTTCTAAGACATTAGCCTCTAAGCTGTGTGCAAGTTTAAATACTCGTATTTTAAATTTATATTATAACTCAAAAAGTTACAATCATACAAAGCTTAAAATAACTTTCAGAGATATTTTTAACGTGATCCAAAACCATATCTAAAATTATTATTTCATGTCGTATACTTTAGAAATTTAGAGGAGAGGGAGGGGGGGAGGGAAGTCATTTTTCAACTTTGGCAACCTTCTTTTTAGGACTTTGTGACATAAGATCGGATAGAAAGACAGACAGACGGACAGACACAACAATTTTATAAGGGGTTATTTTATTACGGAACCCTAAAATACAATCAAAACTACATACTACTAGATATAATAATTTTTTGCTAAAAAAAAGGCTTGACCGACTACAACCGTTTAAAAAATTCGCGAATATTTCGCACGGATCGATGTAGCATTTTTCACATTATTGTTGATTTATTGAAAATGGCTCTGCCGATTTCGATAAAATTTAAATGTAACTAACTTCGAAGTATACTCTTTCCACTAAAAAAGAACTATCGAAATCGGACTACAATGTAAAAAGTTATGCGTGGTTATACATAAAATAAATATATACTTATACACGTCATATTGAGTACCTCCTCCGTTTCGTCGGTCAAAAATTGATCTGATCCCTTGCTACTGAAGGTAAATGCACTGAAAATGTAAAGAAAATTTGATTACTCAACCAAAACAGCCGTGAGCCGTGGTGGTCTAGTGGTAATGACACCCGCCTTTACAATGGTGAGGTCGTGGGGTCAAATCCCGGTCCCGTACCAATAAATTCCTTGAAATGTATGTACGGAATTTCACACCACGGGCTTTTCGGTGAAGGAAAACATCGTGAGGCAACCTGAATGCGTCCGTAGAAGAAATTCGATGGCGTATGTGAATCCATCGACTCGCACTGTGCCAGCGTGGTGGAAAGCGTGGCCCAAACAGCCTAAAAAGGCTGGTACAGTACAGTACAACCAAAACAAAGCTCAAGTTTAAAGAGTTGCAGTTGATTTCACTAAAATCATAACTTGAGCGATAACAATAAGGCTTGCAAGGATGTGTTGCCAGACGTAGCTAATCGGTAAATCTATAATTTATTGTTTAAAGCGCACAATGCCTTCTTTCCGCTCTCACGTACCTATTATTTCATAAACTGTTGAAAATACGGCTACCATATTGCATCGGCTTGAAGTTAATTTATTCAACAGTCTATTTTAACAACTTTAACAAAAGTTGTTCCGTGTGTAACTTCTTCAGTTCTATAGATATTGTTTCCGTGTAACTTATCTTTGTAAGGGTACAAAAAATACTAGTTAAATTTAGCTTGTTTAAAAACGTGTTTTTACGTAACATACCTACGGCAATATGGGTGGTCGTTTTTCACAATTAAGCCACTTTCAGTTTTACAAACCGATGTCAGACCAAATATTGACGTTTGAAGAGAAATTGAAATATACGAGTACTCGTACCTCTACAAAGTGGCACTAAGAGCACGCTCTGTCCATTTTAGGATAAAACAATAATTATTCGGTCTACTGTAAAATAAAACTACAAAAGACACTAAAAGTTGTGTAAACCGAATAGCACAATTCATAATTCAAATCTAAAGTTTTAGCAAGCAAAATTTGTATTGTTGAAAATACTAAGGTACAAAAATAAATGTACAATAGATACGCCGCTGATTTCGAGCTTGCAAAATGTTTTCTGAATATATTATTATTATATATCAAACCTACCGTTTATTATAAAAAACGATAAATACCCGTTCAATTGGCTCAAGGTATTGTTACGCATCCTTTGAGTAAATGTTCCAGAATACTGTGGGGCCCACAATTGTACACAATTTAAGTTTTTACCATCTTTTTATAAAATTGTGGAAGCTAATAAATATGAATACTTACTCGAAGCATGCATCATGGTAATTCTGTCAGCATGCTGGACATGCTGCCAACTGGCAGTGGGCATTTGGATTTGGTATCTCTAAATCTTTCAAATAAATAATAAATAAATAAAAATTAGGGGACATAAATATTACACACGGTCTCTGACCCCAGACTAAGCAAAGCATAGGTTAGGATGTCAGGGATTTATATATTACACATACATATTTTAAATACATACTTATATGGATAATGCCTAAATAACACCCAGACACAGGGCAAAAACCTATGTTCATCATAAAATTAATATTTGCCCTGGGTGGGAATCGAACCCACGCTTCTTTGACCCAGGAATCAGTGTAGCTAACCGAGCCACCGAGGAAAAGATTATTCAGGAAACACAAAACGGTAACTACCGTTTTGTGTTTCCTGAATAATCTTTTTGCTTTTAGTGAAATAGTTCTTGTAATTTTTATTTTTTTATTTTCTTATACTTAGTTAATAAAAGAACAAGCCCTATTACTAAAATAAACTCAATAACAAAGTATTTCTCAAAACATTTTACTGGGTAATTTTACCATCTTAATAGGATTCTAAAACACGGTAGCGCACATTTTTAATTGCATAACATTACGAATAGCTATGTCTATGGTAGCTGTAATGGGTAACATGATAAAGTTACCAAACCAAGATCTTAACATAGCATTTGACCTCACCATGAGTTAAAATTGCTGGTGTTTGATGTTACATAAGAAGTCGAGTATCACTTCAACTATATCTTAAAATAACATCATCTTCAATTAGGTTTCAAGGAAATTTGAATTTAATGACCATTGTAACTGATCCATCATCATCACTATCCGCGGTCACATTTACTTCGCTGTTGTAAATAGGCTTCTCTTTCGTGGTATCAGCTGCTTTGGTCCGAATCTGATTCTGAGTACACTTAAAACTTTTTAATTTTGTAATTGTCATATTGTTTTTATCAATATTAAAGTGTAAAAATATCGACTACGGAAATATGAATTAATGTAAGGGACATTTTGGTGTTTTTGAGTTATATACATCGTTGGATTCAGAATTCCGAGCTCTATCGAATGGTATATATAACTTTTTAATATCTTGAAAAAAATGTCGCTTACCACAAAAAAAAGTGAGCAAAAAAATCAAAAATAAGGGGTAAAAAGTACGTTAACAGACATAAAAAATGCAATATGCCTCATACGTTAATTTTATCATCCTATTAACCAATTGATTTCCCTTACGCTATTACAAGTTACGTTTTTCAAGTCCGATGTGCCTCTTACATCAATTTACAAAAATATACACCGGCCCTTACGCAGACAAACAAATATTAATTGAAAATCAAACAAACTTAAACAGGCAGAGGTTTTTATAGGAAAGTGGTTTGATTACAGATTTATAATTTTTGCAGCCTCTACGGGAAATGTCCTATAATAGTTGGCCTCTTACATTAATATTCGACTACGGAAATATTAATTAATGTAAGGGACAAAAGGCCATTTTTCAGGAGAGCCAAAAAACGATCGCAATTTTTTTTATTTCTTTATATATTTTTTGTTTCTTGTCTGATTTAAATGACTTCTAGGGCGAAATTGCATACAATTTTGAACTCTTTATGTTAAAGATATCATTATTTGAGATATCCCTGTAGTTTAGGAATTGACATGTCCCTTACATTATTTTTTTCTGTTAAAATGACCGAAATTTTTAAAAAAAGTTAACGTAACGTACATCTCATAATCAAATACGAGGTAAAATTGCAGTGAAGGACATCGCTTCAATAGGTTTTTTTAAATAAATAGCCCCAAAAGTTTATCATAATCATTTATTTTCAATGTAATTATATTTAAAAATATGTCACTGACGCTAAGTTAAAAAAAAAACAACATAAACAACTTCTTATGTAATTAAAAGTCTTAAGCAATACTTTTAAGTAAGTAATATCACAAAAAAATGCGTTAGAAAACTTTTTAAATAATGAAAAACTAACGTTCATTATCATAAAAAGACCGTGTAGGAACTTTTATATTCAGTCTTCCATAATATAACCATAAAAGCTTCCAAAAAAAGTTAAACTACGTATAAATCTTTGTAAATTAAACAAAATCATAATATAGTTCTGAACCATGTAACAAGAACAGTACTTATTAAAATTAAATTGGTTTCTTTTATTTTTAGTCGATATCAGATCCATCGCGGGACACGCGTAGATAAGATCAGCCCGAGACAGGGCAAACTGGCACAAGGGAGAGGAGGCCTATACCCAGCAGTGGGTCGATACAGGCTGATGATGATGATGATGAAGTCGATATCGTTGGTGTGTGCGAAAAATCGGTGATAAATTTTCGTGTCCAAGATCACGACTTCCAAGACCGAGAGGTCGTGAATTCGGTAATTTTAATGGGTCTCCCGCGGTTGCAACATTGTTTAATTAAGGATTCATAATTTAAAGAAAACACGCAAGGTTGAACCACGTTTCTTGAAGGACGCGAGCTTCTATTTGATAGTACAGTTAATCTTACTTAAATCTTCGTTAATCTACTTTAAATTACGAGTATTTTAAACTTAGCTTAGTGTTTTAACTTTAAGTTTCTTAGCTCTGATCTTTAGGTAACCTGTGCGCTTATTAAAGATTGAGCTGTTTGTAAAGTTAAGTTATATAGTGTAGTACTTTTTAGGGTTCCGAACCCAAAGGGAAAAACGGGATCCTATTACTAAGACTTCGATGTCCGTCTGTCTGTCTGTCTGTCTGTCACCAGGCTGTATCTCATGAACCATGATAGCTAGGCAGCTGAAATTTTCACAGATGATGTATTTCGGTTGCCGCTATAACAACAAATACTAAAAACTAAATAAAATAATTATTTAAGGGGGCCTCCCATACAACAAACCTGAATTTTTAGACGTTTTTCGCTCTATATTGATAATGGTACCAGGTAGATGCTTGAAATTTTCACAGAATATTTAGTTTTATATTCCCTTTAATAATCAACAGTAAAATTAAAATAAAAAAAATTTTTAAGGGGGGCTCCTATACAGTACGGAACCCTTCGTGCGCGAGTCCGACTCGTACTTGGCCGATTATTTTAGTTCAGTCTCTCTCAAAAAAATTCTGGCAAACTCGGCTGCGCAATTTCTTTATATTTATGAGATTCCTGATTAAATTCATATTCTAAAACTATCATTTTATACGTTATCTAAGCCTGCGTTACAATCTTTATAAATCCGAAAGTGTGTGTTGTATATAGTTTATTGGCCTGTATTATTCCAGCCCAGTCATCGAATCCAGCGCTGGATCAATGTAACTGGAATAATTTAAACCATATAAAGTCATAAAGTTCGGAGAATGTCGTAAGCCACTTTTTATCCCCAAAAAAATAAAGGATTCTGTAAAACGGGTAAAGCTTGCAATAAATAAATAAGCCTACACCGATTAATAAAATTAACCCATAATGTTTAACAAGTTCCATTTTCCTTTACAGCTGTCGCTGGCAGCAGCTGTGCCAGAAGACACCCTCACCGCGGCCGAGCTAAACTTACAATTGGCCGGCGAAAATGCGCTCTCTCCCTTCTACGAGAGCTCCGAAGAGACTGGGGTCCACTTCATGCGAGGTGCTAGAGCCGCCGACTCGCCTCTCTCGCCCGATATAGACGTGCAGTGTGGCACAGACTTTATCGATGTTACTGTCGAGTTCAACGATGTTTTCGATGGTATTATCTACAGTAAGGGGTTCCTGAGCGATTCTCAGTGCAAGTAAGTAAAAGTTTGAGTGACGTCAAATGTTGTTTATTTTTATGGCGGCATCAACAAAAGCATGGGCGTAGCTATGGGGTGGGTGGTTTGTCTAGTTAGCAGCCACCCTAGAAACTTGTTTGCCAACCCCAAAAAACTTAACATTCAATAAATAACCCCCCAACCTAGATAATATTTCTAGCTACGTAAATTTATATAGTTTATATAGCTTCAAACAACTAATTGTCTGTATGCCATTGATGGCGGAGGCTAGACAACTTAACAAATAATTTATTCGGACATCTATGTAAAAAGTAAAAGTAAATAAGCCTTTATTTCCAACTACATGCAGTTCTACATTATTTTAACATTGCTATTATTATGTACATTATTTCAAATTTATTATCATCACATTATTTTAATATTATTGACCGCCATACTAAACCCATGCGCAGCCATTCCCTCCACAGTACTCACAGCGCTAACTACCCGCTACCTGTAAAACGGCTACCTGTGACACGGCTGCCAGAGACTGATATAAGTACATACACAAATAAATATATTTATTATTTACGTTGTAGAAGTTGTACGTAATGATGAGTAAAATGCATCCTTAAAATTATAGACCCGTGACCTGTACAAGCTTTGCTTGGTTTGGGGTCAGACCGTAAGATGTCCCTAATGTATTTATTATTTATTTCAGATACGTGTCTCTCGGAGGCAGCCAGTCCCGGTACTCCTTCCGAGTACCGCTGAATGGCTGCGGCTCCCGGCCCTTGTGCAACGCCTGCGGAACCATCGATAACGTGCTGGTCTTCCAGGCTGACGACCTCGTGCAAGGACCTCTGGACTTCGCTAGGAAGGTACGGCTAAATCTGATCTGTATTTAGAATCTCACTTAAGGGTACCGGATTACTGAAATATATGGAAAAAATCATAAGAAATAAAATAAAGGATTTCATAAAGAGAATACAATGCATGTATACGAGTGCATAAAGAGAATTTTAGAGGTTAGACTGTTAGAAAAAAACACGGCGACGAAGCGTAGAGAGCCGAAGGAGACGCGGGCGGAGTGGATTATACTCGTACATACTTATACTTTGACATACTTTATTGAACGTACCGGTCTATTGAAGGGAGTAATCTCACTAATAATTTTATTTTAAGTTATATGTGGGGAGAAGGTGCATTTATAGACAACGACACAAGAAAATCAACTGGATCTAGAAACAACTTGAAGGTCAAACTAACCAATTAAAACTATTTAATAATAAAATAAGGCCCACGGTAAGAGTGGTAAGAGTCTTACCGTGGGTCAATAAGCTCCAAGTAGCCCAACGAGCTATGAAGAGGGCTACGCTCGGAGTCTCTCTGCGAGATCTAATCAGGAATGAGGAGATCCGTGGAAAAACCAAAGTTATCGACATAGCCCAGCGGATTGGCATTGAAATGGCAGGGGGTAGGGCACGTAGCACGGAGACTGATGATCAATGGAGTCGAAAAATTCTCGAGTGGAGACCACGTACCAGCAAGCACAGCGTAGGACGTCAACCCACAAGGTGAACGGATGACCTCATTAAGACCGCAGGACCACGCTGAATGCAAGCCGCTACCAACCGGTCTTATGGGAGATCCATAGGGGAGGCCTATGTCCAACAGTGACCCTATGGCTCATTGATGGATGGATGGATTTCTCTGATAATTCAACACAACAGCCTGTCTTATTAATAGAAGCTATTCAATGAAATGTGCGCTGCTGACATTGCTATTAAAAATGTTCCAGGTGTCATGCGCGCGTACATCCCTGCAAGTGTCTGCGGGCGGCAACGCCATCGCGTCCAAAGAGCAGCACGTTCTGAAGCTGAAGCCGTTCATGGTGGACATGCTGGACGTGGTCGCGGTCGAGGGCCCTGCTGGAGGCGTCGAGTGCTGGATGGACATCCAAAAAGGAGTGTTCCCTAACGTAAGTTTTTAAAAAACAAACAATTATTTCCCCCTCCTCCACAGGTCGTTTGCTCACTGCTGAGCGTCGTGATATCTCGCCTCTGTAGTACTTCATGGCATATATGTTTCCATCTCTGACGGTCTTCCGCTTGGTGTATGGCGTCAGATATGGTTATACCCAGTTTTTTACCCACTTGGTCGAACCACCTTATTAGGCTACGCCCCCTGAGTCTTTTCCCTTCTACCTTCCCTGTTACCACGAGTTTCTCCAGGTTGTCAGACGGCTTACGCGCGATGTGGCCAAAGTATTGTAATAATCTTTGTAGACAAATGCTTGAGAGTCTCTATTATTAAACAATTATTTAAGAAACAAAAAAGCTACAAACATTTTAGATTTTTAACAAAAAAAGAATGAAAACCCCGCATGATAAAGAGCGGTGATAATTCGCGGACCGGACCTGAGTACCGAGGGAATATTAAAAAAGAAAACGTAAGTATTTATTTCCTGGAAAACGCGTACTTCCCTGCAAGTGTCGGCGGGCGGCAACGCCATCGCATCCAAAGAGCAGCACGTTCTGAAGTTAAAGCCGTTCATGGTGGACATGCTGGACGTGGTCGCGGTCGAGGGCCCCGTTGGAGGCGTCGAGTGCTGGATGGACATCCAAAAAGGAGTGTTCCCTAACGTAAGTTTTTATTGCCTGGTTACTTCACTATCACGGTGGTCTAAATTTACCTAATTTAAGCCTCCCGTTGATTCCCGGTCTAGAGGGATTTGTTTTTTAAGCCCCTGATTAACGTACAAAACTTAACTGCGGTTTTAAAGTTCTCTGTGGTTATATCGTTATACCGTCATACCGTCACAGCATACCACATCACAGAGGAATCTTTAAAACAGCGGTTTTATTTTGTACGTCAATCAGGGGCTTTACGTTTTCTTTTTGCAAATTGTTTTTTTTTTCAATACTAGCTCAAAATCCGAAGCCTAGAATCTGCGGACCAACAGTGATTGAATGATTCTATTGACGCTTAAACTAACTTGAATTTTAAAAATTTTAAAACTAACATTGACAAGTTTTTTTTTTACTCTGATTAGGTACTTGTACTTGTGGGCATGGGTCATGTAACTATGGCGCAATAACGGGAGCTCAAAATCGTAAACAATCAGTAAAATATCTGTAACTGTTAGTTTCAAAAATCTTCCGAAAGAAACAAAGATGTGCTAAAAGTGCCTTGACAACTAAGTAAGTTCGTATAGGCCGGGTGGCTAGCCCTGGTTTCAGAGTTTTTAAGCCGCCTGAAGGCCTTTGACATGGCTAAACGGTTATAACAACCGAGGATTTTAATTTAACTTGTCATCTGAGCCACGGTAGGGCTCAGTTGTAAATGCCATCCGTGGTCACCCATCCGAAGATCGCTAACGAACAAACTACGCTATGAGTGCTACTTGACTACGTAAGCAAGCATTCAATTCTATAGCTCATAGACAGAGATGATTATGTACTTCCTGCCGGCTATTCATTGCAAGTTTGCTTGTTTCTATTTCTACAAGCTTTTATTTAACTTGCAATGGATGTACCTACGAGTATGTATGTATGTGAGTTCGGGTGGAATCTTGCAAGTTAAATTTGACCAACTTCCCGGTTTCTGATTGAGCTGAAATTTTGCATGCATATGTATATCGCGTGACAATGCAATCATATAGGTAGTACCATGGAGCTGATTTGATGATGGAGTCGGAAGGTAGTCGTAGGAACTCCTGTACTAAACATGATATACCCGTCGTGTTTGGGCTCGTTTTACTTCTCTTGGCTAGCACTCTGCTGATACATGATATCCAGGATCTCAAAACCTTGTATTTAAAATTATACTATTATAATAATTTATCGTAGTATTAAATTTGTATCATTTATTATTTACAGACAACTCCTCTCAAAGACTCGATCAAAATTGGTGAATACCTCACAATCCTGGTGTACCTGAAAGACGTGAGGAACCAGTTCAATCTGCGCATCCACGACTGCTGGGCTTACGACAATGAAGACTACGACAGCCCTCGGACGAGCAAGATCCAGCTTACTGACCAAGAGGGATGCCCCAAGTAAGAGAACTATAGTACATTGTTCACCGAGAGGAGAAAGTGACCGATTACCGTCGAGGGTGTCGAACACCCGAGATCGGGAATCGCACTTTCTCTCGAGTGATACATAGTGCTTTATACTACACCTACGAGGAAAATAAAAAACTAAATCTTTACTATTTGAAATTTATATTGAAATTGTTGCAGTTAGTGAAGCTTAATGTAACACTTGAAAATGGCGCCAATGGCGTCTGCAATTTTCACATGTTCTTTTTTCAAATTGTTTGACACCATCCAACACACAGCTAGTGGCCAGTGTCATTTTGCGAACTTGGAGATAAAAACTCACTGTAAAAACTTTTTGGCTTTTGATATTTAGGTTACCAGCGCATAGTCTTACCCAAAATTAAAAAAGAAAAACCACGTAAGAAATGAATTTTCATACACTTTTCTCTCCCGCTCAGATGCGTTTTCTCCCCGCATATTTGTTCGATATGCAATGACGTACTTTCTACAGTAAATTTGATAAAGTATCAAGGTACTTTCCGAGCAGGTGTAGTATAAAGATAATTTCAATTATACAAGTAGAGGAACTTTGAAGATGAACAGACAACGATATTCATATAAAAAAATCGTGTCACGTTGTTTGCCCGCGATGAACTCCTCAACCACTGAACCGATTTTAACTAAATTTGGCACACTATGTGCATTTTGATACAACTTAAGAGATAAGTTAGTTTATATCTAAATAAATAAATAAATCTCAATTTATAATCGCATTTGCTTATTATATAGGTACTTTTAAAATCTGTCCGTACCGGGGCGGAGCCGGGATATGCAGCTAGCTTATGATAAATTCTCATTAAGGTTACCCAATGGCAATCTTTATTTATTTTCACGAACTTTTTCAGTCAAATAATAGTTACAGCTGCACGGTTTGTATAAATGATACATTTATAAATTAGACTAAGAGAATTTGTATTTATGGTGCAATAAAAACGATTGAATTGAATTGAATTGAAGAAAATGCGATGTCTTTTGATTGGTTTAACAAAAGTACCTATTGCGTGCTTTAAATAGTAAATTTTATATCAGAGTACGAGTATATTTTGATTACCTACTATAAAATTTAAGCTGATATCAAAACATTGTCTTGGAATTTTTTTTGACGAAAAGACAGATTGATGGATCCAGTGAATTAAATCCAGAATTTAAAATTATGTAACTCTAAAACGGTTATTTTAATTTCGCAGGAAAAAGTTGATTGAAGGTTTCAGCAAATCAACGAACACCGGCAGAAGCGGAGCAACTTTGATAGCATACAGCAAAGTCAGCGCTTTCCGCTTCCCTGAGACAGATCAAGTCTACCTCACTTGCAATGTTGAGGTGAGTTATAAAGTGCCCTGAAATCTCATATTTTATTTTATCTACACTAATAGTGTATCATTCTACTTATGTTTCCAATACTTGACTAATAATGACTACTGTTATAGCGCAGACAACAAAACACTCAAATTAAGCAATTTCACATGATGTTATAATATCCACATCGATATCGTAAAATCTCATTATAACATCAATAAAACGCGACCAATTAAACTGGCGAGCCTTATGTCAAAATCCTCATACAAGTTGTATAAAATTTTGATATTAGGCTGGCTTTTGAAAACAGTTGGGTTATACGTGAAAACTTCGTCGAAACTACTAAACTTACATACACAAAACTCTTTGGTAAGATCTTGTGCCAATGAAATAAAAAAATAACAGCGCGCGCTCGCTCCTGATTGACCCTGCGCGCGCAGCTGCGCTCTCATTGGTTAGATTTTAATGGCGCCAAGTTCACTGTGACAATACACGTACGCGTGAATTTAATGTTTCGCTAAATTTTTTTTTTTTTTTTTTATTAGTGAAGATAAAGTAGTGTATGCAACTGCATATAACACGGGTATTAAAACACTCACACTCGTGTTTTAATACCCTTCATTATATGACAGTTGCATAAACTACTATTATAGTTATCTGTTACGCTTTGCACCCGTCTGGCAAGGAAAACTATTGTTGTAAGGGTATTGTTTTGTTTATACTTTTTATCAAATTTCAGCTCTGCACAAATGACTGCGATGGTAACTGTGGTGGAATCAAGACGGAAATATCAACCACAATCAGACCCCAGCAATGTTACCCAGGATCACGAGACCCGCAATGTCAAGGATTCACGACTCAATCTCAAGTCAAATGCTATTCAGGCTCGACAGACCCTAGATGCCCACAGCCAACTACCCCTGCTCCTCCAAGGTGCTATCCTGGCAGCACTGACCCACGTTGTCCACAGCCAACTACCCCGGCTCCTCCAAGGTGCTACCCTGGCAGCAATGACCCACGTTGCCCACAGCCAACTACCCCTGCTCCTCCAAGGTGCTACCCTGGCAGCACAGACCTACGTTGCCCACAGCCAACTACCCCTGCTGCTCCAAGGTGCTATCCTGGCAGCACTGATCCGCGTTGCCCGCAGCCTACTACTCCCGAGCCACCTCGATGCTTCCCTGGTAGCTCAGATCCAAGATGTCCCAAACCTACCACTGCAGCTCCAAATTGTTATCCAGGCAACACAGACCCTCGTTGTCCAAGACCAATTTCACCTTCTCCCACAACTCCAGTCCCAACGATCGTTACTCCCTCTTGTTACCCAGGCTCTCCCGATCCCAGATGCCCTCAACCATCGCGGCCAACAACTTTGTCACCTCCTACGTATTTACCGCCCTCTCCAACAACTCCACAAGCGCCACGTTGCTATCCTGGCAGTACTGACCTCAGGTGCCCTCAACCAACAACACCAGCACCTCCAAGATGCTATCCCGGAAGCACAGACCCGCGTTGCCCCAAACCAACTACTCCTGCACCCCCCAACTGTTTCCCTGGTAGCTCAGATCCAAGATGCCCAAAACCAACAACACCTGCGCCACCTAACTGCTTCCCAGGAAGCACCGACCCTCGATGCCCTAAGCCCACAACGCCTGCACCTCCTCGATGCTATCCGGGCAGCACTGATCCGAGATGTCCTCAGCCCACTACTCCTGCTCCACCAAATTGTTTCCCTGGAAACACAGATCCTCGTTGTCCTAAGCCAACAACTCCAGCTCCGCCGAACTGTTTCCCAGGAAGCACTGACCCTCGCTGTCCAAGACCAACTACACCCGCTCCGACAAAACCTGCTTGTTATCCTGGCTCTCCTGATCCCAATTGCCCGCAGCCATCAAGGCCTACAACATTGACTCCACCAACATACTTACCACCCGAAACTATTGAACCTAAATGTTTCCCCGGATCTACTGATTCTAGATGCCCACGGCCCACAACGCCAGCACCGCCTAATTGCTATCCAGGTAGCACTGATCCTCGTTGCCCAAGACCAACAACACCAGAGCCTCCAAGATGTTTCCCTGGTAGTACCGATCCCCGTTGTCCAAAACCGACAACACCTGAACCACCAAGATGTTATCCTGGTAGTACTGATCCACGTTGTCCTAAGCCAACCACTCCTGCTCCACCAAACTGCTTCCCGGGTAGCACAGACCCTCGTTGCCCCAAGCCAACGACTCCAGCACCTCCCCGCTGCTACCCAGGCAGCACTGACCCGAAGTGTCCTCAGCCTACAACTCCCGCTCCTCCAAGATGCTACCCTGGTAGTACGGATCCAAGGTGCCCTAAACCAACCACACCTGCACCACCAAACTGTTTCCCCGGAAGTACTGATCCCCGGTGCCCTAAGCCCACGACGCCTGCACCACCTAGATGCTACCCGGGCAGCACAGATCCACGTTGTCCAAGGCCAACTACACCCGCTCCGACAAAACCTGCTTGCTATCCTGGCTCTCCTGATCCCAATTGCCCGCAGCCATCAAGGCCTACAACATTGACTCCACCAACATACTTACCACCTGAAACTATTGAACCTAAATGTTTCCCCGGATCCAGTGATGCTAGATGTCCACGGCCCACAACCCCAGCACCGCCAAATTGCTATCCAGGTAGCACTGATCCTCGTTGCCCAAGACCAACAACACCAGAAACCCCAAGATGTTTCCCTGGCAGTAACGATCCTCGCTGTCCGAAACCAACCACTCCAGCCCCTCCAAACTGCTTCCCTGGAAACACAGATCCTCGTTGTCCTAAACCAACAACACCAGCACCTCCCCGCTGTTTCCCAGGCAGCAATGACCCAAGATGCCCTAAGCCAACTACTCCTGCCCCTCCAAACTGCTTCCCTGGAAGTACAGATCCTCGTTGCCCTAGACCAACTACACCCGCTCCTCCCAGATGCTTCCCTGGTAGTACAGACCCACGTTGTCCTCAACCAACAACTCCTGCACCTCCACGTTGTTTCCCTGGCAGCACCGATCCTCGTTGTCCTAAACCTACTACACCTGCTCCACCCAACTGTTTCCCCGGTAGCACAGATCCTCGTTGTCCACGACCGACCACACCATCACCGACCACTCCAGTGCCTACCACTGTATGCTATCCAGGATCGTCTAATCCAAATTGTCCTCAGCCATCTCGACCTACCACAATAAATCCACCTACTTATTTACCACCATCTACAATAGAACCAAAATGCTACCCTGGTTCTACGGACGCTCGCTGTCCTAGACCCACAACACCTACTCCAGCCCCACCAAATTGCTTCCCAGGCAGCACTGATCCACGGTGTCCAAAACCAACAACTCCCGCACTACCAAACTGCTACCCTGGAAACACAGACCCAAGATGTCCTAGGCCAACTACACCTGCACCGCCCCGGTGCTTCCCGGGAAGCACCGATCCACGTTGTCCTAAGCCTACTACACCTGCACAACCTAATTGTTTCCCTGGAAGTACTGATCCAAGATGCCCTAAACCTACGACACCAGCATCACCCAGATGCTTCCCAGGAAGCACAGATCCCAGGTGCCCTAAGCCTACAACACCTGAACCTCCTCGTTGTTTCCCTGGTAGCACCGACCCTCGATGCCCCAAACCTACGACTCCAGCTCCTCCCAACTGTTTCCCTGGCAACACAGATCCTCGTTGCCCAAGACCTACAACTCCAGCTGGTCCAAGGTGCTACCCTGGCAGCACCGACCCACGTTGCCCGAGACCTACAACACCACCTAAACCAGTCTGCTATCCTGGGTCACCTGACCCTAACTGTCCTCAACCATCTCGCCCTACGACTTTGAACCCCCCAACATATTTGCCTCCTACAACAGCGCAAGTGACCACTCCTGCATCGCCTAGATGCTATCCAGGTAGCACAGACCCTCGCTGTCCCAAGCCAACCACACCTGCTCCACCCAACTGTTTCCCGGGCAGTACTGATCCTCGATGCCCAAGGCCAACTACGCCTGCTCCACCGAGATGTTATCCTGGTAGTACAGACCCACGATGCCCTAAGCCTACGACTCCTGCCCCACCAAACTGCTTCCCTGGTAACACTGATCCCAGATGCCCCAAGCCAACTACACCCGCTGCTCCCAGATGTTTCCCCGGTAGTACAGACCCACGTTGTCCTCGACCAACAACTCCTGCCCCACCAAACTGCTTCCCTGGAAGCACGGACCCTCGTTGTCCCAGGCCTACCACTCCAACTCCTCCTAGATGTTACCCAGGAAGTACTGATCTGAGATGTCCTAAGCCCACCACACCAGAGCCTCCTAGATGCTTCCCAGGCAGCACAGATCCCCGTTGTCCGAAACCAACAACGCCTGCTCCTCCCAGATGTTTCCCTGGTAGCACAGACCTACGCTGCCCTCAACCAACAACTCCCGCACCCCCAAGATGTTATCCGGGAAGTACGGATCCACGTTGCCCGAAACCTACTACACCTGCACCACCTAACTGCTTCCCAGGTAGCACTGACGCCCGTTGTCCTAGACCTACAACACCTACTCCTCCAAGGTGTTTCCCTGGGAGCACAGATCCCAGATGTCCTAAACCCACTACACCAGAACCTCCACGTTGCTTCCCTGGTAGCACCGACTCTCGTTGCCCCAAACCCACGACTCCTGCTCCTCCTAACTGTTTCTCTGGTAGCAATGATCCTCGTTGCCCGAGACCTACAACGCCTGCTGCTCCAAGGTGTTACCCTGGCAGCACTGACCCACGCTGCCCGAGACCCACAACACCATCTAAACCAGTCTGCTATCCCGGGTCGCCTGATCCCAACTGTCCTCAACCGTCTCGTCCTACAACTTTAAACCCTCCAACGTATTTGCCTCCAACAACAGCTCAAGTAACTACTCCTGCACCACCTAGATGTTATCCAGGTAGCACGGCCCCTCGTTGTCCCAAACCAATTACACCTGCTCCTCCTAACTGCTTCCCTGGCAGTACTGATCCCCGATGCCCTCGACCCACTACGCCTGCTCCACCGAGATGCTATCCTGGTAGTACGGACCCACGCTGTCCGAAACCTACCACTCCTGCACCACCAAACTGCTTCTCTGGCAGCACCGATCCTCGATGCCCCAAACCAACTACACCTGCTGCTCCTAGATGTTTCCTTGGCAGTACAGATCCCCGTTGTCCTCAACCAACAACTCCCGCGCCTCCGAATTGCTTCCCAGGTAGCACTGATCCCAGATGCCCCAAACCAACAACCCCTGCTCCTCCCAGATGTTTCCCTGGCAGTACAGACCCACGTTGTCCTCAACCAACAACTCCTGCACCACCAAGATGTTATCCAGGAAGCACTGATCCACGCTGTCCGAAACCTACCACTCCTGCACCACCAAACTGCTTCCCTGGCAGCACCGATCCTCGATGCCCCAAACCAACTACACCTGCTGCTCCTAGATGTTTCCCTGGTAGTACAGATCCCCGTTGTCCTCAACCAACAACACCTGCTCCACCTAACTGTTACCCTGGAAGCACGGACCCTCGTTGTCCCAGACCTACCACTCCAACTCCTCCTAGATGTTACCCAGGAAGTACTGATCTGAGATGTCCTAAGCCCACCACACCAGAGCCTCCTAGATGCTTCCCAGGCAGCACAGATCCCCGTTGTCCGAAACCAACCACGCCTGCTTCCAGATGCTACCCTGGTTCACCTGATCCCAAGTGCCCTCAGCCGCCACGTCCTACAACTTTGACTCCTCCAACCTATCTGCCTCCTACAACAGCTGTAGTTACCACACCTTCGCCGCCAAGATGTTATCCTGGAAGTAACGATCCTCGTTGTCCTAAACCAACCACGCCTGCTCCACCAAACTGCTTCCCTGGTAGTGTTGATCCCAGATGCCCTAAACCAACCACACCAGCACCTCCCAGATGTTACCCAGGCAGCACTGACTCACGGTGCCCTAAGCCAACTACTCCAGTAGCCACGACACCTATTTGCTATCCAGGTCTACCAGACCCAATCTGTCCGAAGACGCCTACGACTTTGGCTCCTCCTCGGTGTTACCCGGGCAGCACAGATCCTAGATGTCCTAAACCGACTACGCCTGCTCCTTCTAATTGCTTCCCTGGCAGTACTGATCCCCGATGCCCTAGGCCCACTACTCCTGCTCCACCGAGATGTTATCCTGGTAGTACAGACTCACGCTGTCCAAAACCTACCACGCCTGCACCACCAAACTGCTACCCTGGCAGCACGGATCCTCGTTGTCCCAAACCAACTACACCTGTTTGCTATCCAGGCTCACCTGATCCAAGATGTCCGCAGCCATCTCGTCCTACCACTTTAAATCCACCAACTTATTTACCACCTGTAACAGCTGGTCCAAAATGCTATCCAGGTTCGACAGACTTGAGATGCCCCAGACCTACGACACCAGAGCCTCCAAGATGTTTCCCAGGCAGCACTGATCCTCGTTGCCCAAAGCCAACAACTTCTGCTCCGCCTAACTGTTTCCCAGGCAGCCAAGACCCACGTTGCCCGAGACCAACTACTCCTGAGCCGCCAAGATGCTTCCCAGGCAGCTCAGACCCTCGCTGCCCTAAGCCCACCACACCGGAGCCTCTGCGCTGCTTCCCAGGAAGCTCAGACCCTCGTTGCCCTAAGCCCACCACACCGGAGCCTCTGCGCTGCTTCCCAGGAAGCTCAGACCCTCGTTGCCCTAAGCCTACCACACCTGAGCCACCACGCTGCTTCCCTGGAAGCTCAGATCCTCGCTGCCCTAAGCCCACTACCCTTGAACCACCACGCTGCTTCCCAGGAAGTTCTGACCCTCGCTGCCCTAAACCCACCACACTTGAGCCACCACGCTGCTTCCCTGGAAGCTCAGACTCTCGTTGCCCTAAGCCTACCACACCTGAGCCACCACGCTGCTTCCCTGGAAGCTCAGATCCTCGCTGCCCTGAGCCCACTACCCCTGAACCACCACGCTGCTTCCCAGGAAGTTCTGACCCTCGCTGCCCTAAACCCACCACACCTGAGCCACCACGCTGCTTCCCAGGAAGCTCTGACCCTCGCTGCCCTAAGCCTACCACACCTGAGCCACTACGTTGTTTCCCTGGAAGCACAGATCCTAGATGCCCAAAACCAACTACTCCTGAGCCAGCAAGATGCTATCCTGGCAGTCCTGACCCAAGATGCCCACAGCCTTCTCGTCCAACCACCTTAAATCCTCCAACATACTTACCACCAACTGAGTTACCAAAATGTTTCCCTGGATCAACAGACGCACGTTGCCCTAAACCCACAACGCCTGTACCTCCAAAATGCTATCCAGGGTCAACAGATTTGCGATGCCCTAGACCTACCACGCCTGAGCCACCGCGTTGTTACCCAGGTAGCACAGACCCTAGATGCCCTAAGCCTACCACGCCAGAACCACCACGGTGTTTCCCTGGTAGTACAGACCCTAGATGCCCAAAACCTACGACTCCTGCTCCACCCAACTGTTTCCCTGGCAGCACAGACCCACGGTGCCCTAGACCTACCACACCTGAACCACCGCGTTGTTACCCTGGTAGTACTGATCCTCGTTGCCCCAAGCCCACCACGCCAGAACCACCACGGTGTTTCCCTGGCAGCACAGATCCTAGATGCCCCAAGACTACAACACCTGCTCCACCCAACTGTTTCCCTGGCAGCATAGACCCACGATGCCCTAGACCTACTACACCTGAACCACCCCGTTGTTTCCCCGGTAGTACTGACCCTCGTTGTCCCAAGCCTACCACGCCTGAATCACCACGATGCTTCCCTGGCAGCCCTGACGCAAGGTGTCCTCAAACTTCTCGTCCTACCACTGTCAACCCACCTACGTACCTACCTCCATCGACAGCCGGACCAAAATGCTATCCAGGGTCAACAGATTCTCGATGCCCAAGGCCTACAACACCTGAGCCACCACGTTGTTTCCCCGGAAGTACAGACCCGCGTTGCCCTAAACCCACCACACCTGAGCCACCACGCTGCTTCCCTGGAAGCTCAGACCCTCGTTGCCCTAAGCCCACTACCCCTGAGCCACCACGCTGCTTCCCCGGAAGCTCAGACCCTCGTTGCCCTAAACCCACTACCCCTGAACCACCACGATGTTTCCCCGGAAGCTCAGATCCTCGCTGCCCTAAACCAACTACACCTGAACCACTACGCTGCTTCCCCGGAAGTTCAGATCTTCGCTGCCCTAAACCGACCACACCAGAGCCACCGCGTTGCTTCCCCGGTAGTAATGACCCTCGCTGCCCTAAGCCCACCACACCTGAACCACCACGCTGCTTCCCTGGAAGCTCAGACCCTCGATGCCCTAAGCCCACCACTCCTGAACCACCACGCTGCTTCCCTGGAAGCTCAGACCCTCGATGCCCTAAACCGACCACACCCGAGCCACCGCGTTGCTTCCCAGGAAGCACTGACCCGCGTTGCCCTCAGCCTTCCCCCACTCCAAGCTCGTGCTACCCAGGATCTCCAGATCCCAAATGCCCTCAGCCATTTAGACCGAGCAGCACTAACCCTCCTTCAACGTACCTACCACCCTTCCCTGCTGAAAACGAAGTAAACTCTCCCAGAGTCAGCAGATTGGCCAATGCTGAGGAAGTTGAAGAACGTGAAGAAACCTCTCAAGATGATATCGGTAAGAAATTAAGCCATCATTTTTTACAATGGTTTTCTTTTGAACATTGTTAGTTATCTTTTTGGAGATATGTTATTATTATTTAGAACAAAGCAGAGATAATGTTTCATGGACTTTCAATACTTTTTGACAATCCCACGTGTCTAGAACAATAAATAATAATCTGCCAAGTACGAGACGGACTCGCGCACGAAGGGTTCCGTACTGTACGGGAGCCCCCGTAAATATTTATTTTATTTTAGTTTAATTATTAATTATTAAATTAAGCATGCAGGTAAATATTCTGTGAATATTTCAAGCGTCCACCTATTACCATTATTAGTATCGAGCAAAACACGGCTAAAAAATCATGTTTGTTGTACGGGAGCCCCACTTAAATATTATTTTTATTCTATTTTCAATTGTTATTTGTTGCTATAGTGGCAACAAAAATACATCATCTATGAAAATTTCAGCTTTCTAGCTATAACGGTTCATGAGGTACAGCCTGGAGAGCGACAGACAGACGGACAGCGGAGTCTTAGTAATAGGGTCCCGTTTTTACCCTTTGGATACGGAACCCAAAAAAGACAACTGAATAAAAGTGTGTTTGCATTTTGTATACACTTTAAACAGTCACATTAAGCTTTTGAACGTCAAAGTCACCAAAACAGTTTATGCCAATACTTAGCCAGCACTTCCGGGCACCAACGATGTTGACGACAATAACCTGGCCCTTAAATTTAAAAATGGAATCCAAAATATTTGAAAAGCTAAACCATATTTATACAGCGAGTCAGAAAAATTTCAATGAAAATCACTTATTTGCAGATAACTTCGAGTCGTCAAGAACCAAGCCAAGGTCAAGGAAGGTCAGAGACGTCAGCAACATCATCAGCGGACTCAACGTCATCGATTCATCAAACTACGTGGCTCTCGGTTCTGTCTTCTTCGTCGTCCTTACCACCTTCATCGTTCTATTCTCTTACACCAGATACAACAAAAGAAGAACTCAATCTCAAGCCATTAGTACTAAGACAGAGAGCATGTGTTAAATTGTAAATACGACTAGAAATCTTTCATTCTAAAACTGCACTTCCCTCCAAAACACGATAGCTTTAACTCGTAACAAGAGTGATATTGCAACTTTTTAGCAGCAAGCCCTGTTTAATGTGTTCGATTACACGTTCATAAATAGAAACTTTATGTTATTGAAAGCTATCACGTTTACTGGAAGGGTATATAAGTTTTGGGTTGAAAGATCTCTATATTATATGGTAATTATTGTGATATTATAATTAATGTATTATCATTTTTCTACTGAACATTTTGCGATATGGCTTCGACGAAGGGATAGTTAAGACTACTTTCACTGCCTTTAGCTTTATTCTCATGCGCTTTAGTGAGCATGCCTATTTTATTTTATAAAATAGTGCCATAATGCAATATTTTGTCGATTTTGTTGCATACAGATATTGTGTTTTCTTTTTATAATCCCTAGTCAGTATGTATTCTATTCTGAAAACTATAGTTCTTTCGGGGTATTTTTTTTACATAATTTACTAACATGATTGATATACTCATTTGTGATATTTTTATTGTAAATATATAATTTTGCCAATTTACTTATTGTGGCCATTCAGTGTGTAGAGTATATTTGTAATGGACTTTGAGTACATTTTGTATAAAATATTTTTTACCTAATAACTTCATGATTCTTTATGAAACGTACAAAATGCACTCACTGTCTTAGATTCTTTTCATTTGTAATATTAGTAAGATTGCTTTTTGAAGTCAATCTAAATAAAACATTCTATGAATGTTACGATAACTATTTGTTTTATTTTATTTTTTAACTCCTTTTCCTATCTCCTAGAAACTACAGAACAGAATAAAGCTACCTACTGTGAGGCAAAAAGTAGAAATTTAAAATTTTACCCTTGTACTTGATAGTAATTTATATATTACTAGCTTTTACCCGCGGCTTCGCCCGCGTTATATTTTGGCTTATGTTTATGTCGGCTGCGAAACCTAACCTAACCGACAAACATCAAAATACCTTAGAGGAATGCTTTTGTTGGTTTAGTTATGGTTGGAGTGTATATACAACCCCCCCAGTGTATTCCCGCCTTGTCGTGGGGGAGGTCTGAGGCAACTGAAAAGGCGGCGCTCGAAGTCTCCCTCTTCTTTGGGTCTTTTCCCCAAGGGAAGCTTAGAGGCTGGCACTCGAGGTTCAGTCGCTTTAAACTAAGGATGGCCGGTAGGTTGCATGCCTTATGAGGACTGTCGCAACTTAGGCGGGCAGCAGTGCCGCTCTTGCGACGCTGCATCCGAGGTTTTTTTTTATTATATCGCGAAATATCCCTGACATGATCAGGGGTCTTAATTACAAATGAATAAAAACTATACCTATATTTCAATGTTTTTGGCTGTTTGCAGTTATAATGAACATTACAATGGTACAGCAAAGTTTATACCTACTTGTTCCTAATTATTGCTTTTTTACAAATATTTTGCAAAAATTCGATAAAATTGTTTCTAAGGTTTTTACGTGTTAGATTAATTCCAATTTTTTGTTCTAAATCAAATCTCTGCTTTCCATAAACTGGGCATTCCAAGATTATGTGCAGTGAAGTCTCCTCTTTTGTGGGTTCACAGATGCACGATGGGCTTTCCCTCAACTTCAATCGATGTAAGTATTGGGAAAACTCACCATGCCCCGTCAGCACTTGAGTTATGATTCCCACTGGTGCTATTTCTCTTACGATCTTGTATGCCGCCTTTGCATCCGGAAAATATGTTTTGGTTACCGCCGCTGTGTGTCCATCCTGATACCGCCGGTTCCACTCGTCAAGAGAGTCCTTTCGGATTTCTCGCTTGACGAATGAAACGGGGCAGTTATCGTAAATAGGTCTGCACTTCGAGTGCAGTGCTGCTTCCTTTTCTAGCTGGTCCGCTCTCTCATTTTCCTCCATCCCCGCGTGCGCTTTAATCCAATAAAGTTTCACTATTTTATTTTGTGCGTGTAGTAACTTTATGTTAGCTTTGAATTTACTGCTAAGGGATGGAGGGAAGATACGCCAACTACCGTTTCCAGTGCAGACCTGTGGGCTTAGCATACGGACCATAAAATAATACTATCTACGTGTCAGAACGTGACAGAGTTATGATGAAGCATATATCTGTCACCTTAGCACACGTCGATAAACTCTTGTCGTGGTCTTATATGCTAAGACTGCTGGAGACACAAAAGATTTTTGCTTTTTCGGTAGCCTCAAGAAGTGCCAATTTCAGCTTGCGGGTACTGATCTGAGCGGCATCATCCCAAATGGATAATGCCGCCCCAACTTTCCCTTTAATTTTGCTGCCGTCTGTAAATATGTTAATTTCTCGGTTAAGATTTTGCTTTAGTGCTACTCCGTCTGCCAGGCATATGAACTCCAGCTCCTCCTGCTGCGCTGGGTGTGGCTTCTTTTCTGTCTCTCTATCTCCAGTTACTTGCTGGGAATAACCTTTTTTAGTTTCATAAAGCAAGGCTGCTTCCTGGTCTCTGATATGACAGCCGAGGATTAGGGGCCGCGGTGGGATATATGGAACTGGTGGTGTGGGTGCCGCCACCTACCCTACCTTCCGCTAGGCCGTCAACATGTTGGCAGACGCAGTGGGGCTGTTGGGGAAGAGAGGTGTCGGTATCGCGATGGCCGTTCTCACTGCCCTCTTCAACTGCAGAGGGCAGTGAGAACGGCCATGTTGGTTCCAACGCCCTGGTCCCAGTGCAGCGGTGCACTGGGACCAGGGCGTTGGAATGCTGTCTGACGTTCAGTACTGGTTAGTCCCGAGTGGTGGATGACGATGTGTCTTGTGCTCCGAAACACTCTGTCATTATGGCAGGAGCGCAAGCTCCGTTATGGAGCCCGAGTCTGGGCTAGCGCTATTGAGTGCCGCGAAGGAGTGCGAAAAATGTAGGAACGTCCTAAACTTGCCATGACAGGTGATTTCTGGCGCTTAGACGGCTGCTACCGCAGCCCGCTCACTTAGTTTTTATCCTATCCTACGGGAACTGTTAAGTTTTTGCGATAAAAAGTAGCCTATGTCACTTTTCGTCTTTCAAACTATATTCATGCAATAAGCCAATGCAAGTTGCTCCGTTGCTGAGAAAAAAATATTGTTAAGTCCTACGGGAACCACAATTTTTCGGGATGGAAAGTATCCTATGTCACTTTCCGTCTTCCAAACTATGCCCACCCCAAATATCAAGTCAATCCGTTGCTCCATTGCTGAGAAACAGTTATTGTCCTATCCCATGGGAATCACGAATTTTCTCGAGATAAAAAAGTATCCTATTATCACTTTCTGTCTTTTAAACCATAGGTATCCATACCAAAAATCAGGTCAATCTTTTGCTCCGTTGCTGCGTCGAAGAGGAACAAACCAACAAACTTTTCGGATTGATAATATTAAAGTATGATGATTCTGTACCATAAAGGTAGAATAAAGAAACATGTTAAACCTCTAATGATAGAAGATTTAAAAATATTTTTAATGTCATACAAAATGACGGCCTGGTATTAAACGTCATAGTAACATGTAGCATGCAGAGGAAAAATAACATTTTATCTAATTTTAATGTCAGTTGTCATTTTCAATCCATACTTTATTTCCTCTTCAAGGGGATATAATGGTAGAAAAACAATTTGTCCCCTTGCCATGCTACTTAAGATTTATAAAAGTCTGCAGACAATGTCACCTGTCATCTAATTACGTTTGGCTGTGACGTTTCGTTAGTCCATATTAGCGTCATAGAGGAATTAATTACTTAGCGTCTTTGTGATAGTGGCGACAGTTTCGCTTTCGATGGTTTTTGTCCTGTCCTACAGGAACTATGCAATTTTTCGGGATAAAAAGTATCCTAAAGCTTCTTCCGCCTTTTAAACTATGTCCATGCCAAAAATCAAGTCAATCCGTTGCTCCGTTGGTGCGTGATGGAGTAACAAACCAACAAACCAACAAACTTTTCGGATTTATAATATTAGTAAGGATTACTATCAGTGTACTATATTCAATTTAGAATCAACATTATCAACTGCTGCCAGTATCATGGGCACCTTTGCACCAGGAACCATCAGAGGCGGGTAGCGGTAGGATATTTGATTTGTTACCCAACTACTTGAGATCTTGATTTTTATAATTTTTGACGTGATATGTTAATTGAGAAATAAATTAATGTTTCAGAACTTTATTGTCAATATCAATTAATACTTTGATACCTCTTCGAGCGATGAAATGGATTGAATGACAATTTTTATGTTTGCCATAATAGAGATACTGGTATAGGCTACTCTACTTCTCCCTTGTGCCATGGTTTCGGGCTACTTTCAACCAGGCATGACTCGAAGTGGGTCACAAGAATAAAACGTCCTGCAGACAGCTGCGGCGTGCGGCTTCGGCCAAGTCATCATAAAATTACAAGTCTTGATCATATGTGAGTAGTCAATCACTAGGTCGCTACCATAGGACGCTTTAGTCTGCGGGACAATAAACGAAAAAAAAAACAATATATGAAAAAATAAAACAATATTTTATTTCAATCGTAGACTAACAACATTTGAAAACTTATAATTAACTATTATTTACTGGGACAAAATAACCACTACATAAAATCTTTGATTTTCCCTAAACATAACAGCTTTGTTACATCTTAATAAAAAAATATAACTAACTTATTCTTCAAATAGGTTTGCGTTTGACCGCATACTGCCTGATGCTTTAAGAGAAATTGAACAGTTGTAGAGCAACAGACCAATACATTAAACCACACTAATCATTTAAATACATTTTAATATCTCATGCAGCATAAATTTCTCAAAAAATATGATAAATACGTGTCAGGTTTTTCATCACACAACTAAAATAACTTCAATAAATAGTTTAGGTATTAGGTATAATTTAGTTATAATGAAAACAGTTCAACAAATTTTCGGTCGTTTCTTTTTTACTTTTTCAAACAAATTGGAAATAAAATATGAGTTACTTACATCGGTGGTTTTAGCACCAAGATACAGGTACGCAAGAAGTCGGTAAATACACTAAAACATTTTATCTACACTAATGTTGTAACATTCTACTTATGTTTCCAATACTTGACTTATAATGACTACTGTTATAGCGCAGACAACAAAACACTCGATTTAAGCAATTTCACATGATGTTATAATATCCACATCGATATCGTAAAATCTCATTATGACATCGCGCGCTCGCTCCTAATTGGCCCTGCGCGCGCAGCTGCGCTCTCATTGGTTAGATTTTAATGGCGCCAAGTTCACTGTGACAATACACGTACGCGTGAATTTAATGTTTCGCAGTATGTTTTTTATTTTATTTTTATTAGTGAAGATAAAGTAGTGTATGCAACTGCATATAACACGGGTATTAAAACACTCGTTACTATTATGAAACTCGCTGCGCTCGTTTCATAAACTCACACTCGTGTTTTAATACCCTTCATTATATGACAGTTGCATAAAATACTATTATTTGTCATGGCTTACACAGTATTTGATAACCATTACGTTAGGTACATTTGAGTTCAACCTAATCTAATGTATTGTATAAAGCTCATCGCTCAGTAAGTTTAATTTTGATTGGTCCGTTAGGTGTATACATGGGGTGAATGTGGTAGTCCATAGGCTCGTGGTTGTATTCCATTTTGAAGGCTTGAACAATCTAAACAAAAGAAAAGATAAACATAGGTTTGTTACTTCGAACTGTGTACATAGTACAGTAAAAATTAAGACAACAGTTTGTCCTAACAGACATGCAATTTGTTAATTTGAGACATGTCTAAAAATTTATTTTAAAAGTTTGAATCCATAATATTAAATGATATAACATTTTAGGAGACACTAAATAAGCATTTTTATACATAGTACTTTCAACACAATTTTTCACTACACTAATAACATAAATACACAATCATATAGAACCACTAAAAATAATATTTACACCAGGTGACCACTTATATTTAGATTTTTTTTTTTCTAAATTTCAGACTCTATTCAGGTACTTTAATAAAATAAACATCTTTAAAAGACTATATATTTTGATATTACAATTAGCTGAAAAGGTATTATGTCGCAAGAAACAGTTCTACCTAATATGATGATATAGAGGGACCACCGACCAACATAAGATTGACAGCAGTTAAAACATCCAGCCCGGCAAAGGTAGAAAACCATTTTATCCACTCTTTTTTTTACTCTTTTAATGTCAGATGTCATTGTCAATCCATACTTTATTTTCTCTTCGAGAGGATATAATGGTGGAAAGACTGTTAGTCCCTTTGCCATGCTTCCCGTGCAGGACCTACTATTTAACGTGTCATCCAAACTATAATTATACCAGTAAGTCATAGATACTACAGTCAAGCATACTACTCTAGCTTACTGAACTCCTTGGTAAATGTACATTACTGTACCAGCCTTTTTAATAGTCCAATGTTGGACTGTAGGCCTACCCATGCAGAGTGATTGAGTCTGTCAGCTTGCAAAAGTATGAAAAATCTATTAATACGGTTGAACGCAATATTAGTACACATCTGAGGTGCACGTTTTAGTTGCGATTTATTTATTTATGTTATTTGTAACATTGCAACAATTTTATTGAATTATTGACATGCAATATTAATAATTAGGGCTTCTGTGCAAATGTTTGTGTAAATTATTGTATAGAAATAGTTGTAAAGTCACAATAGGACCGATGAATTTCCCGTTAGTGGGACTGTGCTATATATGCCGCGCTATATTGCACTGTAACTTTAAAATGGTAAGTGATATGAAAAAAAAGTTAACATAAAAGTTGTTCATAATAATGTAAGGAAAAACTTTTACATTTACATTTTTGCAGTTAAATAATATTTTCTAGACAAAAAAGTGGAAAAACACTTTTTTTGAGACTCTGGCGCCACCTACAGAGTGCATTTTTTGTTGCACAGCATTGCACCAATGACATAAATTGTAGAGCGCAACGCCCTCTACATTTTTTGGTCGACAAATTTTCCTGTAAAATGCACACGAATCGAGAAAAACGCAATTCAAAATTTTTTTTTCACTTTTTTTGAGTTTTCCAAAAAACTGCTAACAGTTGCACTTGTCCATCGCCAAATGACGTCAGTAAGCTACCCTAGTAGCTTACTGACGTCATTTGACAACGAATAAAACAACGTTCAGCCGTGGGGCAGTTTCGTGATTCAAACCATTTATTTTACGCCAGATTTACTGTACTAGATGGCAGAATTTGTCCTACTTACTTAATACGTCTTAGCCATGCTTGCACCCCAGTATTCCTGGCCAAACTCAGGATTAGGGATCACTCCCAGTGTGAGTGCGGCCTCGATGAAGGAAACGTGGACCACATATTTTTCAGCTGCCCCTTAACACAGTACTCTTTGTATGATGCCATCCCCCCAGAAATCCCTCGTCCCACCTCCTTCAAATCCTTACTTTCCCTTGTACATACCCCATTTGTAAATACATTATGTAAATTTATTAAGAATAATAATATTAAGTTGTAAATAGTATTAACCATTAATTTTATAGTAGTTTAGTATATTGTGTGTTTGTGTTCGTCCTATGTGTTTATAGATTATACTGTGTTTGTTCCAGTGGTAAATGGTATAAAATCCAAAAACTGTTGCCTACCCAATACAGGTAACACATCAAACATCGTACAAATTCTCTACGTTTGATGGCAGTACCTCACAAGACATTGGCAAAATTGTGAAACATCCACAAATCAAGAATTGATTGATTAAACACTTATTGTTATAAAATGAAAAATTTACGCAATATCATTATAATTTATAGCCTATGTGTTATTCTGATGTATAGGCTATATAATTGCAAAGTTTCATCTCAATCCGTTCAGTAGTTTTTGCGTGAAAGAGAAACAAACATCCATCCATCCATCCTTACAAACTTTCACGTTTATAATATTAGTAGGATTAGTAGGAAGTAGGATGCACCACTACAGTGTTCCAATCAGCCTTTACAGCTATGGCACCTTACCTTAGCTATAACAGTATGTATCTCGAGCTCAGCAAACCGCCGGCCTAAGCACATTCGCTTTCCGTATCCAAAAGGCAGAGAAGCAAACGCGTGGTGGCTATGCCCCGGCGTCCGCTGCATCCACCGCTCTGGTCGGAACTGCGACGCGTTCGAGAAGTAGTCGTCGCTGTTGCCCATCACGTAGTGCTGGAAGATTACTTGCGTCTGAAAGGGATAGATAGATTTACTCTTAACACCGTAAATTTAAACATCTGTTTAGACAACATCAATTTATTTAACATCAATTTATACAGCATCAATTTAGACAACATCAATTTAGATAGCATCAATTTAAACAACATCAATTTAGATAACATGAATTTAGACAGTATCAATTTAAACAAGATCAATGTTGGTCCGCTGGGCCGAAAGCTCATTTTGTTTTTGAAGAATCTATCTGAGGATCCGGAGGACGCGACGCGTGTCAAATATGCTGATGTTTATTTGGTTCAACGTATAAACATTGCCATTCAGCGTGGTGGTGGGCTTGAGCATTTGGTATATCTTTAGACCCGCAAAGGTATGTGTATGCATGATCCAATTGGTTTTTATGTGGTCATAGCTTAAGTGTATACATAGTTCTATTTTGTTTTTTTTTAGTTAAACATGGCACTTGCCCGTGAAAAAAACAAATGTTAAAAGATTTTAAAACATATTGGTATTCTAACGAGAAAAACAGGTGTTTCATACAATTTATCGATTGCAAATTGCAATTTTGTATGGAACAGCAGATTCTTTTTTCACGAAATTTTAGATGACCCCTAAATAAAAGTTGCTCCTAACTATATATGGTCTTAACCACCCCTTTTCGGCTTAGTACAGGACAAGCAGATAACCCTGTATAAGACTGTTTTTAGACAACTACAAAAACACATAAACTTGTGATAGTGTATATTCATTCATTTCCGTGTAAAAACTTACCCCTCTTGGTATGTTGTAGCCGCAAATTATCGTGTCTTTACTAAGTTGTCTGCCATTTCCAATCACCACCGGGTACATTCTACAAAGAATAAAATAAGCGATCAAAATAATTATAACAATCACATTACAAAATCAAATAAATTTATGAAGTTTTATGGATGAGGCTTACGAAATGAGCAAAGACAATAGTATGATACTAGGAAATCAATCTCACTCAACTCATCACGTTTATACACCATTTGAACATAATTTCAGCTCACAACGAAACATATAAGCCTCTTTTGTTCGATTCGATACCTAGTTATGCTAATATGAGGCCTCAAGTACATCCGTGTCAGAAGGTAAAAACATATAAGCCTCTTTTGTTCGATTCGATACCTAGTTATGCTAATATGAGGCCTCAAGTACATCCGTGTCAGAAGGTAAAAACCCTTTCGGTACAAAAAGTTGAATTCTCATAATGTTGAATTCCTAAAAAGTATAATTTCCCATAATGTTTAATTATTAAGGATTCTAACACACGAAAAACGCAATGTGCAAAAGATTTTGTAGATTTCTTTGTTTGCTTTTTTTACAATAAGAAAATAGTATACTTGTTTCCCTACGACAATAATAAAATCTGTATATTTTTTTTTTGTTTACCTCATGACTTCTTTGATGCAGGCTTTTAGATAAGGCATTTGGTTGGTATCTCCTGGCTTCATCGGTCTGCCGTCTAGTGCTTTGGTGACTTCCTCGTAGATCCTGTCCTGAACTTCAGGCCTTAGCGAAAGCTGGTACAAGGTGGAAGCCACCGCGTTTGATGTCTGAAACAGAAGTACATAAATATTATTATATTTTCAAACAAGCTTTAAACACAAAATAAATAATAGTAGTTTGATACAGGATGTTTCTCGAAACTATGTAGGATACCATTGTATTTACGAACACTTTTACTACGGGGTCAACTTCGGTAAAATATCAGCTGTTTCATTTATTTGGTCCGGACTCAAAAAAGGAGGTAAATGTATAATATACATAATATGTATACATATGGATAGTTACGTGATTTCGAAGTTGGTGTCGTCCAAAGAGCCAAAACATTTCAAAGTTATTTTGTTTCGTTGAAATCCCAATGTCCACGAACTTGCTTCATAAACAGCTTCTTGATCCGACACGGACAAACTCAAAAATTTCATAACTGTTTTCGCGGAACTACTTTTTAACTGAATCTCAATAATCCTATATCTCGACTCGTTTTTGACTGATTCGGTTCACACTCTGAATTTAGGTAGGTACTAAACGATTTGACAAATGTTATCAAAATTGGCTGGTAACAAATTGAATACACATCCGGACAGATAGAACAAAATTTTGCCATCAAGAGGATCGTGAATCGTCCACTGTTTTCGCGTTTATTTGTAGAACATCACGAAAATTCGCGGTACATTTCGATAAAATTTACGTTCCGGGAGAAAACTCTTTTCACCCCTTTAACTGTTACAAAATGTAATATTTTTGGTGTCAATCGTTAAAGTAACAAATATTGTAATTCCTATCCTTTCAATGCCTTTGCTACGATATCTAACCAGATCATCTATCCATCCATCAGCCGTAAGTCGTCTACTGCTGGACATAGGCCTCCCCTATGGATTTCCAATAAGGCCGGTTGGAAGCGGCCTGCATCCAGCGCGTTCCTGCTATCTTTATTATATCGTCAGTCCACCTAGTCGGTGGACGTCCTACGCTGCGCTTGCTGGTCCGTGGTCTCCGTTCGAGAACTTTACTGCTCCATCGGCCATCTGCTTTCCGAACTGTGTCCTGCCCATTGCCACTTTTATTTGCTAATCCGCTGGGCTATGTCGGTATTTTATCTAACTAGCTAAAGCAGGAGAACTAAGCCTCTTACCGTGTCAATGCCCACTAGGAACATGTCGAGAGCAGCCACGGCAGCGACGCGCGGCCCAGCTGCCGCCACCAGGTCTTGCAGCAGTGACTTGCTGCTGCCGCGCTCCTGGCACTCTTCCAGCGCCTTCTCTACATGCCTCAGAGTTACACTGAAATCAAATAAACATATCCTTACCAATATTATAAATTCGAAAGTGTAGTTATTGGTTTATTCCTCTCTCACGCAACATCGGAGCAACGGATTGAATTGATTTTTGTCATGGACATAGTTTGAAAGACGGAATGTGACATAGGCTACTTTTTATCCATAAAAATTATAAAAATCCCATATGATAGCGGGCGAAGCCGCGAGTAAAAGCTAGTCATAGATAAATTATTATTTCTCTTTACTGTACACATTGAATTAATTTCAAAGCGTGAAAAGTACGTTAAGTACTATTACTTAACGTACTTTTCACGCTTATTACATGTTAGTACTTAACGTACTTTTTATGCTTATTATATTCACATGGTTAATGACAATGTGAATTCAGGGATACACTAATTGCAGTCTTCTGATTGAAACATGAGAGTGTGCATCTGAGCTGCACGACTTTATCCTGCCATCCCCTTTTTACTACAGGACAAGTAGGAGGACGCCACATTACCACCCCTACACTGTCGATTTTCCTTCGATACGTACGAAGCGGTTTGACTCAACTTTTCTGATTCGTACCGCCAGGGAATGGAACAGTCTTCCTGCTTCCCTGTTTCCTAAGAGATTTAATCTAAAGCTTTTCAAAGTCAGAGTGAATAGGTATCTTCTAGGTCTGCGTGCTTCATCTTCGACCACAAGGTTGCTTACCATCAGGCGAGTAGGTGGTCAAGCGCGGACTTATTCGCGATAAAAAAAAACCTTCTGCAACTGAACGCAGCTAGGAGCTTAATCTAGAAGAAACTCAGTTTCTTATACAAAGGGTTAGAATTGGCAGTATTCCGTCGTGTGGATACGACTAAGATTTAACTGAAATCAAGACGAAGCTTTCTTAGACAAGCTATTTGTGTTATCGACACGGTCAAGTAGTTAACCCGACCGACAGCGCATCCTTTTACCATTGCACATGAGCGCAAGCCTCTATTGTGCAGGGTGAAAGCGCATCGCCCCTTCCTTTGTTTAGATAAGTTTAGATTAAAGTAAGCTTTGTCAAAACATTATTAGTTAAGTTACCATCTAAGGGAACAGACTTCTTACTCATTCTGTTAGGTAAGGATTAGAGTAATTAATATAAAGTAAATGACTTCAAAATTAGTCGTTCTTTATAGATAGTATCCTTACATAGTTTAAAATAAAGTCGCTATTTTCGTTTGTTTGTTTGTTTGTTTGTTTGTCTGTATGCTTAAATCTTTAAAACTACGCAACTGATTTTGATGCGGGTTTTTTTAATGGATAGAGTGATTCAAGAGGAAGGTTTATATATGTAAAAATTCCCGAAATTCCCACGGGAACGGGCACAACGCGGGTAAAACCGCGGGGCGCTGCTAGTTAATCATAAAACACTACCGCGACGCTCCCGAATTCTTGACTAGCTTGTTGCTAGTTGTTGATTGCCTTTTAAGTCCTTTTGGAAATCTATGAGAGACATATCTGCAATAGTTGGACAACTGCTAATGTGATACCTACTACTAATTTAATGAGAACATACCTGAGGATAGTATCTAGTGCCGCCACGTATCTCTTGAACATGGTGGTGGGGTATATCCTCCACCACGGGGCTCTGAGCTCCAGTTCCCCAACACTGATGAAGAAGGTGTGGACAGCATCAATCAGCCGCTGGCTCTCGGAGCCTTCCGCCGCGTCGAAGCAGCCCAGACGAGTGTCTAGAGCTATGAGGCCGAGAGCTAGAACAAAATACGTCAAATACCTCTGTATCATCGACTTGGCATTTTTTAATAAGGCTTACTACATAAGTTCTAAACTGAAATAAAGTCAATGTACACTTTATGAATTATTATTAACAAGTTTCATTTCTTTTGATACTCACAATCTTTGAATCTCAAAAACAAGCTGTTCCAGTTCTCGAATGGAGACTACAGCCCAGCAAGCGGAGCGTAGGTCGTCCACCTGGTACTCGTAGGTGAACTGACGATATAATTAAGATCGCAGACACGTGCTGGACGCAAGCCGCTTCCAACCGGGCTTATTGGAAATCCATAGAGTAGGCCTATGTCCAGCGAACAGTCCAGCAGTGGAATTCCTACGGATTTATGCATGGAATGTGTAATATGTTGGTCGTGAAAACAAACATAGTTAAAATCTCAACAAAGTTATTATCGGGTTTGTAAAAAAATAATACATACATTCCAATGACCACTTATGAACTTCGTTCAAAAAATCGTCAGGCGTTTCTTGATTTTCATCTCGCATACTTCTTAATCTGGAAAATGTGTTTAAATAATAAATTAATAAAAGGTAATATGGATCCAGCTGACGCTTTCAAATAAAACAATTTGAAAATACAATAAATAGTATAGTAGTAATAGTATGGAAAATCCAAAATCAAAAAGATTAGGTACGTAAAATTTCAAAGTAATGTTCTTTTTGTTATAAACATTTCGAAAATTTGCCGCCATCGCAGTATTTGAACCTGCATCTCTTTGGGATTCCGGCACTGACGCTTTAGCTAGTTAAACTACCTCTAGATCGCCCAATTGCGAACCCGGCTTATTTATAAAGTGTTTATATTTTATACCAACTTTTATAGCGTTATACGTAAAATTTGACGAGAAAATGTTTTAATCGTTTTTAACACAACTAACCTTTGTACAAAAGCATCGGCCACCTCAGCCACTGGCACGGTGTACTGGGCAGCAGCTCCCGCACTCAACGCGACTCTGGACACTTTAGTTCTAAACGCTGCCCAAGAGTCTCCATGCCTGTAACAAGATAAGTTAAGTGTAAAATTAAAAATGTTAACTACCCCTTTACCTCAGATTTTATTCATGGTACAAGTCTTAGAGAATAAATATTATTCTCTAAGGTACGAGTACAGGGGAATTTGGATGTTAAATTTGTACTGGCCAAAGGATGTTAACACGATATTGGTCGTAAATACGTCATGTAGTTTATTAACAAAAGAAAATAGTATTATTTGTCATATCATCAATACCTAAACTTAAATAACAATTCGTATATTAAACCATATATTACCTCTACCATACTATATTTACAAATGACAATTGAAGTTTTGAAGCCTTTAAAATTATTAACTTTTTAACACGCTTTTATTAGTTTCACCTGTAGGTTTTACCTATATTTGTTTGTAACCGTCTCTTTTAAACTCGATTTTGACCCACCTTAGGGTGATTGTGTCAACTTAAATTGGCCGTACAAAAACACATTCTATTTATCGTTTATCTACCTCTAAACATTATCCGAATTGAGTGTTTTTTCATGTAATCAGCACTTCAATAGCTAGGTTCATACGTCTTAGTTTTTACAGTTTTTTTAAATGACCTTAAAGTAAGCCTCTAAGAAGTTATATTTTTACGCAAAACTTTGGCTGAAAACTATAGGTACAGAAACCAAAAACTTTTCTGGGAAACTTAAGACGTACGAGCGTGTAATATTTTTTACTCAAGCGATTGACACTAAAAACATAATATTTTGTTACAATTTGAGGGGTAAAAAAAGTTTTCTCCCGGTGAAAGATAATTAATCAAAAATTAATCAAAAATTTACTGCGATTTTTTTCGATGTTCTACAGTAAACGCGAAAACACCTTGTCGATTCAGAATCCTCTTGAAGGGTCATATTTTTTTCATTCAAACTTTATAGACTTAATTATCAAGTAACGTATGATTATAAATGGCGTCATTCTAAATCCAATATGGTGGACGGCCCAAGAAGTAAAGGTAAAAACAAATTTCATCTCGTTTAGATGTTCACATTGCGGCATTTACCAATAACTTATGGTAGCAATATCTTACACAGCAATAACACCTGCACAATTTTCTTCAGCTCCGAAAAAATCCTTCCGCAGTGTGTGCTTGTAGTAATTCAGTGACGGCATTGAAGGTCTGTAACAAAAACGAAATTAAGTACATTTATAAATGACCCGCCCTGGCTTCGCACAGGTTTATTATACATACAAACTTTCCTCTTGAATCACTCTATCTATTAAAAAGAACAGCATCAAAATCCGTTGCGTAGTTTTAAAGATATAAGCATACATGGGGACATGGGGACAGCGGAAGCGACTTTGTTTTATACGATGTAGTGATAGTGATGAGTACTTATAGTGACACCTAAATATATGTACAATGGTTTTATTTTAACACCTACTACTAACATAACAAAGAACAGATGCATCATTGCTATTTAAAATTTGTAAGGCTGTCGATCAAAGATTTAAGTTGTACCTACAAGCAGTCATAATGGCTTGGCTACGCTACGTTATTTTAATAAGCTGTTTTAAAGAGAGAGAGGAGAAGGAGTTACTAAACATTAAAAGAGGTGCGCTATTTCTGCAACTAAGGGGTTCTAGTTCTAGCTAAAGCTTCATCTGAAACCTCACGAACTATTATGAGAAAGAGTTGGTTGAATGATGCCAAAAAACCATCAAATTCCTTAAGAGCGCTTTCACATTATCTAAACCGATAACGATGTCGGACGCCGAACCGATATTGAGGTAGGTAATATGTATGAAAAATGAACGCTCCGATATCCGATATTCTGCCGGACAATGTGAAAGACAGAAAGGTACATCTCATACAATTAATTGTACGACCCGCTCCACCTCGCCTTCGTCGAAAACGAACAGGTGATGAGGCCCTCCTTCACTCGTTTACCGTACTGCTGCAGTAGGGACAGACACACTTTGCATATAGGCGCGCCATTTAGCACATCCGCAACTTGTAGGTACGAGAGTTCTAGGCTCGTATAATCTGGTATACTAAGTAAGTTCGTATAGGCCGGGTGGCTAGCCCTGGTGTCAGAGTTTTTAGGCCGCCTGAAGGCCTCTGACATGGCTAAACGGTTAAAACAACCGGGGCCTACAATTTAACGTGTCATCCGAGCCACGGTAGCGCTCAGTTGGAAAATGCCACCCGCGGTCACCCATCCAAGTACTGACCGTGCGGAACGTTGCTTAATTTCGGTGATCGCTGACAATCACCTAGTCAAACTACGCTACGAGCGCTACTCTGGTATACTGACACGACACCACTACCGGTACGAGCAAACAAGCCGAAATATGGCCCTTTCCCGAGGCCAGTTTTTTGAAGCGCGTAATGTTGCACGCGTTTAACGCGTATGTCGAAACGACCGTATACGTGCAGAAAAATACGCTAATCTGTAACCGTCCAACAATAAGTATGAATACCTGTGTGGTGCCGCGTCTTCTCCCCTGAAGACGCGCTCCACCTCTCCGGCGTCGAAGACGAACAGCATGTCCGGCCGGCCGATGAGGCCTTCCATCTTCACGCACTTCCCGTACTGCCGCAGTAGAGACAGGCACACCTTGTCGATGTGCTCTACCGAGTATCCGCCTGGAAGAGAAAACAAGGACAAAATTTAAGATTTGAGTACCACTGATAAATAGCGTGACGCGCAAATTTCCCCCCTTTTTTAGGGGAAATACCCCCACTCCCTACGAAAAATAGCCAACGACAAAAAAAAAATATGAGTCTGTCTACCAAGTTACGTCAAGATTCGTTGAAAAATGCGACCTGTAGACGAAAACCAACATCTAGGCAGACGAAAGCAAAATCGCTCTTCGAATTCACTCAATCAAAAAGTAATTGGATCATCCACAGACCCTTAAAGGTCTAAAAATAATCCAAACACTTAAGCCCATTGCTACTTGGAAGCGTGTCCAACATGATGGCAGCACCCCTCCTTTTGGAGCCGAGGTTAAAATGAAAAAAAAAGATTGATTAATGCTTGAAAAATGTTTTTTTATCGCGAATAAGTCCGCGCTTGACAACCAATTTGCAAAATGTTGTTCATTTTGGCAATTAAGAAAAAATACCCTGAAAAATAAGTAATGTCTTTAAATTTATTATCGACAGAGAAATCAAGGCAAATTTTAGTAGAAACAACCTATCTACTAAAGATTTTGAATTCCGATAAAATAATTCTTACACGATTTAGATGAAACGCTAGGACTACGAACCACAACAGGCATTGTGTTAAATCGTGGATTCCATTTCCACTTTCTCGGACACGACTACAGTGTAAGGTTACTACCATTGAATTAACTGATTAGAATGAAGACATTGCAGAAGAGTTTATTCCACCTACAAATAATAATATTTTTGAAAAAACTTTTGCTATACCTACTTAAACAAAACTAAAATTAAAAAAAAACAGATTTTTTTTAATTTATACTAAGCTATCAACAAATGTCAATCCAATTCGATTAAATAAAGTACTCGTATCAAGCTTTTCATTATGCGTGAGGAAATGAAGTTTGATGAAACTCAGCAATGAACAATCCTGATCATCAGAATTGATTTTATTACTATTTTTATAAACTCGATTATTTTAATGATCTAACGACTTAGTTTTTGGTCGAGGTGCTGTAAATATTTCAAACCCTAATTGGTACGTGTATAAAATTATCTTGTTTTGTGACATACATATTTACAAATAGCGTTGCAATGATTTTGTAATGTTTTTTATTTAACAAGAGTATTTAATACTATGTGTATTAAGCATTACATGACTTACGAGTAAATGACATTAAACTTAAGCGTTGCATTGCAGCGTACTTAAACGTAACTAAAATATGTCTCTACCATCTTTATTATGTACGCCATTGTACGCTGTATTAAAACAATAAATATTTCAATTCAATTAAATTACAAAAAATAATTAGAATACGTTTGAGTTTTGTGGAAACTCTTTTAACTAAAACTTAGTTTGCAAGAATGGGTAAAACTAGTATGTTGGTGTCTACCGTGTCTTGAAAACGAAATTACATGTCAATGGTAAAAACGTAGGTTACAAGTGAGAGTTCTCTCACGATTTTCGAAAATGAAACTGTAATCTAATACGGCTTGATGACAAGCCAACCTACTTAGATAGGCACCTAGCTTCTTAGGGTTCCGTACCAAATTAGAAAGAAAAACTATGATCGTTACATAATTTCTCATTTGAATAAAAAAAACTTTGACACAGCAACTTACTTTAATTAATAAAAAAGTAAAATTAAGAAACTCTTATTCTGTTTCTTAGTTATTTTTTTAAGAATTCCGAACACCAAAACCGACAATTAGTCTACCAACTTTTTCTTGGAGTATTAATAGTAAAGCAAAATGTTTAACCTCGCAAACCGGTCGTGAATACAAATTCTGGTTTTGTACCAATCAATTCTTAGAAACTTAGCTATCTACAAATTTTCATATCAACGGCTTTCCGGTGAAGGAAATCATCGTGAAAAACCGGCCCAGTACGAGTTGGACTCGCGCATGAAGGGTTCCGTACCGTATGAGAGCCCCTCGGCAAAAAATGACGTTTATTGTATGGGAGCCCCCCTGAAATATTAATATTATTTTGTTTTTAGTATTTGTTGTTATAGCGGCAATTGAAATACATAATCTGTGAAAATTTCAACTCATTAGCTATTACGGTTCATGAGACACAGCCTGGTGACAGACAAATGGACAGACAGACGGAGAGACAGGCGGACAGCGGGGTCTTAGTAATAGGGTCCCGTCTTTATCCTTTGGGCAGGGAACCCCAAAAAAACATACACGCCCTTAGAAGAAATTCGATGGCGTTTGTGAATCCACCAAACTGCAGTGAGCCAAAGTATAGTATACGGCTCTTCGTGGCTCGTTCTTCGTGGGTAGGCCTATATTCAGCAGTGAACTATTAAAAAGTCGGTACCGTATCAGCTACATTATGTCACCACAGTTCGCAGAGTATAGAGTGATATATGATAGTATGTAGAGTCAGGCATTTAAATTCATTAAATTTCTACACCTAACTTATTCTCTCTACATTCTAAAATTATAATAAGAGCTATCTATGCTACAGTCGTTATTATTAACGGCTTTATATAATTAAAACAGAGAAGTTTAGTCTATAAATATTAGATGAGGTACTACTAAGCTGATCATAAAACCCGTTCGTATAATTTGCAAGATTTCATCACGTCTGACAGCTTTCTATTAGGTTTTATACTTCTGTCTTCTAGACTGGTCACATTCGCTTATTAATGTGGTCTTTTACTGTGGGCCTTATGAATAAGCTCAGGATAGCCCAACGTGCTATGGAGAGGGCTATGCTCAACGTCTCCCTGCGAGATCGAATCAGAAATGAAGAGATCCGCAGACGAACCAAAGTTACCGACATAGCCCAACGGATTAGCAAATTAAAGTGGCAATGGGCAGGGCACATAGTTCGGAGAACGGATGGCCGATGGGGCAGTAAAGTTCTCGAATGGAGACCACGGACCAGCAAGCGCAGCGTAGGACGTCCACCGACTAGGTGGACTGACGATATGACTGAAGATCGCAGGAACGCGCTGAATGCAGGCCGCTTCCAACCGGCCTTATTGGAAATCCATATGGGGGGCCTATGTCCAGCAGTGGACGTCTTACGGCTGATGGATGGATGGATGGATGGATTAATGTGGTGTTAAGAAAACGTCTGTGGCTGTGTGTGCCGCAGAATGTCAATAAAGTTTTAAGATAATATAGGATATCACCGCAGGAGATGTATCTGCCTCACTAGTATCGAGCTAACGTAGTACCTAGCGCTCTAGCGTAGTTATTAGCTATTAGCTAGGTCAGTGAGCATCAAAGTTAAGCAACGTTCGGCACGTGGTCAGTTATCAGATGGGTGACCGCGGGTGGTATTTATTTCTGAGCGCTACCGTGGCTCTTGTTATTGTAGGACCCGGTTCTTTTAACCGTTTAGCCATTTCAGAGGCCTTAAAGTGGCTTAAAAACTCTGTAACCAGAGTTTACTTGAACTTAATAGTATTAATAATAGGGACGTTTCCATATGAAATAGTTATTATCAGATTTGTAAATATAATTATGGTGATCACCAAGGAACCAAACTATTTATTTTCACCCTCGCTAGTTGAAAGAAGCCGCAGAAAGATTCGGGCGTCGACATTACATTTTCTAGATGACTCATTCATATCCTAGCCCCCAGAACCTCATTAACTAAACGATTAAAAGAAAAACCGATGAAATCTTGCGACAGTCTATAAGATATGAGAGAGATAGGAAAAGAGATAAGATATAATCATATGAGACATATTATACGTGATCAAGATGCTTTGGGCAGTAAAATCCTGGAGCTACTTAAAAATATTTAAATAGCATATAGCAGGACCTCGAGAATAACTATGTCACTGATCGATTTGAATGATCTTGCATCACAAGCACAATAATTATTTTATTCTTTTCATGTCACGCACTGTTGCCGCATGCTGCTTCGTCTTCGCCGCAACCACGTAATGCAACAGAATTGCGTCAAAAAAAATGCGATATCGCATGTCCAAACTACTTATTACCTAAGCATTTGTATTGTCTCTGGTATGTTTTGTTTGTAATGGTAGCTAAGTTTATGATATGTGACTGAATTAGCTGTGGCATCGTTGAATCATCTTTTTGTTATCAAGTAAAAAGCTTGTTATCTATTAGAGTTCAATGATATGCCATTGTTGTAGCGCTCATAGCGTAGTTTGACTAGGTGTTCGTTAGCGATCATCGAAGTTAAGCAACGTTCAGCACGGTCAGTCTTCGGATGGGTGACCGCGGGTGCCATTTACAACTTATTTTTACCGCGGTTTGATTGACTCGTTAAATTGTAGGCCCCGGCCTTCAGGCGGCTTAAAAACTCTCATACCAGGGTCCTTACTGCCTAAGCGCACTGACGTTCGTCTTCGCTTTTTCTCCTGCTCGCGCCAGTTAATCACACTACGAAAGCAAGCGGGAGGCAAAGCGAAGCCGAACGTCAGAGCGCTTACACAGTAAGACTCCAGGGCTGCCACCTGGCCTATACGAACTTACTTACTTTTGCTATTTTTTGTAAATGTTTTAAGTACAGTTGTTATCTATGTAGGTACTCGCTTAGCTTATAATAGATTACAATGACGTTTTCGCTACCTTGTAAAATATAATATAATAGGCATTCATTGATATAAAAAATCTCAATTTGCCTATAGGCTTTGCGTATCCTTACATAGTATAAAATAAAGTCGCTATTTTCGTTTGTTTGTTTGTTTGTTTGTCTGTATGCTTAAATCTTTAAAACTACGCAACGGATTTTGATGCGGTTTTTTTTAATGGATAGAGTGATTCAAGAGGAAGGTTTATATGTATAAAAATTCCTGAAATTCTCACGGGAACGGGCACAACGCGGGTAAAACCGCGGGGCGCTGTTAGTACCTTATAATATTATGGGTATTAATTGATATAAAAAATCTTAATTTTCCTAAGTGGGAGGAACTTACGGGTATATCATAAAAAGACACAATATAAATGTAAGCTAGGTAAAAATCTAGATTCTAAAGTGATGATGGTACATGTTAGAGGGAGTTATCGGTATCCATACTGCGCAAGGAAGGAAATACATCGCGTGATTCGCACATAACGGAAATGACTACCTAAATGCCTCCATGAATTAATGACTAGAAAACTACCTACATCGACAATCTACACATTCAAGCATTTACGATAGAGAGATGTAAATTTATAAGTAATTTTGTATAGGCCAAGTTTAGTGACTAGCCCTGCCGGGGTGGTAGAGTGCGTTTCATCAAATAGTTCCTATGCCGTCATGTTGGCACCCCTGCAGGAGTGCAAAGAAAGAATTATATGCCCACACTTATTTGCATCACTGCCAACATGACGGCATAGGAACTATAAGATGAAACACACTTTATGCGCGCCTCGAATTATTTCGTTCGTATTGTCAGAATGAGACAGCGTTATGGCAAAGTATTTAACAGCTGTCACTTTTCAAACGTCGAAATGAGTTCTTTTCGTCGCTTTTCGTGGCCGCATGCTTTATAGCCTGGGGTCAGAGTTTTACGCCAAATACGGTACTTTGTCAAGAAAAATATTTAGCCATTTATTTTTCAAATGCGTTATGTCAGATATGTACGTCCCTACGCCCTAACCAAAATTTAGAAAATCTCTGATTTTAACATAGGAAAATACTATCAAGCATTTCTAAAAAATTCCCGGCAGTTTATTTTTACTTCTTATCTAAAAATATATTTCGAAGGTTAAAAACCCATCGCCATTAAGTTGAAACTGCATCAGAATCATAATGGCATCCTTGTGCCGAATAATTATTATTTTTCGTAACGAAACAGAAGATTTGTATGCTACGAACATCGCGCGGGCCGTTACGAAAATTGACATTGAGAATAGAATAGTAATGTTTTATCGTAGTATAATTTATTTTAAAGGTGATATATGGAATAAAATGAATACTTAATTAATCATGAACTTTACAATCATATCTTGAATTTTTATTATGCACTACAAGGGTATCAATAAATTTTTATAATTCAAAGATTTATCATTCTGGTAAAGCTTTAAGGTTATTGATTTAAAGTAAGTTTTTAAATGTATTAATTTTATGAAAGACAAGTTTCAATTATTATATCGTGTACCTGAGACTTTGGTATGAAATTTATCGTAAATAACAAGTAGTATAAAAAAAAGCTTATACTGAACAAGTACTCGCCTAGAACAATCAAACGAACCGAAACTCGATATGGTTGAGTTGTTTCATTGCTAAGTTCCTTTGACCACCTTCCAGCTCCACCATCAGATCAGCGTCATGTCATCATAATATTGCATTGTTACGCGATTTACACATGGATGCAAAATTTCGGCTCAATTGGTAACCGGGAAGTGATTCAAATTTAACTTGCAAGATTTGATTACAGATCGACAGACAGACAAGTAAAAACTACTACAGTTTTCGTGAAGCTTTTTGAAGTTCTTCGTTAGCGCCAGGAATGCTTTACAAAAATATGTAGAACACGGAAAATACTGCTTTCTTTAATGAATAATTTTATACTAAGGCTTCTGAGGTGTGGTCTAAAGTCATATTTTTAGCGACTTCCAAAACGGAGGAGGTAGGTACCATGTTCGTCTGTATAAATTTTTTATGCATGTTCATCGATATTTTCGCCAATTGTGAACCAATTTAAAAATATATATGTTTCGAAAGGTTACCTATATTCCCGTGGTGGTCCCATTAAAAAAATAATCGAAATCGGCGGAGCCATTTTTGGAAAATGGACAGTAATTTAAAAAATACTACATCGATTCGTGCGAACTATTCGAGTTCTATACATGGTAGAAGTCGGTTATGCCATTTTTGGTGGAAAAAAAAATTATAACTTTGTTAATGAAGTGCTTGTTTACATAGACAGTACTTAGACATAGGTATAGGTGTATGTAGCGCTCAAAGCGTATTTGACTAGATGCTTGTTAGCGATCACCGAAGTTAAGCAACGCTCAGCATGGTCAGTCTTCGGATGGGTGACCGCGGGTAGCATTTACAACTGACAGCTTCCCTTGCTCGGATGATACGTCAAATTGTAGGATCCGGCAGTTTTAACCGTTTAACCCACTCAGAGGCCTTCAGGCGGCTTAAAAACTAACACAGGGTCTAACCGCTCAACCTATACGGACTTAGAATATAAATATAGTATTTCTTAATGAGCAAGCCACACTAAGCTGCTAAGTGCCTAGTATTTTACGAGCAATAACTTCACACGCCTCCTTGGTTACCACAGACCCCGACCAATATACCTTTTGAGGTTCTCCACTAAATCGCAGCGGAACAGGCATGTGTGGAGATGGTTAGAGCGTTATAGACCGTAAATCCATTGCAGTAATACCACATTTTCTTGGCGAAGAAGAAAAAAAACACCAAGATAATGTGATACGTATGCGGGGACATCATGATCTACAACTGTTTGCGGCTTACAAACGGCCGCTCTAGGCAATTAATTGAAATCACAATCATCCTATGAATTCATGACAAATAAATTTAACAACTTAAAAATGCGAAAGTGCTTTCCAAAATTTTTCAATTATTTGGATCCCTGTATCTCCCATCAAAACATTGCTACATATATTCGGAATCTAACAAAAATCCGGCTCATATTTTTCTAATTTGTGGCTCTTTTGCATCTAAGTAATGAAATCAAACGATGAATAGTGATGTGACAATATGATGATTTGAGAAAATGAATTGCAAGACGATCATATTGTCATTCGTGCAAAGCGGTCATTTCAGCTTTGCTGTCTCTGCAAATCTCAGTTCCGCTTCGATTTAGTAGAATTAGGGCTTTACTACCTAGACATTACAATTACAACACACGCAAAGTTACATGTTTTGTGGGAAATGACGAAAACTTCCGACATTTGAAGTAATCACCATTATCATCGTCATTAGCCTGTTGTATTACGACTGTCTGTTATACAAATGATAGTTCGTGAGATTGTCATTGTGTGAAATTTAGGACTTTTACTGCACTGTTAAGATATACGACCAGAATTTATGAAAACAAGTATTATATTTAGACAAAGCCAAGACGAATCAAACGAGCCGAAACTCGATAGGGTTGCGTCGTTACATTACAGAGTTCCTATGACCACGTTCCAGCTCCATCATCGGACCCTGGTTACACTGAAAGAGCAACTACTCGGGCTAGCGGATGATTAAATTGAATAATCAAATGGAATTAGGATTATTAAACGTCGTTTTTGGCTATAATTGGTCCACACAGATCAGACACTCGTGACCACAGATCTCTCGTTAAGGTCTATTATATTATTAACTAGACGACCCGCCCCGGCTTCGCACAGGTGTATTATACATATAAACCTTCCTCTTGAATCACTCTATCCATTAAAAAAAAACGCATCAAAATCCGTTACGTAGTTTTAAAGATTTAAGCATACAGACAAACAAACAAACAAAAATACCATTTTTTTTTAATACTATGTAAGGATTTTATAATCAAGCTACACCTATGGTGCAAACTCGTATTAAACGAGTTTAATAAACTAAGATAACTTTTGCGTTGTAAAACTGACAGTTTAATCAGTCTGTTTTGATCAGGGGATCAAAATTATCAAGTAATAAAAATCGTGCATCATGTCACGATGGCATAATAATAATTGGTGGATGCAGCCACGACCACAAGTCGTGATGTAACGCACGAGAACCTTAGTAGATCCAAGTAATTTTCATCGCAATTGTGCCGCAGACATTACTTACTTTCTCAACATATTCATAATATTTATGTAGAGCGTTTTCTTATTAATGAATATAAATATTGCCTACTATTAAAATGTTTTTAAACGTTCGGAATTTGAACACATTATTATTACATACTACGGGACTAATCGCGCACTAAAATTACGAGATATTAGAATGTATTTTGAACATTTGGATTATCGTGGTTTGTGCCTGGCCGGTTGGAAGCAGCTTGCATCTACCGCAATCCTACTGTCATAATGAGGTCGACGTCCTACGTTGCGCTTACCGGTACGTAGTCTCTACCCGAGAACTTCACGACCTCATCGGCTATCAGTCCTCCATGATATGCGAACAGCCATTCCCAATTTTTTGCTTAACGTCGATATTCTTCTACGGTCCCCTTTAGAAGTGTAGTAGTAGGCAGGAGTTAAGTAAATATATTGTACATTGTAGTAAGTAATCTAGGCACTTCCCGCAAAAAATAAATAAAAAATAATTCCCTTCAAATTCATTTTGGTAAATTCTATCAATTTCTATTCAGCTATTGATTATAAGAACAGCTAGATCAATAAATACACTAACAACAAACGGCTGGAAAAGCCAGTATTTTCAGGGTTATTTTAGTTTTATTCACCTAGTTGTAGGCCCCTGTTGTTCTAGCTTTTTAACAGTAACAGCAAACACAGAAGGAATGTGCTTCAAATATCTATTTAGTTTTATCTAGTTTGTATATTCTTATAGCCATAAAAAATAAATACTGTCGTTAAAAATAAAAACGGTACAGTTGGTAAAAGTCCTGAAACTAAAGACAAAAAATGAGCTATAAAAAGTGCTGAGATAGTTTTTTGCAAACTATAAAATATAACCCTGTATAATCAACAACTATACGTGTGTTATTTTTACATAATTGTTCGAAGTTACTTTCTCAAATATTACCTATCTCTATTAAATGTTATGTTGTTAAATATTTTTATTACTCAAAATTACAGACAACGCAACCTTGTTATGTCTGTTGGAGTGCTAGACTTATTTTTATTACTATCTTAAAGACCAAGGTTGAAAGTTGATCTAACCCGCCTTGAAGTATGAAATTTCTAAAGTATTATAATTTGCTAACTAAATTTTTTAGCTTAGATAAACCTACTTGGAAGACCTTAATAATAAAGTTTATTTAAGTTGGCTGTTGAACCTTGAAAAATGCATTTATTTTGTAATGTTTGTCATTTTTACTCATCGCATTTAGCGTAATTATTTATTTTTATATTGGACTTACTATGGAGTATGGGCATACTGTTAAGTATATGCCTCTCCTATTAATCACTACATAGTATAAAACAAAGTCGCTTCCCTGTCTATCTGTTCCCATGTATGCATCTTTAAAACTACGCAACGGATTCTGATGCATTTTTTTTTTTGTTAGATAGAGTGATTCAAGAGGAAGGTTCATAATTATGTATAATACAACTGTGCGAAGCCGGGGCGGGTTAATTCGCTAGTTAATTATAACCCATGGAGCCGAACTGTTATTGAATGAAGACCACACCATTCAGCAGTAACAAACACATAATCTTAATGTCTGATTAGAGCCGAAAATATGATTTACTCATAAAATTTTAATCAAAAGGAGAGGTAATCTACTTATATTATTTGTAAGCAGACCATAAATTCGTAAGAAATTAGTCTTCATTCAATAACTTTTCAGCTCCATGGGCTATATTTTTGGCAGCACCCCTAACGTGGCACGGTGAGAAATCGTTTTTCCGCCAATGTATCGCCTCAAAGTGGAAACAAAGTATGAATTGCCTTTGACAACTGACATTGGAAGTGGACTAAATAGTTTTATCCCTTTGCCATGTTGGGGGTGCAGCACTCCTGGACAGTACCTATAGCTATATAATAAATAAACAAATAAATATTAGGGGACATCATACACACGGCCTCTAACCCCAAACTAAGCAAAGCTTGTGATATGGCTGCTAGAGACTGATAAACTACTTATACATATTTTAAATACATATTTATATAGATAGTAACTAAATAACACCCAGACATAGAGCAAACACTTAGTTCATAACATAAATTTTGCCTTTGGTGGGGATCGAATCCACGCCTCTTTGACCCAGAAGTTAGGGTCACTAACCACTGAGCCACCGAGGCAGTCATAATATATTACACCAAATATAGTACACCAAATTTTTTTATAATTATTAAGAGTAAAATAAGTAACGTATTGGTGGAAACCGTAATGTTATTTATTAAGGAAATAAAGAATTGAATTGAATTGAATTGAATATCATGACGATAAATAATAAATCTGATCCTTACCAATGTAAGGCGTGAATCTCCAAGTATTCCCCAGGAACGGGAGAGGCTTTGGTCCCGGCACCTCCTCCCACGACTTGATGGATGACACGGTCTCGAACATCGGTGCTTCCAGGGTAGCATCCGTGGAGCGGGCGCGCTGGCTGCGCGCTGGACATGACCTGGGTATCGGTTTCACACCTGAAAAGGAAATTTATATTAACACATTGTTTTGCTATTAGACTCCCAATATTTTCATCATTATCATCATCATTTTCAGTCCGTTATAACCCACTGCCGAGCATAGGCCCCTCTCTTTCTGCGTACTCATATCGGTCCTGAGCGAATCTTGGCCATGATGGACACACATCCACATGATAGTTTTCTAGTTCAAATAAAAGCATCGTGTTCGAGTGATAACTATGTAGTATAAATAATAGAAGTAAATATCTGTGTACGGAACCAAATCAATTCAGAATACAATTGACATACCTAGAATTGCGTTTGTTATACTATGTAAAGTCAGTAGCCAATCCTTTGTATTGTACCATCAGTATTGTTTATTGAAAGGTGTGCCCACGTACATGTGTGATACCTGTAGGTATCTTAGCAAAAAAGTAGCAGAATATGCCACCCACACAAATAACACTTGTACAAAACCGCTTAACGCACAAATAAAGGAATAATAAATGTGACAAGTTTTCTAGTTTCGAGAATAGCCTATTTAACATTTTTTTCATACATTCAGTATTGAGAAACAGAGTTTCTCCAGAGATTCTCAATAAGATCGTTTAGAAGTGGCTTGGATCCATCGCGTTTTTATTTCTTATCGTCTAACTTAGGTTATTTAGTTCGTATACCTTCATTTTGGCTTTGTTCTAAATATTTTCCGATATCTGCACCATGATGATATATAATTATAATTTTCCTTACAGACATTGTGAGTGTGGCGTGTCGCGGTGACAATTTCAATTTGAGTGGTACGGCGTCGCATCTAGTCTGCCCGTGACCACGAACAATGCAACTTTGTCGAAACGTCAGGAGAAGAACAGGTATTCAATTAGTACATAATTATCTCATGTATTATTGCGTGATAAGTTTCGTAGTACCTATAAGGATAGTGTCTTTCTGTCCGAATTTTGGTACCACTGTCCTACAAGCCGCATTTATCAACGAATCGCGACGACTCTTGGTTCACAGATTTAAGATCTTTAAATAAATAAATAAATATATCTTTATTGTACACCAAAATTACAGTAATATAGGTACAATAGAAACTACACAAAAAATGTTGTACAAGGGCGGCCTTTTCGCCTTTGGCGATTTCTACCAGGCAACCTTTGGATGGACTGGACACGAAAAATAGAAATACGGTCGGTGGTGTATAAATACTGTGAAATAAATAATGAGAGAGAGAATAAAAAATACTTAGATACAAAAAATAAAATAAAAATAAACAGATAAAGGTAGGTATTTTATAAACATACATAATATACATATCTCATAACCTACATACATACATATATACAAATACATATATACCAGTTTTAGCTAACATAAGAAAAGATAATGCTGATAAACGAGATTTTTAATATGGGGAGGGATTTAGCCTGTCTAATAACAACAAGCAGTTCATTCCACAGCAGGACAGCTCTCAAAGAAAAGGACTTCGTATAGGAAAGGTTTGAGTGGGTGGAGGATTTGAATTTTAGTTTCAGGGCACGAGAGGATCTCAAAGAATGTGAGTGACCCTGAATGAATTCAAAGCGTTCTTTAAGATAGACAGGAGTAGAAGGAACGAACAGGATTTTATAAAGGAGAGAAAGGATATGACTATTACGGCGAAAGCGGATGGGCAACCATTTGAGCTTTTGACGAAATTCGGAGATGTGGTCATATTTGCGCAGGCCAAATATAAACCGAATACAAAAATTTTGTAAACGTTCGAGCTTATCGAGTTGCTCTTCGGTTAAGTCAAGATAGCAGACGTCAGCGTAATCCAGTATTGGGAATAGGAGTGATTTCACAAGCGCAGTTTTAGTAGTAATCGGAAGGAAGTTCCGCAAACGTCTGAGGGACGCTGCAGAGCCGAACATTTTTCGACTGACCTCTGCCAGCTGAGGATGCCAAGAGAATTGTCTATCAAAAAGTATACCTAAATTTTTAACAGTTTCACTTATAGGGATAGGAATTCCGTCGAACATTACTTGAGGGAGATGAAACCAGTCGATTTTGGATATCATCCGAGAACTCCCGATAATTATCTTTTTGGATTTTTTTGTAATTTATCGGCAATTTTTAATAGTTATTTCCTTCCAAAAGGAGAAAAATTGCTGTAGCGTTTTTATCTCCCAATATCGATAATATTTGACAAGTTTGCTTATTATTTAAATTTTAACAAGATTTGCAAGTCAAATCAGTCAAGATCGAGTCGAAATAGGCTTGTGCAAATTTAGTTTAACAGATGCTAGGTCTACTGTTCGGAGAACTACTAGTAATAGAAAAGAATCAAGATAATAGGGATGTTTTTTTTTCGGGCAAAAGTGCCTTTATTAACTACAACAAAACTACACTACTATTACACAAAAAGCATTGGATCACCCTCAGACCTTTGAAGGTCTAAAGATAATCCAAATGCTCAAGCCCACTGCCAGTTGGCAGCGTGCCCAGCATGCTGGCTGCATTGCCACGCTGAATGGCAATGCTTATGCGTTGAGCCAAATAAACACCAGCATTTTGGTCACGCGTCGCGTCCACCAGACGCCCAGAAAGACTTTTGAAAATGATATGAGCTCCCGGCCCCCACGGACCCAATGTCTCAACTCCAAATGGCTCAAATATGTAACCACTACCGAGGTTAGCATATTTGCGCCGCTTGTGCTGCTCCGCCGAATTGGCCGCAGCTCCAGCCCTACTCTGAGTCTCAGAAAGATGTGACGGTGCCAAAGTATCGACACAAGTTGCGTCCCATACTAAGGGCCGTCCACACTTCCATGGGACCAGCGTCATGCCGTCAGGCCTTTTGCCATCACCACGCGCGAGCCCACTCGGTTCGAGTACGGCTGCGATATTGGCGGTGGCAAAAGCCCTGCGAATGACATCGTTAAGGCTGGCGTGGCGTCCAATCCGACCAGCGCTTCTTGAGCAAGAGAGACCGTGGTGACCGAGCTGGTCAACTGCAGTACCACACTGACAGCGATGGGCCTCACAACACCTTGCACCCAAGCGTAAGCTGACAGCTAGACGAAATGCAGTTGGGTCTAAAAGGTTACCAGTATTGAAAGAGGGCAAAGCTTGCAACCAAAGACCGGACTCCCATACAGAGACCGCAAGGATACAAGCGCGATCCGCGACGCTAGAACACGTATCTAGAAGAGATTTCCGTGCTAGTTCGCAGATCGGCCGATCCCACAGTCTCTGCGACGACAAAGTCTTTGGAAGCTCGGAATTTGGGCTAGCGACCCTCCAAGCATTCGTTGCCTCATTCAAATTAGCTACATCTACGCCGGAATGGCCTAAAGAAGGTGCGAGGATTTTTTCAACTAATTTATGTGTACTATGAATGGAGGACAAGAAAGCTGGTAAAGCAACACTTGAAATTTGGCGGACCCCTAGCCCTCCAAGCCTAACAGGCAAGGAGGCTTGTAACCACGCCCTTTCACTCATCTCAATATTCAAAACCGATACTAGGGTCTGCTTTACAACATCGTCTAAGCTCAAAAGGAGCTCATTGTGCTTCCACAATGGACTACAACGTAAAGCGTACATGAATTTTGGAATAAACAGACAACATCTTATAATGGTAAACGCCATGTGGGCGTTAATTTTGAGTAGCCTATCAGAAGCACTCAAAAAATTTTGAATTTTTTCTTGAACGAAAGGCGAAAAAGACTCATCTAGTATCGGCGAACCCAGAAGGCGAAGAGAACACTTGTCTACCGATTTGATATTAGGTGCCAAATCATTAAATTTGTTAATTACCAAATCTTTATCTGGACATGAGTCGCAAACGAAAAGTTCGCATTTCGAAAAATTTAGCTCCAAACCAATTTGACGAAACTCGTCAATAAGAATTTCCAAATCACGTAGGACTGTGTTCGCATCGCCACCCAAAGTCCCGTCATCCAGATACCAAACGTTGAGTTTTGAATGGAGACGTTGAACAATTGGATGAATGGCCAGGCTGAAAATGGCTGGTCCGAGAGGGTCACCTTGTTGACAGCCAACGGAAGATAGCAGAACATCATTTTTGTAAATTAATTTAGTGGGTTTGCCGTAGCATTGCCAAAGAAAATTGAAAAGATCGGGAATTTTTTCCTTGACCTGTACCAACAAGGCGTCTCGATTAACCGAATTGAAAGCATTTTTGACATCTACCTTGAGCAACACCTCTCCACAATTTTGACCGAGAAAAGTACGAAGGGAATGAACAGCAGCCTCACATCCACCCCGCGAACCAAAGCCAAGCTGTATTGGTTGAAAAAGGTTACTCAAAAGAGCAACCTTTTTTCTACAACCGGCTTTGGCTGCGAGACGACGATATGTGGTGCCAACCGCAATAGGTCTGATGCCACCATCTTTTTTGACAAGTGCGCATAGGTTAGCGCCATACAAAACTTCGATGATGTCACCATTGACCCGCCCAGATAACATGAGATTAGCCAAAGCCGTTAATTCCTTCAAGAGAGACTCAGCCACCTCACCAGAGCTAAAAGATATAAGATCTTTTAGATGTTGAGGTGAAAGACCATCTAGGCCTCCGGCTGAGCCGCTCCGAAAAGAAGAAACGGCCGCTGCAATCTCCTGTGCTGACACTTCAATGACAACGTCATCAGGGTGTGGTGGCTCAGGCAGGTGGAGACATGCTGCCGGCGGATGCTTGTCACGGAGTGACTGGACCGTATCGGGGGTGTGGGGGGCAATAGTGTCGCTGGAGAACAAGACACGTGCGGCGCCTTTGATATCGCCATCACTAATTTTGCTTTCTACTATTTTAATAGTAACCGAATCGTCAGTTTTTTTAGAATTTGGTTTATTCTGCCTTGTTGGCGGAATAATACTTTCAAAATCTAAAGGGTTCTCTTCCAATGCGCTGTACTTCACGCAATTTTCCTTAACCCTAGTGGTAAGGGACTTTTTGTTTGTTGGGTCCGAATGTACGTAAAGCACAACGTAAGGAAAAATCAGCAGGTGTTCCCAGGCGTCTATCGAATTTTTAGAAATAACTTTTCGAATAGCAGCAGATAAACATTGGGCAACCGAAAAACGAGCACCACGCGGGATGCGTTTTAAAACAGGAAGAGAACTTTTGAGTGAGCTAAGAACCTCCCAAAGCGGTTTGGAAGGAGCAGCAGCGCTCACGGGACTGCTGCTGGCTCCATCGGAGCCTGCAGTAGGGGCCGAAAGTGTAATTTGGCTATTTTTATGACACCGCGTACGGTGAATTTTGAGGCCTTTCTGGCCTTTAAAAAACCGCACTTGGGAACACTCTAGGCACTGAATCATGTCCCCCTGCGACACATTAATGAATTGGGAAACTGCATTAGGCCCAGCCGGGGCGCAAAATGCCATGATTAACAAAATCAAAACTAAAATAAAATAAAAATAAACTTAAGTTCTCTAAGTGGAGACGTCAGGACGTCAGACCGTGACGTGGGCGGTCTGCGCAGACTCCCCGGATGGCGTTGACATGGAAACAAGAAAACAACAATGAGCCGCGACTGTCAAAAACCTACTGAATATTAATATACAATAAAAAACAATTATTCGACTATCTCTAGCTCTACAAATATTACCTTGAAAGAAAATAAGAAAAAGGGGATAGATTGGAGTAGGTTTTGGCCCGCTAGAGTAGTATAATCTGAAAAAAAAGGGGCCGAGAAAAAATTCTGCCAACTTACGTTGACAGAAACTTTTTTTTTTTTTTTTTGGGAATGTTTACTGGGTATAAAAATCATTATTATAATTAGTCAAATTCAAAAATTCAAAATTATTTATTGTCATAGGATACAAATTATGCAATGGTTTCAGAGTCACTATTTCCCAAACTGGGTACAATAAAGAAAAAAGTAAAATAAACTGGGTACGTATCTTGGGGCCTAGGCATTCTCGCTATTGGCAGTCCGTCAGTTAGATTATTGAAAAATATTGGATACGTATTTTTTTCTTTTGTTTGATTGAAACAATTAGTGACAAAGATAAACCTTTCAAAGTTTGTGAGTGGGGGCTCGTGACGGCACTGGCCGGTACATTTAATAGCGGTTAGTGACGAAACGCGGAACTTTAACGGACTGTATCTTCATCAATTTATGTTAAATTGACATAAGAAAAAATACATGTCTAATATTTTTTGACAATGTATTTGACGGACTAATAATATTTTTTTAGTAAACAAGCCCATTGTACCTGCCATTGTTGGCAATATTCAACTTTCTCTAGATTGTACGATAACGTAATAGCAAATTATAGTTAACATACCAATGTCGAGGCCGCCGTCCGCTTGATAGCATCGCGGTGTCGACGACAACTGCCGCGACAGCTGTAGAGGCCATTTCACCACGGCGATTCTACTCTTCATTGTTATTTAATCTGTGAATAAACAAGCATTTTATTTTTAAAAAAACCTTTTTTTAAAACGAGCTTTTACAAGTAGCGGCGTATAAGTCTAGCGCTGAGGGTACTGCGGAGGGGATGGCTACGCATGTTAACCGCCATACTAAGCTCATGCGCAGCCATCCCCTCCACACTTCGCTCAGCGCTAGACTTATATGCCGCGACCTGTACTGAACAAGTACTCGCAAAGACGATTCAAACGAGCCGAAATTCGACAGGGTTGCGTCGTTTCAATACAGAATTCCTATGACCAACTTCCAGCTCCATCATCAGACCCTGGTTACCATTGAAAGACAAACTACTCGCCAAGATCATTCAAATGAACCCAAACTCGATGAGGTTGTGTCGTTTCATTGCTAAGTTCCTATGGCCACCTTCCAGCTCCATCATCAGATCGGGACCATGTCATCATAATAATGCATTGTCACGCGATTTACAGAACATGTATGCAAAATTTCAGCTCAATCGGTAACCGGGAAGGGAATCAAATTTAACTTGCAAGATTTGATTACAGACCGCAACGCGCAAATTCTACATAAAATAATTTTTACAACGTAAACTATCAAAATAACATACCGACAAATTTTTAAAAAAGCCTTGTATCTAAATGAAACAAGGCGATAGTAAAAATAATACCTGTAATTGGATAATTGCGTTCCACATCAATTGTCTTACGAATCCATGAGCTTGCGTAATTAAAGGTCGGATTCTATTACATACGATATTATTATCTACCACGTAAGTTTTGGTTTCTATAATTATGTAACCCAGACTAAGAAAAATAATTGGCCAAGTGCGAGTTGGACTCGCGCACGAAGGGTTCCGTTCCCTATGGGAACCCCTTAGCCTTATTTCAAGAGTCTACCTGTTGCCGTTATTAATATGGAGCAAAAAACGACAAAAAATACGTTTGTTGTATGGGAGCCCCCCTTAAATATTTATTTAATTCTATTTTTAGTATTTGATTGCGGCAACAGAAATTCGTTTAAGACAACAGGAACCTACAATTTACGTGTCAACCGAGCCACGGTAGCTTTCATTTGAAAAAGCCACCTGCGGTCACCCATCCGATGACTGATCATGTTGAACATAGCTTAACTTCGATGATCGCTAACGAACCATAGCGTAGGTTGACTACCTAGTCAACCTATCTACAACGAATTCTGTGAAACTTCTTTTCAGGTTTTTAAGCGACTACAAAATATGTAGAAACTAGAAAGTTCACAATAGGGTATCTTACTATGACCGAGAAAAAATCTGAAAATGTATTTTTGAGATAGCTTAGGCAAAAAGCAATCGGAAAATGTTTGTTTTAGATCGTAAAAACATAAAAATTAATTTTAAAAATCAATACTAAATATTCCGTTTTTTTAATCTATGCATAAAATAGTCGCCGCTTTGCTGTGACGTCATGCGGCTATGTAAACATTGAATAGTTTGTTCGGTGTTGGTACACTAGTATTCCAGGAACAGCAAACCAACGATAACTCATTATTAACCATTTATATTAACTCATTTTAAACTTAAATCTCAAACTTACACACAAAAACATCATTGTGAAAAGTATTTACGCGCATTGTTCACATAGCCTAGTGACGTCATTCACGACCACAGAGTAAAATAATGACAGCTATCATTTTCGTAAATTACGCGCGAAATTTTGAAACTGTAAAATTAATATGCATTTTTAAAGCACTTAACGATTGAATTTTATATTTTCGTATTTTTTAACGGTTTGTTAGACCAACAGAATCTGACTGAGTTATTTTTCAAAAATGACTGTAATACCCTATTTGAATGTACGTTTATTATGTTTGTTAGCTGAATGCTCCGCTAATAATGCCGATTTCGATGATTCTTTTTTCTTTTGGCAGATCATATTATCTACTTCAGAAATGGTCTCATTCAAATTTTATCAAAATCGGAAAAGTGGCTTTAAAATAATCAACAATTATCTACCTAGTATTTATTTTTGCAAAAAATGGCAAAACCGCTTTCCATCGCGTACCAATTCGAATAATTTGTTCGAATTGTTTACATTATTGTTGATATTTCATAAACGGCTCAGCTGATTTCTGTAAAATTTAAATGGGACCACCTCGAGAGTATACCCTTAGTAGAGAGTATTTTTTCGATTCGGTCCTCCTTTTTGGAAGTCGGACAAAAATAGAAAAAATTACAGCGACTTGGGACTTGGGAGCGTAGGTACTATTCAAATTTTGTAGGATTGCAGTCGGTTGTGCCAATTTTGGCGAAAAATACTTATTAATTTTGCACTTGTCATGCATAAAAATAGTTTTGACAGATTTTTGAGCACTACGCCTTATTCAAAATTTTACCCACTAACATTCCATCTGACTGACTGCCTCGGTGGCTCAGTGGTTAGTGACCCTGACTCTGGGTCAAAGAGGCGTGGGTTCGATCCCCACCCAGGGCAAACATTTGTGTGATGAACATAGGTGTTTGCTCTGTGTCTGGGTGTTATTTAGGTACTACATATATATATATATATATATATAAGTACCTATGTATTTAAAATATGTAAATGTAGTATATTAGTATCTGGCAGCCATATCACAAGCTTTGCTTAGTTTGGGGTCAGAGACCGTGTGATATATATATATATATTATATTTACATAGGTATATCTAATGTTATATGTAATTTATGCTAAAACTATTATTTTAACACATGGTGTCACACTCGTCCTCCATATTTGTCACCGATAAATCCGGTTATTTTAAATGTGGTGTAGGTATCTATAAACTATTTATCATATATCCTTGATAATTATGTTAGAATCAAATAAATCTATTAAGTGGGTTTTCCTAACTCATACAAGACAAAGACATGATGACTGGGTAAAAAAAAAAACAATATCATAAATTAGTCTGTGATTTACATTTTTATAAAATATTAGAAACGTATTTTCTCTTTTGTCAATCAAACAAAGATAAACCTTGTCAAAGTTAGGGAGAGGGGGTCGTGACATTACTTCTCTGACAAAAGTCTATACATATTTTGTAGTCTACTCGTGACGTCACGCGGAACTTTAACAGGCTATATCTACATCAATTTTTGTTCAATTGACAAAGAAAAAATACGTGTCTAATATTTTTTGATAAATAATCTATTTGACGGACTTCTTATGTTTTTAGTCATCATGCCTATTATGTGGGTTCATAACACCGTTATAAAAGCATGATATATATATACCTACGAGTATATATTTTTTGGCAGAATGTGTCGCTGCAACACTACTGCAGCAGCGATAAGCGTTACGTAATGGCTTAATTAACGCGCAAATTTAAGACGCAGGTAATAATAGTAAGCACAGTCTGCCACAGCGCCTATCTCATGTCGTCTGATGAACCTGTAGTATGCTGCTGATTGCATTCAGTTACGGAATTGTAGGCACTTTTACCATGCATACAAATACATTGCAGAAGGCTCAGTTGTGAATTAATATGCGGAACACAAAATCTGTTGAAAATCTTTCGGTACGACTTCAATAGCAACATGAATATCTTCGTTACTACGTTAACAATATACATTTTATGTACGTAAAAAACATAGTTTTAAATAACTATAATTAGCTTTAGGTACTTGCTAGAACTGCGACATTTTGGAAAGCAATGAAACAATTTCTTATAGAGATTGGTTTTTGTTTGGATAAACGGACGTTGGGTCGAAACTGTAGTACACGCTGCGTAAAGAATGTCTGTGTTATATTTTATAGAAATTAAATAGACAAACACTTGTTAAACTAAAATATAAATAATGTATTTACTTCATTTCTTCTTGTCGTATAAAGTATGTATTAAATAATGCAATAACGATGCTTATTATCTTAAATGCGCCACTGAAATTAGGTACAGCACAAGTAATGATTTCCTTCCAGTCATTATTTATGTTCAATTACTTGAATAAGTGAGGATACTCGGCAGATACCCATCACAGCCTTGCTGTAAGAAGCTACTTCCGGTGCAAACAATCTCGTTACATTGTCATTTTTATGTTAAACAGTATGTTTATAAGTTTTTTTTTTTTTTGGCGCGAATATTTCCGAGCTTGACCACATGCACGGCTAATGGTCAGCGACGTTGTGGTTGAAGATGAAACATGCAGACTGAGAAGATACCTACTCACTGACTTTGAAAAGCTTTAGACTACCTATATCTCTCAGGAAATCGGAAAATCAACATGTTTCATTCTCTGGCCGTCATCATCATCCACAGCCTTCTTTATCCCACTGCTTATTCTCTGGCCGTACGAAACAGAATTGTTGAGTCAAACTGCTTCATACGTATCGAAGATAATTAGTGTATGGATGTGAGGCGTCTTTTATACTTATTAACTTTTTACTTATCATCCTATAATAAAAAGGGAATGGCAGAATAAGTTTCGAAATGTAAAGATGAACATAAACCTGTCTACGTTGTTTTACATCGAAATTTCAAAATTTTGCACTGCAGTCTCTGATTACAAAAGAAACATTAATGCATCTAGTTACATAAAGGTATCACCGAAATGCTATTGTTATTTGACTATTTTTCCCGAAAATACAATAAAACAACGAAAAATTATCCCGCGGCAAAAATAAATTCTTTATTTAAGTCCCGCGGCCATACGAGTAAAATGAAAGTAACTTTGACAGATCAGCTATAATATTTTAGTTTCTCGTAAGTAATATGGGTAATTTGATATTGCTATTCTAACAACTTTCAACTGCAGTAGTAACAACGGTAATTCTTTTACCGTTTTTACTACTGGTAGTAAGATTGGTAGTAACTCTGGTAATGAACCATAAAATTGTTTACCTTTTCAAGTCAAGATGGACGGGTTGTACTAGCTTCTAGCTTCTAGCTAGCAAGCCTCTTTGAACCGGTCTTAATTAATTTTAAAACTAAACATAAATATATAAAAAGTAAAATTAAAAAATTGAAATTTAAAAAAATAGTCGTAAAGTGACAAATAAAAACATAAATATGACCAAATTACCTTTCGTAGGAGGGCTTAGTTTTAGTGGGAAACTATAAAAATGTCCGATCCAGTAGCGTAAAATATGCCCAACATAATCATAATAGTACTTTGAACAATAGTTTTGTTTGAAATCGGCAATTATCTTAAGCTTCAAGACCATGGGAACAGTGCTAGCTCTGTTTTCACATGTTTTTACGAGCGCGAGATTTGATGAGGTCACACAAAACATTCTTTGTCAAGTCAAAATGTCATTTGAGACAAATTAGGTAATTTAGCCATTTTATTATATTTTTGTTGGATTGATGACATCAACGTTAGAATATAGCTAACACTAAACTTAAAACTGGCGATAGATAGCTATGTTTGTAGTTACCACATTACGTTTTTAGGTAGGTATGTCGGTATGGTACAATTTTAGTAATTTATAGTTTGGACCACAATTAAAATTTACAAATTTGATGTATATTATGGAATTTTAGTATATTTGTTGAACATTTTTAATTTTGAATTAAATAATTACATATTATAAAACAAAGTCGCTTCCCACTGTCCGTCTGTCCCTATGTTGGCTTATGTCTTTGAAACTACGGAACGGATTTTGATGCGGTTTTAAATAATACTTAGAATGATTCCAGAGGACAGTTTATAATTATGTACAATACATCTGTGTGAAGCCGGGGCAGGTCGCTAGTAAAGTATAAATTAAATCATATTTATTGTTCCTACAGCATCGAAATCGTTTTTCTATGTAAAAGACATCAACGCGCTCGCAAAGGTTTCATAAAAACTATTATGATGATGAATGAGGATGTATTTTTGCAAAGTGAACTTTAAGAAGTACAAAATCAGAATTCTTAGTTCAAATTTTCAGAATAAATATTTTGAATAATTTTTACTGAATTGCAAAAAAAGCAAATCAAGCAGCTGCTCTGTACAAACAGTTGAAAATGAAAAATAATTTATTTCTTTTAGTACAATACATGAAATATGTAGCCATGGCCATCAAACGAGGTGTGAGTGCCGGGGCACTAGAATACAACATCGGTAGCCCCTGCCTGTAGTAAGCCTACTAAAAGAGGACCATGTTGGTGGTCAGAGTTGGGGCTCTGGCCATCCACTCAAACGGGCCCGAGGAGGACGACAGCGTGTGTGGCGCTGCCGTAGAGGACCGCACAAGCCTGGTTCTACTACCAGGCGAGTAGTCACACAAAGTGCTGGGAGCACCAGTGCGTTAATTTTGGAGATCCCAGAGCTCCCAAGAGGGCACAAAGGCTAGCCACCGAGGGCGTTTTAGTGGGTACAATCCTACATAACCCTACTGTGCCCCAAAGCAGTCGGGCATCTTTCGGAGATTTCCCCCTCGTAAAAAAGGTGTGAGAATACCTGTATCTTGATGGATAGCCTTCCTAATAATTACATTATTGTGAATTGTACAATTTTATATTTAATGGTAAGTAAAAATTCTTAACTTAAAAAATAGTTGATTGACTTGTGACAAGAGTCTACTACATGGAGCAGCTGATTTTCTTGAGATTTTAGATTTTCTTGATTTGATTTTTTTTAGTACGTATTCTTGAGATTTTAAGCGCTATTTTATACTCAAGTTACGCGTTTATTAATTTTTCATATGTCTATGACTACATTTTCTGGTGAGTAAGTAACTAGGTTTCATTTTCACCATTCTCTTTATTTTTGCATGCATATTTATTCTAAGAAACGATAAATAAAAACTAGAAGGTACGCTAGTTTTTAATCCAGACATCGCTCGCGTTTTTGAAGAGAAACCTTATTCAGCGGCGTTGTACTCATTTTGAGATGGGTAAAAAAAAAAAACTCGCGTCAGGACATGACGTTACCTGATCGAAAATTCGTAAGACGGATGGAAATTTCACTTCTGCCGGCACTCCCGGAGTGCAACCCGTTGTTTTTTTTCTTTTAGTGCTATGCCACAAGAACATTTTTTTTTGAGATAAAAAGTAGCTAATCTTTTCAGTTTCTTCTTAGTTATCTCTTGGATCTTCAAATTATATCCATGCAAAAAACAAGTTGATTTGTTTCTCTGGTGCTGCGTGAAAAAGTAACAAACAAATCAACAAACATACTTTCGGATTCATAATGTTATTAGTAAGGATACTGCTAACCTATCCTGCAAACTTTGTTTCGACATACTACAATTTTAAGAGGGCCTTTATCATATAAGAGTGTGAAAAATAAGCGAAGACCTATTTTCTGACCAACCAAATATCATCAATTTTTTTTTATCAAAATCGGTTTAGTAGTTTCGGAGTAGTTCGATAACAGAGATTACACTATAACACGAGATTTTATACAAAAGAAACTAATTTTGTAACATATCTAAATTTTTATACAATATGTAAAGTATGTTTAAAATAATTGTATATTGATTTAAGTTAAAGTTTCTTAATTAAACATAAATAGAAGTCAACAATCTTAATTAGATCTAGTGCTACTTTTAAGTTGGATAATTTTATCAAAACTCAATAAGACGTTATCATTTTTGTCGTCTCTAAGATAGTAAATTTTAGTAACAAATCACACAGCGTTTTTGAAATTCCTAGTACTTATAAAAATTCGAAAATGCGTTCTTGCGTATATTTTTTTATACGTTTTAAAAAAAACATTTTACTGTTACTCTTTCAAAAATCTTTTCTTTTACAATCTAAATAAAAGAGACAAAATTAAATAATAACAAAAAGAACCATTAATAAACTATTTCACCTTTCAAAGAGAACAAAAAAAAAAAATATTTTACCTCGTCTTCGCCAACAAAAAATCCAACAGGTTCCAAGCACCACTGACACATAAAGGCACTGACACACTGAGCCACTGTTTATTTTTGTGCCACCCTTAGGCTGGTCGCACACTGACTGAGCGCGGATTCCTTTGGTCGAACCGCGCTTTCTGAGCTCGCGTGCTCATTCTTACCAACCGGTTCTATCGTTTTTGTCAAAGGAATCATCTTTCGAATATTTTTAAGGATACAGGTTTTTTTAGGGTTCCGTACCCAAAGGGTAAAAACGGGACCCTATTACTAAGACTCGATGTCCGTCTGTCCGTCTGTCTGTCTGTCACCGGGCTGTATCTCATGAACCATGACAGCTAGGAAGCTGAAATTTTTACAGATGATGTATTTCTGTTGCCGCTATAACAACAAATACTAAAAACAGAATATAGTAAATATTTAAGGGGGGCTCCCATACAAAAAACGTGATTTTTAGGATTTTTTTGCTCGCCATTAATAACGGCAAGAGGATTGGGGCTCCCATATGATACGGAACCCTGCGTGCGCGAGTCCGACTCGCACTTGGCCGATTATTATAAATTTTACTGAACCGGGTCAGTTTTAACAATTTTTTTATGAGAAACACACGACAGTAAAAATTTTCGTCTTTAAAAGTTAAACGATTAATAAAAACGATATTTTTTACTAGTAATCATTATCGTTTTTATTAATCTGACTTGCAGATGTAATGTAATGTAATAATACTATTGCTATAACTATAATTATAAGTTTTAATGTGTCATATTTTACCGAAATAATAATTTTGATTTATTGATATGGCGGACGAAGCCACGAACAAAAGCTAGTACAACAATATTGTAAAGCTAAGGTATCAGTTTTCTTTAATAATATTATAAATACTTTAAAACTTGATCAACTGATCATACCACATCATTTTAAGAAAGGCTATGTAGCTAACATCAGAGCTGCCAAAAAGTTATGTAGGTAATTGATTCGGATACCAATCATGCAATTCGGATACTAATAGGTTCTTATGAGTTAAATAACAAAGTATGTCATTTAAATTTGAAGATACTATAAAGGTTTGCTCGGTGTGAAAAAAACTAAATTACTTACATGAAATTGCAAAAAAAGCATTTTAATTATAAAGAGGAATTATACCGAATTTAAATTAAGTGTTGAGCTAAAATCAGGGTCAAAGTATAATTTTCTGTATCTTGAAATTAATTTCTTCATACAGTTCTCCTTTTACTTTTTACCGACTTCCAAAAAGGATGAGATACTGTGTTCGTTTGTATTTAATTTTTATTTTGTATATGTTTATCGATATTTTCGCCAAATATTGTGAACCGATTTTTCTTCTAAATCTTTTTATTTCGAAAGGGTATAATTCTGAGGTGGTTCCATTTTAATTTAATCGAAACTGACTGCGCCGCTTTTGATAAATCAACAATAATGTACATGCATAACACATCAATCAGCTATCATCAGTTCGAAGCAATAAACGTATTTTATCTTTACCTTTTATCTTTATCAATTCGTGCAAACTATTCAGATTCTATACACGGTGGAATTCGGCGGTTCCATTCATTGATAAAAATAATTATGCAATTATAAAGTCACGTTGTTATACGGAAACTTAACTAGCCTAAATACATGTAGCCATAGAGTTGTTAAATAACCGTACCGTGTGGAATCTTCCCTTAATATATTTTAACTATTTAATATTGAAGATCACATGCAACATAATATTCTTTGAATGTTTCAAGCATCTTCTCTAAAAATCTCGTTTTTTGTATGGGAGCTCCCCTTAAATATTAATTTTATTATGTTTTTAGTATTTGTTGTTATAGCGGCAACAGAAATATATCATCTGTAAAATTTCAGTCTTCTAGCTATCACGGTTCATGAGATACAGCCTGGTGACAGACAGACGGGCAGACGGACATACAAACGTACAACGGAGTCTTAGTAATAGGGTCCCGTTTTTACCCTTTGGGTACGGAACCTTGAAAAGAGTATATTCAACTGAAAAGGGATGATTCAGACCATCATTATGAAAAATTGCTATAGAGTCAACACATAATCAGTCGTTTAATAAAATACATTTATTCAAATTTGAATTTTAATTTTGTATGAGAGTTGGACATTTGTTTTTTTTCGTCCTAGTACGCCTTTTCTGAATAGCTCTGTATAATAAAATATAATAAAAACTGGAGCTAACTGTCACCATCAACAGTGTGAAGAAAATAATTGTACTTATTAAGATTAAATTACACTTTTGAATGCAAAAATAAATTTAGAAAACTCAAAATTTTTACTTGTATTAAAATAAATGTTAATGCTAACTATTTATTTATACCTATGAAGACATATGTAATCACTATCTGCCTGTCCTGGATTCGCCCGGTTACGGATGAGTTATACCTTCCAGAAAAAATAATCTAAAAGACAATGAAAACCGCATTGCAATCTGATGTCTAGATTGAAAGATATAAGCGAATCTTTGATTTTATTTAAAGAAGCGGATATACAGACAGACACACAAAAATAGCGGTTTTGCCTTATACTATGTAGTGATTATGTTATTTTATTGATAATAGTCAAAACAAAATCATAATTTAGAGCAAAAAAAGACCTCAATAGATTAAAGAGAGATTGAAATCAATGGATGGAACAATAATTCATATGACGCGTCTAAACCCATTTACCTTTCATCTATCAGCCATAGCAATTCCACTGATTAACATAGGTTTCCCTTATATGCAAAAAGACCGGTTGGATGCGGTTTGCGTCCAGCGTGATCCTGCGGTCTTAATGAGGTAGTCAGATCACCTTTCGGGTGGACTTCCTACACGTAGGTGGTCTCCTTTCGAGAACTTTTTGACCCCATCGGTCATCAGTCCTCCGTACTATGTGCCCTGCTCACTGCCATTTCAACTTGCCAATCCACTGGGCTATGTCAGTAACTTTGGTTATCCCACGGGTCTCTTCTTTTCTGATTCAAACTCGTAGAGAGATTAAGAGCATAGCTCTCATGTTTTTCAGGTTCTCATGTTTTTATGTATTGGAATTTGACAACAATTTGATGTTCTCCGGAGATAAATCCGGCAATCGACATCACATTACAAAGAGATACTAGGGGGATAAAGTCGATCGAGAAAATCTGAAAGAGATGCATCGATTGAATATGGCACGAGTTAGAATGAGACATGAAAAATATCTCGATTCGGTGGCCAATCAAATTTTTAGACATTGAACGTCAAATCCCAATACATATTTGACAGATTTGAAAGCAGCTTGGAAGATTTTGCATGCATTTATGTGGTTGAGAATCGCCTGAAATGACAACAGCATTATAAATCTGTTATTAACCCCCGACGCAAAAGAGGGGTGTTATAAGTTTGACGTGTCTGTTTGTGTGTCTGTCTGTCTGTCTGTCTGTGGCATCATAGCGCCCGAACCACTGAACCGATTTCAGTTTTGCTTTTTTTGGATGAAAGGAGACTTAATCGAGAGTGTTCTTAGCTGTGTTTTATAAAAATCGATTGAGCCGTTTAAGAGTTATGGTGGGTTAAAGTGGGGATGGATGAACCAAAATTCTACAAATGTGCTCAAAATGGTTGTCAATGTGTCGGGGGTTTTTTAAATTTTTAATTTATATTAGTTATTTTTAGATATCTGTGTCACTTCACGTCTCTTTCTAACTCATGCCATATTAAATCAATGCATATCTTTCAGATAATCTCGATCGACCAAATTATCCTTCTGGTATCTCTGTGCACAAAACGCATTAAAATCTATTCACTTTGCACATTAAAATTAACTTTATGAATGTAGATCGTAATTCTGATAGTAGTTTCTCCGACTTTGCCTCGTTTTATGAACGTTTCCGCAAGTTTGTAATTTGCAAATGAGCCTTTCACTTGTGCGAAGAAAGAAAACTTGCGATTAGGTCATGAAGTGCGTTCATTATCAGCTCTGTATACGACAAACAAACACGAGTATATGCTTACATCCTACTAATCCTAATAATACTATAAACGTGAAAGTTTGTAAGGATGGATGTATGGATGTTTGTTACTCTTTCACGCAAAAACTACCGAACGGATTGAGATGAAACTTTGCAGTAATATAGCTTATATATATATATATATATATACATCAGAATAACTCATAGGCTATAAATTATAATGATATTGCTTAAATTTTCCATATTTGCGTGCGCTCTAAGAAATGTCAAAAGAGAACTGTCGAATCGAACAAATGTCAAATCGATTATTTTTGTTTTTTTTATTTTATTCCTTTATTAAGGGTGGTAAGGTAGGGCATCTCGAAATATCTGCGGGCGAAGCCGCGGGCAAAATCTAGTATATCTAATCTAGTATACTACAGTGTCATTCAGAAAGTGTACTTTGCCAAAAGATGGTAGTTCAGATCATCGTTATAAAGAACTACCCACATATTGCTATGGGGCCAACCCGGAATCCAAAAAAACAGCTCCTGTTTCATTTCGTCGATTCCGGGTTATGATTTCTTTCTCGAATGTCGGTTTGACGGGAGTCATTTGAGGAAAAAATCGTGGCATGATGGCAGTCCATCATTATGGACAACTTTTACAATGAAGCCTTTTTTTAATTCTGAATAGGTTTGCGTTTGACCACATACTGCCTGGTGTTGAGCAGAGAGCCAAACCGGAATTCGAGAAAAATCAGCCACCGCCCCTAGAAATCACTCCTTTTGGCCTATAACACGTTGTTTAATCTGTTCCTCTAAATCTGTTTTAGACATAACGTAGTTTGAATATATGTATCTGAGCAATCTTTGAATTTAAGCTACGTTAGGCGCAGTCAGTCTTCGGATGGGTGACCGCGGATGGCATTTGCAACTTAGCGGTATTTGGCTAGGATGACACTTTAGTTTTAATTTACATAGTAAACGGAAACTATTACCATTTTCGTATGGCTCCATACGACACGGAATCTACTACAGTTTCCTTTAAGGTACCTATAAACATTAACATTCTCTGACACCAGGGCTATCCATCTGGTCTATACGAACTTGTGGTTTAAGAATATTTATTAATCTCAAAAGAATTTACAAAAATTCACTTACTGAGATTACACACTCATCTATGTACATAATGTATTACGTTGCTACAAAGCGCAGCACGCAGACTAGTATAAATCAATAAGCATAAAACAATAACACACAGAAGTAAAACTTAAGTTAAGTTTTACTTCTGTGTGTTATTGTTTTATGCTTATTGATTTATACTAGTCTGCGTGCTGCGCTTTGTAGCAACGTAATACATTATGTACATATGTATTACGTTCTACTACGGGGAATAGATTATATCTATTCCCCGTAGTAGAATGGAAACAATCTTCCATCTAAGAAATGACTACCTTGCTAGTACCAGCTAGTCAAACGAGATCGAAAGTAGCCACGCCAGCGAGTGCTAATCAATGGTAGTGAAATTCTACGCAAACAATACACAGTAGGCACTTACAGTCAACAAAAGACACAATGGTCAGAACTGGTAATTGACAAGAGAATGCATAAAAATCATTTATAACAACGCAAGAAGAAACGTACAAAGAAAACCTTTTCTGTAAGAGTATGCAACTCGCTAGTACCACATCCGATGTTGCAGTTCTCCTCAGACGGCGGTGACTGCTTCTTACCTTCAGTATCGCTAACATAGCAAATAGACAAATAGTATTTCTACCCATATATTTCCTCAGAGAGGAAAGCAAAATATAAATTAATTAAATGATTTTATCATGCTTCACACACTAGTTTAATAGAAATGTTCTTTTAAATGCAGGTTGAAACCCTGCGAGCGCGGCAATTTTTGAAATTTTTATCACATAAAGAACAAAATATGTATTGATAACTGATATAAAAAGTTTAAATCAAAAAAATGATGGTAAAAATTATTTGCATGCTAGAAATGCTAGAGACTGTCGGCTTGCTGTACTATACCGAGTCTTAGTTTGAGTATTTTAATAATGTTGGCGGAGTCGAGGCATATCTGATAAGGCGCCAGCTTCGCTGGTGCGGTCATGTTGTGCGAATGTCTGAGGGAAGATTGGCAAAGCGCATCTTATATTCTGAACTCCAGGACGGTAAGCGCAGGAGTGGTGGCCAATTCCTAAGATACAAAGATGTTCAGAACAACTAGCCCAGAATCGTCTTGAGTGGCGTCGCCTTGTGCAGGAAAATGTTTATACGTTTAAAGATGCTAGAAGGCGTGAACTTGACGCCAGGCGAGACGAGCTTAGAAATCGACCGCCGAGTAACATGACCTATAATTTTGTTAATGGTGTTTTAACATGTAGCCTGTGTTCACGCACTTTTAAAGCCAAAATAGGCTACTACAGCCATATGAAGGCACACGAACGAAGCCTATCTAACTGTAGTTAGAGCAGAATCAATGATCGCCATAGCCGAAATCGGCAAGGAACCATATATATATATATACATACTAGCTTTTACCCGCGGCTTCGCCCGCGTTATATTTTGATTTTGGCTTATGTTTATGAGCTATGCTAACCTAACCGACAAGGGCATTCTGGGCATTCCAAGATTATGTGCAGTGGAGTCTCCTCTTTTGTGGGTTCACAGATGCACGATGGGCTTTCCCTCAACTTTAATCGATGTAAGTATTGGGAAAACTCACCTTGCCCCGTCAGCACTTGAGTTATGATTCCCACTGGTGCTATTTCTCTTACGATCTTGTATGCCGCCCTTGCATCCGGAAAATATGTTTTGGTTACCGCCGCTGTGTGTCCATCCTGATACCGCCGGTTCCACTCGTCAAGGGATTTCTCTTTTCAAGGGAATTATCTTTCGGATTTCTCGCTTGACGAATGAAACGGGGCAGTTATCGTAAATAGGTCTGCACTTCGAGTGCAGTGCTGCTTCCTTTGCTAGTTGGTCCGCTCTCTCATTTCCCTCCATCGCCGCGTGCGCTTTAATCCAATAAAGTTTCACTATTTTATTTTGTGCATGTAGTAACTTTATGTTAGCTTTGAATTTACTGCTAAGGGATGGAGGTCACAAAAGATTTTTGCTTTTTCGGTAGCCTCAAGAAGTGCCAATAACTCGGCCTGGTACACGGAGCACCAATCGGCCAATTTCAGCTTGCGGGTACTGATCTCAGCGGCATCATCCCAAATGGATAATGCCGCCCCAACTTTCCCTTTAATTTTGCTGCCGTCTGTAAATATGTTAATTTCTCGGTTAAGATTTTGCTCTAGTGCTGCTCCGTCTGCCAGGCGTATGAACTCCAGCTCCTCCTGCTGCGCTGGGTGTGGCTTTTTTTCTGTCTCTCTATCTCCAGTTACTTGCTGGGAACAACCTTTCTTAGTTTCATAAAGCAAGGCTGCTTCCTGGACTCTGATATGACAGCCGAGGATTAGTGGCCGCGGTGGGATATATGGATCTGGTGGTGTGGGTGCCGCCACCTACCCTACCTTCCGCTAGGCCGTCAACGTGTTGGCAGACGCAGTGGGGCTGCAGGGGAAGAGAGGTGTCGGTATCGCGATGGCCGTTCTCACTGCCCTCTGCAGTTGAAGAGCCAGGCGCTGGGCTACTATGACTGACCCACTGCACTGGGACCAGGGCGTTGGAATGCTGTCTGACGTTCAGTACTGGTTAGTCCCGAGTGGTGTATGACGATGTGTCTTGTGCTCCGAAACACTCCGTCATTATGGCGAGAGCGCAAGCTCCGCTAAGGAGCCCGAGTCTGGGCTAGCGCTGTGTGCGCTGTGTGCTGAGTGCCGCGAAGGAGTGCGAAAAATGTAGGAACATCCTAAACTTGCCATGACAGGTTATTTCTGGCGCTTAGACGGCTGCTACCGCAGCCCGCTCACTTAGTTTTTATCCTATCCTACGGGAACTGTTAAAGTTTTTGGGATAAAAAGTGGCCTATGTCACTTTTCGTCTTTCAAACTATATTCATGCAATAAGCCAAGGCAAGTTGCTCCGTTGCTGAGAAAAAATTATTGTTAAGTCCTACGGGAACCACAATTTTTTCGGGATGGAAAGTATCCTATGTCACTTTCCGTCTTCCAAACTATGCCCACCCCAAATATCAAGTCAATCCGTTGCTCCATTGCTGAGAAACAGTTATTGTCCTATCCCATGGGAATCACGAATTTTCTCGAGATAAAAAAGTATCCTATAATCACTTTCTGTCTTTTAAACCATAGGTATCCATACCAAAAATCAGGTCAATCTTTTGCTCCGTTGCCGTTGCTGCGTCAAAGAGGAACAAACCAACAAACTTTTCTGATTGATAATATTAAAGTCTGATGATTCTGTACCATAAAGGTAGAATAAAGAAACATGTTAAACCTCTAATGATAGAAGATTTAAAAATATTTTTAATGTCAGACAAAATGACGGCCTGGTATTAAACTTCATAGTAACATGTAGCATGCAGAGGGAAAAAAACATTTTATCCAATTTTAATGTCAGTTGTCATTTTCAATCCATACTTTATTTCCTCTTCAAGGGGATATAATGGTGGAAAAACAATTTGTCCCCTTGCCATGCTACTTGTGATTTATAAAAGTCTGCAGACAATGTCACCTGTCATCTAATTACGTTTGGCTGTGACGTTTCGATAGTCCATATTAGCGTCATAGAGGAATTAATCACTTAGCGTCTTTGTGATAGTGGCGACAGTTTCGCTTTCGATGGTTTTTGTCCTGTCCTACAGGAACTATGCAATTTTTCGGGATAAAAAGTATCCTAAAGCTCCTTCCGCCTTTTAAACTATGTCCATGCCAAAAATCAAGTCAATCCGTTGCTCCGTTGGTGCGTGAAAGAGTAACAAACCAACAAACCAACAAACTTTTCGGATTTATAATATTAGTAAGGATATATACTGAACATAGAGCTACCTATGAAGATCTATTGAGCCGTATCCACCACACTAGCCAGTGCGGCTTGGTGAATTCACATCCGGAATTCACACGGACTGTCGATTACGCAGACGGTCGTCAAATACTCTTCTACGGACGCAAGACGCATCACGATTTTTCTTTTACCGATGAGCCAGTGTTGGGAAAATCGGTACATAAATTCATGTATAACATTTGTGTTTAAAAAATAGGCTACTTACCTATATAACTACATAGTATGAAATAAAGTCGCTTCCCGCTGTCTGTCCCTATGTATACTTATATCTTTAAAACTACGCAACGGATTTTGATGCAGTTTTTTTAATAGATAGAGTGATTCAAGAGGAAGGTTAAATGTATTATACACCTGTGTGAAGCCGGGGCGGGTCGCTTGTACTATAATATAATTTACACTTGGGCACCAACTTTTATGATGGAAAGCAGTTTAGAGACCGCAAGTTGTTCGCATAGTCCTAGAATATATTACTTTTCCACTAACGAAAATAGAAATCATTTTTAACCCCCGACGAAAAAGAGGGGTGTTATAAGTTTGACGTGTCTGTGTGTCTGTCTGTCTGTCTGTCTGTGGCATCATAGCGCCCGAACCACTGAACCGATTTCAGTTTAGTTTTTTTTTGGATGAAAGGAGACTTAATCGAGAGTGTTTTTAGCTATGTTTTATAAAAATCGATTGAGCCGTTTAAGAGTTAATGGTGGGTTAAAGTGGGGATGGAAGAACCAAAATTCTACAAATGTGCCCAAAATGGTTGTCAATTGAAAGTTTGTTGTCAAATATTTTTGTGTCGGGGGTTTTTTAATTGGGTATATTATAGTTATTCTGCACTATGATATAACACAATTAATAAATAAAATCGGTACGCAAATAATTAGGCAAACTGCAAATTATTAATATTCAATCACCGCGCTGCTGTATTGTGCAAGCTACATACAAATACATTCTTAACCAACGACGGAAAAACAGAGGCGCTATAAATATGACGTAGGTGTTTTCTGTGTCTCTCTATATCTAGCTGTAGAATCATAAGCTCCTAAATAATTACTTTTGTTTTTTTATAATTCTCTTTTTTTTTTCTATTAATTTCACTAATAATCATAACCGAATCAAGCCATGTCAGAGGCTTTCAGGTGGCCTAAAAACTCTGACACCAGGGATAGCCACCCGGCCTATATGAACTTACTTACTTACCAAATCAAGTACCTACGTGGTAGTAAAATCTATAGTGGCGTCTTTGCATGCTGGGAATCCAGCTAGCTTAGCATACGACCACGAAAACAGTTTTGTCGACGTGTGAAAAAGTGACAGATATGTATATACTTCCTGTGGTGGACTAATAATTATTATTATTCGCAAAAAATGGCAAAACCGCCTTCCATCGTGTACAAAATTAGAATATTTTACTCGAATTGTTTACATTATTGTTGATTTTTCAAAAACGGCTCAGCCGATTTCTGTAAAATTTAAATGGGACCACCTCGGGATAATACCCTTTCGAACTAAAAAGAACATATACAAAAAAAATACATACAGACGAACATAAAACCTCATCCTTTTTAGAAGTCGGTTAACAAGGCTAGTTAAAAGTACAGTACAATATACTTTTATTTAATGTTAGTTGTATATACAACATTTAAATAGTTTAATAAAGTGGACAAAACGGTTTAATCTCTGTACCCCCAAACAGAATATGGATATCATCCATGTCGTATACCTCTAGATTGACATTTTTCAATGCGTACTTTGGTCAATCCATACTTTGTTTCCTTTTCGAGGGAATGAATTGATGAAGAAACAAGCGGTCTATGTTCCATGGGGGGATAGGTAGTACTGTGTTATATTTTAATCAAAATGTGCAAAAACCAACTAATTTCCATAATTATACAAAACTTCGTTTGCTGGGTCATACTTGTATGGAGAGTAAATAATCGACCATGTGCGAATCGAACTCGAGCACGAAGGGATCACAGATCAGGGAACAAGGATGATCTGTGGAAGGGATCCATACAATATGGGAGTCACCTTAATATATTTTGTTTTTTCTACATGAATATACAGAATATTCTGTTAATATTCCAAACATTACCTGTTGCTAACTTTACTTGTTACTGTTACTTGTAACCATCACGTTTCTTGTATTAAAATTTAAATATACAGGGTTATTTCTAAAACACCAGCATCCTCTTAGGGGCGTATTATGTACATCAAAACTAACAACTCTTGTCCTACGACTTTTGTTAAAACTAAAAAAAAAACAGCTGTCCCATAAATTTTGTCGAGGGTGATCGACATTTTTGGAACAACAACTTTTTTTTTGATAAAATATTAACTAAGATAAAAGTCATAGAACAAAAGTTGTAAGTTTTGATGTACAGAATAAGCCCTTAAGAGGATGCTGGTGTTTTAGAAATAACCCTGTATATTGTATTTTAATTTAATAAATAGTTATTGAAGTGGATATACAATTAAATATCCTGTGAATATTTCAAGCGTCTACCTGTTACCGCTTTTAATATCAAGCGAAAAAGGGCTAAAAATTCAGGTTTGTTGTATAGGAGCCCCCCTTAAATATCTATTTTTTTCTGTTTCTAGTATTTCTTGCGGCAACAGAAATACACCAATCTGTGAAATTTCAACTGTCTGACTATCACGGTTCATGAGAAAAAGCCTGGTGACAGACAGACAGAAAGACATACGGACAGCGGGGTCTTAGTAATAGGATCCCATATCAAATTTTTACCTTTTGGGTACGATACCCTAAAAAAGAACGTCCAAAAGCGAATATACTAAACCCTATGAGAGAAAACGTAGGAGGAAACCTACAACCTACAACTCCAAAAAGACTTGGCCTGTCACATTACGTAATTACACGCAGAGTACAAGCGTCTTAACCTTATAATATCGGCCTTGACATTCCGGCCCCTTGATAATGAACTTAACAGTGAATTTTGCTTTATTAAGGGGACTGCATGCGCCAGATTTACAAAAAACTGTTGCATTTATTTATCATACAGTTACATACGTTTTATAGCATTGTTTGCTTTTTAGTATCTTAATTTGACGGAGTAAATTGAAACAAAATTGATATGTGTTATGTTCATTCATACAACAATAATATTCATGCATAAAAAGTAGTCTCTCCGGTTCTTCTTCTTCGTCGTGTCGATGATCCTCAACATTATATAATTCTCTCCCAGTACTCAGCTACACTGGTCCCGCCGGGGGTAGCCTGGTAGAGGTCCCGCATTGTGCACGCATTCGGACACTGAGAGCATGACAGAAGGTGCTGCATAGTCTGCGCAGGAGCTCCGCAGTCGCACTGCACCGTTGCAGTGTCTGAGTATCCCCACTTGGCCATGTTGGTCCTGCACCGGCCCACTTGTGTCCGCAGTCGGTTAAGAGACTTCCATGTGGGCCACGGGAGATCACTGCCCGCTGGGAGGGTTTCGGAAGGCTCTAAAAAGTCGGACGGTGGTGAAAATGTGTTTTTCCATGTGCTGAGGCGGGCTTCGGCAGCATGTACTTTTAGAGCAGTGGTTCCTTTTAAAAAGCTTTTTCCACTTTTTAGTCGGGTAACAGGTGTTTTAGAGCCATATAGAAGGTGCCTAGGGTCTGTTTCTTGTTTCTGCTTTTCGCCAGAGCAGGCAACTGTTCTACGTACAGAAGGTGGTGCAATTCCAGCTAAGGGATAGATCAAGTTGAGCGGAGTGGGCTTGAGGCAGCCCGTGATTTTTCGGCAGGTCTCGTTAAGGGCGACGTCTACTCCGGTACATACTAACATGTTGAGGTTACCTATCTACTTAAATATCCGGGAGATAAATTCTCTAGCGCATGAGAATTCATGGAACCGTGTGGGCTATGTGGACTATGTGGTGGGTTTGGTATGATTGTTCTTCGAGGGCAGGCCTATGTTCGACAAATAAAGGTTTATTCGATGACAACATTTTCTCTATTACTTGCAACATTTTTAAATCATCATTATTTCAACTATACGGCGTGTTATCACATAGGCCTCTCCTATAGAGATTTTTTTTGTTGGTCGTTTAAATATGTGAGTGAGGAATGCTGGAACGCAAACCATTTTTGGAATTATAATGTACTGTTTGTCAGCCTTTTAGTAGTCCACTGCAGGACGTGGAGGTAGGACCCACGAAGGGTGATTAGGCCATATCCACCACGCTGGCCCAATGCGGGTTGGTGGATTCAAATACGCCACGGTATTTTCCTTCACCGAAAAGCCAGTGGTGTGAAAATCCGTACATAAATTCCAAAGAACTCATTGGTACGGGCCAGGGATTTGAACCCACGACCTCACGATTGAAAGGCGAGTGTCACTACCTCTAGACCAACACGTTTTATAATACCCACGGCTTAAAACAATCCATTTGCGCAGAATTCAGTGCAGGTTGTGCTCTAGACTCTAGCACATAGTTTATTTTAAAACTAGCAACCCACTCTGGGTTTACACAGGTGTGTTATACACATAAACCTTCCTCGTGAATTATTATTATATCTATTTAAAAAATCGGCATCAAAATCTTATGCGTCGTTTTAAAGATATAAGCATATATAGGGACAGACAGACAGCGGGAAGCGACTTTGGTTATACTATGTAGTGAAGCGCGTACCTAAGTGCAAGCCACCAAATGCTTAAAATCTATACAACTGTAACATAAAACTGTATCTTTCATTTGCTTACATGTATACGTAGACATAACATCACTTCTTAAAGAGTTAAAGCGTCAGTAAAAGTAAAAGTCATACTCCGTGATTTATAATGTTCGGTTGACCACCTCTAGATATATCTCAATGGCTACAAACAAGTTTTTAATTTGGAAGAATATGGGTGTGTCCATAAATTATCGTAACGGGTTTATAAAACTGCCATTCTATTTTCCGAATTAAGCAAATTCTACTCTAAAAGTGAGACAGCTTATGAATGTTTAAGATTGCGCTGTGTACGAGTAGGTATTACGAAAACTGTTAGTAGGTATCAACCATATCGGGAATGAAAAGGAACTAGATACATAAACTAGTAGTTCTCCGTACAGTAGACCCCGCAGCTGTTTCATTGAATCTTCATAATAATAAGATATATATCTCATTTCTTCTTGATGTATATCTCATTTCTATATCCGATTTCATTCATACTCTCAAATCTTGTTAGAATTTAGATACTAAACATCATCATTATCGGTAGGACGTCCACTGCTGGACATAAGCCTACCCTATGGATTTCTAATAAGCCCAGTTGGTAGCGGCCTGCATCCAGCGCGTTCCTGCGGTCTTAATAATATCGTCGATCCACCTGGTCGGTGGATGTCCTACGCTGCGCTTGCCGGTGCGTGGTCTTCATTCGAAAACTTTACTGCTTTTTACATTGCCTTTTCAACTTACTGATCCGCTGCGCTATGTCGGTAACTTTGGTTCGTCTGCGAATATCCTCATTTCTGGTTCGATCTCGCAGAGATACTAAACAATCTTGCCAAATATATTATGAAAATCGGTTGATAAACAGAGCTACAGCAAATTACTCTCCTTTTTAGAGGAAAATAGGGAAACGCAGCATGGGACGTCCACCAACTAGGTGGACTGATGATATATTGTAATTAATTAAGATAAGCGCTGGATGCAGGCCGCTTCCAACCTGCGTTATTGGAATTGCATAGGGGAGGCCCATGTTCATCAGTGGACGCCTTACGGGTGATGATAGATGGATGATGGACGCCTCTATTATCAAGTATTGTACAATCTAATACTTCGTTTTCGAATAGACTACGTTACTTCCACCGTGGAAGAATTCGAATAGTTCGCACTTATCCACGTAGTATTTTTTTAAGTTTTGTTGATTTTTCAAATACGGCTCAGCCGATTTCGATAAAATTTAAATAGGACCACCTCGAGGGTAAATAATTTCGAAATAAAGGAGGTACTCAATTCGACGCGTATATCTTTTTACTCGTATGTATAACAACGCACAACTTTTTACATAGTTGTCCGATTTCCATCATTCTTTTTTATTGTTTTTTTTTTTAAATTTTATTGAAATCGGCTGAGCCACTTTTGATAAATCAACAATAACGTGAAAAACACTACATCGATCCGTACGAAATATTCGCGCATTCTGTGCACGGTTAAAGTCGAGCATGCAATTTTTTGCAAAAAAAATATAATTTTTTAATTTGTTCACAATTGATGAAAATATATAAATGAAAAAATATATACCTACATCAAAAACACAGTACGAGTAGTAACTCATCCGCTTTGGAAATCGGTAATGAAGATTTTTTCGCATTTAAAACTTAGATATACAGTCAAACCTGGCTAACTGAGAACTGGATAAGTGAGAAACCTCTATAAGTGAGAGTAATTGCCAGGTCCCGTCATTTTACCCATCAATTACCTCTATAAGTGAGAGACCAAAACCTCTATAAGAGAGAGTCGTTTTTCCCTCATGGACCTCTATAACTGAGAGTACTACTTGTCTGAACCTCTATAAGCGAGAGTTGAGGGTAATGAAACATCTGCACTTTATGACCCATTCTTAAATTTCGTGGAACTACATAACTACCGTTGATTTCGGAACGTGTTCAATTCTTTTTTTTTGTATTTTGTGGGAATAAGTAACATTGTTTTTGTATCGCATTTTTTTGGAATGGCCACACGTGCGTCTATACTATCTTGTTTATTGAAATAGTGCTCTATTCAAAATTATGATGTGTTTTTCTTTCATCTACCTAACATTATTTTTGTATCACATTCTTTTGGAATAGCCACATGTGCGTTTACACTATCTTATTGGTTAAACTTACTACAGTTGAGTATCAATTGAGGAGAAAGGTTCGGTGTTAATAAATAAATCTTTAGGAATTAATAAATAAATCGTTAAGTGATAAGCTTAAGATTGGTATTTAATGCGTTCAAAAGTGGAAAATCTCGAAATAAAATACGCAATGAATTTGATTTATCAGAATCCAACTTTTATAAAATAATAAATTCAACAGACCCTACACAGTCTCTGTGGTCTTAGGACATGGAAATATTACAAAGATTCGACTTTTCTAATTTTCCTAATTTTAATAAGTGCCTTTTAGAATGAATAAATAAAATCATCCATATGTTCAATTCTAATCAACACAACCCGAACAATTAGTACCTAAATGCTATTTATAAACATATTTATCATTTTTCACGCATGTAGATACCTACATACAAATTAGACGTATTTTTTAACCTCTATAAGAGAGAGCAGCCACTTCTGAAACTGGATAAGTGAGAAACCTGGATAAGTGAAAAACCTCTATAAGAGAGAATTAGATGGCGGTCCCTTCAACTCTCTCTTATCCAGGTTTCACTGTAAATCCTTGTGCAACCTACATTCGATCACGACCTCAATTTGTAAATCCGTCTGGCATTGGACAGCACGTTCACTGCAAAGCAAGAGATTAGTATTTTGATAATCTTTATGATAGCTACCTACTTACTAAGTTTATTTTAGAGGCATTTCAAATAACTGTACTGTCTTGCTGTACGCTGATTATGATCTCTAATTATTTTTGTAATAGTAGAGGAGACGTGAGAGATCGATCTTCGCCCATCTGATAACCAAGTGAGATGTTTTTCATCAAATATTATTTATTTACAAACACGGTTTCAGATAGCGCATAGCAATTGCTTGCCTTCCTGAAAAGTTTTCATAGCTATTCTTTATTGTATTAATAGACTAGCGACCCGCCCCGGCTTCGCACAGGTGTATTATACATATAAACCTTCCTCTTGAATCACTCTATCCATAAAAAAAACCGCATCAAAATCCGTTGCGTAGTTTTAAAGATTTAAGCATACAGACAAACAAACAGACAAATAGCGACTTTATTTTATACTATGTAGTGATATTTCATTAGTGGTTTCTTGCGCAAGAAAACACTATTTAAACAATATTTTCTATTAGATTTTTATCTATCATAGGACTCATAGGTATGTTTGTAAATACATAAATAATGTTTAATAAAATAAATATGTCACATCGGGTTATTAGATGGCTGAAGATTGATCGTCACCGGATGTTAAGCCATTATAAACAGTACGTCCTAATGTTACAAAGCCGTAGGTGAATGGAGATGATTTTTTTTTCAACCCTTACCTCCTCATATGGTGTATCATTTAATAGGATTTTTAAAGTGAATGTAAGGTTTTTTAAACCATGTCTTTGTCACGTGTACCATATGTGAGATATATAGGTCACCGAAGAGTGACACCTTAATTTCTAAAGTATACAAAATAGAATGTTCAAACTTTCTGAGTTTATAGATCATATTAAAAACTTTCTCTGAAAACTATTTTAAGCACTGTGGAATTATAACGTCTTGAGTTAAAGGAGAAAAATTGAAATTCTTAATATGAAATTATTACATTTTCTTATCTAATTATTTTTTTCTAGCACTCTACCATCCTAATGCCATCATAAAAATTGGTTCTTAATATCATCATAATCATCGTCATCATCTACGGACGTGTCTCGACACGCACTTGACAAATTATTTCTGAAATAGCGTCAATTTAAGTGGCTCAGTTCACAACAAAAGGGGAAAAAAGACAAAAGACTTCGAATGTCCCTAAACACAAGAAAAATTCATTGCAGTTTCCCGAGTGCAATTACGGCCCCTACGTCCGCATCTCCTTCTTTCTGTGACCCATGGTAACAAAATAAAAATGTCTCAAATTCAAATAGAAACATCACAGTAACCACAAATAAAACCATAGTAACCACATAAGCGCAAACAAAAAGCATTTCGAACGCAGCGGCGTACTTTTCACGGCTTTTGAATTGGTTACGCACGTAATCCATGGCATGGCGTAGACGTTTTCCAAGCATTTTATGTGTTGGTATTATATTGGTTTTTGCTTATTTACTTTGAGGGTTTTTTATCTTTGTTAGAGTTGTTACACTTTCTGTATCAGATGGCGGGCACTGACCAATGATTATGCTTAAGAATGGAATGCGTCCACTCAATGTTGCCATTTAACTAGACTGTCGTCGCTAGGAATAACGATTTTTCTTGGCATAACGCAAAAGTAAACATTTTGGTCAGAAATATAGTTCAGCAACTCATCTTATTAATTGACCGACGAACCAAACCGGAGGAGGTACTCAATTCGACGCGTATATTTTTTTTATGTATAGCCACGCATAACTTTTTTTGTAGTAGTCCGATTTCAATAATTATTTTTTATTGGAAAGAGTATACTTCGAAATTGGTCCCATTAAAATTTTATTGAAATGGGCTGAGCCATTTTTGATAAATCAACAATAATGTAAAAATGTAACATCAATCCGTGCGAAATATTCGCGAATTCTGTACACGGGTGAAGTCGGTCATGCTATTTTTGCGAAAAATAATTACAATTTTTTTAAACTGAGTCATCTGAGAACTACAAGTGTATTTTGGTTACTTATCAGTTACAGTATCTTCAGTGATTGATTGTGTAAAATATGGAGCAAAAACATGACTTTAATGAATTTGTACCATTTTATTACAAAGTATCGTCGGTCCAAAGAGCGTCAGTTCCACTCATGGGTGTCCAACCTAAAACTTGCAACCAATGTTACCAACTCCAACCTCGATTAAAATTATAAAAAATCTAAAAATAAACAGTTAGGTAAATCTACAGTTACATCTACAGTAAGTCTACAGTTTTTCTTTTTTGAATCTACGAGTAAACTAAAAACTGTGAGGATATCGAAAACACTGTAGACTGTAGAACTACAATTGACATATGACTTGGATACGCTGCATGTAACAGCTACGAGTAATCAGCAAGCATAACGCAAAACTTTAACATGGTGAGAAGTGCGGAATGAAAAAAGTGGATGCAATCTGCTTCTTAACTCTTGGAGACCGACATAAAAAAGAAGGATGCTTTCATCACGTCCATTAGCATAAGAAGTCGTCTTTAGAATCTAGTGTCGAACGCCTGATTTACGATGCTGACCGTGGAGAAAAAGCTAGCACATTTGTAAGTCAGTTCTGTCGTTGTGTCTGTGACAATGCTGCTAATGCTTTCGGGTTACGTCGATGTACCTGTAAAAAAATCTAAATATCTTCTTCTCTATAGCCAAAGGTTGTCTACTGGACATAGGTCTTCCTTATAGATTTCCAATAAGACTTGTTACAAGCTGTTTTCTGCACCCATCCGCAAACTGACCGTGCTGCACGGGAAGCATGGCAAAGGGACAAATTGTCTTTCCACCATTATATCCCAAAAAATTAGATTTCTAGGAAACTTATACACCTATGTTCTTTTCATTTAAGTATAACAATTAAAAAATGATTCAAAAGGCCATTTATTAAGTGAAGTTCCTACTTCTCGTCACTTTCTGTCTCGATATTTGCCTTACCTAAAGCTTGTTGTCTCAATTTAGACGACAAATTACATTCAAATATACTTAAAATACGTTAGTTTTGTATTTATGTCGTATTTTTCATTTGCTGTAACCGATCCCAGCGACAAAGTAAAGGTAAATAAATAGACAGTATAGCAACCACGGTCGAATGAATCTTACAAACGGTCATGTTCCACTTGCGCTTTCTATTTCTACACACGAGGCTTTGTACAAGGTACAGATATAAGCAGTAGCTTAGGTTGGACGTTTTAAGTTCCGCTAACTTTCTATCCCGGGAGGTAAGCGCAAAAAATGCAATCTAAGTACTTTCTTTAGATTAAAACTACATAATAAATATACTTTTTGGTATAACGTTATCATGGTGGTGTACAATAATACCTCGGAGTCAGTCCGCGGAAGCGTTTGATTTTAAAAATTATACTAAAAAACACTTTGTTTAAATTAAACAAGCTTTTACTGAACAAGCACTCGCCAAGACGAATCAAACGAGCCGAAACTCGATAGAGTTGCGTCGTTTCATTACAGAGTTCCTATGATCACCTTCCAACTCCATCTACCATTACCATTGAAAGTTACCATTGAAAGACAAATTATTTGCCAATTATTACATTTTCATTTTCATTTTGTATGAAGCTCAGTTACTGCATTCTACGACCACTATCGTCGAGCATATCGTGAATGAACTGGAGTGAACAACCTCTCTTCAATGGAGCTAACCTAAGTAAATAATAGTATTTGCGCATAAGCACGTAAACATTGCATCATGGCACTGACTCAGCGAGGTAGACTTTTAAGAATGAAACTACCTACTCACGGAGAAGAATCATCTGTGTCGATATCTGTAGCGGTTTCATCTTTTTAGGGTGTCGTAGCTCAAAAGGAAAAATAAAATCACCTAAGTACGAGTTGAACTCGTGCACCACGGGTTCCGTACCTACTGTATGGAAGCCTTATTTAGTTTTTAGGTATTATACAACTTAATATTCTGTGAATGTTTCAAGCATCTTCCTGTTGCTGTTATTAATATCGAGCAAATAATCACGTTTTTTGATGGAGCCCCCCTTCAATGTTCATTTTATTTTAATTTAATTATTTCTTTTTAAAGTGAATATTTAATTAAATATTCTAATAATTTATATCCATCACCTGCAATATTTTCTGTTTCTAGTATTTTTGTTATAGCGGCAATAGAAATACGTAATTTGTGAAAATTTAACTGATCTAGCTAAATCCGTTCATGAGATACAGCCTGGTGACAGACAGACGGACAGACGGACGGACAGCGGAGTCTTAGTAATAGGGTCCCGTTTTTACCCTTTGGTTACGGAAACTGAAAAAAGCGTGAAACTCGTTTGGAACAATACCATCACTTGGCCACGTAAGTCAAATCAAAAAAAAAATGATTTGAAATAAAAGAAAGATGATTTGCGTGATATAAGAATCGCCTTAAGGAAAATATCTAAATTTAAATCGTCTAAATAATGACGAGCTTATCCACAAACTAAAAAAAATACCTAATGCAAACATAACTTAACTAAAACGCAGAACTATGCCATTTAGTTCGCAAAAGTTTCACCAACCTTTTTATTTTTAATTCAACTTAAAACCTGTTCGTTGTGACCGTGATACTTGACACGTAACGGCAACAGAATCCCATCGGCCCATCCTCCATTAAAGCGGCGCGGAGACGGACGGAGCTGAGCGAGTCAAAGTTTATTTACTTGAACATAGCTGACACCGATATTAATTTGACCACTTCGGAGTTACACTCTTTCGAACTAAAAAATAATTTTTCTATTCGGTTCACAATTGGTGAAATTATCGATGAACATACACAAAAAAAATACATACGCACGAACATAGAACCTCCTCCTTTTTGGAAGTCGGTTAAAAACCGGCCGCCTTACCACAAAAGCTTTACGCACACTTTAGACAGTGTTTAACAGTACCAATTGCACGGTTAAACAGTGTTTAACGCGTGCTTAAAAGTTTTTTGTACGTCGAACAGGGGCTTATAAGTAAACACTCATTTCTCAGTTTTTCAACCTTTATTATGTCTAATGAAATTATTTTAATTTTATAGTGCATACAGGCTTATCTCTAGGTAATTTTTGAAATATTTATCATAAAAATAACTCTTCTTTATGTCTTTATTTATAACAGTAATTGTTGGATTAGAAGTCCGTTTTGGCCTATTTAAATGTTGAGAAACAAAATGTAAACAGCATTTACTGTAAGGTTGCTGCTTGCTGGTTTGATGTCTCTATATCGTTTAGATCTCTGGATATTTATATATGCACAGGGAGATTGTGATGATAGATAGTCTGCTACAAATTTAAAAATTCTGAAAAAAAAGTGGTAAAAAAAACTGTAGTATTCAATTTCTAAATAATTATTTTTGCCAAAAATAGCATAAACCGACACTGTAATCAGGAAAAAACAACATCATACAAAACATAAAGGCTACTCTCTTTACATATAATACTCTTTGTACAGTAAAATAAAAAAATAAAAAATGTGTTTAGTTAACAAAGGGCACAGACCCTGGAGTCTGTGGTTGCAAAATTTTCGAATGAAAAAAAAAACATAAAGGCTCTTCGAAATAAATATGGAACAGCTTTTTTGCGATTCCAGGGTTGGTTTCGTTGTAAGAGTTGGCCATAAAGCACCGAAAAAGGAATTTTAGGTAATGAACCAAGAAAACCAAGTTGTGTCTTACGTCACGGGCTATACAGGGTTATTTCTAATCAATTAGCATCCTTTCAGGGGCTTATTCTGTACATCAAAACGAACAACTTTTGTTCTGCGACTTATGTCAAAACTCAAAAAACAAATCAGCTGTCCCATACATTTTGTCGACGGTAAACGATATTTTTCTATGGAGCAACAACTTTTTTTTGAGAATAAATAAAAGTCGTGGAACAAAAGTTGTTAGTTTTGATGTTCAGAATAAGCCCCTAAAAGGATGCTATATGATTAGAAATAACCCTGTATATTGGACCCTGAGCGTAGCGAGGGACTTTACAGTTGACTCCCGAGCGCAGCGTGAGAATTATTTACTGAGTAAAGCGAGGGGTTCAAGTCGCCCAAGAAGTATACAGACTTTGTTCTAGTGGTGCATACACTACTTTTCATACCTCCTGCGAGAAAATAAATCTCCAGGAATATGAATAATACTTACGTCATAAACTCAATAAGTGTAGGTACTCAGTAGGCAACTCGTATTGTTCTCAATAATATAAAACAAATTAGAATGTACCTACGAATTTTCGTAGAATCGCACAATAATTCATAGTAAAACAGATAATACGGGCTAACACGGGCATTGCAAAGAGGTTTTATTCTATAAAATCGAATAAAATCTCCTTACAATGATCATTGCCGTGCAATGTTAAAAGGTTTTTATTCGATTTCACTAATTAAAACCTCTTTACAATGTCTTTAAATGTTCTAAGTTAAGAAATTTTCATATGATTTAGACGGTCCAAATTTAACTCACTTTACTCCCTAGGGAGTTTCGAGATTGTGTTAAGATAATAATGACCTGTTTTACGCGGAGGTTGTACAACAGTATAATATATGACATGTATAATGAGTTATTTACAAGCAGGTGGTATGAAAAGAAATTTCCTGTTCCTAGGTTATCCTAGAATATTAATCTTATACCTACAGCTTGTGTAAACTAATTTGAATGCATCACACTTGATATAGATAGTAAAAAAAAATATTTCACTGTAGGCTCATACTTTGTACCATGCTACAAAATAAGCGTGTAAATGTGACAAACAAAAAAATCGGCATTTTATGCTTACATATCTGCTTTGTAAAAACATATTTTCGAAATTGATTTTTGATTGATTTTTGGAGCAATATTATATCAGAATAATGAAAAAGGAGAGTAAGTTTTTACCTTCAAAACCAGGTGGACAGTCGTAAAGAAATGTTGAATCAGTGGTACTGTAAGAAGTAAATCCAATATACTTGACTTTATTAAATACATAGTTCGTTTTTATACGTCAAAATCGGTGTCATGTTACCAGTCTTGCCGAATTCCAGTGTTTCTGAAAATTTATTTTAGTATTATTACCTATTAAATATATTTAACTTGGTTTTGCCCGTGGCATCGCCTGTGAATTAATATCCTATGACACCTGGCCTTAGCTTAAAAAATATTCGAAAATATATTATATTATATTAAGATTTAGATATATTTGTCAAAAATATTGGTCCATGAAAGACCTCACGAAGAAAATTTACCACTATTCCTGAAACGCGGACCCATGGACATGTGCATTCTGCCTATTCTCACAAACGAAGCGCAAACTTGGTCTTTGACTAATAATTAAAAGTCCAACCTTGCGGTTTGCCAGTGGGCGATGAACCGCAGTATTTTAGGCATAAAGCTAATAGATCGCATAAGGATCACCATCCTGCGTTCTAAAACACAAATAGCCAACATGACCCAATAATTTACAAACTTGAAGTGGGACTGGGCAGGATATGTCTGCCGCATGATGATCCTTGGGCCAAAATTACCACCGATTGGACACTAGACGAAAAACGAGCTCGCGGCAGACCCAAAATGTGAAGATGGAATGACCTTGACAGGCACCGGAAGGCCTGGCATACAGCCCAGGATAGGGATAAATGGAAAGAGGGTAGGCCTTTGCTCAACGCTGGGACAGTATAGGCTCCTAATAATAATAATGATTCCCTGGGGCTAAATGAGACCCCTGACTCCTCTCTTGCTTTAACTGGCTGGCTTGGAGTGGAAACCGCAAGAACTAAGAACCTAAGCTCCAGGGTGGAAGTGTTAAAGGGTATAACGCCGCTAGTAGCTCTCGACACCCTAAGCCGTTCACACCAATGATGCCCCTCCGGCGCCAACTTAAGGTAGTCTTTATCCTCATAAAGTGCCCATTTAGTGGACGGCAAGTCACCACCCGCTAAGGAATTTTAAAATAGGGCATAATTATATAGTGGGTGCCTAATCTCATTCCATAATCCAATTTAAAATAACATTTAAAATTTCACCACAATAGCCCAATTTCAATATTTTAAGTCTTTTTATATGCCTTAGTTTCCATTTTACGCTATCCTTTTTATACCTACTGCTGTTTTTATAAATCAAAATTGTAAAAGGGGCCTCTCAATGTTAGCTTAGGCTCCATTGATGCCTAATAAAGGACCAGGCCAAGCCTGTGAATTCTATTGAATAAAGATTAGTAATAATAATTATACGCACTGGCGCCAGCTCTCGAGAATGGTCGTGTGTTTCTCTCCTGGGACCGCTCTATCACTATTGTCGCCAACAGGCCTGATATAGTGGTGGTGGACCGGTCGCCGGGGCTGGGCAGTGCTCGTCTACCATCCCACATAACGAGAACCTCGTGAAGGCCGAAAAGGACAAGCTCAGAAAGTACCTTGACTTGGCTCACGAGATTACCGTTGTGTGGGATGTGGACTCGACGATCATTGTCCCGATAGTCGTTTCGGTAAACGGCTTAATAACAACGAGTATCTCAGATACAGAAAGCGGTCGTCCTGGACACGGCGCGCATTGTCAGGAGGTTCCTCTCTCTGTAGCACCCACCACCGGTAGCTTGGGCCTGGCCCGCAGCCGGCAGCACTCTAGGTTTAGCTTAGGTTTTATAGTATTTTATTTTTTTGTATAAATATTTTAAAAAACTTAAATTTATAAAAAAATATTTGTGAATAATAAAATTATACTATAAAAAATAATTTATTGTACATTTTATTATAATGACACCTGCAAATAAGAGCCAAAGATAGCTGTAGCAAAAGGTCAAGAAAGAAAAACTTCGATACGATACTTACGATACTCAATTTTGATGTAAAATGACGTCATCTTATCTTTTGATATTATGCCTGGAGCAGAAACAGATGTCAGGGTAGATGTAAAGTCAAAAACATTGCAGTTCTCATTTTTCTGCGTCGCTAAATATAGATATATCGACGTCTGACCACCGTCTCCTACGGCTGAAAAATACACAAGAAATGATATTATTAGTTTTATTTTAGTAATGTTTGTATGTTATAGGCATTAAAAATATAGGTCAGCATTTTAATCACCATCCTTCTTTGATTGAAGGCACAAATCTCACCTCCCTGACAAATCTTTAAAAAATCTAAAGCACTAGTTCTCCACGGTCAACTAATTACAAACAGCACATATGAATATAAGGATATTCACCTGTGCTGCTATGATTTGTAAAGAGAAAAGTGTTTGCGACGTTTGAGAGATATTTCGGCAATTGCCACACCACTCTTTTGCTACCATGATGTCCCTGGAAGATGTTACCGTGCCATTGTTTCGACACAAGTAGCATCCCACACCAAGTGCCGTTCCATATTCCAAAGGATTAGGGCCATTTTATCGAGCATTTTTCTATCTGGCTTAGCTGGAATGTTTACACTATACCAAAGCCTGTCGAATGGGCGCTTAGGCGATACCTTGGGCGAAGTACCCATTGTTGTATGCCTAAATAAATAATTATAAATGACTTAGTTTCCTGATTTTTTTGCAATAACTAACCGTTATTGTTATATATTTACCGATTAGAGCGTACTGGTTGCCAACCACCCCGGGATGTGGTACTGATGACAGTTGTATAAATGCCAAGCTGTTGCTCTTTATAGCAAGACGCATTTCAAAGCGTACGAGACCATTTGCGTTGAATTCTGGTGTGACGTGATTGAAAGTTTCATTGTCTAAATGCATCGGTTGATAATCATAGCTGAGGGTTCTTCGCTTCTTACAAAAATAGGAATTGTCTGAAAGAAACAACTACAATAAGCTAATTATTTTTAAATTAATCAGTATCTACTGCTGAGGTAATTTTTTATGCCTTTTCACGTACTACGCCTCTGATTTATTTCATATTATACTGAGTGTTGAAGCTTAGTTCTCTAAACCAAAATTAGACAATCTTTCTTAAATAGTTAACTTCCAGCTTAAGTATTTATTTTTCTTAACACAAATCTTATCCTATTTTTTTTATCTTACGTGGTCTTTGTTGTGAAATATTTTTGTTCTGTGAGTTTTTTTCATCCAGTTTTACGTTACACATATTTGTATTATTTATTATACTAGATTTGATATTTTCTAACATATTATTCTCCAATACAGTCAATTTTGAATTCATATTATTGTCTAAAAGTTCCAAATGTTTTTTTAAAAATGCCTCAATGTTGTGTGTAATGTTGTCAAAATCAGTTATTGACCATTTATGCTTTATTTCTTCAGTATTTAATAATGAATTATTTGCAGAAGTTTTTGATTCGGAAATTAAATTAACATTTGCTTCAGTGTAAAGTTTCCTCAATGAATCAATTTTTTGGTTCATTATAAAAATATCAGTTTTATCTGGCATATTTTTTTTCCATTGCTTCTGTTCTCCGTTGTAAATTACTTTTCAACAAATCTACAGCATTTTGCATATTGGTTTCTATTGTATCTAGTTTACGATTGGAGTTTTTTTCCACTGAATTTAATTTTCCTTCTATGTAGTCTTCCAATTTATCGAGTATGTTCTTCTCAAGCTTGTGGAACTTTTCATGTACAATATCTTCTAAATCGTTATTTTTTTTTCTTAATAAATCTAATTTGCTATAAATGTTTGACATTTTGACTTCACAAGAACTTGCTTCATTTAATGAACATTCAGAGTTATTATTTGGCACAACATCACTATTTTCTTCGCTTGCATAGCCTATACTTAAAATTATTGAAGTTATAACAAATGATATGACCAACATCTTGGTTCCCGAGTTTAACAATACTGACTATAGCAATACTCGTAATATGCGCTCGAACAATATGTTTAGGTATTGTACCTATATCTTATCTAAATTCGCTGAAATTGTTTCAGCTATGTTTTAATTTATTGTTTTGTATGAATGTTTATTGAAAATATATATTTAAGAACAAACCAGACAGCCACATTTGAAAACAGTAATTTACGTAATAAAATATTGTAACAGTGTATTAAAGTTAAGGTGCAACAAGTTGACGGCTCGAACTCAGATTTGGCGTAGCTTAAATAAATGATATGTCAGCTGTATTGTCTAAAGAATAGATAGATTCGATGATAAACAGTAGATATAAAGCGTGTGCACCTATTGCAATATAATTTTGTTATTATTTGTTTTAAAATACCTATAATTACAGCTACGTTCTAAATGCGCATAAGGTTTTCTCCGTAGTAAATTATAAAAAAAAACTGTTTAGTTAATTATTTAAGTACTAGTTATTTGAATTAACGAATACATAAACTAAGCCGCTATTTTCTTAAAACATGACTCAGTTTAGTTCTTCTGTGTTTTTATTGCATCCAAAGTTTCGTAAAAAATTGAGTCAAAATTCAAATGTTCCAAGGCTTATATCATTTGAGTGTAGATTTTTTTTCACAGTTTTATAAGCAATAAGCATACATTTTGTAAAGACAAATTGATATAAATGTTAGTTTTAGATATTCAACAGCAAACACTGGTGTGATTACCCACCGACGTTTGTATGGAGTGATGAGCGACTTGTTTACTCTTAAAGCTTAAGATCAGACATGTAGTCAAACGCGAAACAATCTAAAATTTCATTAACATTTTTTTTCGTATGTCATCTTAGCAAATATTGTTCACAAATAAAAAAAATAGCGTAGCGTAGCCTAATAGTACGTCCATCTGCAAGGTGGACAGATGACCTCATCACGACACTATGAGACAAGCTGTTACATTCAAACCGCTCTTATGCTGCTAGAGTTAGACCTCTTCTATATATCGTCATCGATAGAGGAGATCTATGTCCAGCAGTGGACTTTGTAAGGCTAGCGAATGGTTACACACACTTTATTTCACGGCATAAAATGTTATGTAAAAGATAATACCATGTAGTAATACCGAAAGTAATTTGTAAGAGTAGAACAGTAATACTTTTAAGTTGGTTATTGCGTTCGATTAATTATGAGTATTGTACTTTTATATGAAATGTTTATATAATATTTTCTAAAACAAGTAACGCCGTGGCAAATGCGTTACTTATTTTATCATTATGTAAAACTACATGGAAAGCCCACGCAGTACGGATATGATTAATTTGCTTATTTTTAACGGAAATATTTTATCATGCGGGAATTTCAAAATATTAATCATGGTTAGTCACTGCAGTATTTGTGTTAATACTTTTTTAATTCGGGGATACAGTAATTCCAGCCGGGCTAGTATACGCACCATGAAATAGTGATTTTGACGTGTCAGAACGAGACAGATTATCGATTTGACATTTGTGCGATTCGACAGTTCTTTTTTGACATTTCTTGGAGCGCACGCAAGAATAGCTCGCAGATGGCAGAATTTTTCCTACTTACTTAACACTTATTGTTATAATATGGAAAATTTACGTAATGTCATTATAATTTAAAGCCTATGTGTTATTCTGATAAATCTATATATTTAAAAATGAATCTGCGAAATGTATGTACGCGCATAACTTCAGAACGGTTGGGCCAATTTCGCTAATTCTTTTTTTATTGTGTTCGTTATAGCTAAGACAAGGTTTGTATCTAAAAAAATAATAACAAATTTAATTCTAATTTTTCGAATTCGGTCACTTTTTGCCATCCTCATTTCAACCTGCTTTCCATCAAATACACATAATTTGGGGAACAAATACAAAGACAGTATGGCTGAACTTGAAATTTGCGTAGAAATACATGAGGTATTGATATCATTAGGAGATTTGAGCTCGATGTTGTCCGGCAAGATGCTGCACCAATTAGGAATGCCTGCACCTAATCGACCCATGCACGATGCATTAAATCGAGAATTTGAACGAGAACGGCAATATGACATATGAGTCAATCCGTACAGAGCAAAGTCCCACTTTTAAATCGGTAGCAAAAAACAGCTAACGATTCTATTATGAAAGCAGTAAATTATGTCAATGGAGGATTTATTTTGGAGGATTTTCATTGACAAATAGCACTAGTAATATCTTTATCCGGGATCGCTGCTACATTTGTAAATTAATTATCTGGGATGAGTGTACGATGTCGCACAAACGAGCATTAGAGACACTCGATCGAACATTGAAATATTTAGGTACGTAGCAATCAGAACCTCTTCGGAGGTGCGATGATTCTAATGTCTGGTGATTTTCGCCAAACGCTATCAGTCATTCCCAGATCAACAGCTGCTGATGAAATAAATGCTTGATACGTAAAAAAAACTTAAATTAACAACCAATATGCGAGTGGAGTTGCAAAATGACTTTTTTTTAAAATTCCGTTTTGGCTTGCGTTTGACTACATATTGCCTGATGTTGAGCAGATATGCGGTTTAGGGTGTAGCACGCTTACCTAGAAGATACCTATTTACTCGGGATTTGAAGACACTCACGTCGTACTTTAGCGGGAAGACAGACCCAGGCAAAGACTTCCACATTCTAGCTGTTCGTATGAGGATTGAGGATTCGAAACGCTTGGTTCTAACGCACGGAATGTCCACCATAAAAAGGTGGCGCTTTGGTCGCGTCTGTCTAGCCGTACGATAGAAGAAAGGGGCAGGTGGGACCAGATTGTGCAACTCCTGAGCGCACTCTCCGAAGTGTATACGATAAAAGGCCGATAAACACGCTACCTTATGACGATTCTGGAGACTTTGCAGCTGCGACTTAGTCAAGGTGTCGTTGTCAATCAGCCTCCTGGCTCGCCTCTCAATCAACTCCAGAGCCTCCATCCAGTTGATATTTGGCAGAGCCATCCCAAAGGTGAGAGCAGTATGCTATGCAAGACATAATAGAAATGAATCTGAACTGACTGACTTGTGCTTTATACAGACTAAGCAGTTGCTCAGGTGTGAAATACCGTCTCACCTTAGAAAGAACACCAAGTTTTTTGAGGCTAATTGAGCTTTTGACTCTATATATGGGCCAAAGTTAAGAGTCGATGAGAAAGAAATGCCTAATAGTTATCGGCAGAAATGTTTTGCAAAATTCAAATACAGTATTAGACATTGGCAATGGGAGAATTCCTGTTGACGCCACTATGCTGGCCTTATATGAAATAAGGAATTTAGAAAATATGGCGGAACAAAGTTCGCCGGGTCAGCTAGTAAGCTATATAATTGCAAAGTTTCATCTCAATCCGTTCTGTAGTTTTTGCATGAAAGAGTAACAAACATCCATACATCCATCCTCACAAACTTTCGCGTTTATAAAATTAAGTAGGATAGGATATTTTTTGCACATAAAAACCAACGATGTTTGTTAGCGATCATCGATCAGCACAGTCGATCATCGGATGGCAGACCGCGGGTGGCATTTACAACCGAGCGCTGCTGTGGCTCGGAAGACACGTTAAATTGTAGGCCCCGGTTATTTTAACTATTTAGCTATGTCAGAGGCCTTCAGGCGGCTTAAAAACTCAGACACCAGTGATAGCCACCCGGCTTACTTACTTTTTTTGTTATTTACAGGATATTAAAAAAAAAACCTGTTCCATTTTGGGCTGATTCTGGGCTCTATAATCCAAGGTTTTCATGCCTCATGTTTTAGTTACCAAATTTTAGAGGTGGTAACCCCAGCCCAAAAGCCAGACACCGAGAGGGATTTAGTGGGTACAATTCCACATAACCCGGCTCCCCAAATGCATATGAAGTTTTTGTTTCCTTGCTAGCCACTAGCAAGGAAACAAGCACTTCAAACAGTTGATAGAGTATGTATTACACGGTCGTTATAAAAACGCACAGGGGCAAGATATAAGGACACTAGACTTACTCTAAGTACTTAGGTTTATAGGTTTAAAGTTCATGATAGCACCGAGTTTCACGTCGACGTAGTTAAAAAGGACGGAGTATACAGGGTTATTTCCAATCAATTAGCATCCTTTTAGGGGCTTATTCTGTACATCAAAACTAACAACTTTTTTTCTGCGACTTTTGTCAGATCGCAAACAAAAAATTTTGTGTTTCATACACGTTGTCGCGGGTGAACGATATTTTTATATGGAATAGCAAATTTTTTTGGAGTTTTAACAAAAGTCGCAGAAAAAAAGTTGTTAGTTTTGATGTACAGAATAAGCCCTTAAAAGGGTGCTAATTGATTAGAAATAACCCTGTATAACCGGAGGGAGAGCTTCTCACAGCGGGTGGACCCCGAAGCAGAGGCAGGCGATTGCTTCAGCAGAAGCATGCGAAGGCCTCAGCGCTCCAGTTCAGGAATTCCGCAGGTGTTTTCGAGAGCAGTAGGTGGTCTTGCGGGCCGCGAAGATGGCGCGTAAAAATCTGAAAAGGGTATATTTTAGACGAAAATTCCGACGGTTTATGCAGGACCGTGTCTTTGGCCCATCCAGACTTTGAAGGTCCTGAGAGTGGCCAGCGTAGGCACTATCCTAGAAGAAGAAAAACCAAAATCAAACAAAACAATCCATCTTGGACTAAAGATGGATATAGACTGACTGTGTCAGCAAAAAAATACAATTACAAGCTGAAAGACGATTTGTATCGAATTAAAATGATTTTAACCCACTTGTTACTAGCGTTTGATATACGGATCAATAAATGTAAAGCGAAATGTACATACACGCAATAGGTAAAATTAGTTACAATAAATACTGAACTTACCAAATAATATCCGAGCCGCCGCCGCTGACCACGCACAAAATCATCGAGAGAGACCGTTGTGATACCGGAGAGATGTCGTCTGGCGGGGGTCGCCTGACAGTCCGATGACAGGTGACACTGACAGCCCGGCGCGGCGCGGGCGGCGCTTTGGTATTGGTACAGAACGGTGCAGAACAATAATGGTTGCAGAAATCTCACAGAAAACTTAACCAAATAGCGTGTACCTACAATAAACAATAAAAAAAAGTTTTTATCTCAAACGTAGGAAAAGGTTAGTTTTTATACAGTAGTTATGAAATAAAGTCTACTTTTTATGAGGGGGAAATCTTTTTTGAAAAATAAGAAAGTACTCGTTGCCAACTGCCCCAGAATTTGGTATTGATGACAGTTGTATAGTTAATTGGAGCTCTTTATAGCAAGACGAATTTCAAGCCGTATGATGCCGTCTCCATTAATTTCAGCTGCGACATGATTGAAAGTATCGTTCTCAACGCATCGGCTCATAATCATAGCTGTGTATTAATAGTTCCTCAACGCGCGGCAAAATTTATGGAGAAACGAATTTCTTTTTTTTCGATGTTCAATATAGTACAAAAGTTGTTTGTCTAGATGTACTAGACCCGCCCTTAAAAGATTTTGCGTTTAATATCTGTGACCCTGTATATAAAACCTGTGTAAATTTTATAAAATATAATGTTTTTCTTTCAAAAAAAATAATATAGTTTCTTACAAACACAAGAATTCTCTGAAAGAAACATAAATATAGATGTTAGGAGATTTGCCATATATTTATTACGTGATACGGACTCTAGTTTTACTCAAACAGATAACTTACATACGAGTATGATACGAGAGTCCTTTTCACGCAAGAAGTTACTCGGATGCGTCACCTGGCCGATCTGTAAAAATAGTTTAAATTTTTGCCGCGGGACTTCTTTCGTGAAATGCACTCTACCTCATAAACAATCGATGCCGGTCCACTTTATGTGTGTAGTAAGCTTTAGTCAAGGATTACCTTCAGCAAATATACATTTTGCCACGAGTGGGTGGGAAGATAAAGCTAGCAAATAATTACAAATGGCTATCTTTGTTCAGAGATGAGATATTGACTAAAGTCGTAAAAATATTTAACGATTTCCTCGAAGGTCTGGTCTATTTACGGCTTAGTACAGGGCAAGCAGATAGCCCTGTACAGGCCCTGCCTAAACACATATAAAAACCACGCGCGCTCGTGGTTTGTAACAAGTATAATAACACTAGCTTTTGCCCGCGGCTTCGCCCGCATGATATTTCGAGGCCCTACCTTACCACCCATAATAAAGGAGGTGGATAATAAAAAAACAAAAAAAATCGATTTGACATTTGTTCGATTCGACAGTTCTTTGTTGACATTTCTTGGAGCACACGCTAGAATAGCTCGCAGATGGCAGAATTTTTCCTACTTACTTAACACTTATTGTTATAAAATGGAAAGTTTACGCAATATCATTACAATTTATAGCCTATGTGTTATTCTGATATATAAACTATATAATTGCAAAGTTTAATCTCAATCGTTCAGTAGTTTTTGCGTGAAAGAGGAACAAACATCCATCCATCCATCCGTCCTTTTTTTCCAACAAACTTTCACGTTTATAATATAAGTAGGAGTAGGATAGTGATTGTGCCATCATTGTACTTTGAATTGTGTTGCGGCAGTAAAGCGAAGATTATTAGTACTCATTTCAAAAAGTATATGGCCATTATAAATTTTAACTGTTTTCTGCACGTGTGCATAGCTTAGTAATAAATACTTAGCTACAAATTCTCAATACATATTTATTGATTGTATTTGTTGATCAATAACGTAAAGTTTTTTACTTTACGAAATGAATGAAAAAGCTATTTCAAATTACCAGTGAAGAAAGGCCAATGAGATTGGCATAAATCAATTAATCATGTCTGATCAAGCCCTCTCTTAAAGAAATCCATCCATACATCAGCCGTAGGACGTCCACTGCTGGACACAGGCTTTCTCTATAAAATTCCAGCTGCTTTTACGGCCTCATCAGCCATCCGCCCTTCAAACTTATTTGCCCTGCTTCCTGCCATTTCAACTTGCTAAACTGTTGAGCTATGTCAGTTACTTTAGTTCGTCTGCAAATTATAGATATATTCAGTAATCATCCAAGTTATTTGTGTTTCAATCTTGAAATTCTTGAAGTATACAGAACAGCAAAAAATCAAAAACCACTTCTTATTTCTTACATGGAACGACCACATCTTAAGGATGTCTTAAGCACTTATTTAGGCGCAGATTCCACTAAAGCGGAATAGAAACGTGCGGACTGTATATCGTCCGTATTTGTGTACGTGCATCGCCGTTCGGCTTCTGCTTTGAGCTATCAAAACTGTCAGAAAAGCGAGAGGGGTTCGGGAGCGTATCACTTCGGTGACGAGATCGGTTGACAGAAATGCCCCGCTGCAGGTCACGTACTCGTATCCTGACGCGAGGGTAAAAAATTTTACCAATCCCAATAAGTGCACAACGCGGCTAAAGAAGTATTCACTTCAAAAATTGGTTGTATGTATAGTCAGTTTACCGTAGACGGAGAATATCTTCTTGGTCTGAGCAGTTTACGGACTATGATATTAGTGATATTAGGTGATAACGTCATAAGAAAACATTGTAGAATCAATAACGGTTTATGAGATACAGCCTGGAGACGGACAGACAGATAGACAGCGGAGTCTTAGTGATAGGGTCCCGTTTTTACCCTTTGGGTACGGAACCCTAAAAACCGAAACAAGCCGAACGTGCCTCTCAAACGCTTGTTCTGCAGTCTCGCATGCACACTCGGCTCAGGCGGACCATGTCACATTTTCGTGCATGCAGTCGTCGTTTATCGGTTTATCACGTCAAAAAAAAAACACTAATAAAATGTAGTCCAATAAAATCGGCCAATTACGAGTTGGACCCGCGCTTGAAGGGTTCCGCACAGTTTTGGGAGCCCCTCGGCAAAAAATCACGTTTGTTGTATGGGAGTCACCCTTGAATATTTATACTGTCCTATTTTTAGTATATGTTGTTATAGCGGCAAACGAAATACATCATCTGTGGAATTTTCAACTCTCTAGCTATTACGGTTCATGAGATACAGCCTGGTGACAGTCAGATGGACAGACAGACGGACAGCGGAGTATTAGTAATAGGGTCCCGTTTTTACCCCTTGGGTACGGAACCCTAAAAACAAAATCATATACGAAATGAGTGAACGCTCGGCTCTGCTTCGGTGGGGTTTAGACCTTACCACGAGCTCTTATTGATTCTGATCTTACATAATTCGCAAGACAAATATTAGCAGTATTTGAGCATGAGACGGCGTGAATCCGGTCCCAAAACAATTAAATTCCATCTGCGAGCTAAATTAAATATTTGCTATTTAATTTGCAAACAAACCGACGCGATAATAATATTTATTAGCAATGGAAAGGTTTGGAAATCCGAGTAGGTATTTATTTATGATCCCGATGATGTTATATGTCCGCGGCATCGCTCACCGTGTGGTACAATATTTTGGTTCTTGTGCCATCTTTTAGAAAGCTTATTTTCGCATTAAAATGTAGTCTGTGACAGTCTCCAGCCTTTGAACTACATATTTATATTCAATAAATGAAGTCGTGGTGGTCTAGTGGCAATGACACCCGCCTTACAATCGTGAGGTCGTGGGTTCAGACCCGGTCACGTACCAATGAATTCCTTGGAATTTATGTACGGAATTTCACATCACTGGCTTTTCGGTGAAGGAAAACATCGCACTGGGCCAGCGTGGTGGATATGGCCCAATCACCTTTCGTGGGGAGGCCTACGTCCTGCAGTGGACTATTAAAAAGGCTGGTACAGATTCAATAAATCAAAACTGTAATCCTGTTGGTGCTTGAAAGAAACTGGCAACTAGCTGTTTACATTTATTTAAATGGCACTGTGCACACCATAGCAACTCGAGTTTTGAGTTCCGGTAATCGTCAACAGTTTTCAATTGCTGCAACTAGCAACTGTTAGATATATACCAGTATTTAGGGTTCCGTAACCAAAGGGTAAAAACGGGACCCTATTACTAAGACTCCGCTGTCCGTCTGTCTGTCTGTCACCAGGCTGTATCTCATGAACCTTTATAGCTAGAAAGCTGAAATTTTCACAGATTATTACAACTTTTAACACATATTTTGTTACAACAAACCTGATTTTATAGTCATTTTTCGTTATAATAGTAACAGGTAGATGCTTGAAATGTTCACAGAATATTTAGTTGTATATTTACTTCAATGATAAAAAATAAAATAAATATTTAAGGGGGGCTCCCATACAGTACGGAACCCTCCGTGCGCGAGTCCGGCTCGTACTTGGCCGATTATTAAAGTTGCTGGTGCTCATCTTATTACGACGACGACAAGTTGCTTACAGATTGCTATAAAATTGCGGCAACCAAACGTTATAGCAACTACAACCTTTTTACAGGAAACTTTTTAAAAAGTTTATAGTTGCCTCAAATAATGGGGTCCAGACTCGTAGTTACACCGCTTTGTTACACCAGTGTGACTACGAGTAAACTTTTTGTTCCATGTGCAAAGCGCCATAGTTCTTGATTTTGGCCGTGCGCAGAGCTACCTTTCGCATACCGTAGTATAATCACGGTAATGGTATTGTACTCGTATCTAACAGTATTGTGACTACCTACAGCGCCACGTGGCCACGCAAAACGTTTCACGCGCTTGGGCTGTTCAGCATTTTAATTTCATCTACTTACTCTTTACATACCTGAGTTACTTTCTAGTTTTTAGGGTTCCGTACCCAAAGGGTTAAAACGGGACCCTATTACTAAGACGTCGATGTCCGTCTGTCCGTCTGTCTGTCTGTCTGTCACCGGGCTGTATCTCATAAACTATGATAGCTAGGCAGCTGAAATTTTCACAGATGATGTATTTCTGTTGCCGCTATAACAACAAATACTAAAAACTGAATAAGATAAATATTTAAGGGGGGTTCCCATACATCAAACGTGATTTTTGGAGTATTTTTGCTCGCTATTAATAACGGCAAGAAGAATGGAGCTCCCATACGGTACGGAACCCTTCGTGGGCGAGTCCGACTCGCACTTGGCCGATTTTATTATGAATTATGTTATGATGTAATATTATTACACTTATTAAAAAGAAACTCGCTGTGAATGAAAAAGGAAGCATTCAATAAAAATACATATTGTGTTTTTGATGTTTTTGGGGTTTCGTAGTAAAACGAGGAACCCTAAAAACGTGAATCACATGCACAAATCCACACTTTTGTTCGTCACTACGGCGCGCCGCGACTGATTAGCATACCGTGACCATACCGAACTCTGAGGTGCGCAAGTATAATTCGCGTCCGACCGTTTGTATGAAGACGGGATACTGTTAGATATCATTACATTAACTAAACAAACCGCTTTCCAGCTTCCCAAGTATCTCACAGTTTCACCATCTAACGACGTGTAGAGAACTGGTAGAGCTGCTTTTTGCAACTCGCAGAAAAGGCGACGCATTTTAACTCGATGGAAGCTGTTAGCCTAGATACGAGTATGTGTGGGAAATGTTCTCGTTTTAATAAGCTTAGAGAATGTAGTGTGCCTTTTATTTGAAACCAGAAAACCTCAATTCCTATAAATTAAACAAGCGATCCGCCTCGGCTTCGCACAGGTGTATTATACATTATAAACCTTCCTCTTGAAATACTATCTATTAAACCGCATCAAAATCCGTTGCGTAGTTTTAAAGATATAAGCATACATGGGGACAGACAGCAGGAAACGACTTTGTTTTATACTATGTAGTGATACGGGAGATTTCTTTCAGGGACGAATATATTCTAGAATACTATTGAGTTGTTTTTTTTATTTCTAAATCTAAGTTTTTTATAACATACAAACAAACAAACAAACAAACAATCAAATCTTTCCTCTTTATAATATTGGTATAGATAACAATAAAAAAAATATGTACCATAAAAAAACCTAAACTTAGAGTGCTGCCGGCAGCGGGACGGGGCCCAAGCTAGCGGTGGTGGGGGTTACAAGCTTAGTAACCTCCTGACGATGTGCGCCGTGTCCAGGATCACTGCCTTCTGAATCTGGCCCTATTGTGTTCATTTATTAACGTTTTCTATGGGGTTAAACTTCAAGTGGTAAAAAAAATGCCACAACACGTTTTCTGGATTTAATGGAACCAAACAAATTCACGCATTTATCTAGCTGATTTTTTCCAAGGTTTTGTGGTTAGTTTCGTGGTAAAAGTTGTTCAAATTCATAATGATGTCTGCTATGCGAGACAAACCCGCGCGCTAGTACTCTAATCTTGGAAAAGATCGCCAAAATGCGGTCGAAATTATGATAGACTAACAATAGAAATAACGTGTTATTACTCTGTGTTGTATTTTTATTATAACTATTTATTAACACAAATAACAAAACCGACTTCAATGATTTACAGAATTAGAATAGTTCGCAAAAATCGATGTGGTAATTTTTACATGATTGTTGATTTTTCAAAAACGACTCAGCCTAAATCGTAAAAGAATCATTAAAAGCCGTTCATAATTGGCGGAGTAATTGGGTAACGTTACATACAAAAAAACACTTGAAGTTGAATTGAGAACATTTTGTTGAAGTCGGTTAAAAAGATAGCCAAATGTGGTCGAAACTATAGCAACTATACTGTCTGCTTTAAAAGTAAGGTTCAAGTCACACTTGTGTTACATGTTAATTAAAATGATGGGAACAATGACCGCATTTTACACCTAATACTGGGTCCAGACTCGTGGTTACACCGCTTTGTTACACCAGTGTGACTACGAGTAAACTTTTTTACTCGTGGTTACACTACTCTAAAAGGATCGCGCTTGACCAAACAATATATTAGGTAGGTAGTGATGTGCCTGATAGTTGAAAATCTTTTTAAGGTCAAGATGTTATACTAGAGTAGATGCAATGTTTGTAGCTATTTCTCCGGTTTTGGCCATTTTTTTTATTATTTTTTAACCGGCAAAAGGGCTTTTACGAGTATTTACTACAACAAACTACAATAGGTACTACCTTATATGCTAAAACTACCTACACTACTACAACATAAAAAGCATTGGATCATCCACAGACCCTTGAAGGTCTAAAGATAATCCAAATGATCAAGCCCACTACCAGTTGGCAGCGTCACGGTAATTATATCATTACCGTGGCAGCGTGCCCAGCATGTTCGCTGCGTTGAGCCAAATAAACACCAGTATTGATGTTTGGCCATTAGTTGTCATGTAACTTATAAATATACAGGGTTATTTTTAATCAATTAGCATCCTTTTAGGGGCTTATTCTGTACATCAAAACTAACAACTTTTGTTCTACGATTTTTGTCAAAACTCAAAAAAAAATCAGCTGTTCCATACATTTGGTCGCGGGTGAACGATATTTTTCTATGGAACACCAAAATTTTTTTTTGAGTTTTGACAAATGTCGCAGAACAAAAGTTGTTAGTTTTGATGTAAAGAATAAGCCCCTAAAAGGATGCTAATTGATTAGAAATAACCCTGTAGATTAAACAATGTGAGTTAACAACATAAATGTTGTTTGTGTAAAAGTCAGTCTGATTTTTTTTTATTTTTATTTTTTTATTGAATGGCCACTTGATCAATAATGATTGTGTAGACAACAATCATTATTATTCAAGTGGCCACAAATGAGACACTAAGATGGCCACAACCGATGCATCTATCTTACTTATCCGTGGGGCAGTAAAGAATACAAACAACTTTACTAAAAAAGTCTTTATTTACAAAACTATAGAATACATTACTTATAGCTTAGAATGAAAGACTAAGATCTAAACGAATCTAAAACATTATTGGGATAATTAATAGTTACCAATTTTTTTACGATATTTTATGAAATACATCTAAAAATAGATAGTTGAAACGATGGGTCTCTATCTCTTTTAAAATGTTCTAATGCTTTTACTGAGTTTTTTTTTGTTTGTTTGTAATATTAACTACCCACCAAGTCATAGCTTCACAGAATATCTTTAAGTGTCATGAATTATACAATGTTTTACTAAATGAAAACCTAAGTATAATTTACATCTTTTTCAGTGGAGCTAATATAAACTTAAATTTGAAAATATTGTTCATAAATGTCCCGAAATAAACGTACGTTCTTTATTCTTGCTTCCTTAACTTTGCGTATTCACTATACGCAAAATTCATGCTAGCCCCACTATAAATTATAATATTCACATTTAAAATAACATAATTTACACCAAGTATACGAAACGAAACCTTTTATAAGCGTTTCGAATCCACATTCCTCACACATACTGCCAGAATGTGGAACGCTTTGCCTGAGTCTGTCTTCCCGCTAAAGTACAACGTGGGTGTCTTCAAATCCCGAGTAAATAGGTATCTTCTAGGTAAGCGTGCTACACCCTAGACCGCATATTTGCTTAACATCAGGCAGTAAGTAGTCAAACGCAAACCTAATACAAAAAAAAATTGTATGTATGTCGCAACCAACTAGCTTAATTAGCCGTTCAATCAACAGCCTAGCCTCTTTACTAAACATCGCCGTTCAACTAGCGGCCTGAATGATATTGAGTCGTAGCGTTTGTTACAAAATTTAATACACTGGCTGGCTAATGCTTAGGCCATTCGTATTATAGGAGTTTCGATCAAAATGTGCTTTAAAAATTAAATTGCTCGAATCAGGTACAGCTAAATTGACATTTTTAGTGTCACTACAATCAATCAATAATCTTTATTGCAACATATGTGGTAATACATGTAGATCTTAAATAACATGTTTCAAAAGTTATACACATATAACCCTGTAAGGGTGTGGCAACGTTAATTTATATAATATTAGGTATATTATCTTTAATCAATCAATGTCATAATTATAGGTACATATAAAATTAATTTTACATCATTTAAAAATATATTTTATAAATTAACACAAAAAAGAAAGTTATAATAATGAAATAGTAATTAAATTAAAAAGCACAATTATAAACATGCATGTGGCACGACGCTTTCCTCAAAAAACACAAATATCACAAATACACTCTTCCATTATACTATTTTTCATTGAACTTTGGAAAACACCAGTTATATTGTTGTTTGCCGGTGCCACATTGACAGTTTGGAGAGTTTTGGCGCTAGGTAGCAGTTAGTGGAACTAAATTGAAATAAACAGGCTAGGCAAGTAATGTAACGTCATCGATCCAAGTATAGCCAAGCCTAGCTGTTTGATCAAATGGCTGAATATCATTCAGGCCGCTAGTTGAACGGCGCTGATTAGTAAAGAGGCTAAGCTGTTGATTGAACGGCTAATTAAGCTAGTTGGCTGCCACACATACATAACATTACGGTATTATATTAACTATCGCTCTAACATGCGCAAGCGCAGAGGTCCGTCCGGGGCGTACATAAAAGTGACGGCGTATTCCAGAGGCTCGTGATGGTATTCCAGCCGGTAGCGGCGGAGCAACTGGAAATAATAAAAATACTTGATAACGTCGTAGTGTACATATCAAGAAATCAAAATCAAGAATATTTATTGCAGACAACATTAATCCATGTTAGTAAACAAATTATTAACTTACAACCTTCGAGCAAATATCTACAGAGCCACAGTCCCTATGTGAAAGTAATAAAAAAATGTCCGAGCGCCGTCATACCCTCCGACTTCGATATTTACATTGAATAATTCACAATGACCCGTTTACTCGAATCTCCATGTTATGTCACCTAATTAGTGCTTGTAACCGAGCACTTTGGCATCGCGCGGCGTTGTAGTCCAATCGCCCAACGACTAACTAAAAAGCCTGCCCATTACGTAGCTTGGGTAGAATTTTGGCACGGACACTTTTTTTGCACTATTGTGATTCTATAGATATTTGCTCGAAGCTTACTACACTACATTAGTACTTAATCTAAAACAGTCCACATAAAATAAATAATAAAAATATTTTATTTTTCGTTGCCAATATAGTGCGGGTCGGATTACTATTAATCCGACCCGCATGATTTGGACGACCCATTTGGCGTGATGGTCAGTGGACCCTATGGTCCACTGACCATCACGCCAAATGGATGACCATTCCATTCGATATTACGAGTCTAAGACTTCGTCGTTAGAAATGGCGATTTTACATTGGTTTAGCGAGAACTTAGCGTCAAAAATAGTTTTGCAACTTGCTTACCCTCAAACTAAATAATGTAAGTAAGTCCGTATATGTCAAGTGGCTAGCCCTCAGAGTTTTAAGCCGAGCGAGATCGAATCAGGAATTATTTGTAGATGACTCTTTCCGACATAGCCCAGCGGATTGGCAAGTTGATGACAGTAGACAGAACACGTATCACGAAGGACTGATAACGACTACCGTCTGCGTATTCGACCGATGGGGTCGATAAGTTCTCGAGTGGAGACCACGTACCGGCAAGCGCAGCGCAGGACGCCCACCCACATGGTGGACAGTTGACCTCATTAAGACCGCAGGATCACGCTGGATACAAGCCGCGTCTAACCGGTCTTAATGGAGATCCATAGGGGAGGCCTATGTCCAGCAGTGGACGTCCTATGGCTGGTGGATGGATGGAAGTACGACGACGCAAGTGTTTTACCTTAGCCAAGAGAACTTGAATCTCCAAATCAGCAAACTACCCTCCCAAACATATCCTGTCTCTAAAACCGTTCAGTAGAATGCGAACGGATAAAGATTCCTATCTGACTCCAGCCAACATCCAAGTCTAAACTCTATGGTACAGGACCAGAATTTGATTCCACGATCACCGGCGATGCAAGTATCTTACCTTAGCCAAGAGAACTTGAATCTCCAAATCAGCGAACCGCCTTCCCAAGCAGATCCTGGCTCCAAAGCCGTACGGTAGAGACGCGAACGGATGGAGTTTCCCGTCTGACTCCAGCCAACGTTCAGGCCGGAACTCCTCAGGGTTGGAGACGAATTGCTCCATATTGCCTGTCACTATCGTCGGGAATACTACTTGAACCTGCAAATATAACAAGATTTAAGGTGACGTCCACGAGTGGTATATTATGCAGAGAAAAGTCTAACCAAAAACATACAGGGTTATTCCTAATACAATAACAGGGTATTTCCTAATCAATTAGCATCCTTTTAGAGGCTTATTCTGTACATCAAAACTAACAACTTTCGTTCGGCGACTTTTGTCATTACTCAAATCTCTCATAATAACACTGATAGGCATTCTCTCCCTTATGCTGAAAAGCTGTTCTGTATACTTCACACAAAAGGTACACGAATGCTATACTTACACCTTTAGGAATGTGGTATCCACAAATGACATCGTCTTCTTGCAATGTCCTTCCATTGCCGATAACTGTCGAATACATTCTGGAAAAATAAAACAAGATACTGTAAGATTGAAACATCTATACCTCTAAATACATATATAAATGAATCGTGGCAGTTAAAACTCGCTAAAACTCGAGAGCGGCTGAATCGATTTGAGGGAAGGTTTAAACGATGAGAAAATTTATTAAAGTTGCAAGAAAAGTTATAAAAACATTAATTTCATTTTCCCATACAAAATGCTCCTGCATGTAAAAGTTGTCGTTGATAGTTGACAGATGGTGAGATGAAGTTTACCGGGTAAGCTAGTAAGTAATAAAAATATTGCATGATCATCACATTTACAATACGTTTATTAAGAGCCCCGGTGATCTGTAATTTTCCATACAAAAGTATTACGCTATTTTCTTCCTGGAAAATACTTTTAGAGCTTCCATTTTCTGTCATAAAATTAAATTTAGCTGTTTATACTACTCTGTCTTTTCTTTTCCTTGATAAATTAATTATCAGGCAAAATATGACCCTTCAAAATCCCAAAAAAAAAAACACTGTTTTTACCGACGTCTTTAGAGACCTACCAGCACGGGAAGCATGGCAAAGGGACTAATAGTCTTTCCACCATTATATCCCCTCGAAGAGGAAATAAAGTATGGATTGACAATGACATCTGACATTAAGAGTGGATAAGATGGTTTTCTCCCCTTGCCGTGCTACCCGGGCAGAAGAGACTAAATAATATCTAACAAAATATAAAATGACAGAATCATGAACACATATTTTTTATAAATTTTGACATAAAAAATACTTGATTGAAATAGTTTTTGAAGAAGAAAACAGCGTAATACAAAAGGTTGTCATGCCAAATTTTTTGTAGGTATAAATCGCTCTGAGCTGCAATTGTCCCTATCGCACGATGCGGGGGTAGGGTCGAGGTGAGGGATGTTCAAACCTGTACGTACACAAGCACTAGGGATGTAGTAATAGTCGATATTTATGTCGATGCTAGTGATGTCCATCGATATCGATGTTTATTAAAAATATTAGTTATTTTTTCAAATCTTGTGATTGAATCTTGACAACGGTTAGTTGTATGTTTGTTACTTTTTACGAAAAGATTTTATGTATGGAATATCTATAGGCGTTTAGTTGCTGCAACATATTGCGACAGCAATAGTTTAGTTCAAATACCTACTTCTCAAATTCCTTGGCTCTAGGCTTCCCCCTTAAGTTCATCTATAGATTTTCAAAAAGACCGGTTGTGTGTTGCCAGTGATGACATAAATGGAATTGAAACATGGTATTTTACTGGCTTTGTGAATCAAAATAGCCCAAGGCGCTATGAGAGGGCTATGCTCGGAGTCTCTCTGCGAGATCGAATCAGGAATGAGGAGATCCGCAGACGAACCAAAGTTACCGACATAGCCTAGCAGATTAGCAAGTTCAAATGGCAGTGGGCAGGACACATAGTTCGGAGAACGGGTAGCTGATGGGGCTGTGATGTTCTCAAATGGAGTGAATGGAGACCACACACCTACAAGGTAGCGTAGGACGTCCACGAACTAGGTGGATATAATTAAGACTGCAGAAACGTGTATGATGCAGGCCGCTTCCAACCGGGCTTATTGGAATCCCATAGACGAAGCCTATGTCCAGCAGTGGACGTCTTACCACGGTTGGATGGATGGATGGAATATATAAGCACTGGCGCCTTTAAAATAATATGTTTTTAAATACTCGTATTCCCAGTCATCATGCTTTTTAGGGTTCCGTACCCAAAGGGAAAAACGGGACCCTATTACTAAGACTTCGATGTCCGTCTCTCCGTCTGTCACCGAGCTGTATCTCATGAACCATGATAGCTAGGCAGCTGAAATTTTCACAGATGATGTATTTCGGTTGCCGCTATAACAACAAATACTAAAAACAAAATAAAATAACTATTTAAGGCCCTTGTATCACCTAATTTTAAGAATATTATGTACCTAATTTGTTATTTAAGCTGTTTTTTGGTGTACAATAAAGTTATATTGTATTGTATTGTATTGTAAGGGGGCTCCCATACAACAAACCTGAATTTTTTGACGTTTTTCGCTCTATATTAATAATGGTACTAGGTAGATGATTGAAATTTTCACAGAATATTTAGTTTTATATTCCCTTCAATAATAAATAATAAAATTAAAATAAAATAAATATTTAAGGGGGGCTCCCATACAGTACGGAACCCTCCGTGCGCGAGTCTGACTCGTACTTGGCCGATTATTTATTAACGGGCACTAGTGCCTTCATTAACTACAACAAAATACAATACACTAACTACACTATACACCACTACTACATAAAAAAGCAATAGGATCATCCACAGACCCTTGAAGGTCTAAAGATGATCTAAATGCTCATGCCAAAAAAATGTCATGTTTAGGTAGGTATTAGGTTTATGCATACCTGAAGACCTCTCTGACGAAAGCCTTAGTGTAGTGCAGTTTATCGAGATCTGCGTAAGATATCGGTTTACTCGCGTCTGGAAACACTCTCCGAATTTCTTCCGCCATTTTGTCTTGCTGCTTGAGTCGCGTCGCCGCTTGGTATAGGATGGAGCACACTGCCATTGATATCTGAATGAAGATTTTAAAAAAATATTGCTTTTCATCACGGGTAATTTTGTGTTATTTTTAACGACATACTACTCGTCAAGACGATTCAAATGAACCTAAATTCGATGAGGTTGTGTCGTTTCATTGCGAAGTTCCTTTGGCCACCTTCCAGCTCCATCATCAGATCAGCATCATGTCATCATAATATTGCATTATCACGCAATTTACACATGTATGCACAGGTCTATCCGTAACCGGGAAGTACATCAAATTTAATTTGCAAGATTTGATGGCAGACGTCGGACAGGAAACTAAACTAAACAAAAGCTTGTAAATAAATTCTTCTACCGTGTAGGTACAGAATTCATTATTGTTTATTTATTAAAAATGGATCAGCCAATTTCGATAAAATTTAAATGGGACCACTTAGGGAGTATACTCTTTCGAACTGAAAAAGATTTTTTAAATCGGTCGGTAAATATCGATAAGCGTAGACAAAAAAACATACAAACGAACATAGTACCGTCTCCTTTTTGTAACTCGGTAAAAACGCTAAACGTTTTGGAATGTTTTTACATTAAGACATAAATAACGAGAATTTGTACCTTGTCAATGCGATAGTAAGTTTAAGAAACTGTTCAGAGTAAGGTAACGAAATTCCGTTTCTATCTTGCTATTGTAAATTCAACCGGAAGAATCAAAAACCTTAATGAACTTAAAGCAACTTTAGATAAAATAACAGTAAATCCTCACTAAAGAAAATAACCAAGAATTTTATCTCAAAAGATAACTTGCTTTATCAATGGCAACGAGGATATAAGGTCAAAATGCTATCTTTGGGTTTCCGTCGTCCGTTGGAATTTAGAATTCATTCCAAGAAAGAGTTCTCTTTAAATATTTTACCTAAATGTTTATCTGATTGATTTTATTCTATTTAATTATTTTTGCCAAATATATGATAACTTCTTTTTAAATACGATGTTAGAGCTTCTGAGGTCAAGACAAAGAGCCAAACAAACAATGCCAAAAAATTAAGCCGGGAATACACATGCCAGTAGCTGGCATGAAAATAGGACAATAGCAAACACGACAGCTACTGGTACCTACATACGGAATACTAGCGACAAGCTGGGAATACACGTGCTAGTAGGTAGCAAGTGCAAGGAGCTGGCATGAAAGTGTGCCAGGTACTGGCATGTGTATTCCCGGCTTTACAGTCATGGTGGTATATTTGTGTCACTCTTATTCTTCAGCACTGCAGCTTCTTTTGCTGCTGCAAGAACAGGTAATCTACTTTAAATGAAACCTAAAATAATACCTTCAATGTCCCTTACCGTGTCAAAGCCAACGAGTATCAGGTCAAGAGCCATGATGGTAGTTATCTTCAGGTCACCCTAACTCCAGCAAGGACATCTTCAAAGTCATCTTCCAAGGTCACTATACATTTCTAGCTGACCGATAAGTGTAAGGTCACTTGCCAATGCCAACGAATTCATGATAGTATATTTGGGTCACCTTTACTCATCAACACTCGTTGCAGGAAGGACAGATCATCTTCCAAGGTCACCGTACTTTTCAGCCTTTTAAGGATACCGCAAAAGACTTTAAGGTCTTATAAGGTTTTCACTTACCGTGTCAATGCCAACGAGTATAAGGTCGAGGGCCATGATGGTAGCTATCTTCGGGTCACCCTCGCTCTTGAGCACTCGCTCCAGTAAAGACAGGTCATCTTCTGAGGTCACTTTCTTGCTTTTCAACCTTTCGAGGGCCTCTGTAATGTAGCGGCTGCATAATCTGAAAGTAACATGGTATTCTTGTAGCTTATTGTTTGTTAAATAAGAGCTAAATTAGTGAGGCTGTGAGTCAGTTTGGTTTAACGGTACACATTTAATAGAGCAGAAAACTTCTTGAGTGGAGACCACGTAACGGCTAGCGCAGTGTAAGACGACCACTGACAAAATGGATCCGATCAAAAAAAGAAAAGATCCGATCAAAACCACAGGAATACGTTGGAATAAACTGTTTTCAACCGGCTCTATAGAAGATCTAGAGGAGAAACCTATAATCTAGCAGTAAAAGTACTCTTACTGCTACTTACTCCACAAAGAAGTTCATATTATTAACTTATTTGATCCTCCGCTGGGTGGATTAGGTTAGTTAACAATATTTTTTGATGCCTTTGTAACAGGGAACCATAAACAAAGCCGATTATCGAAAACAAAAATATTTATTTTCTTGCTAGACAAAGAGCGCACTATAGCAGGGTATGACGTCACTGACCGTGAGTGTCATACATTCGCCATACTATGTCATGCTTTGTGGGAAAGGGACAAGACATCCGCTCTTCATCCTTACCAAAATCTTTACAAGCTTATAAAACTTGACTCTAAACTTGACTAGCCAAAGATAATTATTTTTTCAGTTTACGAATGATAATTAATAACAGAATTCACTAATCCCAATACTTTTAATTACTCGTAATTCAATACCAGACCAGTCAACTACCTTATTCTAACACGGCAAAGTTTTGTAAGGTGGACTTAACTACGTCGATGCTTTGCTGAATTTGATGACCAAAAGGGAGTAAAAGTACTCGACTAGAGACCACCGGCACCGGCAATCGCACCTCAGGAAGTGCTTCGACAAGATGAATAGACAATCTGATCAAGACCTCAGGGATACGCTGGAGCAAGCCGCTTTCAACCAGTGTTATTGGACACAAGCCTAGACAAGCTGACCCAGTGAATTTCAACTCACCATCTGTCAACTGTCAATGACAACTTTTACATGCAGGAACATGTTGTATGGGCATATTAAATTCATGTTTTTACTATTTTACTTCCTACATTTTCATATTTTCTCACCGTTTAAGCCTTCCTTTAACTTCCACAAATATTACATGACCAAAATTAGCCAAATCGGTTCAGCCGTTCTTGGGTTTTAGCGAGTCTAATAACCGCGATTCATCTATACATATAAATAAAATTGGAGTGTCTGTTTGTAATATTGAAATAAACGTTTTTTACTACATGTATACGGTACATAGGTACACCAAAATAACATTTGTTACAATTTTTATCTGTCTGTCTGTTTGTTTCGGCTAATCTCTGAAAAGGCTGGACCGATTTTGACGGGACTTTTATTGGCAGGTAGCTGATGTAATAAGGAGTTACTAAGGCTACGTTTATTTTAGAAAAAAACTTTTTATCCCGGGCTAACCGGGTTTTTACATATAAATATATTGCCTATGTCCGTGTCTATCAATCTACTACTACCTAGTAAAATAAAGCTGATGCTTAAACTACTAGTTGGGATAGTAGATGGCAAAAGATCACGTGGTCGCTCACCTACCCGTAGTAAGTACATAGGTCTGATCAAATCAGGGCAATAACCGAGCTTCCATTTTTCACTGCTCTCAAGTGAGCCGAAAATAGGGCGGCGTGGAAGCAGGTCGTCACTGAATCCGTCAAAGCCTTTCAAGACGGGACGGGACCTACAGTAATGAAGAGTACTAGCCCAGGAGGTAAGCGCAAAAAATTGCAACTACTTTGTAAAAGCTGAATATTTGGTATTGACAGGCTCTGTTACATGTTTTGGGTGATTGGCTGTAGTTAAACTCATTTTTAGTTATTTTTCTATCAGTACACCAATTTTCAGCTCTTAAAAGTAGTTGCAAGATACTCAATAATTAAAAAAAAAAAAAAACAAATTAGTATCCCCACGAAACGCTAAGCATCCCAGCTGACTAAATCCGTGGTATTGTTGTACACCACCATGGCAATATAATACCAAAAATTCAGCTTTTAGAAAGTAGTTGCAATTTTTCGCGCTTACCTTCCGGGCTATACGAATAAGAAGGAGTGAAAACTGATAGTAAACTTACTCCACAAAGAAGTTCATATTGTTGACGTATTTGGTCCACAGTGGGGTCGGTATGTAGCGCCAGTAAGGTGCCTTCAGTTCCAGCACGGCAACGTTCCGCAAGGCATACTTGGCTGCGTCGATAATTCTCTGAGGCTCCGAGTCGTTGGTCAGTTGGGGAGACAGGCAGCCCAGTCTCACGTCTAGGGCCACTCGGCCTATGCCTGAAATCAAGTAGGATAGAAATTTAGAAACATTCGCGTTATTGGATTTGTATTTTCTCACCAACTTTTATGGAAGAAGACAAAATGTTATATCAACTTTGAGTAAACGTTATTGTCTAAACTGTTACATACAATCTATGATGTTTGTTAATTAGTTCTAACATAATCGAACTAGATGGCGTGTGTGTCGAGTTAGCTCGCGATGGCGTTTGGTCAGGATGCATGCGATACTTTTTGTAAGATTTTGAATAAATGGTTTCTCTGAAAACACCGCAAGGTTTTTTCGCTATCCTCTCGCTTAAGATACCTCCGTAGACATTATCTAATTCTGGCATTGCTACTTTTTTGACCGACGGAACGAGGAGGTACTCAATTCGACGCGTATATTTTTTTAATGTAAAACCACACATAACTTTTTACATAGTGGTCTGATTTTGATAAAAAAAAAATTGGAAAGATTAATATACTTCGGAATTGGTCCCGTTTAAATTTTATCGCAATCGGCTGAGCCACTTTTGATAAATCAACAATAATGTGAAAAATGCAACATCGATCCGTGCGAAATATTCTCGAATTCAGTACACGGTTAAAGTCGGTCTTGCTATTTTTTGCGAAAAATATTTATTGTGGCGTATTATTGACCGCCAACTAGCCTGTTGGTAAGCAATGCCGTGGTCGAAGATGAAGCACGCAGATTTCATGCTTTCTAGCGTTATTGCCACATTAAGAGACGTAAGACGTTTCTAAATGTTGGCGAAAAAGCAATAAACAATGAACTTTTTATAAGGAACAGCTTATACATAATTATTATGTTTTATGAAATAAGATAAGTTGTCACAGGTGATTGTGATTGCGGGAAATGTAAGCACCTATAATACAAATAGCATAAAAAGACCGCAGGCCTTTTGAAACGAAGGCTAATTCAGTCTCACGTATGTCACGTACCGTGTGACTCTATCAAGCCTGGAATATATTACAATGGGTATTTTGAAATGACAAGGCAATAGTCACTCTAGGTCAGTGACCCGCTGATTTTATCAGAAGGGCAATCACTAGCATTTGCCAGAAAGTTAGTATTCGTAATGTAGTGGAAAAAAAATTTGTGTAAGATAATTTTATATAGCAATAGCTGCCCGTCATGGCTCTGATCGATCTATGACTCTGAATAGATAAATAAATAAAGATGATGGATGAAATGATTTAGATCATTTCTATTTATTTCTTATTATAAAAACCGCATTGCAATCGGTTTTGTAGTTTAGAAGATCTATGCGAATGCAGTCACACAAAATTTTCCTTCTTCAGAGCACAAAATAATTATAGATAACTTGGTCTCACTTTGTTTTATCATTTACACAGTTATTTTACCTCTGACGCGTAGCTCTCACCTTTGAAGCTGTCTTCTAATCTCTGATGGTGTGTATAACCATTAAGTACCTAACCAAAGGTTTGGTCAGCGACAATAGTGTCAGAGGTAAAATAATTGTGAACCAGATTCTTGTTGTGAACGGACTGTAGTCAAAAGAGATTTTATAGTTGCTCTTAAGATATTGCTGTAAAATCTTGGTAGGCGTTATCACAATTTTTATCAACATAATATGGGTGATGGGTGACCGCGGATGGCATCTTCCAACTGAGCGCGACCGTGGCTCGGATGGCACGTTAAATAGTAGGTCCTGGTTGTTTTAACTGTTTAGTCATGTCAGAGGCCTTCAGGCGGCCTACATACTCTGACACCAGGGTTAGCCACCCGGTCTATACGAACTTACTTATCAGCATAATAATAATTTAAGTCACTTCCAAAGTAATTAGTTTCTATAATATGATCCATATCACTACATCGTATAAAACAAAGTCGCTTTTCGCTCTGTCTGTCCCCATGTATGCTTATATCTTTAAAACTATGTACGCAACGGATTTTGATGCGGTTTTTTTAATAGATAGAGTGATTCAAGAGGAAGGTTTATATGTATAATACACCTGTGCGAAGCCGGGACGGGTCGCTAGTTAATCATAAATATGTGAGATTTAAAAATAACGTAGCTGATGTGAGAATGTCCTTTCCAAAACCCATTTTAAAATTAAAGACAAACTTACATTCCAAAGACCATCGATGGATATCGTTGTCGAACTCGTGGGGCAGGTCTCCGTTCTCATCCCGGGCGTCCTCCATGTACTTGATGAAGTCTTCTGTCACCAGCTCGATGGGGGCCACGTACTTCTTCACTGTTTGAGGCTGTAAGATCGGCCGCTGGACTTTGGAACGGAAGCGACGCCATTGGTCGCCGTGTCTGGAAGGGGAGAAGAGATTTTTAGAGTAGGTTTAGTAGGTTTAGGTCGATCCGTGGAGAAGACTTGGGTCGTGGAGCTCGATCCAATGACCAGTACCTCCTCCAAACAAATGCTCAGCTATAGCAGACTTCTGTATCTGACGGTATTTGACTGCAATAGTACGCTTCGTTTGACCTATTTAGGAACTACCGCAGCCACAATCCACCTTGTGTACACCAGGAGTCTGAAACGGAATGACTTCCTTGAAGAGATTGCTGTGAGCAATAAGGCCGCCCTTTGTTGCACTAGTTTTAAGTTACTTTATTTGTCCTTTCTGTGTTTTTTTCTGTAATTTGTGTTAACAATAAAGTGTTCATTCATTCATTCATCCTTCGGCGTTCTGACTTGGCCCAGTAGTTCCACGGATCAACACTATTTTTCAAGAATAGTTCGTGAAGCTTGCGTCAGCTGTCAGCGGTTTGTCAGCGGTCCACTGTTGGACATAGTCCTCCCCCTATGGATTTCCAATAAAACTTGTTCGAAGCGGGCTGCATCCAGCGCGATTCAACGATCTTAATGTGGGCATCCGTCCACTTTTGAGTGGACGTCTTACGCTGCGACAGAACGTGATCTCCGGTCGCTACTTTACGTCGCCATCTGTGCCACATACGGTCACCCATCCAAAAGCTGACTGTACTGACCTACCGATCTCACTTTAGGCTTTTTTAACGACCTTGCTCCACCTTCTATCGCGGTTTTTTACCGACTTCCAAAAAGAAGGAGGTGTTCGTCTGTATGAATTTTTGTTTGTTTACCTATGTTCATCGATATTTTTGCCAATTGTGAACCGATTTAAAAAAACTGTCTTAGTTCGAAAGAGTGTAGGTACTTCCAAGGTTGTCCCTTTTAAATTTTATCGAAATCGGCTGAGCCGTTTTTGATAAATCAACATAAATGTTCATGGATGTCACATCGATTCGTGCAAATTATTCGAATTCTGTACACGGTGGACGTCGGTGTTGCGATGTTTAGCGAAAAATCATTATTTTACAAACTCTCCGTGTTTACCCAACTCCAGCACCTAGCCTAGCCCCATTTCCATGTATTCCGCCAAGATACCGGCATTGCTTCGTAGAAATCGCGCTCAGAATTAAAATGGACATAGAAAATGTCGGCGCGACTTACTTAGCTAGGTATCGTGAGACTATGTGCGGAATACAAACATTGATCAGCGGAAAAGAATTGTGAAGTTGTGATAAATGTTGAGTTGTTTCTTGTTTACTAGTCAGGTTTGCAAGTGGTATATTTGCGCGATCGTGTAATGAGCGATCTTGACTTTTACGAGTAGGTTTCAGCGTATACGGAGGGAAGCAAGGGTGTTTCGTTATGTGGTGCTACTTTTAAATACCGGTATAATAGAAAATGACTTCTTTGTTCAAAAAGAGAAAAATTCCATCTTTTCGTTCTTTTTTATTTCGAAAATATACTCCCGAAGTTTTGAAATTTGAGAACAAAACTAGAAAAACAGATAACAACAACAAAGATTAGAACTAAAGTAAAACCAAACTACCCTATGTTTTTTTATTTTCATTTAAATTTTATTGAAATCGGCTCAGCCGATTCAACCTTTAATTTAAATTTAATTTAATTAATTATTTTAATTTAATTAATTAACCTTTTGAAAATTTAACCTGAAATTAAAGCCGATACTTAATTAAAACGATTTAATTTTCTATATTCGTCCAAAATTTACTGTTATTATTATACATATTATTTAAGTTAAATAGCCCACTGATCTATATGTATATGTTGTGTATATGTTATGTTATGTATATGTAAGATTACATATCACATAAGTCAGACGATATATTTAGCAATATAGATCTTTGAACCTAAAACTTTAAAACCGCGGTTTTATTTTGTGTGTCGATCAGGGGCTTAATACTTCCATGTGTCAGACGTCTCAACCGCGACAAAGCTGTAGTGTTGAGAAGATTGATGCAACTTCACTCGACTTTTATATCTCTACACAATGCGAAGTACCATTCTAACTCTCAAGTACGAATAGGTAGTTCCATAAGACCGTACTACGTATGAGAGCTAATGAGAAATAAATGAGAAAAAATGGGAAATAAATAGTTCTTTTAATTGTTTTTAGAAACGCTCTGTAAAACATAGAATAAAGTGTTATTGTTCATTTAATTGTTTTAGGACAGCTCTAAAAAACGTAGAAAAAGTGTTCTTGTTCTTATGATTGTTTTATTAGAGCTCTATAAAACGTAGAATAAAGTGCTATTGTTATTTTAATTGTTTTAGGACAGCTGAGATAAAACGTAGAAAAAAGTGTTTTTGTTCTTATGATTGTTTTATTAGAGCTCTATAAAACGTAGAATAAAGTGCTATTGTTCTTTTAATTATTTTATAAGAGCTCTATTAAACGTATAATAAAGTGTTATTGTTCTTTTAATTGTTTTAAGAGAGCTCTATAAAACGTAGAATAAAGTGTTATCGTTCTTTTAATAGATTTTAGCAGAGCTCTATAAAAAGTAGAATAAAGTGTATCGTCTTTTTAGTTTCTCGCTTTTGTAGGCAGTATAATCTATGATAGTGTAAATTACTTTGCTCTCAACTACCAGTTCTATCTTTTGAACCGACTTCCAAAAAGGAGAAGGTTCTATGTTCGTCTGTATGTATTTTTCTGTGTATGTTCATCGATAATTTCGCCAATCAGTGGCGTGCACACAGTTTTAATACAGGGTAGGCAGAAAATTTTACTCACCAAAAACACGTTGGTTTTGGTTCGTCGTCTTGTCGATTGATAATATAGGTAATTGCCAAATGCCAGCTCAAATATCCATAGAATTTTATCGACATATCAATTTACGGATATTCGAAGTGGCCTTTCGGTGCGTTTGTTTGATGTTTTGTAAGCTCTTGTTTCCCCAAAAAGCAAACAATGTCAATAAGTCGCTGAAAAATATTTCGGTCCCGATCGTTCCGATCGACTTTCGCGGTATTATGTCTATCGATGTCGATTTGTATCTGAGAGTTTAAACGCGTCTCTATTCGATTTTTTCCAAAGGTGTGATATTTAAGGGAAGCTTCTAAGTGTTTTTCAGAATGTTCATGTATTCTCGCGGCGGTAGGAAAATTATGAATATCAGCGTAACCGATGTCGTTCCAGACAGTTTTATTATTTGAAAAAAGTAGACAAACGAAACAAAATAACCGATTACAACCTGTCGGCCAATGATATGAATCATATGGTTTTTTATTGAATTTACGACTGACTTTACCTTTAATTTGTATTAAGTAATTGCAAATCCGGTGTAGCACGACCTATCTCGATAACTTGTTTTTTTCACCGAAAGATAGTTTTGAAAACGCATCACATTTTATTTTCTCAATATACACACCATCTGAACAACTTTCACAGACAATATTATCCATTTTTCACTCTATTAACAACGTTAAAATCCTAAATATCTGATAGCGTAGTCACAAACACAATACAAATCAAACAATATGGCGATTATTGACTATTGAAATGAAATTAGTAGTAAAAAAGGGAAATATATAATACCACAAAAAAATGATGGCCATCTAAATGTATAAAATATTTGCATTGTATAGCAAACTTTCTTTCGGAAATGTTCGGTACGAGTCGTAATTGTTCGTGTTAGCACAGCCCGGACACTCCGCGATTTTTCATACAAAATCTGCTGTCTCACGCACACCTACACAGTACTTACTCACAGACAACACACTTACGCACGGTCGCTACACGCGCATTTGTGTGCGGAACGTCTATGGCTGTCAGCGATCACCACAACGTGACGACATGCCGCGTGAGTGAGACAGTTGCGTACTTAATTTGCAAAAATGAATATTAATCTAGTGCTTAAAAAAGTATAACAATTACTTAATTTGGAAGCATTTTAACAAAAAGTAACCGATCTACTTCTTTTGTTAGATAATATCAAGAGGAAGTTACCAAATAATGTAAAATAAGTTCCTATTATTTATCCTTAGGGAAACATTAAAATTTCTTGTTTTGTTACGTATCATTGATATTCAACCATACACAGTACAAGTGTTCCCTATTGTCACAGTCTAGGTAGTTTTTATTAGAAAATCCACCGGCCAGTGCAGCCCGCGCGCAGAGTACACGATGCGGTACGTAGCGCGGGGTGGAAGTGAGGAAGACTCAAACGGGTGGGGGGTAACGAGTGGCCGTTCTATACGTAGTATTATTATATATTCTTTGGTGTTAGCTAAGCAAAAAGACACTGTCTTTTCATGCAGTTGTGTGCGTGATTTTTGTCATTGTGTGTCAGCAAAGCCCACGTAGCTATAGGAACGCACACACATTCAATCCGCATGACCACGACTTACCACGAGAGCACACATACAAAACATTAAGAGATCCATAGTTTGTGTCTTTGCCGTGGCAAGGGCGGGTGGCGCTCGTGCAGCGCGAATCGGTGATGCGAATATCTTAATGATACCGCCGGCACTCGATAGGTGGAGCTGATTTATGATTTAAGTTTTTATGTTATTTTGTTCATTGATAAAAAAATATTAGATCTATTATCAGAACTAGGGTAGGCAGTGTCTTTCTGTCTTTATGAAGCGTCCGCCACTGTCGCCAATTGTAAACCAAATCGAAAAATTATTTTTACCTTTAAAGAATATACTCCCGAGGTGGCTCCATTTAAATTTTACATGAATCGGCTGAGCCGTTTTTGAAAAATTACAATAATGTAAACGATTCGAGCGAAATATTCAAATTTTGAACACGATGGAAAGCGGTTTTGCCATTTTTGCGAAAAATTATTATGACACTTAGGTAATTGAATAATCATTATTATCGTCATCATATCAACATCAAGACGTCCACTAGTAAATAACGGCCTTTTTATTCAGCCCACGTATTCTTGTGGCACTGATAAAATTTTCTGTCTGCCTTCATAAGAAGTGTTCAATTTAAATATTACTTAGTAAGTATGAGTGCTTTTCTGTCTTCTTTCTGTCCTATAAAATTCAAATATTATTATATGGGATAACTACGGACTTTGCCCATTTTATCATTAGTTGCTTGAATGTTGAATTTTTTCAAACAACTTGTGAAAGCTCACTATCTGAAATCATAATGCTGATTTTTCCTATAGCTACTATTTTGTAACGTATTTAGGTGTATGTAGGTATAATTATTTAGGTATATGTTAATTTATATGACATAATATACTTAATCAAGTGTGTTTAGTTTCTTATTTATTGGTGTTTTCTTTGTTAATCTCTAGTTAAGACCACTATTTATTGTTCTTGTCAGTTCATATTCGTGCAAGGTTGCCTGGAAGAAATCGTCATGGGTGATAAGGCCGCCACTTTATAATCATATTTTTTGCCGTATATGTGTAAATAATGTTTATCTTTAAATTGTGGTTGTAAATAAAGAGTTTTGTCTGTCTGTTGCAGACAAGAAAAATCTTGGACTTTGCTCCAAAGTTCAAGCCAAGAGTCGGGGCCACACCATTGACCGAATTTGATCGCACTTTCACTCACAACCGTTTGCAGACGGAGACGGAATAAATAAAACTACGTAATGCCAGTCAAAGACCTTCGGAAAGATTTCGGAAATGCTTTTAAATAGAAAACATCGTGCGAGGGCTGACACTGTACAGGGTAATTGGTAATCAATTAGCACCATTTTAGGGACTTATTCTGTACATCAAAACTAACAACTTTTGATTGATTTATAAAATATCAAAACAAAAAACGTTGTTCCATAAAAAAATATCGTTCACCTTTCGACAAAATGTATGGAACAGCTGATATTAGCAGCTGCGCTCCCGAGCGAATCTCTTCAGCTCTTCTATGTCTAGGACATGGGACAGTCTATTCAGTTCATAAACTTGGGGCGGGTAAAATATCAACTCAGGGTTTTGTAGCAAGTCTTTAGGGCCAGACCACTTCACATCAACAACTTCAGAATTGCTTTTTAGACCTCCAACTTTGCTAGAGTTGAATTACAAAATCCTAATTTATTAGTTAGTCTCATCATATATTTTTTTTTAATTCTGAATAGCTTTGCGTTTAACCACATACTGCCTGATGTTGAGCAGATAAGCGGTCTAGGTTGTAGCACGCTTACCTAGAAGAATTTATTTAAAGTCGTTATTTAGAAGTCGCGAAAGAGTGAAACTTCGACGCAACAGTGCTTTCATACCCCCTCCATGGTAGCATTAAACGTTTAACGCAACCTTGTTGGAAGTCGCATTAGAAGTTTCACTTCAAAACGTGTTAACTATTCGATGCAAACCTCACAAAAACATATCAGACAATGCCATTATTACAATTAGATATTCACTCAGTTGGAATTTTGTTATCATGGGAGAGCTGCCCCTAAAATATGAAGGTACAATACAATGATTTCATTAGTTACTGTCACTATTGTAATTTTGTACTCCTTATTTTTTTTCATACAAAGATGATCATTTTTGTCTCTAGGTAACTGATTGAGTATCGAAAATTATGGTGAATCTTTAGAGTACCATAATGGGACCCAAGATATAACTTTGCTAGAGATGCATTTCAAAATCCTAATTTATTCGTTAGTCTCAACATATATCTTAAGATCAGAAACACCAATATTATGTATTAAGTATGTTTTAGATCTTATAATTTATAACTGTTTAAATTTAATTTGATAAGTAACTCATAATTACGACTGATTGAAGCACATTAAATGTACTGTAGTAATTAAACTGTTAATTTCTTGTTGAGAAATAAATTCTTTAACCAGATATTAAGAATATTACAACTTTAAAGTTTATTTCTGAATTTCTGAACTCACAGTGTTCTCTAATTTTAAAATAACTCAGTGTTAGTCTAGACTTGTTCTTAGCTCGGAAAGCTCGACCAGAATGGTCTTAAAAACCCGTGCGAGTTTCTGACCATGACTTCTTTTTAGGGTTCCGTACCCAAAGGGAAAAACGGGACCCTATTACTAAGACTTCGATGTCCGTCTGCCCCGCTGTATGTCTGTCTGTCTGTTACCGGGCTGTATCTCATGAACCGTGATAACTAGGCAGCTGAAATTTTCACAGATGATGTATTTCTGTTGCCGCTATTACAACAAATACTAAAAACAAAATAAAATAAATATTTAAGGGGGGCTCCCATACAACAAACCTGAATTTTTAGATGTTTTTTGTCCATATTAGTAATGGTGACAGGTAGATGTTTGAAATTTTCACAGAATATTTAGTTTTAAATTTACTTCAATAATAAATAATTAAATTATAATAAAATAAATATTTAAGGGGGGCTCCCATACAGTACGGAATCCTCCGTGCGCGGGTCGGACTCGTACTTGGCCGAATATTTAAATTTACTTATTATGCCTGACGCCTTCCTCTGTAATAGCCAAATACAGCTCATTTCCTGCTGCATTTACTTTTTTTTAAGTTTTTAGTTGACTACCGCCTTTAAACTGTCATGTCCGTTCAAAAGCCACACATTATTTAAAATACGCACTTTTTGCCCAAAACCCAACAAAAGACTTGTTTTGATATAAGTATCAAGCGTTCAAACATCCTTCTTTAAGGACTTTATATGAGTGGCACGCCCACACACGATCTTTAACTATTTCTATGCAGGATACAAAATCACAAATTAAACATCATTTAAATGTGACAAATGTCTCATCTCGTCTGCTGAGGACAAACACTGTATACAAAGTGTTTGCTAATCATACTGAGGATGTTTGTCCACTCCACCCAGTATGGAGTAGGCTTGGTTCCTAGTAACTGCATACGTGAAAATCCTTGGTTCAGAGAAATTTTACTTTTTATACATACTCAAGGTTCCATACTCTAGTTCTTTCTTTATCTTTATTGGGTAGTTAGATCCGTTTTTTTTTGTTGAATACGGCAATTATACCGATTATTGATACGGCCGTAACATGAGCTATGTTTCTGAATAATTATTTTTCGCAAAAAATGGCAAAACCACCTTCCATCGTGTACAAAATTCGAATATTTCGCTGGAATTGTTTACATTATTGCAAATTTTTCAAAAACAACTTAGCCGATCTCTGTAAAATTTAAAAGGGATTACCACTCTTTCGAACTTAATAAGAATTTTTCCATTTTTGTACATTTTTGTACAATTTTTCCATTCGTGTACAAATACACGGCAATTTCAGATTGCAATTTTTGTCAAATACGGTTTTTGTAAATTTAAAAGTGGAGATACAGCAGCTCAGAATTTTTTAATAAAAACGTTGAATTAGAAACTTAGCTGTAATTTTCCGCAGTTTAGCTACCGTCTCATGGGCGTAAAGTAAAGATTTATTCACTGTTCAATACTATTCTGTTTTAAAACAGTTCTTGTATTAACAAAACGTACAAGCCATATAAAATATACTAGCTTTTACCCGCGGCTTCGCCCGCGTTGTATTTTGATTTTGGCTTATGTTTATGGCGGCTGCGAAACCTAACCTAACTGACAAATATCAAAATACCTTAGAGGAATGCTTTTGTTGGTTAAGTTACGGTTGGAGTGTATATACAACCCCCCCGTGTATTCCCGCCTTGTCGTGGGGGAGGTCTGAGGCAGCTGAAAAGGCGGCGCTCGAAGTCTCCCTCTTTTTTGGGTCTTTTCCCCCAAGGAAGCTTAGAGGCTGGCACTCGAGTTTCAGCCGCTTTTAACTAAAGCAGCTGAGAGGATGGCCGGTAGGTTGCATGCCTTATGAGGAGTGTCGCAACTTAGGCGGGCTGCAGTGCCGCTCTTGCGACGCTGCATCCGAGGATTTTTTTTTATTATGTCGCGAAATATCCCTGACATGATCAGGGGTCTTAATTACAAATGAATAAAAACTAAGTATACCTATATTTCAATGTTTTTGGCTGTTTGCAGTTATAATAAACATTACAATGGTACAGCAAAGTTTATACCTACTTGTTCCTAATTAAGTATTGCTTTTTTACAAATATTTGTGCAAAAATTCGATAAAATTGTTTCTAAGGTTTTTTCGTGTTAGATTAATTCCAATTTTTTGTTCTAAATCAAATCTCTACTTTCCATAAACTGGGCATTCCAAGATTATGTGCAGTGGAGTCTCCTCTTTTGTGGGTTCACAGATGCACGATGGGCTTTCCCTCAACTTAAATCGATGTAAGTATTGGGAAAACTCACCATGCCCCGTCAGCACTTGAGTTATGATTCCCACTGGTGCTATTTCTCTTACGATCTTGTATGCCGCCCTTGCATCCGGAAAATATGTTTTGGTTACCGCCGCTGTGTGTCCATCCTGATACCGCCGGTTCCACTCGTCAAGAGAGTCCTTTCGGATTTCTCGCTTGACGAATGAAACGGGGCAGTTATCCTAAATAGGTCTGCACTTCGAGTGCAGTGCTGCTTCCTTTGCTAGCTGGTCCGCTCTCTCATTTCCCTCCATCCCCGCGTGCGCTTTAATCCAATAAAGTTTCACTATTTTATTTTGTGCGTGTAGTAACTTTATGTTAGCTTTGAATTTACTGCTAAGGGATGGAGGGAAGATACGCCAACTACCGTTTCCAGTGCAGACCTGGAGTCACAAAAGATTTTTGCTTTTTCGGTAGCCTCAAGAAGTGCCAATAACTCGACCTATTACACAGAGCACCAATCGGCCGATTTCAGCTTGCGGGTACTGATCTCAGCGGCATCATCCCAAATGGATAATGCCGCCCCAACTTTCCCTTTAATTTTACTGCCGTCTGTAAATATGTTAATTTCTCGGTTAAGATGTTGCTCTAGTGCTGCTCCGTCTGCCAGGCATATGAACTCCAGCTCCTCCTGCTGCGCTGGGTGTGGCTTCTTTTCTGTCTCTCTATCTCCAGTTACTTGCTGGGAATAACCTTTCTTAGTTTCATAAAGCAAGGTTGCTTCTTGGACTCTGATATGACAGCCGAGGATAAGGGGCCGCGGTGGGATATATGGAACTGGTGGTGTGGGTGCCGCCACCTACCCTACCTTCCGCTAGGCCGTCAACGTGTTGGCAGACGCAGTGGGGCTACAGGGGAAGAGAGGTGTCGGTATCGCGATTGCCGTTCTCACTGCCCTCTGCAGTTGAAGAGGCAGGCGCTGGGCTACTATGACTGACCCACTGCACTGGGACCAGGGCGTTGGAATGCTGTCTGACGTTCAGTACTGGTTAGTCTCGAGTGGTGGATGACGATGTGTCTTGTGCTCCGAAACACTCCGTCACTATGGCGAGAGCGCAAGCTCCGTTATGGAGCCCGAGTCTGGGCTAGTGCTGTTGAGTGCCGCGAAGGAGTGCGAAATATGTGGGAACGTCCTAAACTTGCCATGACAGGTTATTTCTGGCGCTTAGACGGCTGCTACCGCAGCCCACTCACTTAGTTTTTATCCTATCCTACGGGAACTGTTAAAGTTTTTGCGATAAAAAGTGGCCTATGTCACTTTTCGTCTTTCAAACTATATTCATGCAAACCACAATTTTTTCGGGATGGAAAGTATCCCATGTCACTTTCCGTCTTCCAAACTATGCCCACCCCAAATATCAAGTCGATCCGTTGCTCCATTGCTGAGAAACAGTTATTGTCCTATCCCATGGGAATCACGAATTTTCTCGAGATATAAAAAGTATCCTATTATCACTTTCTGTCTATTAAACCATAGGTATCCATACCAAAAATCAGGTCAATCTTTTGCTCCGTTGCTGCGTCAAAGAGGAACAAACCAACAAACTTTTCGGATTGATAATATTAAAGTATAAACCTGTACCATAAAGGTAGAATAAAAAAACATGTTGAACCTCTAATGATAGAATATTTAAAAATATTTTTAATGTCAGACAAAATGACTGCCTGGTATTAAACGTCATAGTAACATGTAGCATGCAGAGGGAAAATAACATTTTATCCAATTTTAATGTCAGTTGTCATTTTCAATCCATACTTTATTTCCTCTTCAAGGGGATATAATGGTAGAAAAACAATTTGTCGTCTTGCCACGCTACTTGTGATTTATAAAAGTCTGCAGACAATGTCACCTGTCATCTAATTACGTTTGGCTGTGACGTTTCGTTAGTCCCATATTAGCGTCATAGAGGAATTAATCACTTAGCGTCTTTGTGATAGTGGCGACAGTTTCGCTTTCGAGGGTTTTTGTCCTGTCCTACAGGAACTATGAAATTTTTCGGGATAAAAAGTATCCTAAAGCTCCTTCCGCCTTTTATACTATATCCATGCCAAAAATCAAGTCAATCCGTTGCTCCGTTGGCGCGTGATAGAGTAACAAACCAACAAACCAACAAACTTTTCGGATTTATAATATTATATATAATATATATAATATATAATATATATAGTAAGGATTGAAAAAGATAGAGTTTGCGAAGTTGGGTCTTGTAGAGTTGGGAGTAATCTTAGTAGTTTAGAACCTTGACTCTACATAAGATTTTATAACTTTTAGATTTATGTACAATATTTACTGTATTTTTTTGCCCCATTTTGGCAACATGATAGAAACCTAATTATTTTTCCCAAAAAATGATAAAACCGACTTCCATCGTGTACAAGAATTCGAATATTTTGCTCGAATTGTTTACATTATTGTTGATATTTCAAAAACGCCTCAGCCGATTTTACTGAAATTTAAATGGTGATCTCATTTAAATTTTACTGAGATTTAAATGGGATCACCATTTAAATTTTAATAAAATTTAAATGGGATCACATCAGGAGTATACCTTTTTGAACTAAAAAAGAATTTTTCGATTTGGTTCACAATTGGCGAAATTATCGATGAACATACACAAAAAAATACATACTGACGAACATAGAACCTCATCCTTTTTGGTCGGTTTGTAAAAATGTTTCCGTGGGATAGGTCGTTACAACAAATTTTACTGTTTTTGCCGCTTGACGAATCCGTTTTAGATAATATCAGTAATTACGTTGAAGAAATAGCTTATCACAATGTTGAGATGATGCAAAAAGATGAATTTAATACTTTTTATTTTTATGAAGGTATGTTTTTTCTATAGGTTGTGAGGTTTTTTTGCTTTGGTCTGAGATTTTGAAAGGAAACTCGCGAATTGGTCCACAAACTGTGTCCACAAAGAACGGAGAAATCAAGGGACATTGAAATAAAATATAATTGGCCAAGTGCGAGTCAGCCTCGTGCACGAAGGGTTCCGCACCGTATGGAAGCCCCCCTTAATATATTTTATTTAATTTATTAACTAGCTGCCCCGGTGAACTTCATCTCAACATCTGTCAACTGTCAATGACAACTTTTACATGCAGGAAGATTTTGTATGGGAAAATTCAATGAATATCTTTATTATTTTACTTACTATATTTTTAAATTTTCTCACCGTTTAAACCTTCCCTTAGCTTCCACGGATATTTCAAGATCAAAATTAGCCCAATCCGTCCAGCCGTTCTCGAGTTTTAGCGAGACTAACAACCACGATTCAATTTTTATATAATAAGATTACTTTTCTGTGAATATTTCGCGCATCTACCTGTCACCGTTATTAATATCGAGCAAAAAATGTCTGAAAATTCAGGTTTGTGGTATCGGAGCCCCCCTTAAATATTTTTTTACTAATTTTAGTATTTTTTGTTACAGCGGCAACAGCAATATTTCATCTGTGAAAATTTCAACGTTCTAGCTATTACGGTTCGTGTGATACAGCCTGGTGACAGACAAATAGACGGACGGACAGAAGGATAGCGGAGTCTTAGTAATAGGATCCCGTTTTTACCCTATCGTAAAAACGTATAAATGTTCCGCACCTATATATACGTATAAAAGTGTTTATAGGTGCGGAACCCTAAAAACAATACAAACGAATTAAGAACCTCCTTTCTACATTCTCTATACTCGGTATGAACAAAGATGATGAGCAAAATAGTGTATAAATAATATGTAGCTGTATAGCCAGTACGAAATGCAAGGCAATCGACCTCAATTCAAGCCTTGATCAACGGGATTTAACCGCGTAAGCACGACAAAAACTCGTTGACTGGTTTTCGCACAGCTGCCACGGTTTGTGCCATGATGTGTAAATCCATGCTAACATTATAAATCTGAAAGTGTGTTTGTTGGTTTGTTTGTTACTCTTCCACGCTGCAACAGATCAAGTGATCGACTCGATTTTTTGCATAGATAAGTAGGTATAGTTTCAAGTTCGGAGAGTGTCTTATTACCACTTTTAATCCCGGAAAATAAAAGAGATTGGGATGGGACAGCACAAAAATAAAAATTCAACACGGGCAAAGCCGCGGACAGAAGCTAGTATTGACCTGAAACATCTTAAAATATTCCCGGGTAACAATAAATATTCCTCTTATCTCTGAACAGTGTAAAATAAAATCATTAACGTAACAACATTTTTACATACTTCCAAAAAGAGGAGGTACTATGTTTCATATTTCTTTATTGCTACTAAGTGTACATTTGAGGTCTTAATCAAGATACGTGCTTACAACTTAGTCACCCTTGTCGGGCATTGCAAAATTATAACTTGCTTGGCGCTCTCTGAATACAATATTTGGCAATAAAAATATAATTATATAAATTACATTTTATACTTATGGTCTAGGCCTAAGAATCGTTATCTAGATGTTTAGTGGCAAGTAATCATACAGCTATTAAGAGATCGTCGTACAAACAATATACATTTTAATATCTACCTAGTTGGCAATAGCATAATATATTTATTACTTTTATAGGTGGTAACTTCAAAGTATTCATCTAGAGAAAAAAAGCAATGTGATACTAAAAATTGTTTTAATTTAGAATTAAATGATGTATTTTTTTGTTCATTTCGTATAGTAATCGGTAGTATATTATAAATTGTAACTGCCATATAATATGGGCTTTCATTTAGCATTTTGATTCTAGATTATGGTAAACTTAAATTGTTTTGAAATCGGGTGTTCAAATTATTTGTTTCTTTTGTTTTAAGGAATGTGCTGTTGTTTTTAAATACAAATGAGCATAATTCATGGATATAGAGGGAGGGTAGTGGCAGGATGTTGTAATTTTTGAAGATTATTTGTTCGTCTGTGTGTGTGTTTTTTTTTTCGAAAGAGTACTTCCGAGGTGGTCCTATTTAAATATTGTCATAATCAGCTGAGCCATCCTTACTAATATTATAAATCCGAAAAGTTTGTTGGTTTGTTACTCCATGACGCACCAACAGAGCAACGGATTGACTTGATTTTTGGCATGGACATAGTTTAAAAGGCGGAAGGAGCTTTAGGATACTTTTTATCCCGAAAAATTGCATAGTTCCTGTAGGACAGGACAAAAACCATCGAAAGCGAAACTGTCGCCACTATCACAAAGACGCTAAGTGATTAATTCCCCTATGACGCTAATATGGACTAACGAAACGTCACAGCCAAACGTAATTGGATGACAGGTGACATTGTCTGCAGACTTTTATAAATCACAAGTAGCATGGCAAGGGGACAAATTGTTTTTCCACCATTATATCCCCTTGAAGAGGAAATAAAGTATGGATTGAAAATGACAACTGACATTAAAATTGGATAAAATGTTATTTTACCTCTGCATGCTACATGTTACTATGACGTTTAATACTAGGCCGTCATTTTGTCTGACATTTAAAATATTTTTAAATCTTCTATCATTAGAGGTTTAACATGTTTCTTTATTCTACCTTTATGGTATACATCATACTTTAATATTATCAATCCGAAAAGTTTGTTGGTTTGTTCCTCTTTGACGCAGCAACGGAGTAAAAGATTGACCTGATTTTTGGTATGGATACCTTTGGTTTAAAAGACAAAGTCATAATAGGATACTTTTTTATCTCGAGAAAATTCGTGATTCCCATGGGATAGGACAATAACTGTTTCTCAGCAATGGAGCAACGGATTGACTTGATATTTGGGTTGGGTATAGTTTGGAAGACGGAAAGTGACATAGGATACTTTCCATCGCGAAAAAATTGTGGTTCCCGTAGGACTTAACAATAAATTTTTCTCAGCAACGGAGCAACTTGCCTTGGCTTATTGCATGAATATAGTTTGAAAGACGAAAAGTGACATAATAGGCCACTTTTTATCGCAAAAACTTTAACAGTTCCCGTAGGATAGGATAAAAACTAAGTGAGCGGGCTGCGGTAGCAGCCGTCTAAGCGCCAGAAATAATCTGTCATGGCAAGTTTAGGACGTTCCTACATTTTTCGCACTCCTTCGCGGCACTCAACAGAGCTAGCCCAGACTCGGGCTCCATAACGGAGCTTGCGCTCTCGCCATAATGACGGAGTGTTTCGGAGCACAAGACACATCGTCATCCACCACTCTGGACTAACCAGTACTGAACGTCAGACAGCATTCCAACGCCCTGGTTCCAGTGCAGCGGGTCAGTCATAGTAGCCCGGCGCCTGCCTCTTCAACTGCAGAGGGCAGTGAGAACGGCCATCGCGATACCGACACCTCTCTTCCCCTGCAGCCCCACTGCGTCTGCCAACACGTTGACGGCCTAGCGGAAGGTAGGGTAGGTGGCGGCACCCACACCACCAGTTCCATATATCCCTCCGCGGCCCCTAATCCGCGGCAGTCATATCAGAGTCCAGGAAGCAGCCTTGCTTTATGAAACTGAGAAGGGTTATTCCCAGCAAGTAACTGGAGATAGAGAGACAGAAAAGAAGCCACACCCAGCGCAGCAGGAGGAGCTGGAGTTCATATGCCTGGCAGACGGAGCAGCACTAGAGCAAAATCTTAACCGAGAAATTAACATATTTACAGACGGCAGCAAAGATAAAGGGAAAGTTGGGGCGGCATTATTCATTTGGGATGATGCCACTGAGATCAGTACCCGCAAGCTGAAATTGGCCGATTGGTGCTCCGTGTACCAGGCCGAGTTATTGACACTTCTTGATGCTACCGAAAAAGCAAAAATCTTTTGTGACTCCAGGTCTGCACTGGAAACGGTAGTTGGCGTATCTTCCCTCCATCCCTTAGCAGTAAATTCAAAGCTAACATAAAGTTGCTACACGCACAAAATAAAATAGTGAAACTTTATTGGATTAAAGCACACGCGGGGATGGAGGGAAATGAGAGAGCGGACCAGCTAGCAAAGGAAGCAGCACTGCACTCGAAGTGCAGACCTATTTACGATAACTGCCCCGTTTCATTCGTCAAGCGAGAAATCCGAAAGGACTCTCTTGACGAGTGGAACCGGCGTTATCAGGATGGCCACACAGCGGCGGCAACCAAAACATATTTTCCGGATGCAAGGGCGGCATACAAGATCGTAAGAGAAATAGCACCAGTGGGAATCATAACTCAAGTGCTGACGGGGCATGGTGGGTTTTCCCAATACTTACATCGATTTAAGTTGAGGGAAAGCCCATCGTGCATCTGTGAACCCACAAAAGAGGAGACTCATGTGCAGTGGCACATAATCTTGGAATGCCCAGATTATGGAAAGCAGAGATTTTATTTAGAACAAAAAATTGGAATTAATCTAACACGTAAAAACCTTAGAAACGAATTTATCGATTTTTGCACAAATATTTGTAAAAAAGCAATTATTAGGAACAAGTAGGTATAAACTTTGCTGTACCATTGTAATGTTTATTATAACTGCAAACAGCCAAAAACATTGAAATATAGGTATAGTTTTTATTCATTTGTAATTAAGACCCCTGACCCTTGCATATACACTCCAACCTTGCATTCCTTTAAGGTATTTTGATATTTGTCGGTTAGGTTATTAGGTTTCGCAGCCGACATAAACATAAGCCAAAATCAAAATATAACGCGGGCGAAGCCGCGGGTAAAAGCTAGTTATTAATAAATCAACAAAAATGCACATGGATGTCACATTATAGTCGTGCAAATTATTCGAATTCTGTACACAGTGGAAATCAGTGTTGCGATTTTTTGAGTAAAGATTTTATTACACTACTTTATACAGCTACCGTTGCGTTGTGCAAATCCCGTAAAAAAAATTACGCTGGCACAAAATCATATAACCTAATAATGTTATCAGGTAATATGAAATTAAAATACGGACAAATAATTAATTTGACTACACCGATCTCTTACTTCCTGAAAAATATAAATTCTGCGTCTTCTTCGTGTCGACTAATCCAAATACTATTCAGCTGAGATCTATAAGGTATTTTCCCAGTGCCTTGCCACTGCCACACCGTAAGGGAAGGCATCGTTTAGATCCTAAAGTGGGCAGAAAATATAACTGAACATTTTTAAGATCAAAGTGAATAGATATATTTTAGCAGCCGAAGCATAATTTCTTGAAAAGTTTACGCAAGAGCCATAACATTAGCTTACGTAAGTTATTTTCTGTTACGACAAAATAATTTCTTACTTAGACCCATGTCCTAACAAAGCATACGTCGTCATAAGGTACTTAACTTATGCTTTACAGTCTACAGAAACCATATTTACTTACTATGGTCCATTGTTTGAGCTCAGAGGAGCGTTTAGGCACTCTAATATTAAAATTATCTCGTGGCGAAAACGTTATCTGGTACGATTTTTCGACATATTTTTGCAGCTGTCAAAAGAAAAAATATGGACTAGTTATCTCATGCCTGCATTTACTACCCTTTTTAATAGTTCGTTGTTCAACCTTTTCACGAAAGACGGTTGTGCTATATGATATTAAAATGTAATTGTAATTTACGTAATTGACATTGAATCGAAAATTGACATCATTATGCTAATTACATCGTTTCTTTTTAAATTTGTAAATGATGCAACTATATTAATGTGTAATTTGGTACTTAAGTTCAATACTTATTGGTAAGATTACCTATGTATGATTTATGTTGACATGTAACTTATCTTATGAATAAAATGATTATGATTATCCCACAAGCTGATTATGTACAGTTTAGTTAAAAAAGGAGAATAAGCAGTTTATCATTGTAAATCAAAAAATAGAATCTTTTACTACTCCATAGCTTTTTACGCAAGGAGCATGATAACCATTATGCTCCTTGTTTTTACGGTACATACCTACCTACTTCAGTTAAATCGTCGTTAAATGAAATGCAACTCAAATCAATTTATTTACTTCTTTAGATATAAACAAAAAAACATTTCCAACTTAGTACTTAAAATTTTTTGAAACATTTTTCAAATTAATAAATTAGTCAATTAAAAATTTACCATAACCACAATCATCTAAAAATCAAATTGGTCCGAAATCGAAAGAAAATACCTATACTCCAGTGGAGTCCCTAAACGCATCGCAAGCTTAAGGTAAATCCCATGGTTTGCATAGAACAAGCAAAGGAAATGAAAAGTAATGTTTACAACCGACTTTGTTTACTCAGTAAAGTAAGATAGCGCAAGTTTGGCTAATTACCTACTCTCGTAGGGAAAGGCGATAATTGAATTTGATTTTTGCCTTAGACTCGGTCACTCAGTGAATCAATATTAGGTAAGCAAGCACTAATACGAGTCAACGGCCGATAAGTGCTCGTACATTCAATGAAGGATAGCTAAGAATCAATTATGTTAAAATGTGATTTTTTATCACGAATATATATTATCTATTCTGCTCGTGACCACCAACTCGCCTGATGGTAAGCGACGTTGTGGTTAAAGATGAAGCACGCAGACTTAGATGATCCCTGTTTGCCCTGAGTTTGAAAAGCTTCAGATTATATCTCTTTGGAAACAAGAAAGCCGACAGTTTGTCCCATGTTTGTCGAAATGTATGGATCAGCTATTACTTCATTATGTTTTTTTCTCTGTTTCAGGATAGTAAAATCTGGTCGTAATGATATTTTGAAATATTTCCCTAGTGTACATAACAAGGCCATGTATTAAAACTTGTTTAAAAGGTTATACATACTTATCCTTATATTTAAAAAAAAGTCCAATTTACCTAGCCTTATTCTTCAAAGGTCGAATTCAGATGTGTCCCTTCAAATTAAGTTAATTTTAAACCACACTCAAATCATCTGAATCTGTGTGGCCTTTATGTGTTTTACGAACCACAAAGGCTATAGAATTTGTATAAAATAGTCGTTATTTTACAACAGTCCATGGTCATGACTCGAACTATCTGTAAAGCCGCGGTTGCCGCATTTAGTGAATTAAAGTTAATTTGTTTCGACTGTAAAATCAAAATCACGAAAAACAATGAGAAATAAATAAGCTTTAAATTCGTTATTTTACAGGACTAATCACATACATATTAAAAATAGGAGATACAAAAATCATCACCACATCATATCACACCGACACAACTCGGTCGAAACGTCAGGATAATGAGTTATTTTCTCTATCGTACTTTTAGCACGCACGAAACGCGTGCTAAAAGTACGTAGTAAATTAATAATGTGATCAAATTGCGAAAGTTTAAAAATAACATAAGCTTCACATACGTCCCCATTAAGTATTTTCACACGTTTTTACGTCATTAGTCTTAGCGAGCCGTTTATGAAAGTTTTTAAAGCGGAGATAGAGAGATTCACGAACGAGTCATATGCAGCTAGTACAGAGAATCGCCCCGTGAGGCTCGAATTCAATCGAACGAAACCAGGAATTGAACCCGATAAACCCTTTTTATGGTAGTCGCTTACTTACTAGACCACTACAGTCGTCAAAAATTGCTGAATCATCCCAATAAGACCAAAACCAATGTTCGACCTTGCGAGTACTTATAACAATAGATTTAAAGCCAAATATGCACTGCCAGTTATAATCGAATTGTCACTTAGGTGGCAGTGAGTAATAAGTGAAAATTGGCACTTTTAGCGTTGTCGTGTTTATCATGTTGTTAGCGAAGCGGCAAGGCTTTTGGAGATTCCAATTGGATTTTTATGCGCTGTCATTCAGCCAAAGTATATTAGATACATATTTTCAATAACATAATCGGCCAAGTGCGAGTCGGACACGGAGGGTTCCGTACTGTATGGGAGCCCCCCTTAAATATTTATTTTATTTTATTATTTATTATTGAAGTGAATATACAACTAAATATTATGTGAAAATTTCAAGCATCTATCTATTACAATTATTAAAATAGAGCGAAAAACGGCTAAAAAATCAAGTTAGTTGTATGGCAGCCCCCTTAATTATTAATTTTATTCCGTTTTTAGTTTTTATTTGTTGTTATAGCGGCAACAGAAATACATCATGTGTGAAAATTTCAGCTTTTTAGCTATAATGGTTCATGAGATACAGCCTGGAGACAGACAGACGGACAGCGGAGTCTTAGTAATGGGGTCCCGTTTTTACCCTTTGGGTACGGAACCCTAAAAAACGATTTTGTTGTAATATTGTGTAATGTTTACCCGTGACCACGGTCAATGTAACTTAGTCGGAACATCGGGATATACTGTAGGTAATCTACAGTACTGTACCAGTCTTTTTAATAGCCCACTGCAGGACGTAGGCTACCCACAAAGGGTGATTGGGTTATATCTACCATGCTGGCCCTATGCGGGTTGGTGGATTCACACACGCCATTGAATTTCTTCTACGGACGTATGCAGATTGCCTCACGATGTTTTCCATCACCCAAAAAAAGAGAAAGTTCCAAAATGACATAATGAAATACATGCCTTTCACAACATTTATTTACTCCATTAGTACCGCATACACGAATTACACTAATGGCAATTATATTTAACATAATGTTATTAATCATTGTAAATAACATAATGTTCTGCCAACTGGCAGTGGGCTTGAGCATTTGGATTATCTTCAGACCTTCAAGGGTCTGTTTTGTTGCTTGTTTTGTTTTGCAGTAGTAGTTTATGTAGTTTTAGATTATGTAGGTCTTGTATTTAGTGGTAGTTAATAAAGACCAATAAAAATAATATAATAATAGTAGTTTGATTCGGCGAATCAATCTACAAATGATTGTGTTTAGCATTTCTGCAGTGGAATCTCACTCAGCACTATACTACAATGCTTCGACCATTTCCGCTTTGGTGGACTCTGGGCATGTGTATGGAAATCCCAATGAAGTCGCTTACACATTTGAACATTTATAGTCTTGTTTATTTACATAGTGGGTGTGGATGATATCACAATTCAAAATGTTACAGAAGATAAATGCCAAGTAAAGAATGTAAGCATACATTTTATTCGCGAAAAAGAATAGGCTTGTTTACTAAGAAAATGTAATTAGTCCGTCAAATAGATAATCAAAAAATATTAGATACGTATTTTTCTTTTGTCAATTTAACAAAAATCGATGAAGATATAGCCCGTTGAATTTCCGCGTGACGTCACCAACCTACTACAAATGTACCGGCTAGTGACGTAGCGTAGGGTACGCTCTCAAACTTTGACAAGGTTTTTCTTTGTCATTAATTGTTTGATTTACAAAAGAAATAATTATTTTTTGCAAAAAATAGCATGACTGACTTCACGCGTGTACAAAATTCGCGAATGTTTCGCACGGATCGATGTAGCACATCAGTTTCACATTATTGTGGATTTATCAAAAATGGCTCAGCCGATTTCAATAAAATTTTAATGGGATTCGAAGTATACTCTTTCCAATAAAAGAATTATTGAAATCGGACTACTATGAAAGAAGTTATGCGTGGTTATAAGGTACATAAAAAAATATACACGGCGAATTGAGTACCTCCTCCGGTTCGGTTCGTTGGTCAAAAATACGTGTCCAATATGTTTTTTAAATCTAACCTACGGACTAATTATAATAATGATTTTCATACCCTGTATGAACATGCCTATCGTTCTTTATCAGGAAGAACACATCCCACAAAAAAAAAATCATGTAAAATGTCGACAAGACCTCAGCTCGCATTATCAAAAAGTTATGAGATGTCATGTAGAGACAAGCTTCTAACTCTACACAACCCAACTCTAAATTTCTACGCCTTTGTTTGATGTGACTTTTATATGTATGGAATGCTTTAAACAAGCTCTTTTTACATTTTTTTTATCCAAGATATTACATTTACAAATGCCATCAGTTCTATCCTGCTTATATTCTTCTGCTGTCTTTATCAGTTCGTCCGTACGATCAGATATTAACGGTGGGTGTCCTACGCTGCGCTTGCCGATGCGCGATCTCTACTTGAAACCTGCTAATTGTGCATCATTTGATACCAAGCTGGGATATATCAGATGGCTGTTGGCCTAGTTGGGAATCAGGGCATAGCGAAAGCGACGCGTGACTCGAATGGAGCGGTAATGACCGGCCGCCATTGACTGACTTTTGATTACATTTTGTGTACCACTGACATAGTACTCGTATTATTAAACTAGAGTGGCAGCATCAAGCTTAACCAAAGCTTGATCAGTGGCAGGCTATCTTGGTATGGGCATATAATGAGAAGGGTGGATAGTCATGTCACAAAAAGAACTCTTATAATATGATGGTAAGTGGGAAAAGTGGAAGGAGAAGACCAAGAAAAGTGTGGATGAATTGTGTGAAAGATGACATGCGAGAGAAAGGAGTTGATGATGAGATGACGTATGATAGAGTGAAGTGGCGAAAGGATACGTGCTGTGCCGACCCCACCTAGTGGGATAAGGGCAAGATGATGATGATAGTATTAAAAAACTTCATGCGGTGTATGCGCAGGTCGCGCCTTACAATCGTGAGGTCGTGGGTTCAAATCCCGGTCCCGTCCGTAAGTTACATGAAACTTATGTATGGAATTTTACACCACAGGCTTTTCGGCGAAGGAAAACAACGCGAGACATCTGCGTGCGTTCGTAGAAGAAATTCGATGGTGTATGTGGACCCACTAACCCGCACTGGGTCTGCATAGTGGGTATGGCCCAATTACCTTTCGTGGGTAGACCTATGTTCAATTGTGGACTACTAAAAGGCCGGGTAGAGAAGCCTGATCTCACGAGAGACAAAGTGAATAATTATTTTTTGCTAAAAACTTCAACCGCGTGCCGAATTCGAATAGTTCGCACGGATCAATACATGTATCAACGATGTAGTAATTGTTGGTTTTCCAAAACGGCTCAGCCGATTTCGATAAAATTTTAGTGAAACCACCTCTAAAGTATGATCTACCAAATCAAAAATTAAAGTCATTAAAAACGTTTCACAATTGGCGCAGTACCTAGTCGCATAACATGCATACTGTAACAGCCTTTTTAATAGTTCACTACAGGACGTAGGCCTATCCACGAAGGGTGCTTGGGCCATATCCACCACGCTGGCCCAGTGCGATTGGTGGATTCACATACGCCATCGAATTTCTTCATGGAAGTATGTAGGATAGTATGCCTTACGATGTTTCCCTTCACCGAAATGCCTGTGGTGTTCGATTCCGTACATAAATTCCAAGGAATTCATTGGTACGGGACCGGGATTTAAACCTACGACCCCACGATTATGAGGCGCGTGTCAATACCACTAGACCACCACGAGTTCTACTTAGCCTTTGACTCGTTAGCTCAGTAGGTTAGAGGACCGATATACATATTACAGGCATACAAAAAATAGAAAATCTCTTTTTTTGAAATCGGTTAAGAAGACTAATAACAGTGTCCATATTTCTCCACCAGTAGTTCGGAACTCTAAGCCCAACTTGACATAATCTAACATATAACTGCATCGCACTCATGCGTGCATCGTTGTTTGTAGGTCTAGGATACTAGTGGCAGCATTATTAATTATGCTGTGCTCGTGGACGCGTAACGATCAGCAAACACTTAGTAATTACTTAGTCATGAGCAGTGACAATGACTAGAATAGTAAGACTGGCTTGTGATAAAATCTATAGGACACAGATTATCACAAGTCACATTATCGACTGCCTCGGGGGCTCAGTGGTTAGTGACCCTGACTTCTGGATCAAAGAGGCGTGGGTTCGATCCCCACCCAGGGCAAGCATTTATGTGGTGAACATATGTTTTTGCTCTATGTCTGGGTGTTATTTAGGTACTATTTATATAAGAATGTATTTAAAATATGTATATGTCACAGAACAACAGATCTTTCTCTCTTCTGTGGTATATGTGGTATGATTTTTTCACAACTTAAAGAAGCTATTTATATACGTATATGGTATAAATTTAAACTCGTTAACTTTACGCGTTCTCAAGATAAAAGGACGGACAGACGGACAACAAAGTGATATAAGGGTTCCGATTTTTCCTTTTGAGGTACGGAACCCTAAAAAAAATTCATTGCCATGTTTCGTATATAAAATTGCCGTGTTTTGAGGCAAAATTTGACAAATTGCCGTGTCTTATATCCTTACTAATATTATAAATCCGAAAAGTTTGTTGGTTTGTTGGTTTGTTACTCCATCACGCGCCAACGGAGCAACGGATTGACTTGATTTTTGGCATGGATATAGTATAAAAGGCGGAAGGAGCTTTAGGATACTTTTTATCCCGAAAAATTTCATAGTTCCTGTAGGACAGGACAAAAACCCTCGAAAGCGAAACTGTCGCCACTATCACAAAGACGCTAAGTGATTAATTCCTCTATGACGCTAATATGGACTAACGAAACGTCACAGCCAAACGTAATTAGATGACAGGTGACATTGTCTGCAGACTTTTATAAATCACAAGTAGCGTGGCAAGGCGACAAATAGTTTTTCTACCATTATATCCCCTTGAAGAGGAAATAAAGTATGGATTGAAAATGACAACTGACATTAAAATTGGATAAAATGTTATTTTCCCTCTGCATGCTACATGTTACTATGACGTTTAATACCAGGCCGTCATTTTGTCTGACATTAAAAATATTTTTAAACATTCTATCATTAGAGGTTCTACATGTTTTTTTATTCTACCTTTATGGTAAAGAATCATCATACTTTATTATTTTCAATCCGAAAAGTTTGTTGGTTTGTTCCTCTTTGACGCAGCAACGGAGCAAAAGATTGACCTGATTTTTGGTATGGATACCTATGGTTTAATAGACAGAAAGTGATAATAGGATACTTTTTATATCTCGAGAAAATTCGTGATTCCCATGGGATAGGACAATAACTGTTTCTCAGCAATGGAGCAACGGATCGACTTGATATTTGGGGTGGGCATAGTTTGGAAGACGGAAAGTGACATGGGAATCCCGAAAAAATTGTGGTTCCCGTAGGACTTAACGATAAATTTTTCTCAGCAACGGAGCAACTTGCCTTGGCATATTGCATGAATATAGTTTGAAAGACGAAAAGTGACACAGGCCACTTTTTATCGCAAAAACTTTAACAGTTCCCGTAGGATAGGATAAAAACTAAGTGAGTGGGCTGCGGTAGCAGCCGTCTAAGCGCCAGAAATAACCTGTCATGGCAAGTTTAGGACGTTCCCACATATTTCGCACTCCTTCGCGGCACTCAACAGCACTAGCCCAGACTCGGGCTCCATAAGGGAGCTTGCGCTCTCGCCATAGTGACGGAGTGTTTCGGAGCACAAGACACATCGTCATCCACCACTCGGGACTAACCAGTACTGAACGTCAGACAGCATTCCAACGCCCTGGTCCCAGTGCAGTGGGTCAGTCATAGTAGCCCAGCGCCTGCCTCTTCAACTGCAGAGTGCAGTGAGAACGGCAATCGCGATACCGACACCTCTCTTCCCCTGCAGCCCCACTGCGTCTGCCAACATGTTGACGGCCTAGCGGAAGGTAGGGTAGGTGGCGGCACCCACACCACCAGTTCCATATATCCCACCGCGGCCCCTTATCCTCGGCTGTCATATCAGAGTCCAAGAAGCAGCCTTGCTTTATGAAACTAAGAAAGGTTATTCCCAGCAAGTAACTGGAGATAGAGAGACAGAAAAGAAGCCACACCCAGCGCAGCAGGAGGAGCTGGAGTTCATATGCCTGGTAGACGGAGCAGCACTAGAGCAAAATCTTAACCGAGAAATTAACATATTTACAGACGGCAGTAAAATTAAAGGGAAAGTTGGGGCGGCATTATCCATTTGGGATGTTGCCGCTGAGATCAGTACCCGCAAGCTGAAATTGGCCGATTGGTGCTCTGTGTAACAGGTCGAGTTATTGGCACTTCTTGAGGCTACCGAAAAAGCAAAAATCTTTTGTGACTCCAGGTCTGCACTGGAAACGGTAGTTGGCGTATCTTCCCTCCATCCCTTAGCAGTAAATTCAAAGCTAACATAAAGTTACTAGGTACACGCACAAAATAAAATAGTGAAACTTTATTGGATTAAAGCGCACGCGGGGATGGAGAGAAATGAGAGAGCGGACCAGCTAGCAAAGGAAGCAGCACTGCACTCGAAGTGCAGACCTATTTAGGATAACTGCCCCGTTTAATTCGTCAAGCGAGAAATCCGAAAGGACTCTCTTGACGAGTGGAACCGGCGGTATCAGGATGGACACACAGCGGCGGTAACCAAAACATATTTTCCGGATGCAAGGGCGGCATACAAGATCGTAAGAGAAATAGCACCAGTGGGAATCATAACTCAAGTGCTGACGGGGCATGGTGAGTTTTCCCAATACTTACATCGATTTAAGTTGAGGGAAAGCCCATCGTGCATCTGTGAACCCACAAAAGAGGAGACTTCACTGCACATAATCTTGGAATGCCCAGTTTATGGAAAGCAGAGATTTGATTTAGAACAAAAAATTGGAATTAATCTAACACGAAAAAACCTTAGAAACAATTTTATCGAATTTTTGCACAAATATTTGTAAAAAAGCAATACTCAATTAGGAACAAGTAGGTATAAACTTTGCTGTACCATTGTAATGTTTATTATAACTGCAAACAGCCAAAAACATTGAAATATAGGTATACTTAGTTTTTATTCATTTGTAATTAAGACCCCTGATCATGTCAGGGATATTTCGCGATTTAATAAAAAAAAATCCTCGGATGCAGCGTCGCAAGAGCGGCACTGCAGCCCGCCTAAGTTGCGACACTCTTCATAAGGCATGCAACCTACCGGCCATCCTCTCAGCTGCTTTAGTTAAAAGCGGCTGAAACTCGAGTGCCAGCCTCTAAGCTTCCTTGGGGGAAAAGACCCAAAGAAGAGGGAGGTTTGGAGTGCCGCCTTTTCAGCTGCCTCAGACCTCCCCCACGACAAGGCGGGAATACACGGGGGGGTTGTATATACACTCCAACCGTAACTTAACCAACAAAAGCATTCCTCTAAGGTATTTTGATATTTGTCAGTTAGGTTAGGTTTCGCAGCCGACATAAACATAAGCCAAAATCAAAATACAACGCGGGCGAAGCCGCGGGTAAAAGCTAGTATTTTCATAATTCTTTAAGTAAGTACCCACTATTGTTCGATTTTGCTATACATTCCTCTGGTTGACATGTCTTATGATACGACGATGAATGTTCGACCGTGTACCGTGTTCTTGCCTTATTGCCTCAATTGCTGTATAATACGGCAATTGCCCACTATCAAAGGCATCACTGACTTTGAGAGGCTTCTGAATCTAAAGGGGATATATGTGAGCAGTGGATGTCCTATACAACTGACAATGTGTCGTTTCATCCATCAGCCATAGGAAATCCCCTGCTGGACACAGGCATCCCCTATGGATCTCCAATAAGACAGATTGGAAGTGGCATGCATCCCGCACGCCCGCAAGACTGCGGTCTCATTGAAGTCGTCTATCCATCTCGCAGATAGACCTTGACGCTACGGACAGAGTGATGATGATGAAAAATCGAAAAAAATTATATAGCCGTACTCATACCTTCCATTATTTTTAGGGTTCCGTACCCAATGGGTAAAAGCGAAACCCTATTACTAAGACCCCGCTGTCCGTCTGTCTGTAACCAGACTATCTCAGGAACCGTAATAGCTAGAGAGTTAAATTTTCACACACGAAGTATTTCGATTGCCGCTATAACAACAATAACTAAAAACAGAATAATATAAATATATACTCCCATACAACAAACGTGTTTTTTTTTTCCAAGGGGCCCTTGAATGCAAGTTGAAGCCTTTCGGAACCCTTGATGTGCAAGTCCCACTCGTACTTGGCTGATTTTTTTCTAATGCTTTTCATTCAAATTAGGTACTTATGTATATGTATGTCTTAAAATAATTTATATTCGTTCATTTTCGCTTATATTTTCAATGTTTTCAGCAAAACTTGTTCCGTTGAAGGTATCAATAAGGTGTCATCCGGTAGGTCTCCAATTTTAATAGCTTGGCTGTTTACCTTGACACCGAGTAGCAGTTTTTCCACTGAATATACTTTATATTGTTGTCTTGATACTTAATTGACTCTCTGATGATTATTATTATACAGGTTGAAAATTAAAGAAGACGAAAATAATAAACTAACTTCGCGCAAAATCGATTTACAGGGTTATTCCTAATCAATTAGCATTCTTTTAGGGGCTTATTCTGTACATCAAAACTAACAACTTTTGTTCTGCGACTTTTGTCAGAACTCAAAAATAATCAGCTGTTCCATACATTTTGTCGCGGGTGAACGATATTTAACAAAAGTTGCAGAACACAATTTTCAGTTTTGATGTACAGAATAAGCCCCTAAGAGGATGCTAATTGATTAGAAATAACCCTGTTTACACTATACATATCTTGACTATGTCTAGGTTTTTATGAGGTGTTCCTCGTGGACCAACTGCTTTCGCTCTAGTTGTGCCATCCAAAATACGTATTTCTAATGGCACAACTACGGACAACTACCTATGCACAACTGTTCATTTTGACATTTTCCTTGTGATACAACCACTATTAACTTACTTTTTTACCTAAGTAGGTGTATTTCATGAAACAGGGATCTGTTTCAGTTTCTGTTTTCTGTTACGTTCTAGAAATAGCAATGTCTAGCTGGAATTATTGTTTATTTAACATTAAAACTGTACTATGAAGCGCAATCAGTGAATAACGAAGACAAGCCAAACTGGTAGAAAGAAAAAAGTTATCACATTCTCAATGTTCGTCGAAAAATGTAAGTTAATTAAATCCTAGTAGGTACTTACCTATAGTTTATTCATTTGATAATTATTTTAATTAATTAATAATTCGTTTTGTATCCGGAAGGTTGAACCAACCTTCAACCTCAACCAAAACGGAACACTGTGAACTCTTGTGTTAATAACTACTTTTCGCCAAAAATGGCTTCCGAGTTTCCGACTTCAACCGTGTACAGAATTCGAATAGTTCGCACGGATCAATGTACTCGTATCATGGATGTAGTATGTAGTAATTTTTACATTATTGTTGACTTTTCAAAAACGACTCTGCCGATTTTGATAAATTTGAGTGGAGCTACCTCTAAGGTATATCAACCAAATAAAAAAAGAATGATTGAAATCTGTTCATAATTTTATTATTGACGGAGTAATCGCGTAACTACGTACAATAAAATCGGCCAAGTGCGAGTCGGACTCGCACACGAAGGGTTCCGTACCGTATGGGAGCCCCATTCCGCTTGCCGTTATTAATAGCGAGCAAAAAACTCCTAAAAATCACGTTTGTTGTATGGCAGCCCCCCTCAAATATTTATTTTTTTCTGTTTCTTGTTATAGCGGCAACAGAAATACATCATCTGTAAAAACTTCAGCTGCCTAGCTATCTATCATGGTCATGAGATACAGCCAATTTTTTATTTATACAGCAGAATTGACAACCTCCTTTTTCGATCGAAAATGACGCTTTTTCATAATTAGACCCTATTATTTTGTACGGTGGCCACAGTGGCACAGTCACAGCCTCATACTAGCAGCTATAGCAGCTACTCTGACACCAGGGCTAGCCACCCGGCCTATTCGAACTTACTTACTTACTTACTAGCAGCTATTTCGTAAAGCCTGTTATAATAATCACTATCATTAAGATTCCGTCGTGGCGGACTTTCGCAACTTTATAACCTGTTTGCCTCCACGGCTAAAATGTAAGCGGACTCTTTGGAATATAAAACATACTACTTTTCTTTACATTTATTTGAGAGCAGTTTCGTGACGTGCGCTCACTTTCGTTTGAAATTAATATGTCTTTTATAGGTATACTAGCTTTTACCCGCGGCTTCGCCCGCGTTGTATTTTGATTTTGGCTTATGTTTATGTCGGCTGCGAAACCTAACCTAACTGACAAATATCAAAATACCTTAGAGGAATGCTTTTGTTGGTTAAGTTACGGTTGGAGTGTATATACAACCCCCCCGTGTATTCCCGCCTTGTCGTGGGGGAGGTCTGAGGCAGCTGAAAAGGCGGCACTCCAAACCTCCCTCTTCTTTGGGTCTTTTCCCCCAAGGAAGCTTAGAGGCTGGCACTCGAGTTTCAGCCGCTTTTAACTAAAGCAGCTGAGAGGATGGCCGGTAGGTTGCATGCCTTATGAAGAGTGTCGCAACTTAGGCGGGCTGCAGTGCCGCTCTTGCGACGCTGCATCCGAGGATTTTTTTTTATTAAATCGCGAAATATCCCTGACATGATCAGGGGTCTTAATTACAAATGAATAAAAACTAAGTATACCTATATTTCAATGTTTTTGGCTGTTTGCAGTTATAATAAACATTACAATGGTACAGCAAAGTTTATACCTACTTGTTCCTAATTGAGTATTGCTTTTTTACAAATATTTGTGCAAAAATTCGATAAAATTGTTTCTAAGGTTTTTTCGTGTTAGATTAATTCCAATTTTTTGTTCTAAATCAAATCTCTGCTTTCCATAAACTGGGCATTCCAAGATTATGTGCAGTGAAGTCTCCTCTTTTGTGGGTTCACAGATGCACGATGGGCTTTCCCTCAACTTAAATCGATGTAAGTATTGGGAAAACTCACCATGCCCCGTCAGCACTTGAGTTATGATTCCCACTGGTGCTATTTCTCTTACGATCTTGTATGCCGCCCTTGCATCCGGAAAATATGTTTTGGTTACCGCCGCTGTGTGTCCATCCTGATACCGCCGGTTCCACTCGTCAAGAGAGTCCTTTCGGATTTCTCGCTTGACGAATTAAACGGGGCAGTTATCCTAAATAGGTCTGCACTTCGAGTGCAGTGCTGCTTCCTTTGCTAGCTGGTCCGCTCTCTCATTTCTCTCCATCCCCGCGTGCGCTTTAATCCAATAAAGTTTCACTATTTTATTTTGTGCGTGTACCTAGTAACTTTATGTTAGCTTTGAATTTACTGCTAAGGGATGGAGGGAAGATACGCCAACTACCGTTTCCAGTGCAGACCTGGAGTCACAAAAGATTTTTGCTTTTTCGGTAGCCTCAAGAAGTGCCAATAACTCGACCTGTTACACAGAGCACCAATCGGCCAATTTCAGCTTGCGGGTACTGATCTCAGCGGCAACATCCCAAATGGATAATGCCGCCCCAACTTTCCCTTTAATTTTACTGCCGTCTGTAAATATGTTAATTTCTCGGTTAAGATTTTGCTCTAGTGCTGCTCCGTCTACCAGGCATATGAACTCCAGCTCCTCCTGCTGCGCTGGGTGTGGCTTCTTTTCTGTCTCTCTATCTCCAGTTACTTGCTGGGAATAACCTTTCTTAGTTTCATAAAGCAAGGCTGCTTCTTGGACTCTGATATGACAGCCGAGGATAAGGGGCCGCGGTGGGATATATGGAACTGGTGGTGTGGGTGCCGCCACCTACCCTACCTTCCGCTAGGCCGTCAACATGTTGGCAGACGCAGTGGGGCTGCAGGGGAAGAGAGGTGTCGGTATCGCGATTGCCGTTCTCACTGCACTCTGCAGTTGAAGAGGCAGGCGCTGGGCTACTATGACTGACCCACTGCACTGGGACCAGGGCGTTGGAATGCTGTCTGACGTTCAGTACTGGTTAGTCCCGAGTGGTGGATGACGATGTGTCTTGTGCTCCGAAACACTCCGTCACTATGGCGAGAGCGCAAGCTCCCTTATGGAGCCCGAGTCTGGGCTAGTGCTGTTGAGTGCCGCGAAGGAGTGCGAAATATGTGGGAACGTCCTAAACTTGCCATGACAGGTTATTTCTGGCGCTTAGACGGCTGCTACCGCAGCCCACTCACTTAGTTTTTATCCTATCCTACGGGAACTGTTAAAGTTTTTGCGATAAAAAGTGGCCTGTGTCACTTTTCGTCTTTCAAACTATATTCATGCAATATGCCAAGGCAAGTTGCTCCGTTGCTGAGAAAAATTTATCGTTAAGTCCTACGGGAACCACAATTTTTTCGGGATTCCCATGTCACTTTCCGTCTTCCAAACTATGCCCACCCCAAATATCAAGTCGATCCGTTGCTCCATTGCTGAGAAACAGTTATTGTCCTATCCCATGGGAATCACGAATTTTCTCGAGATATAAAAAGTATCCTATTATCACTTTCTGTCTATTAAACCATAGGTATCCATACCAAAAATCAGGTCAATCTTTTGCTCCGTTGCTGCGTCAAAGAGGAACAAACCAACAAACTTTTCGGATTGAAAATAATAAAGTATGATGATTCTTTACCATAAAGGTAGAATAAAAAAACATGTAGAACCTCTAATGATAGAATGTTTAAAAATATTTTTAATGTCAGACAAAATGACGGCCTGGTATTAAACGTCATAGTAACATGTAGCATGCAGAGGGAAAATAACATTTTATCCAATTTTAATGTCAGTTGTCATTTTCAATCCATACTTTATTTCCTCTTCAAGGGGATATAATGGTAGAAAAACTATTTGTCGCCTTGCCACGCTACTTGTGATTTATAAAAGTCTGCAGACAATGTCACCTGTCATCTAATTACGTTTGGCTGTGACGTTTCGTTAGTCCATATTAGCGTCATAGAGGAATTAATCACTTAGCGTCTTTGTGATAGTGGCGACAGTTTCGCTTTCGAGGGTTTTTGTCCTGTCCTACAGGAACTATGAAATTTTTCGGGATAAAAAGTATCCTAAAGCTCCTTCCGCCTTTTATACTATATCCATGCCAAAAATCAAGTCAATCCGTTGCTCCGTTGGCGCGTGATGGAGTAACAAACCAACAAACCAACAAACTTTTCGGATTTATAATATTAGTAAGGATTTAATTACCTAGTTACACTGTGCATTCGTTGTATTTATTTTACGATTTATTTCACTTTTCTTTATTGTTTCCTACATAAAATATTTGTAAATCGAATGCATTGTCCGACTGCGTGTCATAAAGGAGAATAATGTGTTTATAAGTCTACTAACACCTGCCCCGACTTCACCTGTGCGAAGTATTAGCATTATTTAGCATTTTTTATTTAGCATTGACATTTAATTATTTAATTTATTATTCGTATTGGATTGTAGATACCAATTGTTTCCTATTTTATGAAGGGAACAATTTTGATGAATGGTATATTTGAAAATAATTAATATAATTGTATAATTGATTTGACATGTAACAATGGTGTTATTAATAAAAATATTGTATTGTATTATACATATTATAAACCTTCATCTTGAATCACTCTATCTATTTAAAAATCGCATCAAAATCCAATGCGTAGTTTTAAAGATATAATCATACATAGGGACAGACAGCGGGAAGCGACTTTGTTTTATACTGTGTAGTGATTGTTTAATAAACTATTTGTAAATCGAATTCATCGTCTGACTGCTTGTCATAAAGGAGGGTAATTATTCTATACCATCTATTACCAATATAAGAAAGAGAAAAGATTTGATTGTTTGTTTGCATCGAATAGGCTCCAAAACTATTGATCCGATTTGGAAAATTATTTCACTGTTGGAAAGCAACACTTTCCCGGTGAACATAGGCTATATTATATTTTCAAAAAAATTAGGGATCCTTCCTATTTGTCTTCTATAGCCAATCGTACGGGCTGCTAGTGTGTTTTATAGATAAAATTATTATACTTGTACCTATTATGATGTTTTAAATAATATATTATACAAAACATGATATCTATCTACATCTATCAATGAGATCAATCTATCATTTTTCTATGAGGTGCTTTAAAATTAGTTAAATTAACCCGTAAATATCCTTTATTTGTATTGATGATCAATTTGGAAAAATATTGAAATTATATAGAATTAATAGATATCTAATTATTGATTATTAATTATTATTGATGCACTTTTCGTATAAATAGTACATATTATAATGAGAATAGGTATGCCTTAGGTACTACTTGAGACAGAGAGATTATTGTTATTATAATCTAAAATAATTATAGTATCGTATTTAGCTTTAAAATGTATCATCATCATCATTTTTAGTCGTAGGACGTCCACTGCTGGACATAAGCCTTCCCTATGGATTACCAATAAGCCCGATTGGAAGCGGCCTGCATCCAGCGCTTTCTTAATAATATCGTCGGTCCACCTGGTCGGTGCATGTTCTCCATTTGAGAACTTTACTACCCCATCGGCCATCAGTTCTCCGAGCTATGTGCCCTGCCCATTGCCATGTCTATTACTAATCCGCTGGGCTATGTAATAAAATGTAAAGGTACTTTAAAAATAATCTCTTGGATCCACAAATGATAGGAACGGCCTCGGTTTTACGAGTTTAATATTCGCAAAGTGAAAGCTGCTCTCTACTACCGGACCTACTTCGTCATTCATGGTTAACGATATCTGACGCTCATTTAGGTATATTATTACTTCTTGTTCGTTTAATAAAAGGATAGTTTTGAAATGGAGAAAATCTACAAGCATTTACCGGAAAGCGATGTTCTTATCCTTTTTCTTATTCGGTGTGAGGGCGATAGGTCCTGCACTAATGTCCCACGTGGAGTGTTTTATGCATTTCCCCTTCAGCGTTTACCTATGTCAACCCAGCTTTTTGGAATAATAGAGCGAAGCTAGTGATGTATAAGGCGAAGGAAGAAATATCGTGAAATAAAACATTTGATAGATTACGAGTACCTATGCGAATCCATCGACCCCACTGGGCCAGCGTATGGTAGGTAGCCCAATCGTTCTTCGCGGGTGAACCTATGTTGAGTAGTAGTCTATTAAAAGGCCAATACAGTACACGCACATAACAAGGATTTGAATAAGGAACATCCGGATAAGAAATCTTATGGATTCTGACCTAAGTTGCTCATCTTCGTAGTTTTTAAAAATAAAAACAAAACACACTTGAAAACTTATAACTTTAAAGTTTAAATCACTAACACTCGGTGGTAATATAAATATTTATTTATATTTGTAATATAAAAATATCCATATAATATATTTATATATATATATTTCAAGACGAAGATTGATTCTTAAGTATAAATGTAAAAATAAACTATGAAATAAATTTGAAGTTAGGAACTATTGACATATTTTATCTTATTAAAAATTAAGATAAAAAACTATTGTATTAAATTAAAATTAGACTGAAAATTGTAACTTGACCATTTGTAACACTGAGATATAATGTTTGTAGTAAAAATTTAAATAATCATTATAAAAAGACCCTGAAATATATATACACCAGGGGAATAGGTGGAGAAGGAAAAAAAAAAAAAAAAAACACTCGGTGGTAGAAAGGAAAAAAATATGAAAGAAACTTAAATTATAGAAATACTAGCTGCCTGTCTCGGCTTCGACCTACGATTTTTTTAACTGTAAACCGTTGAAACACTAAAAGATAGTGAAAACCGAATGAGTCTCTGTTGTGGATATGGTTTGGAAGATATAAACAGATACACAAACAGACAGACAGACATACAGAAATAGCGTCTTTGCTTTATAATATGTAGTGTAGAAAGAAATGTTGTATTTCTCTAGACGGTGGTTTATCTAAATGTAGAGTTGTTGAACTTACATAAAATCAAATCAATCATAAGAACGGTTAATCATAATTATTTCATAGATAGATTCTCTCCATAAAATTAAAAAAAAAAAAAAATTAGTCGAGACTATAGTTTAAAGTTGCGTAGAGCTTGTATAGATTTCATTCCTACGTTGAAATCGATGTTTTAAAATTTAAAACATCACTACATTTTTTCCTCCAGTATTTTTACACCATTATTTTAAATACCACTCCATTATTAAAAAGAGTAAAATGTAAGCTAGAAAAATGATCCCATGAAGCGTATTAATTGAAATTAAATTAATCATTTGCATGTATTCAGATGCATGCTTTTGTGCCCTAATAATTATATTAATTACAAACACGAATTTTAAACACTAATATGAACTTTACGTTTGAATATTTGCTTGCGCAAAGAGCCTTGAGCTAAAAAGTCAAGATATGTGTAACGTTTTAAGATGAGCTGAGTTGATTATGGATATCCGTTTCTTTGTTTAAAAAAATGTATGAGAGTTTGAGTTACAATAATAATGAAATCAGTATTTACTAACCAAAATAATTATTTTTCGCAAAAAATGGCAGAACCGCCATGCATCGTGTGCAAAATACGAAGGTTTCGATCGAATTGTTTACAATATTGTTAATTTTTCAAAAACGGCTCAGCCGATTTCTGTAAAATTTAAATGGGACCATTTCGGGAGTATACCCTTTCGAATTAAAAAAGATTTTTTTGATTCGGTTCACAATTGGCGAAATTATCGATGAACATACACAAAAAAAAACAAATACATACAGACGAACATAGAACATCTCCCTTTTTCGAAGTCGGTTAAAATTAACTTACATGCCCCAGAAATATCTAAAGACAGAGATTCTCTAGAACAGGCATGATCCCCAAAAAAAATTGTTCGTCAGATAGATTATAAAAAAATGTTAGACACGTATTTTTTCTTTTGTCAATCAAACATAAATTTATTAAAATGTAGTCCGTTAAAGTTCCGTGTGACGTCACGAGTGTCATGTATAGACTTTCGTGAGAGAGGTGACGTCACGACCCCTACTTCTAAACTTTGACAAGGTTTATCGTTGTCATTTGTTATTTTATTGACAAACTACAAACTAAAACATTAGTAGGTATTTAATTTATTTTTTGTAATATTTAAAATCAGATCAAAATATAGAGCTGCGTTATTTCAAAAATGGTATTTAGAGTGCAGTCACCCAAATAATAAATCGTGATAATTATTTTACAATGTATTTGCTTTGTACTAACTTACTCGTTGATTTGTCTCTCTGTGAATTAGCCTTCCTCTAGTCTATAATTATTATCTTAGACTCTACAATTTCGAGTGAATTTTACTTACTTGCTCTTATTCTACTTGCTACAAGAAGAATATAATTCTCATTTCAGTGACGTGAATTAAATCGTTAGTTTTAATAATTTTGCTGCATTAGTATTTTGTTATTTTTAGGGTTCCGTACCTCAAAAGGAAAAAACGGAACCCTTATAGGATCACTTTGTTGTCCGTCTGTCCGTCCGTCCGTCTGTCAAGACCCTTTTTCTCAGGAACGCGTGGAGGTATGAAGCTGAAATTTATTTTTAGTTATGAAATATTTTGTCACTTATTTCACTTTTGCATAATTCTTATTACCAACACTAACTAGTTTTCTCACCGACGAGTAGGAGGTTCTATGTTCGTCTGTATGATTTTTTTGTGTATGTTCATCGATATTTTCGCCAATTGTGAACCGAATAAAAAAATATTTTTTGGTTCAAAAACATATCATTCCGAGGTCCCATTTAAATTTTATCATGTAAAAAAATTACATCGATTCGAGCGAACTATTCGAATTTTGTACACGATGGAAGTCGGTTTTACCTTTTTTTGCGAAAAATAATTATTTCTTCCACACTCCTACCATACAAAGATGTGACCTACCGAAATTGTATTTGTTGGTTTGTTACTCTTTGACGCAGCAACAAAGCAACGGATAGAATTCATTTTAACACGGATATAGTCCAAAGGCTGGAGAGTGATTCAGGCTACTTTTTATCTCAGAAAAAATGGTTCCTATAGAATAAAACAAAAATCAAAATATCATGCGATAAATTCCGCGAAAATCCGCCTTTTTCGCATGGATATAGTTGAGAAAGTTGGAAAGTGTCTTATGCTACTTATTATCCCGGAAAAAAATGTTGCTATGGGATAGTACAAAAATCAAAATAGGTCTCACGCGGTCGAAACCTCGGCCAAAAGCAATTTTGGTTAATATTTTAAATGGTACTCACACTCCTACAACACCCGGCAGCTCTCCAAAGAAATCCTTCCTGACTTCCGACTTGTATTTCACCAGGCACGGCATAGCAGGCCTGAAGGGCGTCGGCCCTTCCCTCCTATACATCCTCTCTATTTCATCCGCATCATAAACGAACAGCAAATCTGGTCTCCCGATCAATCCCCCCAACCGCACTATACGCCCGTACCTATCTAAAAAAAGCTTCGTAACTTTCGCGAATTCTGAGATATCATACTGGCCTATAATAGGCACCATACGCCAGGTGTTTCCCAGTATAGGGATTGGTTTAGGTCCCGGGACTTCTGAGTACGGTTTCGCGTTGGCGAAGATTTCTTCGTTCAGCTCCGCGGTGGGGGCTACTTGGGATTGCTGACGTTTTGAAAAAGGGCATGTTGACGCGAATCGGACGTTTATTTGTCGGTACGCGGCGGAGGTAAGGCGACCCATGACGGTAAAGGCCGCTGCGACGACTGCCGAGGTTTTACCGTTCGATCGGTGCGGGAGTTGGTTTGCGATCTGTAATGTTGCGGACAGGTTCTGAACTGTTGGGGAGGCGCCACTGTTTTGTTTCTTGATTGAAACTCGTGGCTCTCTGATAAAGGGTTAATGATTTATTATTGCAAAATAAGGCGTTAATGGGTGACAAATGTCCATGAACATGCAATCTTACATTGTTTTTAATAATGTTTTAATGTGTATGTAATATTGCAGTATCATTTTCAAAAACCTAGAATAAAAGTCGCTGTTTCATACATTCTGTCGATTCCGAGTGGCAATTTTGTTCGTAACAGCTGTTTTTATTTTTTCTCAAATTTTGATAATGAGACTGCAAATGCAAAAATTGCATACACATTAAAACATTATTAAAAACAATGTAGGTAAGATTGCTTCTTCATGGACATTTGCCTGCCATTCTCTTTTGTAAATCTCTGTAGTACTAGTTAATAATATATTTAACATTCTGGTGCATGTTGCAATAATGTACTTATCTACTGTGAAGTTAGTAAGGCAAAGAGAACAATATTTAGATTACGCAGACGGCCGTCAAACACTTGATTCGTCAATTTCTATACTCGTCAAATCTAATGAAATCTATATTTGCCGGATTCGCGACACAATTTGTCATATAAGAGACTGATCAAAACCTATGTTTGTCAAATACTCAATCGTCAAATTCTTAATTTAACAATACTTTATGCAAAAGGTACAAAATCAATCACACAATTTGGTATCGACTTTTAAATTAGAATTAGTAACAAAAAGATTTCTACCAGACTTTTTGATTTGAAGTTTAGTTTACCTTCCCGCATTTTCCCGCATCTGTTCTTCCCGCCTTCGTCACGTCTCTGATTGGCTGTAATTGCCTGAAGTTGACTTGTTAGGGCCGCGTTCATGGATTTTATGGTTTACAATTGCAATTTTAGATGGGCATGGTCCGAAAAAGTGTTCAAAACAGGTTTTTTTTTTAAGGAACCTAAAGAGCGTCGTCGTTCAGACAGCTGCGGTTCTAGAGAGCGATCAATCGCTAAGCCCGTTTTAAATCAAAATACGTGATTGATCCAACCACGATCCAACTCTAAATCACAGCCTCTCAGCCGCACCTTGCCCGCAGCTATTAGTAAACCCAAGCTTAGCGTACTTCAGAGTCTGAAGTAAGAAAAAGTAGATAAATAGTTACGTTGGTAGATTTCAGTAGAAAAGTTGGTTTCGTGTAGTAGTTTACATAATTTTGAAAATGGTATCACTAACTATAAGGAAAATTTGAAGGAATCGAAACCAAAACAATAACAATATTTTGTTTTGCAAATATACATAACATAGCAGTAGCAGGTTAATTTGAATATAACTAAGATTCATAGACGTACCAAATATGGTCTCAGATTTTGCTAAAGAAAAAGTGTTTTGGACAAAAAGCATGAACTTAGAGCTGGCCAAATACATGGAAGATAAGCCTTACATCTGGGACCAGAAGCATCCTCAGTTTTTGAACACAGGCCTCCGAGATGAAACCTTCGCCAATTTTGCGGCTAAATACGAACTAAATTGGCAAGCTGTAAAAGACCGATGGACTAACATCAGGTCAACTTACGGATTTTACATGAGAAAATTGGTCGTTAAAAAATCTAAGGGAGAGGTATTTTATCATGCATTTATTTTATTTTTAATTGGGAACCTTACAGCTACATATGTTACAGAATTAGATTAGAAAATATTTGTTGACGGCCAATTACAGGGTTCCCCAAGTTGAAATGAAGTTGATTGAGTAGACTGAAAAGTATGAATAAGTAAATAATTAGCTGTGATTACACAAGCGGCAACCACAAACCCAGCTCCGGACGCGCTGCCAGAGCCAAGCGACAAACTGCTGCCTGTGAAATCACAGCTTTTAAAAAAATGTGGTTGATAGCTATAATTTCATACGTGCAATGGATGTATTAAATAAGTCAACATCGTAATTGGATGCTGCCGGGGAAAGAAGTGAGCCCGGTCTCATTTATAGACCGAATCCAACTTCTAGGCTGCTGTGAAGTTAGCTACAAGCTGCGCAATATCCAATCCTGACTTAAGCTCACATAAAGCTGCGTGTTGATTGGGTTTCGCGCAGCTGGTAGTAGATTTCACATCCGCTGACTTGTATGATTCAGCCTATAGCTTGACTAAGCGTTTCTTACCGATCACCAAAGCAGCCATATTCAGCATTTTCAGTCATCTGATGGGTGACCACAAATGGCATTTACAATGGAGCTCTGCAGACTAGTTCAGATGACACATTTAACTGTAGGTCCTAGTTGCAGTAATGATATCTAACAGTATTCCGTCTTCATACAAACGGTCAGACTGCGAATAATAACTACACGCCTCAGAGTTCAATTTGCTCTCAGTATGCTAGTCCGTTGCAGCACGCTGTAGCGATCAATGAACGTATGGGTTTGTAACTAGTAATTGTGCAATTTGAGTTTCTAGGGTTCCTCATTTTACTACAGAACTCTAAATCAAATTGTTTAATTGTATTTTGTGCAGATACCTACTTTGTGAACTTGTTTTATATTCGATCAATTTGTTAGTAATTCTTTAAAATGTATTATTTGTCTAATGATTTCTTTGCATGCCAAAAGGTCGGATATGGTGGCTCTTTTTTATTTTTTTCTGTAAGATCTTAGTTGTACCCATATGCGCAAGAATAAATGATTTATGATTTAAAACATCAAAAAACTCAATATATATCTTTATTGTACGCTTCCTCTTTCTTTCAAAAAGAATTTCGTTTTTTAAATAAATGTAATTATTTTACATCAAAATATATAAAAACTAGAAAGAAACTCAAGTAGGTAAAGAGTAAGTAGATGAAATTAAAATACTGAAGGCGGGCAGCCCTAGCGCGTGATACGTGCTGCGTGGCCACGTGGCGCTGTAGATATATATTTCAAGGACAGGGCTGAGTCACACTACTGTTAGACACCATTACCATGTCCCAGTTTTAAAAATATAGCTATGTTGGAAGTCTTTTAGGTGGCTTACAAACTTTTAAACAGCAAATGCAACTTGTCTGTATTGTTTATCAATGTTTTGTATTTTACAGAATTTTAAAGTAAATTGGTTCATGTGGCAGCCTTGCAAATACCTTTACAAGGCTTACAAATTCGTAGACAAAACGGGAAAATCAACTAAAAACATCAAGGGCAACGATGCTGAAGTAAGTTACAAATCTTTTAAACTTTTGCTGTATATAACTCGGACTCCAAATGAAAAACTATTCAGCCATTACGCTTCAAATGATACTATAATCTTTGAGCAAATATCTACAGACCCACAGTCCCTAAGCAAAAGTATTAAAAAAATGTCTGAGCGCCATCATACATACCGACTTAGATATTTACATCAAATAATTCACAATGACCTGTTTTCTTGAAGCTCGACTTTATTGTCACCTAATTAGTACTTGTAACCGAGCACTTTGGCATCGCGCGGCGTTGTAGTTGGCTTGCAATGGCCTTACGTACGACTATCTAAAAAGTCTGCCCACTACAAATCTTGGGCACAGTTTTGGCTCGGACACTTTTTTTGCACGATTGTGACTATAGATATTTGCTCGAAAATTATAATAGATTTAAATACTATTTACAGGAATCAAATTAAAGCATAAAATGCCATTTTTAACCAACTTCCAAAAGGGAGGAGGTTCTGTGTATGTTCTATCTATGTTCCTCTGTATGTATTTTGTTTTGTGTATGTTCATAGAAATTTTCGCCAGTTATGAACCGAATCAAAAAATTAATTTTAGTTCAAAAGAGTGTACCTACTCCCAAGGTGGTCCCATTTAAATGTTATCGAAATTGGTTCAGCCGTTTTTGATAAATCAACAATAATGTACATGGATGTCACATCGATCCATGCAAAGTATTTGAATTTTGCACCTACACGGTGGAAGTTGGTGTTTCGATTTTTTGCATAAAATATTAACTATTGTATTAACAATACTAAATTGTATTAACACAAAACATAGTTTTTATGTACGCACCGATTTTCCGTGGATTTTCGTAAGCGCCGGTTGACACGTCAGTTCGAATCACTCGACTGTTTTTCCAGAACTACCCTCACTATAGGTCAGACACAACATGTTGTGTCTACCTTATTGTGAGGGTAGTTCTTTAGATACACAATTCAAATACTTTGCACGGATCGATGTGACATCCATGTACATTATTATTGATTTATCAAAAACGGCTGAACCAATTTCGATAACATTTAAATGGGACCACCTTGGGAGTAGGTACACTCTTTTGAACTTAAATTAATTTTTTGATTCGGTTCACAACTGGCGAAAATTTCTATGAACATACACAAAACAAAATACATACAGAGGAACATAGATAGAACATACACAGAACCTCCTCCCTTTTGGAAGTTGGTTAAAAATGGCATTTTATGCTTGAATTTAATTCCTGTAAATCACTACATAGTATAAACTTTTGGATTTAAATTAACTTTTCAACTTTATGGCATCTGTGATTATGAGGCGAAACATTAACAGCTCAGACCAAATAAAAAAATGCAAGACAGAATGTTGTGAACAAAACAAGTGAGGCCGGCAAAACTAAGCTTCGCCGTGTACAGACACAATTACACACACATACACGTACAAGGAAACTACGCCTTGGCTCGTCAGTCGAACTATGGCGGCGCAACACCGACGCACTCACCACAGGTATAAAAAACCGGCCTCACTTGTCTGTTCACGACGCGACGTTCTGTCTTGTTTTTTAGGGTTCCGTCCGTAAAGGGTAAAAACGGGACCCTATTAATAAGACTCCGCTGTCCGTCTGTCTCCAGGCTGTATCTCAAGTCACTGAACGGTGATAGAACGTTGAAATTTTCACATATGGTGTATTTCTGTTGCCGCTATAACAACAAATACCTACTAAAAACAGAAAAAAAATATTTAAGGGGGGGGGGGGGGCTCCCATACAACAAACCTGAATTTTAGCCGTTTTTCGATCGATATTATTAACGGTGACAGGTAGATGCTTGAAATAGGTATTCACAAAATATTTAGTTAAATATTCACTTCAAAAATAAATAGTTCAATTAAAATAAATATTCTGAGTATGTCAAAAGCACAAGGAGGAATTGGCACAGCTCGTACAGTGGAACGTCGATTTTCCAGCCCTCACTTAACGGATTTGCGACTATCCGGACTACGACCAGTGATCAACAAAATTTTATTTAAAATTGAATCCATATATCGCAGTCTCTCTGCGAGTTGGAATCAGGAATAAGGAGATACGTAGAAGAACCAAAGTTACCGACATAGCCCTGCGGATTGGCAAGTTAAAATGGCAATGATGACCGATAGGGTCGAAAAGTTCTCGAGTGGAGACCACGCACCGGCAAGCGCACAATGAGAACGCAGAAGACCGCAGGATCGCGCTGGATGCTAGCCGCTTTATTACCTGTCTTATTGGAGATCTATAGGGGAGGCCTATGTCCAGCAGCGGACGGACGTCAACTGCTTTTTTTTTTTTTTAATTTTATTATTTATTATTGAAGGGAATATAAAACTAAATATTCTGTGAAAATTTCAAGCATCTACCAGGTACCATTATTAATGTAGAACGAAAAACGTCTAAAAATTCAGGTTTGTTGTATGGGAGCCCCCCTTAAATATTTATTTTATTTTGTTTTTAGTATTTGTTGTTATAGCGGCAACCGAAATACATCATCTGTGAAAATTCAGCTGCCTAGCTATCATGGTTCATGAGATACAGCCCGGTGACAGACAGATAGACGGACAGACGGACATCGCTTAACTCATGCCTCCCGCGTGCTCCCGCCCGTGCTCACTAACTTCGCCACTTCCGTAGGCATTGTGCACATATGCGTAATAATTAGCGAATCACGGCGAAGTGTCATCTGCGGCTAACTTCTCATCCGCCGACTTGTGTGGCAATACCTATAAGTGTTATTTGGCCTATAACATTTGTTCTATTTCAGGCTTCACATGAGCAAGTCACAAGCAGCGACGAAGACCAAACTGACACGAGGGACGAACCCCACATCTCATGTGACGATGTTGTTGAAAACATTGTCACCGTCTTCAAAGGAGTGCAAAATAATGCCTTTGGTCTTAACAAAAATAACTACACTGCAGTGGGACAGGCCGTCACGAAAAAACTGAACGAGTTAAACTCTTATGAAGCTGCACAGCTATCTCAGAAAGTACTAGAAATATTAGCTCAATATGATGAAAATAACCCAGTTAATCCGAATAATAATTCATAACTGTTTTGCGGATAGTCTAAGAAAAGAGGGTATAGACCGAGATTTATTCTCACTAGTTCGATTGATTAGATCGAAAATCGAACTAGTGAGATCTTTTTTCTCATTTGTTCGACCATCGAACCAGTGAGAATTTTTGTTCTCACTAGTTCGACGGTGGAACAAATGAGAAAAAATATCGATCGAACTAGTGGGAACAAACCTAGGCCGAATGAAATTCTTGGCTTATGTTCTGTGAACATTCATAATGTTAGCGCTGCAAGGGAGGGGGTGTGTGCAACTTGTAAATTGTAGCTAACTTCACAGCCGCTAAAAGTGCATCGACACTCTCCACGAGGCGACACGAGCACCGCAGCTGTAGCTATTGTAGCTAACTTCACATCCTTAACTTGTATACAAGTCGGCGGACTTCTCGTGGAGAGTATGGATGCACCATAAAAAGTTTGATTTGACCTATAGTTACTGGTGTGTGTACTCGTACGTAAGTACGAATATAATGCACACATGTTATATCAGTTAGACTGGTTTAATGGATGGAGTTATAGTGTATGAGCTGATTTTATTTGTCGAAGTATCATGGGCTATATTTGCAGGGAGGACTTGACTATATTTTATGTTTGTATTAGAGTGTAACTAGCGACCCGCCCCGGCTTCGCACAGGTGTATTATACATAATATGTAAACCTTCCTCTTGAAACACTATCTAATAAAAAAACCGCATCTAAATCAGTTGCGTAGTTGTAAAGATATAAGCATACATGGGGACAGACAGCGGGAAGCGACTTTATTTTATACTATGTAGTGATATTAATTAGGTTCTATTCCTATAGTGCAATGAGTATCTAATATCAGGAAAATTGGGTTAATAAGAATAATATCAAGATCAAGCTGTAAACGATCAAGCTTAAAGTAATTAAAATATATATTTACTTCCAGCTTTAACTCTTAGGTACAGTACAGTAAATATAAATTAATTACTATTGCAACTATTGTATTTTTATTCCTTGTAAAATAGTCCATCCTGAATCCTCTGATGATTGTACCGTGATATATTTTGTATGAATTGCGGAAAGTAATGATTTAGTTAAGATGGCTTCGAAAAGGATTTGTAATGACCATATTTGTACAAGAAATATTTTTACAAGTGGTACTCTAAAATAAATTTAGTAATACATCCATGTATATTTAAAACGGAATTACGTACTTCTCATCAAAAAATGAAATTCCAATTTTTTCTAGTTCCCGCCAAAACGACCTATATCATAGTTTAAACTGGTTTAAACCGTCAGGCAAGTGCCAAGTATGATGAAGAAAAAAAAAACATTTTGCCGATGTCAAAATATTAGAGTGCCATAGTCAAGTATTCTTATCTATGTAGAGTGCATATTTTCACGAAAGAAGTCCCGCGGCAAAAATTGAAACTAATATTCTAAAAGATCGGCGAGGCGACGCATTTGAGTAAATTCTTGCGTGAAAAGGACTCTAGTATAATTATCTGTATGAGTAAACTAGATCCGTACGTATCACGAAAAGAGTCCCCCGAAATAAGTGAAAATAATTTTAACGGATCGGCCATGCGATTGTGGCGACGAGTCTGAGGGACTTTTTTCGTGAAACGCACTCTACCTACGTTGCCAGGTAAAAATAATCTTTGTACACTGGGCGATTTGAAGAGGACTTTAATAGACGAAGAGTGAAAACAAAGTTCTACCTATAAAAAAACTTTATTTATTGTCAATGAGATGTGTATAGGACAGCTATTTTTTTTCAATCTCGGTGTTGGTCAAATAGTAAAAGTAGCTTGTTTTGAATTTGATGTACTAAAGTCGTACCCTTAAAGGTTATGCGTAAATTACGCATTACCCTGCACAAGTATTTAATATTACAATAATGATTTCGATTGAACTACAAAGGTAATTGAAGTTAGTTCTGTTATTATTTTAGTTAATAACGTTGTTTTTATTCTTATAAATAGGTCATGTATTGTATCTTGGGACGCTTTACCTAGGGACAACTAGCGACGATAAAAATGTAAAAAATATCATTTGCTTAGCTATTTTTATAACTCAGCAAGACTAGCTAGTCTTATGACCATTCCAGCTTCAAGTGAATTGTGAGAACCGTTTGAAGTTTTTTGGAGTCAATTTTTTTTAAATATTTGAGTAGTTTTTATTTCTTTTATTCTTATAAATCTTAGAAATACGTCAGGTAGTGTATCTTGGGATGCTTTTACCTAGGGACAGTCGTTATATTTCGAAAACTAGCGAAGATAAAAATGTAAAATAATATCATTTGCTTCGTTTTTTATAACTTAGCAAGAACAGCAAGTCTCATGACCATTCCAGCTTCAAGTGAATTGTGAGAACCGTTTGAGTCAACACTTTTTTTTTTGACATTTTTGTGTCTATTATGTGCTATTAATTGATAAAACTAAATCACGTTTATATTTTCTTTCAACAATACCATAAATACCAAAACAGTTTCCTAACACTTGTTTGTAAGTTTTTGTCTAGATGTCAGACGTCAGAGACGATGGGGATATCCAGCCTGACGAAACTCCGAAGGAAAAGTCGCTTCCAATCCAATGTATGGGATGGGTTCAAAATGTTTCTGTCATTTTCTATTCATTCGTGACATTGACAAAAAGAATGAACATTTTTTTCATTCATCGTTCGCTGAGACTGATATTGATGTGATATTGACATATTGTCATTTTGAATTTGTTTTGGATTTATTCGTGGTAGGTTATTTTTACTGATTTTAAATGACTTTCATATTATTTTTCCCTCAAAAATGGTTTTGGTAGCTAATACAGTGATTATTTAGTGTATGTTATTGTTTTTACAGTTTAAAACAATCAAAATGTCGTATAAAACGTGTGAAATGTGCGGTGTTAGAGGCCAAAGAGAAAACGGGCAAAAAAGATGTTTCATGGCGAAATTTCCCATAGATGAAGATAGGTAAGTGAAATATCTCAGAAATACACACAATTTCTATTAATTCTGCACATATTATGCAAAATATTTACTGAAAAACTTATATCGCTTGAGTATCTACCCAACATGTTAGTGCGGTTCCATGTTGTTATCGATATTTAGGCCAGGGTCGATAATTTATACAACCAAAAAAAATAATAGTAGGATGAAACCCATTAGAAAAGGAGGGGAAACACACACTAGTAAAATCCTACTAATATTATAAACGCGAAAGTTTGTGAGGATGGATGGATGGATGGATGTTTGTTACTCTTTCATGCAAAAACTACTGAACGGATTGAGATGAAACTTTGCAATAATATAGCTTATATATCAGAATAACACATATGCTATCAATTATAATGATATATTGCGTATGCGGGCAAAGCCGTAATAAAAACTAGTGAAGAATATTATTTACTATTGAATTGATGATTGCATATCATGAATAATCAAAAAGTTTGTAATACCGCTAACTTAATAATTTTAATAATGTTCCAACCATATAACATCAAGTCTTATAATTTGCAGCGCCTTCACCTCTCGACGCGCAGCCACAATTTTCACAAAGTAGTGTGGAAGGAAACATTAGAAAACGCAAGCGGGAAAATAGTCCAGGTAAAGTAATGTTCATGTTGCTTAAACATGCTTTAATAAGTATTATTAAGAAGACGAGATTAGTGTTATATCACCATTCTTGAGATACAGCCTGGGGACAGACGGTCAGACAGACAGACGGACAGCGGAGTCTTAGTAATAGGGTCCCGTTTTTACCCCTTTTACGGAATCCTAAAAATTGAAACTTAGGTAAGTTTCAAATTTTAGGCTTCGTGGTAAGTGTAAAATAATTATATTTTTGCAGTACCTTCGACGTCTGCGGAGGCTCCTACGTTGAAAAGAAAGATAAATGGTAAGACAGGTAAAATATTCTATTATTATTATGTACTACGGGACTTATCGCGCACTATAAAATAAATATTCATAGTAATAATTAGTAGAATAACTATGCTGTCCGCGAGCTGAGTGGACAATTATGGTTTAGTTTCTTTGTACGAAGGGTGGGTGGGGCATCATTGAACCAAACGGAAGCATTTAAACATCTCACGTTTTATTGTGTATTTCTGTATATGATAAATATATAATAAAAGTATATAATATATATATACAATTTTTTTAATTAAAATTTACTAACCACAGACTTCAGGGTCTGTGCCTTTTGTTAACTAAGAATTACTAATATATATTTATTATATAGGTTTTTAGTAACGTTTAGTGGTTTTTTATCTTTGAATATTTATTTTGGTAAGAATCAATTAGTACCCCCGGTTAAAGTTGTACCACCCCTAGATTCAAACTGTACCCCAGAGGGTACCTACAAGATTAACCATTCGCCGTTTTTTAAAAAAACGGCGAATGGTTAATCTTGAAAAAAACTCCATCCCAAATTCATCTGAACTTAAAACAAAATATGTCATGTCGTATGAATTATGAATATATAACATACCTGATGAATACTATGAGTGCACCAGTATAACGTATCAAGAAAAGCAACGACATGTTTGCAAAAAATTGGTGGTTCAATAATACCCCACTCACCCTATACATGTGTGTAATTGCGTCTGTACACGCCGAAGCCTAGTTTTGACGGCCTAATTAAATTGTACTATTAAGCTAAGATAATTTAATTGTAATATTTCAACAGAAACCCCAAACTCTACTTCAAAGTTAACGACGCCAAGAAAAAAGAAGTTGCTCAAAAGGCTGAAAAAGACCAAGCAAGACCTGAAAATTCTCCAAAAAAAAATTAATAACATAGATAAAATATCATCTCCATTTTTAAAACATTTTATCAGAGCCACAATTATTATGGATATAATTTAAGAGTAAATACTATTGTAAAATATAGTCTCTTGCATAACCTGCATAATATTCTAAGTCCCAAATGTCTGTCAACAATAAATATTAAAATTTTAATAATTCCGTAATGTTTTTTGTAAATAAAGAATTTAATAAAAATAATATGTGTATTTATTCCATATCTCACAATAAGGGAAACATTCAATTCACAGGAGCCTAAAAACAATGAATAATGTATAGAGTGTATAGGTAGTAAAAAGAAATCACCATGAGAACCTCCTATTTTTGAAATCGGCTAAATATCGATAAAAATCAACCAGTTTCAATAGCACATCCCTATCAATTTTAATTATCGGTATGTTGGTACAATCTGACAGAACGAACGAGTTTTGTTATGTTGGTGCGAATGATTAGGAGCCTCGGAAAATCAGTTCAAATCTATGGAAGTCCCGACTCTTACTATTACATTCTCTTTGGGGATATCAGCGTAACGAGTATGGTATCACTAATTTTTTCTTCGTCTTCGAACTTTCAAAGTTTGATAATTTTAATTCGTCAAAAGTCAAAACAAACTTATTGATTTAAAGTTTTCCGGCTTTTCCGCTGTTAAACAAATAAATTAAGTACCTAATAATTGTGAATAATGTGAATGAATTTATCGTCGTAAAGATTGGTACTCAGAGAGAGAATAATACCTTTTTCCAGTGATTACTTAAACCACAGAAGTTTTCACTTAGATTTTTATTAGATCATCTCTTGAGACCTTTACGATGTATAAACTAAGTGATTTTAAACAAGATTATCTCAATAATTTACCACCTTTTATAGTTCTACTGAAATCAAAATGGGACGAACTTCACGACGATCCCGATGTTTTCCGCTATAAAATAAATAATTTACAGGAAAGAGTGGTCGATGGAAAATATTTAGTGGTGGTAAGTTTCATAACCTACTGTTTTCCACGTAGAAAAGTTTATAGTTTCCATATGTATCACAAGGCCAAGGAAATCAGAGACGAAATTTTGGGGATATCAGCGTAACGAGTATGGCATAACTAATTTTTTCTTCGTCTTCGAACTTTCAAAGCAAAGAGAATTTAATTTCAAAGTTTAATTTAATGTTTCGTCAAAACAAACTTATTAATTTAAAGTTTTCCGGCTTCTCCGCTGTTAAACAAATAAATTAAGTACCTAATAATTGTGAATAATGTGAATGAATTTATCGTCGTAAAGATTGGTACTCAGAGAGAGAATAATACCTTTTTCCAGTGATACCTACCACAGAAGTTTTCACTTAGATTTTTTTTATTAGATCATCTCTTGAGACCTTTACGATGTATAAACTAAGTGATTTTAAACAAGATTATCTCAATAATTTACCACCTTTTATAGTTCTACTGAAATCAAAATGGGACGAACTTCACGACGATCCCGATGTTTTCCGCTATAAAATAAATAATTTACAGGAAAGAGTGGTCGATGGAAAATATTTAGTGGTGGTAAGTTTCATAATAACCTATGTACTGTTTTCCACGTAAATATATATTGTTTCCATATGTATCACAAGGCGAAGGAAAAAATAACAACAACCACGAAAAGAGTTTTGTCTATGTGTGAAAAAGTGACACATATCTACTTCACCTGATTTCGTCATATAACTCTTGTCTCTTTTTGATATGAAGGAATTATTTCATGGGGTGTATACTAGCCCGGCAGGCACACCTAAACTTCTATTAATATTTTATTTTAAACAGCTTAGCAGAATAAACTCCAAAATCAAATCATAACAAATGTCTTGCTTGTGCACAAAACACCACATGCGCGACATCAGTACATCGAATAAGTGTCTGCGTTATCAGACACTTGCTACGTTTTGCTTTTGGAGAGCCATGGGGGTTGAGTCCTTTCTGCTAAACTATATTTAAATGAACTTTGGCTCGTATGACACATTAAATTGTTGGTTTTGGTTATCCTCGTTTGTTGGCTTAGAAACAGACACCAGGTTTAACCATATAACATAGGACACTGCAATAGCATTCGGGCTGATCTGCTGTTGGACTCTGCCAGAATGCTGTTCAAACTAATTCATAGAGTACAAATTGTAAGTAGCAAATGTAATCACAGCGACATATTCATTCAAGAAAACGAAAAAGCTCTTTAAAATTGATAAAAAAAAGGGCTAACCATTTGGCTTTTACATACGCAAACTTATTTAACGCAGTTTCAAGCCTTATGTGTATTGAGTAGGCAATATCAATCCTACTATAGTCAAACCGCTAAACTCAGACTTCGCCACGACACAGGGGACTGAGACAAGCGCGGGCGGCGGGTCCCCGGCGCCCGCACCTGTCTCAGTCCTCTTTGTCGTCTACCCCCGCGCCCCCGTACCCGCGCAGGCGAAGTCTGAGTTTAGCGGTTTGACTATAATATTATGAACACGAATGTTTGTGAGTATGTATGGATGTTTGTTACTCTTTCATGCAAAAACTACTGAACGGATCGAGATAAAACTTTGCAAAAATAATACTTATACATCAGAATAACACATAGGCTATAATTTATAAAGATATTGCATGAAACAAAGTTTGCCAGGTTGGCTATTTTCTACTAAGAAATCAATACCTCATAAAACATCTCGTAGATGTCTTGTAAAACAAAATTAAACTCTACTTTTCAGGTGAACACTGACCGTGGGACAAACCGAAGGGCTCCTGAAGATATAGTTAGTATCCACCAACCTTTTGATGATAGAAGGTTCAATTTTACCAAAGTGTCTTCAAAAGAAAATATATTCTCTTTACAATTCAAAGGAGATGGTAATATAACTTAACTTTTATACAAATATTATAACTGCTGGGCTGTATTCAGATGGATAGGCAGATAATCATTACATCTGTCTACATAATTATAGTCTATAAATAATCCTACTGCTTATTTCAGTTAGTATTATTATATATTCTTTGTCTCAGTCCTCGCCTGCGCGGTACAGGGGCGCGGGAGTAAACGACAAAGGGGGACTAAGACAGGTGCGAGCGGCGGATCCCTACCCGTACCTGTCTCAGTCCTCTTTAAGATTACTTCGGTAGGACTATTTATAAATTGACTTATTTTCATATATTTAAAAGGTTCCTATTATGTATAATGCCACAAAAGTCAATATATCACACAGCAGAAGCCACGGGAAAAAGCTAGTTCTTTTGTTCATAGAACGCCATTTTTATTGTTTTTTTTATTCATCATAAAATTTATTTTCTTTCAGAGCATGCAGTGCTAGTAAATGTGAGCCCAATATTGCGCTACCATGCTCTGCTGTGTCCTTCTGTTGGCAAGAAACTCCCACAAGTGGTCACTGCAGACAGTTTGGAGCTTGCCGTTGAAATCATGTTCCTTGCTAAGGACAGGTAAACCAAATCATTTTAATACAGTTTTTGTTATAATGTCGATATCGGTTTCAAGTCCGAAAAACTATAGGACTTGCTACTTACTCTAACACTGTATAATAAACAGGGTGATCCAAAACTGGCGTTCTAAGCTGAAAGAAGGTGATTCAGACCACCATTATAAACAAATTTTACTATGGGGACAAACCGGAATTCGAGAAAAAGAAATCTACCGTTCTATACTAAATGGCAACTCGGAATCGACCAATTATGTAGGCGCCATCATAAGTTTAATAGGTATTTAGAACATTTCTGCATTCGATAGAGAGAACACTTATTACGTTGCAACGAGTATTTATACGATAGCGTCTTCATAATTATTGAGCCTAATATGTACCTATGAAACAACTGATCATTTTCTCGAATTCCTGGTTTTTAGGGTTCCGTACCCAAAGGGAAAAACGGGACCCTATTACCAAGACTTCGATGTCCGTCTGTCTGTCTGTCACCGGGCTGTATCTCATGAACCATGATAGCTAGGCAGCTGAAATTTTCACAGATGATGTATTTGCCGCAAACACTAAAAAGAAAAGAAAATAAATATTTAAGGGGGGCTCCCATACAACAAACCTGATTTTTTAGCCGTTTTTCGCTCTATATTAATAATCGTAAGCAGGTAGATGCTTGAAATTTTCACAGAATATTTAGTTGTATATTCACTTCAATAATAAATAATAAAATTAAAATAAAATAAATATTTAAGGGGGCTCCCAAACAGTACGGAACCCTCCGTGCGCGAGTTGGACTCGTACTTGGCCGATTTTTAGCCCTTATTGAAATCGTGCTTAGGAATGTCAGTGGTTTAATTTGATACATAATTGGGTACTTTTAAAAAATCCAACTTCTATTTCAGAGACTTGAGGATCGTTTTCAACAGTTTGTGTGGCTTTGCATCTGTAAACCATTTGCACTACCATCTCATTTTACACAAAGACCCGTGGCCGGTGGAACTAGTGGTAAATATTTTTCTATGCAAATATGAATTGCTCTCGTACAAATAAGTTGGTATAAATATATACATAAATATTTGGGGACATCTTACACACAGTATCTGACACCAAACCAAAGAATATATAATAATACTACACCAAACTAAGCAAAGCTTGTGATATGGCTGCCAGAGACTGATATACATATACATATTTTTTTCAATACATACTTAGTACCTAAACAACTTCCAGACACAGAGCAAACACCTATGTTCATCATATAAATGCTTGCCATGGGTGGGGATCGAACCCACGCCTCTTTAAGCCAGAAGTCAGGGTCACTAACCACTGAGCCACCGAGGCAATCAAGGTATAGGTCGAGAACTTTACTGCCCCATCGGCCGTCTGTTCTCCGAACTAGGAGTATATGCCCTGCCCACTGCCATTTCAACTTACTTAAGGATCTCCTCATTCCTGATTCGATCTCGCAGCGAGACTCTGAGCATAGCCCTCCCCACAGCGCGTTGGGCTACCTTGAGCTTATTCAAAAAGATCACGTTTCAGTTCCATGGACGAACCGGCAAGCGCAGCGTAGGACGTCCACCGACTAGGTGGGCCGACGATTTAATTCAGACCGCAGGAACGCGCTGGATGCAAGCCGCTTCCAACCGGGCTTATTGGAAATCCATAGGGGAGGCCTATGTCCAGCAGTGGATGTCCTACGGCTGATAATAATGCCGCGCCGTGAATTCGCAAGAACACATGTTTCTTTCTTCTATATATTTAAATATATATAAAACTAGCGACCCGCCCCGGCTTCGCACAGGTGTATTATACTTATAGTTGCTGTTGCGTTTTTTTTTTAAAGATATAATCATACATAAGAACAGACAGACAGGGAAGCGACTTTGTTTTATACTATGTAGTGTTGAATGTTTGTCTGTATGTATGTCCTTTATAGAATCGTAAACGTGCAATTTGATCATGAAAGTTGTTGTGCCTGAGCCAAAGAAGGTTTCTGTGTTGGTGCGACCAATTTTCGACAGATGGCGCCAACAACGCGCAGGGTACTGCTTAAAAAAAAGTCTAAGCTAATTAAGATATTCTCATGAATAGTTATAAATGTTCACTGTAATAGTCTTCTTATATTTTTTTTACAGAAATGGAAACAAATAAACGGACCTCTACACATCATACAAGACTACCCTGTGCCAGCTTTCTGTTTCGAAGTCAACATCAACTCTATTCAAGCTGATGTTGAAGAAATATACAAACTAATTCAGTATTTATTAAATAATAGCATAGCACATAACATGCTTATAACTACACGAGGGGATAATGTAGCTGTTTATGTGTATCCGAGGAAAAGTGCTGCCGGTATCAAAGAATTTGGAGATTTTAATGTTGCTGCTTTAGAATTGAGTGGATGGATTACTGTTTATTGTAAGTTACTGGGGCTTTATAGTTAAATAATATTTCGGGGACATCTTACACACGGCCACTGACCCGAAACTAAGCAAAGCTTGTGATATGGCTGCCAGAGACTGATATACTACAATATACATATTTAAAATACGTACTTATATAGATAGTAACTAAATAACACCCAGACATAGAGCAAACACTTATATTCGTCACATACATACTTGCCCTGGGTGGGAATCGAACCCACGCCTCTTTGATCCAGAAGCTGGGGTCACTAACCACTGAGCCACCGAGGCAGTCAAACCATAATTATGTTTCGGTAAAAATGGCATAACTGACTTCAACCATGTACGGAATTTGAATAGTTCACACGGATCAATGTGTAGGCCAAATCATACAAGTTGGCGGATGTGAAGTTAGCTACAAGCTGCACAATATCCAATCCTAACTGAAGCTCTCGGAAAGCTGCACGGTGATTGGATATTGCGCAGCTTGTAGCTAACTGATTTGGCCTATAGTAATGTTCACATCATTGTTGATTTTTAACGTAACGGCTCAGCCGATATCGATAAAATTTAAATGGGATCACCTTTAAAGTATTATCTACCAAACAAAACAAACTCAACCATCACTAACCCATCTCTATTGTACAGTCGCATTCTATAATTATAATGATTGATTGTACGATTCCCTGTTTCAAAAATTGGGACCCTGCTGCAGGGCTAGCATACGCACCACGACATAATTTTACTAAAGTGTTATTACGAGAAAAATCTGTGGTCATTTTTTCACACGTCGTCGACAAAAATGATGTCGTGGTGCGTATGCTCGGCTAGTTTGGACGCGAGTTATAAAAGCTATGATATTTTTTTTTTATTTCAATTGCAGCTACTGAAGCATTCCAGAATATTCGATCGGAAGACATTGAAACTGAGCTGCAGAAATGGAAAGTAGACAATTTTGATGAGCTCTGTAAAAAAATTGAGCTACTATACTAAGTGCTGTGATTTTAGGGTATCTATTAGTCAATGTATTGTTGTGAAAAGTTATAATTTTATGGTTTTACATTTTGTTACTGTTGAACAGCTTGTGCTAAAAGCACTATGAATTATTATTATTATGTGATGAAGTTTTTTGTATTTAAGTTTTTATTTCAGTTGCATTTAGTAATTTTACTAGTTTTACAGTTCACACACTGATTGCATCTCTATATAGTATAAAACAAAGTCGCTTTCTGCTGTCTGTCCCCATGTATGCTTATTTATATCTTTAAAACTACATGACGGATTTTGTTGCGGTTTTTTTTAGTAGATGAGTGATTCAAGAGGACGGTATATATGTATAATGAACCTGTGCGATTCCGGGGCGGGTCGCTAGTATATAGATAAATTGATGATGCTACCTTCATTTACCATGACACACTTATTTCTACCTTGTAACTGGTACTGTTGTAATTCTATAAAATCATTACAATTTTATCGAGAGTTTTTCTAAGAAAATAAAAGAAACAAACACTGAACTATTCATTTTTTTATTCCCTTACTTTTTATATGTTAATTTATTAGAATTAGCTTCAAAATATGAATTTTTCAAATTGTAGGTACTTACATGTGAAACAAAAAAAAACCGTATTAGCAAACGCAAATAATGCCACAGCCACCATAGGCATCAAATCAGGGAAGACAAATCGCAAGAAATATTTATTTATATATTTGTTTATAGGCGAGCAGTGTATACTAATATGCCTATATCAAGCAGAGTCGAATAAAATTAGTATTTATCTGTCAAAGAATTTTTTTCTTTTTCCAAAGGTCCATTCTTAAACAAAAGTACCTCAGCAGTGAAAGTGTTAAATGAGTTTATAGTTCTTGCTGTGATTACGTCGTCAGGCAACCTGTTCCAATTGTAGACAACTCTATTGCATAGGATGTGGTGTGCAGTGTTGGTTTGTGATGGTGTAGGCAAGAGAAATTTATGGCGTCTGCTATCGCGCGTATTTTCGTTCAATGTGTACCTACTTGTCGCGAATATGCGGAAGATTATAGAAGCCATTGAGAATCTTGAAGGTCACAATCAGGTCTCCACACAATCGTCGTTCTTCGAGGGTTGTGAGACAAAGCTTTTAACCTATCTTCATAGGTTTTGCGGCGCAGAGCATTTGGAATCCTGGTGGCTTTTCCTTGTGCACTTTCAAGCAAATCAATATCTTATTGATTATCAATATAAAATCTTCATTCTGAACCGAAGTTGTCAAGACTGAGCATTACAAAACAAGAAATTGCGTATCTGATAACAGAGCAGCTATAAATTGATTTATTGATATACCTACTAAAATATCCTATTGTTTTTTTAAATAAAATGTAAAAAAAAAAGCTCATTAATTGTGTTGCCGATAGTACGATGAGGACACTTCAGCCAAAATAATTTATTTTTATAGGTACTAAGAGATGATATAGCATGACCCACGATGTAGCCTTCTAGATAATCTTATCTTCAAAAGTGAAACATACTGCAGTCTCTGTAGCAGAAGGACATAGGTAAGTAAAATCCCGCATGGCAAAATCCCAAATTAGCAGGACGACAGATTCGCATAAAGGCATATAATGTATACTAAGCGCCACAATCGGCGGATGAGAAGTTAGCCGCAGATGACACTTCGCCGTGATACAATGCCGACGCCGCGTGTCGTAGTGGTGAGCACGTACGTAGGGAGCGCGCGGGAGGCATGAGGTTGACGGGCGGGTGTACCCCGGCGTGTCGTCTCTCTGGCTCCCTATATTTCAGATTTTGCACAGCGTTCTGCGCATAACTTCCCATCCGCTGATTTGTGTGGCGCTTAGTATAATGTTGTGCAAAACTGAAAATTACATATAAGCTGGTCTAAACTTCTTGGTCTCTGTGAACATGACACAAGCCATTGCGCAATAGCAAATTCAATGTCAGCTAGATATGTGAGAAGTGACGAGGTTCACATCTACTAACTTCACAGACAATGAAAAGTTTGATTCAGCCAGTTTGAGGGCATGTTCATTTAGAAATGTAGAGTATGTGCAAAAAGGGAACCATTGTGGCAATACGGTAAACTAACAATAAGATTTTAATCAACAGCCAAAGTACCAACTATCGTTAGTAGATGCGAGTACTGATGAAAACCAAATTGTGGTCTACCAAATAAAACACTTAGATTAGACCCAAGTTCACCAATGCTCAAGTTAAAATGTGATTACATGTTATTAAACATGTTATTACTATATTTAAAAAACAACTCGGGTTTTAGACCCTAGTTCACCAACAGATGTTAAATTTTTCTACCATTGGTTAAATCTTCTGCTTTTTAACGAAATTTTGCTGTTCAGCAAGTAAAAACTGTTGGTTAAATACTGTAATAACACATTTTACTTAAACAAGTGTTGGTGAACTCTGCTCAGTTGAACTAGCAATGACAGCAGTGTTGTCAACTTAACAAAATTATAGTCTGACCGTTTAACTGAGTCCTCGCCTGAGCGGGTACAGGGGCGCGGGGGTAGACGACAAAGGGGGGTGGGCGGGTCCCCACCGCCCGCACCTGTCTCAGTCCCCCTTTGTCGTCTACCCCCGCGCCCCTGTACCCGCGCAGGCGAGGACTCAGTTAAACGGTCAGACTATAGTAAAATGGCACACGGGCGACCTCATCTACAACGCTTCTCTTTTAGCACACTAGTTTGGTCAGGTGGTATTATGCTCTTTTCCACACCACCCCAGAGGTAGAGCACTAGGTGCGTTTTTTTTATAGTGGTGTCCCCAGTAGGCATAATCCACTCCAGTTCAGTAATCCAACGATACAGATCCAATTAGCATGGGCCTTAGCCAATTTTGTGGATTTGTTGAGGTAGGTAGAATCAGTTCAGTAGTTTAAGTGCTAACATAACATTCTTATTTTATCTATGAGAATGTATGTTGCATAAAGTACCTAAATAATAATTCAGGGGAAAGTGCATTTCAAGAGCCCAATATTGTGTACTATTGCTTGTCTAACAATTATTTAATCAAACTAAAAATCGTTACGGTATGTGCACATACAAAGACCTTCGATTTGGTCTTTTTGCGCATATTACCCAGGTCTCCTGGAATGCACTGTTTTGAAAGAAAAGAATAAAACAAAACTGAAAATCATCAGTTGAGCTTCATTCAAAGGCTCAGAACCTATAGTATACCTTCTACCCATTTCCTGACGTTGGCGTAGTTCCTTTAGGCTTCACAACCATGTTTTTTTTTTATCTTGGTCTTCAGGTCATGGAGAATCTTGATTCAACCTTCTTCGAGTTACTGGAAAATTCCATGGCTTCTTTTGTTCTTGGTGACGACATCTCGCAAGAGCAACCTTGAATGATATTTACGACGCACTTTAGTCACAAAATATATTCACAGAATTACACTTTAAGCTTGTGCAATGCGCTTACCCATCTTGAAATTATAACGCAATGGTTGATTATTATAATATTGGCAGATTTCTTTTTTCCTTCATTCAATTACAAAATCTGCCTGCTGTGTGTGACGGTGTGTGATGCAGACATTAATTAAAAAATCGATCGAATCGAAAATCAAAAATGCAAAACATCAGTGACACTGACAGTGACAGTTACGTAGTATCCTCTAGTTTGTGACCTCAGAATAAGGAAAAACAGTTTGTGACTGTTACATTTTTTTTTTAAATAATTTATTCATGACCATGGATACAGAGTCCTTCAGTCGAAGTCTTAAATAATAAAAATTTACAAACAGAAGAGAAATAAAAAATTAAACTTAACTAAATCTTTTCAACAGTATTTAAAATATACTTATAAATAGGTTTGTAAAAAACTTCACTTTTTAGTAAATCCTCAATACGGCGGGGAACACTAATTGAGTTACGAGCTGCTATGTCACTAATGTCACTGGCTAAAATTAATCGTTGTAAATGGAATTGGGGACATTGAAAAATTATATGGTTTATATCAGCATGCGGTCGGGAACAATACGTACAGTTATCTTCTGGGACTATATTAATTTTGTGTAAATGAGCTGGAACCAAGCAATGTCCAAATCTCAGGCGATTTATAACTGTTATAAACTTTCTGCCACAATATTCAAATTTGTTGTACCAAGGAGTAGTAGGTAAGTCTTTCTGTATTTCTGCATACCACCTTCCCTTATATTCTGTTGTAACGTGCCAATATTCTTTCCAAATTCTGAGTAAATCCTTATTAATTGCACAATAGTAATCTGTGAAAGGTACTTTTAATATATCTGTGTGATCTAGATCATGCTCTTGCCGAGTAGCCAAATCTACTGTTTCATTGCCATGGATGCCACAATGTGAAGGAACCCATACCAATTCTACATGTTTTGATTTACTAATCATTTCTATAAGTTCTCTAATACTAAATATAATATAATTTAACTTATATGAGAAATTACTGTTGTTCAAAACAGACAGAACACTTTTAGAATCACTTACTATTAGTATATTTACATTTTTACAGAGTTATTTACAAATGTTAAAGCGGTTAAAATTGCATACGCTTCTGCAGTAAACACACTGCAATTATTATCTAACTTTATACAGTGGGTTTTATTCATTTGTGGATCATAATATGCGGCTTTAACCCCTTCATCACTTTTAGAACCATCTGTATATAAAATATAAAAGTCTGGTTTATTCTCTATAAATTCTAGAAAATCAAATTTGTTATTTATTACATCTAAATGACAATCTATACTTAAGCAATTAATCAAGGCATTATATGGACATTTATATGTTGGCCAGATATCATGAGAACAAATGTTTTTACTGATATTTTTTAAAAATGACATTATTGTTGTGATTTCAGGCAAAACTCCCGAAACAAGAGATGTGGCTGATAAGCTAGATGTTTGAACTGATTGTGATATCTGTGGATGACATAAAACATTATTCAGCACTATAACATTATTGGAAGTCAACTCTTTCAAACAGAATCTATCAGCCAAAAGTAAACGTCTCAGGATTAATGGAGGTATACAGTTTTCAATTTCCATAGAATTAATAGGAGTGGAACGCATAGCTCCGCTAATAATTCTTAAAGCCATATTTTGTATTACATCGAGTTTTCGTAATAAGGTGCTACTTGCATTCATATAAGCTAAACTACTATAATCAAAATGACTTCTTACTATACTTTTATACAGCATGATCAAGGTTTTAGGATCAGAGCCCCAAAAAGTACCAGCTAAACATCTTAAAACATTAATACTTTTCATTGCATTGCTGCAGATATACTTAATATGCTCTTCAAATTTTAACTTGTTATCTATTATTACTCCTAAAAATTTATGTTGATTACTTACAGGAATGATTTCATTATTGTATTTAATTTTAACAAAAGATTGTGCAAAAGGATCTTTACTAAAAACAATAACAGAACTTTTATCAGAACTAATATCTAATTTTAATACATTGTTGTAATAATGGTGTAGCTGCAGCAGTGCAGAATTCAAGTGATTTACAGCCATATTTAAATTTTGACTTTCAGAGTATAAAAGTAAGTCATCAGCAAATTGTAAAATTTTAACATGTGATGTGTTAACATACTTTAAAATTTGAGATGTATATAGAATATACAAGAGAGAAGATAAGATAGCTCCTTGCATAGTTCCTTTACTGACGGATTTTGGTCCATGTAGCTTATTATTAAATTTAACATACAAGGTTCTGTTATTCAGAAAATTAAATATCCATTTCAATAATTTTGTTGGCAGACCTAACTCATTCAAAACTAGAAGAAGGCTCTTAATGTTGACATTATCGAAAGCACCTTTTACATCAAGAAAGACGCAGATTACATTAGAGTGGCTGAGCTTTGCTTTTTTTAATGTTGAGATTAATGATACAAAACTTTCAGAGCAACTTTTACCCTTTCTGAATCCAAATTGAGTGTTAGGTATTTTAGAGTTGGTTTCAACAAAATAATCTAAACGTAATTTTAACATGTTTTCAAAAAGTTTACCCAGACAGGATGACAAAGATATGGGTCTGTACGATGACGGATTATTTGCAGGCTTATTAGGTTTTAAAATTGGTATTACACATTGAGTCTTCCAAGATTCAGGAATAACTGATGCATTCCAAAGTCTGTTATAAATTGCCAATAAAATGTTCAGAGCATTTGAATGTAAATTTTTAATAAGTTTATATGGAATGTTATCCATACCTGGTGTAGTATCTCTACGACTATCTAAAGAAATGCGAAGCTCATTCAGTGTATAAGGCTCATTTAAGAAGGAAACGCTATTGTCAGACCTGTCTAAAATATTTAAAGTGGTAAAATCGGTTGATGTTGAATCTGCTAATTTTTCTAGAAAACTTGGTACCCATTCGTCATTTAGAGTTTTGTTACTACAATTACTGTTAATCCTTTTAAATTTTTTAACATAATTCCATATTCTAGTAACTGGTGTCATTCTGTTGAAAGAAGTACACAATTCATGCCATGATTTTCCCCGTTCCTCAATTAATATCTTTTTCTTTTTAGCATCAAGACGCTTGTAATTAATAAAATTGGAAATTGTTGGAGAGTGATGATATGTCTTAAGAGCTTCTTTCGACTTTTGAACTGCATCCTCACATAGTGTGTTCCACCATGGAGCTGGTTTTCTCAGAATTTTTGGAGTGTGATTAGATTTCTGCTTAGGAATACATTCATCTCTGATTTGATACAAGATATTTATAAAACTATTGTATAATTCATCTAGATCTGTATTTTCCAAATCTAATTGCGAAAAGCAGGTTTCAGATAAAGTTTTAAATTTAGACCAGTCTGATTTGTTGTACAAATATTTTTCTTCTACAGGACGAACATCATACACCGATGGCTTCACATTTACATCCAGTAGAGTCGGAAAATGATAACTACCCATTGCATCATCATGGACTTGCCATTCACAGAGAGGAGCTAACGAGCAACTTACTAAGGCTAAATCAATTGCTGAAGAATTCTTGTTTGGATATTTAATTGTAGTATGATTACCATCATTTAAAACACACAAGTCAAACTCATCTATGAGATTGTACAACGAATTACCTCTACTATTATTTTTTAGACAACCAAATAAAATGTGATGGGCATTGAAATCTCCCATTATGAGACATGGCTTAGGAGTTTCAGTGAATACTTTTTTTAATTTATTAGTATTAAATTTAGTAAATTCGCTGTTTGGGGGACAATAAATACACAACACATGTAATTTACCTAATGATGTATCAAGTGCAATGCAAATGTTCTGAATTGATTCGTAATATGAGGTATGAACAACTTCATATTTAAAATTTTGTTTAATTAATATAGCTACCCCATTATGTTCGTTTACAGACAGTGTGTGAATCAAATTATAGGATGGAAAATTTGTAATTTTACTGTTTTTCTTAAGCCACGTTTCATTTAGTAAACATATATCTACATTTTGTTCAGTTAAAAACTTTAACAATAGCGTTTTTTTACTATGTAAACTTTGAATATTGAATTGTGCTATACGAATATATGTGTCCATATAATTAAATTAAATTAAATTTGACAACAAAATTTCTTTAATTCTTTTATTTGTAATGGGTTCATTCTTGCTATTTGCAAGGGCAACAACGGACTTCACAAGGGCATTTATAATTACATCGTTATCAACAATTTCTTTGGCATTGAGATCTTGGAAGGTTTTTTGTCTCGGTTTTGGTGTTAGAGCTGGGAAGGATGTTCTATCAGAGATTTGTGGCAGACTTACCGCATTGGCATAAGACATTTTTTGTTGTTGTTTAATTTTCTTCTCTTCTATTTTTTTCTGCTTAACAGGGCAGTCTTTCGACACGGCAAGGTGAGGGCCAGAACAATTGACACACATTATTTCTTCCACATCACATTCCTTGTAGGAATGCCGTCCTGCACAGGATGAACACATCTGCTCTGCTCTGCAGTTCTTAGCTGAGTGGTTGAATCGGAGGCAACGGTAGCATTGCATGAGTGGTGGAAAGTATTTATGAACCTGGTATCTGAATAGCTTGATGTATACATACTGAGGTAATGTGGTGGCTGCAAAAGTGACAGCCACTGTTCCAAGAGGAGTCAAATTTCCGTCTACTTTTCGCATAAAGCGTTTGATTGAGACAACATCAGCATCACAAGTAATATTTTTGTAAATTTCTTCATTAGACATTGTCAGCGGAATATGCCTGATGACTCCTATAACTTCAGTCATGTAAGCAGGAATGAAAGCTTTCAGCTTATATCTGTTCAGGAAGCTATCCATCTTTAAAAAATTGTTAGCTGGAGCTGGCTTTTTGAAAGTGACGCCAACCTTATAAGCATTTATTCGGTGGACACCTACAATGCCTTTAACATTTTCAATGAAAAGATTTGTCAATATTATGGGGTTTTTATTACCAACCTTTTCTTCTTCTGTGGATTCAACGTAAACCACGCAGTCCCCACTGTGATTTTCGGGGAATAGCCTCTTGTAGAGGGGCTTCTGAAATACTTTGTAGCCATCATTGTTCGTTGAGGATTTTGCAAGTTTTCTCTTCTTTCTCTCTGCTGTAATGACGGGGTCCTCCCCGTCACTAGCAACGCTCATGACGTTATTGTTGCGCCGCAACACCCAACACAAATCTCAGAGAATTGCAAAATTAAAATTTATGAATAATTGAATATTAAAAACGCCCGCTTCTTTCGACTTCCCGCCAAAAAAAGTCGTGACTGTTACACAGGCAGCAGCGCTACCAATGCTTAATTCCCAAATTCCCCAAAAACCAAAGAAAGAAGGATGTCGGAAGCTCATACATACGAATACCTGTAGTATACGAATACACTCAGTTTCTCCCAAGGTCATTTATAAAAATGTTATGTTCACCAGAGTAATTTATGACGCTTCTAAAACTGTTCTGATATGTACAAGTTCGTATAAAATGAAGTTAAAATAAGAAAAACCGAAAACAATTTTCAAGCTATATGTTGAATACTTATATATATAATTATAGGCCAAAGATTAAGGATTGCCAGGTTTGTTATGTATAGAGTGCTAAAATGGTGCTAGATATTTAAAAACTTGAAGTCATATATTTTTAGTTCATATTGCCTCAATGATATTTATATTGATTTTTTAATCAGTGTATCTCATTTTGTTAAAAAAAAAAGTTGTAACATCGGATTACGTTTTGGAGTTCATCGATTTATAAGACGTTATCACGTCAAAAAAGCTCAATGCTTAGGACCGCTACAAAAAGAAAATGAAAACATGAATGATAATGATTCGAGCCGAGGTTCGAATAACACCTTTAAGGATTATTACGAGTAATATTAAAATGACCACGAATTTCTCGGATGACTTCAACTGCAACTTTTTGTTAGTAGTAAAGTGAGTGAAATAAAAAAATATGAGTAAGTATTCTTTCTTTTTGATAAATCTTTTAGTAGGCAAAAATGTATGTTTCTATAAAATATTATGTATAACGACACCTCAGTTCGTAAATGTCACGAGTTAAAACGAGTTAATGCAGGATTATGTGCCATACCCAAATGCTGGGGCTGCAGGGGAAGAGGAGTGTCGGTTTCGCGATGGCCGCTCTCCCTATCCTCTGCAGCCGTAGTGGCAGGCACGGAGCCACTTTAATTGACCCGTTGCATCGGGACCAGGGCTGTCGGATACGGGTGCCGTCCGACACCCAGTGCTGGTTGGTCCCAGGTGGTGGATGACGATGTGTCTGGTGTTCGACACATCGTCATTCTGGCGGAAGCGCAAGCTCCAGGGTAGGGCCCAAGTTGGGCCAGCGCTGTCGGGTGCCGCGAAGACGCGCTCGCAGCCCCGACACCAGGCGCAGTGGTGGAACACCCAGGGGTTATGGTGGGTATGCCGTCCAGTCGGCGGGACTCCCACATAACCACCTGTCTGCCCACGAGGCGTGGTAGCATACATAAAGGATTTCTCCTGATAAAAAAAAGGATAATGTGCCATCAGTTAAAAATAAAATAATTACATTAACACCTCCAGAAAATCGCTTAATCGGAATATCGAAAACGAAGTCTGGCAATACTGAAAACATCATGTGCTTGACTGACTTTGACTTTTCCTTTTTTTGACAGCAACATTAATTGAAGTTTTGACAGCTGAAATTAAGAACTTTTTTTTTATTTTAGTAACAGACTCGGTGTTACATTATAATGCCATCTTATCTGTTATCGGTTCAATCTTCTGATGTCATTCATTAATATTCATTATATTTAGGAGGTCAAAAAATGCCAAAAAAACATCACGTGATTAATGGATGGCCCCTATGTGGATTTTTTTCGTTCACGTGGATTTAAATCTGCGACTTGAATCATAAATTAAAGTTCAAAATGACATCGAATATTACAAAACTGGCAAATCCCTAAAAATGCGACGCCATAGTTCCTTTTTTGTCGCCCAAAAAAATTAAACCTTTTTTTTTATTCTAGCCTGGATACTACACGTAAAATATTCGTTCACACAAGCTTTGGTAAGGGGATTTAGAGGTAAAAACAATAAAAAAATATTGGAATTTTTCTGGTGGTTTAATATTAATTTTAACTAGTGATATGAAAACAGCAAAAAATTACAATTTTTTTGAAGCATATACAATTTTTATAAATGATGTTTTGTTAAATAGTTGCAAAAAAAATATTAAAATATTTAGACAGGTTCAGTTGCTGCATCCTTCTTTCATACCAATACAACTCAATGAACAGTGATACAGTCAACTTCAAAGCCCGCTCTACACTCACAGCGCGGCGCGGTGTGAATGGCCACGAAAGCCCGTGACAACCGCGAAAAAATCCTTTATCACCGGTCAAAAAAAACCGACAATGATCTGGAAACTGGCGGCGCGGTGCGAAGCGCGAATGCAAAGGCGTGCACATCACCTGTTCATCTACTACTACGCAAGTGTTTCGCGGCTGTCGCGGCCTTTTGCGCTGCAAGTGTAGAGTGGGTTTAAGCATATTTTTACACGGAATGGGGAGGGCGGTGGTGTCTGTTGGCCAATATCTTGCACTTGAATGAGAAAGATTGATAAGAAAAAGTGTTTCACACACACGACTTGTTTTAAAATTAGTGACATAAAGCTTCAAATCGCTCTATGGTATAAACTCTTTGATAATATAGTTGTAAATAGGTTCTATTTACAACTACAAGCCCGATTACAGAAGCGCCATCGTAATTGTATTAGCTAAATAGCATAGTTCTGTTTCTTTTTCACTTTAGGCATTCGATAGAGAGAACGCTTTTTACGTTGCTATTAAATTTACTCTGGTGCCTCTGTAATCGGGCTTAATGTCTCCCTAGTGCTGAGCCTGGCTTCAGACAAACTGCGTCACCGAATCACAATTCTATTTTCCCCACATGCAATCAATGGAGATGGAATTCCCCGCTATTTTCTGGAATTCGCCACTAATAATAACCCTGACTGACAGTGACAACTGTATGATAACTCCATTTTTTTTTATTTCCGTTCAGTGTTATCCTCATGCTATGGCTACATCTGCGCGCGAAGCTTCGCCGGAAGCTTCGCGCGATGTACATCGTCGTCGGGCGCAGACGAAGTTTCTGGCCACACCTGCAGCGAAGATTGGCGCGCTAAACATCGCGCGATGTTTTCTTGCCAGAGTGAAGTAGATTGACTACTATCATGGTAGATTTTCGACGTAAATTTGGTAGTGTGGTAGATTTATAGTACTTTTTGGAAAACCAGTAGAATTCATAAATATTATATTATAACCAACCCGCCTCTTCTCCCCTATCTAGGATTACGATTAGAAAGGTGGAATAGCAATAGGCAGGGCACATAGTACGGTGGACGTTGATCGAGTTGGTGGACGTATGATATATTATCAGTAGGATGTCCACTGCTGGACATGGGCCTCCCCTATGGATTTTCAAAAATCCTGGTTGGATACAGCTTGCATCCATCGGCTTTTATCAATGGTTCAACGAGCCGGTGGACGTCCTACGCTGCGTTTGCCGGTAGGTACGTGGTTTCCATTTGAGAACTTTACAAACATCAAAACATAATTATAATCTAAAAAAAATATCATCATCATAAAAACTGATATAAGTACTTAATTCTTCTATTCAATATCTCGTTTGATATTCCATTATAAGTAGGTAACGTATAGTTTTTTAACCGACTTCCAAAAAGGAGGAGGTTCTATGTGAACTGTGAACTGAATCAAAAAATATCCTTTTTAGTTCGCAAGGGTATACTCCCGAGGTGGTCCCCCTCCCCCCCACTTCCCCCCTCACTCAAAATCACCGACGACAAAAACATTCATATAGGTATAGATTTAAGAACCTTTGTACAAGTTTCGTCACTGCGTCGAGATTCGTTAAAAAAATGCGACCTATACAGGTACCTAGAGGAAAATCAGTATCCGTGCATACGAAAGCAAAATCATCGATTTAATATCCCTATTAATTCGACGATTTTGCTTTCGTTTTGGTCTCCTGACTATTCTCACTTCGTTAGCTCAGTCAAGAGGATATCCTAGTGACGAAGAAATTGAGAAATAGGTATTTGGACTAAACAATTGCCGTCCCGAGATGCGCCCAAGCTGAGCTTCAATGTGTGTGTGATGCGCTCGAACTGTCCCCCCCACCCGCGCCTCACGGAACCAGCGCGAGCGTGGCCGACCGAAATTTGATTTTGAATTGTAGCAAAATATGATATCACGTAGAGTGCGCACAAGATAACTCTGCGCGCGAGTCGTGGCGCCACGTACGTTATTTCACTAGCATTCCGTATTCCCTGGCAGCAATTTGTTCCTCATTTTGGCCGTACGTAGAGCTATCTTACGCGTATTCTACGTATAATCTGGTTTCCTAGTAGGTATGGCGGAAAGCAAACAAAAATAATCCTGCCAATGATTACTTATTTTTCTGCCATTAGGAAGCTACATTATTTGTGACATAGTATTTATTTTCTTTCAAATTATTTCATTATTGTTGTACAAAAACATAATATGTACCCAACTAACATCATAATTATACAATTGATCTTGAACCCAAAGCAGGGATTAAAAGTAGCAATTTCGCTATTTGATTTCTGTATGCGTTGCAGTTTACATTATATATTTTGACTGAAATTACTTCTTTCTAATTTTAAGTTAATTATTTTTAATTTAAATGTCCAACATAGTTCTTCTACAAACTAAAATAAATATGGACTCGCGCTTGAAAGGGTTCGTACCGTATGGGAGCCAATTATGTATTTAAATTATTTGTTTTTTAAATTGAAATATTATATTACTAAATACTCTGAGAATATGTCAAGCGTCTACCTGTTGTCATTATTAATAATTATCGTGCAAAAACTCACATCTGTTTGAATGAATGTAATGTAATGAATTGTAATGAATAAGTATAGTAGGTATTTTATTCTATTTTTTGACCGATGAAACGGAGGAGGTACGCAATTCGACGCGTACCTATTTTTTTTTTATTGGAAAGGGTATACGTCGAAGTTGGTCCTATTTAAATTTTCTTAAAATCGGCTGAGCCATATTTGATAAATCAACAATAATGTGAAAAATGCTACTTCGATCCGCGCGAATTCTGTACATAGTTGAAGTCGATATTTATTTCATTCTATTTTTAGTTAGTATTTGTTGTTATAATGGAAACGGAAATACATCATCTGTGCAAATTTTAACTGTTTAGCTATTACGATTCATGAGATACTCGTAGGTACAGCCTAGTGACCAACAGACAGACGGACAGAGGAGTCTTAGTAAGTAATTTGGTCTCGTTATATTACTGTATACCTACCTGCACATCTAAAACTTCTTGCCTTTTATATGGTACCTACAATATTTTCATTCTGCTATTTCCATAATTTCTGTTAGTTCCATAGTATAAAAATAATAGAGGATTCAATAAAACAGATGCGAGGTTTACTGTTTAGAGAACGGCTTGTCATACCTTGGTAATACTTTAAACACGTTTAAAAAAACTAAAACAGTTAGCAAATTAAAGAAGCAGTGGGTAGGACACACACCATAGTAGGTAATACAAGATAGAACATCTACAAAGTAGGTAGACCTTCTTGCGGCGGCATCATGTGTCGGGTGGTTCTCCTCCCTCAAATATGGTCGAGGAGAATGATGGCTGGCACATGTGTCACACTCGTGATCGGGTGCTGCATGCGGGTCGCCGGTCTGCTCGTGGCATTCACGCAGTGCATTGACTAACTTAGGCTATTTCAAGTACCTACTACTAACTCTCTTTGATAGTATAATCTAATACATAATTGTAAATTTTAGTTAACAAAGGGCATAGACCCTGGAGTCTGTGGTTAGAAAATTTAATTAAAAAAAAAAAGTAGGTAGATATGAACTGATTAAAGCATTTAAAGCACTTCTAATTAAACTTTTCAGCTCTCTTCAAACTCAGTGGATTGGCAAGTTAAAATGACAGAGGGCAAGGCACATAGTTCAATGAACGGATGGCCAATGGGGCTGTTTTCTCGAATGAATCTCACGTATAATCCGCGCCACACAAGTCGGCGGATGGAAAGTTAGGCGCAGAACGCTGCGCAAAAGGCAAAATATAGGTATGCGCGGGGGCCAGAGAGAACAATGCACAGTTCTAGCCCAAATTCTATGACTCTAAAAATACTAAATTGCCAAATAATTTAAAATATATCGAAAGAGATAACTGTTTCATAAAACAACTAAAAATTATCCTATTATCGAAATGCATTAGACGAAATGCATAATTATACATTAGACGAATTTTTTAACGATAATCTAGAAAACGTAATAATAAATCGTTCCAATACAAATAATAAAATTGCCATACCCTAATAGGGTCATATGTATAACTTTACAAAACATGTTAACTAAAAACCGCATGTAAATTTCATATGTTGCAATATATGAATTGAGTTTGAGATACAAGACGCCGGGGCACACCCGCCCGCCAACCTCATGCCTCCCGCATGCACGCCTGTGCTTACCACTACGCCACGCGGCGTCGACATTGTGCACACATGCGCAATAATTAGCGAATTACGGCGAAGTGTCATCTGCGGCTAACATCGCATCCGCCGACTTGTTTGGCGCTACCTATACTGGCAAAAATCTTTGAAATTATTAAAGAGTCTTTGAAATTATTTTGCCATTTTGAGAATTGAGCATTCTGTGCTGAGCACTACCTCTTTAGGGCATAGTTAATAGGTTTAAAAAGAACAACTTTTACTATGGGAGCAACTAACTCCGAATTGGCGATAAAAACCAGCTGTTCCATACACTTTGTCCATTATCAACGGACTTTTTCTAAGGTATAGTTGATATTTCTCGCGGATTCGGCTCTGGTCGGTCCCATAGTAAAAGTTATGATGTACTTAACTCGCCAAAGGAGGTTGTTTTAGGTACCTGTAAGCTCTTATATGTATTTAATATGTGTGATTTTTTTTTGAAAATTTCCAAATCAAAACTATGTTGCCATTTTGAGAATTGGGCCTTCATAGAATTATGCTTTCGTAGAATTGAGCATTCCCGGATTACTTCGGCATTATGCGAATTGGTTATTCTGCGCCTAACTCATTTAGATGTCTGCGGATACAACACGATATTCTGTATAATCGCTGCAACATGTCGCAGCAACTAAACGCCCATATTCCATACATAAAATCTTTTCTTCATAAGTAACAAACATACAACGGTCAAATCATAAGATTGGAAAAAATAACTAATATTTTGAATAAACATCGATATCGATGGACATCACTAGAGCATCGACAAAAATATCGACTATTACTACATCCCTAGTGCTTGTGTACGTACTTGTGTAGGTTTGAGCACTTTGAACCTCCCTTACCTCGACCCTGCCCCCGCATCGTGCGATAGGGACAATTGCAGCTCAGAGCGATTTATACCTACAAAAAACTTGGCGAGACAACGTTTCGTATTACGCTGTTTTCTTCTTCAAAAACTATTTCAATCAAGTATTTTTATATGTCAAAATTTTAAAAAAATATGTGTTCATGATTCTGTCATTTTATATTTTGTTAGATATTATTTAGTCTCTTCTGGTAGGTCTCTAAAGACGTCGGTAATAATGGTGATTTTTTTGTGATTTTGAAGGGTCATATTTTTCCTGCTGATTAATTTATTAAGAAAAAGAAAAGACAGGGTCTAAACAGCAAAATTTAATTTTATGACAAAAATTGAAGCCCTATAAGTACTTTCCAGGAAGAAAACAGCGTAATACATTTGTATGGAAAATAACAGACCAACCAGGCTCTGAGAAAATCAGCTACTCAATATTATTTTTCATAAATAATGGCATAACCGCCTTCCATCGTGTACAAAATTCAAATATTTCGCTCGAATTGTTTACATTACACAAAAACATACTTACACAAAAACATGGAACCTCCTCCTTTTTGGAAGTCGGTTAAAAAGGTGGGTACCTACTCTCGACAGGGGCCATCCATTAATCACGTGATGTTTTTTTGGCATTTTTTGGCAAAATACTGGTATAAGTATCATCTAATTTTATTATAGAAAATTAAAGACTACTATAATAACGTTCAGAGGTAGACAGAAAGGTTGCAGTTTGTTTTTGACTGACATAAAAATTATGAAAGAAATGCGAAAAAGTTTTTTGTACTAGTATATGGACATTATTTAATGTACAATATTTTCAGACCACGGATTAGCAAGACTTTCTTCAACACCAATAACTGGATAAGCATTTTGCAAGTCAGTTGTTGGCACAGTGCTTTGTTGAAGATCAACATCGGTTTCATCAAGCTACTCGGCGTCATCATTTTCGCGCACTACGGAGAGAATCTCTCTCGATCGACGCTGAGTCCGGCGGACAATAATAATTGTCGCGGCTCGCGGGAACTTCACTTCGTTCGTTGCCTGGCAACGGCGGATCAAGGTCACACTACAAGCCGTTTTCGATTTTGTACGCGTTTGACTAATAATAAATACATGTAACGCCGCTTTTCGGTTGAGTATCGCGCGCTTGCAGAAAAAATAAGTACACGTGATATATTACTTTACCCCCCCTTCCCCCTTGTGATATTTCGTGATTTTTTATGAACCCCTCCCCCCCCTTTCAAGCCTCACATGATTAATGGACAGCCCCACACGTAGCTACTTATGCCTATAAAAAAACTCTCCCTTAATCTTAGTATCTATTTCTGTATTTATTTCTATGGCGGTAAGGTTCAAAATAGGGCTTCCACTTTATACTCTTCTACTTGAAGCATATTATTACGAGTAGGTATATTGAACATTAAACCACTGATATAATTAATCTACTCAATATTTCGTTGGATATTCACGTGGCATTTTGGCGTTTGATATTCGTGGCACAGAATAGGTTTAAGTTAGTCATTTTTTTGTCAAAGCTAATAGTTTCCTCAAAACAACTATCTAAAGATGAAAAAGATGCAATGTATGGCGTACCTAAGTAAAATTTGTATGGCGGCCATGTGTTTTTAATTGTTCCAAAAAGTACCAAGGTAGTACTCAATATTTTCCGAAGAAAGTACATCTCTAAACCCCATCGTTTTTGAGATCTCTTAGGGGTCCAGGTTAAAGAATTGACCTTCCGAGATTTTGTCATTATTTCTCCCGATTATATTTTTATCTCCATACAAACCTACAATCAGTTTTTTCCTATCTCTTACAACTATCTAAATGAGTGAGTAATAAAATGTATAACATCTATTCCTGTATTTATTTCTATGACGGTAAGGTTCAAAATAGCGCTTGAAATATCAACCATAATTTACGTATACCTATATTTATGTCATAGTGATCCGTCTTGTCGAGGCACAGAATAAGTTTAAGTTATTACTAAAGCGCGTCGCGTATTTTTTATTGGGTTGTATTTTTAATATTGCCATTTAATTTTCTTTTAAACTACGCGTTGGATTGATTTGTTGTTAATGACAATTTTGTTCTCCTTGAAATGACAAAGCTAACAAAAGGATTCAATTGGATAAGGATTAATACTGTGTTTGTCAAAACAGTTTTGAAAATTACCTACAATTTCGCGTTCACTTTAAAGTGACCAAAGTTGATATACTGCAAAAACCTGAAGAGATAGATATATGCTGTCGCGGACTTTTATGTAGACCTAATAAAGCCGGTTAGTTTTGAGGTACATCATTTTCATGTAGGACTTACTATGTAGTCAGCGCACGCGCTTAAAAAGTCTCAAAATTTCATTTTTTGCCGACTTTTTTTACAATTTTCAATATTTCAAAGTACATCTCTAATCTCCACCGTTTTCGAGATCCGCCGGGGGTCCAATGCCAGGAGTTGACCTTCGGAAGTTCACCACTTTTTTCTCAAACCATTATTCCATCTATATACAAATCTGCATTTAGTTTTATGTCATTGCTAATAGTTTCCTCAAAACAACTATCTAAAGATGAAAAAGATGCAATGTATGGCGGCCATCTTTAAAAAAAAAGATATCGAAAAACTAATTTCAGATTCGTAATTGGCGACCCCGAAAACCCCCGGATGCAAAATTTCAAGTCGCTGAAAATCAAATTTCAAACAACTTCGATTCCGATGATTTCTCATGAAAAATTGAAGTAACAAGTTATTGAAGAAATGAAATGAAACCACCAACTAGGTATTTAAAAAAATATCGATCCTACAAAAAGTTGATGGGAATCAAAGTTGTAGAAAATCTAATTTCGAACAACTTTTGGTCCCATGACTTCTGCTGTAAAATTGAAATAACAAAAGTTATTGAAGAAATGAAATGGTATCACCAACTATTTAAAAAAAATATCGTTCCTACAAAAAGTTGATGGGAATCAAAAATGTAGAAAATCTAATTTCAAACAACTTTTGTTCCCATAACTTCTGCTGTAAAATTGATATAACACAAGTTATTGAAGAAATGAAATGGTACCACCAACTATTAAAAAAAATATCGATCCTACAAAAAGTTGATGGGAATCAAAGTTGTAGAAAATCTAATTTCAAACAACTTTTATTCCCATAACTTCTGCTGTAAAATTGAAATACCACAAGTTATTGAAGAAATGAAATGGTACCACCAACTATTAAAAAAAATATCGATCCTACAAAAAGTTGATGGGAATCAAAATTGTAGAAAATCTAATTTCGAACAACTTTTGTTCCCATAACTTCTGCTGTAAAATTGATATAACACAAGTTATTGAAGAAATGAAATGGTACCACCAACTATTTAAAAAAATATCGATCCTACAAAAAGTTGATAGGAATCAAAGTTGTAGAAAATCAAATTTTAAACAACTTTTGTTTCGATAACTTCTGCTGTAAAATTGAAATAACAAAAGTTATTAAAGAAATGAAATGGCACCACCAACTATTTAAAAAAATATCGATCCTACAAAAAGGTGACGGGATATAAAGATGTAGAAAATCTAATTTTAAACATCTTTTGTTCCCATAACTTTGCTGTAAAATTGAAATCCATCCATCCATCCATCAGCCATAAGAAGTCCACTGCTGGACATAGGCCTCCCCTATGGATCTCCAATAAGACCGGTTGGAAGCGGCTTGCATCCAGCGCGATCCCGCGGTCTTAATGAGGTCATCCGTCCACCTTGTGGGTGGACGTCCTACGCTGCGCTTGCCGATACGTGGTCTCCACTCGAGAACTTTCCGACCCCATCGGTCATCAGTCCTCCGCGCTATGTGCCCTGCCCATTGCCATTTCAACTTGCCAATCCGTTGGGCTATGTCGGTATCTTTGGTTCTTCTACGGATCTCCTCATTTCTGATTCGATCTCGCAGAGAGACTCCGAGCATAGCCCTCTCCATAGCTCGTTGGGCTACTTGGAGCTTACTAATAAGGCCCATAGTGAGAGACCACGTTTCTGTGCCATAAGTCATCACTGGCAACACACACTGGTCGAAAACTTTCGACTTGAGGCACTGAGGTATGTCGGACGAGAAGACGCTACGCAATTTTCCGAACGCTGCCCAGCCGAGTTGGATTCGGCGATTGGCCTCTTTCTTGAAGTCGGACCTACCTAACTGGACTACTTGTCCTAGGTAGACGTACGAGTCAACGACTTCAAGAACCGAGTTCCCAACAGAGATCGGGGTGGGTACAACATGGGAATTACACATGACTTTCGTCTTGTCCATGTTCATCTTAAGACCCACCTGTTGAGAAACCCGATTGAGGCCTTCGAGCATCGTGCTGAGCTCTTCCATCGATTTTGCCATGACTACTATATCGTCGGCAAACCGAAGGTGAGTGAGGTATTCGCCATTGACATTGATGCCGAATCCTTTCCATTCCAGGAGCTTGAAGGCGTTCTCCAAAGTAGCCGTAAACAGTTTCGGAGAAATTACGTCTCCCTGTCTTACGCCTCTTTTTAAAGGGATCGCCTTGGAGCTCTCTTCCTGTACTCGGACCGACATAGTGGCGTTATTATACAAGCACTTCAACACTTCGATGTACCGATAGTCAATACGGCATCGTTGGAGAGACTCGAGCACAGCCCAAGTCTCGACCGAATCAAAGGCTTTCTCATAGTCCACAAACGCTAAGCAAAGAGGCAAGTTATACTCTTCGGTCTTCTGTATAACCTGCCGCAGCGTATGAATGTGGTCCATGGTGCTAAAGCCCTTTCGGAAACCGGCTTGTTCGGAAGGCTGGAAGTCATCAAGCCTGCGCTCGAGACGGTTCGTAATGACCCTTGAAAACAGCTTATAAACATGGCTCAGAAGCGAGATGGGTCTGTAGTTCTTCAATAAGGTGTTGTCACCTTTCTTGAAAAACAACACCACCACGCTTCTGTTCCATGCTTCTGGCGTGATGCCCTCGAGGACGACGGTGTTGAAAAGCTTCTGGAGGACTTTTAGTACCGGTGTTCCACCCGCTCTCAGAAGCTCTGATGTGATACCGTCATCACCCGGCGCCTTGTTGTTCTTAAGCTGATTCAGGGCCATTCTAATCTCGTACAAGCTGATGTCCGGGATATCTTCGGTGAAGTGTCGGGTCAGCTTGGCTCTTGGATCTTTGGCCGCGCTGCTAACAGGCTTAGCGACCGAAGCGTACAGCTGTCCATAGAACCTTTCGATCTCCTCCAATACCTCTGCCTTGGTCGACGCTATACTTCCATCTTCTCTCTTCAGCTTTGACAATTGGCTTTGCCCAATAGACAAATCTCTTGCGAACACTTTGGAGCCTTTGTTCCGCTCTATTGTCTTTTTAATATGATTAGTATTAAAAAGACGGATGTCGTGCCGCAAGGATTTCGAAATTTGTCTATTGAGCCGCCTATATGACTTTGCATCATCGGAAGACTGCAATCTTAGCGAGCGTCGTTCGGCCATGAGATTTACAGTGTGATCGGAGAATTTCTGCGGTTTATTTGAACGGCGGGGTCTAAAGAACTTAGCACCCACCGTTTGGACAGTTTCCACGAGCCCGTTGTTGATCTCGTCCACCGACGCAAGGTTCTCTAGGCAAGCAAAATGATTCGAGAGCTCGAGCTGGAAGTCATCGGTGTTTTGGATATGTTCACGAGTAGGTCGGAGCGTGGACTTCATCAAGCGGGACCTTTCGAGCTTAACATTAATATCTAATGTGCCTCGTACAATTCTGTGATCGCTGCCGGTTTTCACCCTGTGGATCACGGAGACATCATTAAATATTCGTCTCTCGGTGGTCATGATGAAGTCTATCTCGTTTCTCGTGGAACCATCAGGGCTCATCCAGGTCCATTTCCTATGAGGCGGCTTCTGGAAGAAAGAGTTCATCATAAAGAGTTCCTCTCTCTCCAGAAAATCAGCCAGCCTCTGGCCCCTAGGGTTCCGTTGCCCATATCCAAATTGCCCCACCCTCAGCTCATCATCGTTTTTTCTGCCCAACTTTGCGTTGAAGTCCCCCATAACAACAGTGAAGTGGGTCTTAGACATATGAATGGCCCGACTCACGTCCTCATACATAGTCTCCACTTCATCATCTGGGTGTGACGATGTCGGTGCGTATACCTGAATGACCTTCAGCGAATACCTCTTGGATATTCTGAGTATTAGGTATACCACCCTGTTCGACACACTTTCGATGGTAATAATGTTGTTGGTGAGGGACTTGTGAACGAGAAAGCCAACACCACCTTGGGACCGTTGGTCACCTTCCCGGTAGTAAAGCAGGTTGCCAGATTTCAAGGTTATCGTGTCCTCCCCCTCTCTACGGACTTCAGACAACCCCACAATATCCCAACGCAATCTACTCAACTCTTCTTCCAACTCAGCAATCTTCTCGTCAGTCCTCAACGTGCGCACGTTGTGTGTTACCAGGGCCAGTCGTCGTTTGCGGGAGTGGTAGCCGGGCGTCTGCCAGCGATTCTTAGCACCCCCTTCTCCGCCGTTACCGGGGCCGCTACCGTAGCCCCGGGCTAGCGGAGCTGCTGGGGACTGGGGGCCTGGTCTATTTGTACTTTCCATATTGGGGTTTTTGCCCATAATCGCCGCGCTGGGCAGGCGTGGTGGCGATCGCAGAAACGTAGCTTCGCGACAGGGATGCTGCTCCCCATCCCTGCCCTGTGCCATTTTAGCTACGTTTTATTTGAATGGTTATACCGCCATTGGTCGGTTCCGCTGTACCTCAGTCGGCTCTTACGACACCTGGTACTAGAGGGGGGTGCTATTCTACTCTGCCGGCACCCCACGGCCATAGAAATTGAAATAACACAAGTTATTGAAGAAATGAAATGGTACCACCAACTATTTAAAAAAATATCGATCCTACAAAAAGTTGATGGGAATCAAAGTTGTAGAAAATCTAATTTCAAACAACTTTTGTTCCCATAACTTCTGCTCTAAAATTGATATAACACAAGTTATTGAAGAAATGAAATGGTACCACCAACTATTTAAAAAATATCGATCCTACAAAAAGTTGATGGGAATCAAAGTTGTAGAAAATCTAATTTCAAACAACTTTTGTTCCCATAACTTCTGCTGTGAAATTGAAATAACACAAGTTATTGAAGAAATGAAATGGTACCACCAACTATTAAAAAAAATATCGATCCTACAAAAAGTTGATGGGAATCAAAGTTGTAGAAAATCTAATTTCGAACAACTTTTGTTCCTATAACTTCTGCTGTAAAATTGATATAACACAAGTTATTGAAGAAATGAAATGGTACCACCAACTATTTAAAAAAAATATCGATCCTACAAAAAGTTGATAGGAATCAAAGTTGTAGAAATTCTAATTTCAAACAACTTTTGTTCCCATAACTTCTGCTGTAAAATTGAAATAACACAAGTTATTGAAGAAATGAAATGGCACCACCAACTATTTAAAAAAAATATCGATCCTACAAAAAGGTGACGGGATATAAAGATGTAGAAAATCTAATTTTAAACATCTTTTGTTCCCATAACTTCTGCTGTAAAATTGAAATAACACAAGTTATTGAAGATATGAAATGGTACCACCAACTATTTAAAAAAATATCGATCCTACAAAAAGATGACGGGATATAAAGATGTAGAAAATCAAATTTTAAACATCTTTTGTTTTCATAACTTCTGCTGTAAAATTGAAATAGCACAAGTTATCGAAGAAATGAAATGGTACCACCAACTATTTAAAAAAATATCGATCCTACAAAAAGTTGACGGGAATCAAAGTTGTAGAAAATCTAATTTCAAACAACTTTTGTTCCTATAACTTCTGCTGTGAAATTGAAATAACACAAGTTATTGAAGAAATGAAATGGTACCACCAACTATTTAAAAAAATATCGATCCTACAAAAAGTTGATGGGAATCAAAGTTGTAGAAAATCTAATTTCAAACAACTTTTGTTCCCATAACTTCTGCTGTAAAATTGAAATAACACAAGTTATTGAAGAAATGAAATGGTACCACCAACTATTTAAAAAAATATCGATCCTACAAAAAGTTGATGGGAATCAAAGTTGTAGAAAATCTAATTTCAAACAACTTTTGTTCCCATAACTTCTGCTCTAAAATTGATATAACACAAGTTATTGAAGAAATGAAATGGTACCACCAACTATTTAAAAAATATCGATCCTACAAAAAGTTGATGGGAATCAAAGTTGTAGAAAATCTAATTTCAAACAACTTTTGTTCCCATAACTTCTGCTGTGAAATTGAAATAACACAAGTTATTGAAGAAATGAAATGGTACCACCAACTATTTAAAAAAACATCGATCCTACAAAAAGTTGATGGGAATCAAAGTTGTAGAAAATCTAATTTCAAACAACTTTTGTTCCCATAACTTCTGCTGTAAAATTGAAATAACACAAGTTATTGAAGAAATGAAATGGTACCTATCTATCTATCTATCTCATTCACGCATCACACTATTTCTCTCTTTCACTCTTACATGTCATTACGTACATCCGGCACTGTTTCACAATTCGTTCATGCTTATCGTGCGTTCCAACATTCATGCTAAAGTCATTCTCCACAGAGCTATTCATTCTCGCTGATTATTATAAACAGTGGGGATTTCCCACAAGCATAGACGTTGTTGCCAGTCGCTACAAAATATCATTCAAAGAAAAATAATTTCCCGTCCTCGCCACAAAATAAGTAATGAAAAATTCCGTGCTCCTTTAAATTGGTACGAATTTGTAGTTGCGATAAAAATATATTAAAAAATTGCTATAAATATAAAATATTTGCGATAAATGGTTCAAATATTTACTAAATATTTTTATTATTTATTGTTAAACATTACCGCCCCCCTAAAAATTGAAAATCTATAGAAGAGGCCCATGTCCAGCAGTGGATGTTCTATTGCTGATAAAATGATGACGATATTTTGTATTCGTTTTTATTTTAGATTTCATGTGTTGATCTTAGTTGATTTACGATTTTCGTTTGTTTGTAAAGTTCTCTAACGGAGACCACGCACCAGCACGCGCAGCGTAGGACATTCACCGACTTATGAATCTAAGCCGTTTCCGACCGGGCCTATTGAAATTCCCTCGGGGAGGCCCATGTCCAGCAGTGGACGTCTTACCGCAGATAATAATGATGATGATGATATTTTTTCACAACTTCCTCAATGTGGGTAATTGGGTTTAAAATTATAAGGCTTAGCTAATAGCATAATAATTGCAGTAAATGTTAACTAATTAATTTCAAAACCAAGATGGCCGCCACAGAACACATGATGTTTTTTCATATCTCCCTCAATATGGGATCAAAAGAAAGAGCTTGAGTGGTAGAATAAGATCGACTATGACAAATTCCAAGTCAAGTCAAGGTCGATCTTGGTATCAAGGTCAGTCAAGCTGGATGCTTAGTCAAGATAAATCATGGTCGATGATTTTGGAGACAAGGTCGATGATCCCGGAGTCAAGGTCGATGATCCCGGAGTCAAGGTCGATGGTCTCAGAGTCAAGGTCGATGATCTCGGAGTGAAGGTCGATGATCTCGGAGTGAAGGTCGATGATCTCGGAGTCAAAGTCGATGGTCTCGGAGTCAAGGTCGATGACTTTGGTGTCAAGGTCGATGACCTTAGTGCCAAGGTTAGTCAGTCAGTCGAATTAGAGAACTCTGGGTGCGCGCAGAGGTTTTCCAATTCATATATTTCTACATCCCAGATTGCTCCAGATCGCACCTTTGGTATCCTCTGACCCAAGGGCACTGATGCAATTCTATTCTCGAGTTGAGAAGTAGTTCTGTCATTTGCAGTGCAGAGTTACATGCAGTACAATATTTGCGAGTATGAACCAAATCGGTCGAGATTATAGGCTTATGAAGTTTTAAGTTAAAAAAATGTGCCGCGCAGTCTACTGTTTGGAGAACTACTAGTTTTAGATTTTATATTGTGTTGATCTTAGTTAATTTATCATTCTCGTTTGTTCATGCTAACATTCCATTGTCTTACACCTAAGGGTTTTTAGCGCTAAGTCCTCCTTTAGTACAAATGGTGTGCAATAAAATGGTAAATAAATAAACAAATGTTGTTGGCAACACTGGACTCTGCGCGACAGGGAAGCCCAAGTGTAGCCACCCAAGCGAATGTTGTCGCGACAAGCCGAAGCTTCCGGCGAAGCTTCGCGTTGGCGCGAAGTACCCGGCCACATTATCGTCCGCAGACGAAGATTCGCCGTAGGGCGATAATGTGGCCACGCCATTATAGCGGCAACAGAAATACATCTTCTGTGAAAATTTCAGCTGCCTAGCCATACGGTTCATTAGATACAGCCTGGTGACAGACAGACGGACAGAAGGGCGGACAGCGGAATCTTAGTAATAGGGTCCCGTTTTTACCCTTTGGGTACGGAACCCTAAAAATGCCGTATCGCGCTGGATGCAGGCCGCTTCCAACCGGCCTTATTGGAAATCCATAGAGATCCATCCATATCATATGTACAGCGAATGTCCTATGGCTGATGAATGGATGCAAATCTGCTTTATTCAAAGATCGCAATTAATATGAAGGAATAGAAGAACATGCTTGATGTCTATGGCACGGTAATGAAAATCTATGGCTAGTACTCTTGACTTACCTAGATTCACTGGCTGCTCTGTAGATCGGCAGCAAGGTGCTGCTCGGTCGAGTTCTACTTGGAGAAACTACGCTGATCAGCTGGGAAACAGGAGATAAAAAAATCAAGATTTGACCCAAAAAATATAAGGGTAGAACTAAATAAAAAAAAATTACAGTATAGGTAGCGTCAATTAACTAAAATAGTTTGAGTTTTGACTAAAGTCGCAGAACAAAAGTTGCTAGTTTTGATGTTCAGAATAAGCCCCTAAAATGTGTTGGCCAATATCTTGCACTTGAATAAGAAAGATTGATAAGATTATTTAGTCAAAGAAAATTATAATTCGTAGGGATTTTTCGTAAGACATTTTTTGACACACACACCTATTTTAAAATGTGACATAAAGCTTTAAATCGCTCTATGGTATAAAAAAAACTCTTCGATAATGTAGTTGTGCTATTTACAACAATATTAGGAATAACCCTGTATACATTATAGATTTGCACACGAGTACCGTGAGCTATTATCAAGTCAGGTTTTTAAACTCGCTTTAGCTACATACTACAGCCATAATACGAGCTCGTAACTTTAAAGCATTAAGTAGGTACGTATAGTTTGAGATCCAATGGTACGAACCTTTCCATCTTTTTCCTCATGCACCTGCTTCAGTTGATTTCTTTCCACTTCACGCATCAGCTCATTTCGGTATGCCCTTAACGATTCAGCTGATTTCAGTGTTTTTTTCCTGAAACCATTGTATTTGTATGCCATTAAATATTGTAGGTATGTGTCATATATGTATCTAAATGTTTCCACTTAATTGTGTACTACTCGTACGTACGTATGTGGGACTAAGATACGGAAAAAATACTGATACACAAGCAATATCATTAGAGTTCACTTAGATCATTGATTCTAAACTAAGAAAATAGAAACCCCTGTCCAAATCCAACGAAATGAACGTAACTTTACCTATGTGCAATACACAGCAGAGCCAATAAGACCAGCAGCAGCAGTATGGCCGCGGTGGCCCCGATGGCCAGTGCCCAGAGCTCTGTCCCGTGGACCCCTCTGCTCTCTGCCTCGCCTTCCAGCCCCTCAGCCGCCTTCAGGTACGCTGCTGGGAGAAGCAATATCCCATATTTGTCATCGAAATCAGAATGCCATCAAAAATCGTTTAGGATAACAGTACTGAAACCAGATAGGTAGATGATGCACCGGTTGTGGCCATCTTAATGTCATTTTCGCCACTTTGAATTTGGTATATTACCATTACCTGGTACCAGATCTCTGTGCTCTCTATCTACTATCTTGTGGAACAAGTTTGAAACCTGTAGGTAGACAAAGTCGTACCCTGCATCAATAATTCACAATCTCGGTATTACAATAGACTGTGGCCACACTACAGTGGCCAAAAGTCAAAGATCTTTAGACCTCAGTGGCCTAGTGGTTAATGACCCTGACTCCTGGGTCTATTCCCATTATATTGCTGTGTGTATGGATATTATTATGTATAATAAGAACTATCAGGTATTGGCAGCCATATCACAAGCTTTCCTTAGTTTGGGGTCAAAGACATGTGTAAAGTGTCTCATAATATTTATTTTATTTGTTTTTTTTCTAAACCCCCGTATCATGCTCACGTTCAGCCTTAGTAGTGACGACGGCTCCCAACTCTTTAGCCACCTCAGCATCCCTGACCAGCCGCATGTCCCGCGCTGCGACCGCGGCCGGCACAGCGCGTCCGCCCACCAGTACCACGTACACTATTTGGACGCTGCCTGTTTCTGCCGACTGGAAATAAATTGAAACGTGCAGGTCTGAGTAGAGAGTTTGCAGACCGTAAGACTCCTTGTTAACCAGACGGTTTTTCGCTGGGGCTACGCTCGGTTACGTCGTCAAGTATGTATAAAACACTAGTGAGATCTGACTAGTGAGCGACCCCGCCGGCGTTAGCGACGGCACGAGCTCGTGGCGTAAAACAAGCCGGGTACAAAGCGTGGTCTTGAACAAGCTTAGGCGGCACTGATTGGCTCCGGATCGAGTAGACACTGACTTGTTAACAAGAGGCCTAAGCCCATAATGAAATGCCATATTTAGTCAGCGATGGACAGAGAAAATTCACTCACGCCAAAACTTAAGCAAATAACTGTAGCATTTATTGGCGGAAACGCTTTGTGCATCTCCGTTCCCCTCCTCCTTGGGGGCGTTTAGGTCTACGTATATAAGGTTACATTTCGAGGATTTTGTGGCTTTATGTTCTTTTTGTTCTTACCTAAGTCCTTACCTCAGTAATATTTTGAATGTGAACTTGGACCGGCGGTTGCTGTTCTGGCTTAATAATCTCTCTCTTGAACAACAATGTTTCATTACCATCGCTCTCGAGAGGAATATCGATCATATCTTCTTTTAATTCTTCCTTCTCATCTCGTATCTCTCTTTTTCTTATCGTTACCGTAGGTGTAGCTAAAATCCATTCCGGATGTACTGTGTTAGTTACTATCATTTCAGACTTTACTTCGGAATCGTTTAAGTTTTCTATCGGGAAGAATTCTACCATGTCTTGAGACTTCTCTTCAGTGGCATTTATTCGATATGCTGTTGATAGCATATCGTTTCTGATGTTTATTTCAGTATCTTGATATCTCATAGAGCTCTGTATTTCTAAATACTTATAAGCAGTGCTTGTACTAGGGTTAATAACGCTGCTGAAGTCTTGGTTAACTATGAACGAGTGGACATCGTGCTTCTTCCGTGCGGTGGGTGCATCTAGTGATTTGATGATCCCCAGGTGCTTCTCTTGTTGCCTGGAACAGAAGGCGTGGTTTGAAATGACTAATGTTATTAGGTACACAAGACAGGGTGACCGTTCAAATGTTTTGTCATCTTGTTTACAAAACTGCCACAAAAGCCACAGCAAGTGACAGTTAATTATCTAAGCCTTCGAGCAAATATCTACAGAGCCACAGTCCCTAAGTGTAAGTAGTAAAAAAATGTCCGAACGCCGTCATACATACCCACAATGACCCCTTTTCTTGAATATCGACGGTATGTCACTTAATTAGTGTTTGTAACCGAGCACTTTGGCATCGCGCGGCGTTGAAGTCGGCTTGCAATCGCCTTACGTACGTACGAGCTTGGGCAGGGTTTTGGCTCGGACACTTTTTTTGTACGATTGTGACTCTATATAATATATTTGCTCGAAGACCTAAGCCGATAATATTTTCAAAAGGCCACTTGGTAACTGAGACATCTTATGATGAAATTTTAAGTTTTTTGTCCTTTTCTCGAAATCTTGAATTGAATTAGTTACCTACATGGAGATAAACATAGGAAAGAAATAACATCAAAGATATAGGTCGAATCAAACAACTTGGCTGTTTTGATGTTAGCTACAAGCTGCGGATAACCTAATCCTCACGCAGCTGTTAAGTGAACTTCATTCAGGATTGGCCGATTGGGTTATCCTAACAACACAGCCGTTAAGTTGTTTGATTCAGCCTATAACAGACGTGCCTAGATAATGAGGTCGCTAATTTTCACCTGAAGAATTGGTTGTTTAGCCATGTCAGAGGCCATTAAGCGGCTTAAAAATTCTGACACCAGGGCTAGCACCAAGGCTAGCCACCCGGCCTATACGAACTTACTTACTTACCTGAGAAATGCCTTCTGATACAGCCTCGCCAGTTTGAGCTGCAGCAGATCAGGCGTAGAGCCCTTGATGACAGTGAGGAGCCAGTACCGCCGGTCCTCCGGTATCTCGGGCTCCAGGCTGTCTGGTGACACTGGCTCCCCGCAGTTAAGTACGCATTCGCCTGTTGTCTTGTCTGTCACCGCCTGTTTATTAATACTTGGTGAACTTTTAAACATTTACCTAAACTAGAGTTTGTGCACATTTTCGTGATAAAAGGAAATAAGTAGAGGGTCTCGTCGTTTAGGACTATGTGGAAGGCCCAAGACCAGTGAAATGTAATCCATAACAGATTTATAATAATTGGCCCATGAGATGGACCAATTATTATAAATATGTCCATCTCATGGACCAATTATTATTAATCTGTTATGACAGTACCACACATGAGTGCACAAGTGCACCAAACATCGATGTGGCCAGATATTAAGACAAGTCAAGCGACGTCAGGTGCATTAATCAGGCCCTGGCAATGCTTAATGAAGATGATCAGTATGATCACGACCTCTCTAACAGGAGTTTAGTGAGCTAAGGTGAAAAGGTTTTTATGCAGACTACTGCTAGTGTCCGGGAGATTATTTTGCCTCCCAGTAGGTTTTCTAAAGAAACAAAATTAGTGTCAGGGTGATTAAGTTAATTTTGAGTGATGCAAATTTTACTGTTAAGTTTATAATTTAATTTATTGGTTGTAAGATCATTCGCATCTTGAAGATGGTGCCAAATTAAATTTATAGACCGGCACTAAATGTTTTAAATTAGGCTTTGAGTTCCATTTCTCATGGTTTCGAATCAGCTATTTCCATTCACATGTTAGCAAATACGGTATGAAAACTAGCACCTACTTACTTTGTCGAGCGTTCTCTATAGACTTCTTAACACCTAGAATACTTAACATTAACCTGTGGCGGGTACGAATCGAGGTAGACCGTGGCCAGCACAGTGGTGGTCCTGATTTCTGGTTTCGTTGGCGCCGAGGGTACGACGGCTGCTTCTGGAGGTGGAGGACCGTCTCCAGACCCGGTCCAGAAGAAGTCTTCCAAGCGCGGCGTGCGCTGGTGCTGGTCCGGCGATACCAGCATGTATACTGGAAATTGTTACAACATTTCACAGCAGACAACTAGACAAATATTTTTTATCAGGTAACTAGAAAGAGATTGAGTGCATTCGTCCGGAATCGAAATTTGTCCGCAGAAAATCTATTTTGAGTTTTACACTTACTAAAAGTCTCAGGACGACCATATCCAGCTGTTGACATCATAAAGCTAATATCATTACCATGGCGATGTTGAACTGCGTGGGGAAAAAATCTGTTTTTCATAAATAAAGTTTCAAAAAGCCCTGGGTCTCAGGAGGATAAACCTGCGACCTAAAGAGGAGGACCAAAGATGACGATGATGATGAGATCTAAGATCTAATTATAATTCCTCAACGTACATGAAACGGTTCGGGGAACATCGCGTGATCTGCTGAATAAAAGGAGTCCGGTTTATTGGCCCTCCCTGGAAACTTTCAGCTATTCAGTCAACATGCAGCTCGGTGCAATTGAAAAGATTTAGCGTGCTTTGCGAGACGAACCCGCGCTCAGTGCTAGTGCTCAAATCTTGAAAGGATCGCCAAAAGCGGTTGAAACTATAGTAAGATTTACTAAGTAATAAACGTCGCGTGAGTAACAATAACAATATTTAGCTAAAAAGATTTGATTTGCAAAACATTAGCGATGCGAATGCGATACTCATATCACCAGCTCTATAAAATGTGCTGGATTATTACCTATATCTTCTTTGGTGCTGGGCAGGTGTGAAAGGGAGGAGGTATGGAGCCGTGAAAGCTCAGCTGTTATACATAGGATATCCAGGGTGATAGGTTGGTAGAGATAAGTGTATCTCTACCAACCTATTCCCCTGGTATAAATAAAGTTTTAGTCCAAAATAAAAATGTCGATTTTGTCTTGAAATCACAGTTCGGACTGCGAAAGGACAGTCGATGTAAAGAAACTAGATTTATTTATTAGCGAAAAGTTCCATAACTTTCATTGAAAGTTAGTATTTTATTTTTGTACGTAGCAGTATTTTTTGTCATTTCAGGGGTGATTCTAAAGTGCTATTTAGTAGGTAAACAAAATCAGAAGAAGAGAAGAAGAACTTTCAGAAATGAAATCCAACCTTGGTAGAGTTGGTGGCTGCTTATAACTTGTACCACTCGCAAGGATACGAGTTACCGACTGGTACCATGCGCCGCTATGGCGTGGCCACATTATCGCCCTACGGCGAATCTTCGTCTGCGGACGATAATGTGGCCGGGTACTTCGCGCCAACGCGAAGCTTCGCCGGAAGCTTCGGCTTGTCGCGACAATATTCGCTTGGGTGGCTACACTTGGGCTTCCCTGTCGCGCAGAGTCCAGTGTTGCCAACAACATTTGTTTATTTATTTACCATTTTATTGCACACCATTTGTACTAAAGGAGGACTTAGCGCTAAAAACCCTTAGGTGTAAGACAATGGAATGTTAGTATGAACAAACGAGAATGATAAATTAACTAAGATCAACACAATATAAAATCTAAAACTAGTAGTTCTCCAAACAGTAGACTGCGCGGCACATTTTTTTCACTTAAAACTTCATAAGCCTATAATCTTGACCGATTTGGTTCATACTCGCAAATATTGTACTGCATGTAACTCTGCACTGCAAATGACAGAACTACTTCTCAACTCGAGAATAGAATTGCATCAGTGCCCTTGGGTCAGAGGATACCAAAGGTGCGATCTGGAGCAATCTGGGATGTAGAAATATATGAATTGGAAAACCTCTGCGCGCACCCAGAGTTCTCTAATTCGACTGACTGACTAACCTTGGCACTAAGGTCATCGACCTTGACACCAAAGTCATCGACCTTGACTCCGAGACCATCGACTTTGACTCCGAGATCATCGACCTTCACTCCGAGATCATCGACCTTCACTCCGAGATCATCGACCTTGACTCTGAGACCATCGACCTTGACTCCGGGATCATCGACCTTGACTCCGGGATCATCGACCTTGACTCCAAAATCATCGACCATGATTTATCTTGACTAAGCATTCAGCTTGACTGACCTTGATACCAAGATCGACCTTGACTTGACTTGGAATTTGTCATAGTCGATCTTATTCTACCACTCAAGCTCTTTCTTTTGATCCCATATTGAGGGAGATATGAAAAAACATCATGTAATTTACTATTCTGTGGCGGCCATCTTGGTTTTGAAATTAATTAGTTAACATTTACTGCAATTATTATGCTATTAGCTAAGCCTTATAATTTTAAACCCAATTACCCACATTGAGGAAGTTGTGAAAAAATATCATCATCATCATTATTATCTGCGGTAAGACGTCCACTGCTGGACATGGGCCTCCCCGAGGGAATTTCAATAGGCCCGGTCGGAAACGGCTTAGATTCATAAGTCGGTGAATGTCCTACGCTGCGCGTGCTGGTGCGTGGTCTCCGTTAGAGAACTTTACAAACAAACGAAAATCGTAAATCAACTAAGATCAACACATGAAATCTAAAATAAAAACGAATACAAAATATCGTCATCATTTTATCAGCAATAGAACATCCACTGCTGGACATGGGCCTCTTCTATAGATTTTCAATTTTTAGGGGGGCGGTAATGTTTAACAATAAACAATAAAAATATTTAGTAAATATTTGAACCATTTGTCGCAAATATTTTATATTTATAGCAATTTTTTAATATATTTTTATCGCAACTACAAATTCGTACCAATTAAAAGGAGCACGGAATTTTTCATTACTTATTTTGTGGCGAGGACGGGAAATTCTTTTTCTTTGAATGATATTTTGTAGCGACTGGCAACAACGTCTATGCTTGTGGGGAATCCCCACCGTTTATAATAATCAGCGAGAATGAATAGGTCTGTGGAGAATGACTTTAGCATGAATGTTGGAACGCACGATAAGCATGAACGAATTGTGAAACAGTGCCGGATGTACGTAATGACATGTAAGAGTGAAAGAGAGAAATAGTGTGATGCGTGAATGAGATAGATGGATAGGTACCATTTCATTTCTTCAATAACTTGTGTTATTTCAATTTTACAGCAGAAGTCATGGGAACAAAAGTTGTTTGAAATTAGATTTTCTACAACTTTGATTCCCATCAACTTTTTGTAGGATCGATATTTTTTTTAAATAGTTGATGGTACCATTTCATTTCTTCAATAACTTGTGTTATTTAAATTTTACAGCAGAAGTTATGAGAACAAAAGATGTTTGAAATTAGATTTTCTACAACTTTAATTCCCGTCAACTTTTTGTAGGATCGATATTTTTTTTAAATAGTTTGTGGTACCATTTCATATCTTCAATAACTTGTGTTATTTCAATTTTACAGCAGAAGTTATGGGAACAAAAGTTGTTTGAAATTAGATTTTCTACAACTTTGATTCCCATCAACTTTTTGTAGGATCGATGTTTTTTTTAAATAGTTGGTGGTACCATTTCATTTCTTCAATAACTTGTGTTATTTCAATTTTACAGCAGAAGTTATCGAAACAAAAGTTGTTTAAAATTTGATTTTCTACAACTTTGATTCCCATCAACTTTTTGTAGGATCGATATTTTTTTTAAATAGTTGGTGGTACCATTTCATTTCTTTAATAACTTGTGTTATTTCAATTTTACAGCAGAAGTTATGGGAACAAAAGTTGTTTGAAATTAGATTTTCTACAACTTTGATTCCCATCAACTTTCTGTAGGAACGATATTTTTTTTAAATAGGTGGTGGTACCATTTCATTTCTTCAATAACTTTTGTTATTTCAATTTTACAGCAGAAGTTATGGGACCAAAAGTTGTTCGAAATAAGATTTTCTACAACTTTGATTCCCATCAACTTTTTGTAGGATCGATATTTTTTTTTTAATAGTTGGTGGTACCATTTCATTTCTTGAATAACTTGTGTTATTTCAATTTTACAGCAGAAGTTATGGGAACAAAAGTTGTTTGAAATTAGATTTTCTACAACTTTGATTCCTATCAACTTTTTTTAGGATCGATATTTTTTTTAAATACTTGGTGGTACCATTTCATTTCTTCAATAACTTGTGTTATTTCAATTTTACAGCAGAAGTTATGGGAACAAAAGTTGTTTGAAATTAGAATTTCTACAACTTTGATTCCTATCAACTTTTTGTAGGATCGATATTTTTTTTAAATAGTTGGTGGTACCATTTCATTTCTTCAATAACTTGTGTTATTTCAATTTTACAGCAGAAGTTATGGGAACAAAAGTTGTTTGAAATTAGATTTTCTACAACTTTGATTCCCATCAACTTTCTGTAGGAACGATATTTTTTTTAAATAGTTGGTGGTACCATTTCATTTCTTCAATAACTTTTGTTATTTCAATTTTACAGCAGAAGTTATGGGACCAAAAGTTGTTCGAAATAAGATTTTCTACAACTTTGATTCCCATCAACTTTTTGTAGGATCGATATTTTTTTTTTAATAGTTGGTGGTACCATTTCATTTCTTGAATAACTTGTGTTATTTCAATTTTACAGCAGAAGTTATGGGAACAAAAGTTGTTTGAAATTAGATTTTCTACAACTTTGATTCCCATCAACTTTTTGTAGGAACGATGTTTTTTTTAAATAGTTGGTGATACCATTTCATTTCTTCAATAACTTTTGTTATTTCAATTTTACAGCAGAAGTTATGGGACCAAAAGTTGTTCGAAATTAGATTTTCTACAACTTTGATTCTCATCAACTTTTTGTAGGATCGATATTTTTTTGACGTGACAACGTCTTATAAATTGGTTTGCCGGGTGACACTTCAAGAAACTGCGTTACGCTCCGCTCACGTTATGCGCTCACAATGAGAGCGAGCGAGAGGCACGCGTCCCTTCCACTCGGGCATGGTTAGCCCGCCTAAGAGCGAGAGAGACAGACATAAAGTCGTTGTCACGTAAAACTTTCGCCCGTATACCGACTTTACAGGCAACCAATTTTTTTTAAATAGTTGGTGGTTTCATTTCATTTCTTCAATAACTTGTAACTTCAATTTTTCATGAGAAATCATCGGAATCGAAGTTGTTTGAAATTTGATTTTCAGCGACTTGAAATTTTGCATCCGGGGGTTTTCGGGGTTGCCAATTACGAATCTGAAATTAGTTTTTCGATATCTTTTTTTTTAAAGATGGCCGCCATACATTGCATCTTTTTCATCTTTAGATAGTTGTTTTGAGGAAACTATTAGCAATGACATAAAACTAAATGCAGATTTGTATATAGATGGAATAATGGTTTGAGAAAAAAGTGGTGAACTTCCGAAGGTCAACTCCTGGCATTGGACCCCCGGCGGATCTCGAAAACGGTGGGGTTTAGAGATGTACTTTCTTCACACCACATTGAGTACTATCTTGGTCCTTTTAGAAAAGATTAAAAAAAACCTTGGCTCCCATACAAAAAAACATGGCCGCCATACAAATTAGACTTTTAATTTAGAAATGAAATGTTTGAACCAAGGTATATGACAATTTACTGGAACGATTTCGAAAATTCTTTCATCATTAGAATTGTACTTTACCACTCAAACACATTAGTTTTATTTTATTTCAGTTATGTTACGTTTACAGCGTAAAATATTGAAAATTGTAAAAAAAGTCGGCAAAAAATGAAATTTTGAGACTTTTTAAGCGCGTGCGCTGACTACATAGTAAGTCCTACATGAAAATGATGTACTTCAAAAATAACCGGCTTTATTAGGTCTACATAATAGTTCGCGACAATATATATCTATCTCTTCAGGTTTTTGCAGTATATCAACTTTGGTCACTTTAAAGTGAACGCGAAATTGTAGGTAATTTTCAAAACTGTTTTGACAAACACAGTATTAATACTTATCCAATTGAATCCTTTTGTTAGCTTTGTCATTTCAAGGAGAACAAAATTGTTTTTCACAACAAATCAATCCAACGCGTAGTTTAAAAGATATGGCAATATTAAAAATACAACCCAATAAAAAATACGCGACGCGCTTTAGTAGTAACTTAAACCTATTCTGTGCCTTCGACAAGACGGATCACTATCCTTACTTATATTTATATATTTATATATTATATATATATATATTATATATATATATATTTACATCCCGCTACATTTCTTGCGTCCACCAATGAAAAATCCCATAGTAATACTGCGTCCACCGACTTACTGCGTCCGGTATACGGACGCAAGATTATTTTCACCTCTAATCACCGCCATTCGATACCTATAGGCACTGGGCACCTATAGTAAAAAAATCGTTGGGACGCAAATTTACCTCCAGAGCGTCTGGAAGAGTATAATGAAGTTCACCGATTGTCCGCTAGCGGCGCTGCATCGGTGTATATTTTTTGGCTGTATATTTTTTTACAAATTGCCGATAATATTGCGTCCACCCCCAAATGAGACGTTGCCACTTCGTGCAGTGCGAGTAGTTGCCCTTTGTATTGAATGCGACGTTGCCGCTCGGGTGCGTGGACTTGCCGCGTGCGCCGATAGTTTTATATTCTGCTCGTGAACTTTGCGGACGCTATAGTACTCCGTACGAAAGGATGCAATTAAAGTTGTGCAGTATAATATTGTGATGAATGTTGAATATAAGTTATTCATTTTAATGGAAGATGGTAAAGCCGATTCATTCATTGGAAAGTCTTTAGATTAGATGAATTTATCTATGGAAAAAGACCTAGAATGTGAAATTTTAGAAATAGAGGACGTCTTAAGCGTTGCTGAAAGTAAAAACAGACTTCAAGAAAAAAACCGGTTGGAAGCAGCTTGTATCCAGCGTGATCCTGCGGTCTTAAAGAGATCAAGGTGTCTTCAAATCCCGAGTAAACGGGTATCTTCTAGGTAAGCGCGCTACACCCTAGACCGCTTATCTGCTTTCATCAGGCAGTATGAAGTCAAACGCAAACCTATTCGAAATAAAATAAAAAAACATCTCCAGTGTCGAACGAGAAGACGTTGCGCAGTTTTCCGAACGCAGTCCAGCCAAATTAGATTCGGCCATAGACTCTTTCTTGAAGTCGAACCTACCTAACTGGAGTACTTACTTGTCCTGGGTAGACGTAGAGACAACGACTCGAAGAATTGAATTCTCAACAGAGATTGGGGTGGGTACGACATGGGAATTGCACATGATCTTCATCTTGCCCATGTTCATCTTAAGACCCACCTGCTGAGAGACCCGATTGAGACCTTCGAGCATCGTGCTGAGTTCCTCCATTGACTTTGCCATGACTATCGGAAGCTGAGTGATATATTCGCCCTTGAAATTGATGCCGAATCCTTTCCATTTCAGGAGCCTAAAAGCGTTCTCCAGAGTAGCACCAAATAGTTTCGGAGATATAACCCCTTGTCTTACACCTCTTTTTAAAGGAATTGCCTTGAAACTCTCTTATTGTACTCAGACAGATGTAGTGGCGTTGTTATACAAACACTTTAACACTTCCATACAGGGATAGTGAGTTACACTCTTTTGCACAACTTGTGTTGTCACTTTTCTTAAAAAATAGGACCACCACGCTTCTGTTCCATGCTTCTAGCGTAACGCTCTCGAGGACGACGTAGTTAAAAAGCTTCTGACAGACTTTTAGTCCCGGTATTCCACCCGGTTTCAGAAGCTCTGGTGTGACCCTCTATAGAAAAAAATCTCGCAAACACTTTAGAGCCTTTGTTCCGCTCGATGGTCTCATTAATATGTTTAATATAGGTCGAATCATACATGTCAGTGGATGTGAAGTTTGCTGCAGGCTGCATGAAACCCAATCAATGCGCTACTTTACGTGAGCTTCGGTCTGGATTGGATATTGCGCAGCCTGTAGCTAACCTCACATCCGGCGACTTCCGTTGTTGATCTCTTCCACCGACACAGTGTTCTCTTGGCATGCAAAGCGGTTCCAGAGCTTGAGCTGAAAGTTCTTGCAGTTGTGGATATGGGCACGAATAGGTCGGAGCATGGACTTCGTCAGGTGTGACCTTTTGAGCTTAACGTTAATATCCAATGTGCCTCTTACGATTTTGTGATCGCTACCGGTTTTCACTACATGGATCACGGTGACATCATTGAACACCCGTTTCTCAGAGGTCATGATAAAGTTTTATGATTTCATTTTTGTGGATCAATCGGACCTCATCCAGATCCACTTAATGTGAGGCGGCGGTGGAAAGAAATGTTCATTCAATATGAAAAGTTCTTCTCTCTTCAATAAGTCTATCAACCTATGGCCCCTGGGGTTCTCAGCTCAACTTTCTTCTGCCCATCTTTACATTGAAGTCTCCCATAACAACAGTAAAAGACGTATGATGTATGACTTACGGCACTTACGTCCTCATACATAGTCTCCACTTCATCATCTGGATGTGACAAAGTCGGTGCGCACACCTGAATGACCTTCAGCGAATCCCTCTTGGATATTCTGAGTATCAGGTTTCAACCCTCCTTGACACACTTTCAAGGTGATAACATTGTTAGCGAGGGACCTGTGAACGAGAAAACTGACAACACCTTGGGACCGCTGGTAATTTTCCCGGTTCTACAGAAGGTTGTCGGACTTCAAGGTTATCGTGTCATCTACGGACTTCAGATAACCCTTAAATATCCCAACGCCACCTAATCAACTCTCCTTCCAACTTTTATACAACTGTTGCTCGAGTATTGTACTTTTCACATGCCATGTTTTAGTTGAGATCTCACATTTCTGTTAGTGATGGTCTATAACCAACGTGTCCTCTCGTGGGGAGTTGCTCTGCCCTGTCCTTACCCTACCCCCTACCTAGCCTCTTACCTGAACCCCTACCGTGTCCCCTACTGTGCCCCATACTGTACCTTCTACCGTGCCCCTTACCCTTGGCCTAAAAATTACAAATTTGAATGTAGTAAGAACATAAACTGAAATCCGAAGTCAAAACAGTAAAGTTATCTTGGTAGGTAAGTTATTTTGTTATACCTGCGTTTTTATCAGTGATAATTAGTGAATAATTGTGGTATTTTGTTGATTATGTGCTGATTTACGTGCATGAGTGTAGGTAAGTGATGTAATGTGATGTATCATGTAGTTCCGTGTTGTTACCAAAACTCTATAGACGCCTCTAGTAAAGTCTCCACTGCTTTACTGAAGTATGACTTGGACTATGTTTGGACTTGACCGCGACTTTATTGGACTATGACGTGACTACGACAGTATCTATTTTGATTAAATATTATTAAAACTTAATACTTGACACTGGCAAATGCACAACAATGCGACGCCAAAACATAAAAGAAGAAGACCAGTGTACCTGAATAAAAGTAGTGTGAATATCTATAATTTTTAAGTTTTTGTAAATACAAGTTTCACAGAAAGAAATATGGCATTTGATATAGAAGTCAACATTCACGTGAAATTTTGCAATAATGCCTGTGGAAATGGTGGACGCAGTAAACCAGTATGAGAGAACGCGCAATAAATATTAAGTACTATAGACGCAAAAAAAACATCAGTATTGATAAGAATATATAAGAAATATACTCTAGGACGTGCAAATGTACATGACGTAATAAGTGTACCAGAATAAAAGGAGTGTGAATATCTACAATTTTGAACTTTTCATAAATACAAGATGCACGGGTGCATGACATGTGATACAGAAGTCAACATTCACATAAATGTTAGCGGTAATGCCACTAGAAATGGTGGACGCCATAAGTCGGTGTCTCAGCATGGACGCAATTTCTACACCGTGATGTATATATATATTATATATATTATATATTATATATTATATATTATATATTTTTATATATATATATATATATATATATATATTATATTATAAATGCGAAAGTAACTCTGTCTGTCTGTCTGTCTGTCGCGCTTTCACGCTAAAACTACTGAACCGATTTGAATGAAATTTGGTACACAGATAGTCTAGAGCCTGAGAAAGGACATAGGCTACTATTTGATTCGAAAAAATAGTTTAAAAGGGTTGAAAACGGGGGATGAAAACGCATTGGCTAGAATCTTAGAAGAAAAAACTTATTTTCTACCATGACAAATGGTAATTTGCATCTTGACTTTCCAAATTACATTCTCTATGCCCAATGCCCATTCAAGGCTGCTCGAGTTGCAAATGTCAAAGTCAATCAATCTTTTCCTGTAAAATTTAAAGAAGGTTACATGTATTTTTTCAGTTTAATTACGTAGTTTTCATTCTAATAGGTATGCCTACAAAACGCAAATCGAATCTAGCGCGTAGTTCTAGCGGAGCTCGCGTAAAGAAAATTGCTAGAAGCCAAGAGTCTGAAGAGCACACTTAAATGCGTTTGACATTAGATGCCGAGCGCCACGCATCTCAAAGAGCTGCTGAGACTCAAGAGCGAAACCAAGCGCGTCGAATTTTAGATGCTGAGCGTCACGCAGCTCAGAGAGTTGCTGAGACTGAAGTCGAAAGTCAAGCGCGGCGACTTTTAGAAGCTGAGCAATACGCAGCGCAAAGAACTGCTGAGACTCAAGAGCAAAAAACCTAGCACGTCGAATTTTAGATGCTGAGCGTCACGCAGCTCAGGGAGCTGCTGAGACTTAAGGAGAAAGTCAAGCGCAGCGACTTTTAGATGCCGAGCATCACGCAGCGCAAAGAACTGCTGAGACTCAAGAGCAAAACCAAGCGCGTCGAATTTTAGATGCTAACCATTAGACGTTAAGCAAAAAATTGCATAGTTCCTGTAGGACAGGACAAAAACTATCGAAAGCAAAACTGTCGCCACTATCACAAAGACGCTAAGTGATTAATTCCTCTATGACACTTAACGAAACGTCACAGCGAAACGTAATTAGATGACAGGTGACATTGTCTGCAGACTTTTATAAATCACAGGTAGCATGGCAAGGGGACAAATTGTTTTTCCACTATTATATCCCCTTGAAGAGGAAAAAAAGTATGGATTGAAAATGACAACTGACATTAAAATTGGATAAAATGTTTTAATCCCTCTCCATGCTACATGTTACTATGACGTTTAATAACAGGCCGTCATTTTGTCTGACATTAAAAAAATTTTTAAATCTTCTATCATTAGAGGTTTAACATGATTCTTTATTCTACCTTTATGGTACAGAATCATCATGCTTTAATATTATCAATCCGAAAAGTTTGTTGGTTTGTTCCTCTTTGACGCAGCAACAACGGAGCAAAAGATTGAATTGAATTTTGGTATGGATACCTATGGTTTAAAAGACAGATAGTGATAACAGGATACTTTTGTATCCCGAGAAAATTCGTGATTCCCATGGGATAGGACAATAACTGTTTCTCAGCAATGGAGCAACGGATTGACTTGATTTTTGGGGTGGGCATAGTTTGGAAGACGGAAAGTGACACTGGATACTTTCCTTTCCGAAAAAAATGCGGTTCCCGTAGGATAAGACAATAACTTTTACTCAGCAACGGAGCAACGGATTGCCTTGACTTATTGCATGAATATAGTTTGAAAGACGAAAAGTGACAAAGGCCACTTTTTATCCCAAAAACTTTAACAGTTCCCGTAGGATAGGATGAAAAGTAAGCGAGCGGGCCGCGGTAGCAGCCGTCTAAGCGCCAGAAATAACCTGTCATTTCAAGTTTAGGACGTTCCCAGTGCAACGGGTCAGTCATAGTAGCCCAGCGCCTGCCTCTTCAACTGCAGAGGGCAGTGAGAACGGCCATCGCGATACCGACACTTCTCTTCCCCTGCAGCCCCACTGCGTCTTCCAACAGGTTGACGGCCTAGCGGAAGGTAGGGTAGGTGGCGGCACCCACACAACCAGTTCCATCCCACCGCAGCCCCTAATCCTCGGTTGCAGCGTCGCAAGAGCGGCACTGCAGCCCGCCTCAGAAGCAACACTCCTCATAAGGCAGGCAACCTACCGGCCATCCTCTCAGCTGCTTTAGTTAAAAGCGGCTGCACTACGAGTGCCGGCCTCTAAGCTGCCTTGGGGGAAACACCCAAAGAAGAGGGAGACTTCGAGCGCCGCCTTTTCAGCTGCCTTAGACCTCCCTCGCCACGACAAGGCGGGAATACACAGGGGGGTTGTATATACACTCCAACCGTAACTTCACCAACAAAAGCATTCCTCTAAGGTATTTTGATGTTTGTCGCTTAGGTTAGGTTTCGCAGCCGACATAAACATTAGCCAAAATCAAAATATAACGCGGGCGAAGCCGCGGGTAAAAGCTAGTATAGACATAAATATAGGTATACGTAAATTATGGTTGATATTTCAAGCGCTATTTTGAACCTTACCGTCATAGAAATACAGGAATAGATGTTATACATTTTATTACTCACTCATTTAGATAGTTGTAAGAGGTAGGAAAAAACTGATTGTAGGTTTGTATGGAGATAAAAAAATAATCGGGAGAAATAATGACAAAATCTCGGAAGGTCAATTCTTTAACCTGGACCCCTAAGAGATCTCAAAAACGATGGGGTTTAGAGATGTACTTTCTTCGGAAAATATTGAGTACTACCTTGGTACTTTTTGGAACAATTAAAAACACATGGCCGCCATACAAATTAGACGTTTACTTAGCTTAGGTACGCCATCACGGACGTATATGTATATAGCTCTTGCAAGGGGGGGGGGGGGGGTCCAAAATTTTTATCCGACTATCCAAAAAAGAGCTGTGAGGTTTTTAAAAGAAAATTAAAGTAGAAACGTACTTATTATATGTACGTACATAATATGAAGTATGTTTATGCCTCCCTTACATAACTTTAGTTGCTGCACTAATTTTGACAGGTGTGAGGGAGTAAGCACCTAAGTTCCGTCCTCAGCGAACTGATTAGAATCTTATTAGAATATAACTCACTGAAAAAGTCCCGCAGATCCGACACCGCAGTCGTGCCTTGTCTGTCAATATTAGTTCCATTAATTTCCGGACCCCTCGGACCCCCCCTCATATACGCCCATGTACGCCATACATTGCATCTTTTTCATCTTTAGATAGTTATTTTGAGGAAACTATTAGCTTTGACAAAAAACTGACTAACTTAAACCTATTCTGTGCCACGACGGGACGGATTTAACCTTCATATCACGTTAATTATTGTTGATTTTTCAAAAACGGCTTAGCCGATTTCGACGAACATGGAACCTCCTTTTCGGAAGTCGGTCAAAAAGCTATACGTTGTATATAATGGAATATCCAACGAAATAATGAGTAGATTAATTATATCAGTGGTTTAATGTTCAATATACTCGTAAAGGTGGGCATGCACGATGCGATGATTTGATCAAATTTTCGCTTCATTCCAACTGGGAGCTCATTCAATTAATTCAAAGGTCCTCAATAACTACGAACCAGCTATAGTTAACTACCTATATTTGGCCTCCACTGAACTGATCTGATGAATTGATGCGATCATCGCGTTCTGTGCGCCCAGTTTCAGGTAGTACTACAAATCGTTAACTACCAATTCCTACCTTTGAATTAACTGAATGAGCTCCCAGTTGGCATGAAGCGAAAATTTGATCAAATCATCGCATCGTGTATGTCAAACTTTATAATATGCTTCAAGTAGAAGAGTATGAAGTGGAAGCCCTATTTTGAACCTTACCGCCATAGAAATAAATACAGAAATAGATACTAAGATTAAGGGAGAGTTTTTTTATAGGCATAAGTAGCTACATGTCGAGAGTAGGTACCCACCTTTTTAACCGACTTCCAAAAAGGAGGAGGTTCTATGTTTTTGTGTATGTATTTTTTTGTGTAATGTAAACAATTCGAGCGAAATATTCGAATTTTGTACACGATGGAAGGCGGTTTTGCCATTATTTATGAAAAATAATTTTTGTATTGAGTAGCTGATTTTCTCAGAGCCTGGTTGGTCTGTTATTTTCCATATTAATGTATTACGCTGTTTTCTTCCTTGAAAATACTTATAGGGCTTCAATTTTTTGTCATAAAATTAAATTTTGCTGTTTCGACTACCCTGTCTTTTCTTTTTCTTGATAAATTAATTAGCAGGAAAAATATGACCCTTCAAAATCACAAAAAAATCACCATTATTACCGACGTCTTTAGAGACCTACCAGAAGAGACTAAATAATATCTAACAAAATATAAAATGACAGAATCATGAACACATATTTTTTTTAAATTTTGACTTAAAAAAATACTTGATTGAAATAGTTTTTGAAGAAGAAAACAGCGTAATAGAAACGTTGTCTCGCCAAGTTTTTTGTAGGTATAAATCGCTCTGAGCTGCAATTGTCCCTATAGCACGATGCGGGGGCAGGGTCGAGGTAAGGGAGGTTCAAAGTGCTCAAACCTACACAAGTACGTACACAAGCACTAGGGATGTAGTAATAGTCGATATTTTTGTCGATGCTCTAGTGATGTCCATCGATATCGATGATAATTCAAAATATTAGTTATTTTTTCCAATCTTATGATTTGACCGTTGTATGTTTGTTACTTTTGAAGAAAAGATTTTATGTATGGAATATGGGCGTTTAGTTGCTGCGACATGTTGCAGCGATTATACAGAATATCGTGTTGTATCCGCAGACATCTAAATGAGTTAGGCGCAGAATAACCAATTCGCATAGTGCCCAAGTAATCCAAGAAGGGAATGCTCAATTCTACGAAAGCATAATTCTATGAAGGCCCAATTCTCAAAATGGCAACATAGTTTTGATTTGGAAATTTTCAAAAAAAAATCACACATATTAAATACATATAAGAGCTTACAGGTACCTAAAACAACCTCCTTTGGCGAGTTAAGTACATCATAACTTTTACTATGGGACCGACCAGAGCCGAATCCGCGAGAAATATCAACTATACCTTAGAAAAAGTCCGTTGATAATGGACAAAGTGTATGGAACAGCTGGTTTTTATCGCCAATTCGGAGTTAGTTGCTCCCATAGTAAAAGTTGTTCTTTTTAAACCTATTAACTTTGCCCTAAAGAGGTAGTGCTCAGCACAGAATGCTCAATTCTCAAAATGGCAAAATAATTTCAAAGACTCTTTAATAATTTCAAAGATTTTTGCCAGTATAGGTAGCGCCAAACAAGTCGGCGGATGCGATGTTAGCCGCAGATGACACTTCGCCGTAATTCGCTAATTATTGCGCATGTGTGCACAATGTCGACGCCGCGTGGCGTAGTGGTAAGCACAGGCGTGCATGCGGGAGGCATGAGGTTGGCGGGCGGGTGTGCCCCGGCGTCTTGTATCTCAAACTCAAACTCAATTTATATATTGCAACATATGAAATTTACATGCGGTTTTTAGTTAACATGTTTTGTAAAGTTATACATATGACCCTATTAGGGTATGGCAATTTTATTATTTGTATTGGAACGATTTATTATTACGTTTTCTAGATTATCGTTAAAAAATTCGTCTAATGTATAATAATGCATTTCGTCTAATGCATTTCGATAATAGGATAATTTTTAGTTGTTTTATGAAACAGTTATCTCTTTCGATATATTTTAAATTATTTGGCAATTTAGTATTTTTAGAGTCATAGAATTTGGGCTAGAACTGTGCATTGTTCTCTCTGGCCCCCGCGCATACCTATATTTTGCCTTTTGCGCAGCGTTCTGCGCCTAACTTTCCATCCGCCGACTTGTGTGGCGCGGATTATACGTGAGATTCATTCGAGAAAACAGCCCCATTGGCCATCCGTTCATTGAACTATGTGCCTTGCCCTCTGTCATTTTAACTTGCCAATCCACTGAGTTTGAAGAGAGCTGAAAAGTTTAATTAGAAGTGCTTTAAATGCTTTAATCAGTTCATATCTACCTACTTTTTTTTTTTTTAATTAAATTTTCTAACCACAGACTCCAGGGTCTATGCCCTTTGTTAACTAAAATTTACAATTATTAGATTATACTATCAAAGAGAGTTAGTAGTAGGTACTTGAAATAGCCTAAGTTAGTCAATGCACTGCGTGAATGCCACGAGCAGACCGGCGACCCGCAAGCAGCACCCGATCACGAGTATGACACATGTGCCAGCCATCATTCTCCTCGACCATATCTGAGGGAGGAGAACCACCCGACACATGATGCCGCCGCAAGAAGGTCTACCTACTTTGTAGATGTTCTATCTTGTATTACCTACTATGGTGTGTGTCCTACCCACTGCTGCTTTAATTTGCTAACTGTTTTAGTTTTTTTAAACGTGTTTAAAGTATTACCAAGGTATGACAAGCCGTTCTCTAAACAGTAAACCTCTCCTCACCCAAATCCTCTATTATTTTTATACTATGGAACTAACAGAAATATGGAAATAGCAGAATGAAAATATTGTAGGTACCATATAAAAGGCAAGAAGTTTTAGATGTGCAGGTAGGTATACAGTAATATAACGAGACCAAATTACTTACTAAGACTCCTCTGTCCGTCTGTCTGTTGGTCACTAGGCTGTACCTACGAGTATCTCATGAATCGTAATAGCTAAACAGTTAAAATTTGCACAGATGATGTATTTCCGTTTCCATTATAACAACAAATACTAACTAAAAATAGAAAGAAATAAATATCGACTTCAACTATGTACAGAATTCGCGCGGATCGAAGTAGCATTTTTCACATTATTGTTGATTTATCAAATATGGCTCAGCCGATTTTAAGAAAATTTAAATAGGACCAACTTCGACGTATACCCTTTCCAATAAAAAAAAAATAGGTACGCGTCGAATTGCGTACCTCCTCCGTTTCATCGGTCAAAAAATAGAATAAAATACCTACTATACTTATTCATTACAATTCATTACATTACATTCATTCAAACAGATGTGAGTTTTTGCACGATAATTATTAATAATGACAACAGGTAGACGCTTGACATATTCTCAGAGTATTTAGTAATATAATATTTCAATTTAAAAAACAAATAATTTAAATACATAATTGGCTCCCATACGGTACGAACCCTTTCAAGCGCGAGTCCATATTTATTTTAGTTTGTAGAAGAACTATGTTAGACATTTAAATTAAAAATAATTAACTTAAAATTAGAAAGAAGTAATTTCAGTCAAAATATATAATGTAAACTGCAACGCATACAGAAATCAAATAGCGAAATTGCTACTTTTAATCCCTGCTTTGGGTTCAAGATCAATTGTATAATTATGATGTTAGTTGGGTACATATTATGTTTTTGTACAACAATAATGAAATAATTTGAAAGAAAATAAATACTATGTCACAAATAATGTAGCTTCCTAATGGCAGAAAAATAAGTAATCATTGGCAGGATTATTTTTGTTTGCTTTCCGCCATACCTACTAGGAAACCAGATTATACGTAGAATACGCGTAAGATAGCTCTACGTACGGCCAAAATGAGGAACAAATTGTATGCTGCCAGGGAATACGGAATGCTAGTGAAATAACGTACGTGGCGCCACGACTCGCGCGCAGAGTTATCTTGTGCGCACTCTACGTGATATCATATTTTGCTACAATTCAAAATCAAATTTCGGTCGGCCACGCTCGCGCTGGTTCCGTGAGGCGCGGGTGGGGGGGACAGTTCGAGCGCATCACACACACATTGAAGCTCAGCTTGGGCGCATCTCGGGACGGCAATAATAATTGTTTAGTCCAAATGCCTATTTCTCAATTTCTTCGTCACTAGGATATCCTCTTGACCGAGCTAACGAAGTGAGAATAGTCAGGAGACCAAATCGAAAGCAAAATCGTCGAATAAATAGGGATATTAAATCGATGATTTTGCTTTCGTATGCACGGATATTGATTTTCCTCTAGGTACCTATATAGGTCGCATTTTTTTAACGAATCTCGACGCAGTGACGAAACTTGTACAAAGGTTCTTAAATCTATACCTATATGAATGTTTTTGTCGTCGGTGATTTTGAGTGAGGGGGGAAGTGGGGGGGAGGGGGACCACCTCGGGAGTATACCCTTGCGAACTAAAAAGGATATTTTTTGATTCAGTTCACAGTTCACATAGAACCTCCTCCTTTTTGGAAGTCGGTTAAAAAACTATACGTTACCTACTTATAATGGAATATCAAACGAGATATTGAATAGAAGAATTAAGTACTTATATCAGTTTTTATGATGATGATATTTTTTTTAGATTATATGTTTTGAATTTTGTAAAGTTCTCAAATGGAAACCACGTACCTACCGGCAAACGCAGCGTAGGACGTCCACCGGCTCGTTGAACCATTGATAAAAGCCGATGGATGCAAGCTGTATCCAACCAGGATTTTTGAAAATCCATAGGGGAGGCCCATGTCCAGCAGTGGACATCCTACTGCTAATATATCATACGTCCACCAAGTCGGTCAACGTCCACCGTACTATGTGCCCTGCCTATTGCTATTCCACCTTTCTAATCGTAATCCTAGATAGGGGAGAAGAGGCGGGTTGGTTATAATATAATATTTATGAATTCTACTGGTTTTCCAAAAAGTACTATAAATCTACCACACTACCAAATTTACATCGAAAATCTACCATGATAGTAGTCAATCTACTTCACTCTGGCAAGAAAACATCGCGCGATGTTTAGCGCGCCAATCTTCGCTGCAGGTGTGGCCAGAAACTTCGTCTGCGCCCGACGACGATGTACATCGCGCGAAGCTTCCGGCGAAGCTTCGCGCGCAGATGTAGCCATAGCATCAGAATAAGGAAAAACAGGTGTTATCATCAATAGGTTTTTAAATCTTGTTTCATGTTCATGGAAACTATGTATTTCACTCGCCATCTTAAAAGGCGTCTGTCAGACACGCTGCGGTCACGAATCCGGCCATCTGTGTTAAATTGTTGAAGGTTGACCCTGCACGGCTTGCAGTGCAAGCACATTTTAAGGGTTCAGACGGTTCAGTACCCAAAGGATAAAAACGGGAACCTATTAGCCTATTACTAAGACTCCGCTGTACTGTCCGTCTGTCTGTCACCAGGCTGTATCTCATGAGCTGTGAAAGCCACAGGGGTGATAGCTAAAAAGTTGAATTTTCACAGATGATGTATTTCTGTTGCCCTCAAAGACCTTGAACGTTGCCGTTAAAACAACAAATACTAAAAACAGAATAAAATAAACATTTAAGGGACCCATGCAATAAATCCTATTATTGCCGTTTTTCACTCGATAATGAAAATGGGAATAGGTAGACGCTTGAAATATTCACAGAATATTTAGTTGTATATTCACTTATAAAATAAATTTAGAGGGGCTCCTACGGTACCCTTCGTTTGCGAGTCGGACTTGCGCTTCGTCGATTATTTTTTCGCATCATGGCTATAACCACCCTTTAATCTTCATAGAATCGGGGTCTCTTGATCAGATCACCTATTTATCTTTTTGACGAATGTCCTACGCTGCGCTTACCGTTACGTGGTCTTAATTTGAGAACTGTAAATAGAGTTATCTGCTTGTCTTTTAGGACCTACTAAGTCGAAAGAGATTGATTAAGACCATCATTATGAACAGCTTATACTAAGCGCCACACAAATCGGCGGATAACGCCGCAGAACGCTGCGCAAAAGCCGAAATATAGGTATGCGCGGGAGCCAGAGAGACGAGACGCCGAGGCACACCCGCCTGCCAACCTTATGCCTCCCGCGCGCTCCCTACGCCCGTGCTCAACACTACGACACGCGGCGTCGGCATTGTGCACACATGTGCAATAATTAGCAAATCACGGCGATGTGTCTTCTGCGGCTAACTTCTGGCTCTTAGTATACCTACTATGAGGCCAACCGGGAATTCAAGAAATAAAAATCAGCTAGTACGAGTATGTACAGGCCGAATCATACTTAAGTCGGTGGATGTGCAGTAGGGCATGCAAAAACCGGATAGTTTTTGAAAACCGGTTTTTTCGGTTTTTTATTTTTAAAACCGGGGAAATCGAGTTTTTCGGGTTTTTCGGTTTTTTTTTCTAGTAAATTAATGAAAATACTAGTAAATATAACAGTTTGTTTGTTTATGAGCCTGTACTGCCTCATTGTTGGGCAAAGGTCTCCTCTCGAGATTTCCAGTTTTGACGGTCTTGTGCTGATGCCGCCAATTTGGATTAAATGTATTCAGTTCATCGCACTATCTAATAGAGGGTCTGCCACGAGGCCGCATGGAGTTGGGACTCCATTTGGTGGTGATTTTAGCCCAGAGGTCTTCCAGAAGTCTTCTGGCATTCGACTGATTTACCCGGCCCACTGCCACTTCAGTTTAGCGGCTGTGAAAGCTACATCTTTGATTTGAGTTCTGGAACGCAGTTCGGTGTTTACTGCAGTACCTACTCGGTCTATTAGCCGGTCACCGAAAATACTGCGCTTTGGCAAACCTTGAGCTTGGACTTTTGGACCTTAGTTAATGACCATGTTTGTACACCATAAGTCAAAATGTGATCGGAAGGCGTTTCTTCATATGTTCTTTCATGGCCCAACAGCTCTTCCAGGCGTTCTCTGTTCTTCTTGGTCTTATCTCGCCTGGAAGGTGACTATTTGGCCAAGATAGATGTAATCGTGAACGTATATGTCTTCGCCATCGACAGTTACTTTGGTCTTTAATTAACATGTTCCGTATCCGCAATCCAACCTCAAGGCTTGCAGTGGTTAGGTTTTGTAGCATTGATTATAGCTCTCTGACTGAGGAAGAGATACTAGCTGACGATATTGTCTGCAAAATGAAGGTTAGTTAACCATTTTTCACCGACATTAACACCCCATCCTTCCCAGCTTGCCGCCAGCTTTCTGAAAACTTCTTCGAGGACGCCCGTGAATATTTTTGGGGACAGTGGGTCTCCCTGTTTATCACATTTCTCTATTGCAAATGCTGGACCAGAAGATTGTAATTTTATTGCAGCAGTACTTTGAGAATAGGTGAGGCGGAGAAGATTAACGTGAGTGATGCTATCAAATGCTTTTTGACCGACGAAACGGAGGAGGTACTCAATTCGACACGTATGGTCTATAATCTGGTTGATTGCGTGGAGATGGTCTGTAGTTTATATGGCCCGCGACGAAAACCAGCTTGTTCGGGTGGTTGTTCCATGTCTAGTCTTCCTGATATGTGATGTTCTATGATTTTGATGAAATAATAGTCATTATTTACATTTCTTTTGTTTTTTAATTTCAACAATCGAGCTTACTTTTATGTATAATTTACAAATATTAGACAAACGTGCAATATATACCACGCGTAGTTTTACTACGTAGCTTAGCAGAGACTGCCGGACTAATGTAACAAAACAAAATGGCGGTGGTCGATAGCGTTTCGGTGAAGATGAGACAAAACGCGTCCCATTCCGCTTATAACGCTACAGCGCAGCGCTCTGCCTATATCACGATACTCGCTATGTAAAGACAGAGAGAGAGTGAGAACTTTCGCACTTGAATTTCATCCTTAGCACGTATAGGTACATTAGACGTAATTTTTTAAATGGAAAAAAAGTATCTTAGTTCGCTTGGCTTATTATTTCTCTGTAGGTTAGAGCAACTAGATGACAATAATGTATTTTATTACGAAGGGGAAAGTTAATATGCGAATTTAAAAAAATTGTAGAAAACACCGATAAACCCGAAAAAACCGGTTTTATAACTAGAAAAAACCGAGTTTCTAATGCGGTCGGTTATTCGGTTTTTTCGGTTTTCGGTTAACCGGTTTGCATGCCCTAATGTGCAGATTGTGCAGCGAAACCCAATCAACGCACACTTTCATGTGAACTTCACATCCGCTGACTTGTATGATTCAACCCGTTGAAAGATTTTTTCAATTTGAATTTCGGGTTGGCCCTGCACTAAAATTTGTTCATGATAATGGTCTCGATCACTGCTTTTCTGTTTGTCCGTCCTTATGTCCTGTATTTGTACAGGAAGAGTACACAACCCGGTATTTACCCTTCAAATAATTATGTTGGAATTTTTGGTAACGGAGTTGGTATGAGTTTACTAGGTCCTACCTTGTAAATAAAAAATAATTCCTTCATCCATACTTTTGAACTAAACTCTGTGTTTGAACTCGAATATGGCAAAAGCGCCGATTGCGCGAAACTAAATACCCCAAATGGGGAAAGAAGAAAAAAAGAGTTTACTCTAGGTTTACACAAGAACAAAATTATTGTTCTCGTTATGTCCTTAAGCATACTCAATTACTTTACAAAGTTTTTGCGCGTTAGATAGGTAATTTATCTAACGCGCAAAAACTTGTTTTACCAAATTAAAAACAAATTATTTTTGCCAAAAATGGCATAACACTCATATCCACCACGCTGGTCCAGTGCGGGTCGGTGGATTCACATGCGCCATCGATTTTTTCTGCGGACGTAATTATGCTGTTTGCTTCTCTATGTTTTCTTCCCAAGTTCCAAATAACTCATTGGTACGGGACCGGGATTTGAACCCTCAACTTCACGATTGTAAGGCGAGCGTTTCTACGGCTAAACCACCACGGCTTTTTTACATTTATTATCGCAAAATTAACCCAGAATAGATACAATAATAATATAATTATACCTACTTGTAGTTGGGTATGTTTACAAGCTATGATATATGACGTAATAAAAATAATTGTATTTAAATATTGATAGCTATGATCAATTAGCATGTTATTCAAATTAAAATATAAACAAACTTAAATAAAATTTCTCACTAAGATAAATGACTATAATGTGTAGGTATTTTTTGCATGACTCATTCTCAACTCTAAAGTCTAAATACTACTGTTTCATGTTTGTTTATCACAATACATTCTCAAGCGTGTTTGTAAACTATAGCTCGATACTATGTGGTAGTGTTAGTTTATTTTTGTTCGATCGAGATTGTTTGTCTTTGTCTCTAGTAAAAATATCAAGTACAACTGAGCGAGACAAAGATAATCTCAAATAGGCAAAAACAGGGTGTCTGGTGATTCAGTAGACTGTTCCCCTTGACCCCTCGAGGGGGATAAATTACGTCAGTAATGCGATATTTCATTCAGTCTAATAAGTGTGTTCCGGGAGGCACGACGCTAAAATGAAACTACCGATAATTTTAATTGTAAGCTTGGTTATATTTGTGAATACGAGTGAGTGTCGTGATACATCCTGGCTTCCAAACATCTTGGACAAATTCACAAATAAAACAGCACAATTGACAAATTATGTAAAAGAAAAAGGACGCAGCCTGAAATCCTTTTATGTCGATTCAGTACGAAGCAAAATAACATCGTATTTTGGAATGAATGCAGACAATAAAGATGAAGTCATTTCTAGCCTTGAAAAACAGGAAAGGATTAAGAGGAAGTTTAACGATTATGTTAATAAAGCTGAAGCGAATAATCATGAAATCTTTGAAGCGATCGCCCCAACTGAAATGCAATTCAAATGTTTAGAAGAAGACCCTGCGGTTCAAATGACGACGCCCCAGCTTATCGCACTTCATGGTTACGATGCTGAGTCTCACACGGTCGTTACGGAAGATGGATATATTCTTACAATCCATAGAATTCCTTACGCCAAAAATGCCAAAAAAGAAAGTCCATCAAAGACAGTTTTACTTCACCATGGGCTCTTAGGTAGTTCTGCAGACTGGATAATAGCTGGACCGCAAAAAAGTCTCGGTTACCTTTTGTCTGAAGCTGGATATGATGTCTGGATGGCCAACGTGAGAGGAAATACATATTCTCGAGCACACGTATCCAGAAATATTGACACGTTCGCTTTCTGGAATTTCACATTCCATGAAGTAAGTCAGCACGACTTACCTGCGGTCATTGACTACATAATGGAGATTAAAGGTTGGAGTACTACTAAAATAGATTATATCGGCCACTCAATGGGGACGACAGTTTTGTTCGCTTTATTATCTACGAAAACGCAGTACAACAAAATTTTAAGAGCCGGGTACGCGTTAGCTCCTGTAGCTTTCATGTCTGAGATAAAGAGCCCGATACGTTTACTGGCTAGATTTAGTAACAATATCGAATATTTGATGAAATTGCTCGGAGCTAATGAGTTTCTGCCCCAAAATTCGGTGTTGAGGTGGTTATCTGAACACGCTTGCGAGATAAATCATTACGAAGAAGCAATTTGCGAAAACTCTCTGTTTGTTTTGTGTGGGCATGATGCTAAGCAGTTTAACAAGACTCTGTTGCCATTGATATTAGGTCACGTTCCTGCCGGTGCATCTACAAAGACGCTGGTGCATTATGCGCAAGAAATAAAGAATCTTGGCCGTTTTCAGCAGTTTGACTACGGGCTCGAAGGAAATTTTAAGCAGTATGGCACTGCTACCCCACCAGAGTACCAACTTGATCGGATAACATTACCCATCGCTTTGTTAAGTTCTGAGAATGACTGGCTCGCCAGCGATGTAGACGTCACTAAGTTATACGTTCAGCTCGTTAATCCAATAGAACATTACATAGTTCCGCTTAAGGAATTTAACCATATAGATTTCTTGTGGGCTATAGATGCACCTAAATTAGTATACAATAAACTATTGCAATTGTTAGCTGAAGGAGCGAGTAGTGCTATTCCAACAGATATCGATAGTTTTGAAAACAGTGTTATTAGGGTGTGATGTTCAAAATATCAGAATCAGAATAAATAAAATATTTTCAGTTGTATCTACCTAATGACACGGACTTTACCTAATTGTCTATAATTTTTAGTCGCTACATATTTAGGAAGAACCTAAGTAGATTGACAAACTGATTGCTATCCTAAGAGACGAATAAAATATAAGTTGAAATTCATATTCTAAAAGTTTAAATGTAAATATTCTGTGCGGCGTGCAGTTACTGATAATATTTGATTTATGTACCTACCTACTTTATATATACCTACCTACTTACTTTGTATATACCTATCTACTAAATGTACTAGTAAATTATGTACGCGGATTGCTCTTGGTATATCCGGTAATTGTATATTGAGAGTTAGGTATTTTATTCTTTTTGTAACAAATTTTGAAGGTAATAAAGTTTTTAAGTACATGCCTACATTTAGTTGTATGAGTACCTACCCATCTACGCACCTGACTACGTAGTATTATTAGAGGAAGGTGGGGTAGTTACGAACGCCTAGGTGAGAATTTTATTAAAATAAAATAAAGTTACAAAAGTTATTTATTAATAAATGTTAACTTTAACTATTTAATCTTTTAGTGTTGCAGTTAAATTTTACAAATATTTATTAAGAAATCATAATTTTAAGAAAAATCACAACCCTTGGTGTTTGGGATTATCCACAGGACGTGGAGTAATCATGAACATAGCTTAATACGTACATAACTACATTTAGTTGTATGCTGAGTAGCAATGATCTACCTATTACCTAAAAAAAAAAATGAACCATAGGGACCGGGAATATTTATCTGGTGGAAGACGAACCACCGCACCGTGCCGCTTCGTGTTTTTTTCTCGAATTCCGGGTTGGCTTCACTACATAGTATAAAACAAAGTCGCTTCCCGCTGTCTGTCCCCATGTATGCTTATATTTTGAAACTACGCAACGGATTTTGTTGCGGTTTTTTTAATAAATAGAGTGATTCAAGGGAAAAGTTTATATGTACGAATAGGTATATTACATCTGTGCGCAGCCGGGGCGGGTCGCTAGTTGATAATAAATAAATCACAAATAAATGTAAAAATTGTACGTATAGAATAGAATTACAGAATAGAAATAGAATACAGAAAATTTTATTCAATTATTTTTTTTTTTTTTAAATTAGAACACCCTGTCTGAATAATGTTGTACATACATGTTTATTTATTTATAATAGACACAGTAGTCAGTACAGAGACTTTCAGAGGTAATGTACCATAATAATATTAATGTGTATTATTGTAACACTTATAATTATGAATCAGTTTTTCTATGTACCTACCTACTAACCCCGAAATAGCCAAAAAATCAGCTATTATATACCTTTTGTCGAAAGTCATGAAGTTAAGCCAAGAGGTGGTAAATAATTGTCCCTTGTTGCTTTATTAAGGATTAAATAGGAAATCTTAGAAACAAATGTGATACATAATTCACTATCTATTAATTTTATTGGATCTAAAGTGATTATTATAATACTCGTAATTAACTAATGCGTCAAACTATGATTCAAAAATAAGACGCATTTGAAAACTCAAATGGTGCAAAGGTTATCGTAATAAATTATGAATAATAATTAACGTTTCATAACATGTTCCAATGATTAAGGGATAGTAATATATGAATCACTGTGAGAAGCATACAATTATTTTTTTGCAATAATTTGGATTACCACCGACTTCCACCCTGTTTGCACAAATCGATGTAACATGTACATTAATGTTGATTTATCAAAAACAGCTCAGCCGAATTCGATAAAATTTGAATGGTACCAGCTCAAGAGTATACCTGCCCTTTTGTATTTTGTTTATCTTAAACCTCGGTGGATGTTTTACGCTGCGTTTGCCAATGTGTTGTTACCATCCAAGAACTTTTTCTTATGTGCCTAGACTAGGTAGGTACATCCTGCCATTTCAACTTGCTATTATACCTACAGGCTGAGTCAGACAACAGAGTAGGTATAAAAAAAAATGTTTATTTTAAGACTAGGTACCTAGGTACGTCAAATATTTCACTTTCCAAAAGGGCTGCGTCAACAAAAAGCTTAAGAGTTGTTTAAGACTATGTAAGTTGAGTAATTGGTTGGTCCACGAGGAAAACCTGTAAAAACATAGACGAATAATTGAAGACATGAGTGGATGAAGGTGTTATGTCGCATTTTTTTTAATTTCGGTTTTTTGTCATGAATGAAGGTGTTATGTCAACTCGGAAGTCATGGCACCTTCAGATTTCATAGTTATAAGCGTAAACAGTGTGAAAAATAATGGATGAAGGGTTTATGTACACACAACACTTAATTTCTTAGTGGAAGAAAGTGTTATGTACGTACATAGCACTTTCATCCATGACCAAACGTGCTAAAACGAATAAAACCGTATTTTGATATGGATGAAAGTGTCATGTTGTGTACATAACCCCTTCATTCATGTTTGAACGTGTTAATTTACGAGAATGTTATCATTCAGTTCAAAAATTAACGTTGGTCGTGGTAAAAAAAATAATTAAAACAGAGATCGGGGTGGGTATAACATGGGAATTACACATAACTTTCGTCTTGTCCATGTTCATGTTAAGACCCACCTGTTGAGAAACCCGATTGAGGCCTTCGAGCATCGTGCTGAGCTCTTCCATCGATTTTGCCATGACTACTATATCGTCGGCAAACCGAAGGTGAGTGAGGTATTCGCCATTGACATTGATGCCGAATCCTTTCCATTCCAGGAGCTTGAAGGCGTTCTCCAAAGTAGCCGTAAAGAGTTTCGGAGAAATTACGTCTCCCTGTCTTACGCCTCTTTTTATAGGGATTGCCTTGGAGCTCTCTTCCTGTACTCGGACCGACATAGTGGCGTTATTATACAAGCACTTCAACACTTCGATGTACCGATAGTCAATACGGCATCGTTGGAGAGACTCGAGTACAGCCCAAGTCTCGACCGAATCAAAGGCTTTCTTATAGTCCACAAACGCTAAGCAAAGTGGCAAGTTATACTCTTCGGTCTTCTGTATAACCTGCCGTAGCGTATGAATGTGGTCCATGGTACTAAAGCCCTTTCGGAAACCGGCTTGTTCGGAAGGCTGGAAGTCATCAAGCCTGCGCTCGAGACGATTCGTAATGACCCTTGAAAACAGCTTATAAACATGGCTCAGAAGCGAGATGGGTCTGTAGTTCTTCAATAAGGTGTTGTCACCTTTCTTGAAAAACAACACCACCACGCTTCTGTTCCATGCTTCTGGCGTGATGCCCTCGAGGACGACGGTGTTAAAAAGCTTCTGGAGGACTTTTAGTACCGGTGTTCCACCCGCTCTCAGGAGCTCTGATGTGATACCGTCATCACCCGGCGCCTTGTTGTTCTTAAGCTGATTCAGGGCCATTCTAATCTCGTACAGGCTGATGTCTGGGATATCTTCGGTGAAGTGTCGGGTCAGCTTGGCTCTTGGATCTTTGGCCGCGCTGCTAACAGGCTTAGCGACCGAAGCATATAACTGTCCATAGAACCTTTCGATCTCCTCTAATACCTCTGCCTTGGTCGACGCTAAACTTCCATCTTCTCTCTTCAGCTTTGTCAATTGGCTTTGTCCAATAGACAAATCTCTTGCGAACACTTTGGAGCCTTTGTTCCGCTCTATTGTCTTTTTAATATGTTTAGTATTAAAAAGACGGATGTCGTGCCGCAAGGATTTCGAAATTTGTCTATTGAGACGCCTATATGACTTTACATCATCGGAAGACTGCAATCTTAGCGAGCGTCGTTCGGCCATGAAATTTACAGTGTGATCGGAGAATTTCTGCGGTTTATTTGAACGGCGGGGTCTAAAGAACTTAGCACCCACCGTTTGGACAGTTTCTTCAGTTTCATTTTAATACTTTCATAAAAACTTTCAGTTAATAAACACGTTCATACAGAATAGTTGTTTCATTTATCACCAAACATATTTGTGAATGAAGGTGTTATGTACATTTTTTTACATAAATTACCCTCATAAATATAATATTTTTGTAACAGCTTTATGTACTTGAATAAAGACATAATAACCTATATTTCTTGAAAGTTTTAGCATTGTAACTCTACTACTACCATTTCTACAACTAAAAAACCTTTAACGCTAATTTTCTCGAGTTTTTGTTTTTGTATCATAACACTTTCATCCACTCATGTCTTCAATTGTGTTCTTTGTCTACGTATGAAACGCAACCTTTAAGATGATTATACATCCATGGTTTAATTTCAAATTGACAGTCAGCTGTTCTTGTCATTGGCTGACTGATGACAGCTGTCAAAAATCAACGAAAGTCAAAACAAAATAACCTCAACTCAAAGTTGCTCTAATTTTTAAAACAGTCAATGATTATATTTCCAAAATAAATACAATTAATTTATGTATGGGAAAAACTGTCAATAAATAATTCAACGATGGCCTTCTACAAGGGTTGGCGATACACTGCTTTTATAACCGGTATTGTTGGATTTATTGGCCTGGCCATGTACCCCATTGCGATAGCTCCTATGATGGACCCTTCGGAATATAGTGAGTAATATAGTAATTTAACTGGATTTATCGTGGCTAGTTTAAGGCTGATCGTTTCGTTCAGTGCGCGAAATTATTATTTTTTAGGTTTCTTACCTTTTACATATAAACTATGTACATTACTTATTTTATGTTTTCTAAATTTTTCTAGGTCACTACCTAGTCTTGGTCGCTAAATGAGTTCCTTTTACGAGTTACATACACCTAACAACCAAATTAGTGGTTAACAAACCAGATTTTCACCTTAGTTCTTATAGCTATTGGACTCTTGTGCACAAACTGGCTACAATTTTGGTTTCTAAGTGTATAATCATTTTTATTTATATACCTAACGCGCAGTTTATATGTAAGTAGTACCCAAAAATTCCAAAAAATAAATTTCGTGGGCTGACTTAGTGATTTCACCAGACAAATTTGTCAGATGATAAATTTGTGGGTTCCTAACTCGGCTAGGCCTGTTTTTCGGCAATCCGAGTGGGACTTTACCTTAACTAGGCAACATGCAACTCTTGTAACAATTTAAAATAAATTTGTTGTAGCGTACTTGAGAGCTCTGGCTTTTGCAGTGTGATCCGAGATACAGTTGTTATTGTAGTTAGTAAATAGGTATATAATAGTCTCTCTCTTGAAGACAAGCCTTATATAAAGAAGGATTAAAGCATATCCCAGCACTCTGCAGGCAATCCAGGTTTGATCATAGTACATGAAAGAGACGTTAACTATAGTAAATAAACATGTAACAAGCAAGCAGGACCCCAAGGTGAATTAACACCTAATAAAGGTACATTATTTTTATTACAGAGAAAATCCAAAAAGAGGCGAGAAAAAATATTAAACAAGAAGATATTCAGCCTGGAAGTAAGTTATTTTTTTTACCATAATACTGGGTAATGTAAAAGCCGTGCCACGCAAGTTGGCAGATGTGAAGTTAGCTACAAGCTGCGCAATATCCAATCCTGACTGAAGCTCACATAAAGCCACACGTTGAATGGCCACTGTGCAGCTTGTAGCTAACTTCACATCCGCCAACTTGCGTTGCGCAGCCTATAACTTTAATGTATATGTAAAAATAATAAATATAAGGGGACATCTTACACACAGTATCTGACCCCAAACTAAGCAAAGCTTGTGATATGGCTGCCAGAGACTGATATACTACTTACACATATTTTTAAATACATACTTAGATAGATAAATTAGCACATAACAACCAGACACAGTGCAAATACATAACTATGTTCATCACAAAAATATTTGCCCTGGGTGGGAATCGAACCCACACCTCTTAGATCCAGTAGTCAGAGTCACTAACCACTGAGCCACCGAGGCAGTCGGTAGAATGAGGCTCAAGACTCAATTTAGGATTTTTGAAGAGTGTATGCACTAGGGCACGTAATTTAGATTGGATATAGTTTATGTAAAAATAAATAAAATTTGAAGAAATTTTCTTAACTTTGCCACATTTCTTTACAGATATGAAAGTGTGGACGGACCCATTTGGAAGAAAGAAGCCAGACAGTGAAGGTTAAATTGTGTCAATAGTTAATTCATGTAGTTAATAGAATGTATTTGTTGTAAATAAATTATTTTTTCTGTTTACTTAGTACACTTTCTTATTTGGTACTAGATTTATCCATGGCTTGGCTTCTCACAGGATTATTTAAATTTTTCAGGATAAAAAGTAGCATAAATGATAATTTCTAAGCTCTTTACTATATCCATGCAACAAGTTTTTTTTTTATAGGCAAGTGCCTTTATTAACTACCACTAAATACAAGACTTATCACTATATATATATATAGTATAAAACAAAGTCGCTTCCCGCTGTCTGTCCCCATGTATGCTTATATCTTTAAAACTACGCAACGGATTTTGATGCGGTTTTTATTAGTAGATAGAGTGATTCAAGAGGAAGGTTTATATGTATAATTATACACCTGTGCGAAGCCGGGGCGGGTCGTCTAGTCCTTACATAGTATAAAATAAAGTCGCTATTTTTGTCTGTTTGTCTGTATGCTTAAATCTTTAAAACTACGCAACGGATTTTGATGCGGTTTTTTTTAATGGATAGAGTGATTCAAGAGGAAGGTTTACAACGGATTTTGATGCGGTTTTTATTAGTAGATAGAGTGATTAAAGAGGAAGGTTTAAATGTATTATACACCTGTGCGAAGCCGGCGCGGGTCGCTAGTATAATCTAAAACTACATTCCAGAGACCCTTGAACAGGTATTATATTAAAAAAAATAAAAAATAAACTTTTACTGAGTACTCGCCAAGACGAATCAAACGAGCCGAAACTCGATAGGGTTGTGTCGTTTCGTTACAGAGGTCCTAAGACCACCTTCCAGCTCCATCATCAAACCCTGGTTACCATTGAAAGACAAACTTTAACTCGCCAAGACGATTCAAATGAACCCAAACTCGATGAGGTTGTGTCGTTTCATTGCTAAGTTCCTTTGGCCACCTTCCAGCTCCATCATCAGATCAGCACCATGTCATCATAATATTGCATTGTCACGCGATTTACATATGCATGCAAAATTTCAGCACAATCGGTAACCGGGAAGTGTCATCATCAGCAATGGGTTACCAAAGGCTGATGTTGATTAGCAAATTAAAGTAGTAGTGAGCACGGCACATAGTTCGAAGAAAGCATGGCTGATGGGGCCGCAAAGTTCTCGAATGGAGACCACAGACCGGCAAGCGCAGCGTAGGACTTCCACCGACTAGGTGGACTGACGATATAATAAAGATCGCAGGAACGCGCTGGATGCAGGCCGCTTCCAACCGGCCTTATTGGAAATCTATGGGGGAGGCCTATGTCCAGCAGTGAACGTCCTACGGCTGATGGATGGATGGATGGTGAAGACTAACTTATAACTATAAATATCATAACACTTCTTGATTCATGACAATCAGCCTGTGTCAATCTACTGCTGGGCATAGGTCTCCTCTTCCTTGTGCCATTGCGCCTCGGGCTCGTTTACTCCCACCTGTTCTCTAATCTCATCCACGCGTGACCCTTCGCACACAATCGGAATGTCCAAGTCTAATTTGATAGTAGATTTTCGCGGAACAAAGTGAGACGGCGAGGGGTCGAGGGGAGCGCGCCTTTGTATGGTGAAATTAACAATATATAATCGGCCAAGTACGAGTCGGACTCGCGCACGGAGGGTTTCGTACTGTGGAGCCCTCCTTAAATACATATTTTGTTTTAATTTTATTATTGAAGGGAATATAAAACTAAACATTCTGTGAAAATTTCAAGCATCTACTATACTGTTACCATTATAGAGCGAAAAACGTCTAAAAAGTCAGGTTTGTTGTATGAGAGCCCCCCTTAAATATTTATTTTATTTTGTTTTTAGTAAAATAAAAAATAACTCGCATTATTGTCAGTCCACAAAAACATGTTTAAATTGTAGGCCGCGCCACACAAGTTGGCGGATGTGAAGTAAGCTACAAGATGCGCAGTAACCAATCCTGACTAAAGCTTACATAAAGCCGCTCTTTGATTGGCTATTGCGCAGCTTGTAGCTAACTTCACATCCGCTAACTTATGTGGCGCGACCTATACAAAAATCTTGATTCTATTCAGGCGTTTTAGGGTCGGCGCCCCCTTAATAAAACAAAATACTATAAGAAAACTTTTTATTGATAATTTTTCCAACCCTCTTGGGCGATCCATTACTAATGCTTAATTTTTACAAAAATGTGGAGTCACTCGCGTTTAGATTCCATAAAAAAATAATTTTGCTTTTTTTATTTACATTCCAAAATGCGCTATCGCTAAAGCATATTTTTGACAGTGAATTAAGCAAAGAATCATTATTAATTTACTATTTCTAGTATCAAGTATAAAAACTAACTTTTAATATATTTACATAATTATACATACTTTACACTTTCTTTCTTTATAGAGGGTAATTAATGAGTCAACAATTATTGTACAAGTTTGTGACTCAGATAATAAAATCTATCTATAAAATAAACCACAATAGAGTTATTATTTATCTTCGTATGTATTTAAAAACATAAAACGCGTTATGAAAGACTAAACGTTTAAATAAAATTCTAATAAATCGCTACGAATTCCTGAATTTGATAATGAGCAAATGCAAAATAGGTACAACATGAATATTGAGCGATACAATTTTTTCTAGTTATAGTTTCTTCAGAATATCGCAAACATTCATCTATAATACAAAAAGGTAGAGAAGAATAAGAATTTTATGGTTTTAAAAACACCTAAACTGTAAAAAGTATTTCACTGTACTTTTTTAACCTTTTCACCGTCACGCCTTATTTTAAAACTTCATATTAAGAGGCTCGATTTTTGACAACTATGAACATAAATCGTTGTCGCCCGGAAATGCTGATCAAGTATAGACTTTGGCGGTCTAAAGGTTAAATAAATGGCAAACATATTTTTCGCAAAAAGTAAATAAACGTTTAAATAAAATAAAAATTATGAGAACTTATAAATATTCATTTTAAAAATCCACTCATAATATTTTCCTGAAATAAAATTGAGAAAATATAAAATATGAGAACCATTTTTTTATTTAAATGTACCACGCTATTATTGTAGCCGGTTTTAAACCAAAATACATATATGTGTATTTGAATCGTTGAGCAAATATCTATAGTCACAATAGTGCAAAAAAAATGTCCGAGCCAAAACCCTGCCAGAAATAGCCTAGGAACAGAAAAAAGCTACGTTGTGGGCAGCCTTTTTAGTTAGTTGTAAGGCGGTCGCAAGCCGACTACAACGCCGCGCTGTGCCAAAGTGCTCGGTTACAAGCACTAATTAGGTGACATAATGTCGAGATTAAAGAAAACTGGTCATTGTGAATTATTGAATGTAAATATCTAAGTCAGTATGTATGACGGCGCTCGGACATTTCTTTACTACTTTCACTTAGGGACTGTGGCTCTGTAGATATTTTTTCGAAGATTTTAATAGGATTATCTAAAAGGAGATCGACATCTGTTACCTATGGGCCTGATATTTCTTAGCGACTTTTTAGCTACTAACTCCGCGAAACCCAATCCCCGCGCAGCTGTTAAGTGAGCTTCAGTCAGGATTGGGTTATCTGCAGCTTGCAGCTAACATCACAGCCGCCTAGAACTTTGATTCGACCTATATTAACCTCCTGAGACCTAGATTTTTTCGGGATTCGAAGTGTACACCCTTTGTATATTTTTTTGTACATTTTAAATAGCTGCTGTCAGGCCCAGGTGATAAAATTGCTTTATATTTTGTACATTACATTGTACATAGGGCTTGAGCTCTATTGACCAAAGAGCATCTAAACATTTAGTGCTAAAACATGCACAGTGGGCGTTTATCATTATGCAATGTTGTCTTAAGCTTGGGCCTGAATTGTGAAATTTATTATGTACATAATTTTGTACTGAGGGTCTTTGGAGGTTAACATAGGTTTGTGTGTAAAGTTTAGCTATCTATCCAACAAAGAAAGTAATATTATTATGTAACAACTAGCTGACTCGGCGAACTTCGTTTCACCAACTCAGAAACCTTCTTTGGCTCATGCACAACAACTTTGCTAAAGATCATCACATGATGAAATGCATAGTTTACGATTCTATAAAGGACATACAGACAAACATTCATTTATACAGGGTCATAGGTATTAAACGCAAAACCTTTTAAGGGCGGGTCTAGTACATCTACACATACAAATTTTGTTTTAGGACTTTTGGAAAATCACGAAGAAAAAAAAAAATCGGTTTTTTCATACAAAAAGTTCGTCAGCGCGCGGCAAAATGTATGGAGAAGCGATTTTTTTTTGCGAATTTTCAACAGTCGTAGTACAAAAGTAGTTTGTCTAGATGTACTAGACCCGCCCTTAAAAGGTTTTGCGTTTAATACCTATGACCCTGTATATATAGATTGTAGAATATACCTACTTGCAATTTCACATAAATTCATAGCTGCGATATCAGCTTGCAAAAAAATGGTTTTATATACAATATTAGGAAAGGTGTTGAAAACACGCTTAAATATATATTTTCGTATAATAATAGTCCGTTTAGGCGCATTTAATTTAACAATTACATAGTCATAAAGATTTTGCAAAAAGAGAACCGTCGTGGCATTACGGTGAACTAACAATAAGATTATAATCAGCAGACAAGGTGCCGACTACTTGGTTGACGCGAGTACTGATGAAAACCGAATTAGTGTCTACCAAGTATCAAACACTTTTAGTTGTACTAGCAATGACAGAGCAGTGTTGTCAACGTAACAAAATTAGTATAATATACCTAATTAAAAAACCCCCGACACAAAAATATTTGACAACAAACTTTCAATTGACAACCATTTTGGGCACATTTGTAGAATTTTGGTTCTTCCATCCCCACTTTAACCCACCATAACTCTTAAACGGCTCAATCGATTTTTATAAAACATAGCTAAGAACACTCTCGATTAAGTCTCCTTTCATCCAAAAAAAAACTAAACTGAAATCGGTTCAGTGGTTCGGGCGCTATGATGCCACAGACAGACAGACAGACAGACAAGCAGACACGTCAAACTTATAACACCCCTCTTTTTCGTCGGGGGTTAAAAATGGCACACGGGCGACCTCACCTACGACGATTCTCTTTTTGCACAAACTACACTAGTACACAAGGATTTGCATTTGCGTATTATACTTACTGTTAACTACAATATTTATAATAAATACTAAATAAAAATGCAATTTAGTGCCCCCTGTCTTTTACTGCCTTAGTTTAATGTATTATAATGATTTATTATAAACAAACCAGTTATGATTTCTCATTTTTTTATGAAAAGTCATAATCGTCACTATTGCGACATCTCATAAAATAAATAATAGTTGCAGAACATATTTGATGAAGGAAATAAACAATTATGTAACAAAAAATAAAGGTTAAAGCTGGTTCAGCATATCTCAGCAGGTTTATATACTGAGTACATTGTTTATTCCTTTTACAAATATTCTTCATATTTTTCTAAAATATTTTATAATAAAATGGTAGAAAAAATTACTAAACTTTACCACCTGGTCTTTCAACCATAAAAATTATGTTTCATAAAATTATTAAAAAGACATTCATGCATAAAAATTATGACTAAAGTTTTTATGACAAAACAGAGTAGATAACCTAATAATTTGTAGCTTCATTATATTAACGATTAAAAATAACATCAAGAAATAATTATAATGATTGTTATTACTAAATTATATTATCACCACGTTTACTGTATTATCACTTATTTTAGGCAATGTGTATATACGGTTATGAGTTTTGTAATTATAAGGTAGAAGATTACTGCAAAAACTCGTCATCGTCTCCCACCTGTAAAAAATAATTGAATCATGAAGAAGTTATAGTCATAACGTACCTAACATTTAAATTTTTTTTTAACTGTCCCACTCCTGGGTAAAGGTAACAGGTATCTTCCAGGTAAGCGTGCTACATCCTAGACCGCATATCTGCTCAATGTCAGGCAGTGTGTAGTCAAACGCAAACCTATATGGAATAAAAAAAAAGGTCTCCATTTCCATCTATCAGCATTTTAATAGCAATTTATAATATTGTTCTCTCTTTCTAATGCATGTAGTGAAAAAGAACAGAAACATTCTAAATTGCTATTAAAATTACGATTGCGCCTTTCAAATTGGGCCTTAAGTGTTCGTTAGCGATCATCGAAGCTTTTAAATAAATAAATATATATATTAGGGGACAATAAATATTAGGGGACATCTTACACACGGCCTCTGACCCCAAACTAAGCAAAGCTTGTGATATGGCTGCCAGAGACTGATATACTACATATTTTTAAATTTATACTTATATAGAGAATACCTAAATAATACTCAGACACAGAGAATACACTTATATTCATCCTTTGAGCAAATATCTAATAGATAGTAGTAGGTAGTCGAAGTGTTCATCACATAAATACTTGCCCTGGGTGGGAATCGAATCCACGCCTCTTTAACCCCGGAGTTAGGGTCACTAACCACTGAGCAACCGAGTCAGTCAAGTTCAGCAACGTTCAGCACGGTCTGTCTTCGGATGGGTGATCACGGGTGGCATTTACAACTGAGCGCTACTGTGGCACGGATGACACGTTAAATTGTAGGTCTCGGTTGTTTTAACCGTTTAGCCATGTGAGAGGCCTTCAGGCGGCTTTAAAACTCTGACACCAGGGCTAGCCACCCGGCCTATATACGAACTTATTTGAGTCAAAGTTGGGTACTTTCAAGTTACAAGTTTACAGTAAAGTTTAGTATGAGCTCTGTCCGACGTCGCATATTCGTATGAGAACGGTCCTCACTTTAATACTAGTAGTTAGTAGCTTATAAATACCTGGACTCGCTCTTGACTGGTTTGGTTTGCGTCTTACTCGCGAAATTTTTTAGAATTTAGCTTCGAGCAAACAGAGTCTGTAGAGTCACAATCGTGCAAAAAAAGTGTCCGAACCAAAACCCAGCCCAAGCTACGTAGTGGGCAGGCTTTTTAGTTAGTCGTAAGGCGATTGCAAGCCGACTGCAAAATTGTCAAAGCCGCGATGCAAAGTGCTCGGTTACAATCACTAATTAGGTGACATGACGTCGAGATTCCAAATAATCGGCCAAGTACGAGTCGGACTCGCGCACGGAGGGTTCCGCACTGTATGGGAGGCCCTCTTAAATAATTATTTTATTTTATTATTTAATATTAAACGGAATATAAAACTAAATATTCTGTGAAAATTTCAAGCATCTACCTGATACCATTATTAATATGTATAGAGCGAAAAACGTCTAAAAATTCAGGTTTGTTGTATGGGAGCCCCCTTATTTATTTTATTTTGTTTTTAGTATTTGTTGTTATAGCGGCAACCAAAATACATCATCTGTGAAAATTTCAGCTGCCTAGCTATCATGGTTCATGAGATACAGCCCGGTGACAACAAGACAGACAGACGGACATCGACTTCTTAGTAATAAGGTCCCGTTTTTCCCTTTGGGTACGGAACCCTAAAAACGATTGTGAATCATTTAATGTAAATATCTAAGTCGGTATGTATGACGGCGCTCGGACATTTTTTACTACTTTCACTAAGGGACTGTGGCTCTGTATCTGTATTTGATCGAAGGAATTTAGAGATTCATAACAATCTTGCCAAATGTTATCGAAATTGGCAGATAAATAGCGTTACAGCAAATTTAAGAGAAAACTAAAATCACCGACAGCAAAAAAACCATTAATATAAATATTAAACCTGTTTTAATGTAGATAAAATAAGTTTCATCGAGTTTCGTTGATAAATGTGATGTGTGTAGGAGAATAAATATCCGGAAAAATGCAAGCATAATTGTGACTTCGTTTGTCGGTCAATGAAATGGTAAACGTACCTGTAAGAAGTATTCAAAGTCGCTGCGATGGCAGGCGCCTTCCGCTGCGAATGTGAACTTGTGGAAGGTGCCATCTTCGGATATCACTGGAAACGAAACACAATACTTATAATAATTTATATCGTGTTGGTTTGTAACTATAGATTTAGATTAGTCCACACTTTAGTTTTCTCCATCTTTCTGTATGCTGCCGAGACTTGAACTCTAAAAGCAGCAGATCGTGGACGCCTTGATGCCTTCTAGATGTGGTGTTGGAGAGAGCTCACCGGACCAACGTCTCGATACTTAAACAGCTCAAGGTCACGACTAGACTCTCTACCATGTGTCTTAAACGTGTCCTTGGCTACTTTGGCCACATTGCAAGGAAAAAAGACGATAATCTCGAGAAACTGATGGTCACAGGGAAAGTCGACGGCAAGCGGTCACGAGGTCGTCGTCCGATACGTTGGTCCGATCAGATACGCACCACTTTCGACTCATCCATCTATGAGGCGCTGCGGGTTGCTGAAGATAGAGGACGATGGAAGAACATAGTGAAAGAAAAGCTTCTGGGAGGCGGAGGTCGCGACCCTCAGACATGAGGAAATCGACGCGAGGAGGGAGGTTTGTAACTTATTTCAATTTTAATTATTATATTGCGAGGCCTGGGTTGCCTAGATGGGTTGGAACGGAGGCCACTGGCTGGAGGTCTCTTTTACGAAAATCATTTATGTAATACAAGCTTTTCGGATTTATAATATTATAGGGGCGCCGCTAAACTCAGACTTCGCCTGCGCGGGTACAGGGGCGCCGGGGGAGACGACACAGGGGACTGAGACAGGCGCGGGCAGCGGGTCCCCGGCGCCCGCACCTGTCTCAGTCCTCTTTGTCGTCTACCCCCGCGCCCCCGTACCCGCGCAGGCGAAGTCTGAGTTTAGCGGCGCCCCTATAGTAAGGATAGTTGTCCCTGGTGTCATGATAAAAAACAAGCATTTTAAAAACCTTTACCGGTACTATTATGTGTATGCGCAAGTGTATGGCAGTGTAAAGCTTATAAGGTACAGGAACAGGCCCACATGTGTGTGTGTGTGTGTGTGTGTGTGTACACTCACCCACGGCGCTGGTGTCGGAGGAGAAGGCGCAGAGAGCGCGCGCGGCAGTGGATGGGTGCGCGGCGCACAGGTGCGGGTACGAGCCGCGAGCCAGCCACACGTGGAGCGTGCCCTTGTCCGATACGCAGCACACCAGCGACCCGCTCGGGTTGAACGTTATACTGCACACAAAATATATTTTTGAACAGAAAAGTTACTCACATCAGACTTTATATTATACAATCGACCTTGAGCAGAAACACCAAGTAAGTTATCTTGGTGCTGATATCCCATGTTCGGATGATGGTCCCCCATTTCGACGCAGTGGCCAATTATTCCGTTTGGCGATAGACTGAAGCACAATCACTGAGACTTTGACCTAAAACACTACTCCTTAGCCATTATTTTATCACGGAACTTTTGGATAATTTCAATGCGCAGATTGACTGGGTCGGGAACATTCAAATGCGTACAGTGTTTCAGGTCAAAGTCTCAACACGACCAACCATTTATGGCAGACTTAGCCCCTCTTAGACGGAGTTTGCACAGACTTCGCTGGACTTTTTGCTATCAAAAGTGGTACAATGAAACAAGCACGCATATTCAAATCGTATTTATGTGTATTTTGCTGCCTCAGCTCAAAAAGTGTGCATCTCGAACAAGTTTCGGATCTATCGGTCGAAGCTTTTGTGGCGGCCTTCAGTAGATTCGTATCCAGGAGAGGACTACCTTCTCTCTTCTCTGATCAGATCAGACTGCGGAAGTAACTATGATGGAACTGACACGATTCCTAAAAGATACCTTTTAGTATTTACAAAATCATCATGCAGAGCTTGAACGTGACCTAGTCAAACGTAATATTAACTGGCTCTTTAACCCACCGAGCAGTTCAAACATGAGCCGGCTTTTCGAGACAGCGGTCAAGGATGCAAAAAGGCTGTATCGTACACCAGGTGATCGGCGTCTGACGTTTCAAGAACTAGACACTTTCTTAACAAAAGTTGAAGCAGTCGTGAATTTCAACCAAATTTGTCCTATGAGCTCCGATCCCTCTGATCTCGAAGTCTTGAGACCCGGGCATTTCATAATCGGCCAACCTCTAGTAGCTTTAGTGCCCACATGAAGACGTCAATTTAAACGATCTAAAACGTTTTCAACAAATATAAAAGCCCACGCAACATTACTGGCACCGGGTCGGAACGAGTGCCTTGTGACTTTGCAGCGCCGTTCGAAATGAACTTCTCATTCAGAACCCCTTAAAGTGGGCGATTTAGTTCTAATAAAGGAGGATAACTATCCTCCCTTACAATAGACATGCGGTAGAATAACCAAACTCCAGGCAACCCTGGAGCAAATTAGACTGTGCGTGTTGTAGAAGTGCAGACACATCACAATAAATTGATTCGGCCTGTGTCTAAATTACCAATTTGTTGCAACCACTATTGTTCTGCAGCAATACCAAAGAGCCGCCCGCGCCAGGCTGTCAGTGTCATTACTCAGTGAGCAGTCACAAGACTCCGTCAGACGACATCCTTCTGGCACTCTCTTCACAACGTTTCGGTTGTTTAGTTTGTGGTCAGCGGCGGTGGGTCGGTTGGGTAAGTACAATATTGATTGTAACTAATTTTACGGTTGCGTGTATGTACAATTTTTTATTCAGTCCACTAGCTATCGCGGTAACAATGACCACCTAATGACACTCATATAACAGTAACTCACCAGTAAACATCAGCGTAGTCCGATCCTCGTCCCAGTTCGTGTAACATCTGCTTGGTGCTGGTATCCCATATACGGTTGATAGACGCCCTTTTTGATACCGTGCCCAATTTAGTTTCTTTTGGTGACAGGCTGGTGCACACTAGGACCACCTTATGTCACAATTCCCAGAGCTATAGACCAGTAATTCACCAGTAAACATTAGCATCGTCGGAATACCGACTCAATTTGTGTTTGTGCTGGCGTCCCAAATCCGGACAATCTGACCACAGCGTCAGAAAGGGGGATTCTTTCCGATGCTGTGGTCAGTTTAGCTTCATTTGTCGAGAGACTAAAGCACAGTAGGACCACCTAATGTCACAATTCCTAGAGCTACAGACGAGAAACTCACCAGTAAACATCTGAGTAGTCTGACCCTCGTCTGAGTTCGTGTAACATTTGCTTGGTGCAGGTATCCCCTATTCTGGTTATAGTCCCCATCCTTGTACCATGAGTACCGTGACAAGTTTACCTCCATAAGGCGACAGACTGATGTACACTAGGACCACCTAATGTAACAATTCCTAGGGTTATAAACCAGTAACTCACCAGTAAACATCAGCATAGTCCGATCCTCGTCTCAGTTCGTGTAACATCTGCTTGGTGCTGGTGTCCCATATTCGAATGATGGTCCCCCTTTCCGACGCGGTGGCCAGTTTGGCCCCGTTTGGCGACAGGCTGATGCACACCAGGTCCGTCTGGTGACACCCCACCACCGCCGGCGAGCTTGAGTGGGCACCTTTCACCGCTCGGGACACGTCCTATAAACGTTAGAAGGATAAAAGTTATTTTTAAGTTTGCTCCATTTTCAGCAACATAGCTCGTTTCATGGGTTAGTTAAACGGCATCTGAAAATCATGCACTAAAACTAACCATCATTCGGGTCCTATAAGATATCTTTCACCTCGGTCCTTTAACGGATCGCCACATTTCGAATCCTAATGCTCTATGTCAAAAAAACGTGATGTCGATCATAACGGCTCCCTGGCGCAAATCATTATTTAGGCTATGTCGTGCCCTGAAGTTTTCCCACATAGACTGTTTTGTGCATTACCTCCACTAGCGTCTACTCGTGCCACGTATCCCTAAGAAAAGAATTTAATTTGGACTAGAACCCGTAAGGCAAGAGAAGACCGGGTCAACCTTAGCACACCAGGCGGCGCTATATCATTGTGGACATATGGAAAATCGAAAAAACACGGCCGTAGGTTAAGCATAAAGCTCAAAACAGGCTGCGATGGAGTCTGATGGACGCCCTCTGCCTTACCCTGATGGGGACCTAGGGATTTAAGACAAGTAAAATCAGCAAAAGAATCCGATCAATGGTACTCCTGGTGAGTAGATTACATACCAGCAGCTGCAGCGAGCCGCGGCGGTGCGCCGGCGCAGCCAGCAGCTGCGCAGCGCTGGGCTCGGTCGCGATGGCGCACAGAGGCCGCGCGTGCGCCGGCGTGCGGAGTAAAGCCACTCTCTGCAGCGACGGCAGCGACACCACCTGCACCGACGACGATAGCACCACTGCTACCCTGGAAATTACGAGGTTTTTTTGACGTGAAGTTTCTTGAAGCATCTTCTCCATTCGACAAAAAAAGACGCTCAAAAAGTTGCGCAGGAAATAACGAGGATTTCTTGTAGCCTCTTGTCCACTAGGCAACAAACGGCAGTCGGGCAACGTTGCACGATTAAGCACGGCGTTGCCAGCTGGCACGTAGCGTTACGCGCGGCTTGATGTTTGTTTTTGTGCATCTTCAGTTGAGCAACAAATGTTGTCACTTTTTTTTCTATATAATTATAAACATCGCCGCTGAAATCAACACTAGTTCCTCTACCGACAAGTTGTTGATAAAGTTCCGACCTACTCGTCTTATCAGCAACATACTCGTCTTACCAGCAACATACTCGTCTTACCAGCAACCCACTCATTTTGTGAATAACTTCCACGTGTTATCTGAGTAACGTACTTGTCCTTCCGTGCCCGGAGCGCTCGTATCGGCGACTTGAAGACCAGCTCGGCGCGGAAGGCTCGCTGCTGGTCGTCAAGCAGCATCAGACTGCACGGCTCACAAACCTCCACCACCAGCAGCCAGATGGTGCAAAAACCTCGCCAGCTCATCTTTCAATAAGACACTTGTTTTTCCTTTTTGAATAGGAAACTACTTCTCCATTCTCTTTAGATTAAGAACCGCCCTGCGTTCTCCTTAGATCAAGAAGCCTACTCATCCTTCACCCTTTGATTAAGAACTCCCTCGGTTTGTATTTTCCCTTAGATGAAAAAGCCTACTCGTCTTTACCTTGGATTAAGGACCCCCCTGCGTCCTCCTTAGATCAAGAAGTACACTTATCTTTCATCTTAGGTTAGGTTAGAACCTGACTTGATTTAACTCTTCAAATAAGAGGGTTCCCTAGTTGTGAAACAGATTATCCAGGTTTGAACAGGAAACTTGAAGACCAGCTCGGGGCGGAAGGCTCACTGCTGGTCGTCGAGCAGCATCAGACTGCACGGCTTACGAGCTTTCACCATCAGCAGCCAGTTGATGCTTAGAAACTTTGCCGGCTCATCTTCCAATAAGACAGCTACTTGTTTCCCTATTTGAATAAAAAACCTACTTGTCCTTTTCCTTAAGATTAAGAAACCTACGTATATTTCCCCTTAGATTAAGAAGCCTACTTCTCTATCTCCTTAGATTAAGAAGCCTACTTCTCCTTAATACTTTGGGTAAGAAATCTCCTTATTTGTCGAATAAGATGTTTATCCAGGTATGAATAGTAAACTTACTTGTCTTTCCGTGCCCGGAGCGCTCGTATCGGCGACTTGAAGACCAGCTCGGCGCGGAAGGCTCGCTGCTGGTCGTCGAGCAGCATCAGACTGCACGGCTTGCGAGCTTTCACCACGAGGAGCCAGTTGGTGCGGAACACCATCTCGCAGAGGGAAACCTCACCCAGCTCCTCTTTGTCTGCGAAGATGAAATATGAACAAGGATTAGAAAGGTGTTTCCTTCTAGTATAGGCCGCGCCACACAAGTTGGCGGATGTGAAATTAGCTACAAGCTGCGCAATAGCTGATCAACGTGCGGCTTTATGTGAACTTCAGTCAGGATTGGATATTGCGCAACCTTTAGCTAACTTCATATCCATTAAATTGTGTGGCGCAACCTATATTTCCGTTTAACGGATAACCAGTGGTGGGGTGTATTCATCCATCCATGAGCCGTAGGATGTCCACTGCTGGACATAGGCCTCCCCCAATAAAGCCGATTGGAAGCGGCATGTATGATGTGGTATCCGTATATAACATTCAAAAAACTCATTGGTTGAATAAGTTGAAAGTTGAATCCACACCCCATGATTGTAAGAGAAGCGTTTTCTCACTAAAGCTCTGGTTTCCTAGGACAACGGTGTATGTGATAGAGTTGTTTGAAGTGTGAACTGAATCAGTTGATGGATTTTCCTCGAAAACAGCACATGTGCACCTCATTTATAATGGGTACGCAAACAGATAAATTCTTAGTGGTATAAATAAATGACCTAGTAACAGTCATTAGACCGATCTTGATGTATGGGAGTGATGCTTGGACATTAACCCTAAAAGAAGAGAATAAACTGTTAGTAGTGGAGAGGAAGATTATGCGGAAAATCCTGGGACCAACCCAACGAGAGGACGGTAGCTGGAGAGTAAGGAAGAACGCCGAAATAGAGGATTTGGTCGCTGAACCCAATATATAGGCGAAACAAAGGCCCAAAGACTTCGCTGGTTGGGCCATCTGCTGAGGACGGGGGAGGATCGCAGTGCCAAGAAGGCGTATCTTGGAGTAGCAAGCGGCCGCCGACCCGTCGGTCGGCCCAGATACCGCTGGACTGACGCCGTGCGGTCCGACCTGCGCGAGCTCCAGGCGGATGAGTGGGAGGAGACAGCGCTAGATCGTGACCAATGGCGTTCTCTGGTGTCGGAGGCCAAGACTCATTTTGGGTCGTTGCGCCAGAGGAGTAGGTAAGTAAGTAAGTAAGTAACCATTCGGTGTGTCGTATCTTCCTAATCACCAATTGGCAATTCTAAAAATTCCCAACATTCTTAGAGAACAGCATACAAATCCTGAGATGTTATGTCAAGTCATAACATAGGTACAGTCCGTTGACAGTTATTTAATTTTTACCTCAGTCATTGTCGCTGTTTCGGTCTAACCATTACACTCCATCACAGTTTAGACAGAGACACAGCGATAAATGGTAAGGTAAAACAACTGTGAACGGACTGTATGATAAGATTAAAAGTCACAGCATGGAAGCATGGTTATGATGCGTACGCTGTAGTGTGCAGACACCTTTATACAGGGTTATTTCTAATCAATTAGCACCCTTTAGGGGCTTATTCTGTACATCAAAACTAACAACTTTTGTTCTGCGACTTTTGTATAAACTCAAAAAAAAAAATACCTGTTCCATACATTTTGTCGAAGCTGAACGATATTTTTTCTATGGAACAACAACTTTTTTTTGAGAATTATTAAACGTCGTAGAACAAAAGTTGTTAGTTTTGATGTACAAAATAAGCCCCTAAAAGGATGCTAATTGATTAGAAATAACCCTGTTTACTTTGTACAAAAAGAGAAGCGTCGTAGGTGAGGTCGCCCGTGTGCCATTATACTAATTTTGTTACGTTGACAACACTGCTCTGTCATCGCTAGTACAACTAAAAGTGTTTGATACTTGGTAGACACCAATTCGGTTTTCATCAGTAGACTCGCGTCAACCAAGTAGTCGGCACGTTAGCTGCTGATTAAAATCCTATTGTTAGTTCACCGTAACGCCACGACGGTTCTCTTTTCGCACAAACTAACTTATCGAACCATCATTTTGTAACAAATCACAGCACAGTATTGTATAAACGCTAAGAATTAAGGCAGCTGGCATCCTCGGAAGCGTCAGACAGCACGTCTCGGAATGCAAGGCCATTGGTACGGTTAAATTACGAGACAATGGAACTAGCGCGACCACCCTTCCTGAATGATTTAATTAGTTTCATTTCAGACTAGTTTGCGGTTATTTTTGTTTATCTATATGCTATTAGCTGCCCAGGCTTCGCCCAAGTATGATTGGATAAAGAAGACAAATAGTAAGGATCCCTAATTTTTTTGAAAATATAACATAGCCTATGTTCACCGGGGATAGTGTAGCTTTCCAACAGTGAAATTTTTTTTCAAATCGGTTCAGTAGTTTCGGAGCCTATTCGATGCAAACAAACAAACAAATCTTTCATCTTTATAATATTGGTAGGTATAGATAGGCCGAATCATACAAGTTGACGGATGTGAAGTTAGCTACAAGCTGCGCGAAACCCAATCAACACGCAGTTTTATGTGATAATGTGAGCTTCAGTCACGATTGGATATTGCATAGGTTGTAGCTAACTTCACATCCGCCGACTTGTATGATTCGGTCTATACTAGCTTTTACCCGCGGTTATCGGGATAACAAGTAGGTATACATTGTATATTATTATGACTTCCCAAACTCAACACCTTAATAATGTAGCTTGCCTATCTCGCTACCGTCATTTGGCCGAAAGGTATTCAGGGTTATCCAGAACTGGTGTACTAATCCGAAATGAGGCGATTCAGGTCACCATTACAAACAACTTTACTACATCAGCACTTTTGCTAAATCAGCTATTTTCACGATGAACATCCTACGATGGTTCTTTTCTCGCAATTATTTAATGCCGGCTGTACACACTCGTCGAGACGTCTCGCCGAATGTCTCGGCCGTTGAAGCTTGAGAGCTTCGACTTTTTAGAGAAAAAACGAGTGTGTACAGCTAGCTTAGCATACAAGACCACGACAAGAGTTTACCGACGTGTGCAAAGGTGACAGATATATACTTCATCATAACTCTGTCACGCTCTGACACGTCGATAGAGTTATTTTATGGTCCATATGCTAAGCCCGCAGGTATTAAAATTAATTATTATTTGTTGCAAATAAAAAAATCTGTATTTCTGTATAGGTATGCTTTTGTCTCGACGACACTCATTTTTTCTCGCGAGACCCAAAGACATTCTTTGACTCGGGGCAAAATACCGACAAGCGACCGAGACCGACCCAGGCAACGCGCGAGAGAGCGAAACATGACGAGAGCACCATGTACATACTTGCTCTCGGCCTGTCTCGGGGTGTCTCGGCGAGTGTATACTGTGTATACAGCCGGCATAAAATTTCACTCTCGATCATGTGCATTTAAAAGTGAATAAACACAAGTGAGTCGAGTTTACAGTTACATAGGTGCATAATGCGGCGATGTGAACGAACTTCTAAAATTAGCGCGGCCAGAGCGGCCCAAATCTAATCTCGGGGATGCTGCGATGCGCCCGATTGTGATCGATAACTATAAATCAATGTCAGCGGTAACAATATATGTACTTAGTTATCGGCAGAATCAAACATCATGGCGGCTGGGCAGATTTGGCGTAGCTTAACCCTAGAAGCCCAATGTACGTCGTTTTGACGTACACGCCGGAAAAAAAACCGCTATATCTTTGAAACACATTGTTGAATCGTCACGACCTTCCAAACCAACCTAGTACCCGTCGAGACCTAACAGGAGAAGGCTGTATCGCTTCGGTAAGTGCCTCCATTTAATTGTAATCACAATGATGCACGTCAATCTGACGTATGATTGGGCTTTGTGTAAGTTTTGCAACTATTGTAAGTTTGCGGTATTGATGTTTATTTTTGTTTGGTTTTTTGTTTTGTTTGATATTATTACTAAATATGTTATTTTTAGGAATTAAAATACAATGGCGTCCTCTAGATACCTAAATCCAGACGAAATTGCGTCACTTGGAACCTGAAGATGATTTTTCTCCCGCTGATAGTGACTCTCAAGATTTTGATCCTCAAGATGATATCAGGAGTGACATTGAAGAAGAGATGGTGGACTTTATGGGAAATGCGAGTTCGGAAACGAGGAACTTGCACTGTCCCGACTCCAGAGTCAGCAAATCTTGAAGAAACACTTTGGACTTCACTTCACAGAATCATCACGTTGAATCAGGCTTCTATTCGGTTAGGCAGTTTTTATGGGATGTTAAGCATGGCTTTTGTGACTTCATAAGTCACTGCCACAACAAGCTGACATATAAATAAAAACATTGAGCCGTAGGGAGTTAATGCAAAAATTGAGCACAGAATAGACCACTGTGTACGCAAAAACGCCTGGAAACACCAACTTTGACAAGAATTTACGTGAAAACATCGCATATGTGTTGAAAACCGTGCCAGAAACTTCAGCAGCAGTTACATGTGATGATCCAGAACCAAAAAAACGACGCTACTGTGGGTGTTGTATCTGTAAAAAAGGTGGATGACAACAGCATTGTGCTTCATATGTAAAAAGCAATGCGCGGAGAACACTACATTGACACATGTCAAAACTGTATATAATTACTGAATAACTATATTTGACCATTTTGATATTGAAGAGCGTTAATTTGTTATCTAAAAATTGTTTAAATAAGTTTGATTTTTGTACTTATTTCATTTGTATCAAAAAATAACTAAGACGATCACAATTTTTGTGTAATTTTACTATACTTCTTAATATATGATTATAAAAGTATCAACAAATAACTATTTGATTTAAATTTACGTTTTTATATTTTATTGAACTATATTTAAGCCATATAATTTAGAAATTTGGTATATACAATATAAAACAAACAAATATATTGACTTTTAATAGTACATGTCAAATTGACGTATAATTGGGTTTTATGGGTATAAAAATATGATTGGGCTTCTAGGGTTAAATAAATTATATCTCAGCTGTATTGTCTAAAGAAGAGATAGATTCGATGATAAACAGTAGATATCGTACGTGTGCACCCATTGCAATATAATTTTCTTTTTATTTCTTTTAAAATACCTATAATTATAAGACGGCTGCGTACTAAATGCGCATAAGGTTTTCTCTGTAGCAAATTATGAAAAAAACTGTTGAATAGATTTATTTAAATGATTGTTATTTGAACTAACGAATATATAAACCAGGCCGGTATTTTCATGAAAGATGACTCAGTTTAGTTATTCTGTGTTTTTTTGCATCCAAAGTTTCCTAAAAACTAATGCCAAAATTTAAATGTTCTAAGGCTTATATCGTTCGAGTGGAGAATTTTTTTCACAGTTTTATTAGTAAGAAGAATAGATTTTGTAAAGACAAATTGATTTAAATTAAATGTTAGTTTTAGATATTCAACAGCAAACACTGGTGTGATTACCCACCGACGTTTGTATGGAGTGATGAGCGACTTGTTTACTCTATTGAAATATCGAAAGCACTTAGAAAAAATAATTATTTTTCGCATAAAATCGCAACTCTGACTTCCACGTCGTACAGAATTGGAATAGTTTGCACGAATCGATGTGACATCCATGTACATTATTATTGATTTATCAAAAATGGCTCAGCCGATTTCGATAAAATTTAAACGGGACCTAGGGAGTATACTGTTTCGATCTAATAAAGTTTTTTTTTTAAATCGGTGCACAATTGGCGAATATATCGATAAACAAAAAAAAACATACAGACGCACATAGTAAGTACCTCCTCCTTTTTGGAAGTCGTTAAAACTTATCCAAGCCTGACTTTTACTTACCCTTTCAAGATATGAATAATACAAAGACCAATTTGCATGCTAGAACAACGGCAACTAGTTGACCTATTGCACTGGGTGGGCACGCTTACATTAAAACTACATTAGAACTGTGTTTTCCGAATACATTTTATCTACTACCAAAACCTAATCAATCAAAAATGACAAAATTGAGATTAGTTGAAAAATCCGACCTGTAGAAAAAAATTAACATCCTGGACAGACGAAAGCAAAATAGTCGAGTTTATTTGTTACATAATAAGTGCCGCTAATAACGCCAATTACACTTAATATAGATATTAATTTTACAGTCATATTAACAAATCATTAAACATTTAATTAAAATTCAATCATTCAATTCCAAAAATTAAATTAAGTATGTACGTAAGTCAATATAAAATACTGCAATTAAAGTTTACATGTCTTATTTAAATACAATATGGCTCGGCAAAAGTCAGCAACAGTCCATGAATAACAGGCAATTTGTCACAAAATATTATGTCGCATTCGGTATTGATTTTAGAAATGCGTTGAGACCACGAGACATTCTGCAGATAGGGCTGTTAAATCGCGACGTAACGTTTAGTGTGGATCTGGATAGTGCCAGTATCAAAGAGCTTGGGTCTGCTACTAGGCCCTACTACCTACTACGGTGAGAAAATTTATAAAAGTTGCTTGAAAAATAATAATAATAAGAAAGAACCTTAAGAGACTCTCGCTAGACGGTTGGGTCAAGGGTCAGATACAGAAGGCGGTCGTCCTGGACACGGCGCGCATTGTCAGGAGGTTCCTCTCTCTGTAGACCCAACCACCGGTAGCTTGAGCCCTGCCCCGCTGCCGGCGGCACTCTAGGTTTAGGTTTTTTTATAGTATTTTGTTCTTTTATATAAATACTAGCTTTTACCCGCGGCTTCGCCCGCGTTATATTTTGATTTTGGCTAATGTTTATGTCGGCTGCGAAACCTAACCTAAGCGACAAACATCAAAATACCTTAGAGGAATGCTTTTGTTGGTTAAGTTATGGTTGGAGTGTATATACAACCCCCCTGTGTATTCCCGCCTTGTCGTGGCAGGGGAGGTCTAAGGCAGCTGAAAAGGCGGCGCTCGAAGTCTCCCTCTTCTTTGGGTCTTTCCCCCAAGGCAGCTTAGAGGCCGGCACTCGTAGTGCAGCCGCTTTTAACTAAAGCAGCTGAGAGGATTGCCTGCCTTATGAGGAGTGTTGCTTCTGAGGCGGGCTGCAGTGCCGCTCTTGCGACGCTGCAACTGAGGATTAGGGGCTGCGGTGGGATGGAACTGGTTGTGTGGGTGCCGCCACCTACCCTACCTTCCGCTAGGCCGTCAACCTGTTGGAAGACGCAGTGGGGCTGCAGGGGAAGAGAAGTGTCGGTATCGCGATGGCTGTTCTCACTGCCCTCTGCAGTTGAAGAGGCAGGCGCTGGGCTACGGGACTGACCCGTTGCACTGGGATCAGGACGTTGGAATGCTGTCCGACGCTCAGTGCTGGTTACTCCCGAGTGGTGGATGACGATGTGTCTTGTGCTCCGAAACACACCGTCATTATGGCGGGAGCGCAAGCTCCGTTATGGAGCCCGAGTCTGGGCTAGCGCTGTTGAGTGCCGCGAAGGAGTGCAAAAAATGTAGGATCGTCCTAAACTTGAAATGACAGGTTATTTCTGGCGCTTAGACGGCTGCTACCGCGGCCCGCTCGCTTACTTTTCATCCTATCCTACGGGAACTGTTAAAGTTTTTGGGATAAAAAGTGGCCTTTGTCACTTTTCGTCTTTCAAACTATATTCATGCAATAAGTCAAGGCAATCCGTTGCTCCGTTGCTGAGAAAAAGTTATTGTCTTATCCTACGGGAACCGAATTTTTTTCGGAAAGGAAAGTATCCTATGTCACTTTCCGTCTTCCAAACTGTGCCCACCCCAAAAATCAAGTCAATCCGTTGCTCCATTGCTGAGAAACAGTTATTGTCCTATCCCATGGGAATCACGAATTTTCTCGGGATACAAAAGTATCCTGTTATCACTTTCTGTCTTTTAAACCATAGGTATCCATACCAAAAATCAATTCAATCTTTTGCTCCGTTGCTGCGTCAAAGAGGAACAAACCAAGAAACTTTTCGGATTGATAATATTAAAGTATGATGATTCTGTACCATAAAGGTAGAATAAAGAAACATGTTAAACCTCTAATGATAGAAGATTTAAAAATATTTTTAATGTCAGACAAAATGACGGCCTGTTATTAAACGTCATAGTAACATGTAGCATGCAGAAGGAATAAAGCATTTTATCCAATTTTAATGTCAGTTGTCATTTTCAATCCATACTTTATTTCCTCTTCAAGGGGATATAATGGTGGAAAAACAATTTGTCCCCTTGCCATGCTACCTGTGATTTATAAAAGTCTGCAGACAATGTCACCTGTCATCTAATTACGTTTCGATGTGACGTTTCGTTAAGTGTCATAGAGGAATTAATCACTTAGCGTCTTTGTGATAGTGGCGACAGTTTTGCTTTCGATAGTTTTTGTCCTGTCCTACAGGAACTATGCAATTTTTTGCTTAACGTCTAATGATTAGCATCTAAAATTCGACGCGCTTGGTTTTGCTCTTGAGTCTCAGCAGTTCTTTGCGCTGCGTGATGCTCGGCATCTAAAAGTCGCTGCGCTTGACTTTCTCCTTAAGTCTCAGCAGCTCTCTGAGCTGCGTGACGCTCAGCATCTAAAATTCGACGTGCTTGGTTTTTTGCTCTTGAGTCTCAGCAATTCTTTGCGCTGCGTGATGCTCAGCATCTAAAAGTCGCCGCGCTTGACTTTCAACTTCAGTCTTAGCAGCTCTCTGAGCTGCGTGACGCTCAGCATCTAAAATTCGACGCGCTTGGTTTCGCTCTTGAGTCTCAGCAGCTTTGAGATGCGTGGCGCTCGGCATCTAATGTCAAACGCATTAAAGTGTGCTCTTCAGACTCTTGGCTTTTAGCAATTTTCTTTACGCGAGCTCCGCTAGAACTACGCGCTAGATTCGATTTGCGTTTTGTAGGCATACCTATTAGAATGAAAACTACGTAATTAAACTGAAAAAATACATGTTACCTTCTCTAAATTTTACAGGAAAAGATTGATTGACTTTGACATTTGCAACTCGAGCAGCCTTGAATGGGCATTGGGCATAGAGAATGTAATTTGGAAAGTCAAGATGCAAATTACCATTTGTCATGGTAGAATATAAGTTTTTTCTTCTAAGATTCTAGCCAATGCGTTTTCATCCCCCGTTTTCAACCCTTTAAAACTATTTTTTCGAATCAAAAAGTAGCCTATGTCCTTTCTCAGGCTCGAGACTATCTGTGTACCAAATTTCATTCAAATCGGTTTAGTAGTTTTAGCGTGAAAGCGCGACAGACAGACAGACAGACAGAGTTACTTTCGCATTTATAATATTAGTAAGGATTGTAAAAAAACTTAAATTTAAGAAAATAAATGAATATGTGTATAATAATAAAAACATTAATTTCATTTTCCTATACGAAATGTTCCTCTGTATGTAAAAGTTGTCATTGACAGTTGACAGATGGTGAGATGTGAAGTTCACCGGGTCAGCTAGTGTGTTTATAGATTATACTGTGTTTGTTCCAGTGGTGAATGGTATAAAATCCAAAAACTGTTGCCTATCCAATACAGGTAATACATCAAACATCGTACAAATTCTCTACGTTTGATGGCAGTACCTCACAAGACATTGGCAAAATTGTGAAACACCTTCACAGAAGCCACAAATCAAGAATTGATTGAAGTGTTAAGCGCACTATACACTGAGGCCGCCGGGCCGCCGACATATGTCGGCAACTTTTTGTCGGCGGTCTAGTTAGCGGCTTCACTTATTACAAGTCGGAAAATTTGGTCGGCCACGTGTCGGCGGCAAAAATAAAAATACTAGCACGTCACTACAGGTCGACCGCAGTGTTGTTCCAAGTAAATTTTAGAGTGCCGTATGCCAACCTCAAAAAAGCCGTATTTTAGTGAAAATGTATGGAGAAAATTAATAAAAAGACCGTATTTTATACGGCAGATAGGGGCAGCCGAGCCGTATTTGCCTTTTTTCGGAGCCTGAAAGCCGTATAATACGGCAATTGCCGTATCAGGAACATCACTGGTCGACCGTCGCCGTGCAACTGAGCGCAGGCGTACCCAAGCCGCCACCATGACGGCGGGTAACACGCGCAGGCGCATGTTGCCGACATGATTCTTACAGGCCGCCGGGTTGTGTCGCCGGCCTTTGTCGGCGGCCCGGCGGACTCAGTGTGTAGTGCGCTTTAGATATAAATAAAGTGTTGACTCACTGTAGTGTGCCTTCTCGACGAGAGGTTCCACATTGTAGACGCGCAGGCCGGTCTTCAGGCAACAAGTGAAGCAGCCTAGAATATACCAAAAATAAGTTGTTAAGTGCGTATCGAGACACGCGTATGTTTATGATGATGATATAATTATTTTTTGCAAAAAATAGCATGACCGACTTCACCTGTGTACAGAATTCGCGAATATTCCGCACGGATCGATGTAGCATTTTTCACATTATTGTTGATTTATCAAAAATGGGCGCTCTCTTAATACAATATTTAGCAATAAAAATATGATTATCATACAAAAATTACATTTTGTTCTTATGGTCTAAGTCTGAGAATAGTTACCTAGATAAACGTGGCAAGCAATCATACAGCTATTAAGAGATCGTCATACAAATAATCACATAATATAAATACCTACTTGGCAATAGGCCTATTTGTTACTTTGAATACTTAGAAGTTACCACCTATACCTAAGTATTCATCAAAGAGAATAATAGCAATGTGATACTAAAAATTGTTTTAAATTAGAATTGAATGATGTATTTTTTTGTTTCGTATATTAATTAGTAAACATAACTATTAAAACATAATTATGGTCAAGAAGTATGTACGTATATTTGTGGGGTCAATGAGCTCTGAGCTATGTGCAAGTTTAGACATTTCGATTTTCCTTTGTAAATCAAAAAGTTATTATTCCACAGTGCTCAAAATAATTTAAAAAGAAAGTTTTTGTTATGGTCTATAAACTCCGAAAGTTTGAAGATCCTATGTTGTATACTTTATAAATTAAGGGAGGGACACTTATTTTCAACTTTGGCGACCTATACCTCCTAAATGGTACATGTGACAAAAAATGCTAAATAAAACCTAACATTCATTTTAAAAACCCTATTAAACAATACCACACACAGGATTGAAAAAAAAAATATCCCTACTTTACATGTATGAGATCTAAATACATTTTTTTTTAAATTTTACTTGTTATAAGTAAATTGAGATTTATTTATACTAAATCTATCATAATCTTAAATTTCATGCAATTTGGTTAATAGATGTGGTAGTTGTAATGCTTTGTAATATTAGGAAGGATGGACAGACAGACGGACACAACAAAGTTTAAGGGTTTAGTACGGAACCCTAAAAACTCTGAACAAATCAAATTAAAATCATTTCTACAGGTGGTGTAATTCAGGCTTTTTGGTGAAGGAAAACATCGTGAGGCAGTATGCATAGGTCCGTAAAAAAATTCGATGGCATAAATTATACTTCAATCAAAGAAGATATACCTACCTACAGTGCCACAAACTTATCTGGCCCAGTGACCAAATGAGGAACTAACGAGCCATTTTGAAAGGCCATTTGAAAATAAAAGGGATCGACAAACATACATACACATTCACAAACATTCGCATTTGTGTGATTCATCTGAAATTTTCACCGAGTTTTCATAACATAAAATATTGGCAACAGTATAAGCGATAGTAGCGACGCCGTCACAGGGTCAGATAAGTTTGTGGCACTGTAACAATACTACGCTAGAATACCGCTCACGAGTCTTTTGTAAATACTGCGTATCTACATTTTAAAAATTTCCCTTACAAAGGGAGAAATTTGTTGTTGCGCTATTTATCAGCCGATTTCAATATATTCGGCAAGATTGCTTAGAGCAGCGTATCATAATCATTTTCAGTCTGCACTTCTAGAAAATTAAGCACAATTTTAAGGACTCTTTAGTAGTTCTCTGAACAGTAGTCCTCATATCTGTTTAACTGAACCTTCATAAGCCTATATCTCGACTCGCTCTTGACCAATTTCGTTCATACTCACAAATCTTTAGTAGATCATTGTCGGGACAGTGGCGGAGGAGACTTGTGAATTGTGCCTTTTTTATAGTCCACTGCAGGACGTAGGCCTACCCACGAAGGGTGAATGGGCCATATCCACCACGCTGGCTCAGTGCGGGTTGGTGGATACACATACGCCATCGAATTTCTTCTTCGGACGTATGCAGGTTGCCTCAAGATGTTTTCCTTCACCGAAAAGTGGTGTTAGATTTTGTACATAAATTCCAAGGAATTCATTGGTACGGGACCGGGATTTGAACCCACGACCCCACGATTGTGAGGCGGGTGTCATTACCACTAGACCACCACGGCTTATGTGAGACTTGCTGGTATTTATTTACTAATTCAAATGTTCATGGATAAGACGGCGGACCCCAATACAGGCAAGCACATACTCGCAGACTGCTGTGTATGAAACAAAGAAGGATGTCGGCAGCTCATACATACGAATACCTGTTGTATATGATTACACTAATATTCTCCCAAGTTTATTTCTAAAAATGTTATGTTCGTCAGAGTAATTTATGACGCTTCTAAAACTGTTCTGATATGTACAAGTTCGATTTTAATGAAGTTTTAAAATATTATATTTGGCCGCACAAGCATTGGCAGGGAATTTAGATGGTAAAAACAATAAAAATCATTGTAATTTTTCTGGTGGTCTAATTTTAATTATAATTAGTGATATGAAAACAGCAATAAATCACTATATTTTTGAAGCACATTTATAATTATTAGAAAAGATGTTTTGTTCCATGAGTGCAAAAAAATAAAATTTAAATGTTTTGACAGGTTGAGTCTCTGCATCCTTCTTTGTGATGATTTGTAAGTATGAAACAAATCGGTCAAGAGGGAGTCGAGATATAGGCATATGAAGATTCAGTTAAACTGATGCCAACAGATGTCTACTGATCAGACAACTACTAGTTTATTTAAGCTTTAGCTATGCATACACATGACATTAATTAAACACACTCTAAACACACAGTCAAATCTTTGTAACAAAACTCAAAGGCGAGATAAGTAACTAGTAAAAACAACTCATTTCTTGTTTAGAACATCATTTTGTAGTATTGTAATGTAGATACCATTACATCAAATGATGTTATAATGAGTTTATAGTGTATCTTTTATTGATAAAAAAAACTATTATGATTAAGCACTAATGAGAATCTTGGTCCTAACATGATAAGAAAAATGGTACTAAGTACTAGATAGAAGATTTTTTAAAATTAGAAAAATAATTGGCCTTGCACTACTGGGACTCGCTCACAAAGGATTCTGTACCGTAAGATATCCCCCTTAGAACCATTTCAAGCATCTGGGTATATGCCGAATTAAGGCCGCTGCTTACGTAACGAGATAATACCTCGGACGGGAACGGGACGTGACTGCCCCGTTCGAGACGGGAACGTGTTTTTAATGCATACGTACCGTAACAGTGATTCGGATCTAACTGTTGTGAAGAAGGAAAGATGGATTTTTAATTTCGAAAATTGGCTTTAATTGCTAATGTTCTAGATGACGAAGTAGTTAAAAACGTCCAACACTACTTTTCTCTCCGGAACGAACGGAGTGACTGTGCATACGTAGCGGAAACACAGACGGGACGGGGCACGTGCCGGACGGGATGTGCTAAACATCATTGGCGACGATATTTTTCCCGCCCCGTCAGTGCCATGTTCCCGTCCCATCCGTGTCTCCGTGACATATGCGCTTCCATATACATTTTGTATGAAACGATATTTCTAAAATTTCCCGTTCCGTCCCATCCCGTCTGTGAAAAAACCCGTCACGTATGCAGCGGCCTTTATACAAGCCAGCAGATGTGAAGTTAGCTAACAGCTACGCAAAACCTAATCAACGTGAGCTGCAGTCAGGATTTGATATTGCGCAGCTTGTAGCTAACTTCACATCCATCAACTTGTATGATTCGCCCAAAACCTGTTGCCATTTTTAATATCGAGCAAAAAACAGCAAAGAAATCAGGTTTGCTGTATGGGAGCCCCCCTTAAATATGTATTTTATTCTGTTTTCAATATTTGTTGTTATAGCAGCAACAGAAATACATCATCTGTAAAAATTTCAACTGTCTAGACCACTGTTCATGAGATACAGCCTGGAGATACAGTCGGTAAAAATTTCCTGTATCTCCAGGCTGACAGTTGACATTTTTATAGACTGTATCTCCAGGCAAATATAAAACAAAAAGACTGCATCACAGCCTGGTGACAGACAGACAGACAGATGGACAATGGAGTTTTAGTAATAATTAACCTTTAGCTATAGAACCCTAAAACACAGCATCAAAAAATCTGCCTTTAAAAATGTATTGTAGTGAATTACTGTTATTTTAGTACTGAAAATTAACCAACCCATTAGGGATTATCTATCAATTACTTTTAATTTTAATATATATTTTAAAAAAGTACAATAGAGACATTCACTATATATCTTATACAATTTGTTTACCTATATTATTATTTTTGTGTATAGGTATTTAGTAGGTCTGAGAATAGTAGGTTGTAAATATTTTAGACCTTTAAGTGATGAGGGTGGCATATTTTTTATAAATAAGTTTGCCAATGCTTGTCAGCTAGTGTAGCATAAAATAACCTATTCAAACAATTAAAATCTCTTTTTGAAATCTATTGGTCACTATGAAAATTAACTTTTTAATTCATGCAAGTCATACAAGTTAATCATTTACTATTATTGTTGTGCTTATGAGCCACTGATGACAGCCTATGACTAAGTAAAAATACAAAACGCACTTAAGGAGTTCAAACGCTTTACTCAGACCTAATTTCTGTCTTTAGCGACATTGGCAAAGACGAAAATGTAAATATACAGCGAGTACTACTCAGCAAATAATAATGAAAATTGCGTTTAACATTACATCGTATGTACACAGAAGCTTGCTCGAACAATAGTCTCTAAATCACGTACAACGCTAATTGCGTGGGTATTATACTAAAAATATTTACAACACGTGGAGTAGCGCCACGCGTGGCGTGTGTTTATCGCAACGCTACGACGCATTGGACACCTTCTCGATATTTTAACATAAACTATGGTTAAACTACTATCTAACAAAGGTCCTAAATAACAGTCTCAGGCACAGAACTAGTCAGAATCATGAATAATACGCCTTTGCAGAACAAAGAACGCAGGTTGACGAACTAGGAAGTGCAACAAACAAACCTTGGTCCTGGTTAAACGCCAGGCTTGTGATCCCGCTGCTTCTCCGCCGCGCCATTTTTCACAAACAATAATATCATAAACATTGAAACTTTATAATAGTAGTCGCACTGGACATTTTCACGAGGTAATTTTAATACAATATTTTTTTTTTAATTTGTTTTTACATGATCCCTGTGTATGATACACAGCTGATTAATGATTTGATTTTTTGACAAACAGCATGACAGCTTGATTTGACAAGCAGGTAACGAGCAAATGACACTGTCATTGAATACACTGATGACACTGACATTTGCTTGTAGAGCATGGTCCAAATTATTCAATAATTTTTGTAAAGTCGTTTTAGTTGAAATCGAAAATCTTCAAGGTAGATCAAAATCATGGGTATTTAAAAGACCCTTGAATTTTTGGTCATAATCTTTTTCTAATGTTATAGAGCTTTATTTTTAATTTATCGTCGAATTTTATAGTGCTTTTCAGCCACTTTTAGCTCTTTTCACTGACACTAAAATATTATATTTCTACGTTTGACTAAAGATTGACACTACAAAAAAATGCAAAACTTCAAAAATGTTTTTATCTTCCCTCGTTGAAGAATTAATACAACAATTAAAATTTTTGGCTTCGAAAGTTTTTCTAAATTATGTAGGGTGTCAGCTAGCAAGAATAGTAATATTAAATCTAAAAAATATTCACGTATTATAAAGAAATTGATATACAAAACTCAAACAGAGGAATAGTGTGACAAGAAAGCTTCACATTTTCCAGGGAAAATGGATTTTAAAACGACTGTCAATAACGATTTCACTTGGCCTTTTCCGAAACCCATTGTAGGAAAGTACGTTTAGCAGTCTTTTTATTTTACCTACCAAAATTATCATAGCAACAGACGTTGCTAGCATTTTGTTTCTATCAGGCGAAGCCAAAGTTAAAATCTACTTTTTAACCCCCGACACAAAAAGACGGGTTACCTAAGTTTGACCGTTTTGTGTGTGTGTCTGTGTGTTTGGCCGAGGCACCACAGCTCTGAAACGTGTGAACCGATTTGGATGTTTTTTTATTTGAAAGCAGGTTTTCGAGCGATGGTTCTTATATAGGTAACTCATAGAATAATAACGCCGGCGTTATTATTCTATGTAGGTAACTATGTTTTATGAAAAAATTGGTTCAGCAATTCTAAAGTAATCATCTCTTTTGTCAGCTGCGGTAGGAGTCTTTATTTTTTTAATTGTAATTAAATTTTGTTGAATTCTTTACTTATAGCTCGTTATCTTTTTACACATTTATTGGGGAAGGAACGATTTGGTCACTTCTTACTGCTCGGCCACGAGTTCGGGCTTTAGCGGCAGCGGTGGCGAGGTCTACGAGCGCTCGGATCGGGACATCGTGACTCGTGGCGTAGTTCGAGCATTTTAGTTTTTTTCTTTAGGTTAGTTTAGGTTCTTTACCGCTCGCCGCCGCGCGCCGCAGCCCGCTACCGCTTATAGCGGCAAAGACCTTACTGAGCGGTTCTGATCCTCCTGATTTCCTCAGGCCATGCGAGCCCCCTGCCCCGAACACCGCGCCGGTCCGCCGACCAGCCCCCGTGGCTCCATACTGCCATTGCGACGTGCACTCCTACTCCCCGAGAGTAGAGCAATACAAACAGCTGCTGGAGAAGGAACAGAAGCTTTGCCAGGACTATGAGACGTTGAGGAAACAGGTTTGAAAATTATGGACCGAATCAATGAATGAATGAATGTTCTTGGCGGCTGTGAATTTAGCTACGAGGTGCACGTAACCCAACTCTCCCGCAGCTGTTATGTGAGCTTCAGTCAGGACTGGGCTTTGCGCAGCTTGTAGCTAACTTCAAACTCGACAAGAAGTTTGATTCTGTCTAGGTATACCATAATAAAATTATGATGTTATACCTACGATTAAATTTCATTGGTAGTTAAAGATAAGTTTAAAGCATTCCGTTTACCGCCGTTCTCAATAACTTACTTACACATAACTATCGATTTAAACTCGGTTAATCTGTTAAAGTGACATTACCTAACTGTCGCTGTCGTTTCAATAACAAAAAGTTCGAAAGCTTATCCGAGCTTATGGATAGATAACATCCCTCAGGGAAGGTGAGCCCTCCGAAAGTCCGAAACGTTTCATTTTTCTTCCGCGCCTTTAAGACGTCATGACTTTAAAATTTTATAAATTAATTATTTTTAAGATCTGGTTTAGGTAGATACTGTATTTTATATATCTTCTTTCCATATTAAATAAAACTAAGAGAAAACGTAATTCATCATGGAATAAGTATAATAATTATTAACGGCTTAATTTTGACACCAGATATACCTACCTATCAGAATTTATCGTCATTATCAGCTCTTGTCCTACTACTGGTTATAAGCCTCCCATTGTTCATGCCAATACGATTTAGCACCTAGATTAATATTCTCTACTTTTCAGATGATAGACGTGACGAATGATATTTTGGATCACCCTTGCGATGACCTCGACAGTAAAATGATCACTATGTACCAAGCCACCTACAAAAAAAGATGTAAGAACCTTTACTCTGATCCTAGCATAAGCACTCAACTTTTATAAGACGCTAGATTAGAAATAGAAGACGCTAGACTAATCTAGCGTCTTCTATTGCGTCGTCTAGAAGACGCTAGACTAATCTAGCGTCTTCTATTTCTAATATAATCAAGGAAAAGGAGGAGGACTAGCTTGGTAACGGAGGGTAGCCATACGGAAACAGCTGTAGTTTCAATTTACGTATAAATCTGGACTAGCACCTCTGGTGTTTGTCAGCGTTCACTGAAGTTGAGCAATGTTCGGCACGGTCAGTCTTTGGATGGGTGACCGCGGCTGATACGTAAAATTAAAGGTCCCGGTTGTTTCAACCGTTTAGCCATGACAGAGATCTTGAGGCAGCTTAAAAACTCTGACGACAGGGCTAGCTACCCGGTCTGTACGAACTTACTATCGTACACATAGCTATTACAACTAGAGAGATACGCGTAGCGCTGTTGTTGCTTGAGGCATTTGTCAACCACAAAAATGTATGGACAATTGTGCTCAGCGCTGTCAAAACTGGTATCGTGACATTACGTCGTTTCGTTATACCCTAACTTATTTTTATCAAATGTCATCTGTCCTGTGCTGCGCTTGCCGGTACATGGTTGAGATCTTATCGACCCCATCGGTCATAAGGCCGTGCTATGTACCCTGCCTACTACCATTTCAACTTGTCAATCCATTGAACTATGTCGACAACTTAGGTATTTTACGAATCTCCACATTTGTGATTCGCACTTGCAGAGAGACCCCGAGCATAGCCCTTTCTATAGCTCGTTGGCTTACCTAGAGCTTATAGTAAGGCTTATAAGTACTAAGATACTAGCTGCGTGACCCGGCTTCGTTCGGGTACGATTGGCTAAAGAAGACAAATAGTATGGATCCCTAATTATTTTGAAAATATAATACAGGCTACGTTCACCGGGGATAGTGTAGCTTTTCAACAGTGAAATAATTTTCCAAATCAGATCAGTAGTTTTTTTTATTTTTTTTTTATTGGTAAATTACAATAGCAAAAATATCGTTAATATATTGTCTAAAACCTAGATTAGGTTTGTCTTGACAATCTAGTTCTCTTATAGTTTCGGAGCCTATTCGATGCAAACAAACAATCAAATCTTTCCTCTTTATAATATTGGTATAGATTAGTACCAGCTTTATTGCAAAAGAAAAAAAAAACAAAAAGCTTTCTGGTCAATCCACAGCGTTCCCAGTATCAGACTACCAGGCTATCATAGCGGCTGCGCAGTCAACAGCGCCCATACCCATGGAGAGCAATCGACTAGGCGTCCTGCGCTGCTACAAGGACCCCACGCACTTCACTGAGAAGCCGCCTACTGTGAGACCTACCATCCATCCACCAGGTTTGTATTGCTTCGAGTATATACCGACTACTCTCTTATCGGATACTTAGTCAACAGCTTTTATCCATACATCCATACCGATGGAAAGCAATAGACTGGGTGTCTTTGGACCCCACGCACTTCATCGAGAAGCTATCTACTGTCAAGTCTACATCCAACCACCAGGTTTGTATTGCCTCGAGTATTTGACTACCCTCGTATTGACTACTCAGTCAATCGCGTTCATCTATGCCCATTGAAAACAACCGACTCCACGCGCTGCCACAATATTTCCACGCACTCACAGGGATACCCGGTAATAAGGTCAGGTCAGGCCTACTATATACTATACTAAACTTATACCCACACACCCAGTGGCGGCCTAAAGGGGTGGCGAACGGGGCAATCGCCCGGGGCCTAGCTCTTCGCTCTTGCAGGGACCTCGCGCAACAACCCAAGGTTTAAAAATAATCTTTTTTTTTTTTCCACAAACACAAATCACAAAGGAATCTTAAGTATCGCATGCAGACAAAATAAAAGAAAGCAAGAAAAACAATTCCTTATTACTATTTCCAGCGGTCCCACACTAGGCTCGAGGGCCCGTGTTGTGGAGACCAAAAATACGAAATATTCAATTTTTTTTGATAAGTTGTGGAGGAATTTCGTAACATTAAAAGAATAAAAAAATACAGCCTTTTTTAATTACAGGGTTAAAAATCAATTGGCATCCTTTTAGGAGCTTATTCTGTACATCAAAACTAACAACTTTTGTTCTAAGACTATTATCATTTCTCAAAAAAAAATGTTGAGTTGAGAAAAATATCGTTCACCCTCGACCAAATATAGAACAGCTTATTTTTTTTTTGTTTTGACAAATGTTGTTAGTTTTGATGTACAGAATTAAGTCCCTAAAAGCATGCTAATTGATTACCTGTATATAACTAAAAAATACATAACCCAGTATATTTTGTTTAATTTAAGACTTTTGAATTCGATCGTTAATTGTTTAGGTATTCAGGTTACATAGGGGTAAATTTCCCATAGCATTATTCCAGACCTACTTTCGCATCAGAAACTTTTTACGAAGGGCAAACGGGCTTCGAAAAGACCCGCCGCCGCCCGGGGCCTCGCAATGGGTAAGGCCGCCGCTGCACACACCACCAGACGGGCTAGCATACGCACCACGACATAATTATGTTATGTTATGCGTATGTTAGGTTAACTGGTCAGTACAAGCTTTTAGTAACGGACTAGTTACTATCGTGGCTGAACTAAAATCATCCTGATCTCTACACCAACCCCAAATACTTAGGTATTGTAACTGTAACGAGGTGTTCTCCGTGGACCAATAGACATGATAACTGGGTAAACAAAACATAATTATAATTAATCCGTGAGTTAGATTATCAAAAAATATTGGACACGTATTTTTTTATTTTGTTATTCAACAACAAATGCCAAAGATAAACCTTTTCAAAGTTTGGGAGTGGGGGTCGTGACATCACCTCTCTTACAGAAGTCTATACATTTGTATGGCATTTGTGACGTCACGCGGAATTTTGACGGGCAATAAATATATCTCCATCAATTTATGTTGAATTGACAAAAGAAAAAATACGTGTCTAATGTTTTTTGATAGTCTATCTGACGGACTAATTATATTTTTTTACTCATCAAGCCTATTGCAACTACATAATGTAGGTATGTAGGATGTGAATAGTGATGTTTTCAGTGATGATGTGATGATTTTAGATGTGATTACAACCGGGCTATATGAACTATATTTGCTTAAGCTATATGAACTATATTTGCTTATTAAGATGTAAAAATTGCGCCACCACGCATACTAACTGCTCCAATAAGGACTTAGCTCACAACGCGTTCAGCAGCGAATGTCCTGAAAGAGCAAAATGGGATGGTATAGCGCGATCCCGAATCTCATATTGCTGAGGGCACTCTAGAGGTACAAAGCTCAGTCCCCCAAAAAGTAGCAGTGAAACCAGGTTTGAGGTTCATCCAAGCAAACCTGCATCGCTCACAGACAGCAACAGCCGAACTCCTGAAAGTCGCTAAGGAAAGAAACGTTTCAGTCGCCCTAGTCCAAGAGCCGTATGTAGGTAACAAGGGAGTTATGAAACAGTATCCTGGAACCCGTATTATTCAGTGTAGTTTGAACAGGCAAAAGCCAGTAAAGGCAGCAGTAATCGTTTTTGGTGACAAATTGGAAGTAATTCATGACCCCCAGCTTGTCACTGAAACTGAAGCAGCTGTTTTGCTGGTCAACGAAGACCTGAAGCTGGGAGTGATTTCGATCTACTTGGAGGGAGACCAACATGTTGATCCGTACCTGAACAGGATAAAGGCTTTTAGTTTAAAACTAGCGACCAAAGACCTGATAGTCGCCGGTGACGTCAACGCCTGGTCCCATTGGTGGGGAAGTTCATCGGAAAATAGCCGAGGAGAAGCCGTTCACTCTTTTTTCAACGAGATGGGCCTACACATACTCAACACTGGTGACACACCAACGTTCGAAGTCGTTAGAAGAGGCAAGCTGTGCACGAGTGTAGTAGATGTTACCACGTGCAGCTTGCCACTTCTGGGGAAAATAGAGGGCTGGCAGGTAGACAGAAATCTAACAACATCAGACCATAATGCAATAACGTTCACCTTGCGTCTGGGGAAGGCTCTTAAATATCTGAAGCCTATCACTACACGCAGGTATAATACTAGAAAAGCAAAATGGTCGGATTTCATGTCATGCCTGAAAACCACTCTCAAGGATAGAAAGTTGTCGCCGGAGTCAGTAAGACAATGTAGAAGCCCAGAGGAACTAGAGTCAATGATCACGAGTTACACAGACAGTATCCACGAAGCCTGTAAACATACTATCCCACTTATAGGCCCGCGCAAAGGAAACCCAGTTCCCCCGTGGTACTCAAAAACACTCGATGATCTGAAGAAGGAAGTTCTTAGAAGAAAGAGACGGATCAAGAACGCCGCCCCCGACAGAGTCCAGTTTGTAGTCGAACAATATCAAATTGCTCGTCAAGACTACAAGGAACAAGCCGAAAAAGCAATGGTGGAGGACTGGAAAGAGCTCTGCACAAATCAGGAGAAAGAAAGTATGTGGGACAAGATCTACAGGGTAATCCGTAAAACCTCAGAGAGGCAAGAAGACCTGCTTCTGCGCGATACCGAAGGCAACACCCTGTCCCCGCAGCACTCTGCAGACCTTCTGGCCAGAACTTTCTATCCTGACGACTCTGTAAGTACGGATCTTCCGTGCCATGCAGAATTGCGGGAGCGGACAAGAGAAACACCAAAGAACCTACCGGAAAATGACCCTCCATTTACGTCAGCAGAATTGGAATCTGTGTTACGAACACTGAATCCGAATAAAGCCCCTGGAATAGATGGGCTTACTGCTGACATATGCGCGGCAGCCATCCGGGCTGATGGGGAAACATTCCTAGCTATAGCAAACAAGTGTTTGTCGCTGGGACATTTTCCCAAGCAGTGGAAGGTAGCACATGTGGTCATTTTACGTAAACCCGGTAAGACAGACTACACACAGCCGAAATCTTACCGTCCCATAGGTCTCTTGCCTGTCCCCGGAAAAATCGTCGAAAAGCTTTTGGTGGCCCGATTCCAATGGCATCTCCTCCCAACCATCAGTCAGAAACAGTACGGCTTCATGCCCCAACGAGGAACCGAAGATGCCCTTTATGACCTGGTAGAGCACATAAAAACAGGAGTGAACAACAAAAATTTAGTACTCCTAGTCTCCCTGGACATAGAGGGTGCCTTTGACAATGCATGGTGGCCCGCCTTAAAAGACCAATTGGCGAAGAAGAGGTGTCCTACTAACCTCTATGAGATGGCAAACTCATACCTCCTAGACCGGAAGGTCGTAGTCAACTATGCCAGAGCGGCAAGCGAGAGGGAAACAACCAAGGGGTGTGTCCAAGGCTCAATCAGTGGACCCACCTTTTGGAATGTAATTCTAGACTCGTTGCTGCGACTGCTAGAGGCAGAGGGAGTTTACTGTCAAGCCTTCGCGGACGACGTCGTCCTCGTGTTTACAAGTCAGTCATCGACCATCATCGAACAGCAGGCCAATCACACGTTAGATATGATTGTGGAATGGGGAATACGGAATAAACTCAACTTTGCAGCGCAAAAGACCAACGCGATGCTCTTAACAAGAAAGTTGAAGTATGAACCCCCAAACTTAATCATGTCAGGCGTTCAGCTTAATCTTGTTGAAGAAGTCAAGCTGCTAGGCCTGGTGATCGACCGAAGGCTCAATTTCAAAGCGCACATAAACGCCCAATGTAAAAAGGTAGCGAGCATTTACAAACAGCTCGCGTGCGCAGCGAAAGTGACCTGGGGACTGAACAGCGAGATCACGAGAACCATCTACGTCGCAGTGGTGGAACCTATCATCATGTATGCCTCAAACGTATGGGCGCAAGCGGCAGACCTCGAGGAAAACAAGTCTCATTTGAACGCACTCCAAAGAGGTTTTGCCCAAAAAATATGTAAGTCATATCGTACTGTTTCTCTCAAGTCAGCACTCGCCCTCTCAGGTCTACTCCCCATAGACCTGCGAATCCAGGAAGCGGCAAGCCTGTACAGAGCGAAGAAAAACTTCTCCCAAGAATATCTCCCACCAGATATGGAGCTCGAACGAAATGTCAGCTACCTAGACCAGCCACACCCGTCCACCCAGACATCTGTGGAGTTCGAGCTTCTAGAAAACACCTCAAATCTGCCCGATGGACCCCAAATCTATACAGATGGTAGCAAGATCAAGGGTCAAGTTGGTGCAGCCTTAACCTGGTGGGAAAATGGCAGGGAAGTCAAGTATTCAAAATTCAAGCTACACCCCGAATGCACAGTCTTCCAATCGGAACTTTATGCTCTTTACCGAGCGACTCAAATGGCGGCTGCAAGCGGGATCTCTGAGGTCAACATATTGAGTGACTCACGATCTTCACTCGAACTGCTTCGGAACCCCAAAACGAGTCATCCTTTGGCAAAGAAAATAAAGGAAAACATTGGAATGATAACTGCAGATGGGAGATCTCTTCGTCTTTTTTGGCTGAAAGCACACGTGGGCACCGCTGGTAATGAGAGAGCTGATGAGCTCGCAAAGTCAGCGGCACTCACCGAAACGCCAAGAGACTACGAGGGGATCCCCTTGTCCTACGTCAAAAGCAAAATTCGTGAAGAATCAGTCCGAAAGTGGCAGGACCGATATGAAACCTCGGATAAAGGAAAAGTCACTCAGACGTTCTTTCCAGATATCGCAAATGCATATCGGGTAACGCGCGTCACAAAATTGACTCCTTTTCAGGTTCAAGCTTTGACGGGACATGGAGGAATAGCTGAATATCTGCACAGATTCAAGATCAAGAACAGCCCTGGATGCGAGTGCGACCCCGATGTCTCCGAGACGGTCTGGCACGTGCTCGTTGATTGCCCCAGATTCTCGGCCGCACGACACGACCTCGAAATAATGATAGACAGAAATCTAGTGGTCTCGGATCTCCATAAAATTATAGCAGATCCAAAAAGCAGACAATTACTTCTGTCTTTCATGGAGAGGTCGTTCAGAATTGCGGCCAAAAGAAATTCTACTCTCCACTCCAACCAACAAAACATTCCCGCAGCAACATTCCCCACCGTAACACTCCCCACTACCTTACCATCCCGCACTACCTTAACACCACAACCGACTATACCTAACATCACCATACTACCTTCCACTATAACACTTGATCCCATTCCACACACACAGTCCATAGAAGCGACACAGAGCGCAATCCCCGTCAGAGAATTACTACCCGCAAAAAGCGTAGCCATCGTAAAAATTCTGGAAAACGCGGAAAAGGGGGCTCCGGGGATGCGTATCCGTGGTGTGGCTCTCTTCATGGACAGCAACAGAGAAAGATTCGGAATAGGCTTTTGCAAAGTCAGGAGTCAGAAACGCGTCCGCTTGTCGCCTGGACTGGCATGTCTACTTAACGGAAGCACCGCCAAAGTTACAATGAAGCGGAAATCCTACGACGCTATGCCAGTGTGTGAGGCAGGCGGCTACCAATTCCGACTGGTGAGATCGAGAAACAAAACGATTGCACTAGTGGAGTGGGCCGCCCAGTCACCTTTCGCGCAGGCTAGTTCATTGCTTGAACATCTCAGCATGAAGGTAGACAGCACTCCCCGGGTGATAAGCGTGGACGCGATGGTGGTTGAACGGTTGAAGGCGGAAGCCGTAGACCGGCTGGGTTGCATTAAAGCCTCAGAACACCATGAGGTTATCGTGTATGAGGACAGAGGAGAAAATTTGAGTTTTCTAAAGTCTCCAAGTAACGATCCTGATAATGCAACAGATAGCTGGGGCTACCCCATCCCAAATTCAGCCATCCAATCTGGTTCTGAAAGAGCAGAGCTCATAGCAGCTTCTGAGAGACCCGTTTTCCGCCCAAGCGGTAACGATGGTGCCATATCGGGTCTCCTCAGTGCAGCAATGCAGAGCTTGTTCCGTTTCATGCCTAAAACACCACCTCCACAGACGACAGCGACCTCGAGAATAGCTTCACCACCTCAGGCAACCCGTACGAGAGCCGACATGGGACAGGTCGATTCGCCCTCTTATATCTCGACCGCGGCGCCACGAGACCACGCGAAAAATGCCTTTATCGAATACCTAGCCTTATTGAGAGCGACAAAAAGTGTCAATCTTAAGAACTGCGATAACATCCTGGAGTTCTTTAGGCTGGGTGGTCCGGTAAGTGAGAGTCTACTAAAATCAAGACTCGAAGAGGCAGAAGCAGCCATTTACAATAACGTCACTTCCCAAGTCATCAGAGGGACCATGAAAGGACAACATATGGCAGCCTACAGCGCAGAAAGTGGTTTTGTGGAGTTGGATGAAGAGGAGACGGAGCGAATAGGAAGACCGAAATACGCGATACCATCGAACGACCCGATTGTAGTCACCGCCAAGTGCACAAAAATAATGCTAGACGATAGAATCCTCGAGATGGCTAAAACCATCGAACGGAGCTCGGACGTCGAGGCAGGCTGGCAATGCTGGGCGTTACCAAAGATACAATGGGTCAACGGGGTACCAGGATGTGGCAAGACCACATGGGTGATCAGACACTTTGATGTGGACGGGGACGCTATCATCACAACAACAACAGAGGCAGCAAAAGATCTGAGAGAGAAGCTATCGCACCGAATAGGAGATCTGGTAAAATCCAGAGTGCGAACCATGGCTTCATCCCTCGTAAATGGTTTTGGAAAAGAGAGCTTCAGGCGCCTGTTGGTGGACGAAGCTCTAATGAACCATTTCGGAGCCATAATAATGGCTGCACGGCTGTCTGATGCTAGCGAACTTGTCCTCATTGGGGACGTCAATCAGCTGCCTTATATCGACAGAGAAAATCTCTTCGAGATGAGGTACCATCGTCCAACGCTGGTTGCAAATATCACCCAGGAGTTGCTCTGCACACATAGGAACCCAATGGATGTCGCGTATGCGTTGAGGGAAATATACTCAGGTATATATTCCTCAGTTCCCCGTATTAGGTCTCTTGAGCAGAAAAGGTTCAAGGGGGCTCAAATATCCAAAACCCTCTCCAACACCCTTTTCTTAGTGCATACGCAGGAAGAAAAGGAGACCCTCATAAGCCAGGGTTATGGAGAAGGTCCAGGATCACGCACCCTTACCATCCACGAAGCTCAGGGACTGACGTACGAGTCGGTAATCGCCATCAAAACTAAGCCAAGAATGAAGCTACACGAGAGCGTCTCACACGCTGTCGTTGCATTATCGCGGCACACTGGAACTTTCACCTACTACGCCGACGACATCGAAAATGATGCCATCAGTCGATTCGTGCGGCGTGCGTCGTCTGCGTCATTGAGGGCTATCAAGGAGTATAACCTGCAGATGGCCATCAGAGATCGGAACGCGGCGGTGATGGAGGCTCTGGGCCGGGAGGAGGCAATAGAGTTGTAATAGGTAGGACATGGGAGCGATCACAAGTAGAGTAGATAACACCGAGTAACACACGGAAACGTAGCCTCGGACTCCGCCGGTGATCGCTTTCACAAAATAAATCAAAATAAGTGTGTAATATTGAGAAACTATGTAAATTATTTAGAAATTAGCATTGCGTGCATGCCCTGAGCATTCATTCTCGCCATCGAAGGCTCCTTCTTGCGGCGGCGTCGTGTGTCGGGTCGTTCTCCTCCCTCAAATATGGTCGAGGAGAGCGATGGCTGGCACATGCGTCACACTCGTGATCGGGTGCTGCTTGCGGGTCGCCGGTTTGCTAGCGGCATTTACGCAATGCATTGAAACTACTAACTTAGACTAAGATTTAAACTAACCCATCTCTATTGTACAGTCACATTCTATAAATAGTAACTTAGTTAACAAAGGGCACAGACCCTGGAGTCTGTGGATCATTAATTTAAATTAAAAAAAAAAAAAAAAAAAAAAAAAAAAAAAACTATATTTGCTTTTGATAATCCACTGGTTAACGTAAGCCCACTCTTGATCGACGATCAGGTCACGCTAGTCCACGGATGATTCTTCTGGCTCTATCCTGCGTAATGTTTTTTGCAGGAAAAGTCCACACAGGCGTGGCTCCGACGTCTATACAGCGGTGGTTCTCAGACTTCCCTGGTCGAACCGAGTACATGGACACGTACAGTGCCTCAGCCAAGGCCTGCTGGCGGTCCATGCAGCGGTTTAAGGAACCAATGCCGTCCACCAGACGGCGGGCTGACGATACCTGTGTGTAATAAAACTGTTGGGAAGATACTCCAGTGTTTCATTCAGTAGGTATAGGAAGATTATAATATGCAGGGTTATTTCTAATCAATTAGCACCCTCGGGGCTTATTCTGTACATAAAAACTAACAACTTTGGATCTGCGACTTTTATCAAAACTCAAAAAATAATCGGCCAAGTACGAGTCGGACTCGCGCACGGAGGGTTCCGTACTGTACGGGATAATGGGTCCCTTAAATATTTAATTTATTTTAATTTTATTAGTTATTATTGAAGTGAATATAAAACTAAATATTCTGTGAAAATTTCAAGAATCAACCTGTTACCATTATTGATTTAGAGCAAAAAACGCCTAAAAATCAGGTTCGTTGTATGGGAGCCCCCCTTAATTATTAATTTTATTCTGTTTTTAGGGTTCCGTACCCAAAGGGAAAAACGGGACCCTATTACTAAGACTTCGATGTCCGTCTGTCCGTCTGTCTGTCACCGGGCTGTATCTCATGAACCATGATAGCTAGGCAGTTGAAATTTTTACAGATGATGTATTTCTGTTGCCGCTATAATAACAAATACTAAAAAGAAAATAAAAAAAATATTTAAGGGGGGCTCCCATACAACAAACCTCATTTTTTAGACTTTTTCGCTCTATATTAATAATGGTAACAGGTAGATGCTTGAAATTTTCACAGAATATTTAGTTTTATATTCACTTCAATAATAACTAATAAAATTAAAATAAATTAAATATTTAAGGGGGGCTCCTATACAGTACGGAACCCTCCGTGCGCGAGTCCGACTCGTACTTGGCCGATTATTAGTATTTGTTGTTATAGCGGCAACAGAAATACATCATCTGTGAAAATTTTAGCTTTTTAGCTATATTTTAGCTATTTAGCATGAGAGAAAGCCTGGATACAGACGGACGGCGGAGTCTTAGTAATAGGGTCCCGTTTTTACTCTTTGGGTACGGAACCCTCAAAAATTGATTTTCCATAGAACAATATCGTTCACCCGCGACATTTATGGAACAGCTGTTTTTTTAGTTTTGACAAAAGTCGTAGAACAAAAGTTGTTAGTTTTGATGTACAGAATAAGCCCCTAAAAGGATGCTAATTGATTAGAAATAACCCTGTATACTCCGCACGGCTAGTATTTGGATGGTTGACCGCGGGTAGCATTTTCCAACTGAACGCTACCGTGGCTAAGATGACACGTTAAATTGTAGGTCCCGGTTGTTTAAATCGTTGAGCCATGTCAGAGGCCTTCAGGCGGCCTAAAAACTGACACCAGAGCTAGCCACCCGGCCTATACGAACTTAATTACTTACTTAGTAGATATAGGCACAGTGACGTAGTTCTCTGACTCTTCTGGCCGAACTGACCATATGGACACGTATCAAAGATGAAGAAATCGCAGCCGCCAAGAAGTTTAAATAAATTAATATAATTCTCGTTTTAAATTTTTGGTAACTGTTTTTTTTTCCAGAATAATAAAGTTGGTCCAATAATACAATTTGTTCAGAACGTTTGTAAATATGTCGTGGCAAAAATCCAAAATAACAGTTCGTATTTAAATCTTTAAATAATAATAGGACCAAGTCTAAGTGCAGGGCGGATTACTATGTTTAGTTGGGTCGCTACCCGTCCACCCACTGGACCCCACTGGACTGTCACCCACTGGTGGGTGTAGGGGTAATTCCTATTTACCCGTGTACCTACTGGAATCACTATCACTAAATAGTATTAAACAAAGTCGCTTCCCGCTCTGTCTGTCCCTATGTACCTATGCTTATATCTTTAAAACTAAGCAACGGTTATTGATGCGGTTTTTTTTAAATAGATAGAGTGATTCAAGAGGAATGTTTATAATACGTATAATATACAGTGCCGGTTTTAGCTCTACCAGCGCCCTGGGCGAGATTTATACGGCGCCCCTAATTGAAATTCAAACCGAAATAACAAGTAGTAAAACTATTGTCGTGCTATTGTGGTTCGACAGTCCTTTGCTCAAACTACGATTAGGTATATTGCCACCAAATGTGAGTGCAGTGAGCGCGAAATTTTTAGATTTTGTCTTTCAATAGAGCTGAAATTTTTACACAATAGGTGTACCTACAGTGGTGTGAGCAAATGATTTCTCACTCACTATAGTGCCTCATAGCTTAAAAGCGCAGCGAGCGAGGAATTTTTAGATTTTATCCTTCAGTAGAGCTAATTCAACATAAAGAGTGATCAAACAAAACAGTGTAAAAATACATGATAAATATGACTGAGCAGCGTGCGCGGCATTTTGTTTTAGTGTAGCATTTGCACAAATAATAAAGTGTAATGATAGAGCGCGAGCGAAACGAGCGCGAAAATTTTCCTGTTTTTTCACATGCAAATTTTATTTTAACCTTGGTTAAAAGAGAAAGGGCGCCTGCAGTGCCCCTTTATGTCTCGCGCCCCTGGGCGGTCGCCTAACCGCGCCCTACCCTAACGCCGCTACTGATAATATACCTGTGCGAAGCCGGGGCGGGTCGGTAATTAAAAAATTTCGTATCTGCCAATCGCATTTGGCTTGGGCAATGTAGAGAAGCTCATACTCATCATTAGTAGAGCGATTTCAAGTTAAATTATACGTACGAGTATAACTCCCCTATAAATCATTGTTTTAAATATAGGTATATTTAAGAGGAGTTGTTATCGTATTGGGTACAACTTGTTATCATTCGACTTCCGATTGCTACTATAATCACTATAAGATGATTGTGTATATTTACAGTAGGTAAGTAATTATGGAGTGACAAAGGAAGCTTTGTCGATACAGTGCGGCTTTGTGCGTAATGTCCCACTTGTTCTTTGTCACTGGAGCAGAGGCGGAGTAAGACCAAAATTTCCTGTGGGCTACTTACATTTCGCGATGGCCTATACAGGGTTATCAGCTTGCCCTGTTCTAAACTATACAGGGGTGAAACAACTTTTAAGTACTATTAGAATTAATAATTAATTCTAATAATAATAACGGATTTAGAGAAGAAACAACAAAACATTTATTTTATCGATTCTGAATTGCATTTTTTTAAGGAACAGCTGATTTTTTTTCTCGTATTCCAGGTTGGCCCAATAGTAAAAGTTGTTCAGTGATGGTCTGAATCACATGCTTTCGACGGATATCGATATTATAAAATATCGACGATATTTTACGGATATCACCGGCCTATGGGTAGTCCCCGCCGACCCTAGTATACCCACGGGGCGGTATACCCATTAAAAACCTGGAGTCCTGAAGTGTTTCCACGTCTGCGCCATGCGTCGGGGCTACGGGCACGCTTCTGCACTCCTCAACGGTTTTTTTACTCATTTTTTTCTTTGGGGGCTTTTGGCCTGAAAATTCATGCCAGCAGCATATAACCAAAAGCTATACATAATAATATGTACATATTAAAGGATCCCCCTGCCCTCGAGGTGAAAGTATCTAGGGTGCGACGCTATGAGCGCTGGCCCACGTCGCCTACGCCTAGCGCCGCCCCTGGAGTAGAAATTGACCCCGGTAATGAAAGGTCAACACATATGTTACGTAGTAATTTTAAGTAGGTATTTAGATTGTGGAATTCGTGCGATTTGCACGTGATTCAATAGATTTTTTAATCAGTTAAACTTACATTACAGGGATCTCTGACCTGATTATCAGTGACCTATATTGTATATTATAATATAGGTATAGGTACCTACCTATAATCAAACAAATTATTGTGTGTATGTTATACTAGTAATATTATATATGAATTTTGGAGAGTGCGCTCACGAATTATGCTCATTTTATAAAGCTAGGATGTAAAAAATACTACAAACAAAATTTAATCCTTTTTAATTAATTATTTTAATACTATAAATACGTAGTTATTATAAAACTATATTTAGAGTAGTCTTCTGAGACATTCCTTGGTCCTGGTAAGTTTTTAATTGATGATATCATCGCTGATTGGCCAGGATTTTTTATTTTTGAGGGTAAAATGACATATCCGGTCACGTGACTGGCTAACATTATCGTGCATAGCAGCAGCACCGTCTGTAAATTAATAAAAAAGTTTAGTTTAGTGGAGAAACCGAAACGTGGTAAGCTCCAAGTAGCCCAACGAGCCTTGGAGATGGCTAGGCTCGGAGTCTCTCTGCGAGATCGAACCAGAAATGAGGAGATCCGTAGAAGAACCAAAATCGCGAGATCGAAGCAGAAATGAGGAGATCCGTAGAAGAACCAAAGCTGCGAGAACGAACCAGAAATGAGGAGATCCGTAGAAGAACCAAAACTGCGAGATTGAACCAGAAATGAGGAGATCCGTAGAAGAACCGAACCTGAATTTAGCCCAGCGGATTGGCAAGTTGTAATGGCAGTGGGTGACCAATACAGTCGAAATAAGTGCAGTAAAAAAATAGGTTTACTTAACTACAAACTTACTACTAAACACTACTACTTTGTTGCCATGTTACAAAAATTTACAAATATTGGTGGAAGCTACGTGCTATTTTTCAAACAAAATACTTTTATTTATAATTATAGATTACAGCTTACGTCTAAGATAGCGGCGGCATAGTGCTACTCTAAATGTTAATTATCAATTTATTTAGCTAGTGGGTAAAGTTATGCTCACAGATCACCTTGTTCCCTGATCTGTGGTTATGCTGCACTTAAAGCCAAAATCTGCCATCAGTCCCATGCTAGGTATGTGCTTTGCCCACTGCCACTTTAACTTGCCAATCCGCTAATACTAAGTTATTTAATAGTCAACTTCGCGGCATTATTCCATTAGATCTATATCTATCGCAATATCTAAATATATCTACATAGCAGCTAGGAAATAATGTTACATTCAGAGGTAAAGCCGATCTGACCTTGCTTAACATAAGTAGTTACGACAGCATTATACCTAGTATAAATAGAATTAAATCTCCTGCGATTTATAACGTTAATGCTAAGTAGTTTCTTATTAGTTGTGGAAACAAAAGCCTGTGTATCTACGTTATTATTCGAATAAGAGCGTCATACGACACAGAGAACAGAGACGATCTCTTACTATGGGATTTATTAGAACGCTCCAGGTATGGAGAGCTCAACGAGCTATGGAGAGGGCTATGCTCGGTGGTTATCTGCGAGGTCGAATAAGAATCAATCTTCCTTAAAAAAACACCGTTCTTACGTACTTCAGTGAAACACAACTTTTAAAAAATAGTATTTTTGGGATGGGCCTTTTAGTATACAACAAGATACCCAGAGTATATGGGAATTAAATACAAACAAATTCAAAAAGATACGTAAGGATTTATTGACTGCTAAATGCTATTATGTAATAATGTGTAAATGACTCCCTATATCTGTTTCACTCTGACATTATTTTAATATTTTTTTTCTACACTATTTTAATTTGATTTGATACCAAACATATACTTATCTCTATGATTGCAGAGTACCTACTAATGTATGTAATTAATGAGCAACTTGCCTCTCACTTTTGCACACCCTCTCGTAGGGTAGAGACATGTTGAGGTAACTTACCTAAATAAGACCTATAAAAATGTACACATGTTTAGTAAATAAATTAATCTTTATCTTTAAGAGTCAGACACTCGGTCCTCAGTCCGCCGTGCTGTGTTCATTGCCCACAGAAATTTTAATTTGCCAATCCGCGGGGCTATGTCGGTATGTAGCTTTCAATAAATTGGTTCTTCTACGGATCTTCTCATTTCTGATTCGATCTGTCAGAGAGACTCCGAACATAGCTCTCTCCATAGCTCGATGGCTACTTGGAGCTTAGATGCTAATAAGGGCCATAGTAAGAGACCATTTACCTACGTTTCTGTGCCGTAAGTAACGCTATTTACACATATTATAGTTCGGCCGTTCAGAGAATGCGTTCCTGACACGTCATCTTGAAAAAATGTTTTTGGCCGATATCGCGGAAACAATGTACTTAAGGGCAAAAAACATTAAATGGTCCATAAATCGTAAACGGTAAGTTTACAAAAAAGTTTATTGGAAACAAAAGATGCGAAATTTTATTTTCTACAATAATGATCTTAATGTTTTTTGCCCTTAAGTACATAGTTTCCGAGATATCGGCCAATAACATTTTTTCAAGACGACGTGTCAGGAACGCAATCTCTGAACGGCCGAACTATAGTCGAAAAATCCCTACCAAGGGGGAAAGCTTGGTAGAGATAAGTGCACCAGCCGAAACTTTGGACTTGACTGAGGTATGTCGCACGAGAAGACGTAACACAATTTTCCGAACGCTAGCGCTGCCCAGACGAGTAGGATTCGACAATAATTGACGTCCATTTGAAATAGTCCGATACTACCAACAATCAATCTCGGTCATTTACAGTAGGTAGATTTTGTAAATTAGGGGTAAAATTCTTACCTTGAGACGGTATGCTTAGAATTTTGAGGGGAGGGTGGTGGACTGATGGGGATTCCAACCCCACAAACCCTCCATGGTACTCTTCATATACGTAAAAGAGTAAAAAGGAAAGATTCTTCCAACATAAATCATCATCCGTACCAATAATCATAAGTTGATACTCGTAAGCAGGTATTATTTTACATCTACATTCAGTTATTTTTTACTCGCATTATGAATTTTAATATATAGTTAAATATACAACTGAACGGATGAAACCGGGTTTTACACCGTCATTGTACGTTTAGGTATGTTTTTTACTTAGTTTCTTTTACAACTTTTCTGATATATGATCTTGAACTTGACTTATGTTGGCTCTGCTAGTTAGCATTATCTAAGTATATGTTGTTAGTAAATATTATTTTTAACCCCCGACGAAAAAGAGGGGTGTTATAAGTTTGACGTGTCTGTTTGTCTGTGTGTCTGTCTGTCTGTCTGTCTGTGGCATCATAGCGCCCGAACCACTGAACCGATTTCAGTTTAGTTTTTTTTGGATGAAAGGAGACTTAATCGAGAGTGTTCTTAGCTATGTTTTATAAAAATCGATTGAGCCGTTTAAGAGTTATGGTGGGTTAAAGTGGGGATGGAAGAACCAAAATTCTACAAATGTGCCCGAAATGGTTGTCAATTGAAAGTTTGTTGTCAAATATTTTTGTGTCGGGGGTTTTTAATTAGGTATATTATCTTATGGTAAAGGCTCGGTTGAAAGCTGGGGCGTTGATCTGTAATCTACTGTCGGTCATAAGCCTCCCCTATAGATCGCCAAAAAGACCGGTTGGAAGCGGCTTGCATCCAGCGTGATCCTGCTGTCTCAATGAGATCCTCTGTCCATCTTGTAGGTCGACGTCCTACGCTGCGTTTGCCGGTACGTGATCTCCACTAGAGGACTTTACGATCGCACCGGTCATCAGCGCTATGTGCACTGCCCACTGCCATTTCCCTTGCTAATCCGCTGGCTATCGTGGCTATCGACTGCTTTAGCTCTTCTAAAGATCTGCACATCCCTGATTTGATCTAGCAGAGAAACTCAGAGCGTAGCCCTCTCCAATTTCCATAGTTCGTTGGGCTACTTGGACGTTATTGATAAGGTCTTATATTGATATAATTATATTTGCAAAATATGGCATAACTGACTCCAAACGTGTGCAGAATTCGCGAATAGTTCGCACGGATCGATGTAGCAATTTTCAGATTATTGTTGATTCATCAGATATGGCTCAGCCGATTTCGATAAAATATAAATGGAACCAATTTTGAAGTATGTTATAATAATAAAAAAAAAGAATTATTGAAATCGGACTACTATGTAAAAAGTTATGCGTGGTTATACATAAAAATATATTATTATGTACGCGTCGAATTGAGTACCTCCTCCGTTTCGTCGGTCAAGAAGAGAATCCATTGTAAAAGTCGACGTTTTTGTGACAGAATTGTATTTTATAATTATTTACTAAACTCTTTGTTATCGTCCGAGAGTTCGAGGTCATTAAGTAGGTGTCTCACGATATCCCTTGATTTCGTCATCGTATGAATAATAATTATCAATAAACTTTTATCAGGGTCAAAAAAAAAGTAAATAAACAAGCGCCCAGATTACTACCAATTTCCGATCCAATACTTCATCGCAAGAGGCAGTAGGTAAAACAGGTACATAATTTGATCAATAGGCTATATGAAACTGTATAGACTCTAGATGAGACCGATAAGCGTAGCGTAAGATGCCTAGCTACAATACAAACGACGGAAGCTAGTGAGACTAAAATACATTTTACCGGGTAGATATTTATGCATTGTGCATATCAAAAAACACTATCCTTCATTCAAAAAATTCTTTCCAAAAACATAATTATCTTGGATAGTCGGATCATAACCTATTCTTGAGCGAGACTGGAAAAATACCTTGCACGCAACAAAGTGTACAAATTAGCAAAACCTACTTCTATCAGATGATGGCACAACTCCTTGATAAGCACAACAATAATAAGTAATTATATTAATAAATGTAAACTTATAAAATAAACTAAATAAAACTGAAACGAACCTACAGCAAAAAAATACTCACATTTACGTGCAAATTCCGAGTCATTTTGTATTTTCGTCACATCACACACACGTGATTCTTTATTCGAATGGTTAGCGACAGTTTATTGGCAAACGTTAAATGGCCACACACGTCTGCATCCCTCGACGACTCATGATGGAGTAAGTACTTTAATGAGCAATGAGTGTCCTAAATGCGCATGATTCGATTCTGGAACACAATTGTGCCATTTTTCTGATTAAATACGTTCGTTGATAAGCTTGGAATGAGTGTCCACTGCCCAGACTTTGTGTGAATCAGTGAATGGTATCGGGTGAGACAGAAATTAAATATAAAGCATTGAGGCATGTTGGGGCGTAGCGGGCCGCATCACATTGCAAAAATAGCTTTTCATTCGTTTTAACCCCGTTTGAGCTGGAACATTTGGATTATCTCTAGACCTTCTAAGGTCAGTAACAGAATAAAATAAATAAAAAATTAAGTAAGTTTTTATTTCTGTAACCAATAATTCATTAACTTACTGTAGATTGGGGCATTCTATTAGGTATAAAAATACCTGTGTCAGAAGACCCCGCTCTTCGATGTCCATACTATGGTAACAATCTTGGTTAAAAAATCAACGTTCATAATTATTTAAAAGAAGAAAAAATTGCGCAAGAAAAGAAGCTTAATATTTACTGATTGCGTATTTTCTCTAGGAGGAACAGCAGGGACGTTTTATCTCTATAACGAGGACAACTCTTCCAAGAGGAACAGCTCCCTTTTGTCTACCACAGAAATTAAAATGTATCGACTTTTTAATTTTCTGATTTGTTTCTAAAATGGACACTGCTCGCCTTCTAAGCCCATTGTTAGGAGTCCTATGTCTAACAGTGCAAGTTCTACGGCTGATACCTATCTGTCATTGATCTATGAATGATATCTTGAATTGATTTAACACGTATTATTTATAGTATTCCCACGTGCTTATCTATCAATATTTCTATTAGATGTAAGTATCACGTATTGTATATCATGATATAATTAAGATAGAAGCTACTTCCAACCGGGGTTATTGGAAATCCTTAGGGAAGGCCTATGTACAACAATGGACGTCCCGCGACTGATGAATGAATGGATGTTAAATTATTTTTTACAAAAAATGGTCAAACCGCCTTCCATCGTGTACAAAATTCGAATATTTCGCTCGAATTGTTTACATTATTGTTAAGTTTTTCAAAAACAGCTCAGGCGATTTCTGTGAAATTTAAATGGGACCAACTCGGGAGTTAACTCTAGAACTAAAAAAGAATTTTTTGATTCGGCTTACTCTTGGCGAAATTCGATGAATATACACAAAAAAATACACATAGACGGACATACTCGTAGAACCTCCTTCTTTTTAGAAGTCGGTTAATGAATGAGAAATTCAGGGTAGCAAATCCAATGGATCTCCAATAAAACCGGTTGAAAGAGGCTTGCATCCAGCGCGTTTCTGAGCCCTTAGTCCAGGTTTTGCGAAGTTTGCTTAAACTTTCGCGATCGCGTGTGGCTCCATTCATTTTGATTAGTTCTTCCTCGTTTCCGCCAGGGGCGCTGTACAGAAATATATGGAGCCATACGGAAACAGCTGTAGTTTTAATTTACCTGGAATAACCCCTCAGGTTTTGCGTAGTTTACCTACTTAAACTTTCGCGTTCGCGTGTGGCTCCATACATTTTGGTTAGTTATTTCTCGTTTCCGCCAGAGGCGCTGTACAAAAAGGTATAGAGCCATATGGAAACAGCTGTAGTTTCCATTTACGTGTAAACCTGCACTAACTCCTCTGCAGTCTTGATGAGGTCAACCGTCCATCTCGTGAGTCGTCGTCCTGCGCTACGTTTGCTGGTACCTACTTGGACTCTACTCAAGGACATTTCAACTCCATCGGTCATCAGTCCTCCGTGCTATAATTATGTGTGCTGACAACTGCTATTTTATTATTAATGCCTATTAAATAGAATAGGCTTGTTTACTAAACATATCAGATCCATCGCGGGACACGCGTGTATAAGGATAAGATCAGCCCGAGACAGGGAAAACTGGCACAAGGGAGAGGAGGCCTATACCCAGCAGTGGATCGATACAGGCTGATGATGATGATGATGACTAAACATATATAATTAGTCCGTCAAATAGATTGTCAAAAAATATTAGACACGTATTTTTTTCTTTTGTCAATTTAACAAAAATTGATGACGATATAGCCCGTTAGATATAGCCGTTTCCACGTGACGTCACTAACCGCTATCAAATGTACTGGCTAGTGACGTCACGAGCCCCCACTCTCAAACTTTGACAAGGTTTATCTTTGTCACTGATTGTTTTATTGATAAACTAGACGACCCGCCTCGGCTTCGCACAGGTGTATTATACATATAAACCTTCCTCTTGAATCACTCTATCCATTAAAAAAACCGCATCAAAATCCGTTGCGTAGTTTTAAAGATTTAAGCATACAGACAAACAAACAGACAAAAATAGCGACTTTATTTTATACTATGTTAGGAAGAAAAAATTTGTGTCTTAATTTTTTTTTTTTAAATCTATCTGACGGACTAATTATAATAATGATTTTTATACCTAGTAAACATCCCTGTTGGTTCTGTTTGAAACCTGGCCTATGTCGGCCTATGTACATACCTATGATTGATTGGATAACTTAAGTTCTTCAACGGATATTCTCATTTCTGATTCGATTTTGCAGAGAGACTCCGAGCATAGCTCCTTTCCTTATTAATCTTATGTCGTGTTAATGACCATAAAGTTTAATGACCAAGTACTTGCAAATTCCTATAGATAAAATCTATATATATAAAAATGAATCTGCGAAATGTATGTACGCGCATAACTTCAGAACGGCTGGACCGATTTCGCTAATTCTTTTTTTATTGTGTTCGTTATAGCCAAGACAAGGTTTGTATCTAAAAAAATAAAAACAAATTTAATTCTATTTTTTCGAATTCGGTCCCTTTTTGCCATCCTAATTTCAACCTGCTTTCCATCAAATACCTACTCATAATTTGGGGAACAAATACAAAGACAGTATGGCTGAAGACATTTTGCATAGGATATGCTTAATAACAGAAAATCCTGAACTTGAAATTTGCGCAGAAATACATAATGAGGTATTGATTTCATTAGAAGATTTGTGCTCGATGTTGTCCGGCTAGATGCTGCACCAATTAGGAATGCCTGCACCTAATCGACCCATGAATGATGCATTAAATTGAGAATTTGAACGAGAACGGCAATATGACATATGAGTCAATCCGTACAGAGCAAAGTCCCACTTTTAAATCGGTAGCAAAAAACAGCTAACGATACTATTATGAAAGCAGTAAATTATGTCAATGGAGGATTTATTTTGGAGGATTTTTATTCACAAATAGCACTAGCAATATCTTTATCCGGGATCGCTGCTACATTTGTAAATTAATTATCTGGGATGAATGTACGATGTCGCACAAACGAGCATTAGAGGCACTCGATCGAACATTGAAATATTTAGGTACGTAGCAATCAGAACCTCTTTGGAGGTGCGATGATTGTAATGTCTGGTGATTTTCGCCAAACGCTACCAGTCATTCCCAGATCAACAGCTGCTGATGAAATAAATGCTTGATACGTAAAAAAAGCTTAAATTAACAACCAATATGCGAGTGGAGTTGCAAAATGTCTTTTTTTTTTAAATTCCGTATTGGTTTGCGTTTGTCTACATACTGCCTGATGTTGAGCAGATATGCGGTCTAGGGTGTAGCACGCTTACCTAGAAGATACCTATTTACTCGGGATTTGAAGACACCCACGTCGTACTTTAGCGGGAAGACAGACCCAGGCAAAGCCTTCCACATTCTAGCTGTTCGTATGAGGAATGAGGATTCGAAACGCTTGGTTCTAACTCACGGAATGTCCACCATAAAAAGGTGGCGCTTTGGTCGCGTCTGTCTAGCCGTACGATAGAAGAAAGGGGCAGGTGGGACCAGATTGTGCAACTCCTGAGCGCACTTTTCGAAGTGTATACGATAAAAGGCCCATAAACACGCTACCTTATGACGATTCTCGAGACTTTGCAGCTGCGACTTAGTCAAGGTGTCGTTGTCAATCAGCCTCCTGGCTCGCCCCTCAATCAACTCCAGAGCCTCCATCCAGTTGATTTTTGGCAGAGCCATCCCAAAGGTGAGAGCAGTATTCCATGCAAGACCTGACTTATGCTTCATACAGACTAAGCAGTTGCTCAGGTGTGAAATACCGTCTCACCTTAGAAAGAACACCAAGTTTTTTGAGGCTAATTGAGCTTTTGACTCTATATATGAGCCAAAGTTAGGAGTCGATGAGAAAGAAATGCCTAATAGTTATCGGCAGAAATGTTTTGCAAAATTCAAATACAGTATTAGACATTGGCAATGGGAGAATTCCTGTTGACGCTACTATGCTGGCCTTATATGAAATAAGGAAAAAGGAATTTAGAAAATATGGCGGAACAAAGTTCGCCGGGTCAGCTAGTATGATATAATTATGCTCACTCAAGAACAAGTTTTCATCTGCATATTTCGAAACAACAATCGACCGATAAAAAACGCTTCTCTATTCAAACTCATGAACCTAACTCAAAGTTAGAGTTAGAGTGAATAGGTACCTATCTGCTAGGTCTGCGTGCTTCACCTTCGACCACAACGTCGCTTATCATCAGGTGAGTTGGTGTCAAGCGCGGACTTATTCGCGATAAAAAAAGGCCCAAGTACGAGTTGGACTTGCGCATGAAGGGTTCCGTACCGTAAGGGAGCCCCTCGGCAAAAAAAAGTCACGTTTGTCGTATGGGAGCCCCCCTTAAATATTTATATTATTCTGTTTTTAGTATTTGTTGATATAGCGGCAATTGAAATACATAATCTGTGAAAATTTCAACTCTCTAGTTATTACGGTTCATGAGATACAGCCTGGTGACAGACAGACGGACAGCGGGGTCTTAGTAATAGGGTCCCGTTTTTACCCTTTGGGTACGGAACCCTAAAAAACGAAATGTTTTAGCTATAGATCTTACTGTTGATTTTTCAATACCCACCGTATTACCTATATAATTACGAGTATGATCTATAACAAACAACAAATAATTTCATCAAAATCGCTTCATAATTTGCCGAATTATTGCGTAACATATTATTATATACTTAGGTACAAAAAAAAAAACCGGATGCGCCATCGAATTTTCCCTAAGATGTATTAGGTTTCCACATGATGTTTTCCTTCACAAAAAGCCAGTGATGTGAAAATTCGTTCGTACGTTCTAGAATACTTGTTGGTACAGGCTAGTACGGGAGGATTTATTTTAAACCCAAGACCTCACGATTTTAAGGCGATCGTCACTATCACTAAGCCACAACCACGCCTTAAAAGTCTAAACATAACTTCCAAAATACTTATTGGTACTGACGGATACCCGGTAGGTGGGAACCAATGATCGGTACTCATTGGTTGATACCGGGATATGAACCCTCAATCTTACTATTGTGTAAGGAGAGTGTCCAAAGGCCGTTCTCAATACTGCCTGCCTACCGCCTGCCTCGGTGGCTTAGTGGTTTGTGACCCTGACCTCTGGATCAAAGAGGCGTGGGTTCAATCCCCACCTAGGGCAAGCATTTATGTGATGAATATAGGTGTTTGCTCTGTGTCTGGGTGTTATTTAGGTACTATCTATATAAGTTACAGAGGCGATTACAGAGGCGCCATCGTAATTATATTAGCTACGAGTAAATAGCATAGTTCTGTTTCTTTTTCACTTAAGGCATTCAGTTGAGATAACGCTTTTTACGTAGCAAAATTTACGCTGTCGCCTCTGTAATCGGGCTTTATGTTGTAGTATATCAGTCTCTGGCAGCCATATTACAAGCTTTGCTTAGTTTGGGGTCAGAGACCAGAGACAGAGAGAGAGTGTGTAAGATGTCCCAAAATATTAAAAAAAAATACTAACTCGTAACCAGGAGCTAAAATGAAGAAACGAAGATGAACCGCAAATTCCTATCCGCCACACATGTCTATCTTTCAGGGGTTTTCCGCTGGCCTTAGTTAAGTAATTTCATACAGAAATACGCTAGAGCATCTGAAAACTGTTGACGATTACCGAAACTCGAGTTGCTATGTGTGCATAGTACCATTGAAACATAAACAGGGTTATTTGTATTCAATTATCATCATATTAGACTTATTCTGTGCATTAAATTAACAACATTTGTTCTAAAACTTTTGTCAAAACTAAAAAAAAATTGCTGTCGAGGGTGAACGATATTTTTCTATGGAAAAGCATTTTTGTTTTGAGAAAATAAAAGTCGTAGAACAAAAGTAGTTAGTTTTGATGTACAAAATCAGCCCCTAAAAGGATGTTGATTGATTAGAAATAACCCTGTATAAACAGCTAGTTGCCAGTTGCTGCAATAGTTGCTCCATGTGCAAAGCGTCTAGTGCTGAGATATTAGGGTTTTGCTTACTTCTTGATTTCGAAGGATAATAATTGTAAGTTAGATGTCAGTTTTGGTTAAATTTTGGATTTTTAAGGTTTTTGAACAACTTTTATATTATACTTTGGCCTTGGTGGTCGTCCATGTCGAGATGATGATGATATGATAACACATAGTACTCCACCGGGCGAGGTGTTGTGCCCGTGGATAGCTATCCGACAGTAAGCCCGATCACAGAGGCGCCAGCGTAAATTTAATAGCAACGTAAAAAGCGTTCTCTCTATCGAATGGCTAAAGTGAAAAAGAAACAGAATTATGCTATTTAGCTAATATAATTACGATGGCGCCTCTGTAATCGGGCTTAGTGTATCATTAGGTCTTACTATGGTTCGGCCGTCGCTGAATATTTCGTTTGCGCGATGCAGGCTTCGGCTTCTGATTGGCTGAGGCGCGGCGATACGCCCCTGTGGTTGGCGGGCGGAAGAATTAGTGGCTTAGCTAGCGCGATCTTGTAGCGAAGTTAGTCGCTACAATACCTTTTGTACTTATAAGAAGTTCTTATTTTTATTGTAAAGTCGCAATATTACCTATAGTCACAATCAGGCCTTAGGCTTAACTTGACCTTAGGGGTAGCGATTCAACGCAAACCGTTAGTAACACCAGTCTTTTTTCAAACAGTAGGTATACAATATCTAGTTATTTTAGTATCCGGATACTTACTGAACAATTGCAAACCTTGTAAAGAGAATGTCCGTTTTATTTTTGTACTAAAACATTTTGTGATTTACGTTACCTACGTTCCTATTTACTTTCTGAATAGACCGAATCTAAGTTCATGGTGCCTGTTAAGCTAGCTACAAGCTGCGCCAAACCCAATCCAGACTGATTAAAGCTCACATAATGGTGCGTCCTCACTCTCCACGAGTCGACACGAGCACCGCTTCTGTAGCTAACTTCACATCGCCGACTTGTATACTTATTACGATGTGAAGTTAGCTACAGCTGCGGTGCTCGTGTCGCCTAGTGGACAGTGTGGCGGCACCATGACAGTTTCGTGAGGATTGAGCTTTGCGCAGCTTGTAGCGAACTTCACAGTCAAGTTTGTTGCGACCTATAAGAAATGGTAATCGATGTACGGTAAAAGCTCCAATAATATTTAGGAATTAGGGGAATCACCTATAATAGAGAGTCTAAACATCTGACAAATTTAAATTGACAGTTGCATTTGGCGCTACTTTCTTTGCAAATCTAGGAATTCGCTTGGGAATTTATTTGAAAAAATGTTTCTCAAAATACGGTACAGGTCAACATAATTTACTTTCATTATATTGCTCTCTTCCAGGCTTTTTCTAATGACAATAAATTATGTCATTGTCATTTAGGTCCTTTGGTTAAGGAAATTGTGGTTTGTAAAATTGTAGTGTTTTTGTAATTTTCGTAAAAAATAAATAAAAAACAGTATCTGATAACTTACAAAATTAAAACATACATATGTGCAATATGATAAAGAAATATTTGTTGTTGATATTATGTGCTCTAAATATACATAGACCTGAGAGATGTAGGTTGAATTCTCGGATACATTTCGGTCAACCTCTCCCTGTTATAATACGGCATGGAAGACTATTAGAGCCTACTGATAATTCAGGAAATGTCGATTTAGAGAACGGGGAAATATTGACATTGAGCTGTGAAGGAGTTGGGTCTATATACCATCCAAACAAGATGCGCGATGAAAGCACAGCTACGATAATCTGTGGGGGAGGACAAAATTTCTTCAACGAGCAGTGGCTCAGTGCTCTTTCGTCATTCTCTTCATTCAGGTGCGCTGAACCTCCAAGACATATGAGCAAGCGAACAGACCGCGCATGCTTTGAAGGTAACCCTGTTTTCGAAGTCGGCTACACTGTTCAGGATAACTTTTACGAGCTATACGAATCCTGCTTCAACGAAAGAACTCTCAATGCCGTATACTCCAAGTTTCACCAAAAGCCTTACAACGCTTTCTACCAAACCAGAGTTGACCGACCTTTTTTCGTAGCAAATGATGTTTATGGCTCAGCACCCGTCGATTCTCTATTTTCTCCTAAAGGTCAAAAGTCTGCTGTTCACGGATTGGTCGGAAATATAGTGAATCAATATATAACTGACACAGAATTCCTGTCTCGCGGTCATTTGGCGGCTAAAACAGACTTCGCGTTTGCTTTTGGAGAACGGGCTACTTTCCACTACGTTAACTGTGCTCCCCAGTGGTATGGGTTTAACAGTGGCAACTGGAATACTTTGGAAGTTGATTTAAGGAATTACATTCACCAAGCTGGTGTGGATACCATCATTTACACTGGGACTTACGAAGTAACGCAGCTGATTAGTGAGTACGGCAGAAGAGTAGACATTTATCTTTACACTGATCGTAACAACAATCCTGTTATCCCGGTACCTCTATATTTCTATAAAGTTGTTTACGAGCCTGCGAGAAACCGTGGGATTGCTTTTATTGGGATCAATGGTCCGTATTATACTGCAAATGAAGCAGAAGATTTGTTCTTCTGTAATAATATCTGTAGTAGAAGCACGGAGTTCCATTGGCTGTCGTGGCATCCCCACAACGCTGCTGAAGGCTACACTTTCTGCTGTACAGTTCCTGACTTCCGCAACACTGTTCATCATTTGCCTGCATTTGAGGTTACTGATGTTTTTAGATGATGTTTATATACTTTTTGCTAAGATTTTATTGAGTTTGTGTACTTTCTTTGTCCTGTTAGGTGAATGCCCTGCCTTAATTTATTCGTCTGTGTATGCGAACGTATCGGTAACGAGATAGTGGACCTAGTGTCATGACCTGTTGGACTCTGTTATACAAATACATGTTTTACGACTGTTTACATTGTTTCTATACTAGTGTGTAGGTACTTGTATTCTAAAATTTACTATCTAGTATTAGTGCTATTTTTTTTCTAGGGAGATTTTGATTTTTGTAGAGAATTAATTACACAGTCATTTGCTGTTACTCAATTGCATTGACTCAAACATTTGTTTTCAATAATTGAATTTCCCAGACTATTTCCCAATTATTGAGATTTATTTAGTCTGAATTATTCTTGATTTTCAGTGTTGATGGGGTTTGTTGTGAACTAAGTTGACTTATGTTACCCGTATAGAATTATCTAGAACTGGACTGGTGTACTAAGCCAAAAGATATGGAACGTAGAGAACGTATAGACTATCTTCATGGACAATTTTTACAATGGAAGCAACCAGGAACTCACGAAAAAATTAACAGCTGTTTCATACATTTTATCGATCCGAAGTTGTATGCAATTTTGTATGGAACAGCTGATTATTTTGCTCGAAGTCCAGGTTGGCCCCATAGTAAAAGTTGTTCATAATTCACGGATTTAACCACCCCTTTTCGGATTAGTACATGGCAAGTAAATAACCCTGTAATATTCTTTGTTTCCATCCATCAGTCAGTCATAGGACGCCCACTGCTGGACATAGACCACCCCTATGAATCTCCAATAAGAGCGGTTGGTAGCGGCTTGCATCCAGCGTGGTCTTAATGAGGTCATCTGTCCACCTTGTGGGTGGACGTCCTACGCTGCGCTTGCCGGTGCGTGGTCTCCACTCGATAAATTTTCGACCCCATCGGTCATCAGTCCTCCGCGCTATGTGCCCTGCCCATTGCCATTTCAACTTACTAATCCGCTGAGCTATGTTGGCAACTTTTTAGTACACACTATGGATTTTAAAGTGTTGAGTTGATTTCTTGAACAAACATGAATGATGAATTTACTACTTACGCTTTCTTTAGAACTCTACTACTAATAGTACCTAATTGCTATCATAATAATTAAGTAACATGCTTTACGAAGTAGGTAACTAACTAATGATAGGTATTACATATCTTGAACAATAAATCAATGCGAAATGCTTGTAGTTGCAATGTCTTTAGTCATTGCTAGTTTATGGAAGGAAGAGTTTGTGTCGTCAAAATTATTTTAGTTACACAAAATCATGCAAGAACTTTTGGCGGCAAGTACCATTTTATTTTTAATTAATGTTTTTTTTTTATGGAATAAGAAGTGACGAAATAAATAGATTTTGTTAAGCGATGCGACCACAGATCTGAAAAAAAGGTTGTTCTCTGATTTGTGGACGCGACGCTCATCAAATACCTAATATAAAATAAGTAAAAACTTCTGCTCTATCTATAATGCTAAGACTGCCTCGGTGGCTCAGTGGTTAGTGACCCTAACTACTGGGTCAATGAGGCGTGGGTTCGATTCCCACCCAGGGCAAGTATTTATGTGATGAACATAGATGTTTGCTCTGTGTCTGGGTGTTATTTAAGTACTATCTATATAAGTGTATATTTAAAAATATGTTTAAGTAGTTTATCAGTCTCTGGCAGCCATATCACAAGCTTTGCTTAGTTTGGGGTCAGAGGCCGTGTATAAGGTGTCCCCAAATATGTCATTTATTTATTTAGTATTTAAATGTGCAAAATCTCGTATAATGTACATTTATATTCACCTCCTCCGTCGACCCTGATGTGTACCGAAGGGCTACAGTTATGTTTAAAACTCGCATCATTAAAGAAATGATTTGAATGTTATGTCCTCTGGCTTGCCTAAACAAATGAGTAAGAGCAAGAGAAAACGAACTTTCAAATATTTTCACCATTGATGCTAGTTATACGTACCAAATACCATACTGCTTGCATTACTTTACTCCTGAGAATAGGCCAACTAAGTGCCAAAAAAGCCAAATCAGAATACAATAAAATATCCTGTTGGTTAGCTAATTATTTTGAATTATTTTAAACGATGTTTCAATTATGTCAATTACATTTCAGATTTTATTCATCATTTGCCAGACACTAACGATGAGCTTAAGTAATCCTGTAATCGAAAAAAACACCCGTGACATAACCTATTCCGCAGAAGTTACGCTAAAAGATGCGAATCCAAATCGGCATACATTACCAATATTTCCAAGGAATACCATGAAGTTCTTTGTAACTCAGAAACCACTCACAAACGTAGCATACATTCATAAACCTAGAGGTAAAATTATGCCAAAAATATCTGTAGCACCTCCAAGCATGTTACAGCAACAACAAATTTCGAAATCTATAACAAGAAAACCTTCAATGAAATTGAGAAAATTCACTCTAAAATCACCCACAGACGAGATAAATGGAATCATAAAAGACTCAAACGCACGTGGTAAAAACAGATCTAACATTCGAAATGATGCAACTACAAATACAGTTCCAATTAAAGAGAACAAAGATGTCACTGATGTTAGTACACCAGATAAATACCAGATCAAGACTTTAGTTAAATTTAGAGAAGTACTTGATAAAACTCAAGTAAATAAACATAACGAAAAGGAATTAGAAGAAACAAATGAAACGTTCCGAGACCGCAACGAAGTTGTTTTATCAGAGTACGATAATCAGGAAAATGATGAAAATATGTTAGATAGCGGTCAAGATATTAACGAAGGTGAAAATACTACGGAGTTTGAAATGACAGAGACAGAAGATAGAGTGAAAAGGTAAGAAGTAACCTTTTTTTGGATGAACAACGTCATAATTTGTTCCACAGTAAGTACCTATGCTTTGCAGAATTATAACTTTTAAGCGTTTGATTCTTCTTTCTATTTTATTATTTATGAACAACGTTGTCGATCAGTCAATATTATCGACAAAATGAATAGATATTTTTATAGTTATTTCCAACATTAACGCAGTGGGTGGACGGGTAGCGGCCCTCAAAATTAAAAGAGACCGACAACGTTGGTTGACAATAATGCGGTCTGCTTTTAGTTTGACCTGACCGCAGACCGCAGAACGAATAAATATTTAAGGGGGCTCCCATAGAACAAACGTAATTTTTTTGCCGTTTTTTGCTCAATATTAATAAGGGCAACTGGTAGACGCTTGAAATGGGGCTAATGGGGTTCCCATAGGGTACGGAACCCTTCGTGCGCGAGTCCAACTCGCACTTGGCCAATTATTTGATTGATAACTGCGCAGCAATGATCAATTTATTCGAATTTGTTTTTCGTAATTAGACGGTTAATATGGCTTGCAGTGAAAAGACGATTAATGAAAATTTTCTCGGATTACTCTTCGGCTGCGACTGCTACACATAGGTTTCTCTTATAGATCTCCAAAGAGACCGGTTGGTAGCGGCTTGCATCCATCACGATCCTGCAGTCTTGATGATGAATGATTTATCGTATGAAGTGCTTTTGTTTAATATTTGCGACACCATATGGACAGGAATTGACAGAATTCAAGGGAATAGTTATTATTTATTTATTATGTATCAACTGTGTACCGTACTCTACTTTGCCCAGAGGATTAGCATCGCTATCCAACGTGGCTATGGGGCCAGCATCTTGGGAACTGTGCCCGCTTGCAATGAGATTTTAGCGGCTGATGCCTCGGTGGCTCAGTGGCTAGTGACCTTACTACTGAGTCTTACTGAGCATCGGCTCCCGCCAGAATGACGATGTGCCGAACACCAGACACATCGTCATCCACCACCTGGGACCAACCAGCACTGGGCGTCAGACAGCACCCGTGTCCGACAGCCCTGGTCCCGATGCAACGGGTCAATTAAAGTGGCCCCGCGCCTGCCACTACGGCTGCAGAGGATAGGGAGAGCGGCCATCGCGATACCGACACTCCTCTTCCCCTGCAGCCCCACCGCCTCCGCCAACACGTTGACGGCACCCGTTAGGGCCGCTGGCAGGTAGGATAGGCAGCGGTGTCTTCACCGCCCATCCCACCCGCCGCCGCCCCCGCCTCGATGGGCTCGGCCGCGGCATCGCGACAAGCGCGACACCGCAGTCCACCTCAGTCGGCAAGCCGACCTACTGGCCAGCCTCCGCACGGGCTTGTCCAGGCCCAAGACCCGGAGAGGTCGGCCCCACCTCGGGTTCCTCTTCGTTCACCAGGCTGGGAAGACCTGGCTACTAAGCCCCCCCCCGCCACGACAAGGCGGGAACCCACTCGGGGGGGGAGCAGCCCCACCTAGGGCAAATATTTATGTGATGAACATAGGTATGTCTAGGTATATCTATATTTATTTAAAAATATGGATAAGTTGTATATCAGTCTCTGGCAGCCATATCACAAGCTTTGCTTAGTTTGGGGTGAGAGGCCGTGTGTAAGATATGCCCAAATATTAATTTATTATTATTTATTTACATAATATTTTCACTATGCTTTTTTTAAATGTTTTTGTTTGTACATATAATGTAATTTATTTTTTCAAATGTATTGATCAAACGTTTGTCGATTTTATTTATTTTTTAGTCGGAATGTTATTTAAGTTTTTTGCAATAAATGCATATAATTTGATTCCTTAAAAAAACTGTGTGCCTACCAAATTTTTTTTATCTAGTGTAAATATATTTCTGAAAATTAGCCAAATACTGAATGACGAGTGTGTGTAGGTATTTGAGATTGGTATTTGTTTTCAGTTACCAAATGTTGTTTTTTGTTTGTTTCAGAAGCAACAATATTATCGAGGAAGAGACTTTATCATCTACTGTTTCCGGGCTCAAATATACTGGACGTGATTCAAGATTAAATAATAATTTTTATTTCAAAAATATAAATTCATAATTTCTTCATAGAACTCCTGTTAGAGCTTGCGTCAATAAAGAAAACATTTGAAAGTTATTTTCTTCTTGCTCCCACTCACATAGTTATACAGCGAGAGGACACTTGATCTTTATCTTTCATCTTTAAATAGTGGAGAAGACGTGGAAGAACAACCTTCAATATTTTGGCGTAAGAGCCGGCAAAGACTGAACTTCACCAATCTGATAACCAGAAGAGACATATTTTTTGTCACATATAGGGTCATAGGTATTAAACGCAAAACCTTTAAAGGACGGGTCTAGAACATATTCTAAACAAACAATTTTTGTATTACGACTTTTGATAATTTGCAAAAACATAGCTTCTCCATACATTTTGCCTCGTGTTGATGAACTTTTTGTACGAAAAAGCTGATTTTTTCTTCGTTATTTTCCAAAAGTCCTAGAACAAAAGTTGTTTGTCTAGATGTACTCTAGACCCGCCCTTAAAAGGTTTTGCGTTTAATACCTATGACCGTATATACTATCTATTTACAATCACACCTATATAAAAACATGAAAATCATGGCTATTTTTAATTAGCTATCATAGACGTGTTTGCAAATAAATAGTACGTACTTGATAAAAAATATATCTCATCTGTATCTCAGATGGGTGAAGGTCGATCTTCACCCGCTCTTAGACCAAAACATTTTCTTTATTCACGTTATTTTTTAATAGCTAAAATAAGTATGTTCATTAATTCAAAAGGTACAAATAAATATACATTCTAAAAGTAGGTAAATTATTTATTGTGTTTACTAAGAAAAACTTACATCTAGAGGCACCTAAAATGTACAAACTTATCCTAGGTACAACATAATGGCAATAATTCAATTCTCCACATATCACTTCATTTACAATTACATTTCGATCGATCACAAAAGAAACATAAATAAAATAGTAACCTACAAGGCAAGACTGGAATCATACCGATTGGTAACTATCTTTCACACAATGCGTGAGACAAGTTTATTTTGATCTTTGTCTTATAGAAAATTTTCTTACACAGAGGGGTTAGTCCAGATATTATTATACACGTGAATTAAAACTACAGCTGTTTCCGTATGGCTCTATACATTTTTGTACAGCGCCCCTGGCGGCAACGAGGAAGAACTAACCAAAATGTATGGAGCCACACGCGAACGCGTAAGTTTACGTAAACTACGCAAAACCTGGACTAAGGGCTCAGAACACTGGTTTCAAACATTATCTCTATAGGAAGGCCGACTTACACTTGTGAGTTGTTTTAAAAAAGTTAAGTAAGTAACTTACGGCTGCATTAAGAAATTACGAAAAGCGACTCACAAAGAGAGTTTACATTTGCAAAATTATCGTAAGTTAAATTCAACGTTAGAGTTAATTAAACGTAAGTCGCTTACGTGAGTAAAATTTACAAGTGTAAGGGCGGCCGAAGGGCAACAGTAACTGCCTACTGTTGTTCCTTTTCTTATTTTGACTTTTTTATATATATGCATTATTACTCCACATACTCCAGGGTCAGTGCCTTTCGTTAGTTCCTTCGAAATGATCAATGGAACTAATGGGAAGGAAAAGTTCAGAACCTCCTTTTTTGAAGTTGGTTTAAAAGAGGACGGAATCAATATAAAGCTCAAGAACTGTTAGGACATTTTCAAAATTGTTCAATAAATACACAAAATAATGCTAAATATTATAGAGCAAATCAAACAATTTGGCGGTTGTTATGTTAGCTGCCAATCCTGACTGAAGCTCAGTTAACAGCTGTTGCGCCAGCGTGAGGTTTGGGTTATCCGCAACTAGTAGATAACTTCAGCCTCCTGGTTCATTGATTCGATATTATACCTAATATGATTTCAAAAATTATTTTTGTGCAAAAAATGGCATGACCGACTTCAACCGTGTACAGAATTCGCGAATATGTAGCATTTTTCACATTATTGTTGATTTATCCAAAATGGCTCAGCCGATTTCGATAAAATTTAAATGGGACCAATTCCAAAATATAGTCTGTCTAAAAACAAAAGAATCATCGAAATCGGACCACTACGTAAAAAGTTATGCGTCGTTACACATAAAAAAACCAATAAACGCGTCGAATATAATACCTCCTCCGTTTCGTCGGTCAAAAATGTTAACTATGTCACCCACAGAAATGTGAAATTTAATTACCTGTCATAAATCTCGTTAAGACTGACTACAGCCAAAAACGGGTCACATTTTTTGGGTCTGTTTCCTAATATCGATTTTGCAAAAATACTCGAGCCGTACAAAACCATGAAGTTTTCAATTCAAAAAATCTTCTTTCCTACCAATTTAAAGTTATGTTATAGTTTATAGTAAGATAAAATAATATTTTAATATGTTAGATTCTTTCTTTTCTATTGACTAATATTCGGTTAGTTTAATTAATATTAAAAAAATATCACTTGACATTACTGTTTGTGTCTCGCTCACAATCCATAAGTGAAAAAGACACAAAAGACAATTTCGCTACACTCACACATATCACACTGAAAATTTCTGAAACAATTACTTATTTACACGATAAAAAAACATTAAATTATTCCTGATTAGGTATCATGATATTCAAAAAATTATATAACGTCTATTACAGTTCGCACCTTATAAGTGCAAAATCTTAGTAAGTTATTTTTAGATCTCGTTGAGGAAGGGTACATAACAATAGCGCTAAAGTGACTACTCGCGCCGCTATTTGCCTTGTACTTTAGATGCGCAGACCATTTTAAATTTAGCTATTTTTCACGAGCTAGTTTTTCTTTTTACGACATAGGTAACAATGCTTTCAAAATAAAATTGTCCCACCATAACACAACACTCGAAATATACAAAGAAAAAGTTTAAATTATGTTGATCTATATTGTACTCGTAGATCTTTTGTTCAAGAGTTTTCACGAACGGTTGGTAGATGGCGTTGAAAGTTGTCACTGACGACCTGTAGATGGCGCTATTTCTTAGTTAATCTAAATACGTCGTTGAACTTGTCAATATTTAGATCTCCCTTGTGAATGGGTAGACAACAAGAGCATAAAGTTGACTGCGCGTGCAAGGTTCCCGCTTTTCACCTTGTAATTTAGATGCACAAACTGCGCCATCTTGAATTTAGCTATTTTTTGGGAAGAACGTAGTTACAATGCTATCAAAATAAAATTGCCCCACCATAACACACGACTCAAAATATAAAAAGAAATAGTTTAAATAATGACGATCTGTATTGTACTTGTAGATCTTTTGTTGAAGAGTTTTCACGGACGGTTGGTAGATGGCGTTGGTAAGTTGTCACTGGCGACGTGTAGATGGCGTTATTTCTTAGTTAATCTAAATACGTCGTTGAACGGGGTGTAGGGTGTCCGTGTGGGGATGGCATTGTATGCCAGCGAAGGCTGCGCGTCTGCTCGGAGGATCACCACACCTGTTCACAATTAATACGACATTAGACAATATAATAATAATATTATGTTAATAAAAAAAAGAAAAAGAAAGAGAATAAAGTCTTCAGAATGTTAAAATGGTATGAAAATGAAAATTAGTCAGCAAAAATGAAGGCGAGACTGAAGGGTATAGACTATGTTAAAACAGATACTAGTAGATTTCCCAACAGTAGACCTCGCGGCATACCTCTACTGAATTTTCATAAGCTTGTATTTCGACTCGCTCTTGACTGATTTCGCAATTAGTAAGAATTTTATTAGTATTCAGGTACTAAAAAATCTTGCCAAATATTGTCAAAATTGGTGGATAAACAGAGCAAATTTTTCCCCTTCTTGACTTCCCATACCTCCCAATCAAAAATCGCCCATGACCCAAATTTCTAAAAATCTATAGAACCTTGACGAACCTTGCTACACAGGTAGCAAGGTTCGTCAAGATTCGTTGAAAAATGTGACCTGTAGACTTTGAGCAAATTTCTACAGCGGCACAGTCCTTAAGTGAAAATAGTAAAACATTGTCTCTCGCCTTCATACATACCGACTTAGATATTTACATCAAATAATTCACAATGACCCGTTTTCTCTAATCTCGACGTTATGTAACCTAATTTTGGCATCTCGCGGCGTTGTAGTCGGCTTGCAATCGCCTTCATCCATCCATCCATCAGCCGTAAGACGTCCACTGCTGGACATAGGCCTCCCCAATGGATTTCCAATAAGGCCGGTTGGAAGCGGCCTTATTGGAAATCGCCTTACGACTAACTAAAAAGCCTGCCCACTACGTATCTTGGGCAGAGTTTTGGCTCGGACACTTTTTTTGCACGATTGTTACTCTGATGATATTTGCTCCAAGCCTGTAGAGGTAAATAATTATACAGGAGAAAGCAAAATTGACTGAAAACTGAGACTCTTTCTCGCTTCGTTCATTTGGTTAATTAGAAGAAAGAGAATATAATTAGCTTTTTGAATGTTAAAGTAGTCCAAAGCGTAAGATAAAATGCAATGAAAGCAGGAAGAAATGAAAATTAATCAGCAGGCGTGAAGGCAGAACTCAAGCGTTTAGACAATGCTAAAATAGATACCTATTATACGAAGCAAAAGTTAAAGTTAAAAATTATAAAGAGTAGATTAAATTAAAAAACAAGTTTAGATTTTCATAAGAAATATATGGTAAAAGGTCTTATAAATCATAATAGTAATGAGATGACGTGATGACAAAATCATTCCATAAAAGAGCCCATTGGATAATTTTAGCCCATAAACTCTGAATGCTCTCATTTTTAACGCAACATTGCATTTGTTTCGTATAATATTTTGAAAAGAACATGGTATAGTAGTGGTTGGAAGCTGTTTGCATCCAGCGTGTTCCTGTGGCCTTGATTAGATCATCGGTCCACTTTATCGTTGGACGTCTTAAACTACGCTTACGTGGTCTCTATTCGAGAACATTACGGCTCCATAAACCTTCGGCTCTACGAACTATGTGCCCGCAGCTTTAGCAGTGGGCACTGCTACTTCAACTTGCCAATCTGTGCGTAAAGCTGCGATGCGATTGTGTGAGGATGAGAAGCGATGACCAGCGTATTGTCTATGCGTTCTGGTGTATGGCTTTGCTTTTCTTCTCGCTCACTCTCTTAGCGCGAGTAACCGGCGCGAGCAGAAGAAAACGCGAAGGTGGACGTCAGAACGCGTACACAATACGGCCGCAGCCCTTGCATGATTAACATAAGCGAGACTTTCTACCTGAGGGGTTCACTTTGACTTTGATCTTCGTCTGCGGCGACAGCACTCCGTAGTCCACGTCTTCGTACAGATCCTGGAAGATGAGAAAGTTTTCCAATTATTTGTTTGCAAACATCCCTCGATAATAATATGACAATTGTTTATCATTGATTCGGGACTATGACCACAATCAGCCACTCTAATTTAAGGAAATATTTTGAGTTTGTCAAGTTTTTATGAGCTGGTATTAGCTCCATAGAGTTCGTGAGCAAAATTTTTAAAGTCACATGTTCAACACCATCTGTTAGATTCGAGTTACCGCAGTTTCATTTCCATACAAAATTGTAGTATACACTATCTCTATCAACTTTCGCCTTCATCTTTCCTGAAGACAACGTCGAGGCCAAATGTTAAGTGTATCAACCAAGCCAGCAAAACCTTACTTCGATTCTGTATCCAGCGGAGTTGTTTAAGACCGAGATCCCTGTTAGTAACGGCCAAATCAGACGGCGTGCCATCAGACTGCCTGTTCACGAAATCTACGAGCCCCTGGTTAGCATGGAGTGGAATCAGATTGAGACTTGATACGGTTGGTAGTCGGGTATACAAACTAAGGGAAGTAAGTTACTTCTGTATACAGTGGGGTTGTGAAGACAGAGTTCCCTGAGGATGAACATGAGACATCAGACCGCGGCGTGCCATCGAGCTGCCTGTTCACGAAATCTATGTGCCGGGGTCGGTATACAGTAGCGCTCTACTCGAGACTATATAGTAAGATTAGTATTTTTCTTATTCAAACTCTGTTGTGCTTGCTTCAGATGCTTTGACAGATTCAGTGATAAGCTGTTTACATCACATTGCTTTTGTCCATCCACCGGGTATATGTTTGGTAGTTAAATATAAAACCTTACCTCGACTCTGTATCCAGCGGGGTTGTTAAGCCCGAGTTCCCTGAGGGTGACAGCCACATCGGACGGCGTGCCGTCGGTCCGCCTGTTCACGAAAGCGACAGCGTACGAGTAGAACTGCCCTTGGATCGGCAGGATGGGTCGTGACCAGATTTCGATGCCTCGGTGCTGAGGAGAAAAAATACAATGAGTAAATTGTATACAGGTATACCTACAAATAAACATAAGCAGTACAACACAGTCGATCGAGAATCCTAAAAGAGATGTATGGATAAGAAATCTGTGATATAGACGTTTTGGTTTGCAGTTTAAATCTAGTACTTCAAATATGAAGGTGAAAGGTTTTACTGTGATTTCTTTCAAAACGAGCAATGCTAACGTGTTGTATGTAGTACAGAACCCATACATATTTTGATTCAATGGCTAGTCTGTTTGCTTCGCTGCAAAATAGTTGTGCCAACTTGTCTTTGTTTTGGGATAATATAAATTGCTTATCAAATAAATAATCGCCTATCAATACATACTCATCATTTATATTCTTTTTTACATCAAATAACTTACTTCACTACAAATAAACTAAATGTTTAACAAAACTCAAACTGCAGATAATTCGAAATTTTACATCAATATGTAAATTAGTGAAGAAATTAGATTAGGTGTGATACAAAAATAGGTTAGGTTATGTTAGAACATGACAAAACAACGCACGAGCCGAGCGAGCGAAGAAAGCGTGCCGCGGCAGCGGCCGGCGAAGTGCCAGAAGCGAATCGCCTTTAACAGGTATAATGTGCATTAAGATTATTAGCTGTGCATTGATAAAAAAGCTTTTGCTTTAGGAAAAATAGCTGTACGCTGCGAAAATAAATTGTAGTGTGTTTAGTGATATTTTGAGTTGAATATTATGCTGTGCAATCAGTAATTTTGATGGGAATTTGGAATCTTACTGCATAGAAAAAGGATATTTTTTGATTTGCGTTTAAATACTACCCCTTTGTTTTTATTTGGTTTAGACTAGGTAGTTTATTTTTACTAACTAGACGACCCGCCCCGGCTTCTCACAGGTGTATTAAACATATAAACCTTCCTCTTGAATCACTCTATCCATTAACAAAAAACCGCATCAAAATCCGTTGCGTAGTTTTAAAGATTTAAGCATACAGACAAACAAACAGACAAAAATAGCGACTTTATTTTATACTATGTAAGGATGTATTAATAGGTAGCGAGTGATGAATTAAGGTATCGAGACAAACCGAAAGGTTTTTTGGTGCTGTTATATATATAAGTATATTAAGCCCGATTACAGAGGCGCCAGCGTAAATTTAACAGCAACGTAAAAAGCGTTCTCTCTATCGAATGCCTAAAGTGAAAAAGAAACAGAACTATGCTATTTAGCTAATATAATTACGATGGCGCCTCTGTATTCGGGCGTATTGTATATGTATTTGTTTCAAATAAAAAAAACAGTGTAGAAAAACCATCTTCCACAGCAAACTTCCAGCTGGCCACCTGAGACAATTTTATAAACGGGCTTTGTACATTATGGGCTTGTATTTCCTCTTACTCTAAATGCTCAATGTCAAGCAGAGATAAGTACCTACGGTCCAGAAGCAAGCTTACCTAGAAGATACCTGTTTGTTCTTGATTTTAAGACACCAATAGAGGAGAACGCAGGTTATAGCTGTGACGGTTATTTTTTTAATTTTTTTTTTCTGAATAGGTTTGCGTTTGACCACATACTGCCTGATGTTAAGCAGATAAGCGGTCTAGGTTGTAGCACGCTTACCTAGAAGATACCTATTTACTCGTGATTTGAAGACGCCCACATTGTACTTTAGCGGGAAGACAGACCCAGGCAAAGCGTTTCACATTCTGGCTGTTCGTATGAGGAATGAGGATTCGAAACGCTTGGTTCTAATGCGCGGAATGTCCACCATAAAAGGGTGGCGCTTTGGTCGCGTCTGTCTAGCCGTACGATAGAAGATAGATAAACACGCTACCTTACGTCGATGCTCGAGACTTTGAAGCTGCGACGTAGTCAAGGCGTCATTGTCAATCCTGGCTCGCCTCTCAATCGACTCCAGAGCCTGGCAGAGCCATCCCAAAGGTGAGAGCAGTATTCCATGCAAGACCTGATTTAATTAAAATGTAAGCTTACCTTGTATATCCTCCTACCCTGAATGCCGAGAGGGTCCTGGTCGACGTCAATGATCTTTCTGTTCTGCAGAATAGCCTTGTACTCAGGTCGGATGGTCCGGAGGTCCACGCTCATGAGGAGTGGTGCAGCCAGGATCGCCCATATCGCGAACTGGGTCTTACTCTGCTCGTAGGAGAGGCCGAAGTTTCCGATGATCAACTGAAATTGGAAAATAATTTTAATTGATACATTGTATTAGATACACACAGGTAGAGGACTTTTAGACTCTAGTCCGGTCTTTGTCCGGCTTTTTGACCGACGAACCACCGGAGGAGGTACTCAATTCGACGCATATAAATATATATTTTTAATGAATAACCACGCATAACTTTTTTTCTAGTAGTCCGATTTCAATAATTCTTTTTTTATTGAATAGAGTATACTTCAAAATTGGTTCCATTTAAATTTTATCGAAATCGGCTGAGCCGTTTTTGATAAATTAACAATAATGTGGAAAATGCCACACCGATCCGTGCGAAATATTCGCGAACTCTGTACACGGGTGAAGTCGGTCATGCTATTTTTTGCGAAAAATACCTAATAATTGTATAATATTTTTAAATATTTTAAGACAAACACTGTAACTCGGTGGATAATGTTTGCATTTTGTAACTAAAAAGTCGAGACTTTTATCAAAATGTTAGGACTTTTCATGTTTCTAAATAGTAACCACTCACACAGGATACAATTGAAAATATGAATATTGTTACATCGATGGATTGATTTGTGTAACGACAGGCATAGAATAGGTCGACCTGAGGCCTGGTGAATTTTTTTTAATTATATTTGAGGCTCCATCGCTTCAGTCTGTATGCAGTCTGAAGGCATACGTTGAAAACCTTTTAGTTTTTCCAAAACAAAGAGAGACCGAGAGACAGACTCTTGATTGATTAAACACTGGCTGGCCGTCGCAGATTTATCCGGCTACGAATGAAAAATAGCTATAAATCGTTCTGAAAAATATTCTAATAAATAGTGGAAATCACGTTGCAATTTGTTGAGTTGTTTAGACGATCTAAACAAAACAGACAGACAGAACAGTTTTCACATAATCAGGACCATTTAAGTAGTTAGAGTCCTGCGTTAGTCAAGTAAAATTTGTGTTTCTCTATGAATAGAAAAGGAAAACATCGTGAGGCAACCTGCATACTTCCGTAGAGGAAATTCGATGGCGTATGTGAATCCATCAACCTGGGTCAGCGTGGTAGATATGCCCCAATCACCCTTCGTGGGTAGGCCTACGTCCTGCAGTTGACTATTAAAAAGGCTAGTACAGATACAGATGAATAGAAAATAATTATATTTCTCTTTACACTGTGCTAAAATATTACGGATCCAGATCCTCACCATGTCAGGATCATTCCAGTGGCCAGGTCCTGCGTTAGGCACGATCACGTCCTGGTGGTTTCCGTAGTAGTCTATGATAGACTCGACGGACGCCCACGAGTCTTGGATGTCATCGAAGTTGCGCCACAAGTTGCAGTGCTCTATGATCGACGTGAAGTTAGGCTAGAACGAAAAAATATATTATACTAGTCTTTTCTTTCACTCTGGCTATACATACACGTGTGAAGATGGCAAATGCGATGATCTTGCACTGCACGGCAATAACCCTTAAAGGGAAAAGAAGGACAAAAAATTTTCAACCTAAGTTACGAGTATGTTAATCTTATTTTTAACCCCCGACGCAAAAGAGGGGTGTTATAAGTTTGACGTGTCTGTTTGTCTGTCTGTCTGTGGCATCATAGCGCCCGAACCACTGAACCGATTTCAGTTTAGTTTTTTTTGGATAAAAGGAGACTTAATCGAGAGTGTTCTTAGCTATGTTTTATAAATATCGATTGAGCCGTTTAAGAGTTATGGTGGGTTAAAGTGGGGATGGAAGAACCAAAATTCTACAAATGTGCCCAAAATGGTTGTCAATGTGTCGGGGGTTTTTTAAATTTTTAATTTATATTAGTTATATTTTATTTGGATGAGTTAGGGATAAATCTTTTCAGTCATTGTGAATAGATATCTTCTGCGTGCTTCATCTTCGGCCACTATGTCGCTCACCATACTCAAACTCTCAAATCTACTGTTCTTAATTCATCTCAAATCTTCGGTTCTTAATTAACATGTTTTGTATAGTTATACATATGACCCTGATAAGGGTATGGAAATTTTATTATTTGTATTGGAACGATTTGTTACTTTGTTTTCTAGATTATCGTTAAAAAAATCGTCTAATGTGTTAATAACATTTGGATAATAGAATAATTTTTAGTTGTTTTATAAAACAGTTTTCCTTTTCGATATCTTTTAGATTATTTGGCAGTTTATTAAATATTTTTATCTACACTAATGTTGTAACATTCTACTTATGTTTCCAATACTTGACTTATAATGACTACTGTTATAGCGCAGACAACAAAACACTCAATTTAAGCAATTTCACATGATGTTATAATATCCACATCGATATCGTAAAATCTCATTATAACATCGCGCGCTCGCTCCTGATTGGCCCTGCGCGCGCAGCTGCGCTCTCATTGGTTAGATTTTAATGGCGCCAAGTTCACTGTGACAATACACGTACGCGTGAATTTAATGTTTCGCAATATGTTTTTTTTTTTTTTTATTAGTGAAGATAAAGTAGTGTATGCAACTGCATATAACGCGGGTATTAAAACACTCGTTACTATTATGAAACTCGCTGCGCTCGTTTCATAAACTCACACTCGTGTTTTGATACCCTTCATTATATGACAGTTGCATAAACTACTATTAGAGCCACAGAATGCGGGCTGGAACTATACATTGCTAAGTTGGACTTTGATCCCACGAGTTTATGTCTGTATTGTGATCTAATTTTGAGCGATTTATCAGACGCTTTGTTAAAATAGTCAGGGTGCTTTTTGACATATTTCGACGACATGATTTCAAGTTTTATAACATTTATGGCTTATGGAAGTTCATTTTGACGTGTCCTAGTTTAATATGAAAAGCTGCAATACGGTTACTCGTACTGCGGTTCCGGTTCAAGTCAAATTTTTCACATATATTCTTGAAATACCAAGTGTGATATCACGAGTAGTAAGTCTAATTATGTATTGATGTGAATGCTAATGTTTCAGTGTACAAAATTTTATGCTATTCGACCGCATAGCAGAAGTCTTTTGTAGTAGATGACAAGCGTAACACTTCGCGGTGTGTTACAGTACGTTGGCCCAAATATTCCACAAAGGCTTGGCCTTGGAATGAAATTTACAATGAGCTAGAAAATCTTGAATAATCTGCCATCTGCCGTCCAGTAAAATTAGGCAGATCGCAACCTAAACTACACTACAATGCTAAACATTTTAGAGACACCCTATGTCACCTATGACTTTTACTAAACCCCGACAGCCAGAGTCAAAGATTCAATTATGAAAATAATTAAATTTATAGTACTTCATACACTAGGATTTATCTCAAAGAAATGTTTTTTTTAATATAAAATTTCAAAAATTTGTCGCGATGCAAGATTTGAACCTTCATCTCTTTAGGATTCCGGCCCAGACGCTTTAGCCAAATTAAGCTAGATCGCTCAATTGCGATTCCAACGCTGTAAAAAGTTGGTATAAAAATATAAACACTTCACATATTTAGCGGGATCGCGATTGAGCGATCTAAATTAATTCGCTAAAGTGTCGGCCGGTATCCCAAAGAGAAGCTGGTTCAAATCCTGCGATCGCGGCAAATGAAATGTTTATAACAAAAAGAACATTTCTTTGAGATTCAATATTATTGTTACCTGAAGCCCTGCGTAGATCTGGTAGACCGGCCAGCTGCAAGAGTAGACCATCTGTCGTCCGGTGAGGTTGAGCTGCCGGCCGAACGCTGGGTACCCGTGGTCCATGTCCACAGGCAGGGCATAGCACCCGTCCAGTTTCACGTAGTCCACGCCCCATTGCGCGAACGTGGCCGCATCTGAAACGTAGAAACACGTGGTTTTACTAATTTTTCATCACATCTATTCGAAAAAGACTGCTTGGTTCGCCTTTAAGTGCGCCCAAAGAGGAGGTGTTTTCAAAAAGAAACTTTTAGCGGGTAGTAATGAGTTTTTAATCAACAATGAGTCAATCAAGAGTTTTTAAGCCAACTGTGGCGCAATTACTTTGCCGCGCACTTTTTGAATTTGGAACATTTTCGTGTTTCTAAGTGCGCCGGAATTATCTTTGCCGCGCACTTTTTGAATTTGGAATATTTTCGTGTTCCTAAGTGCGCCGGAATTATCTTTGCCGCGCACTTTTTGAATTTGGAACATTTTCGTGTTCCTAAGTGCGCCGGAATCATCTTTGCCGCGCACTTTTTGAATTTGTAAGTATTTGTAATGTTAGTGTTCAGCGCCAAGAAAATGAATGAAAAGAATGTAAATTTAAGTTTTCAGTTGTTTTATTATTACATGAGATACAATTTAATTTCAATTCAGTTGTTACTCTATGTTTTATTTAGTAATAATATTACATTAAAGTATGAGGCACCGTTTATTTTCTCATGGTGATGAAAAGTAGAGTGTACCACTCGGGCGCAAAATATATTTATAGCTCCGACGTACTTTGAAATCCTCGCTGCGTTCAGGATTCTACTAAAGATTCTAGAATCCTTCACTTCTAGAATTTCTCACTGTCAGAAAAGCTCAATCACTGAACGTATTTTAAGATCAGGTTAAAAACCATTACCTGCAGAAATTGTCAATTCTTTAACTATGTAACTGTTGTTGTTGATGTTATTTATGTAGGTTTATGTAAGTAGTATATTGTAATGTATTATTTATTATTTAGTCATAGGTTTCTTTTATAATTTTATATGTATTGTTTTCTTTATTATTAGGTTTTTTAAGTATTTATATCAATTTTATTAGTATGTATGTTTATGATGTATAATCACACTTATATTTTAACTAATGCGCACCCCGTCCATTATTTATACGCTTTCTGTCCTCTCCATCCTAAGGTTGCCTGGCAGAGATCGCTATCAGCGATAAGGCCGCCCATTGTTACACTGTTTATGTATCTTTGTTTCTTCTTTTTGTTTATTTCTTGGTGTGCAATAAAGAGTTTATCTATCTATCTATCTATCACTTCGCTCTGGATTCAAAAAACCGCCCTCGCCGTAAAAATATTATTTTTCTCCCATATGAAACAATCTACTATTGCGTACTAGTTTTGCCTGAATCAAATTTCTTGGCAGTTGTAAAGTTAGCCACAAGCTGCGCTGAACTCAATCTTGCCTGAAGCTACGCTAGGATTGACTTTTAAGTAGCTTGTAGCAAATTTCACAACGCTCCAAAAAGTTTGATAACCCCTTCTAAGCTCGCAAAATAATTCATCTTTAGTAAATTGGAATACAAAATTAAAATGTACGCTTGGAATAGTTTATAAACTACAGAAACAGTGACCTTAAATTCCTAAAAACAACTACTTTTCTACTTAAATGTACAGATAAAAAAGTGAATCGCAAGGCGAATCGCCGAAGACTCTTTTTGAGTGGCACTTTTCACCACTGAGATACCAAAAGGATATGGATGTGGTCGATCGAGAAAAGAAAGAAAGAGATGTAGTGATTTAATATGGCATGAGTTTAAAAGAGAAATAAAAAATATCTCGTTTCAGTGGCCGTGATTTTCTCTCAGTAGTATCAAATTCCAATTCACATTTGACAATTTTGACAGCCATGGGCCAGATTTTCCATTCATTTTTGTGGTTGAGAATTGCCTCAAGCGACAACAGCGCTATCTCTCTAGTTGTAATAGCTCTGTGCTTTTCACCCCACTCCGAACAATGGGGACCTAAAAAAGAGTCTTGCGCGATTCGCCCCGCGGTGCGAACCGCTTGCAGGGCGAAACGCCGCAGTACCCAAAACAAGCAGCACATCTCCCTTGGTAGGTATTCAGAGGGGCAACGCTGCAAGCATTCCGAGACATTTGGGCGAAGTACACTTTGCCAGGGCTTGTTTGACTGGGAAATTGTTACTCAGGTCAATAACTCCTTCCAAGAGTAGTTCTAAGAGTATGTAGATAGACAAAAGTAAATTAAAAGTAATTGAGCTAAGAAGTTATACGATTTTATCAACACAAACGTAAAAAGAATAACCGATCTGCATACGCACACCGTCGTAATTAATTTGATAATTTCGTTATTGTTAGTTTTTATTCTGTGATTTATTTTTGTGTTTTGTGATTATTGTGCTATTTTTAATTAAGTGCAATTTCTATTAATTTTAATAATTTGTAATTTTTCTGGCTCGCCGCACGCTTTGGCGTAGCTGTACTCGTAAGTGTGGTGAGTACTTTAAATAAAATAAAATTAAATTCTATCAACGCGTGAAAACGTGACAGTTTTATATCTCACCATAACTAGCAATGCTAGCCGTGCTAGATAAGCTAGCTCATCATCCTAGCAGCAATGAGGAAAGAAGTTTGCTTTTGTTAACTTCTTTCCTCATCAATCGACAGACAGTTAAGCGCAGTCTTGCAGTTTTAATTATCCTTACATAGTATAAATTAAAGTCGCTATTTTCGTTTGTTTGTTTGTTTGTTTGTTTGTCTGTATGCTTAAATCTTTAAAACTACGCAATGGATTTTGATGCAGTTTTTTTTAATGGATAGAGTGATTCAAGAGGAAGGTTTATATGTATAAAAATTCCCGAAATTCCCACGGGAACGGGCACAACGCGGGTAAAACCGCGGGGCGCTGCTAGTATTGCTCATAAAAATGGTAGGTATTAATCTTTAAAATAGATCGTATCTCAGTAACATTATATTTCTCAGTGTCTCATGTTTCTATGGCGAAATATTATAAATGAAATTGAAGTTGGCCTTCCAAGGCCTTCGAATTTATTTAGTTATACAAATGCTTTGTAAAACGGTCCTCACATATTGTAATATTTGAGTGTACAGTTTACCCCAAGTCGAAATTTTTAAATGACAATGTTCTTTCTTCTTTCTTATTTATTCGCAATTAGAAACGATTAATGGGAATTATCTGAAAAAGAAGCTACTGTTGCTATGTACCTACCCACATTCTATGTACTTCTGTATTCGTTAAGTTCATGTGCTATGCAAATACGCCCAAGACACGGGCTCAGCTTAGTTTGGGGTCTACCGGTACCGATTCTTTGCTGGGTAGGTACTGTATGTATTTTTGGATATTTATGTTATGACATTTATGTTTTTTTGTTGTTATTTTGTAGTGTTTAGTATATTTTGACTATCTTCTATTGCACCCCGTCTATTTTTCCGGTGCGATATCCTTTCCGTACAGAGGTTGCCTGGAAGAAATGGCTTCCAGCGATAAGGGCGCCGTTTGTTTTAACTAGTTTAGTTAAATTGTATTGTATTTGTAATTTTATCTTTGGTGTGAAGCAATAAAGTATTATTTATTTTTTATTACCAGCTGGAAGATATCGCCATGGGTGATAAGGCCGCCATTTTATAATAATATTTAGTCTTAAATGTGTACATATCAATCAAATCATTTATTTGCTAAAAATACATGTATAATACAAGTCATATAGATAGTCTTATATCTACATTGCATTCAGTCTGCAAGCAGACGTGTAAATATTAGTTCATAAATACAGTAAAACTTATTATTTAGTTAAATCATGATATTCCTTAACACCATAAAAACAGTTTTTTAATAGTCAGTCTGTTAAAGTTGTCTTAAATTTAATCCCGTCCAACAATTTTATTTAGGTACATGATCATATATTGATGTTTACATATTATAAACATTTCTCTTCTATGTCTTTTCTGGCAGGAGGTTGATATAATAGATTTGCGGATTTAGTTCTTTTTTGACGCGTTATAATCTCATTACGTTTTTTGAAATAAACAGGGTGTTCCTTAGTGAAAATGCAGATGGCTTTTATGTACATACACGGTAAAAGGAGTATGTTGCACTTCTTGAAAAGCGGCCTACAAGTATCCAAAAACCAAGCTTTATTTATGACTCGAATGCAGCGCTTCTGAAGCCTGAAAACTCTGTCTACGTCAACTGAATTTCCCCACATGATCAGGCCGTAGTTTAGGAGAGACGCCACATGGCCGTGGTAAGCCGCCAACGCAGCCTCCATTGACACAGTATGCCTAATTTTCTTCATCGCAATACAAATCGATCAAGTTTCTTACACAGAATATCAATATGGGTTTTCCAATTTAAATGATTGTCATCCATCCATCAGCCAAAGGACGTCCACTGTTGGACATAGGCCTCCCCTATGGATCTCCAATAAGACCGGCTGAAAGCGGCTTGCATCCAGCGCGATCCTGCGGTCTTAATGAGGTCATCCTTCCACCTTGTGGGTGGACGTCCTACGCTGCGCTTGCCGGTACGTGGTCTCCACTCGAGAACTTTTCGACTCCACCGGTCATCAGTCCTCCGCGCTATGTGCCCTGCCCATTGCCATTTCAACTTGCTAATCCGTTGGGCTATGTCGGAAACTTTGGTTCTTCTACGGATCTCCTCATTTCTGATTCGATCCCGTAGAGAAACTCCGAGCATAGCCCTCTCCATAGCTCGTTGGGCTACTTGGAGTTTATTAATAAGGCCCATGGTAAGAGACCACGTTTCAGTGCCATAAGTCATCACTGGTAACACACACTGATCGAACACTTTCGTCTTGAGGCACTGAGGTATGTCGGACGAGAAGACATTACGCAATTTTCCGAACGCTGCCCAACCGAGTTGGATTCGGCGATTGGCCTCTTTCTTGAAGTCGGACCTACCTAACTGGACTACTTGTCCTAGGTAGACGTACGTAAATGATTGTCATGAGTTTTCGTTATTGTAATTAATGTCAAGTGTGTAGAGGGTTAGAATTATATGAATTAAATTGCATTACTTTAGTTTTGCTTACGTTAATGTCTAGTTTGCTGTGTTCCATCCACTGTATCACGTCTGTTAAAGCCTTATCGAGCCTGTTCTTTATTTTTACATTTGATTACGACTGTAGTATCGTCAGCAAACAATATACTCTTATGTGGTGTAGCCTGGGGAAGGTCGTTAACATAAAATAAAAAGAGCAGAGATGCCAAAATACATAGTGTTTAGTTTTTGCTTTGTGGTTATAAATAAATAGTTTTGTGTACATGTCTGTCTGTCTACTTACCACGATTCTACTAGTCTAATTCATGAACAAAAAAGGAAAAAATAGGGTCCCGTATTTACTCTTCAGATCCGGAATCCTAAAAAGAACTGTATGATAATAATTCGACTTAGCGTTATTTGATCGAATATTTAAGTTTCTAAATCAGAGATGAACTTATTTTGTTTAAAAAGATTTTTTAAGCCACTTGTTTATTACGCTCTATTTGTATAATCGGTTAAATCGGCAATACCTATACCTACTTTATCTATGTAAATATATAATAATCCAAGGCAAGTGAGAGTTGGACTCGCGCACATAGGTAGTGTTCCGTACTATATGGAAGCTCCCCTAATATATTTTATTTTTTTTAAAGAAGGAAATATACAACGTATTATTCTGTGAACATTTCAAGCATCTACCTGCCACCGTTATTAATATCAAGCGAAAAACGGCAAAAAATTCAGGTTTGTTGTTCGGGATCCCCCCTTGAATATCGAGAAAACCTGCATGTCCAAATAATTTTCATCAATATAACTATTAATACTATAAATGAAATCATCGATTTCATTATTCGACATAATCTTTTGAAAGTCTTAACCACTCGCTGATTATGTTATATCACTGGACGTGTCTCAGTTTCCTAACATCTTATTAAGAGTAGTGTAACATTACTACAACCATTTTATTCTAAAAGACGTACAAACAAAGGAACTACATTTCGAAATACGCGGATAGCAATATTCATTAAATAGTGAAACGGTGGCTCCTTCACTTATTTCAATATTAAGTTGGTTGCAATGTAATTTTCTGCACGCAGTTCTATTATATGTTTGTCCTTCACCTGTCACTCGCTGTTACAGATTGTGTCTTTTATACTACATTACATGATTGATATTTCAACATTTCATTTACAGAAGAGCAAGGGGTGATTATGATATTAGGTAACTAGTAGTACATGTATACCTACCTAAGTTTCTACAGCCAATAAAGAATTACTTAGTTAAAGAATTAGGGTAGTACTTGGTTGCCTATGGGTTCAAACTACAGGCCAAAATTTGAACCTATAGCCCGCCAAGACGTATGCGTAAATGATAACGAGACCAAGTTTGAGCAGGAGAGTTTTCTAACTTTGTAATAATCGGCCAAGTACGAGTCGGACTCGCGCACGGAGGGTTTCGTACTGTATGGGTACCCCTTAAATATTTATTTTATTTTAATTTTATTATTAAAGATAATGTAAAATTAAATATTCTGTGAACATTTAAAGCATCAACCTGTTACCATTATTAATATAGAGCAAAAAACATCAAAAAATTCAGGTTTGTTGTATGGGAGCCCGCCGTAAATATTTATTTTATTTTATTTTTAGTATTTGTTGCTATAGCGGCAACAGAAATACATCGTCTGTGAAAATTTCAGCTGCCTAGCTATCACGGTTCATGAGATACAGCCCGGTGACAGACAGACGGACAGACGGACATCGAAGTCTTAGTAATAGGGTCCCGTTTTTCCCTTTGGGTACGGAACCCTAAAAACTACTATGTTATCTATGTAGATGTACTAGACCCGTCCTTAAAAAGGTTTTGGGTTTAATACCTATAACCTTGTATAGTGTATATAAAGGGTTATTTCTAATCAATTAGCATCCTTTTAGGGGCTTATTCTGTACATCAAAACTAACAACTTTTGTTCTGTAGGATGTAGCACTTGTGCACGTCACCGTCAGTTGGCAAACTCGTTTTATGCTACTTTGTATTCACATACAAAGTAGCATAATACCAACTGACGGTCTTATCGCTTGAAAATGTTCTATTCCAGACAACCTTGGGATGAAGAAGAAGCTCTACACACAGTTTTCGGTTTTGGTCCCATTGTAAAAGTTGATCATAGTTCTAGTCATGTTCTTGTATTACATCGCTATCAGCAATAAAGGGTCCATCTATCTACCTATGCTTCAATAAGAATAAATTCGTATAGGCCGGTTGGCTAGCCCTGGTGTCAGAGTTATAAAGCCGCCTGAAGACCTCTGACATGGCTAAACGGTTAAAACAACCAGGGCCTACAATTTAACGTGTCATCCGAGCCTCGGTGGCGCTCAGTTGTAAATGCCACACGCGGTCACCCATCCGAAGACTGACTCGATTAACTTCAATCATCACAAACGAACACCTAGTCAAACTATGATCTCTACAACTTTGTTTAAATGAAAACGTTGTCAAACATAATTAAATGGTTATAGAGCTATAAGCTATACGATCTCGTGGTAATTATATTTTAATTCATTCAAGAACATAACTTACATTCACAAAACATGTACTTAAACTTCTACATTGCGTAACCGGTCGCGTGACCGTCTGTTAGTAACAAGATGCCCACAAAACACGTGATTTCCTGTACTGTGCCACTTGTACATAACTCATTTCAAGCAAACCCACATTTTAATTATTATGGAAGACTTTTCAATCATCCAATAAATTAGGTGCTAATAAATAACTTATACTCGTATTACCAATAATTGTGAGGTATGTTTTATTTGGTAGAAGTAGGACGTAGAATAAACCTATGCTTAGGCAATAGTGATCATTATTATCTGGCTTATTTAATAGCATATGATTATCACTACATAGTACAAAACAAAGTCGCTTCCCGCTGTCTGTCTGTCCCTATATGTATGCTTATATCTTAATAACTACGCAATGGATTTTAATGCGGTTTTTTAAATAGATAGAGTGATTCAAGATGAAGGTTCATAAATTATTATGTACGATATAATACACCTGTGCGAAGCCGGGGCGGGTCGCTAGTGAACTGTAATAGCGAGTCAAGTTTATTATTATGCTCCTAGAGCCTTATGCATTTTGATTTCTGTTTCGAAAATATAATCGCGAAGTACCAGTTATCAAGATAATATTTGTCAAAATAGCCGGAATAATTTACGCGGTGGCGATATACCTACCCCTTTCCGATAATCGAGAGGATCGACCAAAAAATTGGAGCGAAAATCATATTAATTTTGTTTAATGGTCTAATACGATCGTGCGAGATAAGCAGATAACCGCACGATTGTATGAGACCTGGAGGTCTAAAACGGCCGCTTTGAGCAATTCATCGAATAGCGATTCATAATATGAATTCCTGGCAGATCCTAAGCCGTTCTGCTATTTTGCGTAAAATGGACCATTCATCTTAGGATTCATCTACAATTCAATTCACCAGCAGATTCATTTAGAGCGATAACATTGCCAGACGAATAAAACATAACCGGTAATTTCCGGTAAAGAAATAATTCATTATTTTTGTTGTTTCTGTTATATATTTTACAATGAAATGTTTGCTACTAATATCCTCATAATTTTAAGATATAAAATGTAAAAGATATTTCAGTCTATGTATCATAAAACAATTAATTAAATAAATAAACTAATTACATTTTTACCCTGGCAATGAAATAGCCGTCTTTACAACAAAAACAAAGAAAATAACCTTAAATTTAATCTAAGACAATCGAAAATGTATTAAAACGAGTTTTATGTTTCTTCTTAAATGTGAACTCTGTTTCTAAACATTAAAACAATCACTAACTGCTTATAACTTAGGTAAAATATTGTTGCCGATCACCACTTGACTAAAAAAAGTCTATTAAAAGGGTCCCTTGACTATGTGAAGTGGATTTTTTACAAGGGCCACAAGTTCGACCTAATTCGTTTAGTTCTACAAATAAAAGGATGTTTGAATGGAATGTTTCAATCATGAGCCATTCCTTCTAAATAAGTGTTACGGTTCGGACGTTGGAGTTAAATAAAAGTAAGTAGGTAACATAACATTTTTGTCGTGAGATATTTCATTTGTATGAATTTTGGAATTAAAGTTGACTCATTTTGTAGGAATGGGAAGACGTTCGCTATGAGTTTCTGAGAAGCGGAATCTGTTGCTGGACTACCTCGAGCAAAACCCCAATCTCGCTCGGGGTTATAATAACAGCTCCCAGGGACGGAAAGAGTCAGCCCGTCTCTGGCAGGAGGTAGCTGGTGTCCTCAACTCTGCAGGATCCGGGGTTATCAAAACTCCCAAAGAGTGGTCTATTGTAAGTACATTTTTGCTATAATAGTTGTCATTAAGTTTGGTTGTGTTGCATGACTTACTGAAAATAACCTATGACAGAGCCGGTATGTGTTAGCAGTCTCTTTGTGGTGGTTTATAATAGCAATTTTATATTAAACTTTGATTTCTACTAGGTATAAAAGTAAATTAAAAAAAATAGTTGACATTAATGCTGATGCCAGCGGCACGGGTCGAGGACCTCTTCGTGGAAGCAGTCTGTCGGACAAGGGGCTCGTTTCCTGGCTATTCTAGGACCTGAGAAGGGTGTTATAAGTTAGACTTGTGTATCTGTGTGTTTGTGTACTGGTGTATGTGTATGCCTGTGGCATCATAGCTCCTAAATGGATACACCGATTAAGATTAGGTTTTAATTGTTTGAAATCTGTATTCATCAAGAGTGTTCTTGGTTAAAATTAAAAAAAAACTGTTTTCAATAATTTTAATTCAACATTTATGTTTCAGGCTTAAACTAGAAAATGCTATAATGGGTCCGTCTCTATCTCCACATCCAGCACCAGTATCGCCAGCCCCCCGCCCCCTCCCGCAGCAGCAGTTTCACCCCTGACTTTATCGCCTGCAAGAGGTACAGGTAGAGATGGACCTCTACCTGAAAGACAGCGGCAAACAAGATATCGCAGTAAGTAGTACTACTAGTTTGATAGTTGATGATATCAATACTGTAGACACGATTAGATACTGTTATAAACTTGCATCCCAGTTTTGCCTCTTATAACCATGTATTGTTTCATGATTAAACAGTCTGTCTCATTACTTGATTTTATTCAAATATTTACAACGAACATTCAAACTTTTCATACTTTGTTTTAGGTCATCCACCTGCACCTCTTGATGAGGCCCGGAGAATTTTATCACAAGTGGAGATGCAAAGAGCTGCTGTAGATGCTGCCATGGCTCAGGCTCTACATTTGATTGCTGCGAACCTGGGGCGGCTGGCAAATGCAGCTGAGAGATATCTAGACAGACTTCAGTGAAGGTAAAGATGCATTTAAAATCAAAATGAAGTAGAATATATAATTATATATTTATTAATATAAGTAAACAAACAAAAATCGACCAGAAATTATATCCTTTCCATGAAAGCGTTTCTTGTCGCTTCTCCAGCAGCTAAATGATTATTTCTTCTGCTTGATGCATTCTCATGGTTTCTTTGCAGTATCTGAAAGACATTTTATTTAGCTAAGATATTTTATAAGCATTTGTCCGGAATCACCTGTAATAGTAGATTTAAATACACAACTCATAATCACATTAAATCAAAACAAAATTACTTAATATTATGACTATAATGTATAAACCTAAAAACCACACTGTTTCATTTTCAGCATGGTGTAGTATTTCAAGATGGCTCTTTAAAGGATGCTGGTTCCAGACAAAAGAATCATGATTCGCTCCACCGTGACTCGCATCAATACTAATTTTTTTTAATTATTTCAATAATTTTGTTGTTGTGTTGTATAAGAAAATAAGTTTAAATTTAATTTGTTTATATGTACCTATACATATGTGTTAAAATCCAATAAAATATTTTTAAAGCAAGTTATGTTGATAAAAATTATTTTTCATTGTAATTTTCATAAAGCTATCATAAAAATTTAGGTGCCTAAAGTTAATTGTACATTTGGTATGGATACATATATTTGAGCATTCAAGGAATGGTATCGTTTCCGTTTAAAAATACTTTCTTCATACTCAGCTGGCCTTACGATGGCTATATGTGTGCCATCAATACACCCTACAACACCAGGCATACCAAATTTTTGATAAAATGTAAAGAAAGCAAAAGAGAAAGAAATTTTACACTAGGTTTATAATTTCTATTCTTACTTTCATAAAAATACAACTTTACCTATATTTTATGTGATTTCTTTGTTCTCAGTTTGAGGAAATGCAATATTTTTTTTTTCTAAAATGATTGTTATTGAGGGCCTGTGTTACTTCCCTTACACAGTTTTGAGATACACATTTGATGCATTTTGTGGTGTGCATTTGCTCCTATAAACCTCTCTCTAAAAACTGAATGCACTTAAAACCTGAAACTGATATTCAAAGGTAGGTATAGAGGCAGTTAGGTTGATATGAAACTTAGTTATTTCGCTTACCTTGCAGACGACGCTCATTCCATGTCGACTAGTGGGTAAATAGGGCTCCACTGCCTGAACAAGGCCACGGCACAATTTTTTATTTAATCTGTAAAGCCTACAAATTCAGAGTCAGGCATTTCGAATGCCAGCTCGACATTTCATAGACTGTTGTTTTTAAACTTTCGCGATTTGAACACATCATTGTTATATACTACGGGACTAATCGCGCACCAAAATTACGAGATAAATAAATACCTCATCATCCCGACGTTTCGTCCGAGTTGCATCGATCGTGGTCACGATCTTTTATTTTTCTCGTAATTTTAGTTTGCGGTTAGTCCCGTAGTAGGTCTAAAGTAATAATATTACGTAGATTCGCATTTTGCCGGCGGTAACTTATGTTTTTTAAACCACGTGTGTTCCAAAAAATCTCGTAAATACCTAAATCAGCCATAATGCATTTATTTTTATCAAAAATGTGAGAAATGAATTGCAAGATGTTGGGCTCGAGTAACTTCTAACAATTCTGCTAATCGACACAAAAGCAATTCTGCTAAAGTGGACCATTTTACGAATCTCCATAGAAGACTGTCAAAAGGATGAATTGCGAGATATGAATCATCCGCAGTTCCTCTGGTGAATTGTCAGTATGTGACCATTTTACGATTAAGCAAATGAATCACCAGATGATCATATTATGAATCGGCCAAAGCGGCCGTTTTAGACCTGCTGCTCACAAAATTAATAAGGCTTTTGCGTCAATTTTTTTTGTCGATATAACGCCTAAATTGGCTGGTTGTAAAGGGATACGGTGTGGAGAGCTGACACCGACACATTCAGACCATCATTATGAACAACTTATATTATGGGCCAACCCGGGATCAGATAATAATAAATACATTTTGTCGATTCCGAGTTGCAATTTTGTATGGAACAGCTGAGCTGATATTTATTCTCGAATTTACGTACTGAATAATTATTGACAACATCAAGTTATTGACACTAAAGGACATACCTACTACCTCTATATTATACCTATATTTTTGAATTTTTATCTACACTTTCGCATTAGAATTATCGCATCGAAACCTGTAAAGATATGTATATTGTGGAAATAAATAAAATGTCATAAAGATAATTATTTTCACAAAAAATTGAAAAACCGCCTTCCATCGTGTACGAAATTCGAATATTTTGCTCGAATGGTTTGTTTCAATTCGGTTCACAATTGGCGAAATTATCGATGAATATACACAAAAAAAAACATCCTCCTCCTTTTTGGAAGTTGGTTAAAAACGGGTGATGATAATTATTTGCAAAGGGATTTGAAAACCTTCCGGCCTATTTCTAAGCCTTTTAATACTTAGCGTTTGCTTTGTGGCCATGTACCGAATTTAGCAAAAGCCATTACAGTAAGTGCCGATTGAATTAAAATGACCAGTAATGGAGTTAAGCCATCGCAGGCTGGTGTAATGACGGACGATAATTCCGATATGTGGGCCAGTTGCATCGCCATTGTTTGGCAAGCCCGTGTAATGCTGTTATTAAATTTTTGATTTAATGCATCAATAGCTTGGCTGTGTAGCTAGGGTAGGCTAGGGTAAGGTTTTACTAGCAAGCTAGATTATATTAAGGCATCTAAGTAATAGTTATGTCATTGTACTCTTATCTTCATTACCTGTCTTCTTAGGTACATGATTTGATTCTGCTTGCTAAATATATTTAGTATTTTTTTTAGTATCATCTTTTGCACCCCGTTCTTTTTTCTTTGCGGTTTCCTTTCCGTACTGAGGTTGCCTGGAAGAAATCGCTTACCGCGATAAGGCCGCCGTTTGTTTTAGCTATGTTAAGTTTGTGTTAATTGTATTGTTTTTCTATTTTCTGTTTTTGGTGTGAAACAATAAAGAAGTAAGTTAAGTAAGTATAAGTGTTAATAGTATGTAATCATATAAGTAAGTTTAATTGATACATTTATAATACTATTTATTTAATTGTTTGTTTCTTATGAGTGTTCATTGTTTATTTATAAAATTATTTTTGTTAAGGCCGCTGTTAATTGTTAATTTGCTATTTCCTGTCCGTTCTTGGTTGCCTGGAAGAAATCGCTTACCGCGATAAGGCCGCCGTTTGTTTTAGCTATGTTAAGTTTGTGTTAATTGTATTGTTTTTCTATTTTCTGTTTTTGGTGTGAAACAAAAAAGAAGTAAGTTAAGTAAGTATAAGTGTTAATAGTATGTAATCATATAAGTAAGTTTAATTGATACATTTATAATACTATTTATTTAATTGTTTGTTTCTTATGAGTGTTCATTGTTTATTTATAAAATTATTTTTGTTAAGGCCGCTGTTAATTGTTAATTTGCTAATTCCTGTCCGTTCTTGGTTGCCTGGAAGAAATCGCTTGAAGCGATAAGGCCGACATTTAGTTAATTTGAAATGTTTTTATGTGTGTTTTTGTATTGTAATTGTGGTTAAACTAATAAAGAATTACCTCTCTATCTATCTTCTTTCAGCATTCTGTCTGTGCCTTTTTGACTATCTCCTATTTTTTACCGATCTTTATTGACGTCGTTGACTATCCCAGCCCATTACTGGAAATACTTATTGATGTACCAAATTTTATAAGAAAATGGCAAGGATATTACCTCCAGCAAGATGGCCGACGACGCCCGGATACCCAGCGCAGGTGAAGTTGCCGTAATCCTCGTAGATGCCGAACTTCAGACCCTTGCTGTGCACCTGGAAAGATACAGATAATAACATTAGATTGTAAATTCATCTCAGGGAATTAAATAGTCTGTCGACTTTCCTGTTTACTGACAATTATAATCTGAAACGAATAGGTATCTTCTAAGTTTGCGTGTTTCATCTTCGACCACAACGTCGATTACCATCGAGCGAGAGGGAACTTATTGGCGTTATTTAACCTTTTTAGGGATAAAGGGTAACAACGGGACCCTATTACTAAGACTCCGATGTCCGTCTGTCCGTCCGTCTCCAGGCTGTATCTCATGAACAGTGATAGCTAGACACAGATGATGGATTTCTATTGCCGCTATAACAACAAATACTAAAAAGAGAATAAAATAAATATTTAAGGGGGGCTCCCATACAACAAACGTTATTTTTAGGAGTTTTTTTGCTCGCTATTAATAATGGCAAGAGGAATGGAGCTAAGGGGGCTCCAACACGGCACGGAACCCTTCGTGCGTGAGTCCAACTCGCACTTGGCCGATTTTAGATACATATCCTATAAAAATAGCTGATCATTCTTTTACAAGATTTATCGCCTGATTAGAAAAAGAAAACATCAGGACGCATATCACGCTTAACTGAAGGCTCATGAGGATGCAAGGTTCCCGAATAATAGAGGTCGTCTGGAAGAAATCTCTTTTAACGATAAGAACGCCTTTTGTACCTTTCTTCTGTCGTATTTTCTTCATCTGTTATGTTTTTGTTTCTTGTGGTGTCAAATAAATGATCTTGTAAATAAAACCAATGGCTAGGCATATTGATTAGATCTGCAGGATTAGGATGAAAGTTATCTACAAAGTACAAACGATTCTTATGGACATTCGTTGAAGCATTCTGTGAATTATTAGTTACCATACGGGGTGATAGAAAACTCACTTCACCAAACTTTTAGCTACTGACACCTAAAATCAACAATAATTAACATTAACAAGTATAAGTCAGAACATAAAACAGCTAGACTGGAAAATGAAACTGCCACATTTTTTCACTTTTCAGAAAACTTAAACGATTTACAACTGGAATTACTTACTTACATCATCACGTGTGTCAGTGAGTCAGTTCATAAAAATCCTAGTAATCAAATTGCTATAAATAAATACCTATGGAAAAAATCAAACAATGGTGTCTACAGACAAATTATCATAAATCCTAACGAGATTAAGCTTTTTACAAATAAGAAAAAACAACCGAGATTATTATAATGGTTCGTTAGCAGCATTTCACAATAGCTTTTTTGCCCAACTCGAAAAAGTGAACCCCCACTGTTATAACGAGTATCGAACTATATCTCGATTACCATCTCAATAATCACACTTAATTTGATTCTGTATATCCGTTTGACTGTTTGTTCAGAAGGAAAATTTAGGAAATCAAACGATGATGTTGAAGGAGTGTACGATTACTCCGAAACCCAGCGGCTCGACCGTTTTTAGTTAGGCCGTGAGTTGTAACCGTATTTACTAATAATTATGATGAATACTCACACTAGTTTCAATGAAGTGAAATCAAATCATGCTTACTTTAACAATAAATAATTAAATGAAAAGAAAATAAATATTTATTGGCGTCACATACACTATGGAACCCTTCGTGCGCGAGTCCGACTCGTACTTGGCAGATTATTATTTTTTCATCCTAATTAACTATTTAGGTATTCTTGATCCCACAGAGATGACTTAAACTAAACTAAAAACCTAATTTTGGGAGTTTTGGCTTAGTTAAATTTTGAAAACGCAATTCTTGCTTCTATAAACGGTAAAACTGATGATAGCGTCATGAGTGTTAAACTTTGATTGTAAGCAGTAATACAAATCATGAATATATTGTTTGTTCTGTGATTTTTATAAATAATATTTAGGTATACAAAGTAGTTCTTTTTTGTCAATAATAAAATAAATGGTTCAAAATTTTCCGCCCATTAAAATCTGCCGCCACTGAGAACTACTAGTGAAAATTTTGCCTTACTTGCCTTGAAATTCACGAGAAAACCCGGTGTGCTAAGCTAGTATTGTACCTACAAGTATAATCAAAGCTTTAATATCTATTGAGATCATATCGTTGTTACGAAACACGTCGTGCAAAAACTATAATCGTAATCGTTTTGTTAGAGTCATTCACTCTGCACGACCAAGGTTACTTCTGTTGCTTTTTAAATCATAATTACATGATATTACGTTTATTGAGAGTAGTTCTAAGAGTATGTAGATAGACAAAAGTAAATGAAAAGTAATTGAGCTAAGAAGTTATACGATTTTATCAACACAAACGTAAAAAGAATAACCGATCTGCATACGCACACCGACGTAATTATTTTGATAATTTCGTTGTTAGTTTTTATTCTGTGATTTATTTTTGTGTTTTGTGATTATTGTGCTATTTTTAATTAAGTGCAATTTCTATTAATTTTGATAATTTGTAATTTTTCTGGCTCGCCGCACGCTTTGGCGTAGCTGTACTTGTATGTGTGGTGAGCAACTTACTTTAAATAAAATAAAATAAAATTCTATCAACGCGTGAAAACGTGACAGTTTTATATCTCACCATAACTAGCAATGCCGCTGAGATGAGCTAGCTTATCTAGCCGTGCTAGATAAGCTAGCTCATCAGCCTAGCAGCAATGAGGAAAGAAGTTTGCTTTTGTTAACTAACAAAAGCAAACTTCTTTTCTCATCAATCGGCGCAGTCTTGCAGTTTTAATTATTTTTAATAAATGGCAAAACCAGTCGGTTTTGCCATTTATTAAAAAACATCCATCTTGTATAAAATTAGAATAGTTCGCTCAAATTGATGTATAGATTTACAATTTTTACACTATTGTTGATTTTTCAAAAACGGCTCAGCCGATTTCGATAACATTTAAATGGGACAACCTCGTATACCCTTTCGAACTAAAATAAAAAATATTTTTTTGATTCGCTTCACAATTGGCGAAAATGTGGATAACCCATCATGCATCTGCGAACCGATTAAAGAAGTATAATATAATTTCCAATCGGAAGTAGAAAAGATAATTTTAACTAAATGATGAAGAATGTATGAGACAAGTTTATAGAAATATAGTGTTAAATATATAACCATGTAATTAAAAAAATCTAATACCTAAGTAAAAAGTTAAAACGGCCATACTTATAGCGAAATTTTACTACAATAGGTATATAACATAATGATTATTTTGATACATCAATATGTAGCTTTATCCATCCATCAGCCGTAGGACGTCCAATGCAGGACATAGGCCTCCCCTTTTTTATAAGCCCGGTTGGAAGCTTGCATCTAGTGCGTTTCTGCGGTCGCTTAATTTTGTACCTTTTAGTTAATAAGTATTACAAAATTTTAAGTGGCGCTGATCTATTTATAATAACGTAATATTTTTTAGTCACATTACAATCTTAAATGAAATTATTATAGTTAGAAATAACTTTTGTAATGTTTAATTTTTTTTGTAAATCTCGCGACATTAAATTATGTATAATCATCAAGAATGATCTTGAACGTGTAGAACAAACATTAACATTTTTAATTACATCAAAACTTATTCATGTCTAAGTATAACGTTCAGATTAAGTTCATCAATAAATTTCAAAGATTTTATGGCCGTTTTTATTTCACAAATAAATGTCAGAAGTCATGACACCTAGCGACGAACATCTCAATACGAGTATTTAAATAGGTAGTTATTTAATTCAGGATTATATCAAAAAAATTAACATGAGAATGTGTTCAAATCACTCAAAGAATTGTATCAAGGGTATTATCAGCTTCACACCTGGTTTAACCTTTGTTTTACTTAACCTTTCAAAAGTTTAGCATAAGTAGAACATTTTGATAGTGAATAAATTGATAAATTCGAATAGGCTGAGTGGCTGGCCTTGGTGTCGGAGGATTTTGGCCGTTTCAAGACCTCTGACATGGCCTACTAGTTGTTAAAATAGTCAGGAATTCAACTTGTTTAGGAACAGGTAGTAAATATTTACAATGTATGAATTTGAAGACAGTGTAGGTACGTAAGTTTACTTTACGGTTACGTGTATAAGTACGTTTATTTTTTACACAGACTTTACATATTATGGTTCCAGTTAACAGCGGGCATAGAAACAGTATTTTTTTTACAGTACATAATACAGCAAAAAAAGTATAATACTGTTTTAGCAGTATGGTTGGGAACCATAATCATTCACATGTTATAAGCATATTAGAATAGATCAAGTATCAATGAGTCACAATCGTGCAAAAAAGTGTCCGAGCCAATACCTTGCCCAAGCTAAGTACGTAGTGAGCAGGCTTTTTAGTTAATCATAAGGTGTTGACAAGACGACTACAACGCCGCGCGATGCCAAAGTGCTCGGTTGCAAGCACTAATTAGGTGACATACGGACGAGATTTGAAAAAATCGGTTATTGTGAATTATTTAATGTATTTATCTAAGTAGGTAAATGTATGACGGTGCTCGGTTTTTTTTTTTACTACTACTACTTAGGGAGTGTGGCTCTGTAGATTTTTGCTCGAAGCATATAAGTCTAAACGTCACAGAGTTATTACAACTAGAGAGATAGCGTTGTTGCCGCTAGAGGCCATTCTCAACCACAAAAATGTATGGGAAATCTTGCCCAGAGCTGACAAAACTGTCAGTATGTTTTGGAAATTGACACTAGAGACACTGAGAGAAAAACACGATAACTAGCCACTGAATTGAGACATTTTTCATATATCTTTCTAACTCATGTCATATATTTAATTACAAAAAAAAAATATACAAAATGTTTTATTTAGCAGAAGATTACATACATACAGAAATACCAGTGGACCCTGCACTAGGATGACCTGTATCGCAGGGCCCGACTCAGGGGTGCTTACAATTATTGCATCTCTTTCTTTCTTTACTCGATCGACCACATTATCCCTCTGGTTTATCTGTGCCAAACGTAGAATGTCATTACTTATCACAGGATTTATAATATCCTTGCTTTCTACCAAGAGTAAAGGAGGTCCAAGTATAGTACCCATTGCGACACCGTGCGAACTCGAGTCGAATCGCCAACGCCAGTTTCGAAACAAGCAACGGTGCCACTGTAATAGAACCTGTAACGATTTCCTTTATCTGGAATTGCTCCTTTGCAATAGCCTATATATACTTACTAGTCATCATCATTTCGTATGAATCGCTGTATTTTCTCTTATTGACGTGATAACGCCTTATAAATCGATGAAAACCGGCTGCACGAAAAAGTATCACGTTCCGCATGAGCCGAGCGTGAAAGCGAGAGTGCAGAACAAGCGATTGAGAGGCACGATCGGTCTAAGCGTTCGGCTTGTTTCAGTTGTTGATTCAACAATGTTTTCTTATAACGTAAAATTAACGTCCTTAAACCGACTGTACAGACAATCAACTATTTTAATGGTTACTGGTGACTACAGCTGGTGTTTGTCTACGGACGAACTATGATATCGTTTGAACTATGATTTGAATCTATGATAGATTTTGTGCAAAAAATAACCGTCGTGGCGTTACGGTGAACTAACATTAGAATTTTAATCAGCAGTCAAGGTACCCGAATATTTGGTATTTGGTAGACGCGAGTAATGATGAGAACCTAATTGGTGTCTACCTGGTATGAAACACTTTTAGTTGTACAAGCAATGACGGAGCAGTGTTTTCAACGTAACAAAATTGGTAAAAATGGCACACGGGCGACCTCACCTACGACGCTTCTCTTTTTGCACAAACTCTACTAGTTCTGAAATGTCGAAAATCATTCAGCTGTTCCACACAAACCACTTTATTACGATTAACAATCGCAGAATTAGTTAAAAATGTCAGTGAACATCCGGGCCCCGTCCGTGTATCGTCCGGGTCACTACGCAAAATGTATGGGAACGTGAGTCGTACGATCGAGTCCGTATGACGCACGTTTTGTGTGTGTACGGGCCCCGTCCATGCAGGACCGTCCCGTTCTACTAATATAAAAATCGGGATGATTTTTTATATTAGAACGGGACTTAGGACTCCTAATATCTTTTATTTGTCAAAATTTATCATACTTTGAGGATTAGGATCGTCCTTGCCTGACAAATAAAGTATCATGAATCTAGGTATTTCGGAGTGGTTAGTCCGTTTTTAGGGTTCCGTACCCAAAGGGAAAAACGGGACCCTATTACTAAGACTTCGATGTCCGTCTGTCTGTCTGTCTGTCTGTCCGTCTGTCACCGGGCTGTATCTCATGAACTATGATAGCTAGGCAGCTGAAATTTTTAAAGATGATGTATTTCGGTTGCCGCTAGAACAACAAATACTAAAAACAAAATAAAATAAATATGGGGGGCTCCCATACAACAAACCTGAATTTTTTGACGTTTTTCGCTCTATATTAATAATGGTACCAGGTAGATGCTTGAAATTTTCACAGAATATGTAGTTGTTTATTCACTTCAATAATAAATAATAAAATTAAAATAAAATAAATATTTAAGAGGGGCTCCCATACAGTACGGAACCCTCCGTGTGCGAGTACAAACTCGTACTTGGCCGATTTTATTTGTCCAGTTTTGTCTTATTCGTTCATTGACAATTTTAATTCACTTGTATAAGACAACACATTGACTAACTACTCCGAAGTGACTCTCCGAAGTTTTGGCAAAAAATCGCAAAACCGCCTTCCATCGTGTACAAAATTCGAATGTTTCGCTCAAATTACTTACACCATTGTAGATTTTTATGGGAATACCCATTCCAACTAAAAAGTTTTTTTCGATTCGGTTCAGAATTGGCGAAATTATCGATGAAAATACCCAAAAAAAGATACATACAGACGAACATAGGACCTCCCCCTTTTTGGAAGTCGGTTAAAAAGTTCAGTGACGTGAAAAGTTGCAAAATGTACGGAACAGTAGAGATTTTTTGCGATTCCAGGTTTAGTCCCAATAATAGAAATTAGTTACATTGATTACGAGTAGATGGTGAACTTTAGGTCTCAGGCCCAAGTTTACCAACTCTTGATTAAGTTAAACGTGTGATTACTGTATTTAAACAACGATTAAACTCGAGTTTTTGACCCCAGTTCACCAATAGATATTTAATTTATCAACCGTTGGTTAAATCTTGAACAGCTTTTTAACGAAATTTTGCTGTTCAGCAAGCAAAAACCGTTGGTTAAATACAGTAATCACACGTTTAACTTAAACAAGCGTTGGTGAACTCGGGGCTAAATATATGCATTTGGGTAGATTATGCCCGCTGCGCCGTCATTAAAAACACAAAGATAGGGCATGTGTTAATTTCTTTGATAATATAATATTCGAGGTCAAAATTATAGATACGAGTATCTGTGTCAGTTTTGCACGCCCAAGCTTAAGGCCATTAACACGTGTTAAAAGTAAAATAAATAAACAGCCAACCTGTCAGATTCAATACGAGTATTACTACATTGTATAAAATAAAGTCGCTTCGCGCTGTCTGTCTGTCGCTATGTATGGTTATATCTTCAAAACGACGCAACGGATTTAGAGATACGGTTTTTTAAATAGGTAGAGTGATTCAAGAGGAAGGTTTATATGTATAATACACCTGCGCGAAGCCGGGGCTTGTATGTTACAAAATGTATTTTGCCTAGTATTTTGCCGGGTTGCTAGTATGTTACAAAATGTATTTTGCCTTGAAGTATCAGCATCAATCCAGGTTGTAAGTACCGCCCAAAAGTCTTTGTTTGTCGATATGAGTTAACATTACCTGTCAAAGACAGAAACGCCTTGCGTTGCACAATTATGATAAAACACCTTCCTGTTACCAAATATGAAATATGTTTTCGAATTTTTTTTGCAACTCTTTTTAGGGTTCCGTAGTGAAACGAGAAACCCTTATAACTTCGTTGTGTCCGTCCGTTCGTCCGTTCGTCCTCAGGTTGCAAAGTCTTATAACTCCCATACATGTAAAGTAGGGATGCAATCAGGGAGTAGCACTTACAGTACCGCTTAATTACTTAAGTGATCACATAAGTCAAGCAATGTTCGGCACGGTCTGTATTAGTACCTATGGGTGACGGGTGGTATTTACAAAAGCGCTACCGTGGCTCAGTAGATTGTAATTACCGGTTACCTACTTTGAGCAAAAGTTAAGTTTCTCTTGCTTATAAATTTTAATCGTACCTTTTTTTTTATTCCAAAAAGGTTTGCGTTTGACTACATACTGCCTGTTGTTGAGCAGATATGCGGTCTAGGATGTAGTACGCTTACCTAGAAGATACCTATTTACTTGAGATTTGAAGACACCCACGTCGTACTTTAGCGGGAAGACAGACCCAGGCAAAGCGTTCCACATTCTGGCTGTTCGTATGAGGAATGAGGATTCAAAATCATGCCTGTATTGCCTATTTGCCTTTAATGTGTAAATACATAACTATTTAACGCATGAATGAAATGAAAGAATATGAATGAATAAACTTACCTACTACCCGAAGATGACAAATGCGCAGGCGGGCGATGCCAAAAATATCAATAAAAAAAATTTACGCCATGTATCGCCTCAACTCGAACTATTTCCACAATCAAATCAAATATAAATCACAGATAAAAACCATTTTTCAAAGAGGCTCGTTTTGAACCAATTTAAAAAGGTCACGCGTCAACATCTTGCAACCTCTTTGTTAGAAGGCGTGAGAACCGAGTGATACACGGCGCGAAGGTCCGCGGATATCTCGACAGATAAAGTGCTCGTATGTGTACAGTCGCAGAGAAAAGTGGATAGATTTTTTGCTTTGCATTTCATGACTCGATTGCAAGAAAAAAAAAAATTCCAACACGTAGGATTCGAATTTTAAACCTCACTCACTTGTTTACAACTTTTATAGGGTAATCTTTGACGTGATAACGTTGGTCTTCTAATTCGATGAGCGCCGGTTGCACGCACGATAAAATGTGACGTTTCGCCTGACTCGAGCGTGCAAGCGAGAACGCGGAACAAGCGATAGAGAAGCCCGACTGTCTGAAACGTTCGGCTTGCTTCATTTTGTTGATTAACAATGTTTTCTCATAATCTTTAAATCTTAGTTATCTTGTCACGTAAAATTATCTTCCGAAAACCAACTTTACAGACAACCAATTTTTTACCGCCGTAACAATTATTATTTCGTATATTGATGAACCCAGTATTTGGCAGTTGTTATTATTTTATCTTAGTTACAAAACCTTGTTTACGTGTAGAAAAATAATGGTTATCAAAAAATTCCACCAAAATAAATATATAATAATATAACAATACGATGCCAAAGTACTAGTTTTCAAAAATTAATTAATTCACACGACTATTACGCAGGTATTTAAATTAATTTTGTACAAAAATCGCTACGAATTCATGTTCGTAGTTTTATGATCTTTCATTCAAAATGTTGATAACCTCTGGAGCCGTCGTAGACTTCTCAAATCGCCGATTGTCATTGATGAGACATAATCACAGGAAAAAAATTAAGGGAAGAATATCTTCGACATTTTTTTTTCAATAGTTAATCTTTTTACAACACATATAGGTACGTTAAAAGGTTAAAAGTTTAACCACCCATCTTAAAGTAAAAAAAAATCTGGATAATTTTTCTGCATTTGGATAAAATTTAAAATTCAACCTTTTCCTTTGCCATTGGCCATTTATTTGCGTTAAACACTTTTCTCCCCGTCAGTACTAAAAGCTGTATCACATATTGTTATTTTGTACTCGCTATTGTAGTTAAGTTCACATAACTGTAAGGGCTTGCATTGCAAAATAACTATTGTATTTAATGAGACTGCTTTGTGTGTTTGTGTGGTAAAAAATTGGTACACACTTCGCTATGCGCCTATCTATCAACAGGCGAAAATTATTTCCTACTGTAAGTTATAATGAATTTCAATTGTTCTAAAATACCTATATTTCCATTTGAATATATCTACGGTGATTACAAAACATTTTTTTTTTTATTATGTTGTAAAGGGAGTTTGGGCGGAAACGCTTAAATGCTTCTATGACAATAATACCTCAGGAAAAATAGAATTTAACTTTGCACTAAATTTCTGAACCATATGTTTTATCAGAGCATAAAATAACAAGATGGTGGTAAAGCTTCAAGCGCCATCTTGAAAAAAAAAACTTTTGTCGATATCTTGGAAACTATGCACCTTAGGCCAAAAACCTTTGAGACCATTATTGTAGAAAATAAAATTTCGCATCTTTTGTTTTCAGTAAACTTTTTTTGTAAAACTTACCGTTTACGATTTATGGCATACGTCTATTTTTCCTGAGGTACAATGTATATAAATAAAATTAACGAAAGTAGAACACAAGTGTGAGCAAGTGATTTACTACAGAAGCATGACTTAGAGTTGATCGTGACTTTCCTTTGTCTTAGGCTACGACTCTGACTATGTAGGGGTGTCTGCTTGCTTTGTAATAAGCCGAATCATTATGAACTACTTTTACTATGGAGCCAACCCGAAGTTTGAGAAAAATATCAATATCCGAATCGACAATATGTATACATAAAATAGCTGTTTTTTTTTTCTCGTACTTCGGGTTGGCCCTTTAATAAATGTTGATCAAATTGATGCTTCAAGTCATTCTCTTAAGGTTTACTATTTACAATTTTTCAGAATAAAAATCACTACATAGTATAAAACAAAGTCGCTCCCGCTGTTCCCATGTCCCCATGTATGCTTATATCTTTAAAACTACACAACGGATTTTGATGCGGTTTTTTTAATAGATAGAGTGATTCAAGAGGAAGGTTTATGTATAATAAACCTGTGCGAAGCCGGGGCGGGTCGCTAGTAAATAATAAGACTCTACAGTCTACAGGGTTATTTGCTAATCCTGTACTAACCCGAAAGGGGGTGATTGAGACCATCATTACGAACAACTTTTACCATGGGGCCAACCCAAAATTCGAGAAAAAAAACAGCTGTTTCATACAAAATTGCAACTTGGAATCGACCAAATGTATGAAACAGCTGATTTTTTCTCCCGAATTTTTTGTTGGCCCCATAGTAAAAGTTGCTCGTAATGATAATCTAAATCATCCCCTTTCGACTACATTACAGGGTAAGCAAATAACCCTGTATAGTTAACTCATCATATAAATTGCCCTTGACAAATGTCATCATTTCATATTACCCAACTCATGAATCAGTTTAAGAGGGTCAGGCTCTCATTAAGCCCTTAACAAAAGTAGGACTCTTGTGTAACGTTAAGCAAGATGAACTCTACATCAGTGGTTCTCAAACTTATCTGGGCTACGACCCATCTAAAACAAGTTTAAAAACCTGGGACCCACTTATAGGAAATTTAACCGTTACCAATATGAATAGAAGATTTTTCAGTGACTAGTTCAAAAAAGTAATTTTAATGGGAATAATGAAATTGTTTCCTACATTTTACTATTGCAGTTTTAACATCGACATCAACTCAATTCATATTTACTGATGTATGATACGCGATTACTCTGGCAATTATGAACCAATTTTGATGTTATTTTATTTGGTTGTAAAAAATTCAAAAGTGGCTCCATTAAATTTTATCGCAATCGGCAGAGTCGTTTCTTAATGAAAAATGAACAATAATGTATAAAAATACATTTTATATATAACACGTTTATTTGAATATTTGTACGCCACCACGACAAGAACATGCGCTCTATACTCTTTGAAAATCTGTATGCGACTATGTTTGTTGTTTGCACTACCATGTTTCTGACAAATAAATGATCTTGAATCTTGAATTCTTGAATACTACGTCGATGATACAATGTGGACTATTCGAATTCTGTCCACGGTTGAAGTCGGTTATGCCATTGTTTGGCAAACAATTTATAATTACAATCGCAGTGAGTTTGTTAAGTAAAATTTATTTCGGTATATAGTTTTAATGTGGTGGCCCTCCGCGACCCAAAGTTTGAGAAACTCTGCTCTACACCATTAGTTATAGTCTTAATGAGTTGTTTAATGCTGTTTGACAAGAAGATTGCTGCGTGCAACTTATTCACATGTCAATTATACAATTATAACGCCATTGAATATATTACAAAAGGTTAAAATTGCATGTTACTATAATTTCAGTTATGCTGTTTAAAAGTGATGTTGAAGGTCAAAGAGCTTATTGTACCTAGAATAGGGTAGTTGACTGGTATTGAATTAATTATAAATATTAGAATCAGTAAATTCTGCAATTAATTATGATTCGTAAACTGAAAAAAACAATTAAAATTGGCTAATCAAGTTCATCATACATACAAGCTTGTAAAGATTTTGGTAGGGATAAAGAGGGAATGCCTTGCCCCTTTCCCACAAAGCATAGCATAGTATGGCGAATGTATGTCACTTACGGGCAGTGACGTCATAGCCTACCATAGTGCGCTCTTTGTCTAGCAAGAAAATAAATGAGCTTGTAACTTCTTTATTTCTAAGTTGATTTTATTTTTGTTTTCGTTAATCGACTCTGTTTATGGTTAGCTGTTACAAGAAGATTAAAAAAATATTGTCAAGCAGCCTATAGTAGTTTAAATCTTCTTCTCTTCTTAATAATCTCTCTCTTCTTTCTAATCTTCTTAAGTCTTTGGCGATTTTAGTGCCATAAAATTGATAGCTAATGTTCCTTTAAGTTTGTTTAAACCTTCGTTTAAACGGAACACTCATTACTCGGTACGCGTGTCCAATTTTTTGTTAGTGCGATTATTATTTGTCTTAATTCATTAGTTTAAAAATATTCCTTTCTATTATAAATTCGATGTTTTAATCGTTTTTCAATCATGATTGTTATCTTGTGCACGGTAAGCAGATATGTATATACAGGGTTATTCCTAATCAATTAGCATCCTTTTAGGGGCTTACTATGTACATCAAAACTAACAACTTATGTTCTGGGACATTTCTCAAAACAAAAAAAAAATGTTCCATAGAAACATATTGTTCACCTGCGACAAAATGTATTGAATACTAAGCTGTTTTTTTTTGAGTTTTTTCAAAAGTCGCAGAACGTAAGTTGTTTATGTTGATGTACAGAAGGCTCAAAGGATGATAATTGATTAGGAATAACCCTGTATACAAACAATCTGCATCTGCATTATGGTAACGTATCAATGCATCATTGATAGAGGCAACGACGAGGTCAAGTACGTAATGGCGTCAGCATAATTATGATGAAGAAGAAGCTTTTATTTGTTACCTCGATAAAGAACAACGGCTACCATTAGTAGAAATCCGTGGTGGTCTAGTGGTAGTGACAACCGCCTTACAATCGTGAGGTCGTGGTTTCAAATCCCGGTGACAAATAAGTTCTTTGGAATTGATGTACCAACAGAATTTCACACCATTGGCTTTTCGGCGAAGGAAATCTAAGCTGCAACCAGCATACGTCCGTAGAAGAAATTCGATGGCCTAAGTCAAACCGCCAACCCGCACTGGGCCACCGTGAAGGATATGGCCAAATCACCTTTCACGGGTAGGCCTACGTCCTGCAGCGGACTATTGAAAAGGCTGGTACAGTACAGTACCATTAGTAGAAACGTCGGGAATTTGAGGTATTTTCCTATCGTATACATTAAAAAAAAACATTATTTTTCAAAAATTAGTAAGAACATGGATAGTGTAGCCATAGCTATACAAACTAGGTGAGTACACACCTGAGTTTTGATGGATAGCCTTCCCTAGAGTGCAGCTTGGTGTGGTATGAACAGATGATCAAGTATAATATAATAGATTTACAACTAATCAAAATTATGTCTTCGTTTTACATTTTAGCAAATTTATAAATGTTAACACTTAAAATATATTCATAAAATTATATAAGAGTCCAAATTCTAATGTTAGTGAAAAAGAAATAATACATTAATAGTTTCATTCATGAAAAGGTATTTGAGTTGATACGCACTTATTTTCAGTGCACGATTAGTCTTGTTATAAGAATTGTGAGATATTGATAGACCGGTGTGTACTTGCATTTTTTTTTTTGATGACTTGTAGCTGTTGGCCACTGAGGCTTTTACAGCTTACCGGGCATGGACGAGCGCAGAAGACAGCTGAACCCTAAGATAAGGTTATAGGGAGACTAGCGCAAGGCCACCTGAGAAGGTATGGACCTCGGCTTGGGCCGTCACCCTGCAGGGGGAATAAGGCTTGCTCGGACACCCCAGAAGGGGTGTGCCCTGTGGCCCTATTAGGTTGATTTGGTCGAAAGATTAAGTGCAAAAACTTAAATGTCACGGTGCGACCATCGGAATCGGGCTGCGTCCACAACGCCCAACGAAAGCGTAAACATTCTCGATAAAAAGAGGATTAAAAACGCCGTTTCCGTATTCACTAACCGACAAATTGCGAGGTACACTTGACCCAGTTGCTCGCAAGTGGGCGTTGGCTGTTCTAGAGTTCAATACCCGAAGAGAAAAACGAAACGTTATGGGCCTCGGTGCCAGAGATTAAAATTAAGCTATGAATATGAAACTAAAACAAGACTTAAATAACAAATAAACCAAAACAATTACTTCACTTTCAGGATACGGCTGCCACTTCCTAGGTACACACAATTCTTTTTTTTTTTTAAACCAACTAAAATGATAATAGTTTATTCAGAAAAAACCTTCAATAACACTTTCAACGAACACTAAAATTAAATAAATTACTTAATCAAAAATAAAACTAAAATTTAAAGTTTTAAATTCTTATTCGTTTTCGTTAGCGTAAACCATGAATATTACTTGTGTTATTTTTAAGCATTCGCGATTTTAACACATTAATTTTAGTATTCCGTACCCAAGAGGTAAAAACGGGACCTATTACTAAGACTCCGTTGTCCGTCTATCACAAGGCCGAATCTCATGAACCGTGATAGCTAAACAGTTGAAATTTTCTGTTGCCGCTATAACAACAATCTAAAAACAGAATAAAATACATATTCCAGGGGGGCTCCCATACAACAAACGTCATTCTTTTGCCGTATTTCACTCGATATTAATAATGTCAATAGGTAGACGCTTAAAATATTCAAAGAATATTTAGTTGTATATTTACTTTAAAAATAAAAAAAATCTGTAAAATAAAATAAATTAAGAAGCTTCAAATAAGGTACGAAATCCTTCGTGCGCGAGTCCTACACGTACTTGTTATCTAACTCGTATATTGCGAGACTAATCACGCTCTGAAAATTGAAAATATGATATAAATAAATATCTCTCCATCCCAACGTTTCTACCAAGTTGCATCGATCTTGGTCACGGGTAGTTAGTTATCTATTGGATCTTTAAGACCAAAAATATAACGCCTAGAACTAAGTACTGTAAGTTGAAAATTGAAATCTACCCGAATAGTTGTTTTTAAGTCCCATTCGTTATGGTACGGAACCCGCGAGCGCGCGTGTTTGGCTGCACTCGGTCCATTTTTTCCACTTTTACCGCGACCTTCAGGGCAGTTCGCGGTTCGCCTGTTGAATGGCTTTTGTGGTTTTCTCACGGTGAGCGACTGCGTATCTGTAGCGACATTGAACCCAATTCGTTTAGGTTTAATCACACGTAACTGTAGCATTTTTGTCAATGGCTGTTTTTGTTCAGCTGCGGTTATCTACTCGTACTCGTATTAGAGCAATCGTAAAAGGGCGCATATTGTACGCTCTTTCTAAAATAGTTATTGACGAAGCGAGCAAAGCGACGCCGTTTTGAGACTGCCAATTTTTTTTTCATCAATCCGCATGTGGGATCTGCTCTATATGTATTTTTCGATGAATCTCGACACGTGTTTTTATATTATTTAGATTATTTTTGTCATCGGCGACATTTGGTTGAGAAGGGGAAAAAAAAGGGGAGAAATTCCTTCCTCCCCTCAAAAAGGGGAGAAATTTGCTGAAGCGCTGTTAATGACCGACTTTTCTAAGTAATATTTGGCAAGGTTATAAATTGTAACAATATTTGTGAGTATGAAAGAAATCAGTCAAGTGCGAGTCGACATATAGGTTTACGAAGACAGACAAACAGATACGAGTCTACTGTTCGGAGAGCTACTAGTTGATATCACTATCACTACATACTTAGTACAAAACAAAGTCGCTTCCGCTGTCCCCATGTATGCTTATATCTTTAAAACAACACAACGGATTTTGATGCGGTTTTTTTTAGTAGATAGGGTGATCCAAGAGCAAGGTTTATATGTATAATAAACCTGTGCGTCACTATATAGTATAAAACAAAGTCGCTTCCGCTGTCCCCATGCCCCCTGGTATGCTTATATCTTTAAAACTTCATAACGGATTTTGATGCTGTTTTTTTTTTAATAGATAGAGTGATTCAAGAGAAAGGTTTATATGGATAATAAACCTGTGTAAAGCCGGGGTGGGTCGCTAGTTAATGATAAAATATGCTTGTAAGCATTGCATAAGTTTAAAATATTGAATGACATTGTAAATTGATCATACATCCGTGAGTATCAATTAAAATTGGTCTCTGAGGTCGAAACATTAAATTACCAGTTTAACAAGGTCTTACAGGCTGATCTAGTTTACTTCGGCCACAACACAAGGTATTTTCATATTTGGCAACTAATTAGCATGTGAGCTGTCGAAATAAAACCTTCTTTGTTTTACTGGGTAAGTATGATGGCATTGGTAGAAATAACTTGGTAGAAAATATTACATTAAACTGTTCCAATATAATATGTACGGTGAACAAAAAAATGTCATATCCTTATAGGATCCTATTTTGTAAAAAAAATATTTAAGTAACCCACGTTTCAGAAAGGGTAGGTATACTTTTCTAAATTACCCTGTACTTACCTAATGCTAAGACGAAAGGGGGTGATTCAAATCAACATTCTTCTTCTTTTATGTTTTTAGGCGTCACATTGTTGTGCATTTGCTAATGTCAAGTATTAAGTTTTAGTAAAAAAAATCATAATATTTTATCAAATTAGTCACTGTCGTAGTCACCTCATAGTCCAATAAAGTCGCGGTCAAATCCAAACATAGTCTAAGTCATAAGTAAAGCAGTGGCGCCTTTACTAGAGGCGTCTTTGGAGTTTTGGTAACATGATACGTCACATTTTATCATTTGCCTACACTCATGCACGTAAATCAGCTCATAATCAACGAAGTACTACGATTTTTCACTAATAAAACACAAGTTTAACAAAATAATACAATGAGGCGACATGATTTTTTCCGCGTTCCCGCCAAAAACCCAAATCAACATTATGAACAACTTTTAGGTACTATGGGACCAACCCGACCAACTTTACATTTGGTCATCAACTTGCCGAGCACGATATTGCGACCGAAGATGCAGGTATGCAGACCTAGTAATTTCGTTTAGACTGAATGGCTAGCCCTAATGTCAGAATTTCAAGCCGCCTGAAGGCCTCTGACATGGATAAAAGGTTAAAACATCCGGGAATCACAATTTAACGTGTCATTTCAGCCACGGAAGGCAGTGCTCAGTTGTAAATGCCACCCACGGTCACCCATCCGAAGACAGACCGTGCCGAACGTTGCTTAACATCCGTTATAGGTACAAATAAATATGAGAAAACAATTAATCATACAAGTCGGCGGATGTGAAGTTTAGCTAGCTACAAGCTGCGCAATAACCAATTAACGCGCAGCTTTATGTGAGTTTTAATGCAGGATTGGATATTGCGCAGCTTGTAGCTAACTTACATCCGCCGACATGTATGATTCCACCTATAATAATAGAGTTACTGTGTTAACGATCTTGTTAGTAAACGATTTAATTATCGTTTAGTTGTTCTGAGAGCTGTAATCATGACACGATCTTTTAAGTAAATACTAATCAACCTACAAGTCGAAAATGTTCGACCAGTGTGTTGCCTGCCAGTGATGACATATGGCACTGAAACGTGGTCTCGCCGTATTAATAAGCTCCAAGTAGCACAACGAGCTATGGAGAGGGCTATGCTCGGAGTCTCTCTGCGAGATCGAATCAGGAATGAGGAGATCCGTAGAAGAACCAAAGTTATGAGTTAGGACGTCTACCCACAAGGAGGGCGGATGACCTCATTAAGACCGCAGGATCACGCTGGATGCAAGCCTCTACCAAGCGGTCTTATTGGAGATCCATAGGGGAGGCCTATGTCCAGCAGTGGACGTCCTATGGCTGATGGATGGCTGGATGAAACCTACAAGCTAACTAACCCAGCCAAGGAAGCCAAATTGGAAACCACAAAGGCATTTTGTAAGCCACCAACCGGAACCCAGACTTCTAGTTCTAGAAAATAGCAATTTAGAGCCATCACGGACTATTTGTCGGGAAAGCGCGCTGGAGAACTACCTATAGATTCCGTGATGTATGCGGTTTTGAGACCTAGATTTTGATCAAAGCACAGATTTCTGAGACAAGCTATAAAGCTTAGTTCAGAAATCCGAAGTGAGGTAAGTACCTATAGCAATTTATCTCGTGTCTTAATATTTACTACACTAGTATGCTGCGATATAAATATTAATAAATAAATATTTGGGGACATCTTACACACGGTCTCTGACCCGTCTGACCCCAAACTAAGCAAAGCTTGTGATATAGCTGCTATAGACTGCACATAAACATATTTTTAAATACATACTTATATAGATAGTAACTAAATAGCACCCAGACACAGAGCAAGCACCTACGTTCATCACATAAACAATTGCCCCGGGTGGGGATCGAACCCACGCCTCTATGACCCAGAAGTTAGGGTCACTAACCACTGAGCCATCGAGGCAGTCGAGAAATATGTTTTATTCAATTCATCGCAAAAAATCGCAACACCGTCGAATTCCACCATGTACTGAATTCAAATAGTCTGCACAAATCGGTGTGACATCTTTGCACATTATTGTTGATTTATCAAAAACGGCTCAGCCGCTTACAATAAAATTTGAATGGGTGGTCCCATCGGAAGTATACTCTTTTGAACTAAAATATTTTTTTTACATCGGTTCACAATAGTAAAATTCGAAAAAAATTCTCGAATTGTTAACATTATTTTTGATTTTTCAAAAACGGCTCAGCCGATATCAGAAAAATTTAAATTGGACCACCTCGGGAGGTTCAGTTTACAATTGGCAAAATTATCGATAATATATCGAGGTCTGTATATATTGGTGGGCCCGCTATATACACCCGAATACCTGTAGAAGTTCGAGATGCACCTTCCGCTGGGTCGTTTAGGAATAAATTAAAATGTTGGCTACATGAGCAACTATTTTATGACGTAAATGACTTTTTAAAATTACCTGAATTGTATTAAGATTTAGTGACTAATTTGGAAATTGTCAAGTATTATCTATTTTTATTTCGTGCTATATTGTATAGTATAGTGCCCTAATGTAATGTTTACTTTTTGACTTGTAACAAATGGTGTTATGAATAAATGACTATATGACTATATACACAAAAAAAAATACAAACAGACGAACATGGTATCTCCTCCTTTTTGGAAGTCCTTTTTGGAAAAAAAACTTAAAATAAGCGATGATTAACTTAAAAAGAAAAAATATATATCGAAATTAATACATGAAGTATATTATTTTACAATATTTATACATTTAAGCAAAGAATGGCTGTAAACATTCAACACAATACCGTAAAAAGCTTGTGCTAAAAATATTTACCTACAGGTTTAACGGACTTAGCACAAGAAGTGCTAAGTACTAAATAAAAAATATTTCGTTTTGTTTGATAAACAAAGTTTATTAACCTCTTTGAACTGTTGGGCGCCGTAGGATGACGGGTTCAATTGAGGGTCGTGAACGTGATTATTATCAAGTTAAATAAATAATAAATTAATTAAATTATAGAAGGTTATCCAGAACAGGTGTACTTAGCCGAAAGCTGGTGATTCAGATGATCATTTTATACAACTTTTAGTATAGGACCAACGTGGAATTTAGATAAAATAATAATTATTATTTAACGCAAAAAATGGCAAAACCGCCTTCAATCGTGTACATAATTCGAATATTTCGCTCGAATTATTAACATTATTGTTGATTTATCAAAAATGGCTTAGCCGATTTCTGTAAAATTTAAATAGAACTACCTCGGGAGTATACTCTTTCGAACTAAAAAATATTTTTTTGATTCGGTGCGCAATTGACGAAATTATCGATGAACATACAAAAAAAAAAAATCAAACAACGAACATAGAACCTCCTCCTTTTTGGAAGTCGGTTAAACATTATTGGCTGATACTCGTACATTTTGTCGATTCCGAGTTGCAATTTTGTATGAAACAAGACACAGGTGCTTGAGTGTGCCTAGTTTGGGGAATAGAGCTTTATTACAAGCAAAATGTACCTACCTACTAATTTTTACACCAGTAAATGTTTTTTTATATGTACAGGGTTATTCTTAATCAATTAGCATCATTTTAGGGGCTTATTCGGTACATCAAAACTAACAACTTTTTTCTGCGACTTTTGTCAAAACTCAAAAAAATCAGCTGTTCCATACATTTTGTCGCGGGTGAACGATATTTTTCTATGGTACATTAACTAAAGTCGCAGAACAAAATTTGTTAGTTTTGATGCACAGAATAAAAGGATGCTAATTGATTAAAAATAACCATGTATAATTATTCTAATCACTTAGCCATATCAGGTTGCTTTTAAACTTACGAGTATATACTAAACTAAAGCATAGCCAAACGGCAAAAAACTTACTAAGCAAGTAAGTTCGTATAGTCCGGGTGGCTAGCCCTGGTGTCAGACTATACATACTCGTAGCTTACTTCAATACTTACGATAAAAACACTCGTAAAAGCCACAAAAAATCAATTAAACTTGAAGTTCCAGGAAAAAAATCTAAGTAATCTTTCTACAAAGTAACAAAATACTTTTTTTACACTTTTTCTTTACTTTCACTGAATTGGACATAGCACCAATTGAAATCGTAAAAACATTTCGATTTCAATTAGAAACAATCCAAGCGGTGGCAAGTAAAAGTTGGTAATCGAAAAATGGGACCAGCAGCGGGCCAATTCTATTAAAATTGGATGAATTTGAACTGCCCCTTGTAGGCCAGTACAAATGGTCAACTTTCTGATCCAATTTTTTTATAAGGTTTTAGGGTCACTTACTGAACATTAAATCATAAAATGCTGACATACCCAGGTGGAGATTCAAGTAGCAATCTTTAACATCCCATTTCAGCTATTTTGTAAAAAGTCTAGATTTATCTCTCGAAGTTATCGTAGAGTTTTGGCGGGAAAAATCATGATCATGAAAAATTGTGGTATTCCGTTGATGAGCTGGCAAGTGCTATATTGTGGTATATTGCGTTATTTAGTGTTATTACAAAACGCCATATACGCCTCTAGTAAAGTCTCCACTGCTTTACTGAGGTATGACTTGGACTATGCTTGGACTTGACCGCGACTTTTTTAGACTATGACGTGACTATGACTGTGACTATTTTGAAATAATCTGTAAAGTACGAGTCAGACTCGCGCACGAAGTGTTCCGTTCTGTATGGGAGCCCCCCTTAAATATTTATTTTATTTTAATTTTATTATTTATTATTAAATTAAGCATGCAGTTAAATATTCTGTGAATATTTGAAGCATCTACCTGTTACCATTATTGATATCGAGCGAAAAACGGTTAAAAATTTGATTTATTGTATGGGAGCCCCCCTTAAATATTATTTTTGTTCTATTTTTAGTATTTACTGTTATAGCGGCAACAGAAACACATCATCTGTGAAAATTTCAGCTTTCTAGCTACTGCGATTCATGAGATACAGCCTGGTCGCAGACAGACAGACAGACGGACAGCGGAGTCTAAGTAATAGGGTCCCGTTTTTACCCTTTGGGTACGGAACCCTAAAAATATCAAAAATTATTAAAAACTTTTACTTGACACTGGCGAATGCATAAACCATGCGATGCCAAAATATAAAAGAAGAAGTTATCGTACTACTTAGTAGAGATTATTTGTCGTTGTGGGTTGCGGCTTTAATTCAATTTGCTGGCTGCAGCCCCATTTGCTTGTGGTTTCTGTAATGGCGCGGAGGTATGTATGATAGATTCGAGTTTCCTAATTGTATAGGAACTGAGAGTTACAAGTTGGATGAATTGATGAGTTTTTAACGGCCTAATATGCTTTCGTATCAAACTTTCAAAAACTTTAAAGTTTCTGCTCAAATATTTGATATAAATGATGTACAATACCTAAACTATATTATATTATATTGACGCCAACTTTATTTGGACTACGTTTGAAAGATTTTTGTTGTCGTTTCTGTCTTTGAATTTTGACTGTAATTTATTTTCTCAGTGCTATTTAATTATTACAATGTTTTGCTTGATACCAATGCATGTTGTCTTACCCTATAATTATTGTGACATTTAGCTCCTATTTTTAATGTATAATCTGTTGACAATGTATTGATGTACACAATGTTGGTGAACTGAAATAAATAATAAATAAATTATTCTATCAGCTGGAGTCAATAATGCAACAGAATAATTAGTTTAACCTATCAATATGCGCATTTTGAGACTTTTTAAGAATAAAGTAAAGGTTTTTAAAGGCAAATTATTAAAACTAAGTATATTAATTATATAAATACCATAATTATTAAGTAGGAAGGCTCTGGTGACCTAGTTTTAGTACCTACAATATACCTACCTAATAAAATGAGAAGTGGCTTATAAAGTCTTTAAAGTGCACTAAAAAGGAACAAAACCGTAAATAAATTCGATTGAGAACTAAGTTTGACCTGATTTCTCATTGAACTTTCACACCGTTGCGCGCTTTACCACCTGCAGTTCGTGTAATGCTGATGTTACACGCTTGGCAAATCTCAACAAGTGCTAAAAATTACACAATATTACATACAAATTACAAATTTTGAAAATGGTCTATAATACACAAACCTATACACACACAGATTTTTTTGGTCGGGGATTGAATATTTTCAAACCCCAAAAAAAAAGATTGATAAATTCTTTTGAATTGAATTCAGGGATTTTATAGTATATTAATTTTAATTAGTAAAAATAACAGTACCTCCGATATGGGTTTGTATAAGTGTAACTAAGCTATTTACTTACGCGATTGAGGTTTTTTACAAATCCAAACAATTTTTTTTGAAAAATGTTAGTCTTATTGGATACTAGCGACCCTTCCCGGCTTCGCACAAGTGTATTAAACGTAATATAAACCTTTCTATTGAAACAAACCGCATCAAAATCCGTTGCGTAGTTTTAAAGATATAAGCATACATGGGAAAAGACAGCGGGAAGCGACTTTGTTTTTGTAGTGAGTTATTATTTTGAAGAAGGTTTAGAAATACCTCTGATTTGTTGCATTGGTAAAGCTTTCAGAGCAACCATAAGAGCAAATGATGTAGGTGTGAGCCAAGGATGCGACGTTCTCATGGGAACCTAACCTACGCCTCGCGAGACTTGTTTCTCTGGCTTTGTACGTGATCTGAATAATCCACTACACAAAACTCAATCACTACATAGTATAAAACAAAGTTCCCTCTGTCTGTCCCCATGTATGCTTTATCTTAAAAACTACGCAACGGATTTTGTGCGGTTTTTTAATAGATAGAGTGATTCAAGAGGAAGGTTAATATGTGTAATACACCTGTGCGAAGCCGGGGCGGGTCGCTAGTATACAAATATAATACGAGTATCGATTACAGAGGCGCCAGCGTAAATTTAATAGCAACGTAAAAAGCGTTCTCTCTATCGAATGCCTAAAGGGAAAAAGAAACAGAACTATGCTATTTAGCTAATATAATTACGATGGCGCCTCTGTAGTCGGGCTTATTGAATATGTAATTATTATTCGCCAAAACTGGCACAACCAACTCCAAAGTTAGCAATCTACGTATACAATACGAGTAAGAATAGTTAGCTTGAATCAATCTACACAATTTTTAGATTTTTAACCGACTTCTAAAAAGGCGGAGGTACGATGTTCGTCGGTATGTTTTTTCTTATGTATGTTCTTCGATATTATCGCCAATTGTATACCGAATCAAAAAAATATTTTTTAGTTCTAAAGGGTATACTCCCGAGGTGGTCTCATTTCAATTTGATCGAAATCAGCTGAGCCGTTTTTGAAAAATCAAGAATAACAATTCGAGTGAACCATTCGAGTTTTGTACACGATGGAAGTCGTTTGCCATTTTTTTGCGAAAAATAATTATAATACCTAATTTTCAAAAAGTTTTTCAGAGCTACTGGCATACGTTCTTTGTACAAAAAATATGATTAGGTATACCTACTTGTACATATCTCATAGCATATTATTCAACCTTACTTCATACATTGGCAAAAGCATCAATTTATGCAAAAGATGTACGGAATATACATAATTATTTAAATTAGTTCAACGGTTCGAAGAAAAAACAAATCCGCCTGGTAACATTATGATCATATAATCTTTTAATAAAATAAAACAATCATATTACGTGTGCCTCTTGGTAGTGCCTGTACTGTATCAGCCTTTATCATTGTCCACTGCAGGACGTAGGCCTATCCACGAAGGGTGATTGGGCCATATCTACCACGCTGGCCCATTGTGGGTTGGTGGTTGGTTGTGCCTGTTACGGTGCAAAGTAAAGTAAAAAGTCATTCATCATCAGCCCTTGATAACCCTATACCGGACAAAGGCCTTTTTTATCTTGTACCATTTACCTCTATCCCCTATCAATTGCATCTTGTGCTATGATGTCATTGAAAAATTATGTTACACCTGAATTTCTAAAGAAAGTATGCTATGCAACGCTTATAAGAGTAATGAATGGGATAGCTGTGCCATTTCAATGCACGTAATAGACGAAACAGTCAATTTTGCTACAATTTTATATCAGGGCTACTGTAAAAATTAATCATAACGTCGAGTAGGTACAATAATCTCAACATCGTTAATATATGTTAAAAAAAAGATAAAACATAAAAAAACAGCAATGAAATGGAAAAACAAAATGTCTAGCTATTGACGCGAGATTAATGAATTTCTCAAAACAAATGAAGTTCCAACAAGCTAGAGTGTATTGTATAATTGGCTAGTTTTATCGGCGCCTTCACAAAGAACCCATATTATTTGTTTCCTGAATTAAAAGGGGCCGCTACCCGTCCACCCACTGGCTTAAACCACTGGTGGGTGTAGGGGTAATTTCTATTTACCCATGCACCCACTGCGTTAAGGTTGGAATTAACTGTAAAAATATCGATTCATTTTGTCGATAATAAAAAACGATAAATACGATTGAACAAGCTAAAGGAGAGATAAATACCTACATAATGTAGCCCATGACACTCTCTGACCTTTGAACTATATTTATGCAAAAATCAAAAACCAATAAACCCACACACTTTCGATTTTCAATTTTAAGTAAGGATTTCTACAATTTATTGCTTATAACTTGCGAAACTTGAAAAACAAATTTTAATCTCGTTCAGTGAAAGACGCATAATTTGTAAAGTAAATTATTATCATTTATGCTAAATATTACAAAATTCATCGTCCAGTAGATTTAAAGGCCACATACAAACGCTAAAGTATGCATGGCGTAAATATGCAAAAAAAATAATAGTTCAATGACATTATAACGGTCTTATAATAGTCTCACGTATATAAGCAAGTTTTATGAAATGTCTTATTACTAAGCAGAATTCCTTTATATTCATCTTGATGAGCGAAGAACTTGACATTTTGCAAATAAAAATTTGCATTTATATGACTAAAACGTGAGAATTGTTGTATTACATGTTAAAAATATTATTTTCCACATGTGAAGAGCCGTACATGATAGGTATGCTTGATGCATGAATATCCGTAATCTTTATCCTTTCTTAAATTATATATTCGAAAGTATGTTTTTTGGATTATTAATCTTTAACAGCAACAGAATAACAGATTTACTCGATTTTAGCATGGATAAAGTAAGAGTCTGGAAAGTGCTTTTTATCCCAGAAAAATCTAAAGCTCCTATGGGATAGCACTAAAATTTTACCATATCATGCCAGCGAAAACGCGGGCAAAATCTTTTGAAATAACGGATTTGGAAAACAATTTAGAATCTGGAAAGAAAAACCTAGTAAATTATATTTTTGAACATAGGCACTAAACAAGACAGCTTTAAACAGATTGCTAGTATTATAAGCACCTGGAACCAACTGCTATAAGCAATAATGCCGCCAATCATAGTTTTAAGTTTTCTAATTTCTCCAATTCTTCTGTAGGTTTAAGTACCTATTGTTATTATTGTATTGGTGTGAAAAACAAAATGAGTCAAATTAACAGTATCAAAGCCATTACATACTTCATTTAAGTATAAAGTTGTCTTAATCCGCACTATTTTATTACAAATATTACACAAGTTGATCTCAATAGCCAAATCACGACGTGGGCCATTGTAGAGGCGTATTACATGTCGCGTTTCTAAGACGATACTCGTGGTAAACACTATAACGAATGTATTAATGTACTGTATCAGCCTTTTTAATAGTCCACTGTAGGACGTAGGCCTACGTAGGCCAACTCGCGAAGGCTGATTGGACATATCTACCACACTGGCCCTGTACGGGTTGGTGGATTCACATACGCCATCGAATTTCTTCTACAGAAGTATGTTTTCTTTCACCTTTTCAGTGAAGGAAAAAATCGTGAGGCTTCCAGTAGTGTGAAATTCCGTACATAAGTTGCAAAGAAACTCATTGGCGCGTACAACTCACGACCTTATAATTGACGGGTTTTACTATCACTAGACCACCACAGCTATTGTACCGCGGCTAGTGTAGGTACCTGTAGTATTTTAGAATCCTATGTTGTACTTTAGTTGAAAGACAGACCTCAAGTAAAGCGTTCCACATGCGGGCTTGTTCGGAGCAATAAGTGCGTAGCATAATAAACCATTAAGATATAACCATAAGACCTAGTTTAAAGTAGAAAACGGCGTTATGTCAGAGCGTCTCGTCACATACGCACCTTGCATGGCATAGATGATGTTACTAAAGTCACCGGCTTGTTGTACCGGCGCCCAGGGTCGGAATTAGGAACTCAATTATTGAAACTTTAAAAAATATTTTTATAATTGCACTAGCTTTAGCCCGCGACGTGACCCGGGCGATATTTTGATTTTTGTGCTGGACAGCACAGCATAGGGCATTTTAAGTTATTAATTTTTTTAATTAAAAAAAAGTCTAAGTATGTTACTTTTCAACCTTTGAGCTATAGGTAACCAGGCCAAAAATCAAGTAAAGTATATGAACGTCAAGATGTAAAGCCAAGTCAAAAATCATATTCAACCGATGGCCGATGGGCATACGTAAAGTTCTTCAAACTCAAAACTGCGTAAATCGACCGACGCGCGACGATGTAATCAAGACCGTGGTAACGCGCTGAGTGCAAGCCGTCCGACGGGTCTCATTGGATGTCTCATAGAGGAAGGAGGCTTATGTCCAGTAGTGGACATCCTACTGATAGGGCTTAGGGCTTTTTCTCGCTCAGTCAAGGCTCGGACTCATGTTGAGGACAACCCCGTGACGTTACGTTTAGTTACACGTTTTATTTAGAAGTGACGTCCAAGAGCCACCCCCGCCGAACTTTGACGCGCTTTACTTATTTGATTCTTAATTGATAAACAAAAGAAAAATTGCAAGTCAAAAACTGTTTAAAAATCTAATGAACGGGCTAATAATAATAGTAATTCTTTTACCCAGTCATTGTGTCTTTTATAATACGTAATCCGGCCCTGCCAGCGCCCTAGTGAGGTAATGATTACTTAAAGTAAGTTCTTTTGTACGATGACAAAGGCGTAAGTGTCGGTTATACTACTTACATGGTGTCTCTGTCTACAGACGTGTGACGAAAAAACATTGGTTGCGCCTTTACTTAAAAATACTTAAACGCCATCCCTAATAAGGATTAAATGTTGCGTGTCCACTTTTGGAATATTCTGTAATTATTGACGATGAACTAAACTTTTAAGGCGTTTCAATGCTTATTGTTTTAGTTCCTTTTTCAATAATATTTTTAGCATCACCTACACGTAGGTATAATTATTTTTCGCAAAACCGCTTTCCATCGTGTGCAAAATTCGAATATTTCGCTCGAATTGTTCACATTATTGTTGATTTTTCAAAAACAACTAAGCCGATTCCTGTAAAACTTAAATAAAACAACCTTGGAAGTATACCCTTTCGAACTAAAAAAGAATTTTTCGATTTGGTTCACAATTGGCGAAATTATCGATGATCATCGTGTAAAAAATTCGGATATTTCGCTCGAGTTGCTTACATTATTGTTGGTTTTTTCAAAAACGGCGCTACCGATTTCTGTAAAATTTAAATGGGACTACTACGGGAGTATACCCTTTTGAACTAAAAAATAATTTTTCGATTCGGTTCACAATTGACGAAATTATCGATGAACAAAAAAATAAATAAAAAAAAAACATACACACGAACATAGGGAAAAAGTCTTTTCGCATTATAGTATGTATGAACTTATAATAAAATCTCTTTGGCTATACTATTTGTATCTGGCTGGTTTTGGTATCATTGATAGTTTAAATTTTAAAGAACATAATTCCAAATTCAAATTAGGAAAATGTGTGATTTTCATTTGTTTTTCGTTCTGTCAAGATGAGTGAATCTAATGAAGAAATTCGATCTGCACTAAATGTCAGTGTCAGTGATACCGGTGTCGGCACTGACACGGACACTGACAGGTGCGGATGCGTTCATGGAGAATATTCTTATACTTACTAATATTATAAATCCGAAAGTTTGTTTGTTGGTTTGTTTCTCTTTCACGCAGCAATGGAGCAACGGATTGACTTGATTTTTGGTATGGACATATAGGTACTTAGTTTGAAGGACGGAAAGTGGCATAGACTACTTTTAATCTCAGAAAAGTTACGTGCTTCCATGGGATATCACGAAAGTTAAAATACCACGCGGGATAAAGCTAGTTTTATCATATTAAATTATATTTTTTACTGTGCCTGTACTGTGCTGGAACTGTGTCGGAACGGTGGCTTGGCTGATATGTGTGACTCGGCCTTAATTGGTCTTCCAATGGAGTATGTGTACATTATAGTTGGTAAAAATCCGTATCAGTACATAAACCGCATTGGACCTCCAAAATCCGTATACATAGATACGGACAAATCTGTATATATGCATGGCAACACTGAAGCAACGGTTCATTGAGCAGTTACGCACATTAACATGCAATTGATTCTACAAACACGAACAAACACGCGACTTTTGTCGGTAGTTTTCAAACCACGCTCATTTTTAATCGCCACCAAAATGGACCAGAGCGGAGCGTTTTGATCTGTGAGCAAGCTGTATAAATGATTTTATATGAATACTAGCGAACCTGGCAAATGCTGTTTTGCCAAATAAAAAAATATGGCCGAAAGAACTTAAAGACTCGCCGGTGAGTTGTAAAACGCGGGAGCAGTTCAGAGAGATGGTCGAGTATTCGCTCTCTCTCCCACTCATTGTAGTCACGGAGGGGCAGAGCTGCGCATATTGCTATTGGTAAGTGGTATCGATAATGAATTAACAATTCTGTTCATCGATTTATAGTAGCGTAGCGGCAAGCGCAGCGTAAGACGTCTACCCACAAGGTGGACGGATGACCTCATTATGACCGCAGGATCGCGCTAGATGTAAGCCGCTACCAACCGGTCTTATTGTAGATCCATGGGGGAGGTCTATGTCCAGCAGCGGAAGTCCTATGTATCTTCATAAGCCTATATATCTTGGCTCTTTCATTATATATTTGGTTCATACTCCCAAATCTTTTTAGAATTTAGATATCAAACAAGGTTGCTAAATATTATATTATCGAAATCGGCTAGTAAATAGCGCGACTGCAAATTTCCCCCCATTTTTCTATTTTTTTTAAATTGCAAATTTGCAATTTTGCAATTTTCAATTGAAGGAAATATATAAAACTTGTGCACCAAGTCTCGTCGAGATTCATTGAGAAATGCAACCTGTAGAGGAAAACCAACATCTGGACAAACGAAAGCAAAATCGCCGTATTAAAATGGAGACGTTCGCTTTGCTCTGGGAAAAAATGCAGTGCATCTTTATCATTTCGATAGCTTTTTCATAGGGACGTTTCACGTAGCACCGCTTCACTCCAGCAGCTCTGTTTTGGTGGAGTCTAAGCCTAATTAATGCTATAAATTGTTTATGGACGCTGATTGTATTCTCTACCGGGTTTTTAATAGCTGTACCCATTTTCTTTGCGTGGATAGTTGAAAACTTTGGAACTGACATTTGAAAAGTAGGTAGGTAAATAGATACTGAGTTGCACAACTGTTATTTTGTCCCGATCGTTATTGCCCATAAAATAGTATTCAATTTGACTAAAATCGTTTTTATCGTTAGAAAAACTAATAAACAATATTTAGGTACTAATATTGTAAGACCGAAAGTGTGTTTGTCGGTTTGTTGGTTTATTACTCTTTGACGCAGCAACGGAGCAACAGATTGAATAGAACTGGCTTTTATCCCCATAAAAATTTAAAATTTCCATGGGATGGCACAAAAATTAAAAATTCACGCGGGCGAAGCCGCGTACATAAGCTTGTTGCCCATAAAATATTCCAGTTCAAGTTGATTATAATCGTCTTGATTGTTAGAGAAACTAAAATAAATATAAATCCAAAATTCTTTGTACCTATTTAAAAAAAAATCTATGAATTCAGATCCAAATCCTGTGGTCATTATTTACATCTAAGGAATCGTTTCTATCATCGTTTCTATCATCTTGATGGAACCTCCTCCTTTTATAATTATTTTTCGCAAAAAATGGCAAATCAATTTCCATCGTGTACAAAATTTGAATAGTTCGCTCGAATTGATGTTTATAATTTTTATATTATTGTTGATTTTTCAAAAATAGCTAAGCCGGTTTCGATAACATTTGATTGGGACCACTTCGGGAGTGATCCCTTTTGAACTAAAAAATTTTTTTTGATTCAGTTTACAATTGAATTTCGATGACAAAAACAAAAAAAGCGGCCAAGTGCGAGTCGGACTCGCGCACGAAGGGTTCCGTACCGTATGGGAGACCCGTTCCTCTTGCCGTTATTAATAGTGAGCAAAAAAACTCTTAAAAATCACGTATACATCCCATACAACAACCTTAAATATTTATTTTATTCAGTTTTTAGTATTTGTTGTTATAGCGGCAACAAAAATACATCATCTGTGAAAATTTCAGCTGCCTACCTATCATGGTTTATGAGATACAGCCCGGTGACAGACAGACAGACGGACATCGAAGTCTTAGTAATAGGGTCCCGTTTTTACCATACGGAACCCAAGAAAAAATTGAGATAAACATAAAACCTCTTCCTTTTTGGAAGACGTTTAAAAATCGAGGTTTACTGCTCTGAGGACTGCTAGTTAACGTACAATACAATTAGTCTTATCATTGTTTACATACATCATCCCTAGTCTAACAACGTCCGCTGGATAGTGACAGATAACGCGTCACTAATTAACATCATTATGTTTACATAATTAACATAATCGCAGCCATTTATAGATAACACGTTCTGGGCTAGAGTTCCGCTCCTGAATTGCAATGTTTCCGGGGTGCCAGGCGTTCAGGAAATATATGCTATCACTAGCTGATGAAATGATGAACTTACTCTATTGTCATAATCGTTAACTGTTTTATTGTTTACAAGAGTCACTGTCAATGCAATTTATAAGGCACTCATCACGACTTTACGCTATTGATGTTAATTTTTTTTTTTTGCAAAAAATTGCATAAAAACTTCAACCGGCAGGACTCGAATAGTTCGCACGGATTGATGCAGTAATTTAAAGGGAAATCTTACAAACGGTACACGGTCTCTGACCCCAAACTAACCAAAGCTTCCACTTCATTGAAACTAGCGTGAGGATTCATTATTAATTTTTTTTTATATGAAAAACCGGATACACTCACGACTTCGAAACCGGTCGGGCGCATAGCGGCTCGGCCGTTTCAAATGTTATCGTGAGTGTATCCGGTTTTTCATATAAAAATTTAATAACCAAAGCTTGTCATTTATATGGCTACCAGAGACTGATATCCTATATATCAGTACTACGCAATATTGTTTTAATAATTTTCACAGTATGTTGATTTACCAAAAATGTTGATTTCGATGAAATTTAAACGGGCACACGTCTGAAGTATGATCTACCAAAAAAAATAGAACTATCGGAATCGGGATATTCTAAAAAGTTATGAGTGGTCATCACTACGTAGTATTAAACGTATATAATTATGTAGTTAGTATTAGTCGCTTCCCTGTCTGTCTGTCCCTATGTATGCTTATATATTTAAAACTACGCAACGGATTTTGATGCGATTTTTATAAATACTCGTAGATAGTGATTTCAAGAGAAAAGTTTATAGGTACATATGTATAATACACCTGTGCAAAGCCGGGGCGGGTTGCTAGTAAGTAGACCATAAATAAAAATAAACGCGTCGACTTGAGAGCCTCCTTCGTTTTTTCATTTTGATATTTATCTTCATTTATGATATAAGAGTATTTATTGATAATGGATATCCAGAAGCACTTTGGGAATATTTGGACATAAGCCTATGAATCTAAAAATGGTTGTCATACGCCCCAAAAGTAAATAAGTTGATGGCTAGCTCTGGTGCCAGTTTTTAGGCACCTGAAGACCTCTAACGTAGCTATACGGTTAAAGCAAAAAGGACCCATATTTTAAAGTGTCATTCGAGCCATGGCAGCGCTCATTTCTAAATGTCACCCGTAGAATAATCCTACAAAATGTTCTAGAGACGACATCCCATCATAATTTTCCTTCAACAGGTACAATTTAAGTTGAGAAATTGGGTACGTAACCTCACGCAATATCAAACCATCATCACGTTATGGGGACCTATCAGCAAAGCGGAGCGAAACGGAGATGTGAAGTGCTGCAGAGTGTTATACTGGTACTTCACAAGCTCGTTGTAGAAATGCCATACCTACTTCCTCAGAGAAGAATAAAATAAAAGCGCCGCTCGGTATTAATTTTCTGAACTAAATACCTAATTGAAAGAAATACAGAAATAATATTTGAAGACAAAACAGTTAAGCACACAGAAACTACAAAACAAATAAATGATGATGATAAAAATTTAAGTACTTACCTAAGTTTTACCCCATTGAAGGATTTGATCTCAATGGGATCCGATTTCAATTTTTATTGCAAGAAAAAATGTATTTTTAATACGTCATTTTGTGGTTTAATCTAATACTTAAATTTTGTAGCGTGACGGCTCAAAACCGAGCGATGCTCAGTCAGCCATTATATTGTCTTTTATGCGGCTTATCAGTTTTCAGCCGAAGTTTTACTAAAAAAAAGGCATTTAAAAAATGTTATCTCTAAGCTTACGCTAAAATCTACATCTGGCACAAAACCGATCAGACAGATATGCAGGAAAAGTACAACCTTTTGGTACAAAAAGTTGATTTTGCAGCATGTTGAATCCTGTGTTATTTTGTCCCTGTTATCTGTTTTTATATGTAACGTGGTTGTCTTATAAAGTGTTAGTAATTGAATCCTAAAATGTTGAATTCACAATAAGTTTAATTTGCATAATATTGAATTTGCAGCATGTAGAATCCTAAAATGACAACACTGTCGATCACAGCACGTTTCCGCCCCGCTTTATTAGAGTTAGGGCCTCATAGCGACCTATCACCGAAGTAGGCCGTAAGAAGCTGTCACATAATTACTTTGATTGGTTCGTGGCGTGGCGAAATTGAATCTTTGTCTTTATTTCTAATATATAATTCTTCTGTCTTCCGCAATATACTTGTATTTTTCGCGGTAATACCCGTACCTACTATTTTGTAACCACTGGTTGTGATAAACTTACGATCTCATGATGACGTGCCAGGTTAGAATTATCACGGAAAGGATGTAAAACTACGGCTTGCACACGCATAAGAAGGTTGCTAGAGCGTGATATTTGTTAACTGTGTAGGTAACTTCTTAAAACTTATAGTAGGTAGTGAAAGAGAAATAGATTAATATAAGACTAACATAGTCCGTCAGGCGATTTATGCCATACGGGAACCTCCAGCGGTCGGTACTAGGCGATCAGCTTCACTAAGATGTCGATTATTGTTCGAAATAGTACACGATGTTTTTAGGCCTATAATCGTTGGCGGTACAGGAAAACACTAATAAATTAACACAGTCCGACAGGCTCCTCATACAAATACATGAGACGTTTGCGGTTCAGTACCAGGCGACCAGCGCTCAAAAAGATGTCGTATTGTTCGAAAAAGTGCACGATGTTTCTTAACTTTAGATGGAACAGGATAAATACTAACATGCTACATATGCTATACGGTAACCTCTCGCGGCCGGAACTAGGCGACCAGCGCTCACTAGGATGTCAATCATTGCCTAACCTAAGCTTAAACAATTAGTGATACAACTGAAATACTAAAAAAGTCCAACAGACACTTCATACCATACGAGAACCTCTTGCGGTCCGGTAACAGGCAACCCGCGCTCACTAGGAAGTCGATCAATAATATGCTCATCTAAGCCAACAGCTGTCATCGCTAAAAGTAGAAAATAATTACTAACAAAGATCGACAGACTCTTCATGCCATACGGGAATCTCTAGCAGTCGCAGTATCGCGGCGGTACTAGGCAAACAGCGCCCACCCTTAGCCTATGGCATATAAGGTGATAACTTACATAATCCGACAAGCTTGTCATGCCATACGGGAACCGCTCGCGATCCAGTACCAGGAAATCAGCGCGCATTAGGATATCGATTGTTGCTCATCCTAAGCCTTAATTAACAGTTGGTTACAAAAGAAATGGAACAAAGTCGGACAGACGCTTCATGCCACACGAGGACCGCTCGCGGCCCGGTACCAGGCGACCAGCGCTCACTAGGATGCCGTTCATTGCCCAAGACTAACATACGGTGGTTACTTACATAGTCCGACAAGCTCTTCATGCCATACGGGAACCTCTCGCGGTCCGGGACCAGTTGGCCGGCGGGCCCGCGCTCCCTCTCGGGCCAGCAGTCGTCCACGTTGATGTACTCGTATCCCGCTGCGGCGTAGCCTTCCGACACTAGGATGTCCGTCATTGTACGGAACAGACGATCGCTGAAACAATATTACACATTGAAAAAGTAGTTCTCCGTTACATCTCTTTAACTGAATCTTCATCTTCATATTTCAACTCGGTCGAGACCGATTTGGTTCATACTCGCAAATCTTGAAATGATCGCAAATTTAGATATTAAATAAATCTTCCTAAATATTATCGTAATTGGCAGATAAAAAGCACGATAGCAAAGCCGTTAGTGTATCCTCTTATATCTTCCAAACTACACAACAGATTTGTCTGCGCTTTTCACAATCTTTTTTTAGGGTTTCAACGAGGTTTGTTGGTATATTGTTGGTAGAATCATCAAGGGCAAGGCCGGGAGGGGCAGCTAGCTTATTTAAGTATTTAAGAAAGCATAAAACTACAACTCACCTTATGCAGTTCTCCGGATCATTTTTGCAGTCGGTGTTACACCTGAACCGCTCCCAAGCCAGCCAGCCCATTGGAGGAGTCAGGGCCAGGCCATTGTCCAGCCCAGATATCCGGCCCAGCAGGCACAGAACCACGCTCACAGTCCAAACCAACACGCACTTCCACGATGCCATCACTACTTTATATTATATCACTTTCCCAACAAATTATGACTACCTCTCCGATGAACCTATCCTCATTCTTTTTCACACTGGTCTAGAACCGATCACAGATGTAATGAATATATGATAATTTAGTTTGAAAGGAACTGATTCAAATTTTAACATAAATTGTTATGTATTTGTGATTTAGAAGACGCGTCTAGGCGGATGTCGAAGTCAAAGTGACATTGATGCGAAAGGTGACAGGAAGAGATCTTCAGGCTTTATCTAAGCAGGTTCACAGCTCTGGGTTATCTGAAACAAGACGGAAATGGTTGTTTAGTAATTATCATAGAGATATCATTAGATTATAATGTAGTAGTTGTTATTATTGTGCAGATTAGCGTCGACCGGCGTAGATCTGCCGTACTGAATAGAATTGTATGAATGAGAATGATCTCACTGGATGAGCAAGTCGAAATAACAGTAAGTAAGGTACAAAGTACACAGGATAAGACTGATAGCCGATGGCAAACTCAAATGGAAACCACGTATACTGAGCGCCACACAAATCGGCGGATGAGAAGTTAGCCGCAGATGACGCTTCGCCGTGATTCGCTAATTATTGCGCATTTGTGCACAATGCGTAGGGAGCGCGCGGGAGGCATGAGGTTGGCGGGCGGGTGTGCCCCGGCGTCTTATCTCTCTGGCTCCAGCGCATACCTATATTTCGGATTTTGCGCAGCGTTATGCGCTTAACTTCCCATCCGCCGATTTCTGTGGTGCTTAGTATACAAGCGCTGCGTGGAACATCTCATTAGAATATTGTACATGACTAATTTTTTTTTTCGAAAATTGTACATATTAAGTATCTTTATTGATTAAATTCAAAATACATCGCAGGTTTTAAAACATTAAGACAAATATCTAATTTCATTCAATGTCGGCGTTAGCTCTCCACCTTGCATACATAACAGATTAAGTAAAGTGGCATTAAAAGTATAATTTCTTGCAAAATAATATTACTCATTTTCCAGTGAAGTCCCCTTATCATATCAGCCTGACCTCTGTGGGTTTTTCGAGTGGGAGTCCTACTGTGAAATTAAACATACTGATAACTTATATAAGTAGCCTAGTTCCCCCGGGTGGACTTGCTTTGACATAATCTAAATAAAAATTGTTTGAGTGAATTTCGACGATAGAATTTAAAATATTATATAAATAGATCAACGAACGTCATATAAGACATATCATCGAATGTCAGAAAGCTCACGATAATGTCATTACAAACAAAAATTTGTTACAAATAACCTTGCAAATGTATTTAGATATAGTGAAATATTAAGTACCTAAATGTAAATGTAAATTTGTATTGGAGCACATTTGTTGGCTGGAATTGTGTACTGTCGATCATAGCAAGATGTTGTTGAAAGAATTTATTTTTATTTCAATTTATATATTTTGCGTTACCTACGGTAGTGATGATAGTAATAATGAGACCCAGAATAATTTAGAAAATCAAATTCGGATACAAACTGAAGAGAATCTATGTGAAGTTAAAATGACAGCTGCTTTGTCTATTATGAAAACGGAATTATTATCTGTATACAAAAAAATGGACACATTAGAAAAGAATAACCAAGATTTAGAAGAAAACATACGTGACAAGTTCCATGCACTGCAGAAAAATATACTCGATAAACTAGAACAATACATAGAAGGCAAATTTGACTCGTTGGAAAAAAGTTTTAATCGCAGAATAGACGCGCTAGAAAACAATATACCGGATAAAACTGATATTATAATTATTGAACAAAAATTTGATGCATTAAAAAAAATATATTCCAAATCAGACGATTTACACGTAACATGTAAATTGAGGACAAATCAAACGTCATTACAAGCAAATGAAAAGAAGACATCTGATAATGAAGCAAACACTAAATATGAGGTAGACACGATTAGCAAACAAATGTTAGAAAATACAAACATAAAATTAAGTGCGATGGAAAACAATATTCTAAGCTTAAAAGAAGACATAACTAATGAGATTAATACCTTAAATAACACGCTTACACAGAAAATGAAGAAACTGGAAGACGAAATTTCAAAAAAACCGGCCAGTGTCAATAGAACTTGTAAGTAAAATGCATGTACAATATAACAATATTAAACTGAAACTTACATAAAAATTACGAACCCAACTAGCTAACGCCGCCTAGTTCGTTCTTTTGGACTTTTATCTTAAACTTAGCCAAATTTTTGAAATAGGTAATTTAACATTACACATACTTTTTATGCTGTTTTTAGATAGTTTTTTTTTTAATTTGTTAGTTAATTACTGTACAAACATTATTTTCAAACAAATTTATTTCTGAAGGCAATGATGATAATGTAGTTCATGTAGGTACATTTAAAATAATTTTTAATTTTCTTCATAACTTAAAAAAATATATAATACCACAGTGCTCAAAATAATTTTGAGCGCCCCTTACATATCTAAAAATTTTCAAATTTTTAAAAATGCGGAATTGTGATTTATGCTAAAACTATCATACTGTCAAATTTCATACAATTTGGTTCATACATGTCCAAGTTACAAGGCTTTGTAATATTAGGACGGACTGACACAATAAAGTTATAAGGGTTCCTCGTTTAACTACGGAACCCTAAAAAATATAAAAGTGCTTTACGAGCAAAACATAGAGTGAAGTGTTTGTTATGATTTTTTCAGATGGTTTTTGGGATTGTAAGAAGCAGGAGGTCCAAGGCTACAAATTAAATTTGAGCCGTATTGATAACGATAATTTAAATTATGTCACCTTGAAAACAAATTCTAGTGACATTTCTTACTTCAAAATGCACTTTGCTGCTAAGGGCACGTATTTAGTCATGGTCCAGCTGTCAGCAGTAGAAATCCCAGGAAAAGATGGCACTTATTTTGCACTTGGTAAGTTGCTTTTGTTTATTTGTCCATGTAAAAAGATCTCGTGGTGAAATAGTAGATTATTCAACATGGGGACAAAGTACTGTCTTGTGTCACGGGCGATATACAGAGTTATTTCTAATCAATTAGCATATTTTTAGGGGCTTTTTCTGTATATCAAAACTAACAACTTTTGTTCTGCGACTTTTGTCAAATCTCAAAAAAAAAATCAGCTGTTCCTTATACATATTTTGTCTTGGGTAATTAGTACATTGTTCACCGAGAGGAGAAAGTGACCGATTACCGTCGAGGGTGTCGTTTGAAGCCCGAGCCGTAGGCGAGGGCTTTAAAACACCCGAGATCGGGAATCGCACTTTCTCTCGAGTGATACATAGTGCTTTATACTACACCTACGAGGAAAATAAAAAACTAAATCTTTACTAATTGAAATTTATATTGAAATTGTTGCAGTTAGTGAAGCTTAATGTAACACTTGAAAATGGCGCCAATGGCGTCTGCAATTTTCACATGTTCTTTTTTCAAATTGTTTGACACCATCCAACACACAGCTAGTGGCCAGTGTCATTTTGCGAACTTGGAGATAAAAACTCACTGTAAAAACTTTTTGGCTTTTGATATTTAGGTTACCAGCGCATAGTCTTACCCAAAATTAAAAAAGAAAAACCACGTAAGAAATGGATTTTCATACACTTTTCTCTCCCGCTCAGATGCGTTTTCTCCCCGCATATTTGTTCGATATGCAATGACGTACTTTCTACCGTAAATTTGATAAAGTATCAAGGTACTTTCCAAGCAGGTGTAGTATAAATGACATTTTTCTATGGAGTAACAATTTTTTTTTTAGTTTTGACACAAGTTGCCGAACAAAAGTTGTTAGTTTTGATGTACAGAATCAATCCCTAAAAGGATGCTTATTGATTAGAAATAACCCTGTATTGGATCCTGAGCAAGTGACTCTTAGAGTTCAAGTATATTCCCGAGTGAAGCGAGGGGTTCAAGCCGCCCAAACAAAGACTGTGTTGTTGAATACTCTACTTTTTATACCTCCTGCGAGAAAATACTAACCCAAGAATTTTAATGATGTTAAACACTGTCATAATCTCTTTCTAATTAGAAAGAGATATTATCTCGATTGGATGGTATATGTCGGATTTTTAGGAACGGAACGTCAAATGTTTGTCAATTGCTATACATATGGTTGGGGAAAAAGTCTGTTCGCATTATAGTATGTATGAACTTGTAATAAAATCTCTTTGGCTATACTATTTGTATTTGGCTGGTTTTGGTATCACTGAAAGTTTTAATTTTAAAGAACATAATTCCAAATTCAAATTAGGAAAATGTATGATTTTCATTTGATTTTCGTACTGTCAAGATGAGTGAATCTAATAAAGAAATTCGATACATTTTAAAATTTTACTGCAAAAAAGGTAAAAATGCAGCGCTATCTCTCCGGTCACTATCTCTGTGGATTTTCCATATATTTTTGTGGTTGAGGATGGCCGCAAGCGACAACAGCGCTATCTCTCTGGTCGCTATCTCTGTGAATTTTTCCATATATTTTAGTAGTTGAGAATGGCCGCAAGCGACAACAGCGCTATCTCTCTGGTCGCTATCTCTGTGGATTTTCCATATATTTTTGTGGTTGAGAATGGCCGCAAGCGACAACAGCGCTATCTCTCTGGTCGCTATCTCTGTGGATTTTCCATATATTTTTGTGGTTGAGAATGGCCGCAAGCGACAACAGCGCTATCTCTCTGGTCGCTATCTTTGTGGATTTTCCATATATTTATGTGGTTGAGAATGGCCGCAAGCGACAACAGCACTATCTCTCTGGTCGCTATCTCTGTGGATTTTCCATATATTTTTGTGGTTGAGAATGGCCGCAAGCGACAACAGCGCTATCTCTCTGGTCGCTATCTCTGTGGATTTTCCATATATTTTAGTAGTTGAGAATGGCCGCAAGCGACAACAGCACTATCTCTCTGGTCGCTATCTCTGTGGATTTTCCATATATTTTTGTGGTTGAGAATGGCCGCAAGCGACAACAGCGCTATCTCTCTGGTCGCTATCTCTGTGGATTTTCCATATATTTTAGTGGTTGTGAATTGCCTCAAGAGACAACAGCGTTATCCTTCTGGATATCTGTGAATGTAGTGGGTATCGTAGGTACCTAATTGATTATTAACCTGACTTGTCATTATTACATAGTATAAAACAAAGTCACTTCCCGCTGTCTGTCCCCATGTAAGCTTATATCTTTAAAACTACACAACGTATTTTGATGCGGTTTTTTTAAAATAGATAGAATGATTCAAGAGGAAGGTTATATGTTTAATACACCTGTGCGAAGCCGGGGCGGGTCGCTAGTTAAAAATTAATTAATGACAACAAAGAGATACTAGTATAATAAGACATCTATCTTGACTTTTATATTCTTCCAGATTCTTGTTTTGAATAAATATTTAGTGTATTTCCGCTCTGTCGTAGTCATATAAGTTAAGGGTACTATTCAAAATCCAAATTAAATCACAAACAAAATTAGTAATTAATCATCAAACTGTATCATGGTTCAACTATGGTTAGGTCAGGTTAGAAAAGCTAGGCTTAGGTATGTTTACAAAATATGAATGAACCTGAAACAAAATTTTTAATTAATCCGTTTAAAATAATAAAAAATAATTAAACCTGTAACAAAAATAGTGATTAGTAATCTATTTAAAAAATGTAGTAAACCTGATAATAATATTTAATTAATATGTTAAAATTACAAATATAATTTATTTATAAAAAAAAAAAAAAAACTGGTATAAAATAATTGAAAAAATACTTAGTCAATAAATAGCACCCCTATTCTTACTGTACTCTATTCGACACGTCTTTCGCCTCTAAACGAGGCATCTTCAGGACGTGTTGACTCTTCGAGCTCACTCGCAAGATAACATATTAATTAAATATTATTTTCAGGTTTACTACATTTTTTAAATAGATTACTAATCACTATTTTTGTTACAGGTTTAATTATTTTTTATTATTTTAAACGGATTAATTAAAATTTTTGTTTCAGGTTCATTCATATTTTGTAAACATACCTAAGCCTAGCTTTTCTAACCTGCCCTAACCATAGTCGAACCATGATACAGTTTGATGATTAATTACTAATTTTGTTTGTGATTTAATTTGGATTTTGAATAGTACCCTTAACTTATATGACTACGACAGAGCGGAAATACACTAAATATTTATTCAAAACAAGAATTTGAAGATGAACTTCCGCAAAGTAACGCCTGATTCAATAAACTATTCTTCCAGATATTGGAGAGGGAGACAAAACGAGATTATATATGACCAGGCAGACATCCAACGATGTTAATAGTGCTTCCTTTGAAAAAAATCTGCACATGATCGATACACCTGGCATCCTATCTAGCACCAAATATAAGACCTATTATGTCAAAATCGAGTCTGGTAAGCATGCGTTCGTAGCGTAAGACGTCCACCGAAAAAAATAGGTCCCAATACGCGCGGGATGTAAACAGCTTCTTACCAGTCTTGTGAAAATCTACGCGCTATATTAAATTAAAATTAAATATTAGGGGACATCTTATATATGGTCTCGCACCCCAAACTAAGCATAGCTTGATAATCACATACTCGTAAATCAGCTAATTTTTATAATATTTGCTAATATCGTTGATTGTCCCAGTCCTAACAAGAATTTGTAAGTAATAATTTATCAAATTGGTCAAGACTTCAAGCCAGTCTTTTTTTTACCGCAAATAAGTCCGCGTTCGACCACCAACTCGCCTGATGGTAAGCGACGTTGTAGTCGAAGATGAAGCACGCAGACCTAGAAGATACCTATTCACTCTGACCTTGAAAATCTTCAGATTATATCTCTTAGGAAACAGCAAAGCAGGAAGACTGTTCCAAAGAGACTTATGAAGATTTGCCGCAAATTCGAAATAAAAGAGATGATTTATATTAGGACGGGGAAGGCGCGGGACGGGACGGACTGGGCCCGTACGACGCACGCTCCATACATTTTTGTAAAAAATCATCCCTGATTGAACACCTACTGTAATTGAGAACATTTTTTACAAGTGCAAATTGTGCATTTTTTTCAAATTAATTCGACAATGGTACTACTAGGGAGGTCTACTGTTCGGAGAGCTAATAATATTATATTATGTACTGTCGTAGTATTATTATATATTCTTTGGCATGACTTATTTAAGAATTAGAATAAAATATTGATAAAATGTCTAGGTTTTCTAAATTTACTGTTTGAGTATGTGGTGTGTATTTTCATTAAATATTGTAGAGCTTTTCTATTCAATAGTCCCAGAAACTGATAGGTGCCATAGCGGGACTTTTTAATAGGTATTTTGCGAGGGTGCCATAGCGGAACCATACCATAGCGGAACTAACCCTGTTTTATTCATTTTTTTGAACATCATTTCTATAATTTATTTTAAAATGTTAATGACAACTTTGTTAGTTAAATTATTTATTTGTACAATATATTAATTTCACAAGTTATGCAGGGTCACAGTTTTGAAGCGCAAAACTTTTTAAGGGCGGGTCTAGTACATCTAGACAAATAACTTTTGGACCTTTGAATCACGAAGAAAAAATCAGCTTTTTCCATACAAAAAGTTCGTTAACGCGCGGCAAAATGTATGGAGAAGCGAATTTTTTGCGCATTTTCAAAAGTCGTAGTACCAAAGTTGTTTTCTAGATGTACTAGACCCGCCCTTAACAGGTTTTGCGTTTAATACCTATGACCCTGTATATTGTGAACTATGATATTGTTAATTACAATTGAATATTTTTGACATATAACTCAAGTTATGAATAAAACATTGTATTGTATTGTACTAACACATTTTCAGATGAAATAGAATTTGGAGAGACAGCCACCAATTCTTCACCGGTTTTTAAGTACAGAGACACTCGGTTCAAAACTATGAAATATTTTGGTTTTGCTTCATTTGGCGGCTACAGCGCTACAATCCTTTACGACTGTCCTCCTCAATATGAAGGTAAGACAATGAGAATCAATAAGCCCAATTCCGAGTTATCTTATTAACTGCACCTAGTTCTATTTCCATCCTTTACTAGCGTGTAACCACAAGAAAGAGTTAGCGTGCACTATAATAATGTCAATGAAAAAAAAATTGATGAAAAAGAAACTGTTCCCTACAAAACTCCGAGATGCAGTTTTGTGTGGAACAGTTTCTTTTTCATCAATCGATCAAATGTATGAAATAGCTAATTTCTTTTTTTTTTTCGAATTTCGTTTTGGCTACATAGTAAAAGTTGTTCATAGTGATGGTCTGAAACACCTCCTTTCGGCTTGATACACCAGGTCTGGATAACCTTGTATAAATTAATAAATAAATATTTGGGGACATCTTACACACGGTCTCTGACCCCAAACTAAGCCAAGCTTGTGATATGGCTGCCAGAGACTGATATACTACATTTACATATTATTAAATTCATACCTTATACATATAGATAGTAACTAAATAACACCCAGACACAAAGCAAACACTTATGTTCATCACATAAATACTTGACCTGGGTGGGGATCGAACCCACGCCTCTTTGACCCAGAAGTTAGGGTTACCACTGAGCCACCGAGGCAGGTATAGGTACAGCTCTGTGGTTTGCAATATCCAATCCTGACTGCGCAGCGCAGCTTGTAAACTTGCAACTTCACATCCGACGACTTGTATTATTCGGCCTGTACTACTACCTACAGTAGAGGGGTCGTCAAATGGACGATTTATAATGAATAATTTTATTTTGTTTCAGAGACGTTACGACTAGTCTAGTTGCGGATTTCTTCGTATTCGTGTCTTCTCCCTCTGTTTATTAATATACAAAGAGCTAAGAGTGTTTAAAACTTCAATATGAGTGTTTTTTCTATAGAGTTTTTCCGGTTATTTTATATGGCTTTATGTGTTCGAAAGTACTAGTGAGATAGCTGCTAAATCTTTAATAACTTCGTTCAGCTTGAAAGATTATATTTTAGAACGAAATATATGTTTACAGTTATAACCCTTTAGTTAGAACACGTTTTATCCAGTTAGAACTAGTTACAACCAGAGCTACTTGTAAACAAATGCTGCAAATTGTTAAAATTAGTTCTGGAGCAGCGACACTCTGAAACGACAGCAGTTTCTGACGGTAGCACTCAGAACTTCACGATACAAATCCAACACGGATCATTTAGGTTCGAAATAAGTTACTGATACCAATCAGAGCTCCCCAACTCCACATAGTTTTGTGGCTACGACTCAAAAGTGTTTTTATTTAAAGTGGGAGCTACGTACTTAAAGGAGGTCTGATGAGACACAGTTCCAACTGCAAAGTTTCTGGTGGGACTTGGAGTCTCACGACACAAATCTGACACGAATCATTTAGGTTTTAGCTGACTCGTATCGGGAAAATGCGTTGTAAGAAAGGTGTTTCGTAATAACTAGTTATAACTAGGGAAAACGTGTTCTCTTTAAAATCGGGTTATAACTGTAACATTTCAATATACGCCAAATTACTCACTGGTACATTATTATATTCAGTTGGGTATTGTTTTTCTGCTATTATTTTTACTGCATGTTTGAAATAAAATAGTTTTTGTAAGCTATTTCCTGATATTGTTACTTCTAAGTAAAAAGATTTTTTTAGAGATGCAATATTATTATTTTTTATAGAAAATGAAATATTGTCCACTAAGTAATGTCCTCTTATCATATCAGCTTAAACTGTGTGGGTTTTCCGAGTGGGACCATACGTACTGATAATATACAGAGTTATTTCTAATATCAATTAGCATCCTTTTAGGGGCTTATTCTGTACATCAAAACTAATCACTTTTGTTCTACGACTTTTGTTAATTCTGAAAAAAAAAGTTGTTCCATGGAAAAATATCGTTCACCCTCGACAAAATGTATGGAACAGCTGATTTTTTTTGAGCTTAGACTGAAGTCGCAGAACAAAAGTTGTTAGTTTTGATGTTCAGAATAATCCCCTAAATTAGAAGTAACCCTGTATAATAGCCTAGTTCCCCCGAGTGGACTTGCTTCGACATAATCTATATTGTGTGAGTAAATATTCTAACATTAAGGACACAGCAGCACAGCATATATAGCATAGGAAGTCTTCAAAGAATTCACGCCACTTCTAAGTTATATCGTCTATTCGATCACGATTCACGAATCCTCAGGACCGCATTCTCTCGCTGTCAGAATCTAGTTCCGTTTTCTTTTATTCAGAATTATTCTTAGTAGATAACTTATGGTACAAGAGCCCACGACGGCCAGACCTTCCCAAGTAACCACAATCGAAACTCTATATTTGCGGGTCGTAATTGGAGACATACACAGATAAACTTTCAGCTTTTATAAAATAACGAAGGTCTGACCGTCGCAGGCTCTTGGGTTATCAGTTAAAATTATTTAAATTTTATGGATATCTGTGATTTTAGTCCTTCAAAAAAAAAAAATTATGTTAGTAAAAAACTGTTTAAATCTTTCACAACTTCGTTGAGTCTGAAAGATATATTTAAAAAAATAAGGGTATATACTAGGTATAGGTACGCTAAATATTTCACTGTTACATTGGTAGGTACATTTTTGAAAAAAGCATTCAAAATCCGCAACGGACTAAAATCGATCAATTACAATTGATATATTATAATTATTACGTATAATTAATATACTCGTACATACCTAATTGATAATATCATAATTATTTATCACTAATTATATTTACATAAAAGGTTTGTATATTAAATCACTTTATCGTCAGGCGTTACTTAGCTACTAATATTTTACGTGCTTTTAAAATAATAAATTGTACTTGCTTACTAACGTATTATCTGACTTTTACGTTCATAAAGTTTTTTAAGAGGATGAACACTAATTTGTGTTGTTTCTTGTATGTCAGTCTTTGTTGTTGTCACGGACTACCAAACCTTGATCGATAGTCACGGAGATGATTACCTGAAACAAAAAAAAAATGCTTATCAGTAAAGATGCAAATATCAGCTACGAAATGTGAAATGACTTATTGGAATACTAATATTATAAATCCAACAATCCAAGCAGGTTTCTTTACTTGTTTACGCAGCAATAGAGAGAGTGATCGACTTGATATTTAATCGAGCAAACGGAGCGAGCGAAACGCTTCAGATTTGACTTAAAAATTTTGCATTCTGGATATTGATTCTCCTCTAAAGTTCGCATTTTTTCATAACCAAATAGGTCAAGAGCGGAACGAAATATAGGCTTACGAATATTCAGCCAATAATTTGTGCCGCAAAGTCTACTGCTCGGAGAACTACTACTATACCACTTTTCGTTCTTGTCTCTTCATGCTTTATTATCTTATCTTCAACTTGACCCGCGCGTTGATGTCACTATTTATGTAAGTAAACATTTTTTTTGGGATTAATGGAATACCTCGGCTTTGCCTTTTATTCCACAGTAATTTCGAGAACTTCATTAAAAAATAATAGGTACTAACTTTAACTCGTATAAGCTCATATTTAATATGCTTGGTACATTGATTTTTTTGTAAATAGGTTTTGTATGACCAAGATACTATCAATCATCATCCATTGAACCCCTATCATTCCTGTGTCGAGACACACAATTGTACTGTATTATTATTATATAGGTACTACGGGATTAATAGCGCACTAAAATGACGAGATAAATAAATACCTCATCATCCTAACATTTCGACCGAGTTGCATCGATCGTGGTCACGGGTAGACTCAAGGTATTTTTTATCTCGTAATTTTGTGCGCGATTAGTCCAGAATCCTTAGTCCAGGTTTTGCGAAGTTTACTTATACTTCAGCGTTCGCGTGTGGCTCCAAATATTTTGATTAGGTCTTCCTCGTTTCCGCTGTATAAAAATGTTTAGAAATATATGGAAACAGCTGTAATATAATTTTTTTACGTGTAAACCTGGACTAACCCCTCTGTAGTATACAGGGTTATTTCTAATCAATTAGCATCCTCTTAGGGGTTTATTCTGTACATCAAAACTAACAACTTTTGTTCTACAACTTTTGTTAAAACTCGAAAAAAAATCAGCTATTCCATACATTTCGTCGAGGGTGAACGACATTTTTCTATGGAACAACAACTTTTTTTTGAGAATTAATAAAAGTCGTAGAACAATAGTTGTTAGTTTTGATGTACAGAATAAGCCCCTGAGAGGATGCTAATTGATTAGAAATAACCCTGTAAAATAATATGTGTTCAAATCGCGACAGTTTAAAAACAACACACAATTATACTTTTTGGACCTATATAATATCACACACTTTCAAATTTCCATCTATATAGCAAAGCAAGTAGGCATTAATTGTAATAAAAGCAATGTACTCGTATGTAACAATATGATAATAGGCAACCAGCAGAGAGAGGGTAACTAAAGCAATCATTATGAATCCAAACAGTGGTAACAAATAAACATGTTAGTCAGTTATATTTTTATTTTAGTAACATCCTTTATTGTGATTTGTGAATGCGGATACAATGAAAAGGAATACGGAGAGAATCTGTGTGAAGCCAGAATATCGGCTGATTTAATTATTATGCAAAAAGAAATTTTCGAAAAACTGGAAGCGATAGACAAGAAAATATCCGACACAAACCGTAAATTCGACACGTTGGAAAAGATACCTGCTACATTAAATGAAATGCAAAACAAATTGCGCACTTTGGAAAATTTAATCAATGAATCGGAAGAAAACAGTCACGTAAAATTCCGCAAACTAGAGAAATATATACTTGATAATATAGATGACAAACTAGGTTCCACAGAAAAATACATCAATCGCAAAATCGATGTTTTAGAAAATTTAATGCCTGATAAACTTGAAATTAAGATATTGAACCGTAAATTGGATATTTTTATAAAAAATCAACTTGGTGATGTTAACGCAATATCCAAATCAATGTTGAACGAAACAGTGAATGACGGAGAGAAGCAAAATATTGAAACAACAGAAGAAAATACTGGTTCAAGCAACTCATCGTTTGAGGAATTGAATAAAAAAGTGTAAACTGACTGAATTGAAAGACATGATACCTGTACTAAGCGAAAATATTACGAGTAAATTGCTCGCGTTGGACACAAAAGTACAAAGTAATTCTGAAAAAAGTAAGTTTTAAGTCATTTTATGTATTACTAAGCGTTTGTAAAATTTGTAAGGTAATTTTTAGGGTTCCGTACCCAAAGGGTAAAAACGGGGCCCTATTACTAAGACTTCGTCCGTCTGTCTGTCTGTCACCAGGCTGTATCTCATGAACCGTGATAGTTAGACAGCTGAAATGTTCACATATGATGTATTTCTGTTGCCGCTATAACAACAAATACCAAAAACTGAATAAAATAAATATTGAAGGGGGTTCCCATCCAACAAACTTATTTTTAGGAGTTTTTTTGACAGCTATTAATAATGGCAAGAGGAATGGGGCTAAGGAGGCTCCAAAACGGTACGGAACTCTTCGTGCGCGAGTCTGACTCGCACTTGGCCGATTTTGTATTATTTTATTGTGATCAACTCTTACTACAGGGATATAACTCTGGAATTGAAAACAAAACTCATGTTTTGTCAGTTTCGAGTTGCAATTTTGTCAGGAACAGAAACTCGAATTCCGGGTTGGTCTCATAGTAAACGTGTTCATTATTATCACAACGCCTTTCATAAACACGTTGTATAGATAAATGCATTTTAACTGACTTCCAAAAAGTAGGAGGTTCTATGTTCGAGGTCTGTATGTTTTTTTTGTGTATGTTCATCGATATTTTCGCCAGTTGTGAACCGATTTCAAAAATTATTTTTTTGTTCAAAAGGAAATACTTCCGAAGTAATTTCATTTAAATTTTATTGAAATCTGATAAGCAGTTTTTGAAAAATCAACAGTAATAATTTTATACATCGATCCGTGTGAACTTTAGGAATTTTGTACACGATTGAAGTCGGTTGTGCCATTTTTGACGAAAAATAATTATTTTGCAGATAACGCTGGTTGCAATAAGGTTGTGGTAGTCCACTACGACGAGTACAAGCCTCTCTTCCGAATAGACAAGGAGACTTTTAAATACATCACCTTCAGAAGCGATTCTGAGGGCCTCACCTACTTCGAGATGCACCTCGCCATAAAGGCAGCTACGAATGGCATTATTAACCTGTCGTCAGGACCGGATCCTGGAACTATTACTGAAGCTTTTGAAATAGGTAATGTCAATGATTTACTTTTTTTATAAGCTTTTTTTTAATGGGCTTTATTAAGTACAACAAAATACAATTAAGGACATAGTTTCCGAGATATCAACCAAAAACATTTTTTCAAGATGACGTGTCAGGAACGCATTCTCTGAACGGCCGAACTTATGCTAGAACTACACAGACCCTTAAAGGTCTAAAGATAATCAAGTTAAATTAAGCTTTTATTTGACTCGCAATGGATGTTTCTATGTACGTATGTAAGTTTGGGTGGAATCTTATTTTTATTATTATTTTGAGCCTGCGTTGTCCCACTGCTGGGCAAAGGCCTCCCTTCCCTCCTTCCAGACTGTGCGATCTACTGCGTTGGTGGCCCAGTGTAGGTTGTGCGAGCTCAGTTCGTCGCACCACCTGCGTCTCACAAGTTAAATTTGACTAACATTCCGGTTTTTGATTGATCGAGTAAAGATCTACAGAGCCACAGTTCCTAAGTGAAAGAAGTAAAAATGTCCGAGAGCCGTCATACAAATACCTACTTAGATATATACATTCAATAAAACAGTGACCTATTTTCTCGAATCTCGACGTTATGTCACATAATTAGTGCTTGTTGTAGCGCTTTGGCATCGCGCGGCGATGTAGTCGGCTTGCAACTACCATACGTAACTAAAAAGCCCGCCCACTACGTAGATAAGGTTTTGTCTCGGACACTTTTTTTGCACGATTGTGACTCTAAATATACTTGCTCGATGCAATAATAATTCAAATTGTGTATTAATCAGATGTTGGCGGTCGTTCCAATACGCGGACGCACATGCATCTCAACGGGACCAACCGAATTGAAGCGAGTACACCCCAAATTCTCTCCGCGACGGAGTTCACAGCATTTTACGTCAAAATTAATAATGGTAAGTTGTATTATTATCTATTTACATCATCTCTATATATTAAAAAACACTTAAATTTTTATTCAATTATACAAATTATGTCATAAAACTAAAAATAGAACAATAAAAATTGTTAAAATTATAAGTCAGCCTTAAAAGTAACACTAATTAATTACTAATTGTCACAATATTTTAACACACGTCGATATTACATATTAAATAAATACTCATAATTATTTTTTGCAAAAAATAGTATGACCGACTTCACCCGTATACAGAATTCGCAAATATTTCGCACGGATGATGTTACATTTTTCACATTATTGTTAATTTATCAAAAATGGCTCAGCCGATTTTAATAAAATGTTAATGGGACCAATTTTGAAGTATACTCTTTCCACTAGAAAAGAGTTATTGAAATCCGACTACTGTAAAAAAGTTATCCATAAAAAAATATAGGTACGCGTCAAATTGAGTACCTCCTCCTGTTCGGTTTGTCGGTCAAAAAAGCAAAGTCACCAGTGTCTGTCTGCTATATCTACGCTTATTTTTTTTTAACTACGCAATAAATAGCAATGCTGTTATCAATATAAATAAATAAATATAGATGAATAAATAAATATTAAAGTACATCTTACACACGGTCTCTGACCTCAAATTTTGTATTTTTCAAATACGACTATAGTCAAACCGCTAAACTCAGACATCGCCTGCGCGGTACAGGGGCGCCGGGGGAGACGACACAGGGGACTGAGACAGGCGCGGGCAGCGGATCCCCGGCGCCCGCACCTGTCTCAGTCCCCTGTGTCGTCTCCCCCGGCGCCCCTGTACCCGCGCAGGCGATGTCTGAGTTTAGCGGTTTGACTATAGTCAAGTACATATACCTACTTATTGGAACATTTTTCATAACATTGTGATAATTTAAAGATAAGGTTCATAAGCAACAATCTCAGTCTAAATTGCGAGATTTGACCCATAACATATTATCCCAGATAAGCACTGGAACCAACTTTGGGGTTTACCCATTCCACAAAAAAAATATCAATATAGGACTACTCTGTAAACATTTTTGCGTATTTATCATTAAAAAAAATACACAGGGTTATTTCTAATCAATTAGCACCCTTTTAGGAACTTATTCTGTACATCCAAAACTAACAACTTTTGTTCTACGACAAAATGTATGGAAACGACGAGAAAATGTATGGAATAGCTGATTTCTTTTTGAGTTTTGACAAAAGTCGCAGAACAAAAGTTTTTAGTTTTGATGTACAGCATAAGCCCTTAAAAGCATGCTAATTGATTAGAAAATATCCTGTATAAGCTTTTCAAGATCAGAATGAATAGGTATCTTCTAAGTCTGCGTGCTTCATCTTCGACTACAACGTCGCTTACCAACAGGCGAGTTGGTGGTAAAGCACGGACCTTAGTTCCAGCGTCCCTAATGATTGTCTATTTATTTGATATGTATATATACGCGTCGACTTAACAACCTCCTACGCTTGGTCGGTTAACATTTTTATTCTTTTTCAGGTACTCTAGAGTTTGGCAGAGAACATAACGGTACGATATTGAGCTACAGTGATGTTCGTCTAAAAACGTTGAAATTCTTCAGTTTCTCTACGTTCGCCGCGGAAGGAGCCACTTTCCTCTACGACTGCCCGCCAAACTTTGAAATGCTGGCAACACCTTGTTATGGAATAAAATAATCTGTTATTAGCAAATTTAATATCTACAGAGCCACAGTAATTCCGATTACAGAGGCGCCAGCAAATTTAATAGCAACGTAACAAGCGTTCTCTCTATCGAATGTCTAAAGTGAAAAAGAAACAGATCAATGTTTTTTGCTAATATAATTACGATTGCGCCTCCGTAATCGGGCTTAGTCCCTAAGTAAAAGTAGTAAAAAAAATGTTCGAGTGCCGTCATAATTACCTACTTAGATATACAAGTACATTAAATTATTCACAAAAACCCATTTTTCGAATATCGGTGATAAGTGCTTGTAAACTTTGCACTTTGGCATCGCTCGGCGTTGTAGTCGGCTTGCAATCACCTTACAACTAACTAAAAAGCCTGCCCACTACTTACGTAGCTTTTGGCTCAGACACTTTTTTGCACGATTGTGACTCTATATATTTATACTTGCTCGATGGTTATTAGAGAATCTTCCATTAAAATAACTAGTAGTTCTTCGCACAGTAGACCTCACGACACGTCTCTTTGACTGAATGTTCATAAGTCTAGACATAAGCCTAGGTATTTCCACTCGCTCTGAACCGATTTCGTTTATACGCAAATCTTATTAGGATTTAAATACTTAACAATATTGCTACATAACATTATCAAAACCGGCTTATAAATGGCACTACTGATTTTTAGGGTTCCGTACCCAAAGGGTAAAAACGGGACCCTATAACTAAGACTCCGCTGTCCGTTCGTCTGTCTGTCTGTCTGTCGCCAGGCTGTATCTCAAGAACCGTGATAGCTAGACAGTTGAAAGTTTCACAGATGATGTATTTCTATTGGGCTCTTTCGTGGTTTCGCCCCGCAAGCTGTTCGGTCCGCGGGGCGATTCAACGAAGCCTCTTTTTGAAGGCCCTCTTTCGCCCCGCATTGTTTGGAGCGGGGCGAAAGAGGGCATTCAAAAAGAGGCTTCGTTGATTCGCCCCGCGATTCACTTTTTTATCTGTACATTTAAGTAGAAAAGTAGTTAATGGAAAAATAAATAATTGCATTATATCAAGGGCATCATTCTATGAGTCCTATGGGGGTGTATGAACAAAAATGCAATTGTTTATTGATGATTGATTGATGATCGTTATCAAGCTTAAAAAATGAGAAATGTCAAACCTTTCCGCGTACAAGGTGAAGAAAAAAAGGGAGTTTTCTTCACCTTGAATATGCTATCTAAATCAATACAATTTTGGCACATTGTTTTCATTCGATGGAAGTTTAGATTCTAAATAAAACTATTATAATGTCAAATTTCATGCAATTCGGTTCTTTGTGGTAGTTATGAGGGTTTGTGACTTGAAGACGGACAGATGGGAAGACGGCCAGACAGACGGACTGTTATTTTTTGGTACTAGGACTAAAAGTTACTTATTTTCTCCGACTTTGGTAATTTTAAGTGAAAAGTTTTAGTGAAATCTAAAATTTTATTTTTACTAGCAGCCTCCCTAATTTAAAAATAAAATATAATATAGCCTATGACACCCGGGATTGTGTAGCTTCCCAACAGTGAAAGAATTTTTCAAATCGGTTCAGTAATTTCGGAACCTATTCAATGCAAACAAACAATCAAATCTTTCCTCTTTATAATATTGGTATAGACAATAACTGTATTCGTAAACATTTAGTAAAACCTATAGTTTCTCAGATAAACAATAACTTAACATTAAAAAATTAAATTGCGCAGCCCAGCGGATTGGCAGGTTGAAATGGCCGTGGGCAAGGCATAGCATGATTATGAACGTTGGAATTGAAAAGTTCTCAAGTGGAGGCCACATATCGACTAGCAACCACATCGTACGACAAAACGCTGGATGCATGCTACTTCCAAATCACAAATTCCGTTGTTAAGCAACTTACTCGTAGTTCCAGAATTCATGCAACTTTCGGAATTTGTACGAAACCCTCGATAAATGCAGGGCTTGTCACGCACTATCCTTTTTTTTTCCTTCACGGCCGGTGCTTAATCCTTCCATGGCAAAGAGGTCGTCGTTGCATATGCAACCTCTTTTTGCAGCCTTTATACAGTGCGAGCACTAGTTGTTCAGTGTAATTCTTTTTAAACCTAGAAAAAATCTCATATTGCATTATTTATTTCTCATATCTATAGGCTGTTTTTTTGTTGCATAAAGAATTTATGGTAGTGATTTTTTTGTACAAAAATATTTTGCTTTACTTTGATAGTAAATACCAAATTTAATGCCAGTTTAAAGCGTCAGTTTTCTTCCTACATAAGTATTTCAACTAAATAAGAGGATGAAATTTATACGGTACATCTAATAGATTAGTTATTTGCTCTCAAATCCATACGTTTAGGTTATGAACGACGGTGGTAATGAATTTTTGGCAAGTTAATATTTTTTAATAAATTTAATACTGAATTAATATAAAAAATAAAGATGCAAAGTATACCTATAGTCCCATATACGTAACATACCATATAAAAATATTTAGATTTCATTTAGCTGTTGAACATGTTTTTTTTTCTTCGAACATGTGATTTGCTCGAAATGTTAGAACTACCCTTTAGTCCTAGCTAATACAATCACAAGAGATTTGGGAAAATAACCATATTATCTCGGAAGTGGTCCGATGTTGCTATTTCGCGACCGTGTAGTCAGTGTTGCAGTACGGAACGGTTCTAGCATAGGTTCTTTCAAAGCCCGCCTGAAACGCCGGCTTATCGAGGAAGCATTTCATGATTTCGATATGTTTAAATGTTTACAATTAGTGAAACATGTATTGGTTAAGAAGTATTTCTATCAATTTGATTCATTTACAATGATGTAATGTTTTTGTTTTTTTGTATTTTTTTAAGACATGTTTTATTAATGTTTTCATTGGTGTAATTTATTTTAATTTTATTTTTCTTGACATTTTAATTATAATATGTAGTTGTAAACATAATGATGTAGTAGGTAGTTAATGTGAATATTTATTTGTTATCAATGTACATACTTTACTGCAATTTTTAATCTATTCATTGTGTAATGACGTGTAATATTTTTTTATGAATTAAATTACTATCGAAAATGTTACATAGTAACAGGTCCCACACCTGTTAATTTTCTTACAATTTATAGTTTGCAAATGGGCCCCGCCTACTACCAAACAATATTCAATTTAACTTAAGCCTTCAGCTCATAATGTCTGTTATATCAATATAGTAAGTTTTTGGTAGTTTGTTTTTCTTGTTTAATTTTTTTTAGCGTTGCATATCTGTTGATTACTTGTAGTGGGATTTTTATTTTATCTCATGTAATTTTATGCGTGGCTGTACCATAAGAAATACGTAATACTGATGCGGGAAATTGATCTTTATCAACGTGGACCGAAACGGCCTCTTCTTTTATCGTTCTCGGCGATTCGCCCCACGGGGCGAAAGAGGGCATTCAAAAAGAGGCTTCGTTGATTCGCCCCGCGGGCCGAATAGCTTGTGGGGCGAATACACGAAAGAGCCTTCTATTGCCGCTATAACAACAAATACAAAAAACTGAATAAAATAAATATTTAAGGGGGGCTCCCATATCACAAACGATATTTTTTTGCCGTTTTTTGCTCGATATTAATGACGGTGACAGGTAGATGCTTGAAATATTCATAAAATATTACTCGTAAATTGTACATTTCTTTAAAAAAAATATATATTAATTAAGGGGGCTTCAATACGGTACGGAATCCTCCGTGCGCGAGTTGGACTCGCACTTGGCCGATTATTTTTACTGTAGGGTTTTGTTTCTCAGAATTACATTTTGTAGCAAGAAAAACAAATCGGTCAAGAACGAGTCGAGATATAAGCTTATGAAGATTTCGATAAAGAAGTGTGCTGTGAAGTAGAGCGAAATCACGACTAAGTATTTCAATGATTATTAAAAAATAATTTATTTATTATTTATTTATTTGTCACAATTACAACCACCATTACAGAAATTCCAATGCGATAGTGTAAGTACAGGTACATTGGTCAAAATTAAATTACAATCTTGCTACATGCGTTACAAAATTCATATACAATGTCACACTTAATAAACAGTGTCAAAATTTGATATAATAATTATATAATACTAGCTGACCCGGCGAACTTTGTTCCGCCATATTTTCTAAATTCCTTTTTCCTTATTTCATATAAGGCCAGCATAGTAGCGTCAACAGGAATTCTCCCATTGCCAATGTCTAATACTGTATTTGAATTTTGCAAAACATTTCTGCCGATAACTATTAGGCATTTCTTTCTCATCGACTCCTAACTTTGGCTCATATATAGAGTCAAAAGCTCAATTAGCCTCAAAAAACTTGGTGTTCTTTCTAAGGTGAGACGGTATTTCACACCTGAGCAACTGCTTAGTCTGTATGAAGCATAAGTCAGGTCTTGCATGGAATACTGCTCTCACCTTTGGGATGGCTCTGCCAAATATCAACTGGATGGAGGCTCTGGAGTTGATTGAGGGGCGAGCCAGGAGGCTGATTGACAACGACACCTTGACTAAGTCGCAGCTGCAAAGTCTCGAGAATCGTCATAAGGTAGCGTGTTTATGGGCCTTTTATCGTATACACTTCGAAAAGTGCGCTCAGGAGTTGCACAATCTGGTCCCACCTGCCCCTTTCTTCTATCGTACGGCTAGACAGACGCGACCAAAGCGCCACCTTTTTATGGTGGACATTCCGTGCGTTAGAACCAAGCGTTTCGAATCCTCATTCCTCATACGAACAGCTAGAATGTGGAAGGCTTTGCCTGGGTCTGTCTTCCCGCTAAAGTACGACGTGGGTGTCTTCAAATCCCGAGTAAATAGGTATCTTCTAGGTAAGCGTGCTACACCCTAGACCGCATATCTGCTCAACATCAGGCAGTATGTAGACAAACGCAAACCAATACGGAATTTAAAAAAAAAAAGACATTTTGCAACTCCACTCGCATATTGGTTGTTAATTTAAGCTTTTTTTACGTATCAAGCATTTATTTCATCAGCAGCTGTTGATCTGGGAATGACTGGTAGCGTTTGGCGAAAATCACCAGACATTACAATCATCGCACCTCCAAAGAGGTTCTGATTGCTACGTACCTAAATATTTCAATGTTCGATCGAGTGCCTCTAATGCTCGTTTGTGCGACATCGTACACTCATCCCAGATAATTAATTTACAAATGTAGCAGCGATCCCGGATAAAGATATTGCTAGTGCTATTTGTGAATAAAAATCCTCCAAAATAAATCCTCCATTGACATAATTTACTGCTTTCATAATAGTATCGTTAGCTGTTTTTTGCTACCGATTTAAAAGTGGGACTTTGCTCTGTACGGATTGACTCATATGTCATATTGCCGTTCTCGTTCAAATTCTCAATTTAATGCATCATTCATGGGTCGATTAGGTGCAGGCATTCCTAATTGGTGCAGCATCTTGCCGGACAACATCGAGCCCAAATCTTCTAATGATATCAATACCTCATTATGTATTTCTGCGCAAATTTCAAGTTCAGGATTTTCTGTTATTAAGCATATCCTATGCAAAATGTCTTCAGCCATACTGTCTTTGTATTTGTTCCCCAAATTATGAGTAGGTATTTGATGGAAAGCAGGTTGAAATTAGGATGGCAAAAAGGGACCGAATTCGAAAAAATAGAATTAAATTTGTTTTTATTTTTTTAGATACAAACCTTGTCTTGGCTATAACGAACACAATAAAAAAAGAATTAGCGAAATCGGTCCAGCCGTTCTGAAGTTATGCGCGTACATACATTTCGCAGATTCATTTTTATATATATAGATATGCAAATATATTATATGATATGTATTTTCAAAAACGGATTGCAAACTTCAGTCGCGAGATCTTCTGTTTGCAGAACTATTGGTAGTATAATTATAAATTATTTATTTCAAGAAAGTTTTAACTCCCATAAAACAAATCATCAAAATAAATGAAATGGACTCAAACAAATGACTGCTATAGTTAAGTCTATAGTACATACCTATATTAACTAGGTAATTATAGTATTGTTGTTGAGAAGCTAAGTTAATACATTAGAAATGGATCAGACATTCACGACAATGTGTCCAGAAGAACATCAAATAATAACACAATCACGGGACTTGTATTTAAGTATAGACAGTACTAATGAAACAATCAACGGGACTTGTAATTAAGTACTTATAGACAGTACTAATGAAACAATTAAATTCCACTGAAAAGGGTACAATTAATGTGTCCAACGTATACATACTTTTTATATGCTCTTATTTATTGTTGCACGCGCACACTTGAGAAGGAAATGCACAGAACAAGAGAAAAGATGAACAAAAATCAAGAAAACTAAAACAGCTTTTCAGCTTTAATGTGGTACTAAAATCGTTAGAAAAAAAAAATCATTTCTCATTATCTCTAACTGATGCATCGTTGTTTCCAAGTGTTGTGTTACCTTTAAAGATTCATGTGAATTCGTCAAAGAGTTAAGATATTTATAGTTTTCAATGTTTTCACTTTACAAGAAAGAAATAATAATGAAAGAAGGAATTTACCTAATAAATTAGAAAAGTAATATCATGATTTTATTCTAATTATAAAACAATAAATAAACGCGGGCTGCACGCACGAAAAAGTGTCACGTTCCGCCTGAGCCGAGCCTGCAAGCGAGAACGCGGAATCCAGCTATAGAGAGGCTCGATCGACCTAAGCATTCGGCTTGTTTCAGTTGTTGATTCAACAATATTTTTATGACGTCATCACGTGAAGCGTCCGTAAACCGTTAATCGATTTTTAATAAATAAAAAAAATATGAAAAAAACACAAATGATCAATCATGTTGAGCTCTGGGAGATCTCAACAGACAACGCTGGTATTCTGGTGAGTTCCTTTAATATTCAAGGGTCGTTATCAATAATAATTATCTCTCTTGTTGATAAAATTACCTCTCTTGTGTAGTCTACTACTTGTGTACTCTTATATAGTCTTCTGAAAATAGATGTAATAAAGAACACGGACCCTGGAGTTAGTGAAGAAATTATGTAATTAAAAAAATAATAACTTTGCGACAAAGCGCTTATGAAAAAATATATCGATCGAAACTAGAGTACTTACTGTCTGCAATAAAAACCACGCCTGAGTTACACTTGTATTACATTTTAATTAAAAATATGCGAAAACCAAACTAGTTTCCATAATCTAGGTACCTACAAATTCTGTGTTTATATGCGGTAAGTAAGTTCGTATAGGCCGGGTGGCTAGCCCTGGTGTCAGATTTATACCCGCCTGAAGGCCTCTGACATGGCTAAACGGTTAATACAACCAGGGATTACAATTTAACGTGGCAATAGGTACAAGTGCAATGCAAAGAATTGCCGTGCTTGCGACAGGTGTAATGGCAGCGAGGGCGCTCCTTGCAACACATTTAATGAGTTATTTTGCATTAGTTTCCGCTAGAATCCACGCGCAAGCGAAAGAAGATATTTCACATCTAGTGCTTATAGTGTAGTTTGACTAGGTGTTTGTCAGGGATCATTGAAGTTAAGCAACTTTCAGCACTGTCAGTTTTTGGGTGGGTTACCGTGGGTGGCATTTCCAACTGAGCGCTACCGTGGCGTAAATGGCACGTTCTTTGTTAGTCCCGGTTGTTTAACCGTTAGAGAGTTGTAGTAGTGATAAATAAATAATTTAATCGTAGTTTAAAAATTTAATTATACTCGGAATTTTAATTCGATTCCAGATTTGACATTAGATACTGTCATTTTTGACAGTTTTTGACAGTACATACTGTCAAAAATGACAGTAGCTTATGTCAAATCTGGAATCGAATTAAAATTCCGAGTATAGATTTAGATTTATTTTAGTGTACCTGTAGAGTCCACTTGTAAAGCCTTTACTTATAAGCAATTGTTCAAATGTAATTTGAACAAAAATTAAATTGCAAAAAGCACAGACCCCGGAGTCTGTGGAGTGTAACAATTAAAAAAAAACATCTTAGAGGCCTTCAGGCGGCTTAAAAACTCTGACACCAGAGTTATAGTCCGACCGCTTAACTCAGACCTCCTTCGGGGGTACGGGGGTGCGAGGGCAGACGACAAAGGAGAACTGAGACAGGTGCGGGCGGCGAGTCTCCAGCACCCGTAGCTGTCCTAGTACCCTTATCTTCGCCCCCGAACCCCCGCAGGCGAGGACTGAGTTAAAGGTCGGATTATAGCCACCCGGCCTATATGAACTTACTTTTTATGCCTCTGAATTGCTCTGAATAGACGCACAAGGTTAGATTACATTGTGTGCCGACATTCATAGCCGATTCATTGTAATGATGCATCCATAACTGCATAATTTGCATTTCCTGCACTGTAATTTACCCATTAATCGATTGTCATGGTTCCCCTTGAAATCGATTATTGTTCATTACAGTGCAACAAAACCTTCATTCCTTTATGCATTCGTAATTGAACGTGAATTGTTCTCAACGACGAATAGAGTACATTAGGTTAATGGATAGATTAGCATTATGTCAGTTTACAATTTTACTTACTTTACAATTTTGTTTTTTACAAGCTTTTTATTTAATTTCACATGTCGTGTTGTCTGTCGTTCTGTAATCAAATCATACAAGTTAAATTTCCCGGTTATCTATTGAGCTGAAATTTTGCATACATGTGTAAATTGCGTGACAATGCAATATTATGATAACATGGTGCTGATTTGATGATGGAGCTGGAAGGTGGCCAAAGGAACTTAGCAATGAAATGACAAAACCTCATCGAGTTTGGGTTCATTTGAATGGTCTTGGTGTGTAGTTTGTTTATCAATGGTAACCAGGGTCTGATGATGGAGCTGGAAGGTGGTCATAGAAACTCTGTAATGCAAGGACGCAACCCTATCGAGTATCGGCTCGTTTGATTCGTCTTGGCGAGTACATGTTCAGTAAAAGCTTGTTTTAAAAAAATGTTTTATTTTAACACATATAATACTTGATTTTTTGCTCATTCGAATCAGGAATGAGGAGATCCGCAGACATTAAAAAATAAATATTATTTTTTTCAATTAAGAAGAAATTGATTTATTGAAGACTGCGGATGATGTTGATGATAGCAAAGTCGGGAAAAACGCCTGAATAATAGTAATATTCCACAGCGATCGTAAGTAGTTGCTGCCAGTATAATTAATAACATTTACCTAATGTAAATGTAATGTTTGAGCCGTAGTGGTCTAGTGGTAGCGCACCCGCCTTACAATCATGAGGTCGTGGGCTCAAATACCGGTCCCATACCAATGAGTTCTTTGGAATTTATGTACTGAGTTTCACACCACTAACTTTCCGGTGAAGGAAAACACCGCGAGGAATCCTGCGTATGTGAATGCACCAACCCGCACTGGGCTGCGTGGTGGATATGACCCAATCACCCTTAGTTGGCAGGCCTACGTTCTGCCCTGGACTATTAACAGTTACACATTTAATGGTAGAGATCCGCTTCAACCGTCTAGGAGACCGGAGTTAGGAAACTGGTTTCCTAAATGGCTTTTTTATACTTTCAAGAAACTGAGCTCAATTGTTATTTTGTAAAAATGTCACATTCTTCCCTTCATAAATAACTAGATTTTGCCCTTGGCTTCGCCCGCATGATATTTTGAGGCCCTACCTTACCACCCTCAAAAAAGGAGGTAGAAAATAACAAACAAAAAAATCGATTTGACATTTGTTCGATTCGACAGTTCTTTTTGACATTTCTTGGAGCGCACGCTAGAACAGCTCGCAGATAGCAGAATTTTTCCTACTTACTTTACACTTATTGTTATAATATGGAAAATTTACGCAATATCATTATAATTTATAGCCTATGTGTTATTTTGATATATAAGCTATATAATTGCAACGTTTCATTTCAATCCGTTCAGTAGTTTTTGCGTGAAAGAGTAACAAACATCCATCCATCCATCCTTACAAACTTTCACGTTTATAATATTAGTAGGATTGTAAGTACTTTCAGTTTGGAAGTTGATTGTAAAAATAACCTCATGCAAAGTAAACAGTGATCATAATATCATTACCTGTCTACTACGATATTCGTGTAATCCTGAATAAAATTGATCATAACCGATCAATTTCGATCATAGCCGATCAGATCTTTAATCAAAACAAATCACCGAGATCACCTCGCGGCGATTTATCACTGTTGCTCAAAAGATAATATACATACACGTGATGAGTTTCAATACCGACCCATTCTATCATGCTAATATGACATTTTACCTCTAACTCACGTGATCGGTTGATTTATTTATTTTATTGGTATAATTATAATTATGCAAATTTTATGCATGCATGTAAGAATTGCTAAGTCTTCCGGATTACCGAATTGACATTCTTTGGCTGTACGAATCAGAAATGTTGAGTCAAACCGCTTCGTACGTATCGAAGGAAAATCGACAGTGCAGCCCGGGTAGCATGGCAAAGGGAGAAAATCATTTTATCCACTTTTAATGTCAGTTGTCATTGTCAATCCATACTTTATTTCCTGTTCGAGGGGATATAATGGTGGAAAGACTATTTGTCCCTTTGCCATGCTTCTCGTGCAGGGGTGGTAATGTGGCGTCTTCCTACTTGTCCTGTAGTAACAAGGTGATGGTAGGGTGAGGTCGTGCAGCTCAGATGTACACTCTCCGAAATGAATACAGAAAATGGACAGACTCGCAACCCTACGGCGATGCTCCAGGATATAAAGTTTTTTTGCAAAGCTAACTTTTCATCATCTTTTATCCTTGGTTACGTTACCAGGTAGAAATTGCGTCGCCAGTTGGAAACCTATAAATGGTAATGTTTTGTAATGTAATTTGTTTTTTTTTCTGTAAAGTGGTTGTCTTATAAAGTGTTATTATTTGTTTCTTTTGAAAATGCTTATCCTTACTAATATTTTAAATGCAAAAGTATGTTTATCGATTTGTTTGTTTCTCTTTCACGCAGCAACGGAGAGAAAAAAAATAAACACATGAAATCACTTCTCATATTCCTTCCATAAATGGCAACATTTTTTTTCTCTTAGTACTGTACTGTACCAGCCTTTTTAATAGTTCACTGCAGGACGTAGGCCTACCCACGAAGGGTGATTGGGCCACCACGCTGGCCCAGTGCGGGTTGGTGGATTCACACACGCCATGGAATTTCTTCTACGGACGTATGCGGAGGTTGCTTCACGATGTTTTTCTTCACCAAAAAGCCAGTGGTGGGAAATTCCGTACATAAGTTTCAAAGAAACTCATCAGTACGGGACCGGTATTTAACCCATGACCTCAAAATGACAGGCCAGCGTTACAACCACTAGACCATCAAGGCTATTTCTCTTAGTGATTAATCAATAAATGTCATCAAAAATGGGTTGTGATCAGACACTATTTTGGTGATTTCTCTGAAAAGCAGCCTTAACTAATCTCTACTTATAAAATTCACGTATTTCCAACCTTTGAGTAAAAGACTTCAACGCGCGGCTTCGGCGCGGGCGCAGCGTTTACGTAACTTTATATAAGAAAACCGGACTAAATGTAACACGACCGAGTTTATAAGCACCTTATTAGTCGAGTGCGGTACTGGCCGCAAGAAAATTTAATATTTCATTCCGAGTACAGCCCCGAGTCTCTTGACTTTATACTTTATTAATTTATGCAAGAAATACGTACAATACAATTAGTACTTAGCATATTAAGACTAATAATACTTATTGCTAATTTAGTAGTTGTACGTATTTACTTTGTCTAATAGAGCGCAGCATAATTATTAGAATTAATGCCAGACAGTGTATTAAATTTAACAATAAAACTATGATAATGTTCAGAAATAGGTACATTAGCATAGTAGTACTCAATGTAGGTACATTACATTGAATACTCATCATTATCTAAATATGACTCGAGATTGAGCGCTGAAGCAGAGTCATATTTATTTATTTTAATATTTTTAACCGACTTCAAAAACAAGAGGTTCTCAGTTCTAGTGTGTGTTTTTGTATGTTTTTAACTTCACACCAAATAAAAAATCAAGACAGAATGTTGTGAACAAACAATTGATGCCGGCAAAACTACGCCTCGCCGTGTACAGACACAATTACACACACATACACGTACAACGAAACTACGCCTTGGCTCATCAGTCAAACTATGGCGGCGCACCACCGGCGCACTTACCACATGTATAAATAATCGGCCAAGTACTAGTCGGACTCCTACACGGAGGGTTCCGTACTGTATGGGAGCCCCCTTAAATATTTATTTTATTTTTATTTTATTATTTGTTATTTTAGTGAATATAAAACTAAATATTCTGTGAAAATTTCCTGTTACCAGTATTAAAATAGATCGAAAAACGTCAAAAAAATCAGGTTTGTTGTATAGGAGCCCCCCTTAAATATTTATTTTATTCTATTTTTAGTATTTGTTGTCATAGCGGCAACAGAAATACATCGTCTGTGAAAATTTCAGCTGCCTAGCTATCATGGTTCATGAGATACAGCCCGGTGACAGACAGACAGACGGACAGACGGACATCGAAGTCTTAGTAATAGGGTCCCGTTTTCCCTTTGGGTACGGAACCCTAAAAATCGGCCTCACTTGTCTGTTCACGACGTTTGTCTTGATTTTTTATTTTGCCTGAGTATTTAACACGATTAGTCCGCCGGCGGGTCGCTAGTTGACGATATATTGATCCGTGCGAACTATTGAAATCCTGTACACGGTTGAAGTCGGTTAAGCCATTGTTGTCATAGCGGCAACAGAAATACATCGTCTGTGAAAATTTCAGCTGCCTAGCTATCATGGTTCATGAGATACAGCCCGGTGACAGACAGACAGACGGACAGACGGACATCGAAGTCTTAGTAATAGGGTCCCGTTTTCCCTTTGGGTACGGAACCCTAAAAATCGGCCTCACTTGTCTGTTCACGACGTTTGTCTTGATTTTTTATTTTGCCTGAGTATTTAACACGATTAGTCCGCCGGCGGGTCGCTAGTTGACGATATATTGATCCGTGCGAACTATTGAAATCCTGTACACGGTTGAAGTCGGTTAACATTTATGGCGAAAAATAAGTATTGCATGTTCGAATTGTGTATTTTTGAGCACACATTTACTCAATAATTATTTTAAGCAAAAAAAATAGCATGACCGATTTCACCCGTGTACAGAATTCGCGAATATTTCGCACGGATCGGTGTGGCATTTTCCACATTATTGTTGATTTATCAAAAACGGCTAAGCCAATTTCGATAAAATTTAAATGGGACCAATTTCGAAGTATACTCTATCCAATTAAAAGCATTAACTAAAATTTTTAAGTATTTCATGAAGTAATTATTGATACCATAAGATGAATTGTATAAATCAATTTTGTAATTATTATTTTTTTAACATTTATTTTTAACATTATGTACTGATATTAATATTGTGACATCAAGAAAGCAATCATTTAATTAATCTGAAACGTATAAACAACACTGTAATATGACTTATAGGCCCAGACCATAATTAAACTTAACATAAATTATTATTATTTTTTAGTTTAGAATTTTTAATTTCCAATAAATATAAAACTGTACAATTCATAATGATGTAAATATTAGGAAGGCTATCCATCAAAATACAGGTGTTCTCACACCTAGTTTGATGGCCATGGCTACATATTTCATATATTGTGTACTAAAAGAAATAAATTATTTTTCATTTTTTTTTTCATTTAATTAAAAAAGAATTATTGAAATCGGATCACTAGGAAAAAAGTTATGCGTGGTTATACATAAAAAAATATTTATACGCGTCGAATTGAGTACCTCCTCCGGTGGTTCGTCGGTCAAAAATGTCAAGGTCTACTGTTTGGAGAGCTACTAGTATTACGAGCTGAATCAAAATTATTGGCGGCTGTTAAGTTAGCTTCAAAAAGCGCGAAACCCAATCCTCGCGCAGCTGTAAAGTGAACTTCAGTCAGATTTGGGTTTTTTGCAGCTTGTAGCTAACATTACAGCTACCAAGAAGTTAGTTTTTTAAGGGTTCCGTACCCAAAGGAAAAAACGGGATCCTATTACTAAGACTTCGAAGTCCGTCTGTCTGTCTGTCACCGGGCTGTATCTCATGAACCATGATAGCTAGGCAGCTGAAATTTTCACAGATGATGTATTTTGGTTGCCGCTATAACAACAAATAAAATCAAAATAAAATAAATATTTAAGGGGGGCTCCCATACAACAAACCTGAATATTGAGGCGTTTTTCGCTCTATATTAATAATGGTACCGGGTATATGCTTGAAATTTTCTTCAATAATAAATAATCAAATTAAAATAAAATAAATATTTGAGGGGGGCTCCCATACAGTACGGAACCCTCCGTGCGCGAGTCCGACTCGTACTTGGCCGATTATTATTTTCGTATAGGTTTGCGTTTGACTACATACTTCCTGAGGTTAAGCAGATATACGGTTAAGGAAGAAATATAGGTTAAGGAAAGTAGCACGCTTACCTAGAAAATACCTATTCGGGATTTGAAAACACCCACGTTGTACTTTGAAGCCGTGGTGGTCTAGAGGTAGTGACACCCGCCTTACAATCGTAAGGTCGTGGTTTCAAATCCCACTCCCGTACCAATGAGTTCTTTGGAATTTATGTACAGAATTTCACACCACTGGCTTTTCGGTGAAGAAAAACATTGTGAGGCAACCTGCATTTGTCCGTAGAGGAAATTCGATGGCGTATGTGAATCCACCAACCCGCACTGGGCCAGCGTGGTGGATATGGCCCAATCACCCTTCGTGGGTAGGCCTACGTCCTGCAGTGGACTATTAAAGAGGCTGGTACAGTACAGTACAGTACGTTGTACTTTAGCGGGAATACAGACCCAGGCAAAGCGTTCCACATTCTGGCTGTTCGTATGAGGAAAGAGGATTCGAAACGCTTGCTTGCTTTAGCTTAAAGCTAGGATGTGTATCGTGCGACAAAGATTACACTGTATAATACATTTATCAACCAGATGATATTTATGCGAAAGCATATTTCAATGATTTCCATTCGAGATACGAGTATAAACTTATTTACGACGTCGTATCCACAGCGACTAGATTGGCTAAATGTCTAGCTCGGCAGTTACGCTGTATTTATAAAGGCCACTTGCTGGTTAACGTTGCTTCATAGTAATAAGTGATGTCGTCCGGTCACAAGATATCATAGTACGATGAAAAGATAAGAACCTACAATAAGGAATATGCAAAACATTTAGATTGAAGCTAATTTTTTATCTTTATGACCTTTGGATTATCCCTATAAAAATGTATTTCCATTTTGACGATGCAATGTAATCATCCATCAGCTATGAGACTTCTCTATTTTCTTTTGACGATGAAATGTGATTATCTATCCATCCATCAGTCATAGGACATCCACTGCTGGACATAGGCCTCCTGTGTGGATCCCCAGTAAGACTGGTTGGAAGCGGCCAGCATCCAGCGCGATCCGTCCTCCTTGTGGGTGGACGTCTTACGCTGCGCTTGCCGGTACATGGTCTCAACTCGAGAACTTTTTGACCCCATCGGTCATCAGTCCTCCGTGCCCACTGCCATTTCAACTTGCCAATCAGTTGAAAATAATCAGTACTGTATCAGTCTTTTTAATAGTCTACTGCAGGACGTAGGCCTACCCACGAAGGGTGATTGGGCCATATCCACCACGCTGGCCCAGTGCGGGTTGGTGAATTCACATACGCCATGGAATTTTTTCCTTGGACATATGCAGGTTGCCTCACGATGTTTTCCCTCACCGAAAAGCCAGTGGTGTGAAATTCCGTACATAATTCCAAGGAATTAATTGGTACGGGACCGGGTTTGAACTTATGACCTCACGATTGTAAGGCGGGTGTCATTACCACAAGACCACCACGGCTTCAAAATAATAATCAGTCTGAATAAATCCCAGTATATCAGGCATTCAAGATGACCTAAACGCAATACTACAACGACACTTGGTGTTAAAATGAACTGATTTTTATACAGGGTAACCTAGAACTGGTGTACCTATTAAGCCGAAAGGAGGTGAGTCAGACCACCACATCATTAAACAAAAAAAAAAGGGGTTGGACCATCATTATGAACATGCTGGGCACGCTGCTTACTGGCAGTAGGATTGAGCTTTTGGATTATCTTAAGACCTTTAAGGGTCTGTGGAAGATCCAATTGCTTGTTATGTAGTGTAGTTTATGTAGTTTTGGATTATATAAGCCTTGTATTTAGTAGTAGTTAATAAAGGCACTTGACCTACTAAAAAAAAATGCAAGTGGAGTCCCTCCGCGCGGAAGAAGTGAAACTTCGACGCAACAGTGCTTTCATACCCCCTCCATGATAGCGTTAAACGTTTAACGCAAAAAGTAAATAAAGATATCGTATTTAATTGTAGTTAATAAAGGTATTTAAACACACGTGTAAGTAAATATTTGGTGCTGGTTTACGCAAATGTAGGTCAAATACATCCGGTTTCCGAGCATTTTTGCTTTGGTCAGAAGGCGCTTAGACACAATGCAATAAGATAAATACTGGGTAAAAAAATCATCTATCTATTATATAAAAGGCTTCGCTGAGTGACTGACTGACAGACAGCCTACAGCCCAAACCGCTAAAGATACGAACATGAAATTTGGAACAAAGATACATTGGACCACGTAATGGAGCACTAAGAACGGAATTTTGAAAAATCGACCTCTATAGGGGTAAAACGGGCCCTTTTCGTTTGTATGTAACTTTTTATTCCCTTTACCGATTGACTTGAAACTTTGTATACATGCTACTCAAACAAAATAAAAGTTACGTTTGTTCCTGTTTTTCCGAATATTCGTTATCTAAGGGGTCAAATTGGGTCCCAAAGTTGGTGAAAAAAGCGTCTATTACATCCAACGAGCTGAACGGTTATGGATGAAATCTGGTATGGAGGAAGCACACAACATGTTTCAACACATGAACTATTATTATCCCGGAAATTCTATGGGGATCCTTAGGGATAGCCAAAATTAATCAGTTTAGGCTACAACCAAATCCACTAAAGATAGAGACTTGAAATTTCGAACATAGGTACAATGTACAACGTAATTAAGCACAAAGGACGAAAATTTCGAAAAATCGACCTTTAACGGGGTAAAACGGGCCCTTTTTGTTTGCATTTAATTTTTTATTACCTTTACCGATTGACTTAAAACTTTGTATGTATGCTTTACAAATAAAATAAAAGTTACGTTTCTTCCTGTTTTTCCGAATTTTCCTTATCTAACGGGTCAATAAGTTCCCAAAGTTGGTGAAAAAAGCATCAATAATTACATCAGACGAGCTGAACGGTTATAAATGGAATCTGGTAGGTATGTAGAAAGCACACAACATGTTTTAATACAGTAACTATTTTATCCCGGAAAATCTATAGGGTTTCTTAGCAATAGCCAAAATAATCAATTATGAAGCTAAGATAAAAGGGGTAAATGAATTCTAACGAAATTTGCTACGACGCTAGACAATAACACAAATTACCACTTGGGGTACTGCTATCCCGGAAAATTTCAGTGGATCCTTCAGGATATCAATTTCCTAAAAAAAGTACTAAATGACTGTTCGAAAACCGATGCAATATTGTTTGAAAATAGCTCACCCTTTAACTAATATATGACTATTAACGTCCTGGGAAAAGTCCCGGATTCCTTGTCTAACGCTAGACCAAACATCCTATATAAGCGTGAAAAATAACTTGATCGCGTTTTTTTTTAAACGTAGTGAAATATCTAGAATTAAATTGAGATAATTTAGATCCTTCAATGGGGGCAAAATGGGCCCCTAATAGTTTATGAACGATTTTATTTTGTGAGCCAATAGACTTGAACTAAGGGTACATACGGATCAATAACTACTTACTTTACTATGGGAACTACCCTGAAAAAGCGAAAATTAGCTATTCTTTACATTTTGTCGCGGGTCGATGAATTTTTTGTGTTGAACAGCTAATTTTATTTACGTGATTTCTGGGTTGGTACCATAGTAAAAGTTAGTCAAATGATGAGTATAATGGAATCCTAGAACATGCCTGTCGTCTAGACGTAGGTGTGCTATGTATTTTTCAAATAAAATGTACCTTCTTGTGTGCTACTTTTTCGTCTGTACTTGGTCAGAGAATGTCTGAAAGTCCTACAAGTGTCTCAATCACTTTTGATCGCGTAAACGGTTATGGGCGAGATTGTCATTAGGTTCAGAATAATCGAAATTAAATTTCTAATGACTTAATGAAACATGATGAATACCTGTACTGGCCTTTTTTAGGGTTCCGTACCCAAAGGGTAAAAACGGGACCCTTTTACTAAAACTTCGATGTCCGTCTGTCTGTCTGTCACCGTACCGTAATAGTTGGGCAGCTGAAATTTTCACAAATGATGTATTTCTGTTGTCGCTATAACAAAAAATACTAAAAATAGAATAAAATAAATATTTAAGGGACATACAACAAACGTGATTTTTAGGAGTTTTTTTGCTCGCTATTAATAACGGCAAGAGGAATGGGCTCCCATACGGTACGGAACCCTTCGTGCGCGAGTCCGACTCGCACTTGGCCGATTTTTAATAGTCCACTACTGAACGTAGGCTTACCCACGAAGGGTGATTAAGCCATATCCATTACGCTGGCCGAGCGCGGGTTGCTGAGTTCACATACGACATCGATTTTTCTCTAAGGACGTGCCTATGCAGGTTGCTTCAATGTTTTCCATCAATGAAAAGCCAGTAGTATGAAATTCCGTACATAAGTTTCAAAGAGCTCAGTGGTCTGACCAGGATTAGGACCTGACGATTGTAATGTAGACCATGACATGCGAATGGAGTTGGATAAAATTTGGTATACGAAAGGGAAACTACATGGGTCAACTCATGATCGTCATATATCTCATCATAAATCAAAAAAAAACTTTTATCGCTATAAAAAAATCAGTATATTAAAATATAACTTTATTAAGTATTTATTTTATGACAAGTTATAAAATAACGCGGTCCAAACCGTGGGCTATAAAAGTCAAAGAACATATTTTATTGTTGAACTGTGTTACATTGAGATCTTACTACTAATCACAAAAATATTGAATTATCAGTTAAGTACAATATGGCCATAAAATAATCATTAGAACATGAAAAAATTATACAATCATTATTATTAAATTTAATTCGAATATTTTGCAATTTATCATCTAAAAATTGTCGTACTCCATAATAAGCTTTAGATACAAGTAAGTTTAAGCAAATACTGAGACAAAGCAGGCCAATCCGTGGGCTAATTATTATCCTTGCAAGTAATACGACAACGTGGGCTAAACCAAGAGCTATTATTATAAGCAAAAAAAAGTACTAAGACAACGCGGGCCAAACTGTGGGAAATTGCCATTTAAAGTAAGTACTTACTAAGAAAATGCGGACCAAACCGCGCGCCATTATCATTTTAAGCAAATACTATAACGACGCGGGCCAGACCATGGGCTATTATCATTGCAAGCAATACGACAACGCAAGCCATACGGCAGGCTATTGTAATTTTAAGCAAGTACTTAGACAACGCGAGCCAAGCTACGTACTATAAATTACCATATTAAGCAAGTACTAAGAATGCGCAGGCCAAACCGCGACCTATTTTCATTCTAGCTAAACACTGGGACAATTAAGGCCAAACCGTAGGCAATGCCTACGTAGGTAATACGTTATACGACAATGCAGGCGAAACCACGAACTATTATTATTTTAAGCAAGTGCCAAGACAACGCGGGCTAAACTGTGGCTTATTATCATTTTAAGCAGTTACTCGAACAAAGCGGCCAGACCGTGGGCTATTATCATTGCAAGTAATACGACAACGCGTGCCAAACGGTAGGCTATTATAATTTTGAGGAAGTATTAAGACAACGCAGGCTAAGCTGCGTGCTATAAATTACCATCTTAAGCGAGTACTAAGAATACGCAGGCCAAACCGCGAGCTATTATCATTTTAGCCAAATACTAAGACAATTCAGGCCAAACCATAGGCATTATCCTTGCAAGTAATACGATATACGATAATGCTTTGCTAAACCACGACCTATTATTATTTTAAGGAAGTGCCAAGACAACGCAAACCAACCGCCAGCCTTTTATAATTTTAAGCAAGTACTAAGACAAACGCGGGTCAAACCACGGGCTATTTTCATAAGCAAGTACCTGTCTACTAAGACAACGCGGGCGAAGCCGCGGGTTTTAAGCTAGTTAATATAATAAGTCCGTGAGTTATATTATCAAAAAATATTGGACCCGCATTTTTTTCTTTTGTTAATCAAACAACAAACGACAAAGATAAACCTTGGCAAAGTTTGGGAGTGGGGGTCGTGACATCACCTCTCTTACAGAAGTCTACAGATTTGTGTGGCACTTGTGACGTCACACGGAACTTTGACGGACTGTATCTTCAGCAATTTTTGTTTAATTGACAAAAGAAACAATACGTGTCTAATATTTTTAACAATCTATCTATCTCTTTTAGTCATCATAACTATTAAATGACCCTGAATTTGATAGGGTTTATGTCCTGCAGTGGACGTCATGGCTGATAGCATGATGATGAGAGCGATGAAAAGTTCAGCCTTGCAATAATTTAGACGTCAACGGACTTATTTGCGATGAAAACAACGCTGACTACTTTATTTTTAACCGACTTCCAAAAAGGAGGAGGTTCTCTGTTCGTGTGTATGTATTTTTTTTGTGTATGTTCATCGATAATATCTCCAATTGTGAATCGAATCAAAAAAAAATTCTTTAGTTTGAAAGGGTATGCTCTCGAGGTGGTTCCATTTAAATTTTACAGAAAAAACCAACAATAATGTGAGCAATTCGAGCGAAATATCCAAAATTTTGTACACGATGAACATCGATAATTTCGCCAATTGTGAACTGAATCGAAAAATTACTTTTTAGTTCAAAAGGGTGTACTCCCAAGGTGGTCCCATTTAAATTTTACAGAAATCGGCTGAGCCGTTTTTGATAAATGAACAATAATGTAAACAATTCGAATTTTGTACACGATGGAAGGCGGTTTTGCCATGTTTTGCGAAAAATAATTATTCTTAAAACAAAACAATTTTTAAGCCACCTGCAAGCCTTTGACATGACTAAACGGTTAATATTTTTCCAGACAACGATTATGAATTCTGCACCTACCTTGAAGATAAGATCAAGGTCATGAAATAATGGTAACCTTAACTTGACCGCTATTACAAGTGAATACAAATCCTGCTGCACATGCAAGTAAGCATTCAAAATGTAAATATTAAAATTAACAACAAAACATTTGAGTTTATTTCCTATTTTAAACCCTCAACGCAAAAATAGCGGGGTGTTATAAACTATTTGTTAATATTAATAAGAAAACATTTGAGTTTGATTCCCATTTTAAACCCCCGACGCAAAAATAATGGGGTGTTAAAATTTTGCCGTGTCTAACGTGTGTGTGTGAGTGTTTGTGTGTCTGTGGCACTGTAGCTCTTGAACGGAAAAACGGATATTGATTTTGTTTTTATTTCTTTTGATTGAAAGGTGAATTAGTGGGGATTGTTTTAGCTATGTTTCATAAAAATCGGTTCAGCTCTTTCAAAGGTGTCAGCGATTTTGTTAGATGCGGTAGGAAACTTATCTTATTAAATTGTGTTTTTTTTTAATTTTTAAATTAATCTGTGACAAACCTTTTAATCTTCGAAGCTTAGTCGAGATTCACGGAGAAAATAAATTTACCTGAAACAAAAATGATCAAAATTAAAAATAGAATACTAGTAGTTCTCTGTGCAGTAGACGTCGCATGTGTTTAACTGAATCTTCACTAGCATTTATTTCGACTCTCTCTCGATGGATTTGATTCATGCTCGTAATTTTTATAGAAATAATAAATATGTAACATATTCATCGATCTTACCAAATATAATAAAATAATCGGCCTAGTACGAGTCGGACTCGCGCACGAAGGGTTCCGTACCGTATAGTAGCCTCAATCAATTATTAATAGTGAGCAAAAAACTGCTAAAATCACGTTTGTTGTATGGGAGCCCCCCTGAAATATTTATTTTATTCTATTTTTAGTATTTGTTGTTATAGCGGCAACAGTGATACATCATCTGTGAAAATTTCAGCTATCACCGTTCATGAGATACAGCCCGGTGACAGACAGACAGACGGACATCGAAGTCTTAGTAATAGGGTCCCGTTTTTACCCTTTGGGTACGGAATCCTAAAAAAATATCGCGATATTAAATCCCCAATATGGAGGAAGTAACTGAGTAACTAATCAAAAATTGCCGATGACAAAAAAACCAGTCAAGCACAAGTCGGACTCGCGCACGAAGGGTTGCGCAACGTTTGGGAGCCCTCATTACTTATTCTATTTAATTTAATTTTTAAGTCAATATACCGCTTAATATTCTGTGAATATTTTAAGGGTCTACCTGTTACCATTATTAATATCAACCGAAAAACGGCTAAAAAATCAGGTTTGTTGTATAGGAGCCCACCTTAAATATTGTTTTTTTTTTCTGTTTGTATTTGTTGTTATAGCGGCAATAGAAATATAGCATCTATGAAAATTTCAATTATCTTGCTATCACGGTTCATGAGAGCCTAGTGACAGACAGACAGCCAGACATACAGCGTAGTTTTAGTAATAGGGTGCCGTTTTTACCCTTTGGGGTACGGAACCCTAAAAATAGGTTACAATGTTTCTTGCCTTCTATTTCTGTAAATATAGTCGAAAATAATAATATAACACATAATGAGGATTGTACGGTCAAATATTTATTTTCAGTTTTGTCCCATTCAAATTGTTATCTAAGTTTCGAAGCTACAAAATTGAACATGGCTAGACAAAGAACTGTACCGTATGGAAGCCCCCATTAATATATTTTAATTTATTTTTGAAGGGAATATACAACTTAATTTTCTTTGAATGGATGGACGGACAGTGCAGTTTTAGTAAAAGGATCCCGTTATTACCCTTTGGGTACCGAACCTTAAAAATAAAACACGTGGACTACAAAACGAGTGTAATTTTATGATAAACAAATGCTTGATGAACAATATGGAAAATTTCCTTTTGAAATCTCCTTAATGCTAAGTATGAATGCAGCAGAATACTAATAAAGCATTACTATTATCTCGTCTTATCTTAATGCATATTACCGGCCAAATGAGAAGAGATACACATCGTATATCTTCTCTATCTCATTATTATACTGCAACACGCAAACATAATAAATAAGAAAACCTAGAGGCGGTTAAGAACAGAAGTAAATATGTACTTTACAAACGATCATTTTAAGAAATGCGACGGTGGCTCTATTAAATTATGGAGGCGAATTGGTCAGGTGTACTCTAATACGTTTTCTAGCACATGCAACCTCGAGTGTTGACATACCTAATTGGAAGATATTTTGATTTTGATTCCGCGATGCGAAACGGTAGAAAATTTAACGTAACTTTGACTGATATCTAAGTACCTATAGTAGTGTAGCCCACTGGTAGTGGGCTTGAGCATTTAGATTATTTTTAGACCTTCAAGGGTCTGTGGATGATCCAATGCTTTTTATGTAGTAGTAGTGTAGGTAGATTTAGCATATAGTACCTATTGTATTTTGTTGTAGTTAATAAAGGCACTTTTTCCCGAATAAAAAAAGATAAATAGTAGTGAAAATATCTGTGTCAGTTATTCAAAAATTAAGTATCACAAACAATATAACTGAACTAGTTTTACCGCAGCTTCGGCCGCGTATTATTAAGTAATATTAAGCTATGATACACTGACCATAAAACTGTATTCTATTTTTTATTAATTATATTACTGTGCTACGCTGCGCCAGGTAACTATAATTTTAATTGTTGGTGACTTAACAAAACTTACGTAAAATTTGATTGAATTTGAAAATTTGCTTAAGATTTGATCGGGTCCCGTATTTACCCTTTGTGTACGGAACCCTAAAAACAAAAATAAAATAAAAAGGCTTTAGATTACACGATTTGAGCACATCTGATCAGAGCCTTCAGTATAGGTTTTGCATAGTTTATTTAAACTTGCGAGTTTGCGTGTGGCTCCAAAAATTTTTTGTTAGTTTTTCTCGTTTCCGCCAGGGGCGCTGTACAAAATAGTATGGAGTCATACGGAAACTACTATATTTTCAATTTACGTATAAACTTGTACTAAACCCTCAGTACATATCTCATGTACTTTGCGCGATAAGTCCCGTAATAACATAGTAGGATAATGCTATCAATTTGATATTTCAAATCACGAATTTTGATCACAATCACGAAAAACCATTGCGTAAACTTTCAATCACGGAAAAATCGAAAGATGATATAAACATTGATCGATTAACAAAAGCTCTTAGCCTCCATAAAGCACTTGTTCTAAGTTTGTAGTAATGGCCGCAGCTAATTGCCATAATAGGTAGAATTGTAACAATTTTGAATTTTCATCTTTATAGAGAGGAAACGATTCATCCAGGATAGGAGAGCCCAATAAACGAGGTGTGTGGTTGTTAACTATCTTTAAACTTAAACTTATAAATTTAAACTTAAGCCAATTGCGTGAAATTCCGATATCAGTAAAGAAAGGTAACCACCAAGGTTCCACCCAAAGTCCCGTCGTCCAATATTGCTTTTTTATATTTGTATTTCAATTTATTACAATAATTATGCTGCTCTAGATAGACCGCTTTTCATATACATGGTATCCATTTGATATTTCAAATCACGAATTTCGATCACAAACACGAAAAACCATTGCTTAACTTTCAATCACGGAAAAATCGAAACGTTATATAACATTGATCGATTAACAAAAGCTCTTAGCCCCCATAAAGCACTTGTTCTAAGTTTGTAGTAATGGCCGCAGCTAATTCGCCATAATAGGTAGAATTGTAACAATGGGTTACGTCACAAACGGCTAAGCAGCTACGTTTCTCTGCACTTTCGATTTTATTTGTTGTTCAGCGCACGACATTGTTAACCGTAATAAGTTATTAGGGTTGCTATTATAGTTGCACTTATATCCAGGGGCTCTATTTTTGTGGCCGCTCGAAGTTCAAAAATCAGACCCCAGGGGCTCTTATTTTTCAACTTCGATAGCTGGGTAGTGCCTAAGAACATATAGGGAGCTTTGACAGTGACAGTTCTATAACCATTCGCCATATACTTGTTTATTGTGTTTTTTTCTTAACGTTCCGTTTCTCGATTTGCGCGTCTATGTTTTTTTTTTAAATTGCCATGTCTATATTTCGGCCGTTCAGAGAATGCGTTCCTGACACGTCATCTTGAAGAAATGTTTTTGGCCGATATCTCGGAAACTATGTACTTAATATTAAATGGTCCATAAATCGTAAACGGTAAGTTTTACAAAAAAGTTTACTGTCAACAAAAAATGCGATTTTTTTTCTACAATAATGATCTTACTGTTTTTTGCCCTTAAGTTACATAGTTTCCGAGATATCAGCCAAAAACATTTTTTCAAGATAACGTGTCAGGAACGCATTCTCTGAACGGCCGAACTATAATGAGTGTAAAATACCTATAAATAATACTAACTTGGGTATCTAGCATGTGGCAACCATATATAGAGCGTTAGTGGAAATAAATGCTTTCTTCGCCAGATAAGCGATGATACGAGTAACGTGATTACCCAGCGTGGCATTGCTCTACGTATTACGACAACAATGCCATTGCCTCGCGCTGTTGTAGTGTTTACGTTTTTGCCGCTGTTAGTTTAGTTTTTGTGCAATTATTTTTTCTGGAAAAGTGAATAAATGTTTATCTAATAAATACAAATAACCATTTTCAGTACAAACGTTAAACATTTTGTTTTGTTTGTTTATCTATGTATTTAATGTTTCATTTAGTATCATCCATCAGTCCCCCGTAGTTTAGTTTTCCGTAGTTAGAAGCGGATAAACGTTTATAAAACAAATTTAAATAAAATAACGATTTTCAATACAAATGATTAACGTTTTGTTTTATAGGTTTAATCAATGTTTTTAACTAAATGACTTAATTCATTTATTATCATCCATGAGTCCTCCGTAGTTTTCTGTGCAATTATTTTTGCTGGAAAAGTGGATAAATGTTTATTATATAAATACAAATAACAGTTTCAATACAAACTTTAAACGATCTGTTTTGTTTTTTTATCTTTATATTTCTTTATAGTTTAGTATGTTTTTTTCGCAATTATTTTTTCTAACGATGTGGATAGATGATTCTTAAATAAATAGAAACAACAGTTTTCAATACAATTTTTTAATGTTCTGTTTTGTTTGTTTATCTATATATATTCTGCTAATGTATATGACTTAATTAAGTTATAGTCATTTTGAGTAGTTTGTTTTCTGTTTTTCCAATTATTTTTTCTAGAAAAGTGGATGTTTTTTTATTAAATTTACAAATTTTAAACGTTCTGTTTTTGTTTGTTTCGGTATCTAAGTATTTAATTTTTATTACTTAATTGATTTAGTATCATCCATCAGTCTGCCGTGCTATGTGCCCTGACAACTGCCGTTTGACTTGCCAATCAGCTGGGATCTGATTTGATATCGATAACTTTGGTTCTTCTTCGAAAATCTTCATCTCTGATTCAATATCATAGAGAATCCAAGCATAGCCTTCTCCATAGCTCTTCGGGAGATTGATAAGAACGCCTAAACTTAAAGATCAAAAATATAGATTAGAAAATATAAATAAATATAAAATAGTATTAAAAGCTCAACTGGCTCATAGATGATTATCGGTCAAGTACGAGTCGGACTCGCGCACGGAGGGTTCCGTACTGTATGGGAGCCCCCCATAATAATTATTTATTTTAATTTTATTATTTTTTATTAAAGTGAATTTTACCATTATTCATACAGAGCGAAAAATGGCTAAAAAATCAGGTTTGTTGTATGGGAGCCCCCCTTAATTATTAATTTTATTCTGTTATTAGTTGTTATAGCGGCAACAGAAATACATCATCTGTGAAAATTTCAGCTTTCTAACTATAACGGTTCATGAGATACAGCCTGGAGACGGACAGACAGACCAGACGGACAGACGGATAGCGGAGTCTTAGTAATAGGGTCCCGTTTTTACCCTTTGGGTACGGAACCCTAAAAAAAAGATAATAAAACCCGTACTTATATTTTTGGCTCATTTTATAAACTCATGATTCACTTGAAATATTTTATTCGATGTTTTAATTTTCATACGTTTTATTCTTATTGTTATTCAAGGCGTATCTTTCACATATTCTGTGTTAAAACTTTCGCTTGTTGCATATGCAATGAGATACCGTTGGAATAGCTTTTCTTTGGCTCAGTGACTTTTGACCTTGCCAGACATACACAGAGATACTAGAGTGATAATGTGGTCGATCGACAAAATCTGAAAGAGATGCATCGATTTAATATTGCACGAGTCAGAAAGAGACATGAAAAATATCTCGAAACGGTGCTTTATGCTGGATTTTTATGATAGGAAAGTCAAATTCCGAAACGTATTTGCCAGTTTTGACAGCAGTAAATAATCTCTAGTTAATCTATCAAGATTTTGACTGCATTGTTGTGGTTGAGAATTGTCATAACAGCATTATCAATCTGTTTTTATTAGATATCTGTGCAGAAATATGAATGAAGTTTAAAGATGATGAAATTTATTTTTACAGAAAATATTTAGATGAGTTGTTGTAAAAAAAATGTAAGTTTGGATAGACCGAGTGTCCATGGAGTCAGATTTTGTTTTATTACATTTTTGTTTTATTAATCTTAACTAATAAGTGAAATCATTTTGCTAACGAGAATATTGTCTAGTGTCCTTACTATCTTTTATTGTAGCTTATGTTTTAGTGGTAAATCGGTTGCAAAAGTACCTAAAGAGTTTTGTCTGTCTGTCTAGTTCTTTACTGTTGACACAGTTGATAAACCTGTTTATTATTTATTTTTTAAATCGGTCAAAAGTGCCTTTATTTACTGCAACAAAATACAATACTACTTTATATGTTAAGACTACATACACTGATACTACATGATACAAAAGCAAATGAAAATAATACGAGCTGTTAAAATAGGTATCTACAAGAGATTAGGTTAATTAACTTAGGAATGCCTAACCCACTACATTAGTTGTTAAATATTTTTTCACCACTCTTTTCTTGTTGACATACCTTTCAAAATGCAAAAAAGTATTTTAGTCATATTAGATAAATAGGTATTGACTTAGACAAGTCTAACTATGGTAATGAGTTATAAAATATTATCTTACTGTCTTAAGCCCAGCCTCCACCAAAGTGGTGCCGAAATGGATAGAACAGACTTACCTATACAATATAGGTACAGGTTTCTTTCTCTGGACGACGGACATAATCTAGGAATTCTAGGATATAATTGTGAAGTGAAGTGGCGAAAGGAAACGTGTTGTGCCGATCCCACCTAGTGGGATAAGGGCAAGATGATGATGATTCTAGGATATAATTGTTTCATCAGTATGGCCAACTTAAACTATGAGACCAACTCTGAGTTCGTGAAAAATATCTTGTAAAGAAACACCAGGTGACTAGCCCTGGTGTCAGAGTTTTTAGGCCGCCTAAAGGCCTCTGACATGGCTAAACGGTTAAACAACCGGGCTCTACAATTAAACGTATCACTTGAGCCACGGCAGCGCACATTCGGAATATGCCACCCGCGGTCACCCATCCACAAACTGACCATGCGGAACGTTGCTTAATTTCGGTGATCGCTGACAAAAACCTAGTAAAACTACGCTATGAGCGCTACACAATTATGTGAGACTCTCCCTCGCTCCGCACATACTCGCTCTGCTCCGTTATTGTAGAGTTTGAGCCTTTTTGTTGACATAACTGATAAAGCTGTTAAATACCATGTTGAAGCTATTTGACATCCTAATCTAGGTATTTGCAAAATAAACACCTCTGTTTGTACAGTCAATAGGTAATGCTAATTTCTTAAAGGCACAAAGCCACTTTCACACTTGTATATTTACCCAGTATTCTTAAGGTAGTGTACGTTTGTAGTTGAAGAGGTTACGTTACATTGCTATGGTCTAAAAGTATCGAGTTATTTTATATTTACGGGTACGGTACGGGTATATATTTTATTTAATAAAACGTAAATAACATTTCAAGGAATATAATGAGCCTAAAATTAATAAAATTTACTTACTTGAAGTAAAGAAACTTATAGAAAAAATATAAAATCACTACATAGTTAAAACAAAGTCGCTTTCTCTGTCCCTATATCCCTATGTATGCTTAAATCTTTAAAACTACGCAACGGATTTTTATGTGTTATTTTTAATAGATAGAATGATTTAAGAGGAAGGTTTAAATGTATAATACACCTGTGCGAAGCCGGGGCGGGTCGCTAGTAACCTATAATTAAAAAACAGGTTACAATGTTTCTTGCCTTCTATTTCTGTAAATATGTATAGTAGAAAATAATAATTTAACACATAATGAGGATTGTACGGTCAAATATTTATTTTCAGTTTTGTCCCATTCAAATTGTTATCTAAGTTTCGAAGCTACAAAATTGAACATGGCAAGACAAAGAAAGAAGTTTCGCCTTGTAAAAATTTTTCATCTTAAGCATAGACGATTTTCTGTACACAATAAGATTTAACATGAGAATAAAAGAAAAAATCCCCTTTGATGTTTGATAACTTTGGATTTTATAGGTAAACGCACAAACAAAAAAAAATATTGCGAAAAAAAAAACATGATAAATTATTCAAATAGGTACTAAACTGATAACTTGAGCGAAATATGTCAAATACTGAGCTCTTCAGTAATTTACATATAGTTTAGTAGTAAAAATATATCTCCTTAATAATAAATCAAAAACACCTTACGGTAAAGCACCGCCAGCTCCCATCACTACGGTTCAACAATATGAATCAGTGTATGCAAATAGGCAAAACTAGCACCCTGTGTGCAAATTGTGCAGATACGCTATTATTCAACGGTTGCAACATTGTATGACCCAATTGTAAACAATACGCACTGAATACCAATTTAAGTTATATACGACTTTAGAAATTGAAATGCCAAAACAATAATAACAATTTTAATTAAATAAGTTGATTCATGTGATTGTGAAATTAATTTGCTATCTCTATTTTAAGTGTAACTTGAGATATTAGCCGAACTAATTTTTAGGGTTCCGTACCCAAAGGGTAAAAACGGGACCCTATTACTATGACTCCGCTGTCCGTATAGGCTGTATCTTATGAACCGTAATAGCTAGAGAGTTGAAAATTTCACAGATGATGTATTTCAATTGCCGCTATAACAACAAATACTAAAAACAGGACAATATAAATATTCGAGGGCTCCCATACGGTACGGAACCCTTCAAGCTCGAGTCCAACTAGTAATTGAATGATTTTATAAATCAAATAAGTCTCATACCAATTCATACACTCAGAGCCCGTACAAAAGGAACCAATTAATTTATTTGCTTGTAGTTTACGGAATTTCCCTACATCCTGTCATTTCTGAAGGCAACAAACTAGGTTATAAATTATTATTATTTGTCATTTAAGCTGTCAGAATGCTTTTATTGTTTTTGAATAGTGTTTGACCTCTAACAGTGATGAATTGGTCATGTCCGACAAGCGTAGGATGTCCACCAACAAAATAGATAGATGAGCTGGTAAAAAAACCGTTAAACTATGTGAATCTCTGCTGCTTCCAGTCGTAACTACCTAACTTCTACAAATGTTAATAACTAAAAGTTCCTGCAAAGCAGCACCTTGTAGAGTTGGTACAATAATTATTTTTCGCAAAAAATGGCAAAACCGCCTTCCATCGTGTACAAAATTCGATTATTTCGCTCGAATTATTTACATTATTGTTGATTTTTCAAAAACGGCTTGGTCGTTTTCTGTAAAATTTTAATGGGACCACTTCGGGATAATACTCTCTCGAACTAAAAAAATTTTTTTCGATTCGGTTCACAATTGGCAGGATTATCGATGAACATACACAAAAAAATACATACAGACGAACATAGAACCTCCTCCTTTTTGGAAGTCGGTTAAAAAGAGTCTAATGGTGAAAAGGATGACGAGTATCACATTCCTGAAAAAGATTTGCAGGAAAATGAAGCGGTAGAGCATTTTTGTGGCATTGCAAAGGCATAGGAGAAACTAGAATCGCTAACGGATTGCATCACGCTTCTACTTTATCCGAGCCAATGGAACAGTTGTGCCAGCGGTCCAGAGCCACGCTCCGTTATTTGAAGGAGTTAGCTCAGGTAGACGCTGGAGGGGGAAAGGCACAAAACTTCCCAAGCGGGACGTCAGTGCAAGACCTAACGCTTCCACAACAATTAAGTGTCAGAGGCCTTCAGGCGGCCTAAAAACTCTGACACCAGGGCTAGGCACCCGGCCTATACGAACTTACTTTCTTTACCAATTAAGAAGTTCCTTTTTCCAAACTGTAATATCTGTTGCCTTTCTTACAGTTTTTGCCTCGACAGTAACTGCTTAAGTAATTATTTTTAACCGACTTCCAAAAAGGAGGAGTTTCTATGTTCGTCTGTATGTATTTTTTGTGTGTGTTCATCGATATTTTCGCCAATTGCAAACTGATATAAAAAAAATATTTTATAGTTCAAAAAGTTATAATCCCGAAGTGATCCCATTTAAATTGTATCAAAATCGCGTGAGCCTTTTTAGAGAAATTAACAATAGTTTATTGAATCAGGCAAATTTTTTTTTCTCTAGCCTGACCTAATCTTAGCCTAACCATAGTCGTACCATGATACAGTTTGAGGATTAATTACTAATTTTGTTTGTGATTTAATTTGGATTTTGAATAGTACCCTTAACTTATATGACTACGACAGAGCGGAAATACACTAAATATTTATTCAAAACAAGAATTTGAAATTAACAATAATCAGCCAAGTGCGAGTCGGACTCGCGCACGAACGGTTCCGTGCCGTATGGTAGTCCCCCTTAATATATTTTAATTTAACTATTTATTTTTGAAGGGTATATTAATCTTAATATTCTGTAAATATTTCAAGCATCTATCTGACACCGTTATTAATATCGAGTGAAAAACGGTACAAAATTCAGGTTTGTTGTATGTTTTTTTCTGTTTTTAGTATTTGTTGTTATAGCGGCAACAGAAGTACATAATCTGTGAAAATTTCAGTTGCCTAGCTATCACGGTTCATGAGATACAGGTGACAGACAGACAGACGGACATCGAAGTCTTAGTAATACGTACGGTCCCGTTTTAACCCTTTGGGTACGGAACCCTAAAAAATAATTAGTCTGTCAGATAGATTATCAAAAAATATATTAGACACGTATTTTTTCTTTTATCTTTTAAACAAACCTTGATGAAGATATAGCCCGTAAAAGTTCCGTCACGAGTCACATACAAATACAAATGTCGAATGTTTCGCTCGAGTTGTTAACATTATTGTTGATTTATCAAAAACGGCTCAGCCGATGTCTGTAAAATTTAATTGGGACCACTTTGAGAGCCTTTTGAACTAAAAAAGAATTTTTCGTTTCGGTTCACAATTGGCGAAATTATCGATGTTCATCGTGTACAAAATTCGGATATTTCGCTCGAATTGCTTACATTATTGTTAGTTTTTTCAAAAGCAGCCTATAGTCTGACCGTTTAACTGAGTCCTCGCCTGCGCGGGTACAGGGGCGCGGGGGTAGACGACAAAGGGGGACTGAGACAGGTGCGGGCGGCGGGTCCCCACCGCCCGCACCTGTCTCAGTCCCCCTCAGTACCCGCGCAGGCGAGGACTCAGTTAAACGGTCAGACTATAGCTGATTTCTGTAAAATTTAAATAGGACCTACAGAAATACATCATCTGTGAAAATTTCAACGTTCTAGCTATCACCATTTAAGATACAACCTGGTGACAGACAGACGGACAGCGGAGTCTTTGTAATAGAGTCCCGTTTTTACCCTTTCGGTACGGAACCCTAATAATGTAAAAATTGAATACATCGATTCGAGCCAACTATTCGAATTTTGTACACGATTGAAGTCGGTTGTGCCTTTTTTGCGAAATGCCGTTATTATTTGTTAAACGCATGAATTTTTAGCAATCTCAGTTCCTGTCCTGAACGACTTTGAATTTTAGAGGAAACCGACAATGTTTAATTTTGGTTTCATATTTAACTAGTTATAAAACATAAAAAACAAACGAGTAAAAAATAAAAGGTCATAAGTAACTGCGGCAATAATAGATGAAAATTTTATAGCACTTATGATGATAAAACAACTATTTTATCGCTTTATGGTTAATAAGTAAACAGTTATGGGATTACGGAGCTCAAAAATGCGGAAATGAAATATACATACCTAGGTACATGTATCGACAGGGTTATTCTGAAATGCATGTTAGCAGAAAGAAGGGCCAATCTGGAACAACAACTTTTAATACAAGGCCAATCTGGAATTCGAGAAAAAAATGCTGACGTATTTTTTCTCATTTCATTCTTTCGATTCCGAGTTGAATTTTTTAATGGATGAAGATGTTCATAATTATAGTCTGGTCCCTTTCGGTTTAGAACCCCCTTCCTGCAGCAAGACAATCCAAATTGGCCCGCTGCCAGTTGGCGGGCCAATAATAATCCAAATTGGCCCGCCAACTGGCAGCGGGCCAATTTGGATTATTATCTTTAGACCTTCAAGGGTCTGTGGATGATCCAATTGCTTTTTATGTAGTAGTAGTGTATGTAGTTTTATCATCACAAAGTAGAAGTGTGTTTTGTTGTAGTTAAAATAGGATAACATACTGATCATTATGACTTACTTTTACTGTGGGATCAACCGTGAAATCCCAAATATTTCATTATGGTGTTTTGTTCAGAAGAAAAGAAACCACGTCGAATACCACCTTAAAGTTTACTATTGTTTGAAATAAAAACGAAATTAACTACATTTTTTGTGCCATAACTTATTACAACACCTACATAAAATCAAAGCCATTCAATCAATAACATATGCTTCAACACAGCTCCTACACTTGACCTAGGACGTAAAATAAAGCCGGATCTACACTCGCAGCGTCGATTGCAACTTCAAGAGGTCGTCTGTGATGTTTCTCTTCAGAGTTAGAAAATCAGCCATAGCATGCTAGCAAATCTCCATTTTGTCTCAATTATTTTTAATCAACTTCAAAAAACGAGGGTCTCAAGTCGACTGAATATGTATTTTACTAACCGACTTCCTAAAGGGAGGAGGTTCTATGTTCGTCTGAATGTATTTTTTTTGTGTATATTCTTCGATAATTTCGCCAATTATTGTGAAACATAGAAAAAAACTTTTTTAGTGCGAAACGGTATACTCCCGAGGTGGTCCCATAAAAAAAATAAAGAAATCGGCTGAGCCGTTTTTGAAAAATCAACAATAATGTCAACAATTCGAGCGTTGCGAATTTATTTTTGCGTGAAATAATTATTGTATGTATGTAATCAAAATTAGTTCATAATTGACATAGTAATCGCGTAAACTATGCCAATTATGAAGCAATTTTGATGTATATTTTTGTGTTTGGTAGATACTTTACAGATTGATCATTTAAATTTTAGAGAAATCTGATGAGCCGTTTTTGAAAAATCAACAATAAATTAAAAATGGCATACGTCGGAGCGAACTATGCGAATTTTGTACAATAAAAGTCGGTTGTGCCATTTTTGACGGAAAATAACTAATTTTTGCTGTCAGTAATGTAATCACCGATTAATCTACCGGACTTTTTAGTTTTATTTTTAGTTTAAGTATTTTCGGTGTGTTTTTTCAAAACTATATTAAGTTTTTCTGAGTTATGTTACGTCGTGTTATTTGCGTTGCGTTGCGTTGCATTGAATTGAGTTGTGTGAATCTGGCTTTACCTATCAAATGTACCATGGAGGTTTGCCTATTTTTCTATATAACTATCTTGACTGCCTTCCCACGCCTTGATAGACAATAGCTCTATTCTGATAACATCAATAACCTGTCGATTTATGAGAAACATTAGTTTATAATACAACCACATGAGGTTTTAGAATACATACCTTGTGTTTTAATATTTTATTTATTTAGAAACCGATACCTACATACATTTACATTATACGATAGTACAGGGTTATCCAGAACCGGTGCACAAGGCTAGAGGAGGTGATTCATACCGTTTTTATGAACAAATTTTACTCGTATCTGGAGCCATGCCAAAATTCGAGGGAAAAAAATCAGCTGCTTCATACATTTTGTCGAAACCGAGTTGCAGTTTAGTATGTAACAGCTGATTTTTTCTCAAATTCCAGATTGGCCCCATAGTAAAAGTTGTTTATAATGACGGTCTTAATCAATAATCATTATCAGTAGTTCCATCATGTAACTGTCAATGGTACTAGTGTAAACTCAAAATTAACACTAGTTTCATTATTTCTAGTTCCATTCGTTTATTTTATTTTTTACTATATCTAGGTAACTAAAGTATTAAAGTTTATTTTAAGCTAATATTATTAAGGTAATTTTAAGAGATCCTTTTTATAAAAATTTTAAAAGAGATAATAATTAATTATATAAGTATGTCCTACTACAGAGAGCGCCCTGTATTTGCAATGCCTGGCAAGGGCAACTAAGTCTAAAGAGCTTTAAGATAATTATTAGACCTATTTGTACACTTAATAGCAAATAAAGTAAATGTATATGAATATGAATATTCTGAATGGAGTTTGTGTTGAAAATTATTAACAGTAGTTCCATCATGGATGGTACTAGTGGCGACGAACCGGAAAGGTTTGTAACATCACAAGTTGTTGCGTTTTTAACCGTAACTGAAACGTTTCTTGACAGATACTTATACAGAAATATGTATCTATAAAGCTTACAAATATTTCAGTTCCGTTTCGTTTTGTAGTTGAATTACGGTACACAAGTTTCGACCGCTATTAAATATAAAGTACCTTGAAAATAATCGTTAATCATTTTTAATTGGCTCAAATAAAATACTGAGTTTATAGACCTTTCACAACATTATGGTCGCTGTATTTTGAGTTCTGCTGTTCTGTGGTATTTTGCATAAATATTTTAAATTATATAAATGTGCGGTTCCCCCAGAGAAGCTAAGCTAACTATGCCTTACTGCGTTGAACACTGTTGAGCACAAATGTTTCTCGCGATGGACACGAGCAACAAACTAAATTTCAAATTCACCCAACTCCACTTAAACTCAATTCATTTTTATCTCACGAATAAGCTGTTTTTATTTTCTCAGAATATCAAATTTAATGTTACGTTTGTACTATAGTACCCGGGAATCAAAATTTCTTATCTAGGTGCTAAACCATCTAATCTACAGGTCAATTAATCAATTCTTTGCAGGTGTCAAAAAAAAAAGTTAATTAAATTTATTATCTCCAACTTTTTTTTTCTTTTGTTTCTGCAAACAACTGTAAAATAATATTAAAAATATGTAATCTTCTATTATATAAAAGGCTTCGCTGAGTGACTGACTGACAGACAGCCTACAGCCCAAACCGCTAAAGATACGAACATGAAATTTGGAACAAAGATACATTGGACCACGTAATGGAGCACTAAGAACGGAATTTTGAAAAATCGACCTCTAAAGGGGTAAAACGGGCCCTTTTCGTTTGTATGTAACTTTTTATTCCCTTTACCGATTGACTTGAAACTTTGTATATTTGCTACTCAAACAAAATAAAAGTTACGTTTGTTCCTGTTTTTCCGAATATTCCTTATCTAAGGGGTCAAATTGGGTCCCAAAGTTGGTGAAAAAAGCGTCTATTACATCCAACGAGCTGAACGGTTATGGATGAAATCTGGTATGGAGGAAGCACACAACATGTTTCAACACATGAACTATTATTATCCCGGAAATTCTATGGGGATCCTTAGGGATAGCCAAAATTAATCAGTTTAGGCTACAACCCAATCCACTAAAGATAGAGACTTGAAATTTCGAACATAGGTACAATGTACAACGTAATGAAGCACAAAGGACGAAAATTTCGAAAAATCGACCTCTAACGGGGTAAAACGGGCCCTTTTTGTTTGCATCTAATTTTTTATTACCTTTACCGATTGACTTAAAACTTTGTATATATGCTTTATAAATAAAATAAAAGTTACGTTTCTTCCTGTTTTTCCGAATTTTCCTTATCTAACTGGTCAGATAAGTTCCCAAAGTTGGTGAAAAAAGCATCAATAATTACATCAGACGAGCTGAACGGTTATAAATGAAATCTGGTAGGTATGTAGAAAGCACACAACATGTTTCAATACAGTAACTATTTTATCCCGGAAAATCTACAGGGTTTCTTAGCAATAGCCAAAATAATCAATTAAAAAGCTGAGATAAAAGGGGTAAATGAATTCTAACGAAATTTGGTACGACGCTAGACGATAACACAAATTACCACTTTGGGTACTGCTATCCCGGAAAATTTCAGTGGGTCCTTCAGGATATCAAATTCCTAAAAAAGTACTAAATGACTGTTCGAAAACCGATGCAATATTGTTTGAAAATAGCTCACCCTTTTAACTAATATATGACTATTAACGTCCTGGGAAAAGTCCCGGATTCCTTGTCTAACGCTAGACCAAACATCCTATATAAGCGTGAAAAATAACTTGATCGCGTTTTTTTTAAACGTAGTGAAATATATAGAATTAAATTGAGATAATTTAGATCCTTCAATGGGGGCAAAATGGGCCCCTAATAGTTTATGAACGATTTTATTTTGTGAGCCAATAGACTTGAACTTAGGGTACATACGGATCAATAACTACTTACTTTACTATGGGAACAACCCTGAAAAAGCGAAAAATACCTATTCTTTACATTTTCTCGCGGGTCGATAAATTTTGTTGTGTTGAACAGCTAATTTTATTTACGTGATTTCTGGGTTGGTACCATAGTAAAAGTTAGTCAAATGATGAGTATAATGGAATCCTAGAACATGCCTGTCGTCTAGATGTAGGTGCGCTATGTATTTTACAAATAAAATGTTCCTTCTTGTGTGCTACTTTTTCGTCTGTACTTGGTCAGAGAATGTCTTAAAGTCCTACAAGTGTCTCGATCACTTTTGACCGCGTAAACGGTTATGGGCGAGATTTTTCGGCGAGATTGTCATTGGGTTCAGAATAATCGAAATTAAATTTCTAATGACTTAATGAAACATGATGAATACCTGTACTGGCCTTTTTTAGGGTTCCGTACCCAAAGGGTAAAAACGGGACCCTATTACTAAGACTTCGATGTCCGTCTGTCTGTCTGTCACCGTAGGTACCGTAATAGTTGGGCAGCTGAAATATTCACAAATGATGTATTTCTGTTGTCGCTATAACAAAAAACCGGCCAAGTGCGAGTCGGACTCGCGCACCGAGGGTTCCGTACAAACCTGCAAGGTTTACAAAGTTCGTTCATTACGACAAAAAAAGTAATAAGTTTATATTTATTAAAAAATATATATTTAGTAATGTAACTAAAAATTTAAGGTTTTCGGAATTTTTCCTTTATGTGTGCTATAAAACGTTGCTTCATGCCAAATTTCAAGATTCTAGGTCGACTGGAAGTACCCTTTAGGTTTTGATTCCCTTGCGAGTACTTGCGAGTTTCAAAATTTGCGGCATAAACGGCTGTATCTTTTGATTGCGTTGGCTTAGAAGTTTGATTTTTTCACAGCTTCAAGGGACAGTAGACCTGAGTAATTGATATAAATTTCAGCTTCATACCTCCACGCGTTCCTGAGAAAAAGGGTCTTGACAGACGGACGGACGGACAGACGGACAACAAAGTGATCCTATAAGGGTTCCGTTTTTTCCTTTTGAGGTACGGAACCCTAAAAATACTAAAAATAGAATAAAATAAATATTTAAGGGACATACCTGCAACAAACGTGATTTTTAGGAGTTTTTTGCTCGCTATTAATAACGGCAAGAGGAATGCGCTCCCATACGGTACGGAACCCTGCGTGCGCGAGTCCGACTCGCACTTGGCCGACCATGACGTGCGAATGGAGTTGGATAAAATTTGGTATACGAGTGGGAAACTACATGGCTCAACTCATGATCGTCATATATCTCATCATAAATCGAAAAATATTCTTTATACTACACCTGCTCGGAAAGTACCTTGATACTTTATCAAATTTACGGTAGAAAGTACGTCATTGCATATCGAACAAATATGCGGGGAGAAAACGCATCTGAGCGGGAGAGTGTATGAAAATCCATTTCTTACGTGGTTATTCTTTTTTAATTTTGGGTAAGACTATGCGCTGGTAACCTAAATATCAAAAGCCAAAAAGTTTTTACAGTGAGTTTTTATCTCCAAGTTCGCAAAATGACACTGGCCACTAGCTGTGTGTTGGATGGTGTCAAACAATTTGAAAAAAGAACATGTGAAAATTGCAGACGCCATTGGCGCTATTTTCAAGTGTTACATTAAGCTTCACTAACTGCAACAATTTCAATATAAATTTCAATTAGTAAAGATTTAGTTTTTTATTTTCCTCCTAGGTGTAGTATAAAGCACTATGTATCACTCGAGAGAAAGTGAGATTCCCGATCTCGGGTGTTTTAAAGCAAACAAACGACATTCTCGACGGTAATCGGTCACTTTCTCCTCTCGGTGAACATTGTACTATTTCTCGCTATAAAAAAATCAGTAGGTATATTAAAATATAACTTTATTAAGTATTTATTTTATGACAAGTTATAAAATAACGCGGTCCAAACCGTGGGCTATTAAAGTCAAAGAACATTTATTGTTGAACTGTGTTACATTGAGATCTTACTACTAATCACAAAAATATTGAATTATCAGTTAGGTCCAATATGGCCATAAAATAATCATTAGAACGTGAAAAAATTATACAATCATTATTATTAAATTTAATTCGAATATTTTGCAATTTATCATCTAAAAATTGTCGTACTCCATAATAAGCTTTAGATACAAGTAAATTTAAGCAAATGCTGAAACAAAGCAGGCCAATCCGTGGGCTAATTATTATCCTTGCAAGTAATACGACAACGTGGGCTAAACCAAGAGCTATTATTTTAAGCAAAAAAAGTACTAAGACAACGCGGGCCAAACTGTGGAAAATTACCATTTAAAGTAAGTACTAAGAAAATGCGGACCAAACCGCGCGCCATTATCATTTTAAGCAAATACTATAACGACGCGGGCCAGACCATGGGCTATTATCATTGCAAGCAATACGACAACGCAAGCCATACGGCAGGCTATTGTAATTTTAAGCAAGTACTTAGACAACGCGAGCCAAGCTACGTACTATAAATTACCATATTAAGCAAGTACTAAGAATGCGCAGGCCAAACCGCGACCTATTATCATTCTAGCTAAACACTGGGACAATTAAGGCCAAACCGTAGGCAATGCCTATTACTTGAAAAGATAATGCCTACTAAGCATTATCGTTTCAAGTAATACGTAATACGACAATGCAGGCGAAACCACGAAGTATTATTATTTTAAGCAAGTGCCAAGACAACGCGGGTCAAACTGTGGCTTATTATCATTTTAAGCAGTTACTCGAACAAAGCGGCCAGACCGTGGGCTATTATCATTGCAAGTAATACGACAACGCGTGCCAAACGGTAGGCTATTACAATTTTGAGGAAGTATTAAGACAACGCAGGCTAAGCTGCGTGCTATAAATTACCATCTTAAGCGAGTACTAAGAATACGCAGGCCAAACCGCGACCTATTATCATTTTAGCAAAATACTAATACCTAATACCAAACCATAGGCATTATCCTTGCAAGTAATACGTTATACGATAATGCTTTGCTAAACCACGACCTATTATTATTTTAAGGAAGTGCCAAGACAACGCAAGCCAACCGGCAGCCTTTTATAATTTTAAGCAAGTACTAAGACAAACGTGGGTTACAAGAGACAAACCACGGGCTATTTTCATAAGCCAGTACCTGTCTACTAAGACAACGCGGGCGAAGCCGCGGGTTTTAAGCTAGTGCATGTATAAAATTCAAAAGTTTTCTTAAAAGTTTGTCAAAATGCATCACCAATTAGAAAGGAAAGCAGCAAATGTGTAGACAAAAGCAGATAGAAATTTTGTTTTCAGACTTTCAGTCTGTTTGTAATAATATAGATTTTAAAGTTATAAACAGAATTTCTATCTCATTTTGGTATTGGAATTTAGTAAGATTTGTGATGTAATTTATTAGGTATGTTAGAGATAAACTCAACAGAATTTTAAAACTAATTTGTAATAAATAAAATATTTTTGAAAATTACTTTTCGCAAAAAATGGCAAAACCGCCTTCCATCGTGTACAAAATTCGAAAATTTTGCTCGAATTGTTTGCATTATTTTTGATTATTAAAAAACGGCTCAGCTAACGTACAATTTAAGTGGAACCACCTCGAGAACTATAAAATAATGTTTTGATTCGGTTCACAATTGGCGAAATTATCGATGAACATACACAAAAAAGAAAAAAAATACATGCCTTACTCCTATACCCAAGACTAACAATAAAACTGCAGTGGATGAACACCGTCCCATTGCGATTCTGTGCTCGCCGGCTAAAGTTTTCGAACACATTCTTCATCGCGAAATTTATAGACAGGTTTCTCAATATTTGTGTGACGAGCAGCATGGTTTTCGGCCGGGTAGATCCGTCAACACGAATCTAGTCTTGTGGACTATATATCTAGTAGTATGGATCGAGGTATGCAAGTGGACGTTCTATATTTCGATTTTCGGAAGGCATTTGACAAAATCGACAACGACATCTTACTGCAGAAGCTTGCCGATATCGGTTTTTCCCCTCGGCTTCTTAAGTTTTTTGCAGACCTCCTGCGTGATCGACAACAGTTTGTAAAATATGGTGCATACGTCTCTGAGCCCTACGTTACCTCCTCCGGGGTAAGTCAGGGCTCGATTCTGGGACCTTTGCTGTTCCTAATTATGATAAACGATGTGTTCAAGGAGGTCACATCCGACAAATGCTTGCTTTATGCTGATGACTTAAAGCTTGCTCTTGAAATTAAGTCGGTAGTAGACTGTAATAGCTTGCAAAATGACATCGCTGCTATACATCGTTGGAGTATACGCAATAAACTGGAATTTAACTTAGATAAATGCTACGTCATGTCATTCGATCGAAAGCGTAATCCCATTCATCACACGTATCTCATTGGGTGTGACACAATGAAGCGAGTTTCGACGATCAAAGATTTAGGCGTGACGTTTGACCGAGCTCTCTCATTTAATGATCACATAGCAATTACAGCGAAGGAATCCTACCGACGCCTGAGTTTTGTTCTACGTAATGCCAAAGATTTCCGCGATCCCCAAATCCTTCGGCTCTTATTTACTGCTCTGGTTAGGAGTAAACTCGAGTCAGGTGCCTGTGTGTGGAATCCACACTGTGACTCTCATATTTTGGCTCTTGAGAAAATCCAGAAGGCATTTCTAAGAAACCTTTACAAGAAAACCTATGGATACTACCCTTATATGTATCCAACGGATTTTTTGCTTGGACAGTTAGGGTTTAACTCGTTAAAGGTTAGACGTTCTCTCGAACAGCTACAGACCGGCTGCAAAGTATTGAGAGGAGTCATAGACTCACCTAGTCTGCACAATCGTATGTGCACCCTGTACATACCAGACAACTACACGCGCTTTAGGCCTAGTAGCAGACCCAAGCTTTTTGATACTGGCACTATCCGCACTACGTCTCGTTCTAACAGCCCTATCTGCAGAATGTCTCGTGGTCTCAACGCATTTCTTAAAATCAATACCGAATGCGACATAATATTTTGTGACAAATTGCCTGTTATTCATGGACTGTTGCTGACTTTTGTCGAGCAATATTGTATATAAGACTTGTAAATTGTAATTGTAGTATTTATATTGACTTACGGATATCATTTTATTTTTAAATTGTATGATTAAGTGTAATTAAGTGTAATTGGCGTTATTAGCCGTACTTTTTTTATATAACAAATAAACAAATACCTACAGACGAACATAGAACCTCCTCCTTTTTAGAAGCCGGTTAAAAATAGAGTTATTCCACATAATAATAAAACTGAATTATAAAAATGAGCGCACTAAAGTTTGGAGACTTGACATTTAACCTCATTTTGACCTAATTCGTTTAATTCACATCCATTTGATTGGACCTACCATAATATCGCGTCTATTACAAAATATTATTTCGACTCGAAACTACGTTTTTAAATATTTTTAACCGACTTCCAAATAGGAGGATGTTCTATATTCGTCTGTATGTATTTTTTTGTACACTCTCGAGGAAGTCCCATTAAAATTTTACAGAAATCGGCTGAGCCGTTTTTGAAAAAAACTACAATAATGTAAGCATTTCGAGCGAAATAACCGAATTTCGTTCACGATGAACATCGATAATTTCGCCAATTGTGAACCGAATCGAAAAATTTTTTTTAGTTTGAAAGGGTATACTTTCAAAATGGTCCCAATTAAATTTCACAGAAATCTCCTGAGCCGTTTTTGATAAATCAACAATAATGTAAACAATTCGAGCGAAATATTCGAATTTTGTACACCATGGAAGACGGTTTTGCCATTTTTGCGAAAAAATAATTATTAATCTTTTGTGGTAAGGCGGTTAATGTCTTGCAGTGGAGGTCCTAGGTCTAATGTGATATTGTATTATATAATGTAAAAACAATTGAAGTCAATGTCACCTTCTGTCTCCGCTCCAATTAGCGAAGAGGTATCAAGTTTCAAGGTAAACTCTACTGCGTAATGGTCCCCTCATTAGGAGTCATTAAATACTTAGTCTTAGCTCAAGAATCAGGTTCAAGGGTAATTAGCAGGACGAAGGACAGGACGTATTAATTGACGGTTTAAGACGTACAACGAAAGGAAGAAAATTCCACCATAATGCATAAACGCAAGGTTGTCTGGAAGAAATAGCCATGGGTAATAAGCAGGCCACTTTATAATCATATTTTTTGTCGTATATGTATAAATAGTGTTTATTTTTAAACTGTGGTTGTAAATAAAGAGTTTTGTTTATCTGTCTGTCATGAACCACCCTATTTGTGTCTATACTTAAGTGTTGCGCTAGAGTTGGTCCAACTATGGTCTGATGGTATATGGTATGGTAGACTGTCTCGGTGGCTCAGTGGTTAGTGACCCTGACTTCTGGATCAAAGAGGCGTGGGTTCGATCCCCACCCAGCCGGGCTAGTATGCGCGCCACGAATTATTTCGTTCGTAGTGTCAGAACGAGACAGCGTTATGGCAAAGTATATAACTGTCACTATTTCACAGGACGAAATGAGTTCTTTTCGTCGCTTTTCGTGGTCGCATGCTTTATAGTTAGGGCAAGCATTTATGTGAAAAACATAGATGTTTTCTCTGTATCTGTATGTTATTTAGGTACTGTCTAAATAAGTATGTATTTAAAATATGTATATGTAGTACTTATATCAGTCTCTGGCAGCCATATTACAAGCTTTGCTTAGTTTGGGGTCAGATACTGTGTGTAAGATGTCCCCTAATATTTTTTTATTTAATTTATTTATGGTGAGCTGCAGTAGGTATATTTTAGTCACACAAATATGTATTTGTCGAACTCACGTAGTACATTAAAAATATTAACAACGAACATTCTACGACGAAAAAGGTACTTAAAGACGCTCTACGGCTGATATGGTTATGATATGGTTATGACTCAACATTTCTGATTCGTACCTACCACCACGGAATGGAACAGTCTTCCTGCTTTCCTGTTTCCTAAGAGATATAATATAAAGCTTTTCAAGATCGGAGTGAATATGTATCTTCTAAGTTTGCGTGCTTCATCTTCATTCACAACGTCGCTTACCATCAGGCGAGTTGGTGGTCAAGCGCGGACTAATTCGCGTTAAACAAAAATAATTCTAACAAATGTATAACTGTAAGCGTCGTTAAAGTTGTGACCAATTATTGAATTCATAATTATTTTTCGCAAAAAATAGCATGACCGACTTCACCTGTGTACAGAATTCGCGAATATTTCGCACGGATCGATGTTACATTTTGCACATTATTGTTGATTTAGCAAAAATAGCTCAGCCGATTTCAATAAATTTTTAATGGGACCAATTTAAACTACAAAAAAGTTATGCGTGGTTTTCCATAAAAATAAATATATCACCACTACATAGTTTAAAACAAAGTCGCTTCCGCTGTCCCCATGTCTCCATGTATGCTTATATCGTTAAAACTATACATAACGGATTTTGATGCGTTTTTTTTTAATAGATAGAGTGATTCAAAATAGAGGTTTATACGTATAATTAAAATCTGTGCGAAGCCGGGGCGGGTCGCTAGTATATGTATATATACGCGTCGAATTGAGTACCTCCTCCGGTTTGGTGCGTCGGTCAATGAGTGAGTAATTAGTGTTTTTAACCAGTTTCGAGTGTTCACTTCCGGATATACTTTCTATACATTATGCCTTTCAATCTGAGCTCTTGTTCGCCAGAACCTGTCTAAATGTCTACGTTTATTCGCTCAGATAATCTAATCAGCGCAGAATCACTTTTACTAGGAACGTTAACCGGTTTGGGGTTCCGTGGCTTGAAACATAGTCGAAAATGAGCTACCGATAGTAAATAATAAGAATTTATTTTTCCGTCGTATCCGATTGGCCATTTGTGGAAGTGACATAACGGCCAATGTTGTTCCAAGTCAATTTTAGAGTTAGTATGTTCCTCAATATAGCCGTATTTTAGGAGAAAATGGACAAAACTTTGATAAGGTCGTAAAAACCTATTCTTAACATGACGTAATTTTCATTTAAAATATTTGCATGAAAATACGGCTTTAATAATACAGCCGTAGCCCGTAATTTGGGTTCCGCGAGGCCGTAAAGCCGTAGAATACGACAAAAGCCGTATCAGGAACATCTCTGGTACCGGCAACGTGCACCAACAAGGTGGACTGATGACCTCATTAAGACCATACACTTTGAGCAAGTACAAATTTATTTTCGTGTAGCCAACTCTTAAACATAACTAACTGATACAAAGAATAGCTTCTATTGGTGTCAATTTTATTTATGTTGCGTTTTATCGTCAAAAATTTGGAAAATTCGTACGAGACAGTCTACAAACATTCTACATACATACGTAAGTATTTAAGGGTATGTGTAATATGTGTATGTTTAAGGGGACTTAAGAGGATCGTGAATCGACCAGTGTTTACGCGTTTTTTGTAGAACATCGAAAAAATGTTCAGTAGATTTTGAATAAAATTTACGTTCCAGGAGAAAACTCTTTATACAAATGCTATGTTTTGGTGTCAATCGCCCGAGCATCTTAACCTTTTCCGAAAAAAAAATAGTTTAAATGTGTACTTTTCAGCCAAGTTTTTGTGTAAAATATGACTTTGTAAAGGCATTTAAGGTCATTTAAAAAACTGTAAAAACTAAGACGAATATCCTAGCGATTGAAGTGCTCATTAAATTTAAAAAAAAAAAACACTCATTTCGGATAATATTTAGTGGTAGATAACAGCTTATTGTTTGTGTATGGACAAGCTGGTGCCTCTAATTACTGCAGAACCCTTAAAGCTCAGACATCGTCATGTCCAAAAATAATTAATCGAACGTTCAATCCAGTTCAGTAATGCCGCGGCAAGCATCACCACATGTTGTAAATGCTGTAATGAAAGTGGACAAACTAGATTCATGCGCTTTGTACTGACGGTTTGTATAGGCTGAATCATACAAGTCAGTGGAAATGAAGTTAGCTACAAGCTGTGTAATATCCAATCCTGACTGAAGCTCACATAAAGCTGCGCGTTGATCGGGTTTCGCGCATTTTGTATCTAACTTCACATCCGCCTACTTGTATGATTTGGCCTATATCTGCAAGTCACGTTGTCGGCGGCTCTGAAGCGACTGTTTTGAGCAAGTCATTGAAATTATGTGTCGTAACACTTCTTGACGCAGGTGGCGCGACGAACTGAGCTCGCACGACAAACACTGGGCCACCAACGCAGTAGATCGCGCAGTCTGGAAGGAGGGGAGGGAGGCATTTGCCCAGCAGTGGGACAATACAGGCTCGAAATAATAACAATAATAACACTTCTTGGTAGCTGTGATGTTAGCTTCAAGTTGCGGATAGCCCAATCCTGACAGAAACTCAGTTAATAGATGCACGAGGATTGCGTTATCCACAGCTTGTATAGCTTTTTTTTTAATTCTGGCAAAAGTAAACTACACTACTATTACACAAAAAGCATTGGATCATCCTCAGACCTTTGAAGGTCTAAAGATAATCCAATAATCCATCACAGCCGCCAAAAAGTTTGATTCGTCCTATACCTCCAGTATAAGGTTATAAACCGAGGCTCCATACATTCTTGTACAAATGGTTTTGTAGCAATAAGACGTGTTCTATTATCACGAGCTGTAATTTTCAGGTTATTAACTCATTGCCGCTTAAACACTGAGGTTAAAATTGACGCGGCAAAGTGCATACAATAATCACTAGGTAATTATTACGAGATGTTTCAACAATACATTGTGTTGACAATGACTAGATAGTCGCACTTTCTCGCCTATAAAATGATCATAAACCACGCGAGGTAATTACTATTTTAGTTTACTTCACAATTAACTTAATAACTCTAATAAGTAAAAAATAATATTTTCAGAGATAATATCACAATGAATGAATGAATGAATGAATGAACACTTTATTGTTAACACAAAATACAGAAAAAAATACACAGAAAGGAAAAATAAAGTAACTTAAAACTAGTGCAACAAAGGGCGGCCTTATTGCTTACAGCAATCTCTTCCAGGCAACCCTTACATCTAGAGAGGAAATAATAATGATAGAAAAAAAAATGTGTTTAGTATCAATAGTACCATTATTAGTATAAGCGACGTAGTTGTTGTACCAAAAAACTTCAATTTAGTCATGTCAATAAACTTTAAAAAGTTTAGCTTTATTGTGTAAACTACAATTATTACCAATATAACATTATTTCCTTATTGCAACATTTTTATACCAACATTTTACTTGAATAAAAAAACTATTGAAATGAGTATAAATATGTATTTTTTGTTTTAAATAACGTAGTTTTATTTCTACGATTCTTAATCACTACATCATAGTATAACGCAAACCGCTATTTTTGTATGTCTCTTTTATAATATTTTTTCTGGAAGGTTTAAAGCTATAACTCATCCAAAACCGGGCAAAGCCAAGACGGGCAGCTAGTTATAAATAAGACAAACATCGATTAGAAATATCAAAATACAGCTAACTCCTTGTACCGAGCTCAAAGAATTCAGCATTTTTCTGCGTAATAGAAAATTGTCGTTAAAAAGAATGCATAACCGTATTACTATGAGCTATACTACGCTATATGGATGGAACCGATGAATCGAGTGACGTTATACATACAGTATTGTCACTACCAACTACTGTGTACTAAGTAAATACCACCGAAAGTCACCCATACAAAAACTGACCATCCCGTGCCTTGCTTGACTTCGGTGCTATTTACTAAGAAACTCCTAGAAATAGACGTGTAACCATAACTATGCGTGCCACAGAACAGCTTTCTTTCTCTCTTCTATTATGGGAACAATCATATGAAACAAAACACAGCTAGGCAAAGATTATATCGCGTTCACAGAGCTAATACAACCAGAGAGACAGCGCTGTTGTCGATTGAGGCAGATGACTATAGTCAACAAAAAAAAAAATTATAACAATTAATCCGTGAGTTAGATTATCAAAAAATATTGGACAAGTACTTTTTCTTTTGTAAATCAAACAATAAATGACAACGAAAAACATTGTCAAAATTTGGGAGAGGGGGTCGTGACGTCAACTCTCTTACAAAAGTCTATACATTTGTATGGCGCTTGTGACGTCACGCGGAACTTTGACGGGCTATATCTTCACCAATTTTTGTTTAATTGACAGAAGTAAAAATACATGTCTAATATTTTTTGATAGTCTACCTGACGGACTAATTATATTTTTTTATTATCATGCCTATTCTCTCTTAGCTCTCAACTATCTCCTGATAGTGTCAAATTACAATTCATATTTGATAGTTTTGACAGCTCTCAACCATATAAATGTACATAAAATACAATATAACTTTATTGTACACCAAAAAAAACAGCTTAAATAACAAAGTACATAATATTCTAAAAATTAGGTGGTACAAGGGCGGCCTTATCGCCTTGAGCGATTTCTTCCAGGCTACCTTTGGATGGACAGAAATTAGAGTACAAAAATGTGGTTGGTGGTGTATAATAAACAAATGTGGAAAAATAATAATTATTTTTATCACAAACTAAATACAATAATTACACATTATAATAATATACTACATCTTCAATAATATAAATATACATACATAAACAATTACATAAATATATAGTAAGTATAATAATATTTACATACAATAAATTTAATATCACGTATAGTTGTTATTTAACATAGTGAAAGAAATGTATGGAAAATCTTTTTCCATACATTTATATGGTTGAGTGCTGTCAAAACTATCAAATATGAATTGTGATCAGGAGAAAAACACGGCAACAGCCACATAACCGAGATATTTATCATGTCTCTTTCTAATTCGTGCCATATTAAACAATTCATCACCTTCAGGTTAGCGCTCGTAGCGTAGTTTGACTAGGTGATTGTCAGCGATCACCGAAATTAAGCAACGTTCCGCACGGTCAGTACTTGGATGGGTGACCGTGGGTGGCATTTTCCAACTGAGCGCTACCGTGGCTCGGATGACACGTTAAATTGTAGGCCCCGGTTGTTTTAACCGTTTAGCCATGTCAGAGGCCTTCAGGCGGCCTAAAAACTCTGACACCAGGGCTAGCCACCCGGCCTATACGAACTTACTTACTTACTTTTTACCTTCAGGTTTTTTAGATCGACCACATGATCCCTCTGGTTGTAATAGCTCTGTGGTCGAGTCACAGTTGTGAACATAAGATGGCGGTAGTGGGTTTTCAAATGTCAATTTAATAAGTATAAAGAAGACTTGCGCATCTCTATATTGCGGTTTTCAACCATATAGATATTATGACCGCATACATCATAAATTCATAAATGATGCGCCCACAAAATGCTGCATAATTGAACAAGGCAAGTTAGGCAAGGCATACTTGACATTGGCATTATGTTAATACTAACTAGCTAAAAGTTAAAAAATATGCTGTGGTCAGAGAGAGAAGTCACAAATATAGACACTTATATGTAGCAAAATCATACATTGAAAAATACATGTTATGATATACTACACATAAAATACATACTTAGATAGATAAATACCTATAACAACCAGATACAGAGCAAACATCTATGTTCATCACATAAGGGAATCGAACCCACGCTTTTTTGATCCAGTAGTCAATAACCACTGGGCCACCGAGGCAGTCAGTTTTGTTGTAGTTAATAAGGGTACCTGCCCTATTTAATAAAAAATTTATTTATGACGTAACATAGTTATAGTTACGCTAAGTACTGATTTTAAGACAAAAAATGCAAGTCGATGTTTTTAAGCACAATTTCCTTGCGAAATTAGGTCTCTGCAGTATAGAGACATGTCTCATCCAGCGAGATCTATGACCGTGACCATAGATACAGTCGCAGCGTCTAAAAAAACCCAAAACCAACGTTCATATATTTACAATATTGTTAAACTGTTATTAACTTTTTACAATTCACAATTATGTGGTTTCCGTGTCCTGGTGTACAGTGAACCAAAGAAAAGTCAAGGTTATGATTTCGATTACAATCTTCTTAGTTCTCATACACTTTGCCTAACGGTTACGAAATAGATTTCGTGATTCAGATTAAAATTATTGCGTTCGCGATAGCAACTGTAATAGGCGGGCTGCATTTTAAATACCTATTGTAGTTTACGGACTCAAAATAGTTGATTGAAGGCTTTTTGGCGGTTTGTCATGTAAAACAAAGAACGTTAATAGAATTCTTTGTTTCTATCTTAAGTGATGTTGGTAACGTTGGTAAAACATATTCATACCTTTGTAGTATAGCATATTTTTGTATTTTTGAAAAATTGGACTAGTATTTTTCATTTCATCAAATTAGGAATCAACCTCGGAATAAGAGAGGAAAAGCTGGATTTTTAGGGTTCCGTACCCAAAGGGTAAAAACTGTCCGTCAGTCTGTCTGTCTGTTACAAGCCTATGTCTCATGAACCGTGATAGTTGAAATTTTCACAGATGACAAATAAAAACAAAATAAAATAAATATATAAGGTTTAAAACAAACCTGATTTTTTAGTCGTTTTTCGCTCGATATTTATAACGGTAACAGGTAGACGCTTGACAGAATATTTATTTGTATGTTTACTTTAATACTTAATAATATTTAAGGGGGGCTCCATTACAGTACGTAACCCTTCATGCGCGAGTTCGACTCGCACTTGGCCGATTATTGTATAAATCTTCATTTTGACGTTCTAAAAGTTGATTCAAAAAATCGCGTTGTGCGCTCACCCTCTATCTCAAAAACGGATGAGCACATGAAAAAATGTTTTGAATAAAAAAATCGCAAATTTTATACTCTACAATTTTTATACTGCATGCTAACATCATTGGAGCAATAGAAACCTAGATAATCGCGAAAACCTCTTTTTAACCCCCGACGAAAAAGAGGGGTGTTATAAGTTTGACGTGTCTGTCTTTCTGTCTGTCTGTGGCATCATAGCGCCCGAACCACTGAACCGATTTCAGTTTAGTTTTTTTTTTTGGATGAAAGGAGACTTAATCGAGGAGTGTTCTTAGCTATGTTTTATAAAAATCGATTGAGCCGTTTAAGAGTTATGGTGGGTTAATGTGGGGATGGAAGAACCAAAATTCTACAAATGTGCCCAAAATGGTTGTCAATTGAAAGTTTGTTGTCAAAAATTTTTGTGTCGGGGGTTTTTTAATTTTTTAATTAAAATGTTATTTGACATTTGACCTTGAATAACTTACGACGCAGACACGAGATTTTATGAGACTTATGAGAAAGATGCCTAGCTATCACGGTTCATGAGATACAGCCTGGTGACAGACAGACAGACGGACAGACGAACAGACAGCGTAATCTTAGTAATAGGGTCCCGTTTTTACCCTTTGGGTACGGAAGCATAAAAACAAGACAGAACGCCGTGAACAGACAAGTGAAGACGGTTTTTCATACATTTGGTGAGTGCGTCGGTGTTGCGCCGCCATAGTTCGTCTGACGAGCCAAGGCGTAGTTTCCTTGTACGTGTATGTGTGTGTAATTGTGTTTGTACACGGCGAGGCGTAGTGTTGCCGGCCTCACTTGGTGTTTTACAGCATTCTGTCTTGATTTTTTATTAGGTCTGCGCTTGGTGTGTAATAACAATACTATCAGTAAAATATTATTTTTTCCAACTAACCTAACAAGACAAAACGGGCTGGTAAAAGTTAGTTAATTAAACGTAGGTACATACTTTCTAAATTTACCATTGTGACTCTTGTCCGTGCAGCTTTATTGTAGGTACTTACATTGCCGACACAAGGCTTAGCCGCAGGCTTCGGAAGCTTGAAAATATTTTTCTCATTTCTATATTTTTCAACACATTATCATACTACTACACGGGACTTATCGCGCAATAAAACTTGAGATATGAGCTAATTAAGTACCTCTTTTTCTCCTCCCGACGTTTACTTTTCGTTTCTTTTTTCCGTGTAGTAGTATGATAATGTGTTCAAATCGCGAAAGTTTAAAAATAACATTTTTCAACACAGTAGAGAAACACTTATTTTGACACATGCGACACATGACCAAAATGCTGGCGACTATTTTGCCAAGAGGATCAAGATTGCCATCTAACGTAGTAATGGGGCCAGCTTTTTGGGAACTGTGGCACCCGCTGGCTTGTGGGCTTTTAGATTAGGGTTTCCATCGTCATCTATACCTACATTTTTTTTTTCGTTTTTTCTATTTTCTTTAGTATTGTAAATATAGTATACTAGTTGTAATACCTATATGGTTTAGTCTATAAATTGTTGTATAAGTTTTGTTGCAATTAATTATTACTCTTTGTTGATACCAAAATATACAAACAAGATAAAGCTGGTCACCGGTCTGCTCGAGACTTTCACGAAATGCACCGAAACAATTAGTACTAGACTATGCTAAAAATTAACTTCCTTTTTCTATAAACTTCAATTAACAATGTAAAACTAGTGTAAGGTTTTCAGTATTTTATCATATTTTTTTACTATGTCGATTTTGGTTGAAATTGGATCTGGTAGACCGGGCAACTCCAGACATGACAGAGCACTCGAAAAGAAGAGTTTGTTGCAAAAGGAGGAAAGGATTTTACATTTAGAGCAGTAGGATATTATCTGGATTGTTAACGAAGAATTATACAACAATTATTAAAGTTACATCACCTTGTTTTAATAGTTACAAAGCCAACTACGCTACACATGCGGAGATATTGGATTTGAGGTCAATGATTCTACACTAGGTATGACAAAGAACACAGACCTGGCTGAAGTATGAGGAGTAGAAATGAAAATGTATAAATAAAAGATAAAGCCACCGCCAGAAGGTTTGCCGCGCCTTAAAATCTGGCCCTAGCCTACTTAGTATATCAGCTACTGCATACCACAATAATAGTAATTTCAACATATTTTTTCACATTAATACCGAATATAATCACAACTAATTTTTAGCCACGGCTTCGCCCACGTGATATTTTGCGCTATCCCGTAGGAACCTTGTCATTTTTTTCGGAATATAATTATTTTTCGCAAAAAATGGCAAAACCGCCTTCCATCGAGTACAAAATTCGAATATTTCGCTCGAATTGCTTACATTATTGTTGATTTATCGAAAACGGATCCGCTGATTTCTGTAAAATTTAAATGGAACCACCTTGGGAGTATACCCTTTCGAACCAAAAAATAATGTTTCGATTCGGTTCACAATTGGCGAAATTATCGATGTTCATCGTGTACAAAATTCGGATATTTCGCTCGAATTGCTTACAAAATTGTTGGATTTTTCAAAAACGGCTCAGCCGATTTCTGTAAAATTTAAGTAGGACCACCTCGGGAGTATATTCTTTCGAACTAAAAAATAATTTTTCGATTCGGTTCAGAATTAGCGAAATTATCGATGAACATACAAAAAAATACATACACACGAACATAGAACCTCCTCCTTTTTGGAAGTCAGTTAAAAAAGTAGCTTTTATCACTTTCCGTCTTCCTTCTTCTTCTTCTTCTTTGCGAGTCGATGAAGCGTGCAAAAAAATTATATTCCGGCTTTTGTCCAAAAATTAGCCATTTCAATGACGCTAATTATGTTCAATTGCTCATGCCAAAAATCAAGTCAATCCGTTGCTCCGTTGCTGCGTGAAAGAGGAACAAACCAACAAATACACTTTCAGATTTATACTTCTAATATTAAGTAAGGATTTCCCAAGAACTGGCCCGTAACGTACACAGCTACAAATTATTTATTTACATTCGATACTACTCGTACGCTCCAACACACATAATTTCCTGTTGTCCGGTTCCGCAACTTTTTGCCTTTAGAAAGTTGTGTTTCAAACTGATCGACTTATTAGTATTGTTTGCCATACATTTGCGGTTAATTGAGGTGTGAGTTTTAAAGGAGCTGTGTCAAGCGTCGTTGGTTGCTGAATCGGCGATTTGATCGGGTGAACGCGAGTCTGAGGAATTCCAAGAAATGTTTAGGTATTGAATGGACGATGTTGGATAAGAAATTGTTTTCTTTCTTGTAACAAGTCACAAATAAGAGAAGATTTTTTGTAATTATTAGTTATGCTTCCAAGACAGTGCTGTAAATGATAAGACCACTATATTAAACTTTAACACTAATTACTGACAGCTCTTTTAAAAAATTTGTAGCAGTCTTATAATTATTTTTCGCAAAAAATGGCAAAACCGCCTTCCATCGTGTACAAAATTCTAATATTTCGCTCGAATTGTTTACATTATTGTTGATTTTTCAAAAACGGCTCAGCCGATTTTTGTAAAATTTAAATAGGACCTTTCGAACTAAAAGAAATTTTATTGATTTTGTTCACAATTGGCGGAATTATCGAAGAACATACATAAAAAATATACAGACGAACATATTACCTCCTCCTTCTTGAAAGTCAGTTAAAAACGCTTAATTTATATTTTCCTGAAATGCTAGCCTTGTCCCACGTGACAATCTGGTTTTTATACTCTCCCATTGGAATATTTTATGTTAAAATGTGATTTTTCACATTCAAATCATGGTTGATATAGCTCTTACATTTTTTTACAGAAATAAAATACCTGTTATGTTCCTTGAGTACCGAAAATAACTATGCTGAAGTATGGTAGCCAGCAATCGTTTGCAAAAGTATTTACTTTCAAATTCTTTACCATTCATTCATTAAGTTTTTTTGTAACGTTATAACATCATATAATTTATTAGCATTAAAAATCTAAATGATTAAAGTGTTCGAGCAGGTTGTTACCTATAATTGGAAACCAGATTCTTTCAATAAATACATCTCACAAAAAGAAGCTCACTTATGATGATGATAGGCTCCACTTATGTAATTATAACTTCATTTACTTTGGTTTTAAGCATCTACGTCAAGAACAATACACGTTTTTTATATCCTGAATCAAACTTCTTGACGGCTGTGAGAGGATTCTTGGAATGTTTTAGCCAAAACCTTCGAGCAAATATTACAGAGCCACAATTCCTAAGTGAAAGTAGTAATCCGAGCGCCGTCATACATAGCGACTTACATATTTACATATAATTCATATTGTCCCGTTTATCGAATCTCGACGTTATGTCACCTACATAATTAGTGCTTGTAACCGAGCACTTAAGCATCGCGCGGGGTGGTAGTCGGCTTGCAATCGCCTTACGACTAACTAAAAAGCCTGCCCATGACGTAGCTTGGGCAGAGTTTTGGCTCGGACACTTTTTTGCACGATTGTGACTCTATAGATATTTGCTCGAAGACCAAAACATAATTCGAACTTACACATGTGGCGGCGCCTCAAAGAAGGCTTTCTTGTAGTAGAGCTTGGACTTCTCCTCGCCATATATAGGTAAGTTCTTGTACGGGTTCACAGAATCTCGCGCAGCTGCTAAATAAGCTTCAGCCAGGATTTGGTTACCCGCAGCTTCTAGCTAACATCCCACCCGCCTAGAAATTTGAATCGGCCTATGCGTAAAGTAAGTTCGTATAGGCCGGTTGACTAGCCGGTGTCAGTTTTTGATGCTGGAATCCTTAAAAACGTATCATCCGAAATAACGTAGCGCTCAGTTATAAATCACACCCAGAGACTGATCGTGACTTAGGTGATTGCCAAGAATCTTAGTCCGGTCAAAATAGACTCTCTATTCATTTTCATTCATTAATTTAAAATTACAAAAACTCTAACAGAGCTGAATTTTGGTGGAGGCGTTGGTACATAATATGTATTTACTATCCTCACTAATATTATAAATCCGAAATTGTGTTTGTTGGTTTGCTACTATATCACGCAGTTACAGCTTCAGATCGACTTGATATTTGGTATGGATATAATTATGTAGTTCAAAGGTTGGAGGAAATAAAGGCTTTTATTTGTCTCGGAAAAATAAATGGGTGCCATGAGATACCATAAAAACTAAAATATAACGCGGGCAAACCCGCAGGTAAAGGCTAAGCTAGAATTAAACTGCCCTATCGATCCCACCGATACTAAAAAAAAAGGTTTAATTTTCAAGGTCAAACGTCAAAATTTCCGTTATATACTATTACTATTTAATAGTAAAACGTACATAAAATTAAGTATATGCAACATGCATAAAAATAGGTGAGAAAAAAGACACAAAACCTGGTTGAAAGGGGCAGGTGGGACCAGATTGGGTGGTGACCCAATCTGGTCCCACCTGCCCCTTTCTTCTATCGTAAGGCTAGACAGACGCGACCAAAGCGCCACCCTTTTATGGTGGACATTCCGCGCATTAGAACCAAGCGTTTCGAATCCTCATTCCTCATACGAACAGCCAGAATGTGGAACGCTTTGCCTGGGTCTGTTTTCCCGCTAAAGTACAGTGTGGGCGTCTTCAAATCCCGAGTAAATAGGTATCTTCTAGGTAAGCGTGCTACAACCTAGACCGCATATCTGCTTAACAACAGGCAGTATGTGGTCAAACGCAAACCTATTCAGAATAAAAAAAAAAAAAAAACACAAATATAGATTGGAGATCGTGGAATATATCAAAAGAAGCTATCAAACAAGTAACATTTTAAACAAAATATCATCATTCTGAAAGCTTTCAAACATTAAGTCAAAAGAGTAATAAATTCGGATTGATTACAGACTTTAGTGCTCAAGTTTTATTGTAACTTTGAAAGTATAATTGAGTTGGAACAACTTTCCATATTTTTGACGGTCACTGCCTTGTTTGGGCGAAGTCAAACTTTTTTGACACAATAAAGATAAATCAATAAATAAATGAAATGCTTAAAAATTATCAATTATTATCGGTTTTTGTCATATTATGTGTTAATACTTTGTCTTTAATTATGACTAAAAATAATACTTTGAAGCTTAACATTCCAGAGCTTATTCAGCTTAGCTTAGCATATAACATTCTAGAATATATAATGTCAATAACCCTTCGAGCAAATATCTACAGAGCCACATTCCCTAAGTGAAAGTAGTAAAAAAATGTCCGAGCGCCGTCATACATACAGACTTAGATATTTACATTAAATAATTATCAATGACCCGGTTATTCGAATCTCGACGTTATGTCACCTAATTAGTGCTTGTTGTAGCACTTTAGCATCGCGCGGCGTTGTAGTCGGCTTGCAATCACCTTACGACTAAAAAAAAAATAGAATAAAATTGATATTTAAGGGGGGCTCCCATACAACAAACGTCATTTTTAGAAGTTTATTGCTCGCTGTTAAAAACGGCAAGAGGAATTGGGCTCCCATACGGTACGGAACCCTTCGTGCGTGAGTCCGACTCGCACTTGGCCGATTTTATTTATTGGTCATCATGCCTATTGAGAACCATCAGGCGAGTTAGTGGTCAAGTGCGGACTAGTTTACGAAAAAAAAAGAATGATCTTGAGTTTTTGATTCTTTAAGTTTTTTCAGGCATTTCCTTGATTTGATTGATTATCTATGATGCACGGTCACTGCATCCTCTTAGCATAAAACCAAATGTTAAATAGCCACTAAAATTTAATGCAACCTCTTGTTTTTTTATTCGTTATTTATATTATCTGCTGGCTTTACATTTAGATCCGGAATCAGCACTCATAGTGCCGTCATATGAAAATTTATGTTGAAACGTGTTTTTATACTAATTTTTATTTAAATATTCTAAAAATATTCTATATATCGCAGACACAAGGAATTTAGTCGTCAAGAGGAGCTCAATTACTCAAAAAGTTGTAGCTCTGCTAAACTAGTTTATAAAAGTTCAAGGAAACTTATTTTTAACCGACTTCCAAAAAGAAGGAGGTTCAAAGTTCGTTTGTATGTTTTTTTTTTGTTGATATTTCCGCTTATTGTGAAATCGAGGAATTATTTTTAGTTCGAAGGGCTTACTCCCGAGATGGTCCCATTTAAGTTATGTAGAAATCGGTTGAGCCGTTTTTGAAAAATCAACAATAGTGTTAACAATTCGAGCGAAATATTCGAATTTTGTACACGATGGAAGGCAGTTTTGCCATTTTAATAAAAATAGAATTTATCAGTGTGAAAAAGTCAAACTCGGAGTTAGTAACAATAAAAATGATACGACTCGGTCACATCCGGACACATCGATGTCATAAGACTCCATAACTCACGACGGAACTTTAAAAATTCTGATGCACGGTAAGAAAGCGTTAAAACGGCCTTAAAAACCACTCATCTGTTTAAAAACAGAACAATAATCATAAAAATAACGGTCATCTAACAAACACAAAAATTGGCGGAAAACAACACCAAAATGACGATCAAGAAAACGCGGGCACGCGTAAAATTTTTCACTTATATATTTATTTACATAACTCAATAACACCTAAACTAGTTGAGTAACGTAACTTGGTAATTGTAACGTTCCAGTTTATACATACATAGTAACGGTAGGTATATGCTATTTGTGTAACGCGTTGCGTAACAGCTGTGCGGACGACGTTGAAGTCTTTTATACTGAGTTTTTGATACGCCTGCGCATGCGGATTCCAGTTTCAATTATTGTAGTAAGTATTATTCCATTTTTAATTGTAGTCGCGTTCTGTTTTCAATTGTCGTACGAGTATCATTCTATTTTCTCAATAGTAATATTGTTGTACAAATTAGGGATAGTTTAGGATTCTATTGTCAAAGTAGATTTTAAATGCCACCGTTTTTTAAGACATCTTTTTTTTTGTAATTTTGATATCTTAGTAAGTAATTTAATTATACTTTTCGTACTACGTACAACTAATTCTGCAGATTTTCCTGTGAAGGAGTTAATTGTGATATTATACGTTATGTCACATTTTGCCAGTAAAACCCCAGCGTTGATGTGAATATTTAAGCGTTATTATTGTTACATAATTATTCTTCATATGCATCAGTTTTTTGGTCTTTTTTGGCAGCTATTTTCACAATAAAAAAGATATTATTTTCTGCTAAGTACACAATTAATATAAGATTATACTTATTTAAAAAAAAAAAAAGCGGGTAGGCACCCCGCGAGCCCACATGGGCTCCTGCATATTGTTTTGCTGTAAAATTATTTTTCGTTTACTTTGTGGCGTTTTCTGAAGATAAATCGGGAGCTCCTGATCCGGTTGCCCAGTGATCGTGTTATCTCTCATCCTTCCAAAGAGGAAAACTCGCCAAGAAGACAAATTTGGATCGGCTTGTCATCGCGCGTCTGCCTTTGTGAGCAAGTAAATTTGAACGAGAAATATAGCAGACAAAGCTATAAAGACAAAGTCAGTGCCGTCAAGTGATAAAATTTATACAGTGAAGGGGCAGTGAATTTTAAGGGATTGTTGAAATCTTCCCTAAAACAATCGACCAATCCAAGTTTCTTCAAATAGCGCCATCTATTAGAAAAACTTCATACTACGTCGACGCTATCTCGTGTCAATTAGTTAATCGACACCCAGCCAGGATCTTCGCTAAATCTCGAACCTCACACAAACTCATTGGGCAAAAGGATAAATTCGCAGTAGCACTGGTAGATGGCGTAACTATTTTCAAGAAGCCTTGTCGTTTCTCTGATATGAAGTGGAATTTCATCGCATGTCTACTGGTGGCCAGCAGTAAAACGTCAACGAATATAATTTCTTTTAATAACAAGGTGCTTACTTAACAGTTTTAGACAATATTACAAATTATTAATTAATTTTAAATATTGCAATATTTATATTTCAATTATTTGATCATTTATTTAATATCAATCATTCGGACTAGTGTACATGTATATAAGTACATGTATATTTATGTATTTATAAGGATACCTATCTCATATGATAGGATTTTTTTTTTTGACTTGATATTTGAGTTGTAACAGTATATAATCTACTATCTAATTTTATTTCTTTGCTTAATTTGTAGTGAATTTGTATTTGTTATTTAAAATTTTTCACTCATGTTTGTTTTGTTATTGTTTTTTAAATTTATAATTTAATTTTTCCTGTTTTTTTTATGTTTTAGAGCACATTGTTGTTTTCCGTGAGTTGAAATAATCTAATTTATTCTGACTTTGTTTAAAATTTTTTTTTTTTGGTAACAAATCGTTAATAGTAGGTCTCTGGGTAGGTTTATTTTATATAATTGCGACAATAATTTTATCGTTTTTTTTTTTTAAAACATAAACATAATTAAGGATGAGTTCTCTTTCCGTGCCTATAACTTGTCCCCACTGCCCTGGGTCGTCTCGGTCCTTCAGCGCCCATGGTCTTAGAGTCCATATTGGTCGCATGCACAAAGGGGCGCTCCTGCCTGCGGTAACGTCACCGGTGGGTCCCACTTTGGATTCACATACAGTACTGCCTTCGGTTTCGCAAATGGCCAGTAATGGGCTTACTTCACGGTCTCAGGCCTGCTCCTTGGACGTCGTGGCCACTTTAAAAATGTCGACACCAGTTCTAAGGCATATTCCTAAGGGTGCAAGAAGCCAAGCAGCAGGTAGGCTGTGTGAAATTATCGACAGGTGTGTTGAGTGCAATGGCGTGGAGGACTGGTGTTCGTTATTTACCTTTGCTTTCAGTGCGCTTAAGGTACCATCAAAAGAATTACCTGGTAACATGACAGCGAAGGTGAAAGCGAACATTGAGTCCTCCGGTACCTGTCATCTCTGCGATGACAGTGGATGTGCCGGCCGAGTCTCTGGGTCTCGTTCGAGTCGGTCAGTTATCGAGTCAAAAGTGTTTGACGGCGATCTGAGGGGGGCTGCCCGTCTGCTGGCGTCAGATGATTCTTTCGCACAACAGAATCCCGAAACACTGGCTGCTATGAAGGCGAAACATCCGCGTCCGTCGAGGCCGCTTAACTTCCCGCCGGCGCCGGATGCCTCTATTGATTCAGCGTCTTCGACTTTGGATGAGGTGGCGCTGGCGCTTAATTCTTTTTATAGTGGCTCGGCTGCAGGCCTGGATGGGATTCGCCCTGGTCACCTGAAGGAACTGACATCATGTTCGGCGGGTGACAACGGGCCACGCTTGTTGGCGTCTTTAACAAGGCTGTCCAATTTTTTGCTCGATGGCAAACTTAATGCGGATATATGTCCATACCTATATGGAGCGTCACTTTGTGCATTAAGGAAAAAGGATGGGGGGGTTAGACCTATTGCCATTGGTAGTGTCTTTCGGAGGTTGGTTGCTAAATTGGCTTGTCGCGCTGTCAAGGAAGAAATGGCCGAATATCTTAGGCCGCATCAGTTGGGTTTCGGAACGCAGTTGGGATGTGAAGCTGCTATCCATGCCACTCGAGCGTTCGTGCAGGATGCAGAAAACCGTGGCTGTGTCGTGCTTAAATTGGATATTGCCAACGCTTTCAACACATTAGAGAGGGATGTTCTGTTGAGTGAGGTTAGGGACCGTGTTCCTTCGCTCTATCCTTTTTTGCGTCAGGTTTATGAGGCTACCTCAAACCTTTTCTTCAATGATGAGCTCATTCTTTCACAAGTTGGTGCGCAACAAGGGGATCCGCTTGGACCGTTGGTATTTAGTTTGGGTATCCACAAGGTTATTGCGGACGTCAAGTCTTCCTTAAACTTGTGGTACCTGGATGACGGTACTATTGGAGGGAAGCCAGAACAAGTATACCAAGATCTACAGGCTCTCATTCCCCGCCTTAGAGAGTTGGGCTTGGAGGTAAATCCCTCTAAATGTGAATTCTTTCCTTGTGGCGCCGAAGCTTGTTCTCACTTCGAACGTTTTAGTTCCCTTCTTCCTGGCCTCAAGAAACTTTCGCCCAGTTCGTTCTTCCTTTTAGGTTCCCCAATTTTTCTGGACTCGTTACCTGAGGCCATTCTGTCGCGAAAGCAACTTCTCTTGACCATCAAAGAACGTATTCAGGATCTTTCAGCTCACGTTGCGTTGGTATTGTTGCGTACATGTTTCGCCATCCCTAAGGTTACTTACCTGCTCAGAACGGCACCTACTTGGCTTTGTCCCAATGAAGTTACAAGTTTTGACGAGGCGTTGAAGGGGTCTGTCGAGTCGATACTCAACGTCGCGCTTAGTGACTCGCAGTGGACACAGGCGGCATTGCCAATACGGTTTGGGGGCCTTGGAGTGAGACGCATGAGTGATCTTGGGTTACCGGCTTTTTTGGCCTCGGCTCATGGGGTTGCGAATCTTGTCACTGACATTCTGAATTACGAAGGTGTCGGGGTGAGCATACCTTTTGTGGCCGAGGCTAAGACTGTCTGGGCTGATTTAAACTCAGGTGCTGTGTGCCCTGTATCTCCTCATATTCAGAGGGCTTGGGATGATGTCGGAGCTAAGCAAATTCACGAGCGGTTGCTGAGCGTTGCTGCGGGGGTTGATCTGGCTAGACTGAAGGCTGTGTCGCAGACAGAATCTGGGGCATGGTTGCACGCGCTTCCCTCACCTCATATGGGTACTCTGTTAGACGACGACTCTTTGCGTGTGGCGGTGGCCCTTCGCCTGGGCTGCAAGGTGTGTGAACCTCATAGATGCACCTGCGGTTCCATGGTGGAGGCCGATGGCCATCACGCGTTGAGTTGTCGTCGGTGCACAGGGAGGTTTCCTCGTCACCATGCCCTTAACGACATAGTCCGAAGGGCTTTCGTGTCTGCGAATATTCCCTGCGTCTTGGAGCCGCCAGGCCTGAGTAGGTCGGATGGCAAGAGGCCGGATGGACTGACTTTGGTGCCTTGGAAGAACGGGAAGTGTCTGGTGTGGGATGCCACGTGCGTCAGCACTGTTGCTGCCTGTCACCTTAGTCGCTCCATCCGGTCTCCTGCGGCGGCTGCGGAGGATGCCGCTGCTAGAAAACGGCAGAAATATGCAGCTTTGGAGGCGCAATATTACTTTGTGCCCGTCGCCGTTGAGACTTTGGGTTCTTGGGGGACCGAGGGCAAGAAGCTGATTCGTGAGATTGGGCAACGGATCAGAGAACGAAACGGTGACCCCCGCTCCGGTTGTTTTTTGGTGCAGAGGTTGGCCGTTGCCATTCAGCGCGGTAATGCAGCTAGTGTGATGGGGACCTTTGCGCCGGGGACAACCAGGGGCGGGCTTTTCGACTAATTTATTTATAAGCTAGTTTTAAGTTGACATTTGTGAAATTTACTTAATAAATAAATATTTTGATAAAATTCCCAATTTAAATACATACTTTGAATTTAAATACTATTTTATTTATTCTTTATTCTTTATTCTTTATTTCAAACCTTGCCATTTAACATGCAAAAATTTGCTCACTTAGCACTAGTTACATATTAAACCCTGTAAGGGCGTTGCAAGTATACAATATACAATTACTGAGTATTATTAGCTTACATAATAACAATACCCACTACTTATCATCATTACATACTTTCCGCGAGACTGAAACATTTTTGTCATTAAAGAAATCTTCTATACTGTAGTAGCACTTTTGGATTAGCATTTTTTTTAGATTTTTATAGAATTTTCGTTGGTTTGATTCTTTTCGTAAATATTCAGGTAGCTTATTAAAAATTTTTATTATCATGTATTCAGAACTTCTCCTTACAAGTTCTAATTTTGGCTCTGGTGCTATTATTTTGTTTTTTTGTCGCGAATTTTCGGAGATTGTAAAGTGATCAGGATATTTTTTAACAAACATTGCTGATTCAAGAATGTATATGCTAGGTAAGGTTAATATTTTCAGTTGTATAAAATGTGGCGTACAATGGGCGCGCGGGCGGATGTTCATCAGAATACGTAAACATTTCTTTTGCATAATAAATAAGTCGGTAATGTCTGTGCTGTTGCCCCAAATTAGTACCCCATATTTCAACCAGGCGTATGCGTATGCGTAGTAGGCACTTAGGGCAGTTTTTATATTGGTGTTTGATTTTAACACTGACAAAGCATAATGAAATTGTGACATTTTTGATCCAATTTTTTTAATATGTCCCTGCCAATTTAAATTTGAATCTATATTTATTCCTAACAGGTTTGCTTCTCGTGTTTCGGTTAGATTGATTTCTTTTAACATATTTTTTAGATTTAATGGTTTCTTTTGGTACGGGTGGAATTGAATTATTTTTGTTTTGTTTTTGTTTATTTCTAAATTATGGGCTGAAATCCAGGCTTCTATGGTAGTTAAGGTTTCTTTTAAGTAATGTAATGAAGCGTCATTATCAGAAGGACATTTAAAAAGTATTGTTACGTCATCAGCAAATAATATGCAAAAAACTCACGTCGCGTCGTTTACACTTTTTATTACTAATCTTATTGCACATATTAATTTATGCTAATTTGATTCTTTCTCAGATAACAATAACTGTAATCACATAAAAAGTGTGAGTTTTTGCTCGATCGGACAATGCTTTTTAATCTATTGTTATATCGCGAGAATCTGCACTATTTTGCGTAAATAATTCACACGTAAATAAACCGTACATGTACGATTTATTTACACATTCTACGACTTCAAATGTCATCGTATTGTCACAATTAACGAGCGAAAACGAAACCATATCGAAGTCGATAGCTGCACGCCATCCTCACATAATTTTTGTTAATGCCCAATGAATTAGTAGTAATTGCTATAAAAGTCCCTAATAATTCTACAAAAAAGTGACATAATTTCAACAGTTGACAATATTTGCTTTATTTGGCTTGATGCAATTTTAATATGCCTTTTCTATTGCACCTGAAAATTTATTTTGTGTTTATTAAGATTATTTATTTACCTGGATCTTTTGAGCTTAGTTTTATTACAAAGTTGTATTCAAATAATACATTATAATATTTACGAGACATGTATTTTTTACCGCTATAAAAGAGATTAAGTATTCAAGCATATTACGTTATATCTTATGTACTTATATAAATATTGACGTAACATCTGTGTAATATTTTCTCAGTTTTTATGTATATTCTTTTGCATTTTTGTTATTATTTAAATTTATTACCTTAAATTTTTCATTAACCTGCCAATAAATATTTTTCTATCAACCTAGTTCATTCTATTAAATCATCTGCAAGACAAACCGAAAGCCAATTTCTAAATTGAATATTTTACTCTTAACTTTATCACAAAGTAATCCTTTCACCTTCTTTTAATTCCAATCAAAATAAAAATTAAAACATTTAGAAAAATTCCACTTCAAAATAAAAGTCTTTCCGGTTTCCTATACATACTCGTATTTTTTTCTAAGCATAGTAGTAAAATTGTATTGTAATAAAAAAATACTCACCGTTAAAGAGACGACGTAAGGCAGCCACAAAAAGTTTCCAAAACGAATCCTTATTTTCCGAACGGCAACACCGTTTTCACGAGTCACTTTCTAAGGAGGTTATCGCGGGGAGGTTCGAACGCGCGCGGCTGCGTCCGTGTCGGAACAGCAACTGCGAGCCACCTCGGGCCGCCGGTTCAATCCCCCGCCGGTCAACGCATCGTTTGTCGCGGAAAACTCTACTCGTCTATATCCAAGGCTCTTCATACGACGATACCATTGATCAAGAATACTGAATACCTTGGAAGCCATAGTGGCCTTTTTATAAGCTTTTATTTAGTTTCACATGTAAAAACTACAATATTTAAAGAGGAGCGACGTGAGTCAAACAAGTGCGTGGCCATTACTAAGTTTTATTCAATACCCATATTTATATTCATCATTCACAGCTACGAGTACCTCGCAACCCCCTTATCGAAACATTTGACTGACATTTTTTCACTTTTGACATTTTCAATGAGTAAGCATTTATTTTGCCTGCTTATCTCCCTGGAAAAATCAAAATATAAGTACTGAGTAAGAGTCAGTATTGCGTAAGTATAAATTAACATTGTTTTATGAATAGGTTTAATATTATTTTCTTTACATAGGTATATGTGGGGTATAACTGTAATCAGATTTGACATAAACTTTTCACTAACCGACTTCCAAAAAGGAGGAGGTTCTATGTTCTTGTGTATGATTTTTTTTTGTGTATGTTCATCGATAACTTCGTCAAGTGTGAACCGAATCGAAAAATTCTTTTTTAGTTCGAATAGGTATACTTCCGAAGTGGTCCCATTTAAATTTAACAGAAATCGGCTAAGCCGTTTTTGATAAAACCAACAATAATGTAAGCAATTCGAGCGAAGTATCCGAATTTTGTAAACGATGACCATCAATAATTTCGCCAATTGTGAACCGAATCGAAAAATAATTTTTTAGTTCAAAATTTCGACCCATCTTGCTGCCGGACGGCCAACGGTCCGGAGTCGAAATGGCGATTCCCCTTATTGCCCTTATTGCCTTTATTTTAAGATGGAATAATCTATGTAAGGTGCCCGACTGCTTTGGGGTGCAGCCGGGTTATGTGGGATTAGACACACACTGTTGTCGTCCTCCCGGGCATCGAACCACGATTTTAAGGTCCCCTTTTAGAATAGAATAGAAACGCTTCATTCAGATTCAGATTCAGATAAACTTTATTGTTAACTGTGTTACATAAAAGATCTTAATAAGAAGAATATAAAAACGTCTCAACAGTTAATTTCATTGTTCACAATCAACAGTATTACAATAAAAGAGTACAATGTATGAAAATAGTGCGACAACCCGCGGCCTTATCGCTTAGAACAATTTCTTCCAGGCAAGCTGATTAAGAGAGGAAAGGATTATAGTGGAAGGTAAGGGACGGGGTGTACAATTATGGTGAATTAATTAAAAAACAAAAAAAGAAGGAATAACAATGCATTTACTTGAATAAAGAGTCAATAATATACAAGATATATAAATACTTATCAATATTTACATGTACATTCTTTTACAACATTAATAATGCATACAAATACATAGTAATATTTAAATAAAATAACAAAATACTAAACACAAATTACACCTTTTAGTAGGCTCTTACTAAAGGTAGGGGATACTGATGCTTTATTCTATTACCCCGGATTACCCCAGCAATAGGACCAAACCGTGGTAGCATAGTAGCCTTAGTCTTACAATCGTCACTTTGAAACTTATGGATATTCACACCACTGGCTTTTCGATAAGAGAAAAAGGCAACTACTTTTAGAAGAAATTAACATAAACAACCAAGAAAGAACAAGCCGAAAGTCGCTTAAAAACCATCCCTACATAGTCGGCGTACCACCTGCTCGTACTATATGCGATTCGCTTCTTCCTTCATAATGCGGACCGCCAGGGATTGGAATGCCGTCATTATTTCCTCATTATTTCCGTCATTATTTCCTGACAATTACAATTTAGATATCTTCAAGTCAAGAGTGAATAGGTATCTTCTAGGTCTACATACTCCATCTTCGACTACAACTTCGCTTTCCATCAGACGAGTTGGTGGCCAAACGTAGCCCTATTCTACATTAAAAAAATACGTTGCCGTATGAGAATCCATCAAGCCGCATTGGGCCAACGTGGTGTATGTGGCACAATTGCTCTTCGTGGGTAGGTAGGCTACTCTCAGCAGTGGCATACAAAAAGGCCAAAACAATAGATTTGATTTCCAGTCAGGTCTAAAAAGCCACCGAAAAAATGGTACCAGGCTTGCATTGTACAAACAATTGGCGATCCCATAGATCTAGTCAGATCTTCCATCCACCTTGCCAATGGATATTTTACGCTGCGCTTGCCGATGTGCGGTCTTTATTCGAGAACTTTAAGCTGTACTACTTACATACATACATACATGTTTAACTGTACATACTGTACTGTACTAGCTTTTTAATAGTCCACTGTAGGACGTAGGCCTATTCAAGAAGGGTGATTGGGCCATAATTATCCACCACTCTGGCCCAGTTCGAGTTGGTGGATTCACATACGCCATCGAATTTTTTCTACGGACGTATGCAGGTTGCCTCACGATGTTTTCCTTCACCGGAAAGCCAGTGGTGTGAAATTCCGTACATAAATTTTAAGGAATTCATTGGTACGGGACTGGGATTTGAACCTACGAATTTATGACTGTAAGGCGGGTGTTATTACCACTAGACCATCACGGATTCATCTGCGAGCCATGTGCAAATTAAATTAGAACCACATTTTGGCTCGTGTAGTGCAGTGTTATCGTCCATTGCAAATTTCAACTGTATAAATTATGATACAAACACGCAACGTATGTTTTCATTCGATAATGCCGATTAGTATTGCCATCTAAGTCCGTATTTGCGTAGAAAAAGTTCGTACAAAATCCGTATTATTTTGAGTAACGTTTATCCCCCGTGGCTTAACTGATTGGCTCAACTAGTACAGCGAAGGAAAATTTTACTTTCCCGTGACACTACTAGTAGTGCTACGGGTAATACATTTCCCATGACACTACTCTGTTTCCAGTAGTGTCACGGGCACTATTATTTCCTGTGACACAACTGGGCTAGCTATTAAAAAAATTGTTATATAAAACCATTTACTACTATTTTTTAGGCTTTTTTACCTGTAATCAATCTTGACTTTAAAAAATCCAGTGAATTAACAATTTGGCACACAAGATGGCGGATGTGAAGTTAGCTACAAGCTGCAAAATGTTCAATCCTGACTAAAGCTCACATAAAGCCTCAGTACAAAGTCCGTATACAATCCATATAAGTACATAAATATCCACAACAGGTGAACTAAACCGAAAGAAAGTAATTTAGACTAACATTAAGAAGAAGACCCTTTGCTAATTCGTATTTCGAGTGAACAAAATCAGCCGTTTCATGCATTTTGTCGATCGATACCGAGTTCCAATTTTAAATGTAACAAACAGCAAATTTATTTTACCCCAACTCCAGGTCGGCCCCATACATCAATAAAAGCAAAAAAACTGCCAAGTCGATGGCTCGCCTGCTTTCCAAAGTACAAGTTGTTAATAATGATGTCCTGAATCAGCCTCTTTCTACTTATTACAGGGCAAGTAGACAACCCTGTAAATATTTCCCGCAATCCTAGGGGGTGTTCCAGTATCCACTGTATCCTATGTTCACCAGTTCTAGCAAAAATGGCAATCCTATGAAGGACTCCCCAGAACACGAACTTGAAGTCGTCAAGGTGCTCTTTGTTGACTGCATCTGAGTTGTAGCAGTTGTATCAGTATAAAAATCAGTTTTGTCTCTCTAAAATTTGTGTAAATACGAACAAATCCGTATAAATGGCAACACTGGTGCCGATAATATACTCGTATCAATTAAAAGCCACACTAGATGAATAGACGAAAAAATATCGACTTACAATTACTTTCGTGGAATCAAATTAAATGAAAATGGTCGAGTTTCTTCCATAATTATGATATAATCAATGTAGTTAGGTTGACTTGACGATCATTGTCTCGATCGATCTAATAGCGAAGAGCCTCAACCAACATCTGAAGAGGCTCTCGCTAGACGGTTGGGTCAAGGGTCAGATTGAAAAGGCAGTGATCCTGGACACGGCACGCATTGTCTGGAGGTTCCTCAGCCTGTAGCCCCAACCACCGGCAGCTTGAGCCCCGCCCCGCTGCCGGCGGCTACCTAGTTTAAGTTTTTAAAATGATTTTATATTTGTTTTTACTTTGTAAAAAAATGTAGCAATACTGTAAAAATTAAACCTGAGAAAAGAAAATAAATAAGTGTTATAATAACAATTATTATTATTTAATAATTATAATTGTTGATTATAGAAATAGAAATAAACTTTATTGCGTTGCTGTGTACATACAATAAGATGTTATAAGACATATAAAAGTTACAACAGCCTGCCCTGCATTTCGAGCGTACAATAATGCACTTATAAAAATAAAAGTTAATTGCCTAATGCATCAAATAATCTTAAGCAAAATGGCAAATAAGAGTAGGTATTATTAATTTATAAATTAGGTAAGCCAAAGGCAATTACTTTGTGATTTTCAAAGTATTCTTTGGTTGAGTAAAATACCTTTGAGATTAGCCAAGACTTCAGAGTCTTTTTAAAGCTATTGCCTTCTAATATCTTTATATGAAATGGTAAACAATTGTAAACTTTGATAGCCATGGCATAAGCGCTATTTGAAAACATGCTGTTGTTAAATTGAGGTATACAGATGTCGTATTTGTGTCTGGACCTTTTAACATCAGCGCGGTTCGACTTTATGTCACTGAAATACATTTGATTATTTTTTACAAAAACACATGTTTCATAAATATATATACCGGTAAGGGTAAGGAAGTTATTAGTTTTAAAAACATCGCGGAGAGTATCGGTGCTATCTAGCTTAAATATAGTTCGTAAGCATCGTTTTTGCATGATAAACGTTGAGTTAGACTCGACTGAATTGCCCCAAAATATTACTTAACATATTACTTATTGATTAACTTAATTGAAGTATAATACGAGTAAGCGAATTGGTGATTCGAACATTAACAATATTAATAATTATTATGGGCATAGATTCGAATCATACTAAAATTCTTTGTCTGCAAAGTCGTACGTTACGTTACCAACGTGATAACTTCATGTCATAACCATCGACTTGGCATTTTTTTGTTTCAAATGTTGGCCTCAACAAAAATTTGCTGAAGGAACAACTGAAACTAGCCGAACGCTGAGCCCGATCGTGCCTCTCTATCGCTTGTTCCGCGTTCTCGCTTGCACTTGCTCTTTTTCGTATGACGTTCATCGATTTATGAGACGTTATCATATCAAAAGAAAGAGAGAAGTTCACTGAAGGCCTGGAATCCTTGAAATCGGGTCTAAATTGCATATAGGTAAGTTATCATTATCAGCCCTAAGCCCGTTTGAAAGAGGCTTATATCCAGCGCATTTCTGCGGTTTTAAATATATCGTCAGTCCAACTAGTTAGTGGACGTCCTACGCTGCGCTTGCCGGTATTAAGGTCTAAGGATTTCCTTATTCCTGATTCGATCTCGCAGATAAACTCCGAACGCAGCCCATTTCCATAGCATGTTGGGCTATTTTGAGCTTATTTTTAAGGCCATCGCAGTGGACTATTAAAAACTCCGTTGAGTAATGCTAAAATGTACTATACAATGTACATGTTAGTATTACTCATGGTTTTATGAAGATTAAAGTTTATTTTTCTAAATCAAATTCCATTGCCAATGTCAAACAACCCATTTACGTTCCGTCGTCGGCTTCATGTGTTTACTCTACTGATCTGGGGCCTTACTGCGTAAGCGCTCTGACGTTCGGCTTCGCTTTTTCTCCTGCTCGCGCCAGTTACTCACGCCAAGCGAGCGAGCAGGAGGGAAAACGAAGCCGAACGTCAGAACGCTTACACAGTAAGGCCCCTGGTCTATTTCAGAAGTGTTTCAACACACGAGAGCTTAAAATGATCCGGCCTTGCGTATTGCACAATCTAACAAACTGCACGATAGATATAATTCTCAATTTCCAAAGTGTTCGGGCGCTTTCATATTGGACGACTGTCTATACACCAATATTATAAAGAGGAAAGATTTGATTGTTTGTTTGTTTGCATTGAATAGGCTCCGCAACTACTGAACCGATTTGAAAAAAATGTTTTACTATTGGAAAGATACACTATCTCCGGATGACATTGACTATATTAATTTTCAAAAAAAATTAGGGATCATCGCTAAAACTCCCTTACCAACATTACGTGGTAGGTATATAGGCACAATATTTATAGTTTCTGTCTTCTTTAGCAAATCATACCCGAGCAAAGCCAGGATGGACAGCTAGTAAAAAAATAAAGACAGAATGTTGTGAACAAACGAGGCCAGCAAAACTACGCCTCGCCGTGTACAGACACAATTACACACACATAGAAGTACAAAGAAACTACGCCTTGATTTGTCAGTCTGAACTATGGCGGCGCAACACCGACGCACTCACCACATGTATAAAAAATCGGCCAAGTGCGAGTCGGACTCGCGCACGAAGGGTTCCGTACCGTATGGGAGCCCCATTCTTCTTGCCGTTATTAATAGCGAGCAAAAAATTCCTAAAAATCACGTTTGTTGTATGGAAGCCCTCCCATTAAACAAACGTGATTTTTGAAATGAAATTTCAGCTGCTTAGCTATCATGGTTCATGAGATACAGCCCGGTGACAGACAGACAGACGGACAAACGACATCGAAATCTTAGTAATAGGGTCCCGTTTTTAACCTTTGGGTACGGAACCCTAAAAACCGGCCTCACTTGACTGTTCACGTCTTTCTGTCTTGATTTTTTTATTTGGTCTAAGTGTATAAGTGTGTAGCGCTCATAGCGTAGTTTGACTACCGAATACAGCGAATACCGAAATTCAGAAACTTTTCAGCAGTGGTTAGTGACCCTGACTACGGGATCAAAGAGGCGTGGGTTCAATTCCCACCCAGGGCAATTATTTATGTAATGAACATAGGTGTCTGTCTGTGTCTAGGTGTTTTTTAGTTGCTATCTATACAAGTATGTATTCATTAAATGAGAGTGAGATGTTATAAGTTTGACAAGTGTTTGTATAGTCATAAATAAATAGTGTATGTATTTTAAAAATATGGATATGTAGTATATCAGTCTCTGACAGACATATGACAAGCTTTGCTTAGTTTGGTGTCAGAGACCGTGTGTAAGCCAACGAGGCAGTCAACAATATCCGAACAGATCCTTCCTTCCTTCCTTCCTTTCAGCCATAGGACGTCCACTGCTGAATATAGGCCTCCTCTAAAGATCTCCAATATCTCCAATCCGAACAGATGATAAAATATAATGTAAAAAAAATTGCCAATCGGAAGAAAGATGCCTCACTCATTTGGTTGGATACATTTACTATAGCAAAGCAAGCAATGTGAAAACTTCTTTATAAACTTATTTTATCACAGATTTAGATTGGATTGAACGAAGTTTCGTACAGTTTCAATAACAAGTAAAACTTAAAATAAAAATTTGAAAAACCCCCGACACAAAAACCTAACCCACCATAACTCTTAAACGGCTCAATCGATTTTTATAAAACATAGCTAAGAACAATCTCGACTAAGTCTCCTTTCATCAAAAAAAAACGAAACTGAAATCGGTTCAGTGGTTCGGGCACTATGATGCCACAGACAGACAGACAGACAGACACACAGACAAACAGACACGTCAAACTTATAACACCCCTCTTTTGCGTCGGGGGTTAAAAAATAAGATATGTCGTTGGAGAAGCAACAATCAAACAAACTTTCAAGGAGACGATAAAATAATTTATTTTCGCAAAAATGGCAAAACCGCCTTCCATCGTAAACAAAATTGAAATAGTTCGCTAAAATTGATGTGACAATTTTTACATTATTGTTGATTTTTCAAAAACGGTTCAGCCGATTTCTGTAACATTTAAATGGGACCATTTCGGGAATACCTATACACTTTTGAACTTAAAAATAATCTTTCGATTAGGTTCACAATTGGCGAAAGAAACTATTATGACCACGAGGAAACACCCGAAATTATCGATTAACATCCAAAAAATAATCGGCCAAGTACGAGTCGGACTCGCGCACGGAGGGTTCCGTACTGTGTGGGAGCCCCCCTTAAACATTTAATTTATTTTAATTTTATTATTTATTATTGAAGGGAATATACAACTAAATATTCTGTGAAAATTTCAAGCATCTACCTGGTACCATTATTAATATCAAGCGAAAAACGTCTAAAAATTCAGGTTTGTTGTATGGGAGCCCCCCTTAAATATTTATTTTATTTTGTTTTTAGTATTTGTTGTTATAGCGGCAATCGAAATACATCATCTGTGAAAATTTCAGCTGCCTAGCTATCATGGTTCATGAGATACAGCCCGGTGACAGACAGGCAGACAGACAGACGGACAGACGTACATCGAAGTCTTAGTAATAGGGTTCCGTTTTTCCCTTTGGGTACGGAACCCTAAAAACATACAGACGAACAAAGGACCTCCTCCTTATTCCTTGTTGTTTTTTTTTTCGTTTTCGTTATTTTTTCGTTAATTCAGTCAATTACTAAAGCAAAGCAAGCAATGTGAAAACAGCCTTATAGTAAGTCTATCATAGATTTAGATCGGATGTTGCGTACGCGCACATTTTCGCAACGTCTATAAGTATACATATAGTGGATAGGGAATCCGGGTTGTCTGTCGTTTTCTTTCCTTACTGACCGAGTAGTGTCTACGGAATTCTAAAAATGAGACCGAGTCTCATTTTTAGAATTCCGTACCCACAGGGTAAAAACGGAACCCTATTACTAAGACTCCGTTGTCCGTCTGTCACTAAGGTTGTATGTCATGAACCGTGATAGTTAGTTGAAATTTTCACACATGATGTATTTCGATTGCCGCTATAACAACAAATACATACTAAAAACAGAATAGTAGTATAAATATTTAAGGGAGCCCCTCCCATACAACAAACGTGATTTTTTTGTCGAGGGGCTCCCATATGGTACGGAACTCTTCGTGCACGAGTCCAACTCGTACTTGGCCGATTTTATTTACTTGACAATCTTGCTTTCGTCTGCCTGGATGTTGAATCTCCAACACATTTTTCAATAAATCTGACAATACTTCGTAGGTACTTGAGTTCCATATACGAGTATTTTTAGATTTTGTTCTCGGTAGTTTTTGATGTAAATGTCGGTAAACAAGAGGCCGAACCCAAAATCGCGAAAAGATAATTGTTTTTCGCAAAAAATGGCAAAACTGCCTTCCATCGTGTAGGTACAAATTTCGAATATTTCGCTTGAATTGTTTACATTATTGTTGATTTTTCAAAAACGGATAAGCCGATTTCTGTAAAATTTAAATGGGACCACCTCGGGCGTAAGGAATTATTTGATTCGGTTCACAATTGGCGAAATTATCGGTGACCATGCAAAAAAGTATATACACTCGAACATAGAACCTCCTTCTTTTGGAAGTCGGTTAAAAATCAACCTCAATCATTTATTTGCACGTAACGTTAACCGTTTCATACATTTTGTTGAGGATCAATAAATTTATTTGGCTAATTCCATAAATCCCCTTAGACGATCCCCTGCGCAGGGGATAAGTGGAATTTTTGTCTACTCTAAAGGTCTACAAATCCCCTCAATCAATATTTACACACTTTTGAAATAAAATACCAGGACTTTGTTAGGTAAATAATCGAATCTTTATATTTTTTTTTACATAATATACGAGTGGTGAATAAAAAAAAATCATCTTCGATAATTTTGTATCAGTGTTGATATTATGTAATCTCTCATACACATATTTCTAAATATAACACAATACTTGTAATAATTAAAATTTCACAAAAAACATATTTTCACATGAATCACACATTGTTTGTGGAATAAGCCATTTATTTGTATGAAACAGCTGAATTTCACAGAGATACCATAGTGATAATGTGGTCGATCGAGAAAAGAAAGAAAGAGATGCATTGATATAATATGGCATGAGTTAGAAAGATACATGAAAAATATCTCGATTCGGTGGCTTGTTGTCTGTCGTCTTTTTGTCCCGATAGTGTCAAACTCTTGTCAAATTCCAATACATATATTTGACAGTTACTGTTGACAACTAGTGATATTGAACATCCATTATATATATATATACGGAACCCTCCGTGCGCGAGTCCGACTCGTACTTGGCCGATTATTATAATACGAGTATGTCTCTTCATTTTACAAATCAACACCGTGGTTAGTGTAGATGGAGCGGGAAGAAAAAACGAATTCAACCCATTTTACAATCTCAAAATCTCATAAAATAAAAATCATCATAAATATAAGTTTTTGCTACAATATCTGTCACAATATATGCAAATAGCAGATTACAAAATATCAAATCTATCAATTAATAAACATAATAGCCGCAGAAGCCGGATGGGAAGATGGCTGCCCTTGGTATTTTATTGTCTGTCGCGTTTTATAAATAATGGCAATTAAATTATAATTAGTTCTCATTTTATTTATTCATGAGCTCCATTTTATTGACATTTAAGATGTGTATCGGTTTTATTTTCAAGTGATTTTTGTCATTTGAAGGTGTGCAGATTGGTGATGTCGAAAGGAGGTGTGTGTGTTATGCAGTACTCGAATTTGAGAATATTGGTTTGCGTGGAAGATATTGCTTCCAGCGATAAGGCCGCCTTGTGTTACCCTAGCATAAGTTTTTCTTGTATTACTGTTCGTCGTATTTTTTGCGTACAACTAGATGTTATCTAATCTATCTATCTATGATAAATGCGGTTTTAAGGTAGCTTATATCGGTAATAATCGGCCAAGTGCTAGTCGAACTCACGCACGAAGGATTCCGTACTGTATTGGAGGTAATAAGGTAGAGCTTAGGTTCCACGACACAGGTCGCCCTAGTGTGGGATCTAGTGCACAACACGTTTGTGAAAACTTTTGGAACAATAAATGTTTAATTTATTTATGTCTTTGTTTTTTTTTTTTTCAATTTAAGTAGACTTAATCAAACTTTATGGCGTTTATGAACACGACGCGAAGCCGTGGTGGTCTAGTGGTACTGACCCCCGCCTTACAATCGTGAGGTCGCGGGTTCAAATCCCGGGCCCGTACCAATGAGTTCTTCGGAATTTACGTACAGAATTCAACACCATTGGCTTTTCAGTGAAGGAAAACATCGTTTGGCAACCTGCATTCGTCCGTAGAAGAAATTCGATGGCGTCTGTGAATCCACCAACCCGCACTGGGCCAGCGTGGTGGATATGGCCCAATCACCCTTCGTGGGTAGGACTACGTCCTGCAGTGGACTATTGAAAAGGCTGGTACAGCACGCGTCATGTTGTTTGTCCGCGATGGACTCCTAAACTACTTAACCGATTTTAACCAAACTTTGCACACTATGTGCAGTTTGATACAACTTGAGAGATAGGTTAGTTCATATCTCAATTTAAAAATCGCATTTGTTTGTTATCGTACTTTTAAAATCCGTCCGTACCGGGGCGATGCCGGAATGGGCAGCTAGTATTTAACAAAGCAAGATAAAAATTTCTATACGTTGGTAGTGACATTAAAGGTATCAATAAATAATATTCCACAACACTGCACAATTTATTACGTGCACTTGGCCAATTTTTCAAACCAAATCTGGCCAAAATTGGCAAATATTGCAACCAGCTGCTTGACCGAGTTGGACCACAATAAGCTCGAAATATCAAGATCGAGGACACTGACCATATTTAGGCGAAGATCTCGTTTATTATTATAAGGTGAAGATATACCACAGCATTCACTCGAATAATTATATTTCTCTAAAAATGGCACACTATAGGAACATATCCGTATTTGTAACTGAAATAGTTCGCACAAATCGATGTTTCATAAATATCTATAGTAATTTTGACATTAGTGTTCATTTTTAGGGTTCCGTACCCAAAGGGTGAAAACGGGACCCTATTACTAAGACTTCGATGTCCGTCTGTCCGTCTGTCTGTCACCGGGCTGTATCTCATGAACCATGATAGCTAGGCAGCTGAAATTTTCACAGATTATGTATTTCTGTTGCCGCTATAACAACAAATACTAAAAATAGAATAAAAAAAATATTTATGGGGGCTCCCATACAACAAACGTGATTTTTAGGAGTTTTTTGCTCGCTATTAATTATGGCAAGAGGATTGGGGCTCCCATACGGTACGGAACCCTTCGTGCGCGAGTTCGACTCGCACTTGACCGATTATTCAAAAAAGCATCAGACGTTTTCTTAAAAATGTATATCGGACCACCCCTGAAGTATGGTCTACCAGACAAAAAAGAATTGTCATAATGGAATAATTTCTAATGAACAAAATATCAATTAAAAATCCGTATTTCATTCGCTAAAGACATCCTGTTTCCATCAGTATTACCATTTATTCTAAAACCAAATTAAGTGTAATAAAGTTAATTTATTGCTCTTATTGAAATATCCTGTTAAATATTTCATTGTTGTTTGTGTAAACGTATTGTGTTTGTGTTAATATATTAAACGCTCATTGTTAAAAAAAAATGTTAATAACGCATTTTTATGTATTAAATATTATAAAAATATAAATGTTTAAATACAACCTTTTGAGATCCCGGATATCATGCAGCGGCAGAGTGCTAGCCAAGACAAGTAAAACGAGCCCAAACACAACGGCTCTATCTAAACAAGATACAGGAGTTCTTATGGCCACCTTCCGACTCCATCATCAGCTCCATGGTGCCATATTATTGCATTGTCACGCAATACACCTATGCGTGCAAAATTTCTGCTGAACCGGAAACCGGGAAATTGGTCAAATTTAACTTGCAAGATTCCGCCCGAACTTACATAGGCACATCCATTGCAAGTTAAATAAAAGCTTATTATAATAAATCTAAGTGAATCTCCATCAAAACGATAATAGTTTTCGTTTAAGTACTTTAAAGTCATACTTAGGCCTGATGATGCCCATGTTTCTACAAAAAAGTGTAGCGTTTGACTAGGTCTGTCAGCGATTACCGAAGTTAAGTAACGTTAGGCACGGCCAGTCTTCGGATGGGTGACCGCGGATGGCATTTACAACTAAGCGCTTCCATGACACGTTAAATTGTAACCGTTTAGCCATGTCAGAGGCCTTTAGGCAGCAACCACCGACACCACGGTTGCCCAGACTATACGAACTTTACAAAAAAGTTCAAAAACACTTGCAAAAACAAATGTGGCTGTCTTTCAAAAACTCGTTGCACCTGCGTTACCCTCGCCCATGCCCTTATACGCCTTTGAATGTTATGTAACAAGGTTTTTTACAACCTGTATTAGGTATATAATATTTCAATGCCTTTTATAAATTCTCGCTCACTCGCCTCGACTATTTGCTAAAATTAAGTAATTTGCAAAATTTCGAAGTATAGCGCCACCTTAAAGGTAGCAAACAGCATAATTGAGTCATTTTTTTGACCAAAATTAAATAAATGGACGGGCCTGAGCAATTGATCAGGTGAAATGAAATTGAAACCCATCTACAATACATACTTCAATACTTATTTTTCATTACAAACATTTAAATACCTACGTAGATACGTAATATAAATGATTGAATAAAATTTAAAACAATCTGACAGTCAAAAATCAACAGATAAGCAACGCGCTAAACAGAACAAAACACGTTTGAGAAAACAACTTCTAAAATGAGGTGAAAATGTAAGCCAAAAGCGCCAAAAATCTAAAGACAACAAATTTTTTTGACTCTAACTATAGAATAAATTAAGATATATTTAATTGTAGAAATCCATTTAGCTGTTTGGAAGATACCTGAAGAAATTGTAAATTTCTTACACACACAAGATACGCGCTAAAAGCAATAAATACCCATTCTTGACAGCCGGAACAGACAATAAGCACTCGACTAAATATTTTTTGAATCGCACTATTTAGAATACGTGTCACTCTTCTTACGTCTGAAGCTATACTGAGACGTAATGCGAGCATGTAGCTTACTTGGCTGTAATCAAAAGAGCGCTTCTTGAGGGCACATCCTTTCATTTTATTGTCGTCGAAGCGTCATTGCATAAGTTGTCCAAATTACAGCCAAAGTTGCACACACGATGACCAGTATAGTGAATCTTGTTATAAAACTGCAAATAATTGAAATTGTGACTTCTTGCAATCTCATTACCTCGTATTTCAGAACTGTATTGAGAGCAACCTACTTAATTTTATTTGGCTTGGTGTAATGTAGATCATCTCATATCTGGTTTGTGAGCGTAGATTTTATTAAATAATCGGTCAAGTGCGAGTCGGACTCGCGCACGAAGGGTTCCGTATCGTATCGGAAGCCTCCCTTAATATATTGTACTTTAATTTAATTACTTATTTTTGAAGGACCAAAAAACTTAATATTCTGTGAATATTTCAAGCATTTTCCTGTTGCCGTTATAATATCACGTTATTTGTATGGGAGCCCCTTAATTATTTACGAGTATTTTATAAATTTTAACTTTTCATTTTACATTGCATATTTAATTAAATATTCTGAGAATATTTCAAGTACTTATCTACCTGTCGCTGTTTTTAATATCGAGCGAAACACGGCAAAAAAATCTGATTTGTTATATGGGAGCCCCCTTTAAATATTTATTTGTTTCTATTTTTAGTATATATTATGATAGCGGCAACAGAAATACATCATCTGTGAAAATTTCAACGTTCTAGCTATAACGGTTCATGAGATACAGCCTGGTGACAGACAGACAGACAGAAAGGCTGACGGACGGACAGCGGAGTCTTAGTAATAGGGTCCCGTTTTTACGCTTTGGGTACGGAACTTTAAAAAGATTACGTTTTACGGCACACTGATCCTGACTATGTTATAGCCATCTGTCGTTTATTTTTGTTCAAGATATTCTTCGTCGTCGTTTTTCAACCATAAGACGTCCACTGCTGGGCATATGCCTCCCCTATATATCTCCAATAAAACCGTTTGGAAACGGCTTGCATCTATGGGACCAACCCGGAATTCATGAAGAACAAAAACAGCTGTTCCATACAAAATTGCAACCCTTATTAAAATATTATTTTAACATAATATTGTCTTTTTAATCCTTAAAATTAAAAGTGGCCACAAATGGTACTAGCTTCCGTTGACTGGGCCTTCTAAACTACGCTACGTTATAATTAACCACTTAATGTAAGTAGTGTTTATATTTCAATTTAAGATAAACACAAAAATAAAAACTATATATAAATAACCTATCTAAACTAAAATAACTAATCCAAACCTAAATAAAACTATCTAAACTAAAATATCCTATCTAAACTAAATTATCCTATCTAAACTAAAATATCTTACATCTAAAGTACACTAATTAAAAAAAATTAGATACTGTTTAAACCTATAAAATGTTTAAACAGTCTCTAATCTCAGGCAACGTGCCTAAAATGCTGGCCGCATTGCCTCGCTGAATTGCGAGGCTGACTTTCTGACCAAAATACAGGCCAGCATTCTGGTCACGTGTGCTTTCTTTTAATCTCCCCGACAAATCTAATCAAAAATAATAATAATAATAATAATCTAATCAATACCACTTAATCAAAAACCTATTTCCCCACAAGAACCAAACCTAAATCAATACCTTCTATACCAGTCATATCCTGCCTAAGACAATTATTATTAAGGAATTACTACAAAATATCTGACCGTGGCCCCAAAAACGGCAATCAGAAGCCGGTTAATCTATCATGTCAAGTAAAAAATGGATTGTTAAAATTAATTCCCACGTGCTATTAGATTGTATATGAATGTATAATACGTATATGCAAATAACTATTTGTGTACATGGTGTTATTGAACTGAGAACTGGATCAATTTCAGATTTTGATCCATAACGTTGTTAAAATCCATTACTCCAAACAAATTAGTCCAGTAAAAATAAATTTCAATCTCGCACTTTTCCGATCAATTTGTTAAGAGGTCTGCGGGGCAATTCTGTCAACCGATCTCGTTACTAAGGTGACACGTTCTTGAACCTGGCTCGTTTTTCTGACGGTTTTGAGGTACGTTATTTTTCTAAGGTTTTGAGCTGTCGGAACTGTCAGAAAAACGACAGAGGTTTAAGTACGTATCACTTCCGTAAAGAGATCGGCTATTAGAATTGCCCCACAGTTGCTGAATCTTGAATCTGTGATTTTGTGCCCAACATGAAATGCTGACAGATCGAGATGGAGCTTCAAGGGTCATCTAAAATATAATAAAATAAATGTAAATATATAATCAAACTTAATACCAATCAAATAAGTCATAAAATCAATTCTAAAAGCAAAGCTAGAAATCTTATTAGTTTACTGTATCTGAACTAGATGGCGCTGGCGTCGAGTTAACCCGCGATATTAAATTTCTTCGTCGATGGACGATGTGTTTTGGTTTAAGTTTTAATAAATTGTCCATGGGCTGGAATCTTCAAAGAAAAAACACAATGGTGTAACACCATAGGCTGTGAAAGTCAAAATGAAAATTACCATTTGTCTATGGTGGAAAATAAGGGCAATTTTAATTTTAATTATTAAAACTTAAACCAAAACACGTCGTCCATCGACGGAGAACGGAGAAAGTTAATATCGCGTCAATCAAAGTCAATCAATCTTTTCCGTTATAATTTTCAGCAGTTTTTGTGCTATCTTTTTTAATGTTTTATTAAAGTTATTGTGTTAGTTATGTAAAGTGTTCGTGCTTATCGTCTCCACTGAACTGTTACAAAACCACACATTCATTGTGTTTTATGCGTTGGTGTTCATACATTGGTCTTTGAGTGTATTTTTGCATCCTGTAAAATATTGTGTCGTATGCCGAACTACAACTGCAGGCGAAGCATAATTAGGGTACAACATATTCTGAAATAGTTAAATAGGACTCAAGTGAGTGTCTAATATCAATAATAACTGTGCAAAACTAAAAAACTTTATCTTACGATAGTTAACCTAAAAATGTCCTTAGAAATTGATGTGAATAATGAATAAACATGAAGTAGCACAATTTTTTTTCCTATAGGTACATAGGTTTTAAAAATGGTAAAATAAAAATAATATTTTAATTGAAGAATTGAATATTATGCATACAGGAATTAATAAATATTTATGTTGTGGATTGTGAATGTCCCTCTTTAGATTTGTACCTGCCCATGAGTGCGAGCCTTTATTACTCTATGAGTGCATACTCTGTGGTCTTATTATAAAAGCTCTGACATTTTGACGTTTCGTTTCGTTCTCTTTCTCCTGTGACCGTGCTCGTATTACGTTAATTGAAATATATTGTTAGCGAGTTAATTAATAAATAGTGTGTGTGCCTTCAGCCATCTTGTATATATTGTGGTTAATAAACTTTATCTTCTTTCATCAGTAGTTTCAGTCAACCCTGGGTCCCCTAAACCCATCAATTTATGAATCCAAAAAAAGTAATGTCGCCATTTCGGTCGCCATGTTTTAAAAAGTAAATAAATGTCAGACTCAAAATTACCAGTCCGCTATTGGTTGTTCATAGATTCCTGTCTGATACGTAGTATCTATAGTAGTCTGTGAAATTGTCTATGCGTTCACAGAGATGTGGTTTTATTACAATTTCCATTTCCTGACTCAAACAGTAGACAATAAAATTTCGCATCTTTGTCATCATTTCTGTAAACTTTTGTATAAATAAAACTTACTGTTTAGGATTTATGGCATTATGGCCCATTTAATGAACCGATTTATTTATCTAAGAGTTATCTGCCGAGAAAGAAAAACCGGCGGTTGATTAATTGGGTGGGTACCTATCAGATTTTATTTGTCCCAAGCCATGTAGGTAAGAGGAACCTGTAGTTGATCCATATTAATAAAGGAACACCCTGTATAGCATATTTAGAAAGGAGCTGGGTCGTATTCAAGGTGGTTCGGTAACACTGAGACCAAACGGATTAAGTGATTTGTTTGGCGGATTGTGAGGACACTATTTGCCAACTCGGGAAATGTTTCCTGCAATACAGAAGCTAGAAGAACAATTATTTGCAAGCAAATAAAAATAAGAAGCTTTTATATAGAAAATCCTAAAATACCAATGAGATTGTGGGTATAATGATTTGTTAAACCGTATTTCAGCAAAAATCTTAGATATTTTGCGAAAGCACTGATAATATTAGACATTAGTTGTGGTTATGAATATGATTAGGTATTTTTTTTAAATGACTTCAAAAAAAGAGATTCACAATTAATTAATTATTCAAAAATAATTAGGTATTAGGGACTTTCAGACGTGTAGGTATATATTCTCATTATTGTGAACAACTTTTACTATGAGCCATCTACGAAATAGCGAAAAATGTTTTTCGTGGAAATATTTGCCAAAAGCACAATGGTAGAGCACAATTTAAAATTTCCAAATAAATAATTTAATAAAAATATATAAATATATTATTTGAAATATACTAATTTATTCATCAAAAGACCTTCACGATTCCACAATTAAACACTTGCTAAAATAAACAAAAATCGAACTTGGGTCATAATTTATTTATTTATTAGTCAGAACGGATACAGTTTCGGTCGAGGTGAACTAGTTACAGTCGTATAGAATATAGCGGTTCGCAAATCACGTATTTTATCTGATTTATTTGTAGAAAATGCATTAAAACGTTTAAAAGAGTTATTAGTTATATTTATATTATATAGTAAGATGTAAGATGTCCTCTAATATTTATTTATTAATTTATTATTGTTTTAATTAAATAATTCATACGAATTAGATGTTCGTTCCAAATTTAAGTAGCTTTACTCCCTAGGGAGTTTCATTTCATACAACATTGTTAACCTGCCATAGCTCTCGTAACTAACAAATGACTTGTTTTACGTTGATATTGTACGACATAATTATAATGAGTCATTTTCGAGCAGGTAGTATGAAAAAATACTAACGTAAGTCCGTATAAACCGGATCGCCAGGCGGCAGGGATAACAAACAACAACCGGGATTCACAATTTAAATTATCATCCGCACGGCTGCGCTCATTGTAAATGCCACCCGCGGTCACCCATCCAAAAACTGGCCAAATAAAACTGGTTTTAACTGGTCTATAACTTGAATAGATTATTATAGATCTATTTCCGTGCTCCTCGCCGATTTCTATCATTCATGTCATCCTAAGGTTGCCTGGAAGGGTTTACTTTTAGCGATAAGGCCGCCAGTTCTTTCATTAAATTTAAATTATTTGTTTCTTTCCACATTGTAATGTCTAAAGAGTTCATCTTTCCTTTATTTACTACGTACAATAAAACTAGATCTCGTACATACCTGGGTAGGGTAGACCGGGGACAATTAAAACAGGTCATGATTGCAACAACTTCAATTTCTCGAAAACCATGATACCTACGTGTGTGACGCGTCGTTCGTTGCTTCGTCGGCCATGTTCGGTTTTGTGTTTAGTTCGGCTCGAGCGAGCGAGCGACGCAGTCGTGCACAGGACGCCTCGACGAATTCCGCGCCAAAAAGTAAGTATTCACGATTTTTTGATATTTGTTATTTACCTATTTAAATATTGTTGTTTGACAGTTTTTCTTATTCTGGAGTATTGTTTAGCTATCTAAGAGTGTTTTTATTACTGTTGATTTATGTTAAAGTTAATAATAAACAAAATATTGAGTATTGAAGCAGAAGATGTGACAAGGGTACGTTTGAAACAACTTATCTGTGGACGTTTGAAACGTTTCAAACGTCCCCGCATATTGCATTTTTACTCGACTGCACAGAAGAAGGTTGTGTTTTCTAGAGTATAAATAATTAATAGAATATAAAAAGCACCGATTTTTTTTAATAAACGATACCTATACGATGGAAAATAACCATTACAACCACATTTAACTCAAAACAAAATCGCTATTATATAAATCTGATAGGAAACCCAATAACTCCGACGACCCTAAAATTGAGCCCGCGACATTAAGTTTAATCTATTTTTTTTTCATTCATATTTTCTAGAGATGCCCAGAAAACGTAAACACGTTACAGAGAGAAGTTCCAAGAACATTTTTGCATATCAGCAAGCATACGAGGAATTGTCAACTGGTAAATCGTTGAGGAAGGCTGCAGAAATGTTCGATTTAGATCATGTCTCCTTAGCACGATATAAAAAAAAGAGAGAAAGCGCGCCTAAAAATACTCCTGTCGATGATATAACAATGGGTTACAATTCGGCAAAAAAAATATTTACACCTGCTCAGGAAAACGAGATGGTCACGTATGCAATCAAGTCAGCTGATATTTACTTTGGGCTAACCGCTAAGGATATGAGAAAACTGGCATATGATTTGACTGTACGCTACGAACTCCGAAGACCTGCTACATGGGACGAAAATGAGATTGCCGGAGTAGAGTGGTTCCGTGGATTTTTGGACCGCCATCCAGAATTGTCTGTCAGGTGTGCTCAAGCGACAAGCTTGGCACGAGCGACGAGTTTTAATAAAAATAATTGTGATGAATTTTTTGATAATTTGGCATTGGTTCTTGATCGTGACAATTTTGAACACAAGGATATATACAATGTAGATGAAACGGGAATAACAACAGTGCAGAAACCGAATCGAATTGTGGCTAAGAAAGGAACTAGACAAGTGGGTGCATTGACATCTGCCGAACGTGGAACTCTGGTAACAGTCACTGTAGCAGCTAACGCGATTGGCAATGTACTTCCACCAATGTTCACGTTTCCACGAGTTCGTTATCAAAACCATTTTTTGAGAGATGGTCCTGTTGGTAGTGTCGGTACCGCAAATAAATCTGGGTGGATGCAAGAAGAAGATTTTCTTGTATTTCTACAACATTTTCAAAGACACACAAATTGTTCTTTAGATCACAAAGTTTTATTGCTACTGGACAATCATGCTTCACACGTGTCAATCAAATGCATTGACTTTTGCCGTGACAATGGCATAGTCATGCTTTCTTTTCCTCCACACTGCAGCCATAAGTTGCAGCCATTGGACCGCTCCGTATATGGACCTTTCAAAAAAGCCGTGAATACGGCATGCGACGGGTGGATGAGGGCAAATCCTGGAAAAACAATGACCATTTATGACATTCCAGGCATAGTCGCCACTGCACTTCCCCGGGCTATGACTCTAAGTAACATTCAAGCTGGATTTCGAGTTTCTGGAATTTGCCCATATAATAGGCAAATATTCAGTGATTTGGATTTTGCACCCTCATATGTCACGGACAGACCAAACCCGAATATTATACAAGATTTAGATATTTCACAGCCAATTTCTTCCGCTGCAGATGAACCTCGACTGCAATTCACACAGACAAGCTTGAGGGCTCCACGACCAAATTCTGGGGCAGTAATTGAAGTCATTCCTCCATCTTCTCCGAAACGCTCAGTGAGTCCACAGCCACGTTCCTCTGTCATACTTGTGTCGGAAATCCAGCATGATCTTACCAGCCCGTTTACACCACAACAGCCAGAGTCTGCCGTAGGACTTGAAGCCGCTGTTCCATCTTCTCCAATACGCTCAGTGACTCCACAGCCAAGTTCCACTGTCATACCTATGTCGGAAATGCAGCCTGACTGTACCAGCCCGACGATGCCACAACGGCCAGAGTCTGCCGCAGGACTTGACGCCACTGTTCCATCTTCTCCGATACGCTCAGTGACTCCACGGCCAAGTTCCACTGTAATACCTATGTCGGAAATACAGCCTGACTTTACCAGCCCGACGACGCCACAAAAGCCAGAGTCTGCCGCAGAAATAGCAGCACCATCTTTTCCTTCACCAAGCCATTCCACGACTTCACAATCAAGTTTTGTTGTAGAACTTGATCCTCTTGATGTTACCAACTACAACAACCAACCTTCAACAAGTAAATTTTTGCCAGAATGCATCAGACCATTTCCTAAAGCACCACCCAGAAAAACTGCAAGAAACGCAACAAAAAGGAAATCTGCTATTTACACAGATACTCCGGAGAAAGAAAACATCAGAATACAAACCGAAGAAAGGGACAGAAAAAGAAATGCAAGCAAGATAAAGACAAAGATGAATATGGAACAAAAGAAAAAGAAGACAAACAAAACTACCAAGAATAAAAAGAAATCATCAAAAAGAACCCCAAAGACAACTAGCTCAGAAGATGAATATGATACTGACACAGAAATTCCGCAATTTCCCGAGTCTGATGATGAATATGACGTCACAGAAGATCTTCAATTTGATTCATCAAGTTATGAATCGTCTGCTTCAGAAAATGATCAAGAGCCTCCTTATCTTCAGATAGAAGATTGGGCGATAGTCAATATATTATCCATGAAAAATCTGGTACACCGATACGTAGGGCAGATTAAATCAATAACAGAACACGGATATATTGTAAGATTCGCTAAAAAGATTGATCATTACAAATTTAAGTGGCCCGTAAACGATGACATATCTGAAATTACTCGGCTCCAAGTGGTAAAGAAAATTGACCGACCTACTATTAAATCTAATAGTAGGCGTGTAATTGTTCTTGAATTTAAAAAATCTTTGCGAAAGTTCAATATTGAGTAACTCAATATTGATTTTCTCAATATATTATAGATTTTTTGGTTAATATTTTTTACTTTGTAAAACAAAAGTACTGTACCTTTATAATTAAGCCACAAATTGGCATAGTTCCTTGTCTGAAAACTATGAGACTGATTCTCCCTACTAACTAATATAATTTTTTGCATAAATTAAGTACCTAATTTTGTATTTTTAGAAGTGTTTATTTTTTTTACTTTTTACCTAGTACATATTGGAGATTTTTTTTTTAATACTAGGCTACGTTTGACTAGTTTTAGGGTATAAATTCCCAAAAAAATATTTTAAGTTTTGCCAAATATTACATAATAATATTATGTTAATTGATCTTTGAAATTAAATTTCACAAGAAGAATCAAACCTATACGGGTCAATAAACGATGGTTATGATTGAAACATTTTTATGATTAAAACATTGTCATGATTGAAACATTGTTATGATTGAAACAAGCTGTTTTGTATGAGACTGGATGACCTTTTTTTCTCCCCCATGTAAGTGCCATTATAGCATGTTAGGATATTAAGTCTTTCAATAATGTGAAATAGTATTCAATAGCACAAATTACAGCACTAAAAATATATATATAAGAGATATTTTGAGTTGTTTATGTTGAAGATGTTTTTGAATTTATAATTTTCAAAATATTAATGTTACGTTGACGAACTTGTCACGATCTCAATAAATAATTTAGTGGTAAGTTAAAATTGTTAAGACTGATTAAAAACCTTCAGTAGTTCCTAAAATGTTTTCAGTGTTTCAATTATCCCTACATACTGTTTCAACCGTCCTTGAGGTGGGGTCAATAGAACCACTGTGCCCGGTCTTCTTTAATAGGTGATTGTAGGTTAACTATTCGAAATAGAGTTAAAAATTATGTTTAATTTAGGAACAAGATAACGACCCTTTCAACGATATGAATCCGAGGGATGTGGGTACTACAGATACTTTACTGCACACGGTTTAAGTAAAATTGTTTCAATTGTCCCCGGTCTACCCTACTGTAGAAAAGAATTACCGAAATCGGACTACTTCGTAAGAATATAATTATGCGTGATCATAAATTAAAAAAATATACTCATCGACATCCCTCCCTCATCTATCATCCATCAATGTTCAAGAAAATCTCAAAAAGATTCCTTCGAGCCGGATTTGAACCAGCGACCTATGGATGACAGCATTCAAATTACCTCTACAGTCCACCGCTCTACCAACTGAGCTATCGAAGGTGATACCGATTGGTGTAAAATAAATCATTACACTATTAACCGCAAAATTGAACATATATTTATTTTAAAAAATGTTGAGGATGCTCTAAAAGTATTAAAATTTAGTAAAATTACATGCTAAATTTTCACAACAAACTAAATCTAAGAAATTAGGTAAGTACAGTGATAGATAAATAACATTTTACGATAAAATGCCATCTATCCGCAATCGTGCAAACAAATACGCTGAGTTTAGTTAGCTGGGGTTCCTTTGGCTGCAACCTTGGAGAAAGTATGTACTTCACCATGGCTGCAACAAAGAAAATTATTAATGTCGTGTGAGCAATAATAATTAATAAAAAAATGCAAGTGGAGTCCCTCCGCGCCGTAGAAGTGAAACTTCGACGCAACAAACAGTGCTTTCATACCCCCTCCATGGTAGCGTTAAATGATTAACGCAACCTTGTTGGAAGTCGCATTAGCAATTTCACTTCAATAAATACATACCTACATAACTTTTATTGTACTTAAATCCACAGAACTATAACTAGTCCTTATTCTGCGCTTGAATTACAACAATATACTAAAATATATTTTTGAAAACAAAGTGTCATCATGAACAAAATGAAGCAAAATATGCTAATAAAGCGATGGTGGCGCCCTCATTTAATTTCAACTCTTTTACATAGGTAGTTTTCAACTTGCATCAAGCAGTATTTTATCAAACATGACCTTCATTCATCGACTTAGCATTTTTTCATGCCTTAGTTTAATAGCTAAAAATAAAACAAAATATAAGGAATTGAAGTAGGTAAGTATAGGTCCATAATTATTATCAATAAAGTATTTTTTTAAATAATACACGACACGATAGGTACTTACTTAATTTTACAGAGGAACAAAATATTAGCACTTTAAATTCAATTGTTAAAAATACTCCTTTCAATAATTTCCCTAATTTTACTGTTATAAATAGGAGTATGAGTATGAAACTTGTATGAAAGGAAAAAAGTCTCCAAATTTCCGACGGCAAATGCAAAATAAGCGCCCCCGGGTGGACTCGAACCACCAACCTTTCGGTTAACAGCCGAACGCGCTAACCGATTGCGCCACGAAGGCGTCTGCCTTATGTGTCAAAATTTATCATAACATTATCATTAATACAAAGACATCATCATCATCATCATTTTCATCTGCACTGGAACTGCGAGGTATAGGCAATGCCAAATAATCAATGCTGATACGAGTAGGCCATAGTATAGTACATAATACTAGCTGCACCCCGCGGCGTTACCCGCTTTAGTAAAAAGTAGCCTATGTGTTAATCGAAGGTCTAAGCTACCTATGTGCCAAATTTCATCTAAATCAGTTCAGCCGTTTGTTCGTGAAAGAGTAACAAACATCCATACATATTACATAGGTACTTATAAACTTTCGCGTTTATAATATTAATACGAGTAGGATACTTTACGAGTACCTAGGTACTATAAGCCCGATTAAAGAGGCGCCAGCGTAAATTTAATAGCAACGTAAAAAGCGTTCTCTCTATCGAATGCCTAAAGTGAAAAAGAAACAGAACTATGCTATTTAGCTAATATAATTACGATGGCGCCTCTGTAATCGGGCTTTATGTACCTATATGGTACCATGCCATCTGCGTCGGTTATTGTTGATAGTTTATTATAAACCTTGGAGAAATATTGTAAGTAATTTGACAATATTTTTTGATGTCCTTTTGCGAACAATAAACAGATCGAAAACAAAAATAAAATCAACTTAAAAATAAAGAAGTCACAAGCTTAATTATTTTCTTGCTAGACAGAGATCGCACCATGACAGGCTATGACGTCACTGCCCGCAAGTTCAAATTTAATAATTTATTTTTGATGTGAATATTTAACTGAATATTCTGTGAATGCTTAAAGTGTCTACTTGTCACCGTTATTAATCAAGCGAAAAACGGCTAATAATAGGTTTGTTACATGGGAACCCCCTTAAATATTTTTTTCTGTTTTTATTATTTGTTGTTATAGCGGCAATAGAAATACATCATCTGTGAAAATTTCAACGTTCTAATTATCACGGTTCATCAGATTCAGCCTGGTGACAGACAGACGGAAAGACGGACGGACAGCGGAGTCTTAGTAATAGGGTCCAGTTTTAATCCTTTGGTTACGAAACCCTAATGAATACTTTATACAAAATAAATTACGTTGCACTGTGCAAATTGTGCAATCACTATCACTATTACTACCTACTTACATAGTATGAAACAAGTCGCTTCCGCTGTCCCCATGTCCCCATGTATGCTTATATCTTTAAAACTACACAACGGATTTTGATGCGGTTTTTTTTTTTTAATAGATAGAGTGATTCAAGAGGAAGGTTTATATGTAAAATAAACCTGTGCGAAGCCAAGGCGGGACGCTAGTACAATATAAATTACGATGCACTGTGCAAATTGTGCAATAGGTACTTGTACAGAAGGTAAGTTGATTTCCCTCCCAACATCGTATTCATCATCATCATCATTTCGTTTCAATGGCTAATATATTTTTATTTTATTATATATTTATATATTTTATGTATATGTATTTACAATATTTACAAAGCTATATGGTATCAAATGTGCTTTAGAGACCAATACCTGGCAACCTCGACCGCGTCCTCGGTCGCCAGATTGAGGTCAGTTTGAGTACAGTGTTTTGGGCACAGCGGGCAGTCTAAGAGATGTGCCATTGTTTGAATGGCAGCACCGCACTCACACGATTCCTGATTTGAGAAACCCCACCTCGCCATGTTCTCGTTACAGCGACCAACCCCGGCACGGAGCCGATTAAGGGTTTTCCAGGTTGGCCACGGTAATTCATGTCCTGGTGGGAGGCTCTCTGTTGGAGATATAAAATCAGAAGGCGGTGGGTGCCTAGCTTGCCACAGGTAGCATCTTTGTTCGGGTGGGTGTGAGTTTAGAGGTTGTGTATATCCAAGAAAGCTTTTACGGCTTTTTAATCGGAAGTTGGTTGTTGGGTGGTTGTATAAGGAGTGTCTGCTGTCTGTCTCTTGCTGTAATTTTTCCAAAGAAAACCATTGTCGATTTGTGAGAAACGGCTTGATAGAGAAGCGGAGTCTAGAGCAGCAGCTTAGGGGGCGGCAAATTTCGAAAAATTAAAAAAATAGTTTTAAGTAAACATTCATCCCGATTCTTGTTCTCGTTAGTTAATATTCGTGCATGGTTGCCTGGAAGAAATCGCCATGGGTGATAAAGCCGCCAATTTATAATCATGTTTAGTCCTTAGTGTGTACATATTGTTTAATTATTGTTTGTGGTTATGAATAAAGAGTTTTGTCTGTCTGTCATTCATCCCGATATTATTAGGCCAACAGAAACAACCTAACGTATGCAGGGTTATTCTATTTACCCTTTACTAAGCCAAAAAAGGGTGATTATTATATGTTTATGAAAAACTTTTGCTTATGAAGACAATCCGGGATACGAGAAAAATAATAATTTTTCGCAAAAAATGGCGAAACCGCCTTCCATCGTGTACAAAATGCGAATATTTCGCTCAATTTGTTTCAATTATTGTTGATTTATCAAAAACGGCTCAGCCGATTTCTGTAATATTTAAACCTCGGGAGTATACCCTTTCGAACTAAAAAATAATTTTTTGATTCAGTTCACAATTGGCGAAATTATCGATGTTCATCGTGTACAAAATTCTGATATTTCGCTCGAATTGCTTACTATATTGTTGGTTTTTTCAAAAATAATCCTCCGCTTATTCCTGTAAAATGTAAATCGGGACCACCTCGGGAGTATACCCTTTCGAACTAAAAAATATTTTTTCGATTCGGTTCACAATTGGCAAAGATATCGATGAACATACACAAAAAAAATACATACACACGAACATAGAACCTCCTCCTTTTTGAAAGTCGGTTAAAAACAGTTGTTCCATACAAAATCGCAACTCAGCGACAAAATGTATGAAACAGATGTTTTTAGGATTCCGTACCCAAAGGGTAAAAACGGGACCCTATTACTAAGACTTCGATGTCCGTCTGTCTGTCCGTCTGTCACCGTGCTGTATCTCATGAACCATGATAGCTAGGTAGCTGAAATTTTCACAGATGATGTATTTCTGTTGCGGCTATAACAACAAATACTAAAAAGAAAATAAAACAAATATTTAAGGGGGGCTCCCATACAACAAACCTGATTTTTTAGACGTTTTTCTCTCTATTTTAATAATGATAACAGGTAGATGCTTGAAATTTTCACAGAATATTTAGTTTTATATTCACTTCAAAAATAAATAATAAAATTTAAATAAACTAAATATTTAAGGGGGCTATGTATTCCCATACAGTACGGAACCCTCCGTGAGCGAGTCCGACTCGTACTTGGCCAATTATTTTTTTCTAGAATACTGAGTTGGTCCCATTGTAAAAGTTATAAAAGTAAATCACCTCCGTTCGGCTTACCACACCGGGCCAAACTATACTTCCAGGGTTATTTCTAATCAATTAGCAACCTCTTAAACAAGGATCACACAGAAGCGGGAGCCGCGAGAAAGCGATCCGATAGCGGTCCAGTGCAAAGCGATAGCGCCGGATCGCGCCCGCTTGTTATGTGTCAAGTTGCATACAAATTCGAATATCACAAAAAAATCCCGTCCCGGATCGCGATCGCTTTCCCGCACTTCCCGCCTCTGTGTGACGAGAGCTTTAGGGGCTTATTCTGTACATCAACTAACAACTTTTGTTCTGCGACTTTTATCAAAACTCAAAAAAAAATCAGCTGTTCCATATACATTTTGTCGAGGGTGAACGATGTTTTTCTATGGAATAACTTTTTTTTTGAGAAAAATAAAAGTTGTAGAACAAAAGTTGTTAGTTTTGATGTACAGAATAAGCCCCTAAAAGAATACTAATTGATGAGAAATAACCCTGTAGAATTCGAGAAAAAAAAATCCACATTCATTAAAAAAATGTTTAGTTTAGGTAATGATGGTCATACACCCCCTTTCGGATTACAGCACAATCAAATTACCCTGTTTATCTATGGCAATGCGCGAACCAAAGACCTCTCTCTGCGTCCATGACCCGTAGACAAGCATTTCCTTTGTCCGCAAGTAGTAGGCACTAGGCACAACAGTGGAAGGGACTGAAAAACAGAAAACAAAAGAGCTACAACCGTAGAGAAATAATAAGCTTTACCGGTCTAGGGTGTAGCACGCTTACCTAGAAGATACCTATTTACTCGGGATTTGAAGACACTGACATACACCTTAACAATACTTAATACATGTACATAGAAGGGCCCACGGTGTACGCCGTAACTGTTACCTAATCTGTGATAGAAAGGCCTAGGACGATCATAATACCTGTTACCTAATCTGTGATAGTAGCAAAGAGTACTGTATATACGGGATAGTAGGGCGGGGCGACCGCCGATATCAAAGCTATCGCTATTGCTATTGCCATTGCTATTGCTATTAGCTACTAATTGCAATAACTTATTGGCACCGCCCAATATAGAAGTAATTGCTTTGGTAAGAATTGCTATTAGCTTTCACAGATAACCTGTGTTTTTGTAATCTGTAAAAAATCAAATGTTATTGTTTGTGAAACACCCTACAACCAGTCTCTTTGTTTAAAAAAAATTAAACGATAATGTACAATCCATATGTAATAAATTCGACAACGCTCATTTCATAGATATGCGTTACAGTAGATGTATACCGAAGGGAAAGCACTTCTTGCGACATGTCGCTTCAAATATTCTGAGAGATGTGATACGTCTAGATTATAAATTTAAACTCACAAACCGAAAGGCTCGGGAATTCGATACTTCGAACCACTCCAATAATAAACGGCAAACTAAAACGGATAGAAGTACACAAACAGAAAATATAATTCAGGAATATGTAAATGACTCACAGACAAACCACGAACAGTCCAAAACTAATGCTAAAAAAGATTTTTTTCGTTTATAACTCGGTAAATATAATGCACCAAAACATTGATGGTCTTATCAATAAAATGGAAAATTTGACAGTATGTTTAGATGAGTTAAAAAACAAGAATAAATTTATTGACGTAGTATGCATTACTGAACATAATATGAAAGAAAGTGACTCCCATATCCTAAATGTAGAAAACTATGCTCTGGCCTCCAAGTCGTGTAGACTTAATCGAGCAGGCGGATCATGCATATTAGTTAATAACTTGCACAAATTCAAAACCTTACCTGAGGTCAACTCGTTAAGTACTGTTAATGTAATTGAGTGCTGTGCTGTCGAATTAGTAGAGCACAGGATGATAATAATATGCGTTTATAGGTCTCCGAGAACAAAAAAATCAACACGAGAAAAGTTTTTTGATAGGTTACAGGAGGTTTTAAATGCTACTTGCTACCGTAATAAAAAAGTTATACTTTGCGGTGACTTTAATTTTAACACTTTAAAAAAAGAACCTGCTGTTCGTCAGTTTGAGGATATTCTGTCTCGTTTCAACCTCAAACTAAGCGTAAACCAACCTACAAGGCCTCGCAGTAATACGTGCCTTGACAACATTGCTCATAATATCAGGGGTGGTACAACTGATGTGATAGAATGCGCTCTGTCTGATCATACTGCGCAAATTTTGACATGTCCTGTAAAGAAAAGTTATTTTATAACCCAGTTTTTTAGATATAAAAAAGATTACAGCAAGGAGAACATCGCTAAATTTTCTCAATACCTTAGCAGTCTGTCCTTCCATGAAGTTTATAACAGCGATGACGTCAACAAAGCGTATGATGAATTTATTGACTTGTTCCTTCTCTTATACAATCTTTGTTTCCCCTCAGTGAAAGTAAAAATTCCTCTTACAAAGCGACCGAGATGGTTAAGCAAAGGCGTAAAAATCTGCACTAAGCGAAAACGTCACCTGCTGTGGAAATATAGACACTCATCGAATAAATCTAACAGAGAAACTTTTAAAAAGTATTCGGCAAGACTAAAGCTTATCATAAAGCAAACACAAAGAGCTCAAAATAATTACTATATTGGACAATCCACGAATAAATCAAAGGCAGTGTGGAATGTTATCAATAAATCTAAAAAATGTAATTTGAGGGAACAAATAACTCAGGTTAAGGTAAATGGCAAAATTATTTCCAACCCAAAGAAAATAGCGCAGGCTTTCAATGACTTTTTCATTGACGCAATAGAGAAAAATCCTGTCAATACTCGTGCAAATAATACAAACAGCACTTCAAATAGGCTAAATCATTCCCAATCAAACTCTTGTTTCCTAGAACCTACAAGTGCAGATGAAATTGAACAGGTTATTAAATCCTTAAATAATACAAATAGCACCGGGTATGACGGTATCTCAACCAGAGTTGTTAAGAGTGTAGCTAAAATTATTTCACCTATCCTTAGCGACATGATTAACAAAAGCTTTGAGAGAGGCGTCTTTCCCGAAAAATTAAAAACTTCTGTAGTCGTGCCTCTTTTCAAAAAAGAAGATAAAGAAGATATGGGTTGCTATAGACCAATTGCGATGATACCAGTATTTTCCAAAATTTTTGAAAAGGTAATCCACAAACGACTGAATAGTTTTTTTGAAATAAACAATATCTTTGCCCCCGAACAAGCAGGCTTTCGTAAGAAAAAATCAATAAATACAGCTATATTGGATTTTCTTGGAAGGATATATTGCGGACTAGACAACAAAAAGAGAATTACTGCTCTGTACATGGATATGTCGAAAGCATTTGATTACGTTGATCACAATATATTAATTAAAAAGCTTGAGCGATATGGTATAAGGGGTAATGTGTTAAATTTGATAATATCATACTTAGCAAATAGGTTCCAATACACAGAAATTACTAGACTAAATACTACAAACAAAATAGAGTCAAAATTCCTCTCAAGTCGAAGGGAGATAAAATATGGAGTGCCACAAGGTAGCATACTGGGTCCACTCTTATTTTTGGTTTACATTAATGACCTCCCCAGCGCCACAAATCACCCAATGGTTATGTTTGCTGACGACTGCACCGTAATTTTTGCAGATGACAAAAGTGGTGAACATGAACATGACATTAATAGTACTTTAGAATCTATAATTGACTGGCTTCAAAGCAATAATCTTAAAATAAATCTGGACAAAACACACATTATGACATTTAAAAACAATAATACTAATTTTGACATTTTAAATATACATTATTACGGCAAACATATCAATGAAGTCCAAACGACAAAATTTTTAGGAATTCACATTGACTCAAATCTATCTTGGAGGACACATGTAGCTCATGTGTGCTCTAAGCTTAACCAATTTTCATACGCGCTGTATATGTTACGTAAAGTGGCCAACGAAAACACTTTACTAAGCGCCTATCACGCTTATGTAGGATCAACACTAAAATATGGTGTTTTAGCCTGGGCCAACTCCGGGGAAAAGCTATCAGCTCTAATAGCTCAAAAGAAATGCATTAGAGCAATATGTGGGTTGAAGCAAAGAGATTCCTGTAAGCCCTTTTTTCGGAAATTAAAACTACTGACACTTCCTTCGATATACATTTACGAATCAGCCGTACTAGTCAAGAATAACCTAGATAAGTATGAAAAGTTAACGAGTAAACGGCACAAAGATAAACTGCGTGAGCCATACCGTAGGACAGCTCTTTATAATAACAGCACGTTTATGATGAGATTGACTATTTACAATAAACTGCCGAAAGTTGTGAAAGATACTGATAATGTTGACATTTTTAAATTTAGACTTAAGAAATTACTAATAGACAAGACATATTATTCTATAAATGAATTCTTAAATGACAAATCTTTGTGCAAATATAATGTTTAATGTACTTATAAATTCAATAATAATGATTTTGCATGCCATGATGCTAGAGCATGGTGCACATAATTATGTAACAAATTTAACACCTACATTTTACCCATGTCTCCGCAAAATAAATATTTTGACTTTGACTTTGACTTTGACTTTGTGCTCTAACACATTCTGCGTTTTGTTTCCGCTAATTACAATTGATTTGCAGAATGTTTGTATATTTGTTATTTACTCAATAATATGATTAAAAAAATATTACGGATAAGAAAATATTATTTCAAATGAATTTCTTCTATGAACTTATAATCAAGGTATAAAACATGCGAATGGGTTTTTTTTTTAACTCCATGGCATATTTGCATAAATGAAACGCATTGACATTTTTCACATTTTGACTTATTTGGAGGGAAACATAGACGTCAATATCTTTGACGTTTATTGTACATAGCGCCCTCTAGCCACTGATGCCAACTTAGCTATTTTATAGCTAGATCTAGCTATTTTTGCACGCCTGTCAGCTACAATTTCTAAAAATTGTAGCTAAAAAATCTAGCCACTTTTAGCTTTTTTCAATACATCGACTTCGTCCACACTTTGTTAATTTTAGGGTTCCGTACCCAAAGGGTAAAAACGGGTCCCTATTACTAAGACTCCGTTGTCCGTCTGTCCGTCTGTCTGTCTCCAAATGTATCTCATGAACTGCTATAGCTATAAAGCTGAAATTTTCACAGATGATGTATTTCTGTTGCCGCTATAACAACAAATACTAAAAACAGAATAAAATTAATAATGCTTGAAATTTTCACAGAAAAATTAGTTGTATATTAATTTCAATAATAAATAATACAACTAAAATAAAATTAATATTTAAGGGGGGCTCCCATACAGTACGGAACCCACCGTGCGCGAGTCCGACTCGTACTTGGCCAATTATTGAATGAATAAACGACCTACGACAATAGACAAAACTATTGTCGTAGGTCGTTTATTCACACATTGATTCTGCTTAGTTATTATTTTTACCGTTTGAGTTCGCTAGTCATCAATTTGTGTCGTAACTATTGTAATGAGAAAAATTAAGTAACTAAAGTACCTAACTAGAAAATATTAGGACTGCTAACTTTAAGAAATTTCATATTAAATATTTTGTTTTCCTCTTTTATTTCTGTAATAATTACAGAGACAAAATAAGGAAATGTCTATGTCGTTTGTATAACTTATTTGATCACATTAAAAACAAAACAACAACGTAAAACAACGGTACGAAAGTAAAGCCGTGTTTTTTAAATTCACATTGTGGCAACACTGGCACCAACAATATTTTACAAAACAAAATTGTTTGGTTTTTGGTTTTTATTTCTATTTCGTTTTGCTATACTTAGCTTACGGTAAATAATAGGTCTGCCAGCCAGCGTAAAACATAAATATAGAGGATCCAAAGTGTAACGTTTCTAGTTGCCCTACAACCTAAATATAGGGAGGTAATAAGAACAAACTCGAAGGTTAACAAAAGTATATTAGGAAAACAGAAAAGGTAAAAAAAGAACTATAAAGAAAGACTAACAATCTAGATGGGTCGGGGTAAGGCACATTCAGAAACCGAGACGCGTTGTTCAACCGTATAGACAAGATACACTGGCCTTGAATTCGCGATCCGTCGCGGACGATGACGTCGGATCTGTTGGTGGCGAGACGTCCCCGAAGTCGACAGTTGTAGGGCAGCTGATGAAAGTAGTAGGGCAGGTGGCAACTTCGACCCGAAGATACCGGAGCCCCAAGTGGCCTTGTCTGAAGAGACCCGTAGTAGTGGGTTCACGCCACGCCGTGTAGAAAAACAGGGCACGAGTTGAAGGTAGGGCACGGGGCAGGTGGCGTTGTCTGAAGAGTCCCACTTCAGTAGGGAAGCGGGAAAGGACGTCCTAGCTTGCCGTGCAGTTGAACCCTGGAAGTTCATAATTTTGGCCGTCTTAGAAATTGCCCAGATTCGAAGTTTGACTGCCACATTCATCCAAATCGCGCGAAGCAAAAGCAAGTACCATTGGTATCTAATGCAGTGAATAGTATCTAAGATGAGGGCAGTCAAACTTGTACAATGATTTATCAAGCTACATTATGAAATAATACAATGAAAATCATAGCAGCAAGAATAAGGTCATCTAGGTACATTCAAATATAATGTTCAATGAATATTTTAAAGAACAAGTGGGTACCCACGTAATGAATTTATCAGTGATTTTACTATTTTATTGTTTGAATTCGAGATGTTAACGATAGAATGGTTTTAGAGAATAAATAAAATAATTATAAGGAAAATATTAAGTAAAGGAATGAATCGACAGTTAGGTATTAAGAATTCTGAACATATTATTTGAATGTACTCACGTCATGATCACTAGCTAATGCACAATAAGATTCTTAGAAACACTTACCCAATTTGGGGTATAACTAATCACAATACGAATTAAGCAGCTGTTAGCTGTAATTCCACTAGATTACACAACTTCTCAAGATAACTTTATAGGTAAAAGTTTCAAAAGGTGATCCAAACGATAGCGCGAGGCGGCTTCCTCGTCGTCGAATAGTGACGTCAGGTCATGCACGGCCGGGCGACCGGTAGGCATATTGGCGCGAACGATCCTGATTGGCCAAACCGCGTGACATTTTAAAGTTGGTTAGCTAAGACTGCGTTTGATTATTTTTATTTTAATCTTCTATTTATAAAGGTTTTAAGGAAGTAAAACCGTTACATACCCCCCTTTTTAGGGTAGGGTTTTTCCTATAAAAAATCCAGTAAACTAACATACTATTCTTTATAATTAATTAGCTTTAAGTCTTTGATGTGGTATGTACCAAGGGATTTGCCATTCATGTCTGCCAAATCATACACGAGAGGTGATTTTTTAGACACAATCTTGCATTTCAAGAATTTAGGGGCTAGTTTCTTGTTGAAGTATTTCTCTTTATCGCTCTGATAAAATGTTCGCCGCCACACCACATCACCTACTTTGAACTCCATATTCTTTCGTCGTAAATTGTAAGATTGGCAGTTCCGAGAATGTGCCCGTAATAACGACAATTGTACTTTGTTAAATACCGTTGAAAGGGTACTACCTATGTTTTCTGCGTACTGATCTCTGGGTTGAAAAATTTGCTGATCCATATCAGCCGGTTCAGTGTTGACGTAGTGGGAACCGCAGGTCACCAACTCCCGGCCATATACTAGAAATGATGGTGTGTAGCCCGTGACCTCGTTTACACTGTTATTTATCGCGAACTGTATTTTTGGTATAAACGTGTCCCAGATGCGCTGATCATTAGTAATGAATGTGGAAACGGCAGTCATTATAGTTTTGTTATATCTTTCCACGGTATTTACTTGTGGTGTGTATTTAGGGGTGTAGTGCAAATTAGGGACTTTGTACTTAGAGAGCATTTGTTTTAGAGTAGCACTAACGAATTGTTTTCCGTTGTCCATTATTACGGTGGAAGGGATACCGTGCACCAGAAATACGTCCTCTTCGAGTAGTTTAGTGACTATTTCCGCGGTAGCTCGTTTAATAGGAAACAAAAGGCAATATTTGCTAAAGCAGCACGTGATAACGAGCAAATAAGTGTTTTGCTTCCTAGAAACTGGCAAACAACCGACTAAATCTACACTGATTACTTGGAACGGCCTTGAGCAGTGTTTAGGCCTTCCCATTTCACCTAAAATAGCATGATTCTGATGTTTGTGAGCTATACAGTCATCGCAAGAAGAAACTACTTTGACCACATCAGCATGCATTCCAGGCCAGTAGTATTTAAGGGCCAAACGTTTATACGTTTTGAAGATTCCAAAGTGTCCAGCAATCGGTTCCGCGTGATTTTCTAGAATCACGGCTACCCTAACTTCATGAGGAACAACTTCTTTCCATTCAAATTCTTTCAAAAGAGCAAATTTACTTTTCATGACACGATACAGTTTGTCATTTTTTATCAAGTAATTTGGGAAAGAACCAGGGGAATTTTGGCATCCGTGGTAGATATTTAGATACCATTGATCGCTAGTGTTCGTGGAGATAGGAGACGTATCTATAGTGGAGACTGGGACCGAGCGACTGAGACTATCTGGCACGACATTTTCACTTCCTTTTCGGTGTTTGATATCAAAGTTATAGGCAGACAATCTCACGCCCCATCTAGCTAATCTTCCGGTCGGATTATTCAAGTTTAGGAACCACTTTAGAGAAGAATGGTCGGTATATACCGTAAACTGGAGTCCATTTTCAAGATAGCACCGCCAGTGCTCGATCGCAACAAGCACTGCTAAGGCTTCGCGCTCTGTGGCGCTGTAATTTTTCTCTGTTTGAGACAAGGATTTGCTCATATATGCGATGACTCTTTCTTGCCCATCGAAAATTTGTGTTAATACTGCGCCGATACCATAATCACTCGCATCTGTGTGAACTTGAAAAGACTTCGAGTAGTCAGGGCAAGAAAGTATAGGTGCAGAGCCAAGGCACTTCTTCAGTTCGCTGAATGCTTTGTCCGCTTCAGGAGACCATTTAAAGGGTGGAGCATTTTTTCCTTGGGACGTTAACTTATTTAGAGGGGATGACAGACTACTAAAGTTAGGGATGAATCTGCGATACCACGAGGCGGTTCCCAAGAAACGTCTTACCTCTTTCCTAGTAGTAGGTGTGGGATAGTTTTTAATAGACTCAACTTTTTCAGGGTCGGGATGTAAACCTTCAGAGTCCACAATATATCCTAAGTACTTTAATTGAGATCTAAAAAATTGGCTCTTTTCGAAGTTGATCGTTAAGTTGGCAGAAGTCAATTTTTCAAGGACGCGTTTTAAGAGTGAAATATGCTGATCAAAAGAGTCTGACACGATTATGACGTCATCGATAAACACAAACACTCTGTGCTCAAACTCAGGTCCGTAGAATAAAGTGTCTACTAGTCTTTGCTGAGTAGCAGGAGCGTTAGTGAGTCCGAAGGGCATAGATTTAAATTGGAAGGTTCCGCGGGTTGGTATATAGAACGCGGTCTTTTGACGATCTTCTTCTCGGATCAGAATCTGCCAAAAACTTTTAGAAAGATCTACACTCGATAAATATTTCGAATCTCGAAGATTGTCGAGAATTTCTGATATATAAGGCAAGCTATAGGCATCTTTTTTTGTTACGGAGTTTAATTTCCGGCTATCTAAGCAAAATCGTAGCTCTCCGTTTTTCTTAGGTGTCAAAAGGACTGGAGATGACCACGGACTCTCGCATGGTTCAACAACGTCTTCTTTAAGCATTTCGTCAAGTTGCTTGACTAGAATACGCTGTTTCTCAGGAGACATCCTGTAATACCGTTGCCGAATAGGAGCAGCATCACCGGTATCGATAGAGTGTGTAGTTAAAGATGTACGGCCTAAGCCTCGCTTTTCATAAGATATATTATGGTACTGAGCAATTATCTTATCTGCAGTTACTTTTTGTTCGTCTGATAAATGATGGTAAGCATGAAGTAGTTTGGGTTTTCCATCATTTACTTCAGCAACATAATCTTCCGGTTTGTTACAGAAAGCGATACGGTCTAGATTTTTGGGTAGTAGTTCGAATAGTCGCCAAAAATCCATTCCCAGTATAAGATCGTGTTTAACGTTAGGAACTGCATAAGCTTGAAGATTATGCGTCTGATTTTGAAAAGTTATTGGAAGATTTACTTTACCAACAGAATCTAGTTTTTCCCCTCCAGCGGCGACAAATCGAGTAGAATCACCAGATTCTATTTGAAAACCCATTTTCAATATGTTTTCATGACTCCCATTTCCTAAAATTGTTGCAGAAGAACCGGTATCGAGCAGTCCAGTAAGACGTTTGTCTTTGATAGAAATATGAACAAATAGTCTAGATTTATTTATTTCAGGGTTTGTATCACGGATTGACGACACAGCATTAAAAACAAAGAATTTTGTGACGAAACTAAGCCACTCCGCCCACTCAGCAGGGCTAGTTTTGATACCAGTTGATGTGTTCGTATTAATGCGTTCGCAATCCTTGCCGGTTAGTTTTTTGGCTTGGGAGCTTTGTTGCAGTTTGAACATTCTAATGAGCGTACACCTTTCTTACCGCATTTGAAACAAATCAAAAAACGTTCCTCCTTACAATTTCTAAGCGAATGGCCAGCTAATCTGCATCGAGGGCAATATTTGGATCCAATTTGACTAGAGAACCCAGCAGCTAAAACATCTACTTCATCCATATTGTTTGGATCAAAAACGACCTCCTCGTGCACAGCATTAACATTTGTTTTAGTTTTAAAATTGAAGTTAGAGTTAGTATTCTTCATTTTATTATCATATGCGTACGATTGAAAACGATTAGGTGATGCTACCGGTAAATTTGTCGTACGTTTGTATGCAAAATCAGGGAGGAGCGTTGAACTAGACACTCTGGGCGGTTCGCGGTACAGGGAAGAACGAGATTGTAAATTTTCGTAATTGAGACACACTGATTTCAAATCTCTCACATTCTGGATCACTGGTGATGCAGATAATGCAGCTGTGTAACAGGGGAGTATATTGTGAAGAAGAATTTCTAATTTTTCTTCTTCTGAAAAAGGCTTGTCGAGACGAGAGAACATTCCTTGCATTATGGCGATGTAAACAGCAATATTTTCACCGTCACCCTGAGTTCGCGCTCGAATTTCTGCAGCTAGTAGGTAGTTATAGTTATTTCTAGAAAAATCCTGTTTGAGTAACGTACACAGCTCTTGCCAAGTTTGAGCGTTGTCCCTATTATCTCGGAACCAGTGTAAAGCGTCGTCGGTAAAGATTTCATATCCAAGAGACAAGATTTTATCATAAGATATTTTCTTAGTAGAAGCAAATTCATCCACTTTCTGAATAAATGAACGCACGCACGTCTTGCCGTTAAATTTTAATTTCGAGATCCCAGCAGCAAAATCACGATCGCACGTCACGGCAATATTGATACCATCAGGCATGGTATCAGGGTTCGCTGATGTGCTCACTTTGGGCTGTACCAGAGGCTGCTGAGGCTTAAGAGTATTAAGGTCTTTGTATTGGAAATTGAGATTTGAGACACACACTTTATGTAAATCAGCAATCTCAGAATTGACGCTGATCCTATTTAGCCTATGGTAAATGTGATTTAGCAAGTTTTCAGCTCTAGATAAAAGATTTTTATCAAATCTCGCTTTAAGAGACGTGAGGTTGCCTTGAGACTTCAATAAAGATTCTTTAACGGCCTTTAAGTCATCCGAAGGTTCCAAATGGGATTCGAGTATGTCCTCAGATGGCAGCAATTGGGACAATTTAATAATTTGTTTCCGAAGGTCCTGCACAGAATCTCCAGTACCACCGCGAAGTTCGACCTCATATTCTAATTCCGCCTTTTGAAGTGAGAGGAATTTGATTTCGTAAGCCATTCTAATGCTTGGGTAAGTGTTTCCAAAAAAATAAAAAAATGAAAACTAAAGTAATGACTTAAAACTAATTGCAGAAGCAAAGCTTAATTTAATATCAGTTAATGTGTGAGTATCTAACAAATGGAAACACTAATACGCTAGTTAAAAATAGAAATGAAAAATTAAAGCAATCAACACTAAACTCGGACGAACTGGATCAAGCTTAAAAGTTGACAAGGTTATCTCACACATTAACCAATTCAATACAATGAAATCAATCTTAGGGCTATTTATATAGCCAACACCAGAGAAAACTATTAAAAGCAGCAGGAAGAGCAACGCATTTCGGTTATGAATGTATCTTGTAGCTGGGCGCCATTGTAACGTTTCTAGTTGCCCTACAACCTAAATATAGGGAGGTAATAAGAACAAACTCGAAGGTTAACAAAAGTATATTAGGAAAACAGAAAAGGTAAAAAAAGAACTATAAAGAAAGACTAACAATCTAGATGGGTCGGGGTAAGGCACATTCAGAAACCGAGACGCGTTGTTCAACCGTATAGACAAGATACACTGGCCTTGAATTCGCGATCCGTCGCGGACGATGACGTCGGATCTGTTGGTGGCGAGACGTCCCCGAAGTCGACAGTTGTAGGGCAGCTGATGAAAGTAGTAGGGCAGGTGGCAACTTCGACCCGAAGATACCGGAGCCCCAAGTGGCCTTGTCTGAAGAGACCCGTAGTAGTGGGTTCACGCCACGCCGTGTAGAAAAACAGGGCACGAGTTGAAGGTAGGGCACGGGGCAGGTGGCGTTGTCTGAAGAGTCCCACTTCAGTAGGGAAGCGGGAAAGGACGTCCTAGCTTGCCGTGCAGTTGAACCCTGGAAGTTCATAATTTTGGCCGTCTTAGAAATTGCCCAGATTCGAAGTTTGACTGCCACATTCATCCAAATCGCGCGAAGCAAAAGCAAGTACCATTGGTATCTAATGCAGTGAATAGTATCTAAGATGAGGGCAGTCAAACTTGTACAATGATTTATCAAGCTACATTATGAAATAATACAATGAAAATCATAGCAGCAAGAATAAGGTCATCTAGGTACATTCAAATATAATGTTCAATGAATATTTTAAAGAACAAGTGGGTACCCACGTAATGAATTTATCAGTGATTTTACTATTTTATTGTTTGAATTCGAGATGTTAACGATAGAATGGTTTTAGAGAATAAATAAAATAATTATAAGGAAAATATTAAGTAAAGGAATGAATCGACAGTTAGGTATTAAGAATTCTGAACATATTATTTGAATGTACTCACGTCATGATCACTAGCTAATGCACAATAAGATTCTTAGAAACACTTACCCAATTTGGGGTATAACTAATCACAATACGAATTAAGCAGCTGTTAGCTGTAATTCCACTAGATTACACAACTTCTCAAGATAACTTTATAGGTAAAAGTTTCAAAAGGTGATCCAAACGATAGCGCGAGGCGGCTTCCTCGTCGTCGAATAGTGACGTCAGGTCATGCACGGCCGGGCGACCGGTAGGCATATTGGCGCGAACGATCCTGATTGGCCAAACCGCGTGACATTTTAAAGTTGGTTAGCTAAGACTGCGTTTGATTATTTTTATTTTAATCTTCTATTTATAAAGGTTTTAAGGAAGTAAAACCGTTACAAAAGGCCTTATCACACATAATACCTAATGCTGCGGCGGACAAGAAATGTACAACGAATTGATCATGACAAGCAAAATAGTACACGGCTTTTTGAGCAGTTACTAAGCTAAACAGGCTGTAAATAGGTAAGTATTCGCTTATTACAGGAAAATACAGACTCCTATTGTCATCTTGTTTCAAGGAAAATAAACTTTTCTCAAAACTCAAAAAGTTGTAAGTATATTAATGTTGTTTTTATTTTCAGATCAGCAGCGGCTAAAATTTCGTCTGCAGGTGGTCTAAAGCAATTTCCAAGCTTACTAATAAAGATTGAAGCATTGAAAACACCAACAACAGTACTCAGACAAACCATGAGAAGGCAAACGCCCTAAAAATGTGAAATTGTGTAAAATATCAGTGTGTGTGTGTTAGCTCATCACAGCCGACAAGTTGTATGATTCGGTTTGTAAGTTGATTTAGCCTATTTTTATAGGCTAAATAGTCCTTAAATATTGTATAAATAGACCGAGTCACACAACTAGGTAGCTGTTATGTTCGGCTGGTACACTTCCCTACATCCCTACCAAGCTACGTTAGATAAAAGTTGTGGATAACCAAAATCCTCACACAGATGCTATGTGAGCTTCAGTAAGGATTGGGAGCCTGTAGCTAACATCACTGCTGCCAAGTTTTATGATTCGACCTATATGATGCTATAGTTTACATTTTATATTTTCTTCCATAAATATAATCCATGATTAGTCATTACTACTATTTTTAACACAAGTTCCAAATCATTAACTGTAAATAAGAGGTTGTTTTGTTACATTCTACTTATTGATATAAATATTGTAACCTGACTTGTACATAAATAAGACAAAATAAATGAATTTGAATATTATAGAAGAAAGCATTTTATATTATAATTGACATGGTGTTCTTGTGATCTTTTATTGGACAGTTATTTGTTAAGCTGAAGCTTACTGAATACTAATATATTTTTAGTAATTAACTACCTTTATCAAGTAATAGGTAAAATAAAGCTGATGGGTAATAAAAAGTGATTGATATTAAAAACTGCCCGGTAATTGAATGACTGTAGCGAATAATTATTTTTGTTACGTCACAAAATCGATAATAGCCAAGTAATTATCCAAAAAATACCAAAGCCTTTATGAAAACAGTTGGTTCGTGGTGATTGTTTTCATTGAATAGCTAATAGCTGTCAATGAAAGCAATTACGCCATCTTGAATATTTGGGCGGTACGAAATTCAGCTGTCGATAGTACATTTTTTTAAAGTTGTTCATTCAACGATTGCTTTCGCAATCCGCGCAAAGCAATTGATAGCTAACGTCACATCGGCGGTGCCAAATGGCTAAAATGACGTCATAAACTATTGCTACTACGATTGCTATGCCATCGGCGGTCGGCCCGCAGAGCGAACGTGGTAACTGTTACCTAATCTGTGATTGAAGAGCCCAGAGCGTACAGTAACTGTTACCTGATCTGTGCGAGGCGTAGTAACTACGACTCAATCTGCGGTCATGAGGGCAGCCTCATGACCCTCTAACAATGATCTTTTACCAACTTTACTGCCGAGGAATGGCAAGTCGCCATATCACGACTACCGCATTTATCTCGAGTGTTGCCATGAAGTTACTATTATGTAATACTATGATAGCTGTAAAAATAAGTTAAGCTCCATTAGAGAAGGGTTGATCAGATGAAACCTGAATAAAATCTCGAATTATATTCGTGTTTAGTAGTTGCCGCTATAAAAGGTTCTTATGTATTCACTCTATATTCCAAAATTATATTACACAAACCTGCGACTCGCAGTTTAAGTAATTAAGGCTAAATAAGTTTTTTAGATACAAATATTCTTTTAATGTAATAGGTACTCGTACAACTAAGATTCTGTTTCCGATATCATTGAAATTATTATTTTTTTCGTTCTGATAACACTGTCTGGTACAATTAGTAGGTATAAAATTATGCCACACCCTATCAAACATGCATAGAATTAGTTTCTATGTACATGTGTTTTACATAAATAAACAACTATAACTATAAAGAATTGATCACCAGAATAGATGTGTAGAATGTCCGTTTTTCTAGTTTCAGAATACAAAAAGATTCTCTCCGGCGGGGAATCGAACCCCGGTCTCCCGCGTGACAGGCGGGGATACTGACCACTATACTACCGAAGATCTTATTAACAGTTCCGAAATTACAATATACTAGATACATTAGTAAAAAATTTAGTACATTAGTGAAATATTTTTATCGATTTTTTTTGTTATCAATGCAAAACAATTATGTATTGGAATTTGTAGCTAGACGTTTTACCACAAGTTGTTGAGATAAGATACACATAATATTTGATAGTGATAAACAAACATATTCTAAAAAAAATCTACATTTTTAGCAAATAAAATTGCAGAAACTTAAAATTTAAGAAAGCTTAATTTAGTAACAGTGGGAAGGGGGGAACATAGCGCGGAGAATAGATGGCCAGGGGCCGTAAAGTTCTCGAAAGGAGATCACATAGGTAAGTATTAAGTACCTACCGGCTTGCACAGCTTAGGATGTTCACGGACTAATAAGTAGGTGGAGAGACGATGCAAGCCGCTTTCAAAAGTCTTATTAAAAATCAATATAGGGAAAGCCTATGTCCTACTGCTGATTTGATGCTAAAAGTATGTTCGTATAGGTATATGCCCGGCCCCAAGGCCTCTGACATGGCGAAACGGTTGAAACAACAGCGAGATCTACAATTTAACGAGCCACGGTAGTGCTCAGTTGTAAATGCCACCCGCGGTCACCCATCCGAAGACTGACCGTGCTGAAGGTTGCTTAACTAGGATGATTGTTAACGAACACCTAGTCAAACTACGCTATGAGCGCTACGATTTGGTGTTGATAATGATGAAATGCTGAACTACAAATTAGATCATAGAACATAGTAGGTACCTAGTTACAATTGAACTTACAAAATGCAGCTTTAATATTAAGTACAAGCTACCCGTCCGCTATAAAGCAAGCGACCACGAAAAGCGACGAAAAGAACTCATTTCGACGTGTGTAAAAGTGTCAGCTATATACTTTACCATAACGCTGTCTCGTTCTGACACTACGAACAAAATAATTCGTGGCGCGCATATCTAGCCCGGCTGGCTTCGCCTGGTTACGGATGAGTTATACCAATAAACTTTCCATGCAGAAGAAATATTCTAAAAGATATAAGTACTAAGCGCCACTCAAGTCGGCGGATGAGAAGTTAGCCGCAGATGACACTTTGCCGTGATTCGCCGCTAATTATTGCGGATGTGTGCATAATGCCGACTCCACGTGGCGTAGTGTTGAGCACGGGCGTAGGGAGCGCGCGGGAGGCACGAGGTTGGCGGGCGGGTGTGCCCCGGCGTCTCGTCTTTCTGGCTCCCGCGCATACCTTATTTCGGCTTTTGCGCAGCATTCTGCGTACAACTTGCCATCCCCGACTTGTGTGGCGCTTAGTACCTATAGTGAAAACCGCATTGCAATCTGTTTTCTAGTTTGGAAGATATAAGCGAATACACAGACAGACAAAAATAGCGGTTTTGCTTCTATGTAGATATAAGGTCACTGACAGTGTTATTTAAAGCTATAAAAATACTTCGGGTCACACCCACATTGAAGTTTACGACTCGAGTAGTAGGTATTGTGTTTATAGCAATTTTGACGTAACACGCCTATTTTCAACGTGACCTTTTCCTTGCCTTCACCTTTATGGCTAGGGCTTTCAAAACTGGGGCAATACTTGTACGTACATACCTACTTAGGTAGCATATTAGCATTTATACCTCGCGTCACCTAAAAAGAACGCTGGAGCTTCAAACTGCCCACAACGAAATTTAACTCCTATTGCTTACGTAATAGGAGTTAAATATCCTAGTACGCAACTTTATTTGTAGCAAGGAAATTTAACTCCTATCACGTGAGCAATAGGAGTTAAATTTCGTTGTGGGCAGTTTGAAGCTCCAGCGTTCTTTTTAGGTGACGCGAGGTATAGCACTTATTGTGGTAGGTATTAGAAAAATTGTCTTGATGCCGCGGGGCACGAGAATACAGCATCGGTATCCTCTGCCTGTAGTGAGAGCCTACTAAAAGGAGACCCCTGGGCTCGTGGGTGGTCAGAGTTGGGGCTCTGGCCATCTACTACGGGCCCGAGGAGGACGACAGCGTGTGTGGCAACGCTGTCGTAGAAGACCGCACAAGCCTGGTTCTACAACCAGGCGGGAAGTCACACAAAGTGCTGGGAGCACCGGTGCGTTCCTTTTGGAGATCCCGGAGCTCCCAAGAAGGCACAAAGGCTGGCCACCGAGGTTTAGTGGGTATACTCCCACATAACCCTACTGCACCCCAACAATGCAGTTAGGGTATTTTCAGAAGATTTCCCCCTCGTGAAAATAAAAAAGGGTAAATAAGAAACAAGGATATCCCGTTGTCTAAATGTACCTACTACAGCTTATCTACGCTATGAACTGCCAACTTTGATTATACAGGGTTATTTGCTTACCCTGTAAGTACTAAGCCGAAAAGGGGTGAGACCATCACTACGAATAACTTATACTGTGGGGGCAAACAAAAAATTCGAGAAAAAGATCAGCAGTTTCATACATTTTGTCGATTCCGAATTGCAATTTTGTATGTAACAGCCTCAGATCAAATAAAAAAATCAAGACAGAACGTCGTCGTGAACAGATAAGTGAGGCCGGTTTTTTATACATGTGGTGAGAGCGTCAGTGTTGCGCCGCCATAGTTTGACTGACTCATTCCAACTGATAGTTGGATAAGATTAGTGTTAATGGCCGCAATGGCAGATATAAAAACAATATTGTGCAGCCGCGACGACGACTAACAAAGACATCAAATAGTTTCCATTGCTTAGGTATTGATTTTTATAACAAAATCCCAGAATGTATCAAGCTAAGTCCAAAGAATGACATTCTAAGTTTTGTAAAAAAGCACCTTCTACAGAAGAGTTACTATAAATTAGCAGATGCTATATCTGACAAAACCCTGTATAAGAATATTTACTAATTGTACCTACTATAATTTACTACTTAAGTTAGATATTATTACTGTTGACGATGCTACTGCTGATACCTTTTGATTGTTTTATTGTTATTTTGATTATTGCTCCTGTGTGTTCAGTTATTCTGTAATTTTATAATTTTATTTTATTGTATTGACGATTCTAAGCACATGTAATATGTCTATTGAATAAAAACATTTTGAATTTGAATTTGAATTTGACGAGCCAAGGCGTAGTTTCGTTGTACGTGAATGTGTGTAATTGTGTCTGGAACGGAAAGGCGCAGTTTTGCCGCCTCACTTGTTTGTTCACAACATTCTATCTTGGTTTTTTATTTGGTCTGAGGAAACAGCTGAATTTTTTGAAACACATATTTTTAGATTGGATTTTCTAGCTTGAAAAGTTGTTCTTAATGATCTTTTATTTTTCTATTTATTTTGTAGGTAGTTTGTAAACTTATACTTCAGTAGAAATTTAACTACATACTAGCTATAAAGCCATATTTTTTTTTTCAATAAAATATCGTTACCACACAATAGATTGCGAGACCTTTTCAATCATCATGGGAACAAACAACGTTGTTCTGCGCCATTGTCTAGGCCAATTTTAACTCTATCTGTGTTGAAATTTGTAGCTCTGTATCATTGTCGATGAATTCAATTTTCTATGTTCTTAGACTCGTTCGTTCACTTCAACTTTTTACAGTGCCGCCAACTTAGCTGTTCAGTTGACGACGTCGCTAGTGGCGCAAATTCAAATGACGAATTCAAAATGGCAGCTGTAAAATGTAGTTCCAATTTTGCCCACCTGAACAGCTAAGTTAGTGGCACTGAAGACCTTCATTCAAGGGTCTTTGGATGATACAATTGCTTTTTATGTAGTAGTAGTAGTGTATGATTTTTCATCATGATTTTTTTTGAATTTTTAGCATAATAAAGTAGTATTGTATTAATTTTGTTGTAGTAAATAAAGGCGCTTTTTGGACCGAAAGAAAATCTTTGATGCTGAGTTCCAATGAGAATAGGCTAGATTGCCCGGTCTTATTGGAGATCCTTAGGGGAGGCCTATGTCCAGCAGTTGATGGCGTGGTGGATTTTGTATCTGTGACACATTTCAAAAAAATCTGTGGTCGGGGTGTCCGAAATTTTTAATTTTTACATCTATGAGCAAATATCTACAGAGCTACAGTCCCTAAGTAAAAGTAGCAAAAAAATGTCCGAGCTCTGTCATATACATACCGACTCACATATTCACATTAAATTATTCACAATGACCTGTTTTCTCGAATCTCGACGTTGAGTACGTCACCTAATTAGTGCTTGTAAAGTTGTAACCGAGCACTTTGGCATGGCGAGGTGTTGTAGTTGGCTTGAAATAGCCTTACGACTAACAAAAATGCCTCCCCATTACGTAGCTTGGGCAGAGTTTTGGCTCGGACACTTTTTAGGGTTTCGTTCGCAAAGGGTGAAAACGGGACCCTATTAATAAGACTCCGCTGTCCGTCTGTCCGTCTGTCTATCTCCAGGCTGTATCCAATGAACGGTGATAGCTGGGCAGCTGAAATTTTCACAGATGATGTATTCTGTACTAAAAACAGAATAAAATTAATATTTAAGGGGGCTTCCATACAACAAACGTAATTTATTTGCCGTTTTTTGCTCACGCTTGAAATAGACGGGTCTAAGGGGGTTCCCATAGGGTACGGAACCCTTCGTGCGCGAGTCCAACTCGCACTTGGCCAATTTTTATTTTGCACGATTGTGTCTCTGTAGATATTTGCTCGAAGGCCTACACATGTAATGTTTTTCGTGACTCACTCGTAGAAGGCGGTTGAGTTAAGTAATTGAATTAGCAACATGTTGTAATTACAGGCACTAAACTTTCTTTTTCTTAATCATAATGCACTTTCCAATCAGATATCGGTACCTAGGTCGATTCAAACATCTTGGCGGCTGTCAATTAGCTATACTAAACTCCGCGAAACCCAATTCTCGCGTAGCTGTTAATAGGGTATTTTACTATGACCTAGAAAATATCTGTAAATGTGTTTTTGAGATAGCTTAGGCAAAAAGCAATCGGAAAATGTTTGTTTTCGATCGTAAAATAACAAAATGAATTTTAAAAATCAGTACAAAATATTCCGTTTTTTTAAACTGTGCATAAAATAGTCGCCGCTTTGCTATGACGTCATACGGCTATGTAAATATTGAATAATGTGTCCGGTGTTGGTACACTAGTATTCCAGGAACAGCAAACCAACGATAACTCATTACTAACCATTTATAATAACTCATTTTGAACTTAAATCTCAAACTTACATACAAAAACACCATCTTGAAAAATATTTACGCGCATTGTTTACATTGTTTACCTACTAGGCAGTGACGTCATTCACCACCACAGAGTAAAATAATGACATCCATCGTTTTCGTAAATTACGCGCGAAATTTTGAAACTGTAAAATTAAAATGCATTTTTAAAGCACGTAACGATTGAATTTTATTTTTTCGTATTTTTTTTGTGGTTTATTAGACCAACAGAATATGACTGAGATACTTTTCAAAAATTAGTGTAATACCCTATTGAGCTTCAGTCAGGATTGGGATTTGAGCAGCTTGTGACATCACAGCCGTCAACAAGTTAGATTTGTTTGTTATTGATTTGTCAACAAGTTAATAAAAACAGGTAGGTAATTTCAATTTAAACTACAGTCAGACGACTTTCACCCACTTTTGAAGTCCCGAAAAAAATGACTGCAGGATCATAAATCAAACCCATGGGAGCTGAACCCACGCAGTCGTTTGGCGGAGCCCTATAATTGCAAGCGTGTAAAAATAAAGAACCTGGTTCAGTGCAGATATGTAGGTAGGTACTAACTTACCCAATTAATTTTATCATACAATTCATACCTACTGGTCATCTAATTATTTTGCACTTGTAAATATTTAAAAGTCAATATTAACAACACTATGGAAATACAACAAGAAGTGTGTCATGTTGCCCGCAATGACTATAACACCAAAGAATTTGCGTCTTTCCACCCGACTAATGTCAATCCTAACAAACCACTTATAATTTAACACCTAAACGAATAAACGGCAAAAACATGTTAACAATACCTTAACTATACCTTCGCACAAAAAGCTTAATCTAAACAAAAAACCTTTTAAATAAGTTTATCCAGCACTTAAAAAGTGCTTGAACACAAAAATGTTAACAAAAACAAACACAAAACAAATAAATATCCCGAAGACATCAATAGAGATGAGGTCATGACATTGTCCTCTTCAAATCATGCAGATCCGATGAAAAGCAATACTCTAGAAAAAAAAATACAACAAAAACATTTTAACAACTTATTTTTAAAGTTGACGAAGTATGAGAACTAAAATTCTTCCAGGTATTCTAAACAGTTCTGTTACGTTTATAGAACAGTGCTGCAACGAACCGATTGATTTGACAAGTTTGTCCTAAACCACAAATTCATAGTAACTATCGTCATAATCTGTACCACGTGTCCGTCTTCTAAAAGGGGTCATTGACACAAAAAGTCTATTATAAGGTCAAAGTAACCTAGCCCCGTTCATATTACCTGTTTTAAAATCTTTCTAAAACATTTTTGGAGATTTTTCACCTCCTACTCCTGTATTAGCATGTCTATAAAATGAGATAAAAATCATTTTAATCATAGACCTATGCTTATTTTTTAGGGAAGACGCGAAAATGTAAACCTTTTTTTGATGTCATAATACCGACGACATACTAATTCGTTTGTGAGTTTAGATAATCAAAAAATAGTACTAAGACTCGTAAAATCTTTGCTATCAAAACATCATTAGTTAACTTTTAAAAATGAACTCCTGAAAAGTCACGCCTGGTTCAATCAACTGTATTGTTATTGTGGGTTTTTAGGGTTCCGTACCCAAAGGGTAAAAACGGGACCCTATTACTTACTAAGACTCCGCTGTCCGTATGTCTGTCTGTCACCAGGCTGTATCTCATAAACCGTCATAGCTAGAAAACTGAAATTTTTACAGATGATGTATTTCTGTTACCTCTACGAGTACAACAGCAAATACTAAAAACAGAATAAAATTAATATTTAATGGGGGCTCCCATACAACGATTTTTTAACCGATTTTCGCTCGATAATAATAATGCTTGAAATATTCACAGAATGTTGAGTTGTATATACAAAGTTAAAATAAAATAAATATTTAAGGGGGGTTCCCATACAGTACGGAACTCTGCGTGCGCGTCCTACTTACTCGTACTTGACCGATTATTTATTTCGTCAAGTAAACAAGAAATTACATTACCTAAACGTAAATTCGTATAGCCCTGCCCTGGTGTCAGCATTTTTTTTTACAAATAATGGTAAAAATATTTTAGCTCTCTAAAGTTCCGCGTGAATGTCACATCTAACACGTGCTAATAGACCCATTAATGATGTCTCATTATTACTAGAAAAAAACTATATTTATAGTCATTTTAATGACTGATGAAATGATTCTATAGCTTATTATGTCGCATTACTAAGATGACCACCTCTAGAAATTTAGTTCTATGTTGTATGGGTCCTAGAATGGCCACTGACCGCACGCACGTAAACAAATAAAATCTTAGGACATTTTTTTAAACGTCTGCAAATCCGCAAAGAATCATTAACCTCTAGGAACTAGTCTCGATCATAAGAAACGGTTTTTGTCATTTACGAGTATTATACATATTAGCTCTGTCGTAAAAACGGTAACACAAACATTTTAATTTGATGTGAATGTAAAACTAGCTTAATAATACAGGGTTATCCAGCTATGGTACAGTAAATCGAAAGAGGCTGATTCAGACCATCATTGTGAAAATATTCACTCCCCATGGTGAATGTTTTTTACAAATCAATTTCAATTTCATCAATTTCTGGCTTATTCCACAAATCCCCTTAGAAGATCCCCTGCGCAGGGGATAATTACTGTTTGTTCACTACACGAACTCAAAGCTATCTCGCACAATTCATTTTGCCAATGTAGGGTAGATGCACCGCACCGGTTGTGGCCATCTTAGTAGCCACTTTGAATTTTAAGGAGTAATAGATTACTTACATACATTTTTATGAAAAAAAAAAAAAAAAATTAATGATATTTTCAGACAATTAGATTCACACAAACAATATTTATAGTATTTCATTGTTTATAATTATCCATTTATGCAATAATTCGGACACCAAATGGCCACAACCGGGTCAGTGGCCACAGCCGGTACACCTACTATAATTAATTAAATTTAACTCAATAATGAAGTGAAGAAGTTATAAAAAATTTAATAAGTCAGAATTTATTACTTGGCCTAAGCTTTTTCTCCCCATCAAAAAAAATGCTGTTAGCATTTAAGTTTTTTGTAAGGAATAAAATGTTCCAGGTACCTAGTGACCAGAATTGTTTGATAAGGCCATTTACTTAGAGGATCAATCGATGATGATGACATCATCTGAAAATACCAGCTGATAATGTGGTGACAACAAATGTGGTATTATCAGCTTTGAAATAAAAATTAAACAAAATTGTACACAGTTTCAGAGCAATAAACGATATCTTTATCTAATCGTTTCGAATATCACAGACACACTCTCACGTGTAATTTTAACATCCTTTCTTGTCGACGATTAAAAAATATAATTTTTGATTTTAGCGACATCTGAATATTTTTAAAGTAACAAAAAGTCATCTCCAAAAGAAACTGTCGCTGCATTGAGTCCCTGGCTGACTTTACTTTCAATCTAAATAGTTGACCTAGTTTGTACTAGATGGCGCTGTTAAGATATTTATATGCAAAATTATTATAGGTGGCGCTACCAGTGTTGAACTTACTCGACTTAAATTAGGGAACAATTTTAAATGATGACCGAAATACATTAACTGACATTAATAATATTATGTACCAAACAAATTATAATGCTTGCCGAAATGAATGAATGCTCACCAAATATTGTTTCACAGTGACATTTCGGTAGGTTGTTAGTTTTTTAAATAAGTACCTAGAAAATCTTACACTTACAAAAATACCACATTATAACAGCCGGAAAAGGCTTCCCTTTAGAAAAGAAAAATATATGTTTTCTATTAATTACCTATGTAGAAAAATATGTGGTAAAATTTAAAGTTTTATGGCGTACAATATAAAAATAGCTCACTTCTTTATACAACCCGGTCACAATATCTGTGGACCTGACTTCGTGACGCCATATCGAATTATCGGGACGTATATACATTACCGGACGTCTAGTATACCGTCCGGACGTAAATTATTATCGGGACGTGTATCGGCAACGAATATGCTAACCGTACTGTCGCACCGGGGAGTGCGCCAGCGTTGCCACCTTGGATTTTTTTAAGGCGCTAGATACAAAGTAAAAAGTCGCTAGATATCAGAAACTTGAACTGAAAACTTTTTTTTCGCCTGGTATCCCTGGCGAAGTAAACAGTTTCCTCATAAACCTGTGCCAATTATTTTGATAAACTGTGGATTAAAGTGATTCTGCGAGCCTGAAATGGAATAGTAAACAAAGTGCACATAACCTTAAATCGATTCATCAACAAAAATCATACCTGGTGAGCAGTTTTTCATACTAAATTGACGATATACTGTATGGAATCACACGGAGAATAAAACCGTTAATCACTATTTTGAACAGAACACAAAATATTTTGAGTATAGGCAATTTTATATTGAATTTGCACCAATTGCCGAAGCGGTACTTATGATTAAAAGTTTGACTAATGACATGACGTACAATCAGAGAAATGTCAAAAGTTGCTTACTTCAAAACCACAGAGTTCAAAACTGATTTATTGATGGCATGGATGTATTACTTTGGTAGATGGAATTTGGCCAATAAAGTAGCTAATTAGCTATTTAGCAGTTTGGCAGATGCTGGCTCTTAGCAGATTTTTAGATAGCGTTTTAGCGAATTTTAGCACTTTGGCAGAATTTGGATATTTTCACCTTAGTGTAGCAAATGTAAGTGCTACATAAGATAAACACTAAATTTAAAAGTGTAGCCAGATATACGAAACTTCCCTAAATTTTGGGGTAAGTTATACAACGGTTATTTTTGTGAACTACTAGAAAGCACTTATCAGAATAATGGATAACATAACACATCGGAGAAGGATTAATTACTCTGACAGGCCTAGAAGTCTATCTTTCTCTGATGAATCAGCAGACTCGCTAGCCTCATCAATAAGTACTAGAAGTATGTTAGATTTATCGACGCACTTAAAGAATGAAGACATTATAAAGCTCGAATGTGAAGTAGAGGACCTTAAACAGCAGTTACTTAGTGCACATGCAGAAATAGATACATTATTGTTAGAGAACGACTCCTTGAAGAAAATTATTGAAGAGACAAAACAAAGAAATCATCAACTAAAAAATATGTACATATCAAGTGTGAGTGTAAAGAGTGGCACCGCAGCTACTAGTGCTAAATTACTGAGAAAGTCCGCCAAATCTAACCAAAAAACGATGTCTGGAAGAAAACTCAATTTAGAGAGTGAATTTCAAACGCCATTATCTCGTCGTGATGACAATGATACCAAAACTGAAAATTTAGTCCAAAGGACCGAAACCGGCACCCAGACATGTACGATTAGTAAATCTCCAAGACCACAAAACGACCTAGAACATGATATCACAGTACGAGACAAATCCTTGAGGCAAAGCTTGCCTATTAATTCGTGCAGTGACAACATACAAAATAATAATAACAATAGTACACGCACTCCTGACACGAAAAACGTAAAGCAGAAAAAAATTAATTATGCTTCTGAATGCAGAAGAAGAGCTTCATCCAAAGGCAACATCATACTTTTATCTGATAATCAGGGAGAAGGAATTGTTCAATCGCTTTTAGCTTCGAAGCACAAACTTATAATTAAAGACTATGACGTCCTAGCTTTTAGAAAGACAGATGCTATTACAAGTGACGTTTTGTCATACTGTAGTGACTTATCCAAAACTGTAACAAAACATGACAATGTTATAATAATGACTGGGTCAAATGATCCTAACCCACACGAACTGTTGACTGCTTTAAGTAAGGCTATTAATCTATTGAGAAAATGTAATGTGTTTGTGTTAGGCGTGACTCAAAATGCTTTTCTAAAAGAAACTCAGCTAAACTATCATATAAAGCTGCTCGCTAAAAGCTTTGACAACTGTGTTTTCATTGAAACAAAACCTAACCACCAAGATATTATTGAGAAAATTATCCACCATGTAAATGTAGTTCAATACAATAACACATTTCTTGCTATTTCCAGTCAAAGAAAGATTGGAGCAGCTAATAAAAAACAGAAAATGAAGGATAATAATTCGATCCTTGGATCTCCAAAAAAAGGGACCATACCTTTTTATTTCCATAGACAGACTTTAAATGAATCAAAAAATAAGCCTCGTCCTACTAAACATTACATAACAGACTATTTTCCACTAAGTAATAATAAAAGTAATGATTTAAAAAATAGCTTTGATAAAAGTAATAGCTCAAAAAAGTTTTTTCGAGGCTAATGATACGCTTACAGTATTTCACCAGAATATAGCTGGTGTTCTAGGCAAAACGCACGATTTAGAGGTTGTTGTGGATGAACTTAGGGAATTGAATACTAGTGTATCTGCGATTTGTCTTACTGAGCATTTTATTCTTAAAGGTGAAGAGAAATTTTTGAATTTAAATGGATACCAACTTAGGGCTATTTACTCTAGGAAAGATAAAAGACGAGGTGGTTCTTTAATACTTTGTAAAAGGGATCTAGAATGTTCAGAGCTTGAGTTTAATAGCGGTATTGATAAACATTTTGAAATATGTGGAATCGGCATGAAATCCCCTAAACTTTGTATTATTTGTATTTACAGAACCCCAAACTCCAACCTCGATATATTCTTTAACAAACTTGAATTAACTCTAACTGAGCTTGAAAGAAAATACGATCGTATTATAGTTTGTGGAGATTTTAATATTAATACTTTAATTAAGACTACTGCTAGCACAAAATTAAAACTGTTGCTATCAAATTTTGGCATGACTCTGCATATCAAAGACCCAACACGACAGGGAAATTGTATTGAAAACATTTTTAGCAACTTACCAGATGCTGCTGCGAAAACATACAATTTTTACTTATCAGACCATAATACTGCACAAGTTGTAACATTTAGAAAATTGATTTGTAAGAAAGGTCCAAGACATAGTTATAAATATATAAACGATATGAGTAACGACAATATTTGCAGATTCTTAGAATGCATTAGTAGCTTATCCTTTTCAGAAGTTTATGAGGAGCACTCGGCAAACGACGCTTACAATGTATTCCATGACATGATTTCCATGTTTTATAAATTATGTTTCCCAATAATCAAAATAAAAACACTGGAAAAAACTGGTCAGCATAATAAAGTCACTAAAGGAATCCGAATTAGTTGCAAAAAAAAAAGAAATTTGAGATCTAATTATTACAAAGAAAAAACTGAAAAATCGAAAAGAGCATTCCAAACTTATTCTAATCTATTAAAAAAATGTATAAATAAACATAAATTAATAAAGAACACGAAATATATTTTAAACTCAAAAAACCGGTCTAAAGCCACTTGGAATATAGTAAATGAAGAATTAGGCAAACAAAAACCTCGAAATTTTATTAACAATATAAATAATGACGATGGAAGCCTATCATCCGGGCCCGATATAGCTAACTCTTTCAACGACTTTTTCATTAATATTACAAGCAGTAATGGGCAACAATCATCAACTCAGACAATTCATGAACAAGGTTCCCCATCTACAGCAGACTCAACAAGCCAAAGCATTTATTTAGAGCCTACAACACCAAAAGAAGTAGAAAAAATTATAAAGTCGCTTAAAAACACTAAATCGGCAGGTTTTGATGGCATCACAACTAATCTCATTAAAAACATTTGTCCGTTTATAATAGAGCCATTAAATTATATAGTCAATTTATCTTTGGAGCAAGGTTACGTGCCGGACAGACTTAAAATTTCAATAATTAAACCTTTGCACAAAAAGGGTTCTAAAATTGAAAAGGACAACTATCGACCTATAGCGCTAGTTCCAATTTTTTCTAAAATTTTTGAAAAAATTATGTATAAAAGATTAATTTCCTATCTCAATAAATACGGCATTTTGGCAAAAGAACAGTTCGGTTTTAGAAAGTTTAAGTCAACCACTTTAGCTACTTACACTCTTTTAAAATTAATTTTAAATAATATGGAACAAAAATCACCGTCATGTGCCTTATTTCTAGATCTGAGCAAGGCGTTTGATTTCGTAGATCATAGAATTCTGCTTAGTAAATTGTATCGTTGCGGTATTAGGGGTCTTGCTTACGATTGGCTCAAATCTTATTTAAATAACAGGAAGCAAATAACTAGGATCACGCGTTATGACAAAAAAACCAATAGCATACGTGATTTTGATTCAGATGAGAAGGTTATTTGCTGTGGGGTTCCCCAGGGTAGTATCCTGGGGCCATTATTATTTCTTCTGTATATTAATGACCTTCCACTTGCTCTTGAACATAATAGTGTTTTATTTGCTGACGACACAACCATTATTATAAAATCTAAAAATGTCACTGATTTAGAAAAAGATGTGAAGGACTGTCTTTGTAATGTAATAAACTGGCTAAATTCCAATAAATTGAAGATAAATTTATCAAAAACAAAACTAATGCATTTTAGAACACAGAAGAGCCCTAAATTTCAGATGAATATAAATTATAATAATGATACTATAGAGCAAGTTCCCAGTATTAAATTTCTAGGAATTCATATAGACTCGCATCTGACTTGGAAGTATCACATTAACACAATTTGCTCAAAATTGAATAGCTTCGTTTTCGCCTTAAAAAGGTTGCGCCGTTGTGCTTCTTTAGATACTATCCTAATGGTTTATCACGCGTATGTTGGCTCTGTTATACGATATGGCATTTTAACATGGGGTAATGCATCTGATTACTTAATTAAAAAAGTTTTTATAGCACAGAAAAAGTGCATCCGTGCTATATTTGGTATGAAATGGATGGATTCATGCAGGCCTGTCTTTAAGGCTAAAAGCCTCCTAACAGTGCCTTCTATATATATTTTTGAAGTGGCAAAATTTGTGAAATGCAACCCTTCCCTTTTTAATCCCTTTGACAATACTGGTAGAAGAACACATACTCATTTACGACTTAACATGCCTAATGTGAGATTGGAATTATTTAGGAATAACTGCGTTTACATGGCACCTCTCATTTATAACTCCTTACCAAATGGAATTGTGGACTTGCCTTACTATAAATTTTGTAGAGAGTTGAAGAAGTGGCTAGCGAGCAATAGTTTTTATTCATTGAAAGAGTTTTTGGACAACGCATCTTGCCGCCTACATATTTATCATAAGAAACATTAAACATGATATTTTTTTGTCGTTGTATTGTTAAATGTAGAATTAAACAAATGTGTATATTTGCATACCTTGTATTAGGTTGTTATTGGCAGTTAATGTTATATTTAAGACCTTTATTGTTACCCATTAACTTGCAAATAAAGAATTGAATTGAATTGAATTGAATTGAATTGAATTGAATTGAAAAAAAAACACCAGATTCCACCAAATATTTTTTTTGTATCTCAGACTTATAAAAACCTAATTTAAATAGAAAACCAACGACATACATAATATGTTATCTAAAAAATGGGTCAGCTGTTTTACTATGTACCAATTAACATTAGATTCGATATAAGGCAATGTATACTTAAATAAATAAATATACCTATTTACCTAACTAGATACTTCTTTAGACAGTGAAATGAAACTACAAGAGTAATTTAATTTGTTATTCAGTAATCAAGTTCAAAAAATGTAAAAAAACAAGTAGAATGTAAAATAAGTTATAATAAATAAAAATAATAAATAAAATTCAAGATCATCAAATCTAACCAATTCTATGAATTCATCATCATTCATAGACTCTGACGTCATTGTCGATGACGCCGACGTCGATGCTGACGATGTTGTAGGTTCTTGCTGGTATTTTTTGTAAGAATACTTAGTAGTATTTTTGCTATTAAATGCAATGATTTGACGTCATTGACTATTGACTAGGGACGGGGAATCCCCGTTCAAATCCAAAGCATAACACAGTTTGGAATTCCTAAATAGTTGGGGATTTCCCTTAAAAATGAATTGCTAGATCCCATATTTAAAATCCACCAAAAACCGCCAAAAAAAATAAAAGCGCCATGTAACGAAAAAATACCACTAGGAGCCCTGAAAAAGCACCAGTTCTGGCGGGAAAACCACCAAGGTGGCAAACCTGGAGTGCGCGGAGAGGTGACAGGGGAAGCAGGAGAGGCGCCGCATTCCAGCGAGGTGCACAGATATTCTGACCGGGTTGTACTTTTGGTAACATAGAATTTGGTGAGCATCCATTGTGGCAGGTATTTAGAATTTGTTGGAAGCAAAATAATAATATTTTTGCAGGCGTTTAAACACAAGCCTTCATCATCATCATCGCACACCCTCGTCTTTACTTGTTATATATTCCTATTCCATCCTAAAGTTGCCTGGCAGAGATCGCTTTTAGCGATAAAGCCGCCTCTTGTTACACGCTATAGTTATAATGTTTTTGTTATCTGTGTTACTTGTGCTCTTTGTGTTAACAATAAAGAATATCTATCTATCTATATCAGTTGTATCACGTCCACCACTGGATATAGGCCCCCGCTATGGATTTCCAATAAACCCGGTTGGAAGCAGCCTGCGTACAAGTCGGCGGATGTGAAGATAAACTTAGAATAAAAAGCTCTGAAGATCTAAATATCTTTTTTTTAGGGTTCCGTACCCAAAGGGTAAAAACAGGACCCTATTACTAAGACTCCGATGTCCGTCTGTCCGTCTGCCTGTTTGACTCCAGCACGGGTAGCACGGCAAAGGGAGAAAACCATTTCATCCACCTTAAAATGTCAGTTGTCATTGTCAATCCATACTTTATTTCCTCTTCGAGGGGATATAATGGTGGAGAGACTATTAGTCCCTTTGCCATGCTTCCCGTGCTGGCTGTATCTCATAAACCGTTATAGCTAGATAGCTGAAATTTTCACAGAAGATGCATTTCTCTTGCTATAACAACAAATACTAAAAACAGAATAAAATAAATATTTAAGAGGGGCTTCCCTCACAACAAACGTGATTTTTAGGAGTTGTTTTGCTCGATATTAATAACGGCAAGAGGAATGGGGCTAAGGGGGGCACCAACACGGCACGGAACCCTTCGTGCGCGAAGCCGACTCGCACTTGGCCGATTTTTATTTTGGTTATGGTGAATTACTCGATAAAGTGTATAAGAATTTTAGTAAAGCACGGATTGCCATGGGAAAGCCACACAGTATCCTATAACTCCATAATATAACTATCTATATAAGTATGTATGTATTTAAAATAAGTATTGGTATACGTAGTTAATCATGCAGTCTCTGGCAGCCATATCACAAGCTTTGCTTAGTTTGGGGTCAGAGACCGTGTGTATGATGTCCCCTAATATTTATCACTATCACTACATAGTATAAAACAAAGTCGCTTTCTGTCCCCATATCCCTAATCCCTATGTATGCTTAAATCTTTAAAACTACGCAACGGATTTTGATGCGGTTTTTTTTAATAGATAGAGTGGTTCAAGAGGAAGGTTTATATGTATAATACACCTGCCTGTGCGAAGCCGGGGCGGGTCGCTAGTTTATTTATAACGCCCAAAACAACCGACAAAATAACTGTTGTCTAGGAAAATTCTAAGCTCGAATAATTTTCCTAACTCCTGGCGCCTTTTCCTCCCCCTCCAATTGGTTCGCGGCGCGTGACGTCATCGCACCCACGCGCTCTCTGTGACGCAAGTCGATCGATGACAACTTCCATCTCCCCCCCACTCGGCTACAAACCCCATCTAGATATCTCCCCTCTCGTTCTCGCGTACATGAATGCTGGGATATTCTGATCGTAGGCGTCTCGTGCGTAGTTCTATCTATATGGTGCGGAATCGCGTATTGATATATTTTACAGTTTTGTTAGTAAATAGATTTGACCGGACCATCATAAATGTTAGCAATAAAAGTGTTTACGGGTTATTTATGGTATTGTATACGTGAAACGACAGAAGCGACGCCATGACACAGAATAGAATAATAGTAAGATTAGATTGTCACAGCAGAGAGAGATACTTCTGCTGTTCTGTGACCATTGTAATAAACAATTTAAGGTATATTCAACTAAGGTTCTTTGTAATACACATGAAAACTGCTAATATTTTACTGGGTAAAAAAATATTATTATAATTAGTCCGTTAGTTGGATAAATATAAAAAAATATCGGTCACGTATATTTTCTTATGTCAATCAAACAATAAATGACAAAGATAAAACTTGTCAAAGTTTGGGAGTGGGGGCACGTGACGTCACTAGATGCGACGTACCTAGTCTGTTCGTTTGTAGTGCACATGTAACGTCACGTGGAAATTTAACGGGCTATTTCTTCAATAATAGTTGTTTAATTGACAAAAGAAAAAAATACATGTTTAATTTTTGTAAACCATCTCACGGACTAATTTTTTTTTTTATTCATCATGCCTATTCTCTAACAGATTGATGCTTGGAAAGCACCTACAAGGACTTTCAGACGCGTGCCCGGGTTTTAGGATGGCATAGTAAATTAGTAACTAAAAGCACGGCCGCTTCCAACTGGTTTTATTGGAGATTAATGGGTTCTATAACCAGCAGTGGACGTATTACGGCTGATATGATGATGATTTATCTGAACAGTTTTGCGAATCAGTCCGCGCTTGACCACCAACTCGCCTGAATATGGGAAGCGACGTTGTGGTCGTAGATGAAGCGCGTAGACTTAGAAGATGGTTTCGTCGCAAAATAACAAAACCGCAAAAATACAAATAAAAAGCGACATTTGCGGCCACACGTAATTTTTCGACCTCCTACATAATAAATCCTAAACAAGTATAATATTAAAAAAAAACTTTTTTGAAAACTATCTTTTGCTGAACTCGCCAAGACAAATCAAACGAGCCGAAACTCGATATGGTTGCGTTGTTTAATTACAGAGTTCCTATTTCTAGCTACGACTACCTTCTAGCTCCATCATCAGAGCCCGGTTACCATTGAAAGACAAACTACTCGCCAAGGCCATTCAAATGAACCCAAACTCGATGAGCTTGTGTCGTTTCATTGCTAAGTTACTTTGGCCACCTTCCAGCTTCATCATCAGATCAGCACCATGCCATCATAATATTGCATTGTCACGCGATTTACACATGCGTGCAAAATTTCAGCTCAATCGGTAACCGGGAGGTGGATTAAAAACTTGCAAGATTTGATTACAGACCGACAGACAGACAACGGGACAGGTGGAACTAAATAGCTAAAAAGCTTGTAATGTTAGTAAATAGTAAAGAAAAGTGCAAAATGAAAATCGAGTCGCAAATTTTCGAAATAGCAAAATGTTCAAAGATATATCTATGTAGCGCTCATAGAGTTCCCTTAGCAGTGTTTCCAAGCGATCGCCAAAATTAAGCAACGTTCGGCAAGGTCAGTCTTTGGATGGGTGACCGCTGGCAGAATTCACAACTGAGCTCTGCTGTGTTTCAGATGATACGACAAATTGTGAATTAACGGTTCTTTCACCCTAATAAGGTTTTAACCGTTTAGCCATGTCAGAGGCCTTCAGGCGGTAAACTCTAGCCGTCTCTAACGCACGCTTTAGACAATGTTTAACAGTACAAATTGCACGGTTAAACAGTGTTTAAACCATATTTAAATCTGTTGTGGTAAGGCGGTATACTTCTTTGTGAAAATACAAAAGACTTTCTACATTTCGAGAAGGTTCTAGACTCAGTACAATAACCACACAGTAACTATAGCTGAGTGTATTGTACCGAGGTTCCAGACAAGTAATGAGGTGGAACCTTGTCATAGTTGAGAACTGTCATTTTCGATTTACTTTGATAACATCCCTTTGAAATATGTGCCCTGACCACTGCCATTTGAACTTGCTAATCCACTAGGCTATGTCGGTAACTTTGGTATCTCCTTATTCCTGATTTAATCTCGGAGAGAGAAACCGAACATAGCCCTCTCTATAGCGTGGACTATTTTGAGCTTATAATAAGGCCCACAGTTAAATATCACTGCTGATTTGCTTGGCTGAGGTAAATACACAATGTACGTATCTCTAGATGACAGATGCTAATTTCCTTATTCAATCTATAAAAAAGTTGGTTTCAGCAAATTTGGCTTACGAAGATAATTTTACGTGATAACGACGTATGATAACATTCTTGAATCAACAACTGAAACAAGCCGAACGCTTCGGCTGATCGTGTCTCTCTATCGCTTGTTCCGTGATCTCGCTTGCATGCTGGGCTCAGGCGAAACGTGACGATTTTTCATGCGTGCATCCGGCGTTCATCGATTTATAAGATAATATACTATCACTTAAAAAACATTGCAAAGTGGTCTCATAAAATAATTAATTTACATTGGTCCATGTTTTGGAACAATTTCAGAAGAATGAAAGAAATGCAACGCATTACAGAATAGAATAGCAAAGTTTTCAATCACTATTGTCGATATGAGGTCTATTGTATGAAATCAGTTGTTTCGTGGTTGTTAAAAATGTGTTATTTGTTGAACTTGTTTGCATTCGACCACACCGAGTTATAAGTAACTTACAATAACCTCGTAAGACCACTTTAGTACCTACATCAAGATGAACAACTTTTTGTCTGAATCACCTCCTTTCGGCATGGTATAGGGCAAGCAGATAACACTGCATACTTGGATACTACTAGTATACAGGGTCATAGGTATTAAACGCAAAACCTTTTAAGGGCGGCTCTAGTACATCTAGACAAACAACTTTTGTTCAAGGACTTTTGGAAAATCACGAAGAAAAAAACAGCTTTGTCATACAAAAAGTTCGTCGGCGCGCGGCAAAATGTATGGAGAGCTGTATAGTATATGTAGTAGGTATACATTACAAGGAGGGATATGATTGTCCTTGCTAAAGCTGCGGACTAGACGACCAGACAAAGAAGAGTGACGTCAGCCTGACGCAGTGGCGGTAGGCTGGAGACGCTCTGGCGCCGTATCCCAGACGTCGGTCAGACGCTGCCAAAAAATACTCTCTTCCATTCATTGCTCTGTTGCGCAACTAGACACCCTATACCCCAGCGCAGAGACTGAAGTCTAACTTTTATTTTCACCAGAGTGTCAGTGTTTAATGAGGAAATTTATAGAAGAACTATAGTTACGACCATACGAGTATACCAGCGAATTGGCAAGTTGAAGTGGCAGAAACTATGAGCTGCTTTCATTGTCACCATTGTATCAGTAAGTGTCCATGGCTGGACACGGGCCTTTCTATGACTAACTTAGAGATAATTATACTAAGCTACGGCTTAGATATCTAATCCTTGCTAAGAGACAAAGAAGAGTGACGTTAGCCTGACGCAGTGGCAGTAGACAGACGGTAGTCAGACGCTGCCAAAAAGCACTCTCTTCCATTCATTGCTCTGTTGCGCAACTAGACACCCTATACCCTAGAACAGAGACTGAGTTTTTACTTCAGTTGTCACCAGAGTGTCAGTGTTTAATGAGGAGATTTATAGAAGAACCATAGTTACGAACACATCCCAGGAAATTGGCAAGTTGGAATGGCAGAAACTATGAGCTGCTTTCATTTCACCATCGTATTAGTAAGGGTACATGGCTGGACACGGACCTCTCTATGACTATCTTAGAGATATACTAAGCTATAGCTTAGATAATCCTTCCTAAGGCTCAGAGTGCGACCAGAAAAAGAAGAGTGACGTCAGCCTGACGCTGTGGCGGTAGGCTGGAGACGCTCCGGCGCCGTCTCCCAGACGTTGGTCAGACGCTGTCAAAAATACTCTCTTCCCAATCATTGCTCTGTTGCGCAACTAGACACCCTAAACTCTAGAGCAGAGACTCAGTTCTTACTTCCATTGTCAGTTGTCACCAGCGTGTTAGTGTGAAATGAGGAGATCCATGAAAGAACAAAAGCCATAGACTATTATACCTATTGGACTGGCAAGTGGAAATGGCAGAAACTGAGCTATCGGTTTTATTGTCACCACCGTATCCACAGAGATACCAAAGAGAAAATGTGGTCGATCGAGAAAATCTGAAAGAGATGCATTAATTTAATATGGCATAAGTTAGAAAGAGACATGAACTTTACTTTCTTGATATGCCTCGTATACTCGTATTTGACAGTGACAACTTCTGGGAAAGTTTTTCCATGGATTTTTGCGATTGAGAATTGTCTCAAGTGACAACAGTACTAGCTGCGGCCCGCAGTGTTACCCGCGTTAGCCCGAGATAAAAAGATTTTTTCTAAAGTAAACGTAGCCTAAGTTACTCCTTATTACATCAGATACCTGCCAATAAAAGTCCCGTCAAAATCGGTCCAGCTATTTCAGAGATTAGCCGGAACAGACAGAAAGACAAACAAAAATTGTATAAAATGTTATTTTGGTGTATATACCGTATATATATTCATATACATGTACTAAAAATCGTTATTTCAATATTACAAACAGACACTCCAATTTTATTTATATGGTATAGAATAATTAACCTGTTAAATATGGATATCTGTGATCGCATCAGTAAGTGTTCATGGCTGGACACGGGCTTTTCTAGAATAACTTAGCGATTTATATAAGTACTAAGTTACAGCTCATATTATCCGCTCTGCTTAGGCCCAGGGTACGATCAGATAAAGAAGACGTTCCATAAATAGTCTCTTCGATTTACCCCACTGTTGCGCAATTTGACTCTCTTTACTTGTTTCTTGCTGATTGTCATCAACAGACCTACTTCTGATATGATATTTTTAATTGAATGAAATAAACTCGATAGACATAGGTATCGACTAAAAATAGTTAGCTATAGATAATGAAATTAAGCTCTTCGTTTACCAGGTATAAACTAATAGATATCGTACTTACATTTTGATGAATTACAATTATGATGGTGATGATTGTAAAAACACGCATGTGTGGTGATTCATTTATAGCGACTAACTTCGCTACATGTGGCGCCACCACACGCGCCTCGAGGAACTAACGTGAGCCAATCACAAGCCAAGGGCTGCATCGCGCAAAACGAAATTTACAGCGGCGGGCAAACCATAATAATATCAAGACAGATTACACTGTCGGATAGCTATCCCCGGGCACAACAACTCGCCCTGTGGAGTACTCCTTTGCGAGATGTTATCAAAATATAGAGAAATATAGATGAGATATTATAAAAAATAGTTTACATAAAGCCAATTCACTGCGTTATCTTTCCACTGAGGCTCCAGGACTTAGGGCTCCGCCAAACGACTGCGTGGGTTCAGTATGGGGTTTTGATTTATGATGCTGCAGTTGTTTTGTTCGGGACTCCAAAAGTGGGTGAAAGTCATGTGATCGGTTTAATTCTGCGGAATTTATAGGAAAAATATTCAATTTACTACAGAATTATAAGGTGTTGCTAAAACTTACAGAAGTTTAAAGTTTACTTATCACTACATAGTATAAAGCAAAACCGTTATTTCTGTGTCTGTCTGTCTATCCGCTTGTATCTTTCAAACTAATCAACAGATTTCAATAAGGTTTTTAGGGTTCCGTACCCAAAGGGAAAAACGAGACCCTATTACTAAGACTTCGATGTCTGTCCGTCTGTCTGTCTGTCTGTCTGTCACCGGGCTGTATCTCATGAACCATGATAGCTAGGCAGCTGAAATTTTCACAGATGATGTATTACTGTTGCCGCTATAACAACAAATACTAAAAAGAGAATAAAATAAATATTCAAGGGGGCTCGCATACATAACAACAAACCTGATTTTTTAGACGTTTTTCGCTCTATATTAATAATGGTAAACGGTAGATGCTTGAAATTTTCACAGAATATTTAGTTTTATGTTTACTTCAATTATAAATAATAAAACGAAATAAAATAAATATTTAAGGGGGGCTCCCATACAGTACGGAACCCTCCGTGCGCGAGTCCGACTCGTACTTGGCCGATTATTACTATCTTTTAGAATATTTCTTCCGGAAGGTTCATAGCTATAAATGCTATAATTCATGTTCACATATATGTCATTGAGACAATATTGACTATATATATTTGACGTCAAGTTTTTTAAAACTAGCACTACTTTAGCACTATGTACATAACAAATCTGGCTACCTTTAGTCTTTGACTGCCTTTAGTTTATAAACTTATGTAGGTACGTTTAGCTTGAAAATCGTTTTCGCTTATTTTAACTTCATTAAAAACGAACTTGTACATATCAGAACAGTTTTAGAAGCATCATGAATACCTCTGATGAACAAAACATTATTAGAAATATACTTGGGAAAAAATGAATACATTCGTACACAACAGGTATTCGTATGTATGAGTTGACGACATCCTTCTTTGCACCAATCAACACGACGGCATTTTTGCTCATCGAGAGAATGAGGTATCCTTCGCAAAGGAAGCTTGGTGTTCATGCAGGATGGTGGAAACTACCTGTGATCTAATTTTTAGTTCAGCTTATATCTCTTGATGTGTAATATGTTTATTCTCTCGCAATACCCTGATGACGTTTTCATGAGTTCGACCGGGCTTGGTCATCTTTAAGTTCTCTCGATCACGTTTAAATTACGAAACCAATAAGTAATTTGTTGTTAACGCAAGAGCAGACTCCCAAAAAGTAGCTTGTAAATTTTCTTTACATTCCTTGAAGTTAACCTTCAAGGAATCTCGTTTACAATCATAGAAAATTATAGCAAGAAAAGCACAGAATACGCCCTATTACACAAAGAGTATACCAATACTCTATTACACAGGGCATCGCTGACGAAAAGCTTCCTGCAAGACATCCGTTGTTGCAAACAAAAGAAGAGTGACAGATAATCGTTAAAAATAAATAAATTACAAATATGTAGCCAGTGATTTTAACAAAGGAGGTTCGTGTTGAAATTAACCGTCAAGTTGAAACAGTTTCAGGTAAGAAGAGGTTGTCTGTGGCTATTAACCTAGGTATGAAATGAGTAAATAAAATAACCGGCCAAGTACGAGTCGGACTCGCGCACGGAGGGTTCCGTACTGTATGGGAGCCCCCCTTAAATATTTATTTTATTTTAATTTTATTATTTACTATTGAAGTGAATGTAAAACTGAATATTCTGTGAAAATTTCAAGCATATACCTGTTACCATTATTAATATAGAGCGAAAAACGTCTAAAATTTCAGGTTTGTTGTATGGGATCCCCCCTTAAATATTTATTTTATTTTGTTTTTAGTATTTGTTGTTATAGCAGCAACAGAAATACATAATCTGTGAAAATTTCAGCTGCCTAGCTATCATGGTTCATGAGATACAGCCTGGTGACAGACAGACAGACAGACAGACGGACATCGAAGTCTTAGTAATAGGGTCCCGTTTTTCCCTTTGGGTACGGAACCCTAATAAACTAGTGATTTTTTTAAATAGCTATTACTTCATGTCGATATTTTTACCGTCTTCCAAACAGGAGGAGGTACTATGTAATTTTTTTTTGTATATGTTCATCGACATTTCATTTTTTTATTTCGTAAGAACAGAGTTTGTAGCGGTTCTATTTAAATTTTAACGAAATTGGCTGAGCCGTTTTTGAAAAATCAACAATACTATTAAAATTTATTTTTACATGGATGACACATCGATTCGTGCGAACTATTAGTTATTAAGTCTGTACACGTTGGAAGTAGGTCTTCCCGCTAAAGTACAATGTGGGCGTCTTCGAATCCCGAGTAAATAGGTATCTTCTAGGTAAGCGTGCTACAACCTAGACCGCATATCTGCTTAACAACAGGCAGTATGTGGTCAAACGCAAACCTATTCAGAATAAAAAAAAAAAAAAGTAGGTTATTTAATTTTAGGCGAAAAATATTTTTTTAATAACCGTTACTTCATTTCGATATTTTCTACATCGAATCGTTCGGCAGCAAAACAAACTCGTTAACTGACAATAAGGCCGGCTTTATCGATGTCGTTAAAACTTTCACGAACAGCCCTATTTGCGGCGATGAATCATAAATAAATAGCATTTCGATACTTATATTATTAGACAAGTATTTTTGTTTTACCTAATTCCTATTTATAACTGAAATAAACAAACAATTTCAATAACATTTTTCTCAGATATGTCAATATAGGCTTATTCAGAAAAGTGTACCCATTAGTATAAGTACGTTTCGACGTAGTCGTCGAAAGGGGTGATTCAAAACTTTTACTGTGGGTACAACTCTAAATTAGACAAAAGCAGCTGTTATACACGTTGTGTCAAAACCGTATTGGAAAAGTTGTTTTTTTTCTATAATTATTATTCAAATATAACTTTGCATGATTCGATACCTACAACACGTCTAAAACATTATCTGCACATTAGACATAATATGAATAAATAATAATAAAAACAAATTTAACAAAAATAACTTCAAACTCATCGTAAGGTAAGTACCATTTCTATAAATAACCCAGAAGACGACGACGCTTCTGTCTTCAAGAAACGTAGCACTACTACGCCGTAGGTCTTCGTAGCTTCGCCGCTACGTCGTAGGCAGAAATAAAATCAGGTCTAAAGCAATTCTTGCCAATGCGAATGAATTAATTCAGCAAAACAACCCTCAAGCATGATTTATAGGTTGAATGACACATTTCTTTTGTTTCGTCACGAAGGAGTCTCAAAACAACGATGACCTAAAATTACTAATCTGTGGCAGATTTGAAAAGAGAACGACACCAGCCCATACATGCGCGTAGATGTATTTTGGCGGGGTCCAATGCGCATGCTCGGTCCCCTATCGTCCGCAGTCCTACCGCCATTCTTCAGTTGCACAGAATCTGTCACGACGGGTGGTTGTCGCATCCCCGCGCGCGATTCTCGACCGAATCACCAACAAAAAGCGGGCCAAAATCGCGTTTCCAATCTGAAATATAGTGTAAAACAAACGTGCAATCACCTACAAGGAGAATCGGAGTATTTTTAGTGTGTAACAGTGTTCAGGGTGGCGTAAAACGGTAAATAAATAGGCACTGTGGAATAGCGATTTTTGTGAATGAACCTAAGATGGTGGACGGTTGTTAAGAGTGTAGGGGCGATGTTTTAGGGAATTTTTTGGTGTCCAGTGGTGGTTAAGATCGTGGTAAGCTAGTGGGGATGTTGGGATGTTGTGGTGGAGCTGGTGACGCGGGTGTGGTGGGGGGGAGGGGGGGAGCGATCGAAGCGATGAATGAGGTGACGTGGGCGCGCTTATTCTGTTTGATAACGCGAACAACACACGGCGCTATTATTTTTAGATCGGAGCCTTTGGATATTTATATCGATATCGATAAGACGTCACTATGCTATTCGATACTTTTAGATCGCAAACACTATTATAAGGCTAAGTGAAATTAGATAGGCAGTGGAAGACAAAAGACAATCGCTAAAGCTGATCTTTACGAAATCCTAAGTATTATACATTTGATATAATTGTGAACCGAGAAAACATTATTTTGATTATTACGAATACTTACGTGTTAAACTAAGAACCAACTTTCTCTTGATAAGCTAACTGTATTAGAGACCAACATTCCTAAATAGTATATCTAGTACAGAATTCACGTACTCCACAGGCGTAACGTAGCGCATATGAAAATTAAAGATATTTGAAATTGGAATTAAGATGCATTCATTTGCTAATTTAGCTATCGAATACGTGGCGGGAGATTTCCAAAAGATTTAAGTAACTAGATATGCATTTGATGATAGAGTACCTATACCGTAAGAGACAGGTTTTTACCTAGTTGTGGGATAGAAAAAGCTGCAGATGATGATGTATCATCTGCTGTTATCAGCTACTAGGCGTATTCTGCTGGACATATTCCTCCCCGATGGATTTTCAGTAAGCTTAGTAATTTTCATTTTCAGTGGATTTTCAGTAAGTGGCTTGCATTGTTTTAACCTTTCTAGCATATTAATTTCCTTTGAGCGATTTATATTAAAAAAAGAAAAAGTAAAAACTGATAACAAGTTTTATACGCTCTTAATGCATGCATGCATGCAGTGTTTCAAGAGGAAGGTTTATATGTATAACTAGCGACCCGCCCCGGCTTCGCACAGATGTGTATGATGCATATAAACCTATCATCACTCTATCTATTAAAAAAAACCGCATTAAAATCCGTTGCGTAGTTTTAAAGATATAAGCATACATAGGGACATACAGACAGGGAAGCGACTTTGTTTTATACTATGTAGTGAAGAAGATATATTGCTAGAGGTCGAATCATACATTTTGTTGGCTGTGATATTAGCTACAAGCTGAGGATAACCCATTTCTTGCGCAGGTGAGCTTCAGTCGGGTTTTTGGCACAACTTAAACTCTACTTTTCAATTTGATTCTCTATTAGGGTTCCGTACCCAAAAGGGAAAAACGGGACCCTATTACTAAGACTTCGATGTCCGTCTGTCCGTCTGTCACCGGGCTGTATCTCAAGAACCATGATCGCTAGGCAGCTGAAATTTTCACAGATGATGTATTTCGGTTGCCGCTATAACAACAGCTACTAAAAATAAAATAAATATTTAAGGGGGGCTCCCATACAACAATCCTGAATTTTTAGACGTTTTTCGCTCTATGTTAATAATGGTAGATGCTTGAAATTTTCACAGAATATTTAATTTTATATTCCCTTCAATAGTAAAATTAAAATAAAATAAATATTTAAGGGGGGCTCCCATACAGTACGGAACCCTCCGTGCGCGAGTCCGACTCGTACTTGGCCGATTATTATATTTATATGTAGAAGCGGGTGTACGAGTGATGAAAATATATTTCGTTTTTTAACTGCAAATATTAGTTTTATGAACATGGTACCCTAAAAGTCGATGATGTAAATTAATACGTTTTTACAAGATGTATTATTTTTAATATGTAAATAATCAATTATATTAAACATTTAATAATTCGATATCGCTCACGTTTTGTGAAATCCTACATTGGAATAATTAAATAATAGCGTTGATTAGAATAGCCCATCTATTCACTGACGAACTTTCCACTGGTCATAGACTGCCTGTGTGAAGCCGGAGCGGGTCGCTAGTCAACAATAATTTGCAAATATTAAACATCGAATCGAGCGAACTACTCCAATAAAAGCCACGATTAAAGTCGCTTCTGCCATTTTTTGAGAAAAATAATTATATTATTCAAACATCTGCCTGCTAGTCCAGCATGCGACCACGAAAAGCCACGAAAAGAACTCTTTTCGACGTGTGAAAAAGTAACAGATATATTCTTTGCCATTACGCTGTCTCGTTCTGACATGTCGAAAGAAAAACTTCGTGCGCATCCAGGTCCGACAGGTCGGGAATCGAACCAGGCGTCCGTTTTACGCTGCGCTTACCAATTAGAAGGTGGTCTCCACTCGGGAACTTTTCCACTCCACTGGTCATCAGCCCTGTGTACTATGGGCCCTGTCCACAGCCATTTTAACTTGCTATTGCTAATCCGCTGCACCAGCCACCCAGTTTATACGAAATTCCTTATTTTTCAACCAACTTACAAAATGACGGAGGTTCTATGTTTGTCTGTATTTTTTTTTGTGTATGTTCATTGATATTTTCGCCACAGATTTTCGCCAATTGTGAACTGATTTAAAATTTTTTTTTCGTTAGAAAGGACATACTCTCAAAGTGGTCTATTTAAATTGTATTGAAATCGGCAGAGCCGTTAATGAAAAATCAACAATAATTAAACATCGATTCGAGCGCACTACTCCAATTTAGTACACAATTAAAGTCGGTCCTGCCATTTTTAGGGAAAAACAAAAATTCATTTAAACATCTAGAATCGAACCAGGCGTCCGTTTTACGCTGCGCTTACTGATTTAAAGGTGGTCTACTCGGGAACTTTTCCATCCCACTGGTGATCAGCTCTACGTGCTATGGACCCTGCCCACTGCCATTTCAACTTGCCAATCCGCTGCGCCAGCCACCCAGCTTATACGTAATTACCACACGGCCTCTGACCCCAAACTAAGCAAAGCTTGTGATATGGCTGTCAGAGACTGATAAACTACTTGTACATTTTATTAAATACATACTTACATAGATAGTAACTAAATAGCACCCAGACACAGAACAAACACATATGTTCATCACATAAATACTTGCACTGGGTGGGGATCGAACCCACGCCTCTTTGACCCAAAAGTTAGGGTCACTAACCACTGAGCCACCGAGGCAGTCCAATTTAGAAGAGCTATTTGTTATACGACATTGAGATGCGTACTGGCAAGGCTGCAATATTGATTCTATAGGACGACTGCTGCCTGATTTTCTAGCTACAGAATATACTAGTGGTTCTCCGAACAGTAGACCTCGCGAAATATCTCTTTAACTGGATCTTCATAAGCCTATATCTCAACTCGCTCTTGATCAATTTCAATTTTTTCGATGTGTTTATTTACAGAAAATGTAACTTACAGCACTTAATACTAGGCGTTACATTTTTATGCTTAAAGACTACGAATTAAAATACTACATTAAATAGAACAGAATATACAAACATCAATTAAAATTAATAGGAACAACAACATATTATTTTTTACGCTAACTATAGTTACCGTTAAATGTTAGGAATAAAATTTGAGATCACAATTTGTCTTCTTCGCAATATGAAAGAACATTTTTAGCAATTGTTGTCCATCATTATTATCAATCATTATCATTATTTTCACCATAATTATCCATTGTAGGACCAATTTGATTCACACTCGCAAATCCTGTTAGGATTTAAATATTAAACGATTTTGCCAAATGTTATTGAAATCGTCTGATAACTAGCGGTACAGATATACATAGTACACAGCTACTACAGCTTATGGTAGGCCTCATAACTGGTCACTGCAACTTAAATAGTCATCTGTATAAACTGGGAGCCACTGACAGCCCACTTTGTCGTGGTTGTTTGGAAGAAAACGAAACTGTAGAGCATGTTCTGTGGCATTGCAAAGCCACAGAAGACATTAGAATAGGTAACGGGTTGCATGACGCTTCTGCATTGACATTATCATCAGTTTTGTCATCCACATAGACATCATCTTATTCACCATCTAAGCTACTGGAGCAGTTATGCCAGCGGCCCAGAGCCACGCTCCGCTACTTTAAGGAGCTGGGCTGGCTCGGGTAGACGCTGGAGGGGGAAATGCACAAAACACCCCATGCGGGACGTCAGTGCAGGACTTATCGCCCCCACATCGAATAAGAATAATAGGTACAGATAATTTCGCCCGTTTGTGAGAGAAAGCCCCTATTACCCCAAAAATAGTAAAGGACATGAAAACCGAAAAATCTGTAAAACTAGTGTACTATTTGTACTAAGTACGAGTTATTGGATTTTTGTGACATTAATTATTATTTATTTAATTGATATGATGAACTAATGGTATTTTTATGACATTGTTAGGTATTATTATTCAGTCATCTATACATTATCCTTTTTTTTCTTTTTTATTATTCATTTGTTTAGGTTTGTAATTAAAGTATAGTAGTGGTATTATGTGGTTTAGTTTACGAAATGTTATTTAAGTTTTGTTGCAATAAATATACTGCCTATTATTCAGATTTATGAGATGAATTGATTGTAATTATATGACATTGTTATTATTAGTCAAATTGATATTTTATAACTTTTTTATGAGATATCATAATTATGAACATTGTATAATTTATTTTGGAGGTAACTTTTTTCTTTTTTCTTACACTATCGCATTAGTTTTTGACTGTAATGGTAGAGCTGTAATTAGTGAAATAATGAAAAAAAGCAAGTGGAGTCCCCCCGCGCGGAAGAAGTGAAACTTTGAAGCAACAGTGCTTTCATACCCCCTCCATTGTATCGTTAAACATTTAACGAAACCTTGTTGGAAGTCGCATTATAAGGTTCTATTTCAAAAAAAGTCCAACCCCAAAATTGCTTCATTTATCACATCAGAAAATTGTGTTCCTTTGCTTTACAAAGTAGGTATCACTGTGTACTTAGTAGCATTCTGAGGTACTATCGAATCGTTATAAAATGTATACCTCACGTTCACCATCAATTGAAAAAATACTTACTTAACATAAACTTAACCGCTATGGTCAGTTCAAAAACTGTTTTACGTCTTTCTACAGAAAATCAACCGCTTAGAAAAACCATAAAAAACAAAAGTGAAATGAAAACGAAAAACAAATAGTGAATGGTGAAAGAAAAAAAACCGTGTTTGAATCTCGAACTGTACAACAACAACGTTCTGTTTTCAAAATGCATGGAAAACCAAGATGGCGGATGCGCAGCGTCAAATGACAACGGCTCCAAAAAAGCTGCAAGCTGTCTCTACAATATGATAAAGGTAAGTATTAGATAAATAAGTACCTAAAGATTTAATTATTTTTCGCAATAAATTGGCAAAAGCCACTTCCTTGATTTATCAAAAACGACTTAGCCAATTTCGACAAAATTAAAATGGGACCACCTCGGGAGTGAACATACCCTTCCGAAATAAAAAAACAATAAAAAATCGGTTCTCAATTGGCGAAAATATCGATGAACATACACAAAAAAACATACTCTTCCATATTGGAAGACGGGAATAAATAAATTGATGTATAAATTATTATTAACCCATTTATTTTAGTCAATACAACTATAAATACTATCATAAAGTTACAAATATAGGATTCCGAATGTAATCAATATAAATCAAAGTCAAAATAAAATACTTAAAGATAACGCAGACACATATAGTGATATCACAATTTTTGTCCCATAACTATGACCATCCACTTGTTATGTATGGGGCAACCTAGTTTATTAAAAATCATCGTCAGGATACTGTTGCAGCTGGTTTGCACTTGCTGTCGTAATGAAGCGACTTTCTTGCGGATAACAGCATAAATACCTGCTCAAAAATGACCCATTATATGTCATAGAATCTCAACGTAAAAAGAGTCATTAGTCAATAATATTGTATGAAACTCCCTATGGGTTAAAGTGATTTAATTTTGGAACGTCTAATTCGTATGAAAATCTCTCAACTTAGAACATTTAAGGACATCGTGAAGACGTTTCATTTTGCAAAATCAAATATAACCTCTTTACATTGTACGGCAACTGGCATTGTAAGGAGGTTCTTCTTGACTTCACAGAATAAAACCTCTTTGGTGCAAGTATCAGTTCGATTTTATAGAATAGGTAAAACCTCTTTGCAATGCCCGTTTAGACTATGATAATCGAGCTGGTCATGGTCCTATTTTTTTTTCATGTAGTATTTCCATTCTCTTTTTTATTATAAATTGTCGTGCGATTCTATGAAAATTCGTAGGTACATTCTAGTTTGTTTTAATTTATTGTGAACAATACCGAATTGCTTATTGAGTACCTACCTACACTTAGTGAATTTATAAAGTAAGTAGGTATTACTCATATTCTTGGGGTTTTATTTTCTCGCAGGATGGATGAAAAGTAGAGTATGGACCTCTAGAACCAAGTTTGTCTTCGTCTTGGGCGACTTCAACCCCTCGCTCCACTCAGGACTCTAAATAATTCTAACGATTTGCTCGGGAATTAACTTAAAACACCCTCGCTGTGCTCGGGAGTCAACTATAGATTTATAGAGTTCGCTACGCTCAGGATCCAATTGTCGCCCGTGACATAAAAGACCACTTGCTTCTCTTGGTAGATAATCTACTATAATTTAAAATTTCAGGCTGAATTATGCTTCTTGTCGACTCGGAAGTTAGCTACAAGGTGCGTGAAACTCAATCCTTGCGCTGCTGTTAAGTGAGCTTCGGTCAGGATTGCGTTTTACGCAGTTTGTAGCTAACATCACAGCTATCAACAAATTTGATTCGGCCCATGCAATGTATTTGTTTTCTAGATATACCTGTACAGGTAGCGGCACGTAAGTCTAGCGCTGAGGGTACTGTGGAGGGGATGGCTGCGCATGTTGACCGCCATACTAAACTCATGCGCAGCCATCCCCTCCACACTTCGCTCAGCGCTAGACTTATATGCCGCGACCTGTACCCGCCCTTTTAATAGTCCACTGCAGGACAGAAGGGCCATATCCACCACGCTTGCCCAGTGTGGGTTGGTTGATTTACATACGCCACCGAATTTCTTCTACGAACGTAGGTTGCCTCACGATGTTTTCTTTCTCCGAAAAGTCAATGGTGTGAAATTCCGTACATGATTTCCAATGAAACTCATTGGTACGGGACCGGGATTTGAACCCACTAACTCATGATAGGAGAGTGTTACTACCACTAAACCACCATGGCTATTACTTGGCCATTACTATGTGAAATATCAACTTCGAATATACCTACTACAAATAAAAACGAGGCGGGCGTTGCAATGCAATTTAATTTCACAGGTCATTTGGTAGAGGCCGCAAGTTGTCAAAGTTCCAAGTGGACGTTGGCAGCCGGCGAAACCGAATATTGGACGCTTTGGGAACATGCCTTATCTGATATTGACTGGCATGAAAACTACTTCATATGAAATACTCAGTAAGCCCACTGAAAAAATGCCTACGTTAGAATAGATGACGTCCCGACGTTATGGGATGTGAATTTTCTCAGTCTGAGGCTACATAACTACTTATAATCTGACAAAAAGTAAATCTCTGACGTCACTTGCGGTAACTTAAATTTAAATTATAAACCTTTTTAGGGTTCCGTACCCAAAGGGAAAAACGGGACCCTATTACTAAGACTTCGATGTCCGTCTGTCTGTCTGTCTGTCACCGGGCTGTATCTCATGAACCATGATAGCTAGGCAGCTGAAACTTTCATAGATGATGTATTTCTATTGCCGCTATAACAACAAAATACTAAAAACAAAATAAAATAAATGTTTAGGGGGCTCCCATACAACAAACCTGAATTTTTAGACGTTTTTCTCTCTATATTAATAATGGCATCAGGTAGATGATTGAAATTTTCACAGAATATTTAGTTTTATATCCACTTCAATAGTAAATAATAAAATTAAAATAAAATAAATATTTAAGGGGGGCTCCCATACAGTATGGAACCCTCCGTGCGCGAGTCCGACTAGTACTTGGCCGATTATTTCAACTCCACCCCGGTGTGGGGTATCATTAAATAGGGGTTCCAAAGCGAATGCTAGGTTTGACCAAGCATTTTTTGTCACGTGTAGGTAAGATTGTCATTTGTAAGATACAGGTCGCCAAAGATGAAAAAAAGTGTCCACCTTTAATATCTGAAGTACGAGTATAATTTAAGATGGGATCTTCAAATCATAGTTTCCTAATCTAAACCTAAAGTATATAGACAATATTAAAAACTTTATTTTAAAATTATTTTGAGCACTGCGAATTTATAGCTTTTTGGTTATAGTATGATTTCTTGGCCATTTCGGGAAATGAAAATCTCCTATATCAATTCAACATTATTTTCAATGTCGGTCCTGTTGGTATGGTATTACCTAACTGCAATTCAGACAGCAAATTTTTTGGTATTAAATGATATTTAATAGGTATTTTCCCATTTTAGATTTAATATACCTGCACTGAAATATTGTTTTAAAAAAAATATTCATAATATTTTTGAAACACTGTTGTAAAAAATATTTTTACGAACTAAGTTTATTATAACTGGTATATATATATATACTGTAAGAATATAATTAATAAGTATATATATGTATTTTTTGTAAGAAAAAAAAAAACTTAAATTCTAAAACCTATTGTTGTTAAAACCAAACCCATCTATTTAACCGTTTAGCCATGTCAGGCCTTCAGGCGGCTTAGAAACTATGACACCAGGGCTAACCTCCCGGCATGACTGCCTTCGGCCAAGTACGCAACCAATGTTTGAAACTGATACAACCTCATTGTTTTATGAAGTTAGGCCTTTTTAAATGTCATTCGTTCTATCTATTCAGTGTTTGACGTCTGTCTTTTAAATTAGTTAATAACACGATTTTACAGAAATAACATGTGTTTATTTTAGAAACTAACCAGTTGCAAACATTGGTTGCAAAAAGAGGAAAATATCCTCATGGGCACGAGGACATTTTCCTCCTTTTGGTAACTAGTTGCAATAGATAAGTATTTTTCCGACAAACTTACTTTATTTCATTAATTTTTTTTTACTGACTTCCGAAAAGGGGCGCGGAGGACTGATGACCGATGGGGTCGAAAAGTCCTCGAGTGGAGACCACGTACCGGCAAGCGCAGCGTAGGACGTCCACCCACAAGGTGGACGGACGACCTCATTAAGACCTCAGGAACGCGCTGGATGCAAGCCGCTACCACCCGGTCTTATTGGAGATCTTTAGGGGAGGCCTATTTTCGGCAGTGGACGTCCTATGGCTGAAAGGAAGGAAAAAGAGGAGGTTCTATGTTCGTCTTCATGTGTATGTTCATCGATATATTCGCAAATAATGTGGACTGATTCTAAAATTTCGTATTTTTCACTTCGAAAGGATTTTTGAAAAGATTTGGTTTCATTTAAATTTAAAATTAACTAAATCATTTTTTTACTAGCTGCGCCCTGTGGCATTATCCGCGTTAATCCGAGATAAAAAGTAGCCTATGTATTAATCCAAGGTCTGAGCTACATTCACACCGAATTTCATCTAAATCGATTCAGCCGTTTGTACGTGAAGGAGTAACAAACATCCATACATACTTACAAAATTTTCGCGTTTATAATATTAGAAGGAAATTGGCAGAGCCGTTTTTGTAAAATCAACAATAATGTAAAAATTGTAAACATAAATTCGAGTGAACTACAGTCAAACCTGGATAAGAGAGAGTTGGAGGGACCGCCATCTAATTCTCGCTTATAGAGGTTTTTCACTTATCCAGGTTTCTCACTTATCCAGTTTCAGAAGAGGCTACTCTCTCTTATAGAGGTTAAAAAAACGTATAATTTGTACGTTGGTCCATTGGTCCATTGGTTTGTATGTGATAATAAAATATATTTATAAATAGTATATAGGTACTAATTGTTTGGGATGTGTTGATTAGAATTGAACATAGATGAATGACTAATTCATTATAAAAGACCCTTTTTAAAATTGGGAAAATCAAAAATATTTTTGATAATTCCATGTCCTTTAGAGTACTGAGACCGTATGGGGTCTTTGGATTTTATTATTTTATAAAAATTGGATTCTACTAAATCAAATTCATTGCGCACTTTATTTTCAGATTTTCCCCTTTTGAACATATTCAAGCTTGGCGATTTATTTGTTTATTCCTAAAGATTGATTTATTAACACCGAACCTTTCTCTTCAATTGAAACTTGTCAACTGTTGTTAGTTTGACCAATAAGATAGTGTAAACGGACGTGTGGCTATTTCAAAAGAATGTGATACAAAAATAATGTTAGGTAGATAAATGAAAAACACAAAATAATTTTTAATAGAACACTATTTCAACAAACGGGATAGTATAGACGCACACGTGTGTCCATTGCAATAAAAGTCGATACAAAAACAATGTTACTTATTTCCACGAAATACCAAAAAAATGTTTGAATAGAACACGATCTGAAATCAACGGTAGTTAGTTCCAAGAAATTTAAGAATGGGTCATAAATTGCAGATGTTTCATTACCCTCAACTCTCACTTATAGAGGTTCAGACAAGTAGTACTCTCAGTTATAGAGGTCCATGAGGGAAAAACGACTCTCTCTTATAGAGGTTTTGGTCTCTCACTTATAGAGGTATTTGAGGGGTAAAATGACGGGACCAGGCAATTTCTCTCACTTATAGAGGTTTCTCACTTATCCAGTTCTCAGTTAGCCAGGTTTGACTGTATTCGAATTCTGTACACGATGGAAGTCGGTGGTGCCATTTATTGCGAAAAATAATTGTACTGAACTTTAATGTATCAGCCTTTTTAATAGTCCACTGAAGGACGTCGGCCTACCCACGAAGGGTGATTGGACCATATCCACCACGCTAGCCCAGTGTGAGTTGGTGGATTCACATACGCTATTGAATTTCTTAAAATGACGTATGCAGGTTGCTTCATGATGTTTTCCTTCACGGAAAAGCCAGTGGTGTTAAATTCCGTACATAAATTCCGAGGGACTCATTGGTACGGGACCGGGATTTGAACCCACAACCTCTTTGACCGCCTTGTGAGGCGGATGTCACTACCACTAGACCACCATGGCCATGTGAATACCATTCCACGGCAGAAAAATAATTATTTGAATTTATAGTAAAATCGTATGCAATCGCATAGTTTTAATACAGTTTTTTTTTTATTTTTTGGCTTGGGACGCATTTGTCCCCGTGGTCGTCAAAGGGTTAATGAAAAACAGTTTTGCAAGACACCCTTGAGCAGCTAAAGAAATCGCTAAAGTTTCTCACAATGACAAAGTACTTTCTGTTTATATATTTATGTGCGACCATCGGCGACGTCGCCTATCAGTATAAGTAACTGCAGAAGTGATTCAAGGCCTTCTAAATATGGGCTGAGGTGCCTTCAGACTGTGCCATACAGGGTTATCTGCTTGCCTGTACTAAGCTTAACATACAAAGTCAGCCGTGACAAACTTACTTATTAATTGATTTTGAGATGACTGTGTATTTAATAAATAAAAAGAAAGCCGAACGGAAGTGACCAACTATGTATTTAAGGGGCAGTCGTGTATATAATGTCTAACCAGAATAAAGATTTTACTTAGTACCAAATCAATTTAAAAAAAAAAAAAAAAAATTATTCTGGAGCATTTATTCTGTTGGCAAACCATTTCTGATACGAACTAGGAATAACATACGATCGAAAAAAATCCAAAATCAGCTCTGGACGAGTTTTTTATAAGTACCTAGTATTTTTTTAATTATGTTTCAAGCTAATGTGCGAGTATACTCGTAGGCAAATCACATAAAACAGTTAGGTAGAAGATTGATTAAGAGTATATAATTTTATATGATTTTTTCATTGATAATTTCACCATACAAAGTCCTATTACCATGTCACATTGTTCGCGGAGCGCGTCTACGCACGATACGCTCTTAATAAACAAAAAAATAAATTCGAACGAAGGTGATTCAAATAAGTTCGTATAGGTCGGGTATAGCTAGCCCTGGTGTCAGAGTTTTAAAGCCGCCTAAAGGCCTCTGACACATTTTTTAAATCCTTTACTATTTATTTACGAACCTCCATAATAGCTTGCCCATCGGAAAGTATGTGTCTGTGCTGTGACGTTACGTAGTGTTCTCTGAAGGGAACTTTATGGTTAATCCAAACGACTATTTTTTACCGACTTCCACAAAGGAGGAGGTTCTATGTTCGTCTGTATGTTTTTTTGTGTATGTTCATCGATATTTTCGCCAATTGTGAACCGATTAAAAAAAATCTTTATTAGTTCGAAAAGGTATACTCCCGAGGTGGTATCCCAATTAAACTTTATCGAAATCGGCTAAGCAGTTTTTGATTAATTAACAATGATATACATGGACGTCACATCGATTCGTGCAAACTATTTGAGAACTGTACAAAATGGAAGTCGGTGTTGCTTTTTGCGAAAAATAATTAAAATCAAGTATAATAAAATAACTGCATTAAACTTAGGACAATCAACTTTACTTACATATTCTTACTTTTAAGTAAATTTAGGGTACCGTACCTCAAAAGGAAGGTCTCTTATAAAATTATAAGTTGGATCGTTTGAACGAGGTCGATAACAGGTTCCTATAGGCTTCGTAACTAGCCCTGGTGTCAGAGTATTTAAGCTGCCTGAGAGCCTCTGACATGACTAAACGGTTAAAACAATCGGGACGTACAATTTAACCTGTTTCCGAGCTACGGTGGCGCTCAGTTTTAAATGCCACCTGTGGTCACCCATCTAAAGACTTTCCGTGCCGAACGTGGCTGACTGTCTACGGGTGTGTATTTTAAACATCACACTCTTTTTTAGACAGTTGGGTCAACGGTGACATGTTCTGCTTAGTATTTTCTTCCGCTCGCTCTCGTGGCTCGGAGTAACTGTCGCAAGCAGGAGAAAAAGCGAACCCAAACGTCATGACGCGTACACAACATGGCCTACGTACTGGGCAATGACCCTTCGCGGATAGACCTACGTTCAACAGTGGACTGTTATAAAGGCTGCATGAGGGTGCCGCTGCTACCCCTGACGTCACAAGCATTGATTTCCCATCGACAACCCTTTGCGACCATCCTTGCTGTCTATTTATAACCCGGATCGTAAATTTCTGTTTAGCACGCCCGCCGGTCACACGAACGTCTGAATATCTCTCGCCAAATATTTTGAAAACCAATATCAAGACGCTAAATTTTTAGCCGACTTTTTAGGGTTCCGTACCCAAAGGGTAAAAACGGGACCCTATTACTAAGACTTCGATGTCCGTCTGTTCGTCTGTCTGTCTGTCACCGGGCTGTATCTCATGAACCGTGATAGCTAGGCAGCTGAAATTTTCACAGATGATGTATTTCTGTTGCCGCTATAACAACAAATACTAAAAACAAAATAAAAAAATATTAAAGGGGGGCTCCCATACAACAAACGTAATTTTTTTGCTATTTTTTGCTCCATATTAAAAACGGCAACAGGTAGACGCTTGAAATGGGGCTAAGGGGGTTCCCATAGGGTACGGAACCCTTCGTACGCGAGTCCAGCTCGCATTTAGCCAATTATTTTTGTATGTTCGTCAGGTCTTTTCTCTGACAATAATATAAGTCAGAGTCGTTGTGTAACAAACATTATTGCATCATTTTTAGGGTTCCGTACCCAAAGGGAAAAACGGGACCCTATTAGTAAGACTTCGATGTCTGTCTGTCTGTCACCGGGCTGTATCTCATGAACCATGATAGCTAGGCAGCTGAAATTTTCAAAGATGATGTATTTCAGTTGCCGCTATAACAACAAATACTAAAAACAAAACAAAATAAATATTTAAGGGGGGCTCCCATACAACAAACCTGAATTTTTAGACGTTTTTCGCTCTATATTAATAATGGTACCAGGTAGATGCTTGAAATTTTCACAGAATTCTTAGTTTTATATTCCCTTCGATAATAAATAATAAAATTAAAATAAACTAAATATTTAAGGGGGGCTCTCATACAGTACGGAACCCTCCGAACGCGAGTCCGACTCGTACTTGGCCGATTTTTTTGTTTTATGCAAAGTTTGTCGTATGAGGTTTTCAGCCGCACACATAAATACGAGTATAGGCTCGTCATAGGGGACATGGTTTGAAAGAGCTTTAATTTATTATATTTACATATCAGATTGCTTAATATTACTTAACATTACGTCTTACTGTTATACTTTCTAGGCCGACTTCAAAAAAAGAGGTTTTCTATGAGACTTATGTTTTTTACAAGCTTTTATTTAACTTGCAATCATGAATATGGAATGTAAGACAAAAAAAAAACAGAAAAAATGCCAAGTTGGTGCTTAAAAAGTAAGTAAGTTCGTGTAGGCCGGGTGGCTAGCCCTGGTGTCAGAGTTTTTAGGCCGCCTGAAGGCCTCTGACATGGCTAAACGGTTAAAACTACTGGGGCCTACAATTTAACGTGTCATCCGAGCCACGGTAGCGCTCAGTTGGAAAATGCCACCCGCGGTCACCCATCCAAGTACTGACCGTGCGGAACGTTGCTTAATTTCGGTGATCGCTGACAATCACCTAGTCAAACTACGCTACGAGCGCTAGTTGGTGCTTGAAATGGATGTACCTACATATGTATGTGTGTAAGTTCGGGTGGAATCTTGCAAGTTAAATTTGACCAACTTCCCGGTTTCCGATCGAGCTGAAATTTTGCACGCATATTTATATCGCGTGACAATACAATAATATAGTACCTACCATGGAGCCTGTCTGATTGTAGAGTCGGAAGGTGGCCATAGGAACTCCTGTACTAAACATGATAGAGCTGTAGTGTTTGCGCTCGTTTTACTTGCCTTGGCTAGCACTCTGCTGCTTCCTACATGATAATCCAGGATCTCAAAAGATTGTATTTAAAAAAAGTTATATTTTTATAATACTTTATTTCTCTTTTGTATGTTTATTACGCGATTATTCCGTCTAAATAATCGATTTCGTTGACAAAGAGTACAGAAGAACAGTTCGCCAACGATTTCATAATTTCTTTTTTCTACGTAACTCTAAATAATAGGTCAACTGCGAGTTGGGCTCGCGCACGAAGGGTTCTGTACCATATGGAAGTCCCCTTTAATTATGTTTTATTTTAATTTAAACATTTAGTTTTGAAGAGAATTTACAATTTTCTGTTTTTAGTATTTGTTGTTATGGCGGCAATAGAAATACATAATCAGTGAAAATTTCAACGTTCTAGCTATAACTATTCAGAAGAGACAACCTGGTAACAGACAGACGGACAGTGGAGTCTTACTAATAGGGTTTTCCGTTTTCTTCCGTTTGGGTACGGAACCCTAAAAATGGAAAGGAGATCGAAAATTTTGTTTTGAAATGTTCTATTAGTGATTTTTTTGTAGATTTCCACTTTTTTTTGGTACAATTCTACTCACTTGACCAAAGTTGTAAAAAATATGTATTTGCAAGCAAGAAAATGTTTTCATATTTTTTTGTGAAGCCAATTGTTATTGTCAAGTACTTAAATAATAAAAACGTTTTTCCAAGATGGCGGCCAAGAAACGAGTGGTGAAACAACATCATTTAACTTTTTTGCACTATAAGTATAAACACTTCAGAAAATATCTGCACTATGCAAAAAAAGATCTTATGCATATGTTAATTATATTCATTATAATCATAAATGCTACGATGATGGTAATAATTCATTGACTTATTGACTTTCTGGTTTAAAAATATGCATCAGCATCAGCTGATTTTTTTCCTTAATTTTACAGTAGGTACCTATAGTAAAAGTTGCTTATTTATAGTGAGCATAATTATAGGTATACACTTCGAGCTAATATCTATAGAGTAACAATCGTGCAAAAAAAGTGTCCGAGCCAAAACTCTGCCCAAGCTACGTAGTGGGCAGGCAATTGCAAGCCGACTACAACGCTGCGCGATGCAAAAGTGCTCAGTTACAAGCACTAATTAGGTAGGTGACATAACGTCGAGATTCGAGAAAACGGGTCATTGTGAGTTATGTAAATATCTAAGTTGGTATGTATGACGGTGCTCGGACATTTTTTACTACTTTCACATAGGGATTGTGGCTCTGTAGATATTTGCTCGAAGTATGTTATTAATCATTAATAGACCTCTAAGCCCTTTTACTTTGCAAAATAACACTCTATAGGTATGTGAATGACTTGATAAACATTCGGCATACAAAGTTGTCATATTTCTTGGCTGTATTTCTTATCGAGGAGTTGCCATAAACGTTTCCCGCATAAACCACATTACCAAATACAAACACAGAGAAATTGACCCAAATATGGTGAGGTATCAGCACGAGCTTGATTCCGACTGACTTAAGCGGGCTACGCGACTGCAAAGTAACGCAAGTGACGTAAAATGCTGTGACTGAGGCTGTGTATGTATACCTAAACGTCTTTTATTTTACTAAAAGTATGGTTACTTTAGGTAGTTTTAGTAAGTATTAAAAAACTTCATCATTGATTATTTGTCTGTTTTTTTTATTTGACTTGTAATACTTATCCAGACTACCAGATTGTAGAGCAGATCCAACCCTAAATAGAAAAAAAAAAAAAACATTTTGTTCTACAATAAAATTTTATCGAAAGTTAATAACTTATTGTATGAAATAGCTGACTTTTTTCTCAATTTGTCAAGACAATTACTATACCAATTTAGAATATTCCCGTTTCTTTTTCACAATATGCATTCGATAGAGAGAACACCTTTTAAGTTATTATTATGTACCTACGCCCGTGACCACGGCCGATGCAACTCGGTCGAAACGTCGGGATATTTATTTATCTCGTAATTTGAGAGCGCGATGAGTCCCGTAGTACATAATAATAATGTGTTTAAATCGCGAAAGTTTAAAAACAACCTTTTCAATTGCTATTAAATTTACGATGGCGCCTTTATAATTTGGCCTAGTTCCCTATCAAGAATATGTCCGTCATTTAGAAAATCACCAGGAAATCAATTTATCTACTAAAGCATTTCTCGCCGTCGTTGCACTGCTCAGGTCTGTCCGTCCCGTTATTCAGAGTTCTGGCTTGCACCCAAATATTCAGTGCAAGTGGTTATTCGCCCCAAGTGATTTACATTGCCCGGGAAACAACTATTTAATGACAATTTACAGCTGCTCTGCACTGAAAATGGAAAAAAGTTTCATTGAATATTTTAAGTTCTGGGCATAACTTGGGGAGTTGGCTTTCCCGTGAAAACTCTAGTCGTAACTTAGAACAGCACAAGTTACTAGAACAAAAATCTTTAAGAAATCAATATGTAATTTGTTAAGACTTACTTCCTATGTATTTAATAATATTCATCATACGTCCGTAGAAGAAATTTGATGGCGTATGTGAATATTGTGAATCCATCTACCCGCACTGGGGCTAGCGTGGTAGGTAGGTATGGCTTAATCACTCTTCGTGAGTGCCTATGTTCAGCAGTGGATTTTAAAAAGGCGAGTTCAGCTACAGGTACCTACACCTATTTTCATAACCGTTTAGCCATGTCAGAGGCCTTCAGGCGGCCTAAAAACTCTGACGCTAAGGTTAGCCTCCCGGCCTATACGAACTTACCACAAAGTTATTTTAGAGCAGTTACATAATAATATACTTTCTGTAAGCTCAAAACCAAAAAATACGCACATTAAAATAGGACAAAGACTCTAAACGATAAATATGGCGGCGTTCTAAAAATGTCACGTGTGCAGACCGTTATAAATGCACCGGCCAATGGGGTCGTCGCAATGCGCGAGCTGCCGCCCCATTGGCCACTGGGCGGCGTGGTTCATTCAACTTTCGAATCTGCAAAATGCTGCAGGACTTGCCAACTAACATTTTTCACTGATTGTTTTTCTTTGGCGAACTACGGTGTTATGAACTTGGTAGAGCAAAATATGCGAGCGATGTATTCTGTTGAAATCTTAAATCAATTGCTGCAATTTTTAATTTTTTGATTTTTAATAATTCTTTATTGGTTAGAAAAATACCTAGTCACAAAGTACGTACAAACCTAGACACAAAAAAAATTGTAGGCAACAATATTATACAAATGACTTTACCAGCTAACAACGAAAGTCTTTTAAAATATGATAGATATCAGTTCTCATTTTATTTGAGACAATTTCAACTTTAATACGTTTGTGCTTATAATTGACAAAGTTATGTAAAATATCAAATTCATTCATTCATTTATTCATTTATTACATGAATGTATTATTTACAAATATTGTAAGTTATATAATTAGATATTGTACACTTTTATTTGAAATGTAAATGCTTTTTACCAATAAATATGACTATGACTAACACAACAGAGCGGTAATGCACTAAAGATTTATTCAAACCAAAGTTTTGATGATAAACTTCTGAAAAGTAGGTACTTCATGCTTAATTCCAACAACTATTTTAAGACGACATTAACCACATCCATTCAGATGTTAATAGGTGAACGTTCTACGTTGCGTTTACCGATACGAGGTCTCCACTCGACAACTTTACGACCCCATCAGCCTTCAGTCCTCTGTTCTATGTACCCTGCCCACTGCCATTTAAACTTGCCAATCTGCTAAACTATGTAACTTTGGATTTTTCATCGGAAGAACATAGCCAAATAACAAAGATTAAAAATATAGTAGGTATATTATAAACACTGAGTGCTGAGACGAAAATAGATTCGGAAGTACCTACATTTTCACCGGTATAAGTACGAGTTGTGCGCCGCTATTAAAATAAGTGTAGCACTTTAAGTTATTTGCACGCTTCGTCAAAATCCCGAATACAGAGATATTGAAAAAGGGTGTACCGAGTTAATGGAAGAAAGTATTTTTGGCAGCGTCTGACTCTCCTATTTTAACTTGCTAATCAACTGGAGCTTAATTTTTAAACCTATAGAAATAAATGGCATACTTCCTATACTTAATCACTATCCCGTTTTCACTAACACACAACTATACTGGTACGTATTATATTATATTATCTTATATTGTGAATTTATTGTAATATTATAGTGATTTTTGTATTGTTTGACATTGTTAAGTGCTCACATTGTGTTCCTATGACAAATAAATGAATTGAATTTTATTGAATTGAATATAATTACATTATTTGTCGATTTTCCAAAAACGGCTCCACCGATTCTGATGAAATTCAAATGATGTTTTTGATTTTGTTTTCAAAAGTGGTCACTTCTGAAGTACCTATGATCTACCAATCAAAAAAATAATAATCAAAATCGGTTTTTTACTTGGCGCCGCGTAATAGGTACAAATACAATATAAACAAAAATTCAGACGAATTGTGAACCTCCTTTCTTGAAGTCGGTTAAAAAATTTACAAATTTAAATACCTAATTGTATACGTATACGTTTACTCGGCTATGTGGCGGTATAAGTGGGCTGCAGTACCTAGTCCTCGACACGGGTTTTCCTAGTGGGGGCTGGGTTGTGCTTTGCAAGGCTTACTGTTTTGCATTACTATTATTTAGGTTTATTGCCAATATTTATCACGCATACCTTACGATAAAATTTCTAAGTACCCACATATTTAAGTTTATCAATCTTTATATTGTGTATGAAAATAGGTTCAGTATATTATGTGTACCTACCTATGTATATTTATGTTATGTATGATAAATAAATGTGATTGCATGAAAAAAAACGTATAATATGAAAAACTGTTTTAATTATTTGATCCGGGAAAGAGGAGGTGACTCCCGTTATACCTCGTTTCTAGTGCAAAGAATGTCCATAGCCATCCAACGCGGCAATGCAGCAAGTGTTATGGGCACCTTTGCACCAGGGACGATGAGGGGCGGGTTATTCGATCGATTTTCTAGCTAGGTACATATTTTATTTACAGTTATTGTATATATGTAAATAAACTTTTAATTGTTAAATTCTCGTTAATATCCAAAAGGTAAATGTCCACTGGTCAAAGAGAAGTTTATAGAAGGACAGTCGTATAGAACCGTCGCGTTGCCGCCAACTGATGCGAACCCAAACTGGCCGACAGTCTTGAGAGCTGGATCGCTGTACCTCATGAGGGGTGTGCTGTCTCCCTCCTTCCCCAACTCCAATATTCCTGAACAGTACATAAAATGTTAGTTAGTTATTAACTACTACAAAATACAATACAGCAGTAGGCTTGACATTTGGATTAACTTTAGACCTTCAAGGGTTCTATGCTTTTTATGTAGTAGTAGTGTAGGTAGTTTTAGCATATAAAGTAGTACCTATTGTATTCTGTTGTAGCTAATAAAGGCACTTTTGCCCGATAAAAAAATTGAAAAAAAAAAAAAAACAATACTTCTTTAAATATGCTAAAACTACCTACACTACTACATAAAAAGCATTGGATCATCCACACACCCTTGAAGGTCTAAAGATAATCCAAATACTCAAACCCACTGACAGTTGGTAGCGTGCCCACTTGCCCAGCATGCTGGCAGCATTGCCACGCTGAATGGCAATGGCGTTGAGCCAAATAAACACCATCATTTTGGTCACGCGTCGCGTCCACCAGACGCTCAGAAAGACTTTTGAAACTAATATTTGACTAGATTGCTTAAGACCTAAACCATAACAAGATTCCGTGCACACTCGCAAATGAACGAAATCAGTCAAGAGTGAGTCGGAAAAGAGGCTTATGAAAATTCAATCAAACAGATGCGAGGTCCACTGTTCGGAAAATTACTAGTATAGGCCGAATAAAACTTTAAACAGCTTGTAGCTAACATCACACCCGCCAAGTTGTATGATTCGACCTACTTCTTAGCTAAACGGAAAAGCACCTCTCTTCAAAATTGAATTAAAATTAAAAATAATTATGTTCGTATAGGCTGGGTGGCTAGCCTTGGTGTCAAAGTGTTTAAGCCGCCTGAAGGCCTCAGACATGGCTAAATGGTTAATACAACCGTTACCTACAATTTAACGTTACGTGTCATTCGAGCCACGGTAGAGTTCTGCTGTAAATGTCACCCGCGGTCACCCATCTGAGGACTGACCGTGGCCAAACGTTGCTTAATTTTGATGATGCTGACAAATACCTGGTTAAAATACGCTATGAGCGCCATACCTAAGCTAAATACACTGAAATAAAATATTTAACGATTAAAAAAATGTGTATTGTAAGCATACCATTATAAATTTTGATGTAAATAGGTGTATAATATGTCCTATTAAAAATGCCAGGTGCGTCGACTCCCGCAAGCTGTCTCCCATTGCGGAACCAAGCTATTGAGCCCTCATAAATACCTGCAAAAAAATAACTCAAAATATATTTGTATACATAAAATAAAATACAATTTTTACAAGCTTTTATTTAACTTGCAATGGAGTCACTGGATATACGAGTATAAATGTAAGTTCGGGTGGAATATTGCAAGTTCAATTTGGCCAACTTCCCGGTTTCCGATTGAGCTGAAATTTGGCACGCATATGTATGTTGTCGCGTGACAATGCAATAAATTGGTATCATGAAGCTGATTTGATGATGGAGTCGGAAGGTGGCCATAAGAACTCCTGTACTAAAAAAGATAGAACCGTCGTGTTTGGTCTCGTTTTACTTGTCTCGGCTAGCACTCTGCCACTACACGATATCCAGGATATCAAAAGCTTGTATGTACTCGTGTCTAAAAAGTTATATTTTTATAATAATTCATTCATTGGCTTTTAGTATATTTTTCGTTCATTTGTTCATTTCTGCCATACGACGTCCACTGGTGGATATAGGCCTCCTCTATAAATTTACAATAAGACCATGAACAGCATCGTTTGTTTTATTAATTCTGACATAACTCTCATATCAATACATTAAATAAAACTGATTTTTCAAGTATTTAAGATAGTGTTCTATATGTGAACATAGTGTCTATGAGCGAATAACATTCAAGCGGAAAATTAATTTAATATTAATTTTGTATGACAGTAAAATCCAAAAAAATCGGCCAAGTACGAGTTGGACTCGTGCATGAAGGGTTCCGTACCGTTGGGAGCCCCTCGGCAAAAAAAAAACACGTTTGTTGTATGAAAGCCCCCCAATATTTATATTATTCTGTTTTTAGTATTTGTTGTTATAGCGGCAATCGAAATACATCATCTGTTAAAATTTCAACTCTCTAGCTATTTCGGTTCACTCAAGCTATTACGGTTCATGAGATGCTTTGTGACAGACAGATGGACAGACAGACGAATAGACAAACGGACAGCGAGGTCTTAGTAATAGGGTCCTGTTTTTATCCTTTGGGTACGGAACCCTAAAAAATGACAAAAGTACATAGTAAAAGTAGATAGAACAAGCGTTGTGGTGTTGTTAGCTGTCTGGTCCTGCTTAGCTTATTTGTATTTACAAGTGACCCTGTATTTATCTTATTGTACTTACCAGATTCAAAGTAAGCTTCGGACTTTACACCTGCTATTGACCCAACGTTGATGTACGTACTGGAGTGGCCCATCACAGCGAGGTGCATTTCGAAGTAGTTCCCAGCTGGATATTTTTTGTAAGTAACGTGGGTCAGGGATTTGTCGTCCATCCGAATGTAACTAGCATAGGAGTTAGTGAAGGTATGGAATTCCTTGCAAGCCAAATACTCTGAAAAAGTGAGCAAATACTATGATTTATGACAGTTATTTACCAGCATAGCTCTTTTGAGCCCAAAATACTGTCCGCATTGGCTCAAAAGTGCCTAAAATAAGAGCCCAGAGCTTTCTTTCACGATCGGAGATGGACTATGTATACAGTTTTACCTACAAAGGTATAAGAACTAATTAAAATAATTATTGTATCGTAATCAAATTTAAGAAATGATAAACATATGCGTCATATACATGTACTCGTAGTTCTTATTACAATTCCAATTATTTTTGTCATGTCAAATGGTTAGGGCAGCGTTCAGTCAAATTTACTTTTATTTGGGTAGTTTAAAATTACAACAATTAGGTAGGTAAGAACTAACTGATTTAAATTTAAGTTTATTGAAAAAAATTATCGGCCAAGTGCGAGTCGGACTCGCGCACGAAGGGTTCCGTACCGTATGGGAGCCCCATTCCTCTTGCCGTAAAAAAACTCTTAAAAATCACGTATATTGTATGGAAGTCCCCCTTAAATATTTATTTAAGTCTGTTTTTAGTATTTGTTGTTATAGTGGCAACAGAAATACATCATCTGTGAAAATTTCAGCTGCCTAGCTATCACGGTTCATAAGATACAGCCCGGTGACAGACAGACGGACGTCGAAGTCTTAGTAATAGGGTCTCGTTTTTACCCTTTGGGTACGGAACCCTAAAAATGATTGCATTTTTTTGTAGTGGGAACCGTACTTGCGCCCTAATACCTTTAGATAAAAAATAAGATCCTTATGCTAAAAGAAAAAAGTATGAATTATGATTTATTCTTGTAGTATAACGGTGTGATGATGTTAAACAATAGTTTTATGTTCAATACTTACGATTTCCTCTCACCAGTACTAAAGCATTTTTTCCCAAATTCTGCAATGTGCCAATTTTATCATTCATATTCTGTTCTAACTCCGGGATTTTCTTCTGAATTGCGTCTATTTTATGGTCTATTGCTTGTTCGAGTTTTTCGTCTAATTTATCCAGCTTATTTTGCATACTGTCATCTATCCTTTTTTCTATCGCGATCAGTTTTGCTACAACATTCTCTGGTGGTTTTTGAACAAATACATCCAGTTTTCGTACAATGTTACCTTCAATTCTTGGTATTACATCTTGTATTTGGGTTAATTTTAGATTCAAATTGTTTTCTAAATTTGTGAAAGATTTGTTTAACGCTTCAAAATCAAGCATTGGATTACATTTATTTAATGTCCCTTCAAATTTCTTTAAAGAGTCACTGGTCATATTGCAACATTTACTTGTATTTAATGAAATGATTATTTTTTCCAAATTCACTAGTTTTTTATTTATAGTGTTAGAATTATTATCAGCAATTTCTAGATACATACGTTTCTCTAAAGAACGTAACTTCTCGTCTAAGTGTTGTTCCAATGTTTCTTGTAACTTCTGGAGTTTTTCATTTATATCTTCTTGTGTAGCAAGATGTAATATGTTTAAATGATTTCCAATATACATTTCTAATTTTGCAAATTTCTTGTCAATAGCGTCCAATATGTCGTTCGTTTCTTCGTTCGTTTCATATTGATTTGATCCATAGTATATAGGCCCATTCGCGAGCCCTGCCCGGCTAACACTCAAATCTACTAATAGTATAACGACAAAAGTGAATACGCCTTGCATCTTCGCAGTGGCAAAATTTACAATGTCAGTATTGTATTTCATCTCAGAATATATACTCATTATCTTTGTAGGTTATTATTTTTACTGTTTATTGTAAATTGTGTGCCATTGTGACTTCCGAGATATGAACATAAAATGATAAGCTGTTTTTTTTGCTTACCTACTGGTCATTGGTCAATAATATAGAGGCACAAGATAACACTGTTTGTCAACATGTCAACATACTAGTTTGTCATATCAGTATGATCACGAGGATATACATGTCCTCGAGGTTATACTAGTTTGTCATATCAGCATGACCACGAGGATTTACATATCTTCGTGGTCATTGGTCATACTAGTTTTGTCATATCAGTATGACCACGAGGATATACAATTATGTCCTCGTGGTCAAACTAGTTTGTCAAATCAGTATAACCACGAGAATATACATGTCCTCGTGGTCATACAAGTTCGTCATATAGTATGACCACGAGGATATACATGTCCTCGAGGTCATACTAGTTTGTCATATCAGTATGATCACGAGGATATACATGTCCTCGTGGTCAAACTAGTTTGTCATATCAGTATAACCACGAGGATATACATGTCCTCGTGGTCATACTAGTTTGTCATTTCAGTACGACCACGAGGATTTACATGTCCTCGTGGTCATACTAGTTTGTCATATCAGTATGTAATGTTGCAAACGGGGAAGCCGTTTGCAGCACCACAAGTTAAGAGAGGATTAGAGAACACTAATGTGGCAAGCGGGGGAGCCGGTTGCCACACCACAAGTACGAGACTTCAGAGAATCTAATCAAAGAGTCCTGCCTAGTGGATAGGATTCCTAACGGTTCGGAGAGAGTAATATAGCAAACTAACCATAGTATTTACACATTTATTTACACTAACACACACTGCACTTATCGTCTATTAAGTCTTCAAGAAGCGGAGAGAGAGAGTTAAGAATTTTGGAAAGAGTCTTTGGAATGTTAGCCAAAAAGGGAGAAGGTAGCACTCGTAGAACCACACTGAGCTGGACCGCCGCCCGCCGATAGTGTGGCGCCAGCAGGGTAGCGCTAGGTGAGCGCTAGCGTGAAGTCGCCTGCGGTACTGCTCTGTTGCTTGAGGTGGAGGCGCCGGCCCAAACCGGCCGACAGGCGCAGGCCCAAACCGGCCGACAGGGTTCGTCGACAGCGCCAGCCCAGTGCTCCAGGATAAGGGGTCAGTGGCCCCAAAACAAGAGATCCTCCTGTAATCAAAGTCAAAGGGACCGGAGCCTCTCACCCTGACTGTTACCCGACGCTCATGCCGTTTACACTACGGGACTCGTCCATGCAAACTAAAATCACACACACTACATCTTTCATAGAAAAAATGGTGTCTTCAAGATGACTTCCAACTCAAGACTGCCCAATTTTTACAAAACAAGGATCGCTGATCCTGTCAAAAATAAGAATTTGAATTTCATAACTAGAATTGTTAGTTGGCAGTGTTATCGTTGAAAGAGTCTGAATGTAGAGAAGCTAACAAAAAGGTTAGTTTCTCTACAATGACCACGAGGATATACATGTCCTCATGGTCCTACTCCCGTTTCTGCACACCCTGTGAGAAAGCCCAACCAACTAAGGGCGTTTCGTTGTAGTAATACTAGTTAGTTGACCACAAGGATATTTTCATAAACAATTTTTATCTTAGAACTACTTCGAAGATTACAACACATGCTATTCTATCTCAATCACCGTAGTTTTAATATTCGCTCCAGTTTTTTTGGTCTTTAAGCATACGTCCAAACAGGCCACAGAACAGTAGAAGTGTAGCAGGCTATCAGTTTTAAAAATAGAACCCCTGTTACGTTACCTGATCACGTACATAGTCAAATTATATAAAAATCCCCCAACGCAATAACATTTCTACCGCTTCGAACAAAAGAGCTGATAACTTTGGAATGGCTGAACCGATTTTGATGAAACATATCTAATAACACTCCCGACTAATTCACCTTTCAAAAACAAAATCGGATCATCCGTTCTGGAGCTACGATGGCACAGACAGTCACACACACAGACACGTCAAACGACGGTGTGAAAACCCCTGTCTTTTTTGCGCCGGAGGTTAAAAGCGCTTAATTTTTTGCTATTTTCTATGACGGAAAAACGAATGAGGTTTGGTTGAGAGTCATCCGCGATATAAGACTGTAAATTATGTTTTGTGATGTAACACCTAGACATAGAAGACATCTTCTTTACTATGATAGATAGATAGATAGAAAAACTCTTTATTGATTCACACATACATAAAACAGAAAAATAGAGAAAATTAGATGCTACAAATTGTGAAGCAACCGGCGGCCTTATCACTGAAAGTGATTTCTTCCAGGCAACCTTAGGATGGAGAGAGATGGTACAAAAGAAAAACGACGAGGTGTGCTAATTTAGAGGACACTTTAAAAATAAAAAAGAATTATACAATAGACATATACATACAAATATTATAAACACTAATACATAAATAAATAATATAATAAAATAAACTAATAAATACTTTTAACTTCTAACATACACATATAACCAATGTACTCGTATAAGTAAACAAATACAATAATAAGCAAACTACAGAATTAATAGAACACCCAAAAACTAAGAACTATTTGAAGATTTCGACAGATATAATTTTTTAACCTCCTCTTTAAAAACAATAACGGACGGGGCCCGTTTAATGGAAATGGGTAGAGGATTCCATAATTGGACTGCTTGGAATGAAAAGGATGCCATAAAAAGTAGTTCGAGCAGAAGGAGTCATCAGGATGAGGTTGTCTTTAGACCGAAGAGGGATAGTGTGGAATGTATGCCAATAAGAAAAACGCTCTTTAAGATAGGTAGGGGTAGAAGGGTTTAATAGAATAATATAAAGGAGGGAGAGGATGTGAGCATTCAGACGAAGGCGAACAGGAAGCCACTTGAGCTTTGCGCGAAATTCAGATACATGATCATATTTACGTAGCCCAAAGATAAATCTTATACAGTAATTTGCTATGTTATATATAGATGGCTTCAAATTGTATCTTACACTAGCTGCCCATCTTGCTTCGCCCAGGTGCAATTGTTGTACTCTTAGCTCCAAACTTTCTCTATGAAACACTCTAAAAGATCGTGATACCATTCAACGTACTGAATGTTCGACGACAGAACTACCGTAACTGTACGGAACTACCGTAACTGTACGGAACTGCCGTAGGACTACCGGGAAAATTTTGTACCGCATTAGAGCGCTTGTTCATGGCAATTTGTTTCATCGGACAACAGACCGTTTTTAGGGTTCCGTACCCAAAGGGAAAAACGGGACCCTATTACTAAGACTTCGATGTCCGTCTGTCCGTCTGTCTGTCTGTCCGTCTGTCACCGGGCTGTATCTCATGAACCATGATAGCTAGGCAGCTGAAATTTTCACAGATGATGTATTTCTGTTGCCGCAACAAATACTAAAAAGAAAATAAAATAAATATTTAAGCGGGGCTCCCATACAACAAACCTGATTTTTCAGAAGTTTTTCGCTCTATAATTGTAATGGTAACAGGTAGATGCTTGAAATTTTCACAGAATATTTAGTTTCATATTCACTTCAATAATAAGTAATAAATTAAAATAAAATAAATATTTAAGGGGGGGCTCCCATACAGTACGGAACCCTCCGTGCGCGAGTCCAACTCGTACTTGGCCGATTATTTGTTTTTTTTTTCATCGGATTCGCTGTGGTTTATGGTTTATAATGAACATTTGTTTACGCAGCGGACATCCATGCGGCGAAAAATGCAGGCATTTGTTTATTGACGGTCCGATGTCCGCTGAAAAATAATCGGCCAAGTACGAGTCGGACTCGCACACGAAGGATTCCGTACCGTATGGAAGCCCCCGTAATATTATTTTATCTAAATTTAATTATTTATTTTTGAAAATTCTGTGAATATTTCAAGCATATTATTGTTGCTGTTATTAATAACAAGCAAAAAATCACGTTTCTTGTATGGAAGCCCCCTTAAATATTTGTGTTATTTAATTTAATTATTTGTTTTTGAAGTATAGGTATAAGTATTTAGCCAAATATTCTGTGAATATATCAAGCATCTACACCGTCACCGTCACCGTCATTAATATCGAGCGAAAAACGGCATTAAATTAAGATTTGTTGTATGTAGGGAGCCCCCCTTAAATATTTTTTTCTATGTTTAGTATTTGTTGTTATAGCGGCAACAGAAATACGTCGACTGTGAAAATTTTAACGTTCTATTAACGTTTATGAGATACAGCCTGGTGACAGACGGACAGACAGACAGACGGACGGACAGCGCAGTCTTAGTAATAGGGTCCCGTTTATACCCTTTAGGAACGGACCCCTAATAATACAATTATTTTTTGCAAGAAATAACTTGACCAACTTCACCCGAGTACAGAATTCGCGAATGCTTCGCACAGATCGATGTAGCATTTTTCACATTATTGTTGATTTATCAAAACCGGCTCAGGCAATTTCAATAAAATTTTAATGGGACCAATTTCGAAGTAATTTCTTTCCAATAAAAAAAAGTATTGAAATCGGATCATTATGAAAAAAGTTATGCGTAGTTATAATGTACAAAAAAAATATACGCGTCGAATTGAGTATCTCTTCCTATTCGGTTCGCCGGTCAAAAACTGCCGTGAACAAGAGCTCTTAGTAAGTCCGGGAACGACTTGTTCGATTTTATGAAATTGTCCCGCAGTAGGTATTATTATGGTAGGTAAGGAGGGTAATAAGTTTATAGATCAGGCCATACCCCTCCGGGCCGTCGCCCGGCAACGCATCTGGGGCGGATCCAGGTCAATGCGGGACCTTCACCCGGCTACACCTAATGCAATGCACTATGCCTTCTACTTCTGTGCTTGCAACCTAAGGCCGCGCGCTCTTTGGACATCAATTCGTAATCATAATCAAATATCAATTCAATCGTTCCGCACGGTCAGTATTTGGATGGGTGACCGCGGGTGGCATTTTCCAACTGAGCGCTACCGTGGCTCGGATGACACGTTAAATTGTAGGTCCCGGTTGTTTTAACCGTTTAGCCATGTCACAGGCCTTCAGTCGGCCTAAAAACTCTGACACAAGGACTATATAGCCACCCGGCCTATACGAACCTACTTTATCAACCCCCGACGCAAAAGAGGGGTGTTATAAGTTTGACGTGTCTGTTTGTCTGTGTGTCTGTCTGTCTGTCTGTGGCATCATAGCGCCCGAACCACTGAACCGATTTGAGTTTAGTTTTTTTTGGATGAAAGGAGACTAAATCGAGAGTGTTCTTAGCTATGTTTTATAAAAATCGATTGAGCCGTTTAAGAGTTATGGGGGGTTAAAGTGGGGATGGAAGAACCAAAATTCTACAAATGTGCCCAAAATGGTTGTCAATTGAAAGTTTGTTGTCAAATATTTTTGTGTCGGGGGTTTTTTAAATTTTTAATTTATAATAATTACAATCAAAGAAGGATGCAGAGACTCAAAACATTTTTGCCATTGAGACATGTTATTAATTTATTTTTAAATACAGCGACGGAAGATGCGCCACGCACCGGAGCAGGTAATCTGTTATAGACAGCAGGGCCACAAATATATGGGTACCAATTTTTCTGACCTGACTATCGTACAGTATGTACGATCGTGGTCGTACGAATTGAGTGCGCACACTGTATACGTTTTTATTAGTCAAATGTTAGAACGTACGAATGTGTTTTAAAATCCCAACAACTTCAGATTGTTTTCGGACGTCAGAATTACACGTACGTATATTTGAGACACAGGAACCTAAATAATACAAATAGAAACCATTAATTCACAATTTATTGATTAAATACTAAAAATGAAACGATTACAACCAAAATAAGAGATTATTTTTCAAGTTCAAAGATGACAATAATCTGACATTTCTCTTTTTTTTTAATTTTCTTCACAATCAGCTCACGTTTCTACTTACGCAATATTTTGGCGATAATGAAGCCCTTGTCTTGTCATCAGCTCATGTAATTATTATTTTCACACATAAGTTTTAGCTAAAATAAATTAGCTATTAACGTTTTATTGAAATATAAGTTATTTACAACTGCAAAGCTGTCAAGGTTTAATTTATTATGTATTGAGCTAGCACTCCAAATTGCTTTATGAATGCACGTCGACAGAAACGACATAGCAAAGTCACTCATCACTAGCGCCGCGCGCGACAAATCTTTGAATTAGTTTATAATTTAAATATTTGGCGCTAAATGTCAATCGATCACATATACGTACGACTAACTCTCACCCAGTCTGCGCACTCCCATAGTACTTGGAATATCGGGACGTTCGTACGTGTTCGTACGTGTCCGCACGAGTAAAACTCGTACGAAAACGTATCCAAAGTGGGCGCGGCCAAACACACATCTAAGCCGGGTTAATAGATGTAGTTTGACTAGGTGTTCATCAAAGTTAAGCAACGTAAAGCACGGTCAGTCTTCGGATTGGTGACCGCGGATGGCATTTACAACTTAGCGCTACCGTGGCTCGGATGACACATCGAATTGTAGGCCCCCGTAGTTTTAACTGTCAGAGTCCTTCAAGTGGTTTAAAACTAGCACCAGGGCTAACCACCCGGCCTATACGAACTTACTTGTTTTTAACCCCCGACGAAAAAGAGGGCTGTGTGTCTGTCTGTCTGTCTGTCTGTGGCATCATAGCGCCCGAACCACTGAACCGATTTCAGTTTAGTTTTTTTTTGGATGAAAGGAGACTTAATCGAGAGTGTTCTTAGCTATGTTTTATAAAAATCGATTGAGCCTTTTAAGAGTTATGGTGGGTTAAAGTGGGGATGAAAGAACCAAAATTCTACAAATGTGCCCAAAATGGTTGTCAATTGAAAGTTTGTTGTCAAATATTTTTGTGTCGGGGGTTTTTTTAATTAGGTATGTTATTATCTAATATGTAATCGAGCACTATAATGCCTTGAACTTCTGTGCTTCTTTTATATTTTGGCGTCGCATGGTTTATGCATTTGCTAGTGTCAAGTATAAGTTTTTTAACATTTGTGATATTATATTACACAAACAATTAAGAACACTTTATTTGAAAACCACACTATATAAAAAACAAATTAAAGGGACAAAACAATACAATTTTTAGGTATCTAACTGGCGTCCTTATCGCTTTAAGCTACTTCTTTCAGACAACCAAGTACGGATAGAAAATAGAGAAGTTGACAGAAGAAATTAACTTTTTTATTTTTATTGGGAACCTTACAGCTTTTTTTTACCCACGACGGAACGGAGCAGGTATTTGCGTTTAGGGTGAGAGATGTTTGTGTGTGCGTTTGTGCAAAGTAATATGTCCCAAAAAAAAAAATATTCCCACCAATCTTCTAAACTAATGATCCGATTTTGATGCGGTTTTCAATAACGGGTTTGTGTTTGATGAGTTCATGTTCTTAGACAGGTGTCATGGCTGTAACTCACTAGGGGGCGCCACAATATTAGTGCAAAACAATGTTGCAATATAATCAAAACGAAATGTCCGATTACAATTCTGTTTTCAGTAATGTGTACGTGGTAGCTTAATGCATGTTCCCAATTAATAAAAATTACTTCTTTTATTCTTTTTCGATGAGATTTTTACCGTCATGGGTTTTTTCAAAATTTTTAATTTTGCTTAATCTTGTACAGAAATAGATTAGAAAATATACATTGACGGCCATTTATAGGATTCCACAAGTAAATTGAACTGAAGTTGATCGAGTAGGTTTTTGATCTATAAGTCAGTGAGTCAGTGAATCAGTCAATGAAACACGAGTTTTTAAACGTTAATATATCAATAACTGATTGAGCAAAATTTATGAAATTTTGGATTCTTGATAAGCCAAAAGACTTTAGTAAATGTGCCAAATTTCATGTATGTAGGCTAAATAGTTTTTGAGTTGTGGGGGGGTCAAAAGTAGCTCCAAATGGTTCGTGTAATATTACACGCGGCCGCTGCGTCGCCAGTTTTCTGTAGAACACTTTGGCTGGACACGCTGCCGCGTGTCTAGATAAGTAAATAGCTGTGATTGCACAAGCGGCAATCATCAATCATGGAACAGCTGTTTTCTGAATATTGTGTTCACGGTTCACCCCATAGTAATAGTTGTTCATAATTATAGTCTTAATCACCCTCTTTTGGCTTAGCACAGGGTAAACAGATAACCCTGTATAGTTGCTAGTTTTTAATTCAATATATTTACTTTTAGCAGTATTTTAAACTCAGTGTTATCTTAATTTTGTAGATAATGTAATTAAAATACATTTTATAAACATAACGAAAAACAGCAATTTGTAAAAACCCACTTTTAAGTACTTATTATTGTGTCATCGATAAGAGCTCTTGGAACTGTGATGTTGTGTTAATATTTTATCAGTGTTATTTTTTTAGGTACCTAGTTAACTTTCGGGAGCGCGAGACAATGTTTTAAAAACTAGAAATTGAACTAAGGTGTTGCCGATGGATGGAAAGAAGCATGCTTCATATACTTCATAGACTGCCTCGGTGGCTCAGTGGTTAATGACTCTAACTACTGGGTCAATGAGGCGTGGGTTCGACCCCCACCCAGGGCAAGTATTTATGTGATGAACATAGGTGTTTGCTCTGTGTCTGGGTGTTATTTAGTTACAATCTACATAAGTATGTATTTAAAAAAATGTATTAGTAGTTTATCAGTCTCTGGCACCCATATCACAAGCTTTGCTTAGTTTAGGGTCAGAGGTCATGTGTGAAATGTCCCCTAATATTTATTTATTTATTATTTTATTAAGCTAAGAGACAAATGGAGACTGACTTAAATCAGAAAGACCACAGGTGTGACAGATGTAACCCAAAAATAATCGGCCAAGTACGAGTCGGACTCGCGCACGGAGGGTTCCATACTATTTGGGAGCCCCCCTTAAATATTTATTTTATTTTAATTTTATTATTTATTATTGAAGTGAATACACAACTGAATTTTCTGTTACCATTATTATATAGAGCGAAAAACGGCTAAAAAATCAGGTTTGTTGTATGAGAGCACCCCTTAATGATTAATTTTATTCTGTTTTTAGTATTAATTGTTATTCTAGCGGCAACAGAAATACATCATCTGTGAAAATTTTAACTTTCTAACTATAACGGTTTATGAGATACAGTTTGGAGACAGACGGACAGCGGAATCTTAGTAATAGGGTCCCGTGTTTACCCTTTGGGTACGGAACCCTAAAAATTACGCCAGTTACACATTGGCAATAAAATTTAGAATAGTTATAATGTATTTAGTAGAGAGAAAAAAAAAAACATAACTACCTACACTAGGGGTCTATTATATGCCTTTTACAGCCATCCTCGTTTTGAGTATTACATTATTGACCGAGCAAATGAAGTGAATGAAGTCTTAGTTTTGACTCGACGATTTTGCTTTCGTCTGTCTGGATATTGATTTTCCTCTACAGGTCCCAGTTTTCAACGAAGTTTGACTAAACTTGGTACACGGGTCAACATATTAATTGTTTTTTTTTATCGTCAGCGATTTTTTGCGCCCCGCGGTGTAATCCGCGTTAGCCCGAGATAAAAATATTTTTTTTCTAAAATAAACGTAGCCTGTTACTCCTTGTCACATCAGCTACCTGCCAATAAAAGTCCCGTCAAAATCTGTCAAGCCATTTCAGAGATTAGCTGGAACAAACAGACAGACAACAGGCAAAAATTGTAAAAAAAAATATTTTGGTGTATGTACCGTGTTATGTACCGTATTCATAAAGAGGTACATGTAGTAAAAACGGTTATTTCATTATTACAAACAGACACTCCAATTTTATTTGAATGTATAGATATGGCTAGGTACATTTGACCACCAACTGGCCTGTTGGAAAGCGAAGTTGTAGCCGAAGATGGAGTGTGTATAACCTTTTTTTGTCAGAGTCCTTCAGGCGGCTTAAAAATTCTAGCATCAGGGCTACCCACCTGTTTACCTGGAGTATGTAGACCTAAAAGATACCTATTCACTCTCGACTTGAAGATATCCTGATTGTAATTGTCAGGAAACAATGACGGAGACAGGGCATTCCAATCCCCGGCGGTCCGCACTGCTGCGGTCTTAATGAGATCACCTGTCCAAAAAATACCTAAATCTTTTCACTTTTTACACAAATGCCCGAAGACAAAATCAGCTAATAGCTCCAGAACCAAAGCTTTTAATTATGCCCTACCTACCCACTTAAAAAACGAACATGCTGAAAAAACTTTTCATAAAATCTCAAAAAATTGTTAAAAAAAGTGTTGTTACAGTTTAGACGAATACCTCACTGATAAAATTAAATAATAGTGCTTAACATTTAATAGTTAATAATAGTAACTTGTAGTATGGCCAAGAATCTTCAAACTAGTTATGTTATATAATAATGTTTTGTAAGTAAAATGTGTAGTAAGTAAAATTATAGTAAAGTATAAATTATAAGTAAATGACTGTATTTAAAAATAAGATAGGTTTAGTAAGTAATTTTTTAGATTTTTAAGACATTTACCTAGTACTATAATGTTTGCTATGCCCTACTAGGCAGGGTATATACCTAGCTTTTAAGAATGCTCTGTATACTATGCAAATAAATAAATTCAATTCAATTCAAATCCACCTTGTGTGGGTGGACGTCCTACGCTGTGCTTCGCGGTACGTGGTGTCCACTCGAGAACTTTTTGACCCTCAGTACTTAATATGTATTAGATATCTATACGTAATAATGAGCAGGAATCAAAACAAATACCTTACCCAACGTAGATAAAGTCAGAAAAACAAAATGAAGCACAAATTTTACTACCGTGGACGCAAGCAAGGGTCGTAACAGTTAAGTCTATAATCCTGTAAAAGCTATGCGATTGGATTCGATAATTGCATAGGTTTCGGTTTGATCCGAATGTTGTACAAAAATAGGATATTTATTTTATTTTGGGGACATCTTACACAATGCCTCTGACCACAAAATAAGCAAAGTCTGTGATATGGATGCCAGAGACTGATATAATACATGTACTTATTTTTAAATACATACTTCTGTAGATAGTAACTAAATAACACCGTTTATTGGCTCGTTTAAAGGTATAAGATACTTGAAATTTAGTTGCAGTAATAGAACCTACAACTTATTTAAGCAACACTAAATACATTTTGAAGTGTATAAAACATTTTCCTGCAGCTACATACTTATTTCTCAGTCTTTTTTCATTGATTGTTCGGGTAGTAGACCATATAGTGCTAGGTGAACCCGAGTGCATCTAAGTTTACTTGTGGTTCTAGCATTACCCGTAACATAATGTTGTATATAAAATCCAACAATGAAATTTAATATAAACCAAGTTTACCCACTCGTATTATTCAAGATAATTAAAAAAAAAATACAAACTCAGAATACAGAACGCACACATTTTTATAGAGAATCGCTCTGCTGACATAGCATAGCAACGCTGTATGTGTGGTTAATCCCTTAGTCAAGAAGAACACAAGTGCGCGCGTCACGTGGGTGAACCCTCCATTTTATGAACTAACTTCGCTGAATTTCAGTTTCCAATGGACAACCGATGGCATTCTTCCTTGTGGTTGCTGGCGATCCGAATAGTTTCGTATCCTAACATCGCATAACATCCATTAGGTTAGGTATTCGTGTATTTTTAACCAACTTCAAAAAAAGAGGGTCACAATTCGACTACTATAACTACCTATACATTGATCGGCGCAAACTATTCGAAATTTGTACACGGTTGAACTCGGATACCTATTTATGCCATTTTGGCGAAAAACATTTAACGTAAAAGTAAGCAATTTCGTATAGGCAAGGTAGCATGGCTAAACGGTTAAAGCCTATAATCTAAGGTTAAAACAATCGGGATCTACAATTGACAACATTTCAAATTTTTGTACTTTTTTTTCGGAAAGAATTTTCAAATAAGATAAATTTCTTTTTTATTTTTCCATTACTTAAATTAACCGCAAAATTAATTTTTAAAAAGGAACTTTTTCTAAACGGACGTGACTGCATAATTTAGGAATAATAAATAATTTTACTGTCTGTCACTGTCAATACCAATCAGGATGACAAATAGGGAGGTCAGCGCAATAATGCAAGTACTTTCTAACAACTGCATTTTTGGTATTACGTTATCGTGGTACAATGTTAGAAATAAATACAATAAAGGAAGGCGCTGTAAGCCGAAACACAGGCCACTGGCCTAGTTCGGCAATAGATGAATAAATTATTTTTATCCTATTCTAGCTAATTAGTTGATGGAAATGTTATTTATTGAAATGTTTTTGAAATAAAGAATTATTTATTTACTTAATAATACCCTGTAGTCAGTCAGCCGGGTTGTTTAACGTTTGGTGTGAATAAACGTTTAAAAAAATGAGTATTGTGCAAATAACTTGAAAAGTTGAAAATTGGTGTACTATGGGTGTAAATATAAAAAAAAAAGTTGAACGATTGCCTATCACCTAAAACATGTAACAGGGCATGTCAGACAGGCTTTAAAGTAGCACCACTTTAAACTTTAAAAAAGAAAAATAAGTAGTAGCAAGATACTTCTAAAATTCAAACGGATTCTTCACCAAATGCTAAGGAATCCAGCTGACTGACTCCGGGGTGTTGATAAAATTCCGGGGGCTTTTAGAAACATGCATTTTTTGCGCTTACCTCGCAGCCTTAAATAATATAATTTAGCTGAAAATTACACTGACATTTTATTTTTAAACTACATTATAAGTGTAACTGTCATTGCTAGTGTTTTTCTTATCATAGGCAACTGAACATCCTTACTAATATTATAAATCCGAAAAGTTTGTTGGTTTGTTGGTTTGTTACTCTATCACGCGCCAACGGAGCAACGGATTGACTTGATTTTTGGCATGGATATAGTATAAAAGGCGGAAGGAGCTTTAGGATACTTTTTATCCCGAAAAATTTCATAGTTCCTGTAGGACAGGACAAAAACCCTCGAAAGCGAAACTGTCGCCACTATCACAAAAACTGGACTAACGAAACGTCACAGCCAAACGTAATTAGACGACAGGTGACATTGTCTGCAGACTTTTATAAATCACAAGTAGCGTGGCAAGGCGACAAATTGTTTTTCTACCATTATATCCCCTTGAAGAGGAAATAAAGTATGGATTGAAAATGACAACTGACATTAAAATTGGATAAAATGTTATTTTCCCTCTGCATGCTACATGTTACTATGACGTTTAATACCAGGCCGTCATTTTGTCTGACATTAAAAATATTTTTAAATATTCTATCATTAGAGGTTCAACATGTTTTTTTATTCTACCTTTATGGTACAGAATCATCATACTTTAATACTATCAATCCGAAAAGTTTGTTGGTTTGTTCCTCTTTGACGCAGCAACGGAGCAAAAGATTGACCTGATTTTTGGTATGGATACCTATGGTTTAATAGACAGAAAGTGATAATAGGATACTTTTTATATCTCGAGAAAATTCGTGATTCCCATGGGATAGGACAATAACTGTTTCTCAGCAATGGAGCAACGGATCGACTTGATATTTGGGGTGGGCATAGTTTGGAAGACGGAAAGTGACATGGGATACTTTCCATCCCGAAAAAATTGTGGTTCTACGGGAACCACATTTTTTTTCGACTTAACGATAATTTTTTTCTCAGCAACGGAGCAACTTGCCTTGGCATATTGCATGAATATAGTTTGAAAGACGAAAAGTGACATAGGCCACTTTTTATCGCAAAAACTTTAACAGTTCCCGTAGGATAGGATAAAAACTAAGTGAGTGGGCTGCGGTAGGAGCCGTCTAAGCGCCAGAAATAACCTGTCATGGCAAGTTTAGGACGTTCCCACATATTTCGCACTCCTTCGCGGCACTCAACAGCACTAGCCCAGACTCGGGCTCCATAACGGAGCTTGCGCTCTCGCCATAGTGACGGAGTGTTTCGGAGCACAAGACACATCGTCATCCACCACTCGGGACTAACCAGTACTGAACGTCAGACAGCATTCCAACGCCTTGGTCCCAGTGCAGTGGGTCAGTCATAGTAGCCCAGCGCCTGCCTCTTCAACTGCAGAGGGCAGTGAGAACGGCAATCGCGATACCGACACCTCTCTTCCCCTGCAGCCCCACTGCGTCTGCCAACACGTTGACGGCCTAGCGGAAGATAGGGTAGGTGGCGGCACCCACACCACCAGTTCCATATATCCCACCGCGGCCCCTTATCCTCGGCTGTCATATCAGAGTCCAAGAAGCAGCCTTGCTTTATGAAACTAAGAAAGGTTATTCCCAGCAAGTAACTGGAGATAGAGAGACAGAAAAGAAGCCACACCCAGCGCAGCAGGAGGAGCTGGAGTTCATATGCCTGGCAGACGGAGCAGCACTATCTTAACCGCAAAATCTTAACCGAGAAATTAACATATTTACAGACGGCAGCAAAATTAAAGGGAAAGTTGGGGCGGCATTATCCATTTAGGATGATGCCGCTGAGATCAGTACCCGCAAGCTGAAATTGGCCGATTGGTGCTCCGTGTACCAGGCCGAGTTATTGGCACTTCTTGAGGCTACCGAAAAAGCAAAAATCTTTTTTGACTCCAGGTCTGCACTGGAAACGGTAGTTGGCGTATCTTCCCTCCATCCCTTAGCAGTAAATTCAAAGCTAACATAAAGTTACTACACGCACAAAATAAAATAGTGAAACTTTATTGGATTAAATAGCACGCGAGGATGGAGGGAAATGAGAGAGCGGACCAGCTAGCAAAGGAAGCAGCACTGCACTCGAAGTGCAGACCTATTTAGGATAACTGCCCCGTTTCATTCGTCAAGCGAGAAATCCGAAAGGACTCTCTTGACGAGTGGAACCGGCGGTATCAGGATGGACACACAGCGGCGGTAACCAAAACATATTTTCCGGATGCAAGGGCGGCATACAAGATCGTAAGAGAAATAGCACCAGTGGGAATCATAACTCAAGTGCTGACGGGGCATGGTGAGTTTTCCCAATACTTACATCGATTTAAGTTGAGGGAAAGCCCATCGTGCATCTGTGAACCCACAAAAGAGGAGACTCCACTGCACATAATCTTGGAATGCCCAGGTTATGGAAAGCAGAGATTTGATTTAGAACAAAAAAATTGGAATTAATCTAACACGAAAAAACCTTAGAAACAATTTTATCGAATTTTTGCACAAATATTTGTAAAAAAGCAATACTTAATTAGGAACAAGTAGGTATAAACTTTGCTGTACCATTGTAATGTTTATTATAACTGCAAACAGCCAAATACATTGAAATATAGGTATACTTAGTTTTTATTCATTTGTAATTAAGACCCCTGCTGATCATGTCAGGGATATTTCGCGATATAATAAAAAAAATCCTCGGATGCAGCGTCGCAAGAGCGGCACTGCAGCCCGCCTAAGTTGCGACACTCCTCATAAGGCATGCAACCTACCGGCCATCCTCTCAGCTGCTTTAGTTAGAAGCGGCTGAAACTCGAGTGCCAGCCTCTAAGCTTCCTTGGGGGAAAAGACCCAAAGAAGAGGGAGACTTCGAGCGCCGCCTTTTCAGCTGCCTCAGACCTCCCCCACGACAAGGCGGGAATACACGGGGTGGTTGTATATACACTCCAACCGTAACTTAACCAACAAAAGCATTCCTCTAAGGTATTTTGATATTTGTCAGTTAGGTTAGGTTTCGCAGCCGACATAAACATAAGCCAAAATCAAAATACAACGCGGGCGAAGCCGCGGGTAAAAGCTAGTTTACTATAAATACTGGAACAGCTTGGGTGAGAGTTTTTACCTAATATCTTTTTAGTTACTGCACTCAACATTTTGGAAAAATAAGCATAACGATCAGCATCGCAATATCTCGAAATGGTTTTGGAATTTCTTAGCCTTGTGTAATATGAAAACTTCTCAATTGAAATGGTGAAACTGCCGCCATTACTTTGACGTTTGTGCATTTTACCATCTAACGGCGGTGAATAAAACCATCGACTATAAAAATAAATAATATTAGGTATGTATATTTTATACGCAACGGATTTTGATGCGTTTTTTTTTAAAATAGATAGTGTAATTCAAGAGGAAGGTTTTGTATAATACACCTGTGCGAAGCCGGAGCGGGTCGCTAGTTACAATATGAGAGCCCGTCCTTAACACACGATTTTATTTATTTTTGTAGTATTTGAAATATTATGCCACTAGCTGACCCGACGACCTTCGTTTTACGCAATTTCTTTATAAATTATAGCCTATGTATTATTCTGATGTATATGCATTACTATTGCAAAGTTTCATCTCAATCCGTTCAGTAGTTTTTGCGTGAAAGAGTAACAAACATCCAGGTAGGATTTTAAAATATTTTAGTAGGCAGGTATCTATAATTTAGAGTTTCTCGTTTTAAAACGGAACCCTAAAATTGTCCACAAAGACCTAATCCAAAAGCCTTTTGGCAGAGGAAAACATAGAATGACGGTAGCATACATAAGAAGAAATACTTTCGTAGGTATTCGAATTTTTCAATATTAAAATGGCGATGTGTAAAAATCAGGGGCAGTAAAGCACACACAACTTATATGATGTAAATAATTGCAAGCTACATATTTCACATGTTTGATCCCTAAAATAATATATGTACTTACTTCAAAATTTTTTTATGAGCATGCAAGCTCGAACAAAATAAATCTACATGTAAATGATTTTAACTGTACTACCAGGAAAACCAGGAAGCAGTATAAGTACACTGGTATTGTACTTATGTATTTGTTATATTTATGATTAATAAAGATTTTTAAGTTGAGTGGCAGTAACGAAGAAATGTCAAGATTTATGGGTCAGTGATAGGTAGGAGTCCCGGGATGTCGGCACGCGGGACAGGGGGACGGGGGTAGGTCACGGGGTCACTACGCTCTACCTACTTACTCTCCCTGCTCTGACTCGCTGGTTCCTTCGATTTAAATTGCAGCTTATTACCCGATTTCTTTATTTATTTGCTTACACAATAATATTACCTACACAGTAAATTGATGAGTACGTACCATGATATCCTAGAATATGTCTGTCGTTTGGAGATAAACTATGTTTACAAGAAATGAAATTTACCTACTGAAAATGAAATAATGTCCAGCTTACCGTTTACAACTTTTTTTAATCTTATGTGATGAATGTTTGCAGCATTCTTTTTTGGCAACCGTGCGATTGAAAGGATAGATCTATAAAGTAGTGTAACATTGTTTCAGAGGCTCACGATGGGTGTGCGGTGATGGGTGATGGGTGCGCGGGCGAGGCGGGCGGCGCGCATGAGTCGGCGGCGCGCGGTGCGGCGCTCGAGCGCGCGTACGTGCACGACGTGTACGAGCAGGCCGGCGACGACGACGAAGCACCACGCGCGCCCGCGCCCGCCGTGCGCGCCTTCCTGTCCGAGCTGGAGCCTGGCAGTCTCGTCTGCGACGTCGGTCAGTAACACTACACGAGCACTAGTGACAGACGAGGCACCGCGATCGCCCGCGCCCGCCGTGCACGCCCTTCTGTCCAAGCTGGAGCCTGGCAGTCTCGTCTGCGACGTCAGTCAGTAACACTACTACACGAGCACTAGTGACAGACGAGGCGCCGCGCACGCCCGCGCCCGCCGTGCACGCCTTCCTGTCCGAGCTGGAGCCTGGCAGTCTCGTCTGCGACGTCAGTCAGTAACACTACACGAGCACTAGTGACAGACGAGGTACCGCGCGCGCCCGCGCCCGCCGTGCGCGCCTTCCTGTCCGAGCTGGAGCCTGGCAGTCTCGTCTGCGACGTCGGTCAGTAACACTATACGAGCGCTAGTGTCAGATAAGGTGCCACACGTGCCCGCGCCCGCCGTGTGCGGCTTACTCTCCGAGCTGGCACTACACAAGCACTAGTGTCAGATGGTCAGTATTTACACTACTCTACACGAGCAATAGTACCTATAGACGACAACAGCCTCGTGTAAGACGTCGGTCAGTAACACTATTCTACACGATTAATTGTATCAGGTGAGACTCCGCACTCTAAGGATACCTTACACCCAAGCCCAATTCTAAAAAATAAGCACATTTAAAATCTCTACTTGTACAGTACAGCCCACGTCATCATTATTATTAAATGTGAATTCTCTACAGATTTATCATAATTATGATACGGCATAATTAGTTGTATTCCTCGCGGACTGGAAATGCACGGAATAGCTTAAATAAATGTTAAATGTCAGCGAGTGGGTGTCTAAGCAGAGGATATTCTTGTATGTGCACGCTGAGATTATCTCCGTCACTGTACTTATACATTATTAAGAATGTTTCGAATGACGATGACTTATGTTGTACTAGCTGATCCGGTGAACTTCATCTCACTATCTGACAACTTTTACATGCAGGCAAGCGCAGCGAAGTATGTTCATCTACAAGATAGATAGAAACTCTCATCAAAATTGTAGGATAGCGCTGGACGCAAGCCGCTTCCAACCGGTCTTATTGGAGAACTATAGGAGGCCAATGTCCAGTAGTGGACTTGAACGAATGAAAGAACGACCGAGTATTCTCATGTATATGTGTTCCAGGATGCGGGAACGGCAAGTACCTGAACGTGAATCCGTCCGTGTTCTCCGTGGGAGGTGACCGCTGCACGCGGCTCGCCGCGCACGCGCGCCATCATGACAACGAGGTTACTATCACCTTTACAGGCCAAATAACACTTACGCCCTTGTTAACGAGACGGGTTTTCGCCGGGTCTACGCACAATTTTAAACCGACCGAATGACGCGACGCCGGTTCTAAACAACATCGCGAGAATCAGGTAGAAACCAAGAGAACGAGTTGTATTAGGTCAAAACAACAATTTTTTTTGGTCATAGGTTACGAAAATTAATTTATCGGCTATCAATAGAATAGCCTTAAAATCAAAATGGCGGTCAGTTTGCACAAAAGTGCATCAACTAAAAACTAAGGTGAAAGAAAATCAGTTGATGCACTATAGTGCAGACGGACTACTATTTTGGCTTTCAGATGTATATAATTATGTATTTTGTAAGCACTACCTATTCATGTCAGCTAAGTAAATGAGTTTTCGTAAACTTAGGATGAGTAGTTTATCTGTAAATGCCAAGATAAAAAAAATATAGGTGAACATATTAGTCATGCACGTAGAAGGATTGAGCACGGACGAAATTTGACTCAAAGTTAGCTTAAGAAAATTGAACCATATTGTTAATCTAATACATCCATGGTTACGGTAAAAATCTTACAGGTTCACCCGGAAACCGGAACGTAATGAACGTAATATAGATCCATTTACCATCATGGTGTTACCATCATCTTCATACGTACGTGGGTTACACATGAACTGTCCACGGGGTTATAATGGACCAACAGGGAGGGTGACTAAGACCATAGTTATGAACAACTTTTACTATGGGACCAACCCGTAATTCGAGAAAATTCAGCTACTCCGTATAAATCACAACTTGGAATCGAAAAAAGGAAGAAAAACATTTTTTTTTTCTACAAATGATTCAAAATCAAAATTTGCCAACTTGACCCGGCCAGTCTCGAGTTTAAGGAATACTAAATTCGGAAAACTATGAGAAGCAGCTCTCAAATAAGCACCAACATCGGTTCATCTATAAAAAGTTATAAAGCCACATAGATAAAAACAGTCGTATTGATAAATTCTTCTCCTTACGAAGTCAAAAAACTAAAAACTGTCGGGGTACAAACACTAGTTCTTATTCTGGTGTGAACAATAAAGCATTTATCTATCAAATGTTTCCAGGTGGTGGTATGCGACAACCTGTGCCTGCCGTACCGCGACGAGTCGTTCGACGCGGTGTTGTCGATCGCGGTGGTGCACCACTTCGCCACCGTGGAGCGGCGAGCCATGGCGCTGCGGGAGCTGGCGCGCGTCACCAGGATCGGTGGCCGGCTGCTGCTTACTGTCTGGGCCATGGAACACGAAGGACGGAACTTCCACTCGCAGGTAACGTACATATAAACTGTGTTGACGTGCTGTGACGACGTGGTGCTGTCGATCGCGGTCGTGCACCACTTTGCGAACGTGAAGCGAGGAGTCTAGGCACTGAGGGAACAAGCGCGAGTCACTGCTGCTTACTGTGTAGGCCAAGGAGCACGAGGACCGGAACTGCCACTCGTAGGTAAAGTGCAGATAACTTCTGCTCTAGTCTAGCGGCGAGGCATAACGCTGCTGGAGCTGGCGCGAGTCACCAGGATCGGTGGTCAGCTGCTGCTCACCGTCTGGGCCATGGAGCACGAAGGCTGGAACTACCACTCACAGGTAATGTACAGACAGTCTATAGTGCTGGAGAGTGGCGAGCTATGGCGTTGCGGGAGCTGACGCGTGTCACCAGGATCGATGGCCGGCTGCTCACCGTCTGGGCCATGGAGCGCGAGGGCCGAAACTAGAAGAAAGTAGAAACGACCTGTACTGACGTTCGCGACAGTCCATGAAAATTGGATGCCGACTGCTAGTTACTGTCTGGGCCATTGGGCACGTGGACCGGAATTCCTCCTTGCAGGTAACATAAAGATAAATTTTGTTCTCGTGCAGCAGCAAGCCATGGCAATGCGCAAGCTGGCGCGCGTCTTCAGAATCGGCGGCGGGCTGCTGCTCACCGTCTGGGCCATAGAGCACAAGGGACGGAACTTCCACTCGCAGCTAACGTACTCGTAGAGACAATCTTGACAACAGTAATTCATGAGGAAACATTTAAAAACGACGTTGGTATTCTTATCAAAAGGATTGTTTTAGCTTTGTGAAACCCAATTCTCGCCCAGTTGTTAGGTGAGCTTCATTCAGTAGGGATTGAGTTATCCGAAGCTTGTAGCTAACATCACATCACAGCAACCAAGAAGTCTGATTCGGCCTGTATCTACTGTTACTACATACATCTGATAATACTCCGTTGTTTCCAGGACGTGTTGATCCCGTGGCACCGGCCCGCCACGCTGTGCCCGCCGACACAGACGCCTCGGTTCCTTTCAGTCGACTACGAACAGTAAGATTTGATTTAAAACTTTTATTAGAATAATCGCCTGAAGTTAATCATAATAGTAGGGTACCAATCACATAATAAATATTAAAATAATCGGCGAAGTACGAGTACGAGGACTCGCGCACGAAGGGTTCCGTACCATATGGGAGGCCCCCCGTAATATATTTATTTTAATTATTTAACTTTGATGCAAATATATAACTAAACATTCTGTAAATATTTCAAGCGTCTACCTGTTACCGTTATTAATATCGAGCGAAAAATGGTTAAAAATGCATGTTTGTTGTATGGGAGCGCCCTCCTTAAATATTTGTTGTTATAGCGGCAACAGAAATACATCATCTGTAAAAATTTCAGTTCTCTACAGACAGACGGACAGCGGAGTCTTAGTAATAGGGTCCCATTTTTACCCTTTGGATACGGAACCCTAAAAAGTGATAGTGAGCAGAAAGAATTAGTTTGAATTAGTAGGAATTTGGACAAGTCAATGGACAAGTTACTTTAGTACGCAGAAGTTATATTTTATTTACTAACTTATTGACCAAAATGGAGCGAAGGTCTTCCTTTTAACACGGCGACTTTGCTTTCATATTTTTCAACGAATCTCGCCGAAACTTTGTACACAGGTCGGCGATTTTGATGTTTCTCAAAAAGGGAGGAAATTTTCTGTCACTGATATGAAAATTCAAAATTTGTGGGACTTGCCCATCATAAAAATTACCCATTCGGCCCTTTTAGATCAAGCAATGAATGACTCAGACCGAGCACGTCTTTTAGCAGTTTCGGAGTCAGAATCGGGTCACTGGCTTCGTGCTCTACCGTCTGACAATATAGGCACGGTGTTAGATCCCAGTTGCCTACGCATTGCGGTGGGTCTGCGCCTAGGAGCAAAGTTGTGCGAGCCTCATAATTGCCAGTGTGGCCGAGGCGTGGACCAATTTGGATACCACGGGCTTTCAAGTATGAAGAGTGCCGGCCGACTTTATCGCCATCGGGCAATAAATGATTTAGCCAGGCGGGCACTCTCCACTGCTTCTATGCCTTCGACGCTGGAACCGAGCGGAATGTCAAGGGATGACGGTAAACGTCCGGATGGAGCCACACTAATACCTCGGTGTCTCGGGCGAGCCTTGGTATGGGACGCCACGTGTGTGGATACCCCGGCACCATCGTACCTTGGCGATTCCGCTCGCTGTGTTGGAACCGCGGCTGAAAAGGCACAGAGGAATAAACACCAAAAGTATTCACAGCTTAGAGCACACTACGAATTTGTTGCGTTAGCTGTGGAAACTTTAGGCCCGTGGTCATCCGACACAAAGAGCTTTTGTAAAGCTATATCAAAAAGATTGGTCTTGCCTCCGGGAACCCCAGAGCTGGCGCGTACTTCGCTCAAAGCCTGAGCCTTGCGATTCAGCGAGGTAATGCGGCCAGTGTTCTGGGGACCATCCCGCAAGCTGCTGGTCTTGACGGCGTGTTTGTTTTGTAAATATATATTTTTATGTTTTGTTTTTTTAAGTATCTCATTTCTTTATATATCTATATTTTTTCTTTATATGTATTGTACATAGTGTAGTTTAATTTGTAAATAGTTGTAAATATTTATTATTTTTGCAATGTCATTTGGCAAAATTGTTTAATTACTCAATCCATAATCGAAAATACTATGAACAAAATCTGTCAAGAGCGAGTCGAGAATTAGGCTTATGAAGATTCAGTTAAAGAGATGTAACGCGAGGTCTACTGCTCGGCGAGCTACTAGTACTATAAATCTGAAATGAAGTGTTTATTGGTTTGCTACTGATTCTTTCACGAGGCAATGAAACGACGGCTCTACTCAATTTTTTAGATGAGTATAGTCTTCGAGGTATAGTTAAAAGATTAAACCAAATCACAGACATACTTTTGAACCTGAAGAATTAAAGGTTCTTGTAGAAAGCCGAAGATTTAAGCAAATAATGACTACGACCGGCGGCCGTAAGATTTTCTAACATTATAAAAAAAAGTTCTATATCAGCAAGCGCACTGAAATTTTTGCTCACAACGAAGTTACAGGAACTTGCCGGATGCAAATTATTTCTCTGTCTCTTCGTAATTCTATAGGATTGGTTGAAATACAAAAAATATACATAGTACAAATAAAAAGCCTAGAAAAGAGTCTAATAATTACCATCAATATATCTAGAATTTATGACATTATCAGAGATAAAATTGTAATGAAAAGGATGTTATCTTGCATTAATAAAATTACTGTGACAGTGTACGACATTAAAAATAAAGTAAAAAAAGTAACGTTCAGTGTGTGTCAGAGTTTTTAGATCCGCGAGTCCGCCTGAAGGCTTCTGACTTAGTTAAACTGTTAAAACATCCGGGACCCACAATTTAACGTGTCATCCGAGCCACGGTAGCCCTCTGTTAAAGATGCCACTCGCAGTAACCTATCTAAGTACTGACCATGCAGAACGTTGCTTAATTAATAAAATAGGTAGTAAATGTTTCAACCAATATAAATTCAAAGCAGTTTTCAAAATAAAAATATTTTAAAACAATATTCAATATGTTTCAGCAGTGCAGAGCCGTGGAAAAGCCGCGACGGTTCACCCGGGTCGTCGTCGCTCTCGTCACCCAACGAAACTTGCTATTCCTTCGTGCGGAGAGCTCTGCAGAGGCTGGCGGGGCGCCGGTCCTTCCTGCCTTCCTGGGGGATTGGAGCCAGGGTGCCGCAGAGGCCTTGCATCCGACCAGAGCCGCCAGCCGGAGACCTCCCCATAGAACTACGAAGACTAGACGAAGCGATACCCCCACGATTAATCACCCAACATTCAGACGCTTCCACACTCAAATCGAGAAGCCTAACAGACATTGCGGACATTGAACGACACGCATTAATAAGATCACGGTCCAGTTTACCGAGCCTTGGGGTAGAAGAAACCGAACCACCCCCGCAAGAAACCCCAGCCCCTGAAATCACCGAACCGAGAAAAAAGCCACGGCTTGTAAAACAGAAGAAATCGATCAACGAAGATGACGCCGAAGAAGATTTAGACAAACCAACAGATATGAAGAGTATGGTAGAAGAAATGCCGAACTTTAAAATACATGCTCACAGGCAATCGTCAAAAAGGCCAGGCGTATTTAAACAGACGTCACTCAACGAAGAATTGATGTCTGTAGAAAGATTACGAGAGAAGGAACGCCTAAGAAAAAATATTCAAAAACAGGCTTCTTTAAACGAGGAGTATCTTTACAGGAGACCGGGTGCGCTAGACTCGATACGAGACTCAATATTTTCGACGTCCGCAACCACGGCCAAAAAATTCCAATCGCTGAAAAATGGCCTCACTAGTAAATTTAAAACATCGACAACGAATATAGATAAAGTAACCGTGTTTGTTAGAATGCTACAAGGGTGGAAGAGTCACGGACCGGTCCCAGAAGTTCCTACGCCAAGTGACAATAACGCTGGAAGTGAAAAAAGTTATCCTGAGCGGCGACACTCCAAAGAAGACGGCTCTGATTCATCTAAAGACAGCAGTTTACAAAGTGACACGAGTGTAGATTCAGAGGACAGTTTTGCATCTGTGATATACGTACCAAAAGCTGATGGATCAGGAGATCCATTATCACCGACACCCTTGTCACCCGGACCAACTTCGCCTAGATTAAAAGTGTCTTCAGTCCCGACGTCTCCCAGAATGAAAAGCTCACCTGGCCTCCCATCTCCTAGAATAAAACAAGCGTTTCCATTGATCAGGCCACCTGGATCACCAAACTCAGTTCAAGCACCAGCAAATGTCAACAAAATACTGGTGGCGCAATACAGCTTAAAGAATTATTCAACAACTAATACGATTGCCTCAGCACCAATAAAACCACAGTCAAAAAGTCAACCTAACTCTCCGCCTAAATCTGAGTCCGACGATAAAGTTCCTACGAAACCAGAACCTCTTCCCATGTTGAACAGAAATATATCTATCGAAGTATTCGAAGAAGTCGATCCAATTCCGCCTATCAAAGAAGAAGAAGAAGAAACTTTAAAAGATTCGGATGCGGATATGACCAAAGAATTACTGGCAGAAATCAACAAAGATATCGAAGAGATTCATAAATTAACAGCCGAAACAAATCATTTGAAACCTAGAGTTTTACAAGATGTAAAACCGTACCCTAAAATAACTCTTCAAACAGTTGCGGAGCTTCCAGAAATACCACAGTTTAAGCCTAAAGAACCCACAAAATCTCCAATATCTGATACGCTAGATGCTAAAGCAGCAGAACGTAAGAGAAAAGAGCGAATTAGGCAAATAAAAGAAATGCTTAATAAAGGCATGCCTAACGTTAGTTTCGGTAGAAGAGCCCCTTTTCCATTAGTCCGTAGTACGAGCAAAGCAGATCCTGTAATAAAAAGTCGACCGACGCTAATGTCACTGGAACTATTCAATCCAGCTACAGACGACATGGACAGCGACTCAAGTGGAGTCTCATCGCCAGATTCAGTAGACAGTGTCATAAGCGTGGTCCCAGAAGAATTGAAGAAAACAGCTTTTGAAAAAGGTATGATTTTTTTCTCTAAATTATTTGTCATAATAACAAAACGAATCATTAATTACTTTAAAAGTAACAATCAACAAAATATTTCAATAAATTGCTCAGATTGAGCCATGAGTCAAAATACGGGATCATAGAAAGTTATTAGGTATGATGATGATGAATAAACCGCATTTCTGTCCAAAATTAAGCAAATGATGGTCAACGCGAATCTATAAATGTTGGAACTACAATAAGTACGGGTACTATTTATAACAATAATTGTTTTTCGCAAAGAATAGCATGATCGACTTTAACCGTGTACAGAATTCGCGAATAGTTCGCACGGATTGATGTAGCAATTTTCACATTATTGTTGATTTATCAAAAATGGCTCAGCCGATTTAGATAAAATTGAAATAAGACTAATCTCGAAGTGTACCCTTACCAATATTTTTTATCGAAACCAGACTACTATGTAAAATGTTATGCGTGATTAAACATTAAAAATATACGCATCAAATTTAGTACCTACTTCAGCAATTTCGTCGGTCAAAATGACACAGATCTAAAAGTTTCTAATTTTTATATTATTTTTTTTATAAAATCAAGAGAACTCACTTTAAGATGACTCAAAACTACTAGGTTGATCTTGAGGTCTTAAATATCCCCATTCTATTTCTTTAAAACTCATTGTTTATGAAATGAATCAATTTCTTAGAAAAAAATCATTAAAATATCTTGTTATTTCTTATTACAGACTTCCCAACGGTACTGATCGAAATAAAAAAAGAACCGACGATTGACAAATGCTTATCACCAGCACCACCACCGCAAACTTTGATAGAAGCTGCAGCAGAAGTGGCTCATTCACTAGATGAGACATGCGAAACAGTTATCCAGTCCAGCCCGAGATCAAAGAGAAGACACCTAGAGAAACTAGAGAGTACTGAGGCCATAGCTATAGTCCAAGGCGCTTCAAGTAGCAGTAGTAGCAGCAACTGGAGTTTGAATAAACTATCACCTGGTGATTTGAGAATTTTAGAAGACAGGTCGAGGTCCCAGTCCCATACCAGTTCTAGCGGTAGCTCATCAAGCTTAGAACGCCTTTCGCCTGGTAGAAGATCCAAAGATCGATCACCAAAATTAGGCAGCATTAGCAATTCCACATGGAGCTTAAACAGGCTGTCTCCAAACAGACCAGAAGGTCGGTCTCTAGATAAAAATTACAGCAAAAGCCATAAGAGTCCAACAAGGTTGCCTTACGATTCGATCTCGATTTCTAGTACCGATTCAGAAAAATCGATTTCAAAGTCGGAAAGTTTCAATAGGATACAGAATGAACCACTCATTACGTGTAAATCAGATATGCTAGCCAAAGAAGAAGATTGGCCTCCAGATCAAGAACGGAACCAACAATTAACAGAGTTTGCAGAAAAGCTCAGCGAAAAACTTTTGCAAGAAATTGACCAATATTCTAAACGGATCAATGAAGAAGATTTTGATCTGCCAAGTAGCAGTAGCAGTGAAAAAAGTATTTCACTTCGTTTAAAACGAGAAGAGGAAGATAGGAACACACAAAAAATATTAGATGAGCTTTCTGATAGCTTACAACATTTAGAGGATCCTTATATTAGTAAAATTAGTACCGAAATGCAAGGGCTTAGTAAACTTAGCCATGAAATTCAAGAACGCAACAAATATATTGCTTCCCTCAATGATGTTCAAGAAACCGATATTAACAAACTATTCCCAAAATGTAGCACAAAATCAAAGAGTAAAAAGAGATCAAAAGACGTAGATCCTATCATAAACAAATATAGAGAGTTGAAGAAGTCTATGAAAGTAACTAGTGATGAAGATTTGCTGCTTAATAATTGTGTTAATATCCAATACACCGCCAAAACTGTTACTGATGAGAAATTACTAGAATGCGAAATTAAAAATCCTGACGATGACAGTGCAATTTGTTCAAGTAATGGGAATCCCGAAATTACGATAGATTCTGGCACATACGATACCAGCCAATCACTAGAAACCGGATATTCGTTAGAATCAGAAATAAGTGTAGATTCTCTTTGCACAAGCACAGATAAAAGATCTTCTTTAAAAGTTGGTCAATCTACTGACTCCAGCGACTTGGAAAAAATGGAAATTAGTCCAGAGTCCGTAACGTCTCGTTCAAGCAACAGTACAGCGCCTCTGAAGTCTGGTTTTTCAATCGAATCGAGTGATACATCTGCAGGTAGCGATTGGAGCCGCAGAGATAAAACTGGTAGCACCGCATCTTTAGGATGCGCCAGCTTAGCGTCTCTGCCTTCGTACAGCGAATGTTCAAAAGAACGGAAGCTGGAAACTCGATCGTCGTCAGAAGACACGGCCACCGTGCCTGCCGTTCCTGCTCGTGCGATACCCCACGCCCCTCTATTGCCATCTTTAAGTGACGGTTCCGACAGCCTACCTTCAGAAGGAGGGGCAGTCACATACCACCGATATTACCACGTCTTCAAGAGAGGCGAACTCGACCAGCTTATAGAAAAATACGTGGAAAGTCTCCACGTGGTGTCGTCATACTATGACCAGGCTAGCTGGTGCGTTGTGGCGGAAAAAGTTCAAGTTTGGACCATTTAATGATTAAATATGTACTAATCGTACTTTTTGTCTGATCGCAAGTATAGAGGTTTCGTTGCTGGTTTTTCAAAGGCCTGATGATTATTAGTGCTGGCATTTTATCTTATGAAGTAGTGAAGATTATAAACTTTGAATTACTTATATTATAGGACACTGTGCAGTGACTATATTCAAGTGACCTTCCTGACTAACTCTAAGTGAGTGTTTAGGACAGTTTCGTCGGTAACGAATCTTGATTAGGTGTAAAACCTATGTGAAATTGCCAAAAGCGAAGCTTTTGTTTTTATTATACCTATTAGAGTCAGGTTATACCAATGAATTAGTTGTTATTCAAGTAATAAATCTTTTACTTCTTTGCCTAACTTTGGGACGCGATTAACCTGTGTTTTATAGATTTGTGTAAATATAATAAATTATCCATTTTGTATGTTGATACTATCGGCTACGATACAAAACATACAAGATGGCTATCTAAAGTTTGAGTAAGCAAATCTATATTAACACTTTAATATGATCTCAACGGGCGTTAGTATTGAATGCGAAGATATTACTCGCATAAAATGAAATCTAAGAGCTTTAAATAGTGAAAAATTTAAATATAATATATACTTCAGAAGCTCAATATTGTATAAGCTATTCATAGCTTATTTACTTTATCATTCATGTATACTTACAGGATATATTGTATAAATTACTCTTTACATAAATTTTAGAAAGATATAGCCTATATTCATAAATTATCATAATCCAAGACCAAAATAATTAGGGTACAATTTTATATATTATTCTGATATATAGCATAGGTATATTCTATGACAATAAAATGAACAAAGCATTGTTTTCAGTTATTGTTTTGTATAATTTTTTAGCCCCTTGCAGCTTTTTCTAATTATTTTGGTTTTGGATTTTGGTGTACCTACTTAAACCCGAAAATATTTAGCATTTTATGGCATCTACTGTCTGCAAAATATAATCTATGATTTTGATAATTTCACGTTCATAGGTATATTATTAGTTATGCCTAGAAACTTAGAATGGTTTATAAACTAGATAAAAAACGTGGACAATGAATTATTGTGACTTTATCAATAAATAATAATTATTTATTTATTCATTTAACAGTGTAAAGATATTTTTACAAACCACAAAATCATTGAAGCAATACCTCTCACAATCATTAAATTGATGATCTTCTAAAGTAATGCCATCATTATTTAAGTGAAACTTTTTATATTTTGTGCTTGGACACTGCTGACAGAATAAGACAAAACCATATCATATTCAAAAACAATATACAGTATATTTCCACAATATGATGACCGTCAGCTATACCTATAAGTATGTGGTATATTTATTTATGATAATGATTATGCTAATATATGTTGTAAGCAAAAGGACGAATTTTTACACTCACACTAGTTAAATAAGATTACATTTATATTATAGTAATTACGAGTATATTATATTATGTGTATCCACAACTCTGCAAGAAAATATACTTTAGAAGTAGTAAAATTTTGTTTAAACTCGACAAAAAACTACTTAATGCTATAAATCATTGTATTATATAAAGTTTATATAACTGCCAACTTGTTTGCAAAACTGCATGAAAATGGAATACATATTTGGCTTACCTTTATAAAAATATTATATCGTAGACATTTGAAATGTAAACGCGACTTCAATAATAAAACTATAGCATTGCTTTTGACGATAAAATTGAATATATTACATACTTATTAAATTAATTAATGTTAATATTAATTAATGTTGAAAAAGTATTTCGTAATGTAAATATAATCGCTATAAATATATAAAGCTATTAGAATATAATTATGTTATCAAATGAATCAGTGAGATTAAAATAATTATATTAGATTAGTGAATATAATTAACTTAATAAACACGACTGGGTATTTAATATTTTCTATGAAAAAGTGAATCTCAGTTTAAGAAAGAAAATATTAAATGGGCAGAGAATGCGCGGTAACGCATTTTCACTAGTGGTTTACGCAGAATTAGAGAATAATATCTAACAAAGTAGTAGTAATGAGTATATAATATAATTATTATGCACAACCATTATGTTTTAAAATCCGGTTAGTTCTTCGTACGCTGACATTACACATCAAAATTACATACCTTTAAAATTACTATTATTATACTCGAGTTTTATAAATTTCATTTCTTGTATAATTAGATAAAAATGAAATTGTACAGCGAATTTAAGAATATGGAAATTTAGCATGTTTGAACTTGATATATCTATGTACATCTAAAGAAATGTGCCCAACTGTATTATTATTTGATTAAAACAATTGAATTTGCTGAATTGTATCACTATAATTTATATTTTAATTAGTTTGGATGCAAAACTATGTTTAAAAGGATACCGTTCAAAGCCATCCCATTTTTTACGAATTCTATGATAATTATAAGATTATTTTATAAAGTAAGTTGTTTGTTGTATTTGCAAAGTCCGAGGGACGTTAAATTGGTTTTGGATTGAAGTTGTGAAGTATTGAAGCATATCAGAGCGGCGGAGTTAGAATTAAATAATATTTTATACAAGACCAAAAGGTGTAACTCAGTAATATAATACCAAGTTATAAAGCATGCGACCACGAAAAGCGACGAAAAGAACTCATTTCGACGTGTGAAAAAGTGACAGTTATATACTTTGCAATAACTCTATCTCGTTCTGACACTACGAACGAAATAATTCGTGGCGCGCATACTGGCCCGGCAAGACCCCTTTGTGCCTAATTGTTTGTATGTTCGATCATCTTGCCGTTTGATTTTTGCATAACTTTTATAAGTTATGAACAACTTTGAACTGGTACTCATATTGCTTCATAAACGTTTTTACCTTTTAACTTAAAACAAACTATTTCACACATAGTTTAAATAAGGTTAGTAATTTAAAAAAATATAAATAAATATATGTACAACACAATGAGTTCTTGCTCCGTACTTAGTTACTTAGTACAGTGCGACACAAAAGACTTGAAAATAAATGAGGTCGCCACTATCGCTTTGTTAGCATATTTTGCATTATTTTTTGCATAATTGATACTGTTTTCCTGTTCGCAATCCACAAAATAACACAAACGAGAAAGATGCTTGGATGTTAACTATGATTGACTGATTATGATTGATTGATTATGCTCAGGTTGTGGTTCCAGCAAAAGTGTTAATTTAGTTCCCGAATAATTAATTTCATCTCTTTTGTGTGTGTCGCACTGTAGGTACTTCTTTTTCATAATTCTTAGACTCTTATACTTACTGAAAATTTAATTTTGGTATTTGAACACTTTGGACAGAATTTTAAAATGTTGTGTGTATTAATTTTTAACGTGGCCTTAGTTGATAAACAATTTAAACTGATGCGTCTTTAAATAAGACATCTTTCGTTTTAGGTATGTTGAAAATTTCGTGCCACAAAGTAACAGCCGACAGCATGTTTTAATGAATTTCATAAGAATATCCTAAGCTATTCCAAATCCAAAAAACTGTTTTAGCAAATACCTAGGCATCAGAATTGCTAATTTAAAAATACTGAGTTGCAAATTTTGATCTTGTATTTTCTTATTCGTTATTAAGGCTTACCACACACAGGAGCAGTCGAAACCCTGGTGAAAGCAAAGCAATCATTACAAGGAAATGACATCAATCTTATTTGATATCTATTAAATTCTGTACACAGGCAACATAACAGTTATAAGAATATGAAGGAACAATAAATATCGAAAGGGACAATCGATCAATTTATTATCATAGAGTCAGTGTATCGATGAACTTAATAAAATGGTGGTAACAAAGTATTGCCAGTAAAAAAAATTGACGTTAAATTAATTTACACGATTATAGGCTCTGTCGTTGTTTCGCCCCGCAAGCTGTTCGGCCCGCGGGGCGAATCGACGAAGATTCTTTTTGAAGGCCCTCTTTCGCCCCGCATTGTTTTCAGGACATAACATGACATGATTGATTAGGTATTTGATTTTTTTAACTAAGTTTTCCACTATTGTACATTTATTTTCATCGCCCTAACTTAAAATATTGCACTGTTATAATTAGCTAAGGTATATTTTTAGGCAACTAACCTATTTTAAGGCTCGAATGCTTTGCTCTCAGCTGGGTTTCAAGTGTTTCCTTGTGGGAGAGGCCTATAAAATTGCTTTTATAATTTTTATATCTTTACGTAAAAAACAATCACGCAAGTAGATTTCATGCACTTCATGACTTTTATATTTATGAATTTAACATAGATGGTAGGTATACTATTCTCCATGTGACCAAATTGACACCATACGAAATGAAACAAAGTTAAGTTCACGTAGAGGAGCCGAATGCGTCGCAATCATCTTTATTGGATCGTAAGCAATATCATGCATCTATAACGCGATTCAAACTTTTTGTCGGCTGTGATGTTAGCTACAACTGCGGATAACCCGATCATCGCGCAGCTGTTATACTAAGCGCCACGCAAGTCGACGGATGGGAAGTTATGCGCAGAACGCTGCGCAAAAGCCGAAATATGCGCGGGAGCCAGATAGACTCGCGCCGGGGCACACCCGCCGGCCAACTCATGGCTCCCGCGCGCTCCCTACGCCCGTGCTCACCACGACGCGCGGCGTCGGTATTGTGCACACATGCGCAATAATTAGCGAATCACGGCGAAGTGTCATCTGCGACTAACTTCTCACCCGCCGATTTGTGTGGCGCTTATTATAAGTGAGCTTCCGTCAGGATTGGGTTTTACGTAGCTTGTAGCTAACATCACAAAGAAGAAGTTTGAATTGGCCTATGCGAGGTAAAAATCGTGGTAGAGGGCGCGCAGTTTTGGACTGAAAGGTTTCTACTAATTTATATTTCTTATTTACATATTTATTTGCTGTTATATGTTTTGGTAATACTGCTAAATTGGAGCAGGCATTTGACTACCAAAAATCATGATATTGCGTTTCTCAATCGCGAAGCGCGGAAAAATAAGTAGGTATGGTATTTTATCATTTGACGAAAGAGATAAAAAAATACCAATTTTTTTATTCAATATAGGTTATGTACTCGTTCTTGAAAATTTAAGATTATATTGCAAATTTGTTTATAACCTTTAGTTGGAAATTAACTTTCAGTTATTTTTGTAACTTCAATGAATTAATGCATAATTGCACGTGTAAAGAATTCGGTAGCTACGATAAATGTATTATGTTTACTTTTTGCCAAAATAATATACCTACCTAAATAATTATAGAAGTGAATGAATTACAAATTGAATATTTTTTTTGGTCTCTGGGTTACTAGTTGGATAACGCGGTCGGTCTCACGTCAAAGTGTAAAGTCAGATTTTGCGACTAGAAACGTAACTTTCAGCTAATTCATTTGACAATACGAGTAGTGGGACAAAACAAACTGCTGAGAAGTGCTATGCAATTTTTAAGCGTTATTATTAATATACAATGTAAAAAAATTGAGTTACAAACAACTGCGTAAACAATTTTTACTAAAAACCAACCTAGGATTCGAGAAAAACATTAGTTGTTATGCTGATACTTTGCAACTCAAATCAACAAAATGTATAAAACACCTGTTTTTTCGAATTCTGAATTAAAGCGCTAGTAAAAGTTGTCCATAACCATTACGGTGGTCAGAATAACCCTCTTTAGGACTCTTACACCCTTCCTAATTTTTTTTTTTCAAATGACTTCGTGGCTTTTTTTGTACAATTCGATTTGTCAAACATAAGATAAAGAGATAGGACGTTGATATTCGTCGTTTCACCATATCATGAAAGAGAAATTTCTCAATTTTTTTTTTTTTCATTTCTCAATACATTTTTTATCTTGTGTAAATAATTCCGTTTGGTTGTATAATATTAGTAATACAATATCGTCGGCTGATATTTTGTTTACAAAAAACCTTCATTTGCAGCATACATTTACTATAAATAATAATTTATGACGTCTACTAAAATAGATGTACCTAATCTAAAAATAAATGGAGAAATGCTTTCCTTAGTTTTTCCTCAGCTTTGGTATTTTTTTTAATACAGAATGAATATTCATCATGGTATGATAATGGTTTAAAACATGAATTTACTTTACGGTTTCACTGTTTACCACAAAAGATTTACATACGCTTAAAGCACTGTTTAACCGTGCATTTGGTACTGTTAAACATCGTGCGTAAAACTTCTGTGGTAATACGGAATATGTTATAACAGGGTTAACGTTCATAGATCATGTTATAAAATGAAAATAATTTACCATTACTTATTTAAAGCTTTGTTAAAGTTTTTAAGGTTACTAATATAACTACATATACCTTGAGAATAACGGGTAATGAGAAACTTTAGTACATCAAATAAAACGGTTATATTATTTGATACAGCTTCATTTTTGCAATTTCACAGTTCGTTTTATAGTAAAAACGTAGCGTATTTTTGTGATTGCGAGGTTGGTAATAGTTTTTTTTTTTTTTTGAGATTGTGCGTAAATTGCGTGTAGTGTAATAGCCAGAACAATACCCAGGTATCAGATTCTTGTAAAATGTTTGGTCTTCTTTATAGCTACGTAAATAACCAATAGATATAAAAATTATATAAGAAATGCTGCATAGTTCTGTTTCGCATGTTGTTTTCTAAGCCTACTCATTGCAATTTTGCCATAAATCTACTAAACATGAGCAATAGCTATTAGAGTGCACGCAAGATAAATAATATGCGCGCGAGTGATGGCGCCACGTACATTATGTTGCTAGCATTTTGAATTCCCTGGTCGATGGTGTAGTTAACGCCCATCGATATTTTTATTTAAAAAGTTACATTTATAGTTTGTATTTTTTAAAGCTTCTTTTTTCCTTGCTAGGCAAAATAAACCTTAATTTGTCGAAATAAAGCTTTGTAACGCTAAAGGTTCTCTCTCTCTGAAGTCGACAAGTCTTCATTACAACAAAGGCGTAAGCGTTTACTAGTTCTTCTACAAAAGTTTTTATATGGTTGTAGAAGTTTTATTCTAAACCCTTAATTATACAGAAAGCTGGACGGATGTTCGAATTGCTCGACCAGTAATTATGGCCACTACAAAAAGCGCCTACTGCCACAGACCACTTCTCATTGCGGGTGCGGGTAGAGGAGGTGATTTTCTTGTTGTACAATGAGAATCAAAGTTCATTCTACATTAGCCAAATAGCGTCGTCATGTAACTGTTACGAGTATGAGAAGTCGGTATCGCCAGAGCCGGATTTAGTTGTCGAGGCCCCGGGGCAATGAAGGAGTGGAGGCTCTTTGGTTTAAATGGTTAACAAACAAATAAATAGAGGAATGAGTACTCCTTTAAGACAGGTACTAAATTCCAAGTATAAGTATTACTTAAATTCGTACTTATCAGCACGATTTTACTGATTGCCTGACTAAATATGAATCAATCATTTTTGTCAATATTTGAGAATAATACAATCATTTTTCTACAAGGTACTGTAGGTAAAGATGAAGCAGCAAAAAAAAATCAAAGTAAAAGTTGATTGCTGGTGTTCATTTGTTGGAATTTGGCTTTTCTTCCGAAATCCAATGTGAGGGAGCCCCTTGTGGAGGCCCCGGGCAGTTGCCCCCGTCACCTCCCCTAAATCCGGCCCATGAATCGCGATAGCTGTTTGCGGTTTTTTTAAATAATCAAAATAGCCACAGCACGATCTTCGAGATCTCCAAAAACGGTTGTTCGGGTTCGTAACCGTAAAAAGCAGCTACGATAGATAACGTCCATCGCTAATAATTTCTCGCGAGCGCCACGGCAACGCACAAGTTTTTATGAAAAATGATTAACATGATAATATTTTTATGATTTAATAATTTATATCACGAAGAGTTTGGCACAAAGGTGACAAAGGTTAGGTTGTTTATCAGGACCGCGATAGTCTGTTCCATGTTAGGTAGTTACGTCGTGAGTATGTTTTGGATTATAAATAAACCGAGAAAATACTTAAAACTATAAAATTGTCACATTGAACTTAACTGCTAATATTCTGATTTGTATATATGTGATAATGAAATAAATGAAAATTAATTGATTGACGTATTTCTTTAAGAGTATCACTAATTGATACCAATATAAATCTAGGATCAACCCTGATATTACAAAAATAAGTTAATCATTTTTTGTATAGAACCTTACGTCTTACCACAAAAGCTTTACGTACGCTTTAGACCATGTTTAACAGAACAAATTGCACCGTTAAACAAAGTTTAACGAGTGTTTAAATCTTTTGTGGTAAGGCGGCTGATGTTTGCGACGTCATTATTATACATTCTTAAAGTTTTTCAGTAACCCTGTAGGTATATATTTATATTTATCTAAGTATTATTTATTTTTTTGAATTTACAATATATTATTTAAAGTATGTTCATTAATGTTTCAAATGTTCATAGAATGTCTTACACGGCCTGAACCATGATCATACCATGTTATGATCACGCAAGTAAGATAAATACAGTAATATTATTATAAGCTTAATTCATATTGTACTTATACATTATATTTAGGTGAGACCCTTCACAATAAAATGAAGACTTCAATAACTTGTTTGTTTTATTATAAAACCTAACAAACCTTTTTTTAAGTGAATTTCTTTAGCGGCTTTGCGCATTTTTTGGGATGGCTATAAAAATGTAATGTATGTGTAATGTAAATAAATGTATGTGTGTATGTCAGGACACGTGATCTGATCGTAAATTCGTAAGACGGAGGGAGCAAGTTTTCACTTCTGCCGGCACTCTTGGAGTGTAACTCGTTGTTTTTATTTAAATTACCTAGAGCATTGCTGCTATAATTTCAGTATTGTTACAACAAGTTAGACGTTTTTAGACTTTATAACAAAGTTATATTTTTGCTCGATATTAAATACTGACAACAGATACGAGTAGATCCTTGAAATATTCACAGAATATATTTAGTTTTATATTCACTTAAAAAGATTTTCTTATAATTCATGTGTACAGAACCCTTCTTGCACGAGTCCGATTAGCACTTGGCTGGTCTTTTATTTGACTTTCAATAGCATGTTTATTATGAAAGTATCAATAAACCTATATAAAAATACCCTACCCTAACCCCCTAAAACTTATCTAAAAATACTATATTTCCCTTGGTCACGGCATCATGCGTATAGTGTCTGGCCAACGAAAGCTGTCCAAGAAAAAAGGCGGGAATTTTAAAAAACGTAGTTTATAGAACTACGTGCATGCTAAATTTCATGGAGATCTGCTGAGCGGTACTAGAAAACTAGCTAACAGCTCTAGTTTTTTTAAAATTCCCGCCTTTTTTCTTGGACAGCTTTCGTTGGCCAGACTCTACCGCTGGACCGATTTTGATAGCTTATTATTTTTTGTTGTGTTTGTTATTGCTAAGAAACAGTTCTTATGACACAAAAAAAAGGAAATCATCTACATATTTAGTATAAAATGTTCTTACCTGTGAAAGTACGAGTATGGCCGTATTTGGTAGCTGCATGCGCTAAACGCTATCGAAATTTTAATCGATTGAATTAGGTTCGATTAAATCGATTGATGATTGAATTAGGTGTGATAGATGACAGTGTATATATGTATATTTTATATGAAACTAGTAGATACATAATATAAAAAATACTTATACATATAACAGCACAAAAAAACGTTTGATATACGTTTGCAACTTTTGTTATTTAAAGTTTGTTTAATATTTAAGGCTATTTTTAAAATTTGGAATCATAAATGATAATGTTCTTCTACCATAATAATTACTAACTCGTGGTATATCTAACATCATATTCGTGACTTTTCTAGGCATTAGGTGTTTGAACTTCAGTATTATATTGGTCTATTGGCAAGGACATTTGCATTTTTAATTGTACAGGCAATACCATGGAAAAAACCCTTACCCTTTAATTTTTATAAATCGGTGGGGAGAGGTATCTATAGTGTTTTCTTTGTTTTGCATTCTAATCTTTTTAGGTACTATATTTTTTAATATTCTTACTTGCAAATTAGTTATTTTATCCATGTAGGTCTTAAAAGTTCTTCCATAACTTTTGATACCATAGGATATAATTGATTCTGCCATTGCTACATAATATGTATTTTTACATCTTAAGTGTAAAGTAATTATCAAAACTGATTGGGTAAAACCTGGACCTGGACAGATAAATATAAAAGACCGTTGGTTTTCCCAGATATGAAATAATAAACATCATTTGCGTTTTACCCATTATCATGTTTCTGAATTATTAATACTTCGTGTTATACTGGGTCTAGACTGATATATTCTAGAATATTGTAGGTACTCATGATTATTACCAAATTTTACTATGGGACTAATCCATAAATCGTGAAACAAAATCAGCGATATATTATATTTTGTCGAGAGCAGTTGAATTTTTGTGTCGAAAAAAATTTACGATTTTGGAGTCGCTATCGTAGCAAAACCTGGTCGTAATGATGTACAATGATATCCAAGAATGAAAATATATCTGTCGTCTAGTCTTCGGATGGGTGACCGCGGGTGGCATTAACAATTGAGGGATACCGTGGTTCGGATGACACGTGAAATTGAAAGCCCCGGTTGCATTAACCGTTTAACCATATCAGAGGCCTTCAGGCGGCTTAAAAAAAATTAACACCAGGGCTAGCCACCCGACCTATACGACCGTAGGTGCTTACTTTTGTCGTCTAGTAAATAGCCTGTTTATAAAGTATGTATGTGAGTAGTTCTTTGTTTATATAAATAAAGTTTACAGATAAAGTGCCAGTACGAATTGAAGAGAGCTTTACCAAAATTCTATGACTTTTCTCATTTCATGCAAAATCGAATTAATTAATTAATATTCCCATCCATCAGTCATAGTAATAAAAAAGCTTTATTTTCTCCATACATAAATATACGTTACAAATCAAATGTGTCATATGTTTAGCTTAGAAAAATTTATTATGTATTTTTATTTAGTTAGTATGTCTAGATTCATATATGGATCCCTTTTGGGTAAAAGCCTCCTCCATCCCGTTCCAACTCTCTCTTTCTTGACCAGTCGTCATCCAGTTTTTTCCTTCAATTTCAGTGATGTCGTCGGTCCATTTTTTACGTGGTCTGCCTCGTTTTCCCACTAGTACTGGCCATTTCGGTGTTTCCAGTGACCATCTTCGTTCCTTGCATCTACTTATATGTCCTGCCCATTTCCATTTGAGACAAAGAGCGTTTTGTAGTGCATCTGTAAGTTTGGTTTTCTTTTTTATGTCTTTGTTTCTATTTTTATGTATTTTCCTAAGTTTTAAAATACGTCTCTCCAAGTTGTGTTGGCAAGATGCAATTTTGTTTTCAATTCTATTTGTATACGTATGTACGGCTTCCATATGTTAAGCTTGGTAGGATACATAGTGTCTAATAGTATCTTTTTGAATTGTAGCTGAAGTTTTGCTTTTAGGATTTCTTTATGTGCCCAAAATTACTTCCATGTTAAATTAATTCTCCGGTCTACTTCATCTTCTTTGTTGCTAGCATAGGTTGCTAGTGTTGAAAGACATTTGTTTTCCAAGATAGATGTAATTTCTAACATATTCAATACAGTTTGCTGCGACAAATATTTGTTTTTCTGTATGATTTGTCATAATTTTAGTTTTATTGAAATTCATCTGAAAAAAACCACCACACCCCACTAAAACCAGTGCGGAAACCAGGCTGCGCCCCCCTTAATTTATAAAGTATGCAAGATAGAATCCTCAAACTTTTTGAGTGTTAGAATATATTGAAAGCTATCTATCAAAATTATTTTGAGCACTGTGGGATTTTTCCTTTGTGAGTTATACATTTTTTTAAATTAATTTACTCATAAATCAAAAGTTATTGACCTCGGAAACATATTTCTTAGACAAATAATGTTATTCTAGCAGTCTACCATCTAACAACATGATAAACATTTATTTTTATCATAATCATAATCATCGTCACCATCTACGGAAGCCTATCATACGTGTGTCGAGACACGCAATTGACAACTTATTTCAATGAATTGTTTCCGGATTTTGGAGGCGATTACTTGTTTTTGAAGATTAAGATAATATTTACAATCATTCAGTAAATCATTTACTACATAAATTGAAAAATAAAATACTTTTTTGGCTGGACACAGGCCTCCCGTTTAGATTTTTTATAAGGCTAGTTGGAAGCAGCCTGTATCCAGAGCTTTCCTGCGATCTTTAAAATATCGTCAAACCACCACAACAATCATCCATTTTATGACATCATAAAAGTTGGGTATTATAATCATAATCACTATACAGGGTTATTTCTAATCAATTAGCATCCTTTTAGGGGCTTATTCTGTACATCAAAACTAACAACTTTTGTTCTGTAACTTTAGTCAAAACTAAAAAAAAAGAAATCGGCCGTGTACGAGTCGGACTCGCGCACGGAGGGTTCCGTACTGTATGGGAGCCCATCTTAAATATTTATTTTATTTTAATTGTATTATTAATTATTGAAGTGAATATAAATCTAAATACTTATACTGTTTAAATTTCTAGCATCTACCAGTTACCATTATTAATATAGAGCGAAAAAGGTCTAAAAATTGAGGTTTGTTGTATGGGAGCCCCCCTTAAATATTTATTTTATTCTCTTTTCAGTATCTGTTGTTATAGCGGCAACAGAAATACATCATTTCAGCAGCCTAGCTATCATGGTTCATGTGATACAGCCTGGTGACTGACAGACGGACAGACGGACATCGAAGTCTTTAGTAATAGGGTCCCGATTTTCCCTTTGGGTACGGAACCATAAAAAATCAGCTGTTCCATACATTTTGTCGCAGGTGAACGACATTTTTCTATGGAAAATATTTTTTTTTTGTTTTGACAAAAGTCGCAGAACAAAAGTTGTTAGTTTTGATGTACAGAATAAGCCCCTAAAAGGATGCTAATTGATTAGAAATAATCCTGTATATAATCACGTAACTATATATTACACGTATGCACCGTACCGATCGAATTTTTCTAAGACTAATCTGGGCGTCTCGTCTAACTTAACCTGCTCACGAAGATTCAGCCTGTTATTAATCACAGGAGAGGGCTGCTGGATTACACGTATACATGCAATGTAGGATCAACGTGTTAAATCAATATTATTTTATCCTTTTCTAAGAAGGGTCAATTATGAATTTTTCAAAGTATAATTGATAGATATACATATATTCCATTAGGTATCTTACACACAAACTTTCTTTTTTAATTATATGTGTGCATTTGTACCTATAAAACTGAGTTAATATTTTGTTTATCAACTGAGATAATTTTGTGTGGTATAAAATAGCCGGGGGAATATCAGTCAACGCAGTTCAGGCAAAAATGTTGAGATACCACTATTTTTTACTAATTTTAATCATACATTTAAGTCCCAATTTTGCGGGACGATCAGGTTATTTTCATAACAATGAAGAAAATATAAATGAAGATAATATATGTGAAAAAAAGTTATCTGCGGCGCTGTCGGAAATGAATAGTCAATCTAACTTACGATTGGACACTCTGGAAAAAAAAATTATGGAAAAATTAGAAGAAACCACAAAAATTCAATTAGATGCACTGGAAAAGAAACTGCCCGAAAGTCTGGAGAAGTACATGAATATTAATTTTGTTTTGTTAGAAAAGAAATATCTTGCATCACAGGAAGATATCCGTAACAAAATTAATAAAATGCGAAATGATCTACTCGAAAAGTTAGAAGAGTACATTGACGAAAAAATTGATTCCTTGGAAAGACATATATATCGCAAAATAGACGGCTTGGATAACATTTTAGCAGACAAAACGGATGCTAGTATTATAAGCCACAAACTGGACGAGTTAAAAAAGATAAAAATGTATTCGGATGAAGGGGCTGCCTGCACATTAGCAAATCAAACTTTAGTCAAAATGGAAGGAAACATAAATCGAACGATAAGCGGAATGGAAAAAACTTTCACAAAAATAGAAAAAATCACAAATTATTTAGATAAACTGAACCAAAATATGATACCAGAAGATAATATTAATAACAAATGGACCGAATTAAAAGAATTGCTACCCAAGTTATTAATAGACGAAAATATTAAGTGCAAATTGGATCCATTAGAAGTACAAGCAATGGAATATTTCAAAGGAAATATTACCATGAAACTAGACGCAATAGAGAAAAAAATTATCTGTACAGATGACAAAATAAAACATAATCATACATTGGATAGAGAACTTCAGCTAAACATAACTGATAAATTAGAAGAAAAACAACAAAATTCGGATACATCAAGTAAGTTAATAGCAATATATTTATTAGTTATATCGTTTTATTGTGTAATGTCTGTATGTGACCCACTGCTGAACGAATAGTACTTAGTGATCTATAAGCTAACAATTAGGGCTCGCTACCACTGCTCACAGAACATGAAAATCTCTCATTGCAGCTTTACATGTTCGTTGAGACTCCCCGAAGCAGCCTAAGAGAGAGTAGGTTTATGCCAAAACATACAAGCTGATGTGAAGTTAGCTAAAACCTGCGCGAAACCCAATTAACAAGCAGCTTTAGGTGAGCTTAAGTCAGGATTGGATATTGCGCTGCTTGTAGCTAACTTTACATCCGCCGACTTGTATGATTCGGATAATACCTTCATGGTGCTCTCGTATGTTCTCGCGAGGAACATGAGAGGAAACATTGTACGAGCTCGTTGTTAGATAGATCTGACTTTAAGAAAGAGATCAAACGCCGAATCATCCTCGGCTGAGCAGAGCGTTCGGAAAAATGCCAAACGTTTTCTTGTCCTACTATCAACCGGGGGTGACTTATGTCCAGCAGTGGATGTCCAATAAATAGCTGGCGCTGATGATGCTGGGAAATAACTGAAAAGTCTAAATTATATATTTTTAGATTTCATATATTTTACATAAGATGAAAACTCACGGACCTCAAAAATCACATTATTTTAAAGATAACATTATTTACAATATATGATCTGATCATATCTTATAATAATTATGTACCTACACTAAGCTCACTTAACGGTAACATTCTCAAATCTCAAGATATGGCGTTAAATGGTATATTAATTAATTTTGACATTGGTTGTTGCAGTTATTGCAGTCTTGGCAGAATATTTGAATTGCAAGGTATATCATGGTAACGATCACCCAGTTTTTATTAACATGCATAATTCTTGGAAGCACATCGCGTACAGAAAAGATTCTATCCAAACCAATGTTTTAAATCTCTACTTCGATATGCCCCTGGCCATCAAGGGCAAGGCTGTTCACATCATGTTTGCACCTAGGGGAGATCCAAATGTGGAAGAAGATAAAAATTATAAAGGAAATATTGAACTTGGTAAGTACCTAATTTTTACCCACAACCTACTTATTGTCTATGTATAGCCTCGAAACCTGAACTAATAATAATATTAATCAAGCCACTACCGTTCCGACACAGTACGGACACTGTACCCACTCGTCAGTCTCAGTGATTGCCGGTGTAGGCACTGACACGGATAATATTCCTAATGACACGACTGGCTGTGCAAACGCAGTTGGTCCATGAGGAACACCTCTGACGGAACTGTGGCTTCACTCACATGTGCAAATCGGCTTTAATGCACCGGCCTTTCCCACACAATGTGCTGTAGAGCACGACGACGAGCTATGGAGAGGGCTATGCCCGGAGACTCTTAGCGAGATCGAATCAGGAATGAGGAGATCCGTAGAAGAACCAAAGTTACCGATATAGCCCAGCGGATTGGCAAGTTGAAATGGCAGTGAGCAGGTAGCGTGGAGGACTGATGACCGATGGGGTCGAAAAGTTCTCGAGTGGAGACCACTTACCGGCAAGCGCAGCGTAGGACGACCCACAAGGTGGACGAATAACCTCATTAAGACCGCAGGATCGTGCTGGATGCAAGCCGCTCCCAACCGGTCTTATTGGAGATCCATAGGGGAAGCCTATGTCCAGCACAGTGGACGCCCTATGGCTGATGGATGAGTGGATGATGCTCTAGATATAGCAGCCCGTTGTGCGTGAGTCGGGTGTCTAGTCGATCCACCCGTCCTCGAGGAAGAAAAAGCAGTTCACTGACGCCGGCAGGCAGGCGCAGGCTTCTCGAAGCGTTGCTCATCGCCAAGGATGCTCGTCAGCCGCGTCTTTACCTCTGGATCTGCTGTGTCCTTTGATCCACTGGAGAGTTATATGATTGTTCTTACTTACAGTAGATTATACGAGTATTATGATACTAAATCGGTGGCCTGAAGAGTGATTGTACCGCTGCTGCTGTAGCCCTCTCAGCACTGCAGCGCTGTCTGGAACGATTATGTTTCTAATAATCGCGCTATGTGATAAAAACTGATCTAATCCAGACAGTTCGCTCAATAAAAATTGTGTTTTTTCTTAAAAATGTTGATTGTTACATTTTTTACTTTTTACAGCTATTTACTCTGACAATATTAAATGGTTCTACTTGGGGCAACAAGCTGGAAGTATAAACGTACCCGACATGATGAATACGAATAGATTTACACCTATTTATATAAAAATCCAGAATGGTAAGGTTTTTGGCGCTACGATATTTTTTAAATATGTATTTGTATCACATCACGTCATATCACAAATTTTGCTTAGTTTGGGGTCTGAGACCGTGTGTAAAAAATATCCCCTGACATTCATTTTATTTACTTATCTTGACATTGCTGCTCTAGAGAAAAATAATGAACTTTATAAAATATTTCATCGCCTCTGGGACGGAATTTCAGGTTTTCTACTTAATTATCTTTTGTAACAACCTTGCATTGACGACAATATGTGGCCTGTTTTAATCACAGTATGTCAGTTTGTTACGGTTCCGTCTGTCCGTCCGTCCTTTCGTCCGTCCTAATATTACAAAGTTAACTTCCACACTTATAAAACAAATTGCATGGAAATTTGACATTATGATAGTTTTAGTATAGATCTCATTTTTAGGGCTCCGTACCCAAAGGGTAAAAACGGGACCCTATTACTAAAACTCCGCTGTCCGTCTGTCTGTCACCATGTCTGTCTCATGAACCGTTATGGCTAGAAAGCTGAAATTTTCACAGCTGATGTATATAATAATGGTAACAGGTAAAAGCTTGAAATTTTCACAGCATATTTAGCCAAATATATTTTCTTCAATAGTAATAATTAAATGTAAAAAAAAAATGTTTAAGGGAATACCCATACAATACGGGACCCTTCGTGCGCGAGCCCGTCTCGTACTTGACCGATAATTTTGAATGAAATTTATATATTTCATAGCGCGGTCATAATAATAGTAGTGGAACAGGCTAAACGACAAAAATATTAATTAGTCAGTCAGTTAGATTTATCACAATGTGTCTAACATACTCAACTTGTTATTGGGTGCATTAGACACATATTTTTTCTTTTCTCATTTAAACCAATAAGTGGCCAAGTGCAATACGGACTCGCGTACGAAGGGTATGGAAGCCCCCCTCAATATATTTATTTTAATTTATTAATTATTTTTGAAAGATATATACCACTTAATATGTCAATCATCTTCCTGTTGCCATTATTAATAGCGAGCGAAAAAGTCTAAAAATTTAGGTTTGTTGTATGGAAGCCCCCTTAAATATTTACTTTTTCTATTTTTAGTGTTTTTTGTTATAGCGGCAACAGAAATACGTCATCTGTAAAAATTTCAGCGTTCTAGCTATCACTGTTCATGAGGTACAGCCTGATGACAGACGACAGACGGACGGACAGCGGAGTCTTAGTAAAAGGGTCCCATTTTTACCCTTTGGGTACGGAACCCTAAAAATTATGAATATATAGCGAGTAAAATTGTCGGTGTCAGCTACCCACCATGTATGTATATTGTATATTAAATTAATAAAAGTATTTCATTTTGTAGAAAAAATGGAAATGGGAAAACTCGGCGGCCCGCCCCTCATGACGTACATCAATGGAAACCTCAAACTATCGGACCGGTTCGCTTTCGCTACTGATACGGAATCAACAATTCTCTACGACTGTAAGATCCAGAATTGAAAAATAACAATGAAATATGGTCTATGAGCCGCTGAAGATCGCACATCACCGACCTGATTACCAGATGAGACATATATTTTTATCAAATAAGATAAGATAATATTTATTGTCATCAAGTAAATCTCTTATTACATTTTTTTTTGTCTAAAGTTAATCCAATAATAATAAAATATAATAACGATTACTATAATGTACTCGTCTGTTATTACATTTGAGAAAATACTAAATCTAGTATCTTTATAGAAATGTAGTTTTTATAATATTCCTGTGCATAATTTTGTAAGCTCCTCAATGTCTATGAACAATAAATATTAAAATTAAATGAATAAAGAATAATTTTTAATTTTTAATAAGCTCTGTTCAGTGGCTGCACGCCCTTCCTTCAGCTAACCTCTGGACACTATTCGACAGTGGCAGCTTCCGCATTGCAACCGGATTAAGATTAAAAAAAAATTCAAAATTTAACAAGTATTTATTTATGAAAGCACATCAAGTTTTTCTCTAGCTGCCAAACTGGGTACCCGTATCTTGGAAACTAGTTCATCCTCAAGGAACAATATTTTGTTGTAGATTAGGTGCTGCCATTGTCAAACGTCATTTATGTGTCCTTGTGGAAGCAGCGTCGATAAGTATGGATTTCACGGATTTTGCTGCCAGAGAAGTGCCGGTAGATTTTCCCGCCACGGCTGTTTAAATGACAACATTAAAAGGGCGCTTGCCACTATCAACATCCCACCTCTTTTAGAGCCAGCTGCCATAGCTCGGGATGACGGCAATCGCCCTGATGGCTTAACATTGATCTACTTGTCAACAATGCTGGTGACAAAAAGGCTGGCTCATTCTAGCGCAGAGAATTTCTTTATCCATTCAGCGCGGGGGAATGCTGCTAGCGTTCTTGGCACTCGTCCACAAGGACACAATCTTTATTTCGATTTTTAGCCTCTGTTTTTGTATATATTTAAAGGTAGGATTTTTATTTTGTGTAGTATTTAGTACTAGATTTTGCCCGCGGCTTCGCCCGCATGATATTTCGAGGCCCTACCTTACCACCCTTAATAAAGGAGGTGGAAAATAAAAAAACAAAAATGTCGATTTGACTGACATTCGTTCGATTCGATAGTTCTTTTTTGACATTTCTTGAAGCGCACGCTAGAATAGCTCGCAGATGGCAGATTTTATCCTACTTACTTAAACCTTTTCGTAATGTTACGGAAAAGAAGGATGTCGACAGCTCATACATACGAATACCTGTTGTGTACGAATACACTCAGTTTCTCCCAAGCTCATTTATAAAAATGTTATCTTCACCAGAGTAATTTATGACGCTTCTAAAACTGTTCTGATATGTACAAGTTTGTTTAAAATGAAGTTAAAATAAGAAAAACCGAAAACAATTTTCAAGCTATATGTACCTACTTTGATTTATAGAATTATAGACCATAGCAGTGCTGCCAACTCCTTTTGGCAAAAAATCGCTATCAGCACGTCAAAAACGCGCCAGAAGCGCTAAATGGTAACTACGACGACTGGTACTACGAAAAAATGAATGACAATGAATTTCGGTATTCATCCACTTCATTAGCAATAGTATAAGAACCACAACTAGCTGCTATTCGAACTTCGGCCGCAGCCTGCGGATGCAGGTCGCGATTGCAGGTAACGCACATCTGAAATGCAGCCACTGCCTGCTTCCGCAGTCGAGAGTGATTCCGAGGTTGGCTACACGTGCTGCGACAGGCAGCACGTCGGACTTGTCTAAACAGGTGAACAACACTCGCAGCTGACGCTCGGTAGCACGTGCTGCCGGAGCCGCAATCGGAATCTTTTTTGCAGAAATTCATACTACTACATAGATAACCAGAGCCCTTACTCGTAGTCCAGGCTTTGCGAAGTTTACTCAAACTTTCGCGTTCGCGTGTGGCTCCATAGATTTTGGTTAGTTCTTCCTCGTTTCTGCTAGGGGCGCTGTACAAAAATGTATAGGGCCATACCGAAACAGCTGTAGTTTCAATTTACGTGTAAACCTGGATTAACCCCTCAGTTGTGCAGCCACAGCCGGCTTCGTGCAGCTGCTGCAAGTGCTGTTTGTAGCTGTAGCCTGCTGCCGAGATTCGAATAGCACCTTTAAGGATTATTACGAGTAATATCAAAATAATCAGGAATATCTCGGATAATTTCAACTGCAGCTTTTTGTTAGTAGTAAAGTGAGTGAAACCTAAAAATATAAGTATTCTTTCTTTTTGATAATCTTTTAGTATACAAAAATGTATGTTTCTATAAAATATGTAAAAAGACACCTCAGTTCGTAAAATTACTAGTTGAAACACTTAAAACGAGTTAAGGAAGGAGCATGTACCAACTGTTGAAAAAGAAAATAATTATATCAACCCCTCCAAAAAATTGCTAAGTCGGAATACCGAAAACGAAATCTGTCAATACTGAATAAATCATCTGATCCGACTGAATTTGACATTTCCTTTTTTTTGACAGCAACAGTAATAAAATAGTGATTTTTTTAAATAATGTGCCCATTTTTGGACAGGAAAAGCCTTTAAGGTCATACCGCCACTTCTATGTATGTAATCTATAATGTTAAAACAATAAAAAATCATTGTAATTTTTCTGGTGGTCTAATATTAATTTTAACTAGTGATATGAAAACAGCAAAAAACCACTAAATTTTTGAAGCACATATCATTATTATAAATGATGTTTTATTTTCTACCTACTTGCAAAAAAAAAAACGACAGGTCCATTCGCTGCATCCTTCTTCACGCAATATCGTTATAATTTATAGCCCATGTGTTATTCTGATAAATAAGCTAGATTATTGCAAAGTTTCATCTAAATCCATTCAGTAGTTTTTGCGTGAAAGAGTAACAAACATCCGTCCATCCTTACAAACTTTCGCGTTTATAATATTAGTAGGATTGTATTCATCTTCAGCTTGAGATTAAACGGTTATCGGTAAAATCTTTTTTTCCGCAACCTATTCAAAGAATCCTCTAGATCTACTGTTTAAGTCCCTATCGGCAACACAGCTAGCCGTGGTGTTGCCACGGTAAGGAAAATTCTCGTATGGAACCTCCTTGGGAAAATCTTCCAAGCTGCTGTCGAAACTGTCAAGTATTGAGATTTGACGTTCCTTGTCTAAAAATCCGACAATAGCCATCAAATCGAGATATTTTTCATGTCTCTTTCTAACTCGTGCCGTATTAAATCGATGCATCTCTTTTAGATTTTCTCGATCGACCACACTATCCCTCTGGTATCTCTGTGGATCTGGCACACTGTAAATTGTCGCATTTGCCAAGTATGGCGGCGCTATCTCGTCAAGCGTAGCGAGAGTAAGCCAAATAATTTATTTGTTATGGCACTGACAAATGGTTCGTCCTATTTCTACATTGACTCTTCCTTTCCTTCAACCCCTACTTCCTTACTAATAAAACTTACTGTAAATTTGAAAGGTGGTCTGTGAATTAATAGTAGTTTATGCAACTGTCATATAATGATGGGTATTAAAACACGAGTGTGAGTTTATGAAACGAGCGCAGCGAGTTTCATAATAGTAACGAGTGTTTTAATACCCGTGTTATATGCAGTTGCATACACTACTTTATCTTCACTTAACTAATAAAAATAAAAAAAACACATTTCGAAACATTAAATTCACGCGTACGTGTATTGTCACAGTGAACTTGGCGCCATTAAAATCTAACCAACGAGAGCGCAGCTGCGCGCGCAGGGCCAATCAGGAGCGAGCGCGCGATGTTATAATGAGATTTTACGATATCGATGTGGATATTATAACATCATGTAAAATTGCTTAAATTGAGTGTTTTGTTGTCTGCGCTATAACAGTAGTCATTGTAAGTCAAGTATTGGAAACATAAGTAGAATGTTACAACAGTAGTGTAGATAAAATACTTTTTTATTATCTATTGTTTATTTCAGAACTATGAATTATCTACATGTTTGTCACATAAATCTTATTTTTCTCAAACAATTTCATTTATTAAATGCTTGCAATAAAATTTATCTAATTTACATACATGTTTATGTACTCGACGTTAATATTTTTGGATGTCCTTGTAGTCATATTAATCATAATCTTTTACTAAATGGATCCAGGGATCACTCTTGAAATTGCGAAAAAAGCAGCCTGTCAGTACACCTAATCAACTTTGGACAAAACATGTGGAAAAGCTTATTTCATTTTTAAGGATTGGCCACATAAATAAGTTGGTCATAATGTTGTTCTTCTTTTTCTAAAATATGTATGTAGTCTAAAAAAACACCCTGAGTAGAAATGGGAAATGAAACGAAAATGTTTTTTTTAACTAGTTTTTGATCATTGTCGTCAAAATCTTATCACTGCAGCGGCAGAATAAAGATTTAGAATGCAGGACAGTCGTAAAGAATAGTCGCTTCGCTGTCATATGCACCAAAATTGAAATATCGCACAGCATTGAGCCCGGCGTGGCTGTAGCTGAGGATGGGCGCGCTGCTGCCTCTCCTGCCCACCTCCAGGGTTCCTGGAGAAAACATCTCATTACATTCTCAGAAGTGTGTAAGTACCTACTTCTAGCTGGGCCAGAATCAGCAAATTATTTATAAATCAATATCACAGAGCACAAGTCTATTTATACATATACTCGTATAAGCCGTAGGACGTCCACTGCTGGACATAGGCCTCCCCAATGGAATTACATTAAGGCCGGTTAGAAGCGGCCTGCATCCAGCGTGTTCCTGCATCTTTATTATATCGTCACTTCACCCAGTCCGTGGACGTCTTACGCTGCGCTTGCTGGTACGGCTCCATCGGCCATCCGTTTTTCGAACTATGTGACCTGCCCATTGCCACTTTATTTAATAGAGCACAAGTAAGTAGGTAAAAGAATCGCTAAACACAACTTTGTGCGCTTGGAACGAAAAATTAACTAATTATACTCTTTTTGCAACATTTTATACTTTAGTTGCTATCGTTATCAAATATTATTGCCCGATATCATTTTTTTTTTAGATAAAGAGTTTCTTTTGAGGTAAACTTTCTAAAACTTATCTACTGATAATTAAATAATTAATTTTTATAATGAAAGCTAAAAGTTTTGAGGTGATTTATATCATTATATTTTTTTCACCATCGGGCCACCGTGCTTATGAAGAGACAGTATGTGGTAAATCGCGAACGTGTCTTCAGTAAACAAAAAGCTGTAAATAACAACTGCACCCCACGTACTCCTTTAACTAAAAACGCTTAAATTCGATAAAAACGATGCAATTAGCACTTGGCCATTTTTTTGAAATTCGAATACAAAAGCGCCACTTACCATTAGAAATCTTGACATAAATAGCCGTAAAACTAGTTCCACTGATAATATTGGGAGTTATTATTTCCTTTCCTAGTGATTTATTTAGGTATAATTTCGTTTTGTTTGAAACAAATGCTGTAACAAAAAATCAGATCAATATTATACCGACTCAAGCAAAATGAACTTTAATTTCTCTTTTGATAAAATTAAAGGAGCAGAATAATTTTTCATCCATCCATCTATCAGCTGCAACATGTCCAGTGCTGGACATAGGATCACCCTTATAGATCGCCAATAAGACTGGTTGGAAGCAGCTTGGATCCAACGTGATCTGGTAATCCTAATCAGGTCATCTGTCTACCATGTAAGTGGACGTCCTACGCTGCGCTAACCGGTACGTGGTCTTCACTCGAGAACTTTAAGAACCCATATGTCATCAGTGCTCTGTGCTATGTGCCTACTACAATTTCAACTAGCTAATCCGCGCGAGATCCGCAGACGAACCAATGTTCTCAACATAGCGTATGTTGAGAACATTGGTTCGTCTGCGGATCTCCGCTTTCTTGATCCGATCTCGCAGAGGAACTCCAAGCATAGCCCTCTCCATAGCACATTGGGTTACTTCAAGCATACTCATAATGCACAGTGAAATACTTCTTTTCAGTGCCATATTTTAAAGTCATCCCTTGTAACAAACACTAGTTGAGCACTTTCGAATGACGGGTGATCAGCGTGATCAGAGTGCCGAGTGGGAGTTTTGCAAATAAAATCAAATCGAATGACTTTTACGTCGCGTTGACCGAACGCGTCGAGCACACATTCCAGCGGGGTAATTCTATCAACCGATCTCGTCACCGAAGTGATACGCTCTCGAACCCCTCTCAAAGCTGTCAAAAAAACGAGAGAAGCTCAAGAACGCGTCACCTCAGCAACGAGATCGGTTAACAGAATTGCCCTCAGCACATTAACACACACACTTGATCGTGATTGGCTATCACAGTCGTTGCCACGCTTGTGTTCGACCGGTTTGGCGCTCGTTGAATTACCTTAAAAAACTCACATTTAGCTATTACATTTTCTGTACGTGACACAAGATGGCACTGTGCCATCTCCATCGAAATCACATCAAACGTTAACGCGATCAAGCAGGTTTTGAACATAATTAAAAACTCCCACTCGGCCATCTGTCGGTCGAGATTACACTTACAGAATTGAAATTTCGGATGAATTAAATCAGGTGATATTGGTGTCAGAAGTATTTGCGCACTCCTATTGCTTTTTACAGCGAGGTGCATTTCAAAGGATAGATCGACGGGACCGTTTCTGACCACCACGTGGTTCAGAGTTTTATCGTTTATGTTAATGTCAGGCTTTATGAACTTATGATTTCCATCATCCTTCACATATTTTTCTTTGCAACTCAAACGAAGCCCTGAAAGAAAAAAATCGGTTTTAAATATTTTTTTACAAGCTTTTTTTTTACCTGTCCCACTGTCTGTAATCAAATCTTGCAAATTTGATCCACTTCCAGGTTACCGATTGAGCTGAAATTTGGCATATGTACATTTGTAAATCGCGAGACAATGCAATAATATATTATGATGACATGGTGCTGATCTGATGTTAGAGCTGGAAGGTGGTCAAAAGAACTTAGCAACGAAACGACACAACCTCATCGAGTTTGGGTTAATTTGAAATGGTCTTGGCGATTAGTTTGTCTTTCAATGGTAACCAGGGTCTGATGATGGAGCTCGAAGGTGGTCATCGTAACTCTGTAATGTAACGACGCAACCCTATCAAGTTTCGGCTCGTTTGAATCGTCTTGGCAAATACTTGTTCAGTAAAAGCTTGCTTTAAAAAAAGTTAACATAATACTTATTTCGTTTCCTGTCAAGAAGAAAGGATTCTTCCGCTACACTTTGAAAAACAAAACGGTATAAAATTTAAGGAGCCGCCTGTATCTTTTAAATTAGAAATACATGTGATGTAACAAAAATACAACTGTCATAATTAAGTAGTTAGTTCACCTTCTTAGACCTGATACCGTAATAATAATAAAACAAAAACATTTTCATGTGAAATGAAGCCAAGACAAGATCACAGTTCGTACCTACAAACAGTTGTCAGATCTCATGTAAAGCCAAGCTTCTTACTCTACACGCCTTAACTCTACAAGTCCTTACTTCAGAAACTCTACAGCTTAGTCAATATATGTGACTTGCGTGTTGTGAAAATAAGTTCCAAATTTCATTGGTACAGAACCGGGATTTGAACCCACAACCTCACGAATGATGGCGAGTGTTGTTACCACTAGACCATCTTGATTCAAAATTGTAATGAACCAAAGAATTAAACATTACAGTTCAGCATTATATCGTAAACGGCACAAAATAAAAGTGGATAGTCTACGAAATAGGTAAATGTGTTTTTGTGTGGGGCTAGTTTTGAGGCTATTGTATTCCTCTCCATTTCACATAAAACAAAGGCCTGCAAAAGAATTTATTTTTTTGGTGCAGCTCTGTTTTTTATGGTCGATAAAGTAGGCAATGTACATTGGCATACATACTAAATCAGCTTAATGACCTCATCTGAGACTTAGATCTTTCTAAGGAACCCGATGAGTTACTAGAACCAGAATCAAAATTTAAAAAAAAAACCTTTTTTTCAGACGTTCGACTCTATGTATCGTACGAGCGAACGAAACTTATTGCAGGTTTCTTCATATGATAATTTGTTTGAGTTTTGATTTGCTGACTTTTGATGGTTTGACGATCTATCAGCCCAATGAATAGCGCGTCTTCATTAAGATTTAAGCAATTTCTTATGGTCTCGACAGACATGGTCAATATTTTCAGTTCATTTCACAGTTTCCATATTTAAGTACTGAGAAACTGAAATCGTTTATGTTTGATGGACCCCAAATACGTCTTTCAATGAAAGACACCACTAATTTTGAGACTTCTGTGAATTATGTTGAAAGTCTTGCTTGGAAATCTTTTGCAACAATTGTTTAAAATTTTCTCGGATTTCATCAAGCTGGCAAATATGTAAAAATGCTGGTACCATTCTAAGATTTAGGCTACAATATGAGTATAAAATTACATTCTCAATAGTCACCTAGATTAATTTCAACACAAATTAGGAGCTCTAAGCGAAGAACAAGGATAACGTTTCCAACAAGACATAAAAACGACGAAAAATAGATACTCAGGAAGATAGAACCCACATTTTAATAAGATGGTCAACTACTGATGGAGAATTACGCAAAATTACCCAGGTCAGTTTCATTCTACAAAATCACTCAAAAGACAATTTTTTGATGTTCAATGCTAATAAACACCCTTTTTTTGTGAAAAAAGTATTTTGTTTATCTTGGGAACTAAAACTAATAGAAAAAAACTGACAAAATTTTTGACATTGCCATGCAAGATATACTTAAATTCAGGTCTAAAATCTCCGGAACCAAAATGGCTGTCGGCCAATGAATTATTAATAATGGTGTTGAAATAATGAATGACAAGCGAACTATACAATTTTCAATAGTTACAACTTATTTCTCCACGTGCAAATATATTCTGTTCTAAGTTTTTCAACACGTCCATTTCTTTATTGAGGTTATGTTCTAATACAGGGATTTTTTCCTGTATTTTGTTTAATTTACTATCTATGTTTTGTCCAAACTCTTTGTTTAAGCCATCCAGCTTAAAAATTAAGTTTTTAGTTATATTATTCTCCATTGCCTTTAATTCCTGGTTAACATTCTCTTCAAACATTTCCGGGATTATTTCAATCCACGCGTTTGGTATGCGTCCGATGTTGTTTTCTAATTTGAGCATCATATCGCTTAATTTTGTCCATTTTTGGTTTACATTTTGTTCAAAGTTTGCTAAGTTTTTATTCAACGTATCGATACGCAAATTTATAGTTTTATTATTTTCATCCAAAACACTTTTTAGTTTTGTATCAAAGTGTTGATTTAAATGTTGTTCTATTTGCGGCCATGTTTCATTTACTAAAGCGATGACAGCACGTCCATCTGACTCTAGTTGCATTTTTTTCAAAGTATCCAATTTGTGGTTTATAATACTAGTATCGGTTTTGTTCGCAGAAATACTCTCGAGACCGTCAATTTTCCGGTACACATGTTTTTCCAAAGAATTTATCTTCTCATTTACGTCTCATTTACATCTTCCAATTTATCAAGCATGTTTTTTCCATATTTTCAAGTTTTTCATGAATACTTTCTCGTAAAGCTCGGTTGTTTATCTCAATAACGCTTAATTTATTATCCAGGTATGCTTCTAATTTATTAAATAGAGTGGTGTCTATTCCATCCAATTTTTGATTTATTTCTGTTTTAAACTCTTCTAGAACTGCATGTATTCTCACTTCACATGAGCTCCCTTCCTGTATATTTTCCTCTTGATATTTGTAATAATCACCCGCGAATACTGCGTGGCTGATGCTCAAAATGGAAAATAAAATTGCAAAATAATCTTTGGGAACCATCTTGCCGGGGCTTAGATTTGTACTTGTTTAGTTGTTACTGATTTCATTACGCTTATTTATAGCAGCCAAGTTATCGCTACTATTTTCGATGAGCCAATTAGAGTTAGCCAAGTTCATATAGTAAGCAACTTACAACAAACAACTAATGAATATTTTTTTTCCTCATACGTCATAATAAACGGAGTAAATAATTGTATTATAAGGAAAATCAATTCTGTAAGGTTATCGCTACTGACATTATGTATTTAACTGGGGAAGTTTTCAAGTACTATAACAATTTATGAAGTACCTAATATTAACAAATACATTTTTTCCTCCTTCCTCCAGTGTAATAGTAAGTTGTAAAATGATGGTTGAAACCATAGAATAAGGACTAAAGAAGGTTGAAACCATCTAATGTGAAGTAACTAAAAACAATATTCTCATGTTCAAGTAAATATAACAATTTCATAAATAGGTACTTAAGGATAAATAATCGGTAAGTAATTTTGTATGGGACTCGTCCCTACAAAATATATTGTTGTGCAAATATATTGTTGTCTTCGGATGGGTATCCGAAGACTGACCGTGCTGAACGTTGCTTAACTTCGATGATCGCTAACGAACTCCTAGTCAAACTAAGCTATGAGCGCTGCGTAATTATACGCATTGTTTTATCCACAGAACATTAGGCAGCTGAAATTTTCACATATGATGTATTTCTGTTGCCGCTATAACAACAAATACTAAAAAGAGAATAATATAAATATTAAAGGGGGGATCCCATACAACAAATCTGAATTTTTAGACGTTTTTCACTCTATATTAATAATGGTAACAGGTAGATGCTTGAAATTTTCACACTTGGCTGATTATTTTTATCTAATAAGTAATTTATTTTCTAGATACATTGGAAGTGGGGAAGGAAGGAGGCCCGCCTCTCTTAACCTACAGCCATGAAGAACTCAAACACTCTGGCCGGTTCTCCTTCTCTACGGTATCCAGAGACCTTATACCAACAATTCTGTATGACTGTCCATTGATCGTATTTTAAGGTTCAGGCCCAAATTCTACCAAAGCAGAGCTAAGCGGAGCGTTGCAGTCAATAGCCGCGTACTGAGTGCCTGGATGCTCGAACGAGACAAACTTTCGTCTTCATCTGCCGACGATGATGATGTAAAACTTTCCTTATTTGTTCTTTTTTGTAAAGTGGTAGTCTAATTAAGTGCTATTGATTGATTGATTAATTAATATTAGCAGAGCATCACAGAAACTGGCGTAGCGTAACTGTGCGGAGGCTTTTTTAACCGACTTCATTTATATATTAAGACCCGAGTTCGCCATCACTTGTCTAAGTTAAATGTGTGATTACTGTGTTTAAACAACGCTTAAAAACTAGAGTCCTAGACCCGATTTCTCCAACAGAAGTTTAATTTATTAATCGTTGGTTAATTCTTAAACGATTTGTTAACGAAATTTTGTTGTTTACCAAGCAAAATTGGTGAATTTTATTTACAGCTCCACTGGAGACTTGCGTGTTCTTTGTCATCCCTACTTAATTATTTGATAAACTATTTAAAACAGAAAATGATTTGTTTAAGTTGTCGCGCCAACCAAGTTAGATGCATTAGTTAAATTACTGCCTGTAACGATGCTCGACAGAGGTTCTGTTCTCGATAAGAAAAAAAACTCCGCTTCACCCCACACGGCTTTGCTTTGTTAGAAGGTTTAATTGCATGATCAATGGTATAAATAATATAAAGGTTTGTATTTATCATAGGTAATCAAAAATATAGTTTTTGGCAAAAATGTTTTTTATTTTAATTTGCTGTCACCTTAGAAACATACTAGGAAACTCTACTATGTAGTACTAAACAATGTTTGCTATGGGACCTTTGATTATATTTCTGTCTAGATAGGTACTGAACTGGCTGAGCTAACGGCCGGAAATATTACCTACTAGCTTTTGCAAAAGCTATTAGTTGGTATTTTAGTTTTTTGCTATCCCACGGGAACATTTTATTTTTCTGGGATAGAAAGTAGCATATGTCACTCTCCGTCTTTCAAACTACGTCCATGCCAAAAATCAAGTAAAAATGTTGCTCCGTTGCTACGTGAATGAAGAACAAACCAATAAACCAACAAACACACTTTCGGATTTATAATATTAGTAAGGATTAAATATATGTAACGTAAGCTAGTTAACTATGTCAAAGTCTTAAATCATTTTATTTTATTTTTGCAAAACTTGACATTTCAAAGAGTAACAAACCCGCCGTTAGTGACCTACGAGTATATGATCTATCAGAGACTGGGTGGACAGAAAAAGTCGAATAACTTTTTAATCCGTGACCAGTTTGAGCTGGAATTTCTAGTAGCTGCCTAATTTCACAATCCTCATCTCTGGGCAAACTCGCAATAATAATGGAAAAGTGGAAGTTAAACTTTTGGCGTCCGCCCGGTCTCTGAGACCGGGGTCACAAACTACGTGAATCAAATGAATGTAGCATTATTTTTAATTTTCAATGTTTTACACCGATTACTCAATTGCTTTTATTACTATTAATTTATAATTATTTGATTCAAAAGGGTTTTAGTTGGTTTGATCAATATTTTTTCAAAATATCTACTGAAATACATTGACTATGCAAAATTAACAATAGATGATCTCCTGAGACTGCAGGTCCATTTAAAACTGATAACATGTATAGAGGACACTAAAAAGGAATTATCATCATCATCATCTTTGTGTTAAAAGATCCTTTGGTGAACTAAGTCCAATACAGTAGGACCAGATGAGAACATTTTTTCAGTCTGCGTGCTCAGGATTTTTTAAAATTTTGCTACACTAAAAGTTAAAATCTTACGCCATGTTTTCGATCTTGTGGTCTCTATTTAAGACTTACGACCTATCGATTTCCAAAGTACCATTAGTTTGAAGCAGTTTGCAACTATTATGTTCCTAAATACTATCTCATCCTATCTGAAGGTCTTTGAGTGAGTTTCCTATGCTATGCTTACCGATCGGCAGTCTCTAATCGAGTTAAAACTATTCCTTGAAATGTTTTACTACTCAAAATGCAAATTTGCAACATCTGTTTGTATCCTGAGCGTGTCGCTACATCTTCGAAATTTAATTGACCGTTGCAAAATACTGTACAATTGTTGAATGATTTGAAAAATAAATTTAATGGCAAGGGTACTGTGTAACTTTATTATTTTAAGAATATTTTAACATGTCTGATAAAGTTAAAAAAACTTGGAAATTACAAAGTATTTTAAACATTTAGAATGATTGAAAGACATAGCTCAAAAATAGCAAATTTTAGGCATTTCAGTTATGTCTCTATAAGCTGACCCCATCACCATGTGGGATACATAGCCAGGAAGAGAGAGAGAGAGAGTTATGTCTCTATAAGACCTAATAAATAACAAGTAATATATGTAATACAAATGTTATCTGATGATAAAAACTTGTATTTTTATGACATACTAATTTAAAATGGGATAAATGACTTAAATAAATATGGTGCTTTAAAAACCCGGTACGTGACACCGGGGTTACAAACGATGTAAGTCCTAGTAGTAAAGTTACGTAAGTCAAATTGACGTCCCAAACGGCGGTTTAATAGATCTCGACCTTGGGTTATCTACGCCTTGGGACACTGGAGATGGATTATACCTATTGTAAGCTGTGATAAGTACTCGGTAGGTAAACTACGCACGTTGAACTGGAAAGATAACACAAGTATATATTTGAATACATAGCGACACAGGCAGAAGAACTTCCGAGCAAGTCAAGATGCTAACCGTACGTAGTTTCGTCGCTCTTGTATTGTTTAATTTAAGTGGTATCCACGCAGGACAAGGAGGAGATTACCAAAACTATGTCGCAAAAGAATGTGAAGAGACAACAGATACTGGCATTATTGTTGAAGAAATGCAAAAGAAGTTCTCAGCGTTAGAACTGAACATCAATAACAAAATTGGCGTTTTGCAAAATTTGGAACAAAATATTCTTAAAGCAGTGAGAGATAATCGTAAGTACCTATTGTATAAAATAACATTATTGAGTAATAGTCATGCGTTTACTACGCTGACTTGGCGGCGCTCCATCATTGCTGAAGCCAAAAGCATCGGACTGACGTGGAACGCAGGAACACGCTGGATGCAGGCCGCTTCCAACCGGTCTTATGGGATATCCATAGGTGAGGTCTATGTTCAGCAGTGGACGTCTAACGGCTGATGGACGGGTGGATGGACGTGGAGAGAAGGTAAACGCAAGGCACAAAACAGACAAGAAGTCGAAGCACTGTATCAGCCCACTGTCTCGACGTGGGGACTTAGGATATGAAGAGAGATACTAATAGGTATATGTTATTTACAACAGGTTATAGGGTTGCAGGTCTTAATTATTTAATTAATAAACCCTATATTAGCTATAATTATAAGTAACTTAAAGAAGTAGGTAGTTATAATACTTTATGTTTTTATTATCAGCAGATTGGCAAAACTTTTCTCAAATTAGACTATGATAGGTTATATTAATGCCTAGTACTAACAAGCAAGCAGATAACCCTGTATAACGTTAATTTACTGTTTCTAAATCTTTGAGTAGAAACAAATATTCACTACAATACTTTAAACTACAGTGTATTCAACAAAATAAAAGACAAAGTGCAGAGTATTTCAGATGTCATATTATAATAGGTACCTATGTAGGTACATCTTTATGTACAACTTTACTCCGACACTATCCCCAAAATCAGCCATACTATCCAAAAAATCATTAATTCTCGATAAAATGTTTGGAAAGGAGTTGTACCTGATTTACAAAGAGCTCGGTATTAAAATTATAACACAGATCATTTGATTTTTCTAGGAATATACTTAAATTTTAAAGCTCCGCGGAGTAAAAAATAATATACAACCCTGCATTTTTTTTAATTTTTATTTTAAAAATGTGTTTAGGAAATTCAAAATTATATAACGGTAACACAGTAATCATAAATCTAACCATAAAGCAGCAACTCTTAGCTCGAGTTGACTTTTGAATAGGGATGTTCTATCCAGATACTTTGTTTAATACTCTGGATCGCAATGCATCGTATCGCAGTATCGATCCAAGTATAGATCCACTTCTTTCGATACGATATTTTGGATCGATCCGGTATCGTATATATATTTCATAGTGTATTTAGGTAGCGTTCAATGTTCATTGAAAAATAGTAGTGAAACAGATAACATGGTCATCAATGTGAAAACAGCAAATCTCCTGTTAAAACAGTAGGGTGGGCAACACTGTCGCTGATCGCGAAGAAAAAAAATTGAAATGCAAACATCAATCAATTTCTTTAACGACATATTGACATTTATATTTTACATTTATTTTAAATTGGTTCCTTTATGAGATGTCCGTTCCGTTTCACACGTTACGTACGCCACATATATTTGATCGATTTTCTACATTTCGCAGGACCTTAAAAATATGTTTTTACTATAGAATAATTACATTTTAAATGCTCTTTATAAAACAGCAATCAGTGATCTGGATAGAATTTTTATTTATTTTAATACCGTTAACGGAACAAATCCTTTGGATTCCTCTAGCAATTCCGAGACTGGTGCCATAATTAAAGCTGTAATTATGAGTATAGATATCTACCCGATAAATCCCATACACTTGGAAAAGTGACCACATTAATATAAATTCGTGATTTTATTCGAATGTTTTGAGAAACAAACTAATATTCAACAATTGGGCCTGCGGCATGAGCTCTTATCAATTGCGTTGTTGTTTCTTTAGATGACAGATATATTATAATAACATTATTATATCTTTGTACTAATCATTACGATCACCACCAGGACTCAGTAAGCAGGTACCTATATGTTTCATCTATGAATTAATAATGATAATCATTTTTTGCAGAATATCTGGGTTGCAAGGAATATCGTTCCATACAAACTTTTACTGGTTTCGTATATTATTTTAACATGGACGCGAACAGTTTGAACCACGTCGTGTACAGAAAAGATTCAAACGGTAATTTACTCTACTTTGAAATGCACCTTGCCATTAAAGGCAATACCGTGAACATCCAGATTGCAAATTCGGAAGAAGCAAGAGCGAAAGGACATAAAAAATCCTTTGAACTTGGTAAGTACCTAAACTAGGTACGTCATTTTATAATTAAGAATATTTTAGATCGAGCGCCAGCTAAGATCTCTCGAAAAAACGTGTAAAACGTTTTTTTCGATCTTGCTACCGTCTGTCCAGGCTATAAAGCATGCGACCACGAAAAGCAACGAAAAGAACTCATTTCGACTTGTGAAAAAGTGACAGTTATATACTTTGCCATAACGCTGTCTGGCTCGGCTGCCGGGCTAGTATGCGCGCCTCGAATTATTTCGTTCGTAGTGTCAGAACGAGACAGCGTTATGGCAAAGTATATAACTGTCACTGTTTCACACGTCGAAATGAGTTCTTTTTTTCGTCTGTCCAGATGTTGGTTTTCGTCTACAGATTGCATTTTTCAACGAATCACGAGGAAACTTGGTACACAATTTATTATAATAACACGTTTTATAATAATGTACAGGGTTATTCCTAGTCAATTAGCATAATTTTAGGGGCTTATTCTGTACCTACATCAAAACTAACAATTTTGGTTCTGCGACTTTTATCTGTCTTGTATATTGGCATATTATTTTTTGTCGTCGGCGATTTTTGGTAATGGGAGCATTTCCCTCAAAAGGAGGGAGATTTGCTGCCGCTATTTATCAGCCGATTTCAATAATAATTTGCAAGATCGTTTAGTATCGACTGTATGGAGAACTACTATTGTAAAGCCATGTACATACAATATGGTGTTACCGAGTATTTTGTTCGAACAGCCTGCCCTTTCGAGCGTACAATAATTTTGAAAGTAACTGACTCTATTACTGTACCAGCCTTTTTTAATTAGTCCAGTGCAGGACGTAGGCCTACACACGAAGGGTGATTGGGCCATATCCACCACGCTGGCCCAGTGCGGGTTATTGGATTCACATACGCCATCGAATTTCATCTACGGAAGGATGCAGGCTGCCTCACGCAGTTTTCCTTCACCGAAAAGCCAGTGGTGTAAAATTCCGTACATAAATTCCAAGGAATTTATTGGTACGGAACCGGGATTTGAACCCACGATTTCACGTTTGTGAGGCGGATATCACTACCACTGGACCACCACGGTTTCTGTTATTTTTTTTAAATTTATTTACAGGTATTTACAATGCCAGTATTAATTGGTTCCACTTGGGCCAGGTTGGAAATAAAGCCGTACCCGACATGATGAATACGGAACGATTTACGCCTATATATATCAAAATGTACAACGGTAAGATTTTTGGCGCTGCGATTTTGACGCACTTCATCAAATAAATAAACTAGTAGTCCGACTTGGACCTCGCGCTTAAAGAAATAGATGAATGAAGGTCTCGCTCCTCTAGCATAGCGGAGCGAAGACCAATCCTTCATCTATGCTCGCGCTATTCCTATTTTATATCTTAAATACTGTGATTCCAAAAAAATAATAATATTGGTATGAAAGTTTGGCAACGTTGAAAAGTAAATATAATTCAGTGCAATATTTCAAATATACGAGTTTCTGCCGAAAATTGCTATTGTTCTGCTACAATGTTTGAATTATTCTAAATCTGTTCATACTGATTGGAATCTAATACTCGCAGAAATCGCATAGCTAATAAAGCTTTCAAAGAACAAAGAGAGCGGTTATTATAGGTAGGTAATTATAAAAAAAATGAAATATATCAAAAACATTTTTAGTTAAACGGTTTTATTGAGAAGTTACTGTTAAAATGTACTAAAAGAAAAAAAAATTGGTAGTCCTAAGTACCGCAGTCATCACATTACTTTTCTTATCACTCGAACATTGATCAGACTCAAAAATAAAATCGTGGAGCGTTCAGCGTGAAAGTTACAATGTAAGTACTTATACACTGTTAGAAAGTCTATTAAGAAAAAATTCGCACAAGCAAATGTCGATGTCAAGTAGTGCACTCGTTAGAAACCTACTTTAGGATTCGTTACTTAGTTCGAGCGTAAACTATTTAAACCAACAAAATTCAGCATCATTAAACAATTTTATTTAAAAGATATAATCGTTACAGACAGTCCTCTAGCTATCATCAAACCTAAACGTACACACTCTCCAAGCTACTTAAGAAGATCATAAGACTGCCGTAGGAAAACACCACATGGCAGTAGATACCACAGAGACCGGAAAAAGTCGTTACAGACGGCCCCGCAGTAGTAGATGTCACAGGAGAGCCTCTGGAGAATGCTTCATAGCAGTAGATATCACAGCGAGTTGGAAAATCCGTTGCAGACAGCTCCGCGGTAGTAGGTGTTGCGAAAAACTATCCCGTTGATAACAGGAGAGCCGCCGGAGAATGCCCCAGTAGGGGGCTTATTGAACGCTATGTTCAGATTAAGTAGCCACAGCCTAAAGTAGTGCCAATATTCAACAGTTTACTCATATGACGCCAATGAGGCAAAGATTCTCGTCATCACTTTTTAATGTCCTGTTTTATTTTATACAAAATATTCAAAAACTTTCACAAGAAACTGACACTGACCATAAATATTTGGATTTTTGACGTAGGTACTGTCAGAATTTAAATTAGGATTTTAAATAAATGTTCGTTAAGTATGACAATGAGTACTTTGTTGAGCGCGACGAGCGTCCTCCAAAGCAGAAAGCACAGCAAACTTCCCTCGAATAAATCTCTTAAACTCCGAGACCGATGGTTTATTTTGCCGTACCGAAAACGCAAAGGTAACAAAATACATCAAATAGCTCACTAAATTCATTACAAAAGTCATTTGCGGGATTCAGGATTTTGTCGCTCGATGAACGGAGCCATCTAAGATTTTTAAGATTGAACTAATGTGCTTAGTAACTAAGTATAGGAATGGTTCAAAAGGTAAAGCGTAAAGCGCTCCAACATATTTAATGTTGAAAAATATATAAAATTGTTTAAATATATAAAGTTATACAAAAAAAGACGTGTGGCACTCGGGGACTGCCGCGGTAAAGCTATTGCATAGCATATTTCGGAGCAGCTCGTCTCGATTCGTGCGAGTTTCGTAGAGTCGTACAATACGTCTAATCGCACACAACGCCGTGTCGAAGACTGCCGAACTGAAACGACGTTAGACGATGCACGGCCTTCAAGCCACACCTCCTTGCCCGTCGGAGTGGGGAGCGTGAGGTTTTTTCGTTACGGAATTTCTGGATTCGGTCCCCGCGCTCAAGGCCCGCGATAGAAGCTATGCAATAGCTTAAAATTATAACAATGTATTGTCATTGGAACCAAAGGTGTGTATCAAATATCAGATCAATCAGTCAACGGGAAGTGGGTTGAATTTCAATTACTAGATTTGACCCAAACAACTCCCGCAGAAAGTGGCGCCGTTTTGCCACTTTTTGCCTCGTATCTTCTCTACCACTGAACAGAAGATGCTTATACATATTCGATTTTAAAAATTATATATATATATAAACTACGTCCATGCTAAATTTCATGGAGATCGGCTGAGCGGTACTTGAGTTATCGTCGAACAAAGAAACATACAAACATACATTTGACAGCTCAAGTGCCGGCTCGTCCCAGTAGACTCAGAGACCTCGCTTACGCTCGGTCAATTAAAAATAGAATAAATTAATATTTAAGGGCTCCCATATGATAAACCTCAATATTTAGCCGTTTTTCGCTTCTATACAGTACGGAACCCTTCGTGCGTGAGTCCAACCTGCCCGATTCGCACTTGGCCGATTATTTGACATTGTTACAATTCACTTGCTAAGGTTGTTTTTTTTTTATCTAATAATTAATTTATTTTCTAGACACATTGGAATTGGGGAAGGAAGGAGGCCCGCCCCTCGTGACGTACAGCCATGAAGAACTCAAACAGTCTGGCCGGTTCGCCTTCTCTACGTTGTCCAGAGACCTTATACCAACAATTCTGTATGACTGTCCATTGATCGTATTTTAAGGTTCAGGCCCAAATTCCACCAAAGCAGAGCTAAGCGGAGCGTTGCAGACAATAGCCGCGTACTGAGTGCCTGGATGCTCGAACGAGACAAACTTATGAATAATGAATTAATCAATCGATTGATTGAATAATTAATATTAGCAGAGCAACACAGAAACTGGCGTAGCGTAACTGTGGAGGCTTTTTTAACTGACTTCATATTTTGACTACATGTTTAGTTTATTTACAGCTCCTTACTACACTGGAGACTGGAGAGTCCGCGTTCTCTATCATCTCTACTTTATTATTTGATAAACTATTTGAAACAGAAAATGATTAGTTTAAGTTATCGCGCTAACCAAGTTAGATGCATTAGTTAAATTACTGCCTGTAACGATGCTGGACAGAGGTTCTGTTCTCGATAAGAAAAAAACTCCGCTTCACCCCACACAGCTTGGCTTTGTTGGAAGGTTTAATTGCATGATCAATGGTATAAATTATATATAGGTTTGTATTTATCATAGGTAATTAAAAATATAGTTTTTGGCAAAAAAAAATGTTATTTTTTTCATTTTTCTGTCACCTTAGAAACATACTAGGAAACTCTACTGTGTAGTACTAAACAATGTTTGCTATGGGACCTTTAATTATGTATCTGTCTAGATACCGAATTGGCTGAGCCAAACGGCCGGAAATATTACCTAAGTACTAGCTTTTGCCCGCCGGGTTGTTTTAACCGTTTAACCATGTCAGAGTTTTTATAGAGATGTCTATAATTTATACTAGAGATAAAACCAAAAAATAAACTAATGTTAAATGTTCCAATAATTGAAAAATAGTAGTTTATGCAACTGTCATATAATGAAGAATGAATGGTATTAAAACACGAGTGTGAGTTTATGAAACGAGCGCAGCGAGTTTCATAATAGTTACGAGTGTTTTAATACCCGTGTTATATGCAGTTGCATACACTACTTTATCTTCAATAATAAAACAAAATAAAAAAAAAAACTATTGCGAAACATTAAATTCACGCGTACGTGTATTGTCACAGTGAACTTGGCGCCATTAAAATCTAACCAAAAACCTCGAAAACGATACCCATAACGACTTTTTCAAAAAAATGACGTCCGCCATCTTTAATTTCAAAATGGACGCCATTTTCGAAATCTCCCCCCTCCTCCAGTCGATTTCCTCATATCTGAGGGTCGTGACCACCACCTTCCACCAATTTCTCCCGGATGATTTTCTTCCACTCTTTCCGGTCCTCGGCGACATGCAGCGCGTCGTACACTGAGGAGTCCAATGTGGTGCGGATCTGGTCGGACCAACGCATCGGACTGCGGCCTCGAAGACGTTTCCCCTCTACCTTGCCAGTAACCATTAGCTTCTCTAGGTTATCACCGTCTTTTCTAGCAATATGGCCAAAGTATTCAAGGACGCGTTTAAGGCATATAGTTGATAGTCTAGTCTTGACTTTAAGCTGTTTCAATATTGATGCGTTGGTACGATGTGCTGTCCAAGGAATTCTTAGCATTCTTCTCCAGCACCACATTTCGAATGCGTCGATACGCCCGCGATCTGCTGCCTTGAGCGTCCATGTCTCAGCCCCGTATAGAAAAATTGAAAAAACTAGGGTTCGAACTAGTCTTATTTTCGTATTAAACTTAATTCCTCTGTTCTTCCATATCTTCTGAAGCTGAGACATTGCTCCTTTAGCCATCCCAATGCGGCGTCGTATATCAGCTTCACAGGAGCCATTATTGCATATATTAGAGCCAAGATATATGAATTCGTCAACAGTCTCAAGATTCAGCACACCAGTGAAATGCAGCATCTTCGAGCGGTCAACTACCATGATCTTAGTTTTGGCTTTATTGATGGAAAGGCCCAAACTGTTGCTAATCTGTCCCCCAAAAATCTACGAAATTTAACACATTTAATTGAACGAATTTTTTTCGAAATCTACTCCCCCAAAAACCTCGAAAACGATACCCATGACGACTTTTTCAAAAAAGTGAAGTCCGCCATCTTTAATTTCAAATCGGACGCCATTTTTGAAATCTATACCTCCAAAAACCTCGAAAACAATACCCATGACGACTTTTTCAAAAAAGTTTCGTCCGCCATCTTTAATTTCAAAATGGACGCCATTTTCGAAATCTACTCCCCCAAAAACCTCGAAAACGATACCCATGACGACTTTTTCAAAAAAGTGAAGTCCGCCATCTTTAATTTCAAAATGGACGCCATTTTTGAAATCTATACCTCCAAAAACCTCAAAAACGATACCCATGACGACTTTTTCAAAAAAGTGACGTCCGCCATCTTTAATTTCAAAATTGTAAAGAAACTAACCTTTTTGTTAGCTTCTCTACATTCAGACTCTTTCAACGATAACACTGCCAACTTACTATTCTAATTGTGAAATTATTCAAATTTTTGAAATGTTTATCTCTGACAGGATCAGCGATCCTTGTTTGGTAAAATTCGGGCAGTCTTGAGTTGGAAGTGATCTGGAAGACACCTTTTTTTTTTCCTATAATAATGTAATGAGTTTGAATTGAGTTTGCGTGGACGAGTCCTGTATACGGCATGAGCGTCGAGTAACAGGCAGGGTGAGAGGCTCCGGTTCCTTTGACTTTGATTCCAGGAGGATCTCTTGTTTTGGGGCCACTGACCCCTACCCTGGAGCACTGGGCTGGCGCTCACTTCGAACCCTGTCGGCCAGTTTGGGCCGGCGCCTGTCGGCCGGTTTGGGCCGGCGCCTCCACCTCAGTCGACAGATGTCTCCACGCTAGCGCTCGCCTAGCGCTACCTTGCTGGCGCCACACTATCGGCGGATCCAGCTATTGAAAATCCTCGGCCAGCCTCCAGCGTGGTTCTACGAGTACTATCCTCTCCCTTTTTGGCTAACTTTCCAAGGACTCCTTCAAAATTCTCTCTCTCTCTCTCCGATTCTTCAAGATTTAATAGACTATAAGTGCAGTGTGTGTTAGTAAAAATAAATGTGTAAATACTAAGGTTAGTTTTCTGTTTTAATCTCCGAACCGTTAGGAATCCTATCCACTAGGTAGGACTCTTAGGTTGGTTAGGGTTCTCTGAAGTCTCGTAACTTGTGGTGTGGCAACCGGCTCCCCCGCTTGCCACATTACGGGTTCTCTAATCCTTTTTTTAACTTGTGGTGCTGCAAACGGCTTCCCCGTTTGCAACATTACAGTTTGGCGCCCGACCTTTTTACTTATCCACCCCTGACTACTTATATTTTCTTATTTTACTGTTACTTGTTTTCTTTCCTTTCTAAATTCTAAACCGATACTTCCACAAGTATCCATCCATCGCTTACACCTTAGGTATTTTGGTTCTCTTTTGGTTATCATACTCCAATTCTCCATACATTACTCTATACTTGACTTTACAGTACACAGGCTACATAAATACCGCACCCCTACATACAGTCACTTACTACCTGGTTACCTCTGTAACCTACACCCATTCTTTGCTTGGCGGTGTTAAAACCTAACGGTCACCTTCAAGTTGGGGTTTGGGAGACTATACGACGAGCTGGAGGAGAGTATCCTCTCAGTGTACGTCACATACAGTTTGTAAGTTACCTAACTTACAGCTGAACACTCATCATACTTTCGTAGTACATAGTAGTACATATCAACACTTGGCCTCATATATAAATTATATTCTATTACTACCTGGTATTACGTGTATATTATTCCGCGAGTTTCTCTCTGCTCTCATACGTCTTCAGTCATTTCTTTGGTCTTTGTCTTGGAGGACCCTAACGGTTCGAGAGGTAGATGGCATGTTAAAGATATAAAATGCTAACTTGTATAATATATTATAATGATTTTTATTTTTTTTAACTAGTGCTGATCTATGTTTTTGTTTTCTTAAGAAGGTTGTAATAGTTTTCGTTTTGTTTGGTGTATAATGAGTACTAATAATGTTATGATTTTGTATTCATGTAATTCTTTTTTACGTATAAAAGTACTACCTGTTAATGCTTCACAAAGAATCTAAACCCTTTGGCTTATTTTTTGTAATACCCTTGATTTTTTTTTTTTAATAATAAAAGGCTTGCACAATGGTTAAGTTACCAATAAAGCCTATATTGTGCTTTTATCTTTTGATATTTCAAATTGCACACGTTGCAATTTAAATATTAACTTTAAAATTTGAATAGAAAATTAATTTTTTTCTATTCATATCTCTGAAAAGTATTACGGCTTACTTAGGCCATAATATGTGTAACTTGTAAATATTTGTTATTTTGACTTTTATAGGGTTTTCGAAAAGGTGCGGGTTACGACACCTAACTCTAAAAAAATAAGCCTTCGTTATAATCGAATAATTCCTTGTGGAGTATGGTCATCATGGATTGTGAACCATAACCCCAACTTATGATTGAGTGTGCGTGCGAGGGAGTATGGAAGATGTGTGTGAATCTGTCTGGATGGTCAAGGTCTTGTTCTCAACCTGCTAAATTTTCAATGAGTGAAAATTTTTCTGGGGTTTTGGGGGAAATGTAGAGAAACTAACCTTTTTGTTAGCTTCTCTACATTCAGACTCTTTCAACGATAACACTGCCAACTTACTATTCTAATTGTGAAATTATTCAAATTTTTGAAATGTTTATCTCTGACAGGATCAGCGATCCTTGTTTGGTAAAATTCGGGCAGTCTTGAGTTGGAAGTGATCTGGAAGACACCTTTTTTTTTCTATAATAATGTAATGAGTTTGAATTGAGTTTGCGTGGACGGGTCCTGTATACGGCATGAGCGTCGAGTAACAGGCAGGGTGAGAGGCTCCGGTTCCTTTGACTTTGATTCCAGGAGGATCTCTTGTTTTGGGGCCACTGACCCCTACCCTGGAGCACTGGGCTGGCGCTCACTTCGAACCCTGTCGGCCAGTTTGGGCCGGCGCCTGTCGGCCGGTTTGGGCCGGCGCCTCCACCTCAGTCGACAGATGTCTCCACGCTAGCGCTCGCCTAGCGCTACCTTGCTGGCGCCACACTATCGGCGGGTCCAGCTATTGAAAATCCTCGGCCAGCCTCCAGCGTGGTTCTACGAGTACTATCCTCTCCCTTTTTGGCTAACTTTCCAAGGACTCCTTCAAAATGCTCTCTCTCTCTCTCCGATTCTTCAAGATTTAATAGACTATAAGTGCAGTGTGTGTTAGTAAAAATAAATGTGTAAATACTAAGGTTAGTTTTCTGTTTTAATCTCCGAACCGTTAGGAATCCTATCCACTAGGTAGGACTCTTAGGTTGGTTAGGGTTCTCTGAAGTCTCGTAACTTGTGGTGTGGCAACCGGCTCCCTCGCTTGCCACATTACGGGTTCTCTAATCCTTTTTTTAACTTGTGGTGCTGCAAACGGCTTCCCCGTTTGCAACATTACAAAATGGACGCCATTTTCGAAATCTACTTCGCCAAAAACCTCGAAAACGATACCCATGACGACTTTTTCAAAAAAGTGAAGTCCGCCATCTTTAATTTCAAAGTGGACGCCATTTTTGAAATCTATACCTCCAAAAACCTCGAAAACGATACCCATGACGACTTTTTCAAAAAAGTGTCGGCCGCCATCTTTAATTTCAAAATGGACGCCATTTTCGAAATCTACTCCCCCAAAAACCTCGAAAACGATACCCATGACGACTTTTTCAAAAACTTGAAGTCCGCCATTTTTTTATTCCAAAATGGACGCCATGAAGGCGCAGCTGCGCGCGCAGGGCCAATCAGGAGCGAGCGCGCGATGTTATAATGAGATTTTATCTACACTAATGTTGTAACATTCTACTTATGTTTCCAATACTTGACTTATGACCACTGATATAGCGCAGACAACAAAATACTCAATTTAAGCAATTTCACATGATGTTATAATATCCACATCGATATCGTAAAATCTCATTATAACATCGCGCGCTCGCTCCTGATTGGCCGCCCTGCGCGCGCAGCGGCGCCAAGTGCGCGCTCGCTCCTGATTGGCCGCCCTGCGCGCGCAGCGGTGCCAAGTGCGCGCTCGCTCCTGATTGGCCGCCCTGCGCGCGCAGCGGCGCCAAGTGCGCGCTCGCTCCTGATTGGCCGCCCTGCGCTCGCAGCGGCGCCAAGTGCGCGCTCGCTCCTGATTGGCCGCCCTGCGCGCCAAGTTCCCTGTGACAATACACGTTTTTATTAGTGAAGATAAAGTAGTGTATGCAACGCAAATATAACACGGGTATTAAAACACGAGTGTGTTTATGAAACGAGCGCAGCGAGTTTCATAATAGTAACGAGTGACTTCATTATATGACAGTTGCATAAACTACTATTACGATATCGATGTGGATATTATAACATCATGTGAAATTGCTTAAATTGAGTGTTTAGTTGTCTGCGCTATAACAGTAGTCATTATAAGTCAAGTATTGGAAACATAAGTAGAATGTTACAACATTAGTGTAGATAAATTACTTTTCGAAAAAAAAAACACTTTTACTTGCGTAGTCTGCTCGGCCAAAGTTTAGTAACCATTATGCAACAACGAAATTAGTTAGTTATCTAGGGTTAACAGCTGCGCGAGGATTGAGCTATCCGCAGCTTGTAGCTAACATCACAGGCGCCAAAACGTTTGATTTGGCTTTTACTATTTGCTTCGGCTCACATTTAAAACGAATGAATATTTTTTCCTAATGTACTTTGTCATAATGAATGTAGCAATATATATAGTGTCATAATGTAACTTTTGCATAATATTTTTTTGGCGTAATGTGTTTTAAGCATAGCAACCTATTGTACTATGTACATTCAATTCGACTATTGATGATACGCATAATAGTCTTTAGACATTTTTTTATATCTTGAGTTATGTTCAGTAGTATTTTCTAGTTACACCATGATTTATACTTAACTAGCAGTTCCTGCAACTTTATACGCGCGCTGTCTTACTATTCCTATATATGGAAAACTAAGATAAACGATATTGTACCTTATACGTTGAATAGTTTAAATACGAGTACCTACGCATTTTTAGTTGTGACTATCGGATGTAGAGAAACTAACCTCTTTGTTAGCTTATCTACATTCGAACTCTTTGTTTTACTCGACGATAACAATTCCTACACTAATTTTTTCTCGAAATTCAAAATTGTTCTTTGACAGGATCAGCGATCTTTTTGGCATTGTTTTGGGGAGTCATCTTGAAGACACCAGAGTGCATGTCTTGTAATTTTTTATGAAAGTATGTGGTGATACTGTGTGATCTTAGATTGCGTGGACGAGTCCCGCAGTGAAAACGGCAAGAGCGTCGGGTAACAGTCAGGGTGAGAGGCTCCGGTCCCTTTGACCTTGCTTTCAGGAGGATCTCATCTTTTGGGGCCACTGACCCCTTACCCTGGAGCACCGGGCTGGCGCTGTCGACGAACCCTGTCGGCCAGTTTGGGCTGGCGCCTCCACCTCAAGCGACAGATCAGCACCGCAGGTGTCTTCACGTTAGCGCTCACCTAGCGCTACACTGCTGGCGCCACACTATCGGCGGGTCCAGCTCAGCCTACACAAAATCCTCGGCCAGCCTCCAGCGTGGTTCTTTGAGTGCTACCCTCTCCCTTTTTTGGCTAACATTTTACGGACTCTTCGTTTCTCAAAATTCTTAACTCTCTCTCCGCTTCATGATAACATTGTATACCATAAGTGCAGTGTGTTATCTGTAGTGTAAATAAATGTTTAAATACTATGGTTAGTTTTCTATACTATTCTCCTCTCTCCGAATCGCTAGGAATCTTAACTTCTAGGCTCCTCTAGGACTCTTTAGACAGGTTCTATCTAATTATTTTAACTTGTGGTGCTGCTACCGACTACCCCGCTTGCAACATTTTAAGGTTTAGGTGCGGTTTAGCCGCGAACATATTATTTGATATGGGTCACCTACGTACTAAAACTACACAATTTTACTAAACTTTCTCGAAGTGCATTAGGTTCATGATTGTGTTTCTTCACTTGTTTGGATAACAATTCATGAGATTGGTCATCATTACGTTTTGTTATCGGGCGGGCGTTGTTTAAAGTTTATGCCGTTGATTGATTGCCGTTGTTTAGGTATTGTTATGCTTTTTGCAATGTGTGCCTTTAAACATTATGCTAAGTTATCTTTATGCTATATATGGTTATGCTAGCAAAAATTATTCGAAAACAGTTATGCGTTTAGTTGTTATGGTAAATTATCATTTGTCCTAAAAACGTTATGCCTACTTAAATTGGTACAAAAATTGTTATGCTACTAAATAAAGACAGACCCATTTGCTTCACTACTGCGAAAGTTATAGCTTTAGCTTTGCTACGAACGGAAAGTTAGTTATTTATAAACTACTTACATAGTTCTTAGTTTGTTTAAAAATATTTTTAAACAAGTAACAACAACTTTTTATACAAAATAACTTTATTCAAATATTTATCAAAACTGAAATGATTTGGCAGATTTCTTCTTCTTTTTTAAACATAGATGCGTAATATGAGTCTCCAAATGATATCATAAAATGACAAGGAATTTGTGTAGTCAGCTAACAGATTAGAATAGGATGAATATGAAAAAGAAAAGAATGAATTGAAAAACTAATAGTATTAATCAACTAGAAAAGAATATATATATAATGAACACAAAATAGATATCCACTTATGACAAGAGCTAGGCTTCGGCCTCGTTAAAGAGAAGTTTAATGTTCGCCGGGCAGTCGTAGAGGTAGGTCGTTTCTTCATCCGTGAACCCACCAAAGCCAAAATACTTGACATTCTTGAGATAATCGTCTTTGTAGCTCAGGAGAGGCGAGCTGCTGCCCTCCAGCGCGACTGTCAACGTTCCTGAATAATGATTTATTAGTCATAAGATTGTTAAGTTATAATAAAATTGCAGGTTTAATTCTGTGCACTTCATTTTGACTAAATGCGAGAAGGCTTGTTTTTAGGGTTCCGTACCCAAAGGGTAAAAATAGGACTCTATTACTGAGACTCCGATGTTCGTCTACCCGTCTGTCTGTCTGTCACCAGGCTGTATCCCATAAACCGTGATAGCTAGACAGCTGACATTTTCACAACTGCGGGGCAATTCTGTTAGCCGATCTCTTTACTGCAGTGATACGTACTTGAACCTCTCTCGTTTTTCTGACAGTTTCGACAGCTCAAAACTGTCAGAAAAACGAGACAAGTTCAAGAACGCATCACCTTTGTAACGAGATAGGTTGACAGAATTGCCCCGCTGATGTATTTCTGTTGCCGCTAGGTATAACAACGAATACTAAAAACAGAATAAAATAAATATTGAAGGGGTCCCATACAACAAACGTGTTTTTTTAGGAGTTTTTTTGCTCGCTATTATTAATGGCAAGAGGAATGCGGCTGAGAGGGCTCCAACATGGTACGGAACCCTTCGTGCGCGAGTCCGACTCGCACTTGGCCGATTTAGTTTTTTCTAAAATAATCAGCGTCTTTTTCTCTCATCAAAAAATTCGATTTCGTATTTGGTTTGCTTTTAAAAATGTGCAGGTACATTCTGATGTATTGCGAACAATAGCGAGTTGGCTAGTGAATACACTTAGTGAGGTTATGACGTTGGTTTTTATTGTTTCGCAAGAGGTATGAAAAGTAGAGTATGCACTATGCACCCACTAGAACAAAGTCTGCCTTCGTCCCGCGCGGCTTGAATCGTTCGCTTTACTCAGGTCTCTAACTAAATAACTCCCGAGCGAAATTAAATCTCCTTCGCTACGCCTGGGAATGAGCTCTAGAGTCTCTTGCTACGCTTAGGGTCCAATATATCGCCCGTGACACAAGACACGACTTCGTTCTTTAGGTGTATATGTAATTTTCTATTTACGTATGCTTTTTATCTTGATGGGATTTACTTTTTTTATGTTTTGCTAAGCGTGTTTCAAGTTCACTGACTATCCAAATAAGTCGAGACATTTTTGATGAGATTAATTTTGAAGGGGTTCTTTATGTACTCTTAGGAGGGAGTATGGGGATCTGTGTGGTAGTTTGGCTTTATATAGGGTGTACTTACCTTAACAGTTTAAGAGACGTTTAGATATTTGAAAAAAAAAAAATTGGAACCAAATTATGGAAAGTATAGAGATAATCTTCAGCATGCGAAGTTAGGACAGGAAGGAAGTAGGTAGGTCAAGGTAAAGGAAGTAGGTCTAGATGAAGCAGAGTAGAACAAACAGATATCATATGTCAATGTGAGACAGAGGGCGGGCGAGAGGGCGAGAGAGAAAGAGTCAAAGTTATAAATTATTATACTGACCATTATTAACATTGATGTAATATGCCGTGAATTGAGCCGGAGAGAGAACGTTGGGCGCGTTTGCGACAGCGACTCTTAGTCTTTTAATGTCCAATACGGCGCTGTCCTTATAAAGGCCTGTTGATATGATTTAAAAACAATTAACTAAAAGTTTTCACCGTTACAACAATTACCTTTTTATAATATGTGAAAAATCGCCTGCCGACACCCTCAAGTATATTTTTTTGTACAGGTTTGCGTTTGACAACATACTGCCACGTTGTACATTAGCGGAAAGACATACTCAGGCAAAGCGTTCCACATTCTGGCCGTTCGTATGAGGAATGTGGACTTAAAAACGCTTGGTTCTAACGCGTGGAATGTCCACCATAAAAGGTTGGCGCTTTGATCGTGTCCGTCTAGCCGCACGATAGAAGAAAGGGGCAGGTGGGACCAGATTGTGCAACTCCTGGGCACACTCACCGAAGTGTATTCCACATAATTATTTTTCGCAAAAAATGGCAAAACCGCTTTCCATCGTGTACAAAATTCTAATATTTCGCTCAAATTGCTTACATTATGGTTAATTTATCAAAAACGGCTCAGCCGATTTTTGTAAAATTTCAATGGAACCATCTGAAGAGAACCCTTTTGAACTAATAAATAATTTTTCGATTCGGTTCACAATTGGCGAAATTATCAGTGTTCATCGTGTACTTACAAAATTCTGATATTTCGCTCGAAGTGCTTACATTATTGTTAGTTTGTTCAAAACCAGCTCAGCCGATTTCTGTAAAATTTAAATGGGACTACCTCAAGAGTATACCCATTCGAAATAAAAAATATTTTTTCGATTCGGTTCACAATTGGCGAAATTATCGATGAACATACACAAAAAAAAATTACATACACACGAACATAGAACCTCCTCCTTTTTGGAAGTCGATTAAAAAGGGGTATATAGGAGAAATCTATATATAATGTATATTAGGGGACATTTTACTCACACTTTCTGACTTCAAATTAAGCAGAGCTTGTGATATGGCTGACAGAGACGGATATACTCGTACTACATATTTTATAAATAATTTTAAATACACAATACATATATACAGTATGTAAAACGAAAAGGTCATGATCAAGGTGTTATTATCTATAACTTATATAAAGTAATAGATAATGACATTCAGATACAGAGCGAACACTTATGTTTATCATATAAATCCTTGCCCTGGGTGGAAATCGAATCCACGCCTCTTTGACCCAGAGAGTCACTAACCACTGGGCTACTGAGGCAGCTGTAAGTATGTAAGTTCGTATATGCCGGGTGGCCTGGTGTCAGTGTTTTAGGCTGCCTGAAGGCCTCTGACTTGGCTAAATGGTTACAATAACCGTTCCAGGCAATGAGGCAGCCGTCTGAAACCTAGTCAAACTTTAAAAAAAAAAATAAGCAATATGAGTGTTATACCTATTTCATATGTGGTATTTTGTTCTATATATGTATTTGATATAACTGCTTCTGGTGACAGTATTACGAATGCTTTTGTATTAGCTTTCACGGCGAGATGCAAATCGAAGTAGGAGAGGCCGGCTGGGCCCTTGTCGTACTTAACGTGCTTCAGACTCTTGTCGTCCACTCCACGGAACGGTTGCACATAAAGATTACCAATGATATGTTGCTCCTTGCAACCCAAACTATACTCTAAAAACAAAACTAAGTTATATGATTCTGAGTACCGATACTACTTACAAGATGTTGCTTAGCAAAGTGCAAGTTATTACTATGAACAACCATTAACATAGGACCAGCTGAGATAGCGGAGGATCTGTCTCGCATGCACTGCCCGAGACATCGACCTATACATTAGATCAATCGATTTCGCGCGATAGCATTCGTCAACTTGAAAACTGCGGTCTGAATTTGTAATATACAGGGTTATTGGTAATCAATTAGCATCATTTTAGGGCATATTCTGTACATCAAAATAAATAACTTTTGTTCTACAACTTTTCTCAAATCACAACAAATTTCCCAACTTTAAAAAAAAAGTAGAATAACAAATATGATCAAATAAAATTTTTTCATGTCTGGATGTTCGTTTCTGCTATGTCCTTGTATGTGCGTGTATGTCCATGGCTATCTATGCTATGTAAATTTATTTTTCTTGTAAATCAATCGATGTTGATGTCAAAGTATTATAGTATTTAAAATTTGATGTAACACAGTCAGTTTTGTCTATCTTATAACGAAATCAGCGGTCTGCGGATTATGTTTTTTATGTACCTACCTAATATTAACTTGTTTGCATTTTTACACAGTATCTCCTGTGAGGCCTAAGTCTTGCGGGTGGCGCCGCGCGCGCGCTTTTTACATAGAGTTAATTCTGTTTGGACCGGTCAAATTATTTTCTTAAAATATTGTATGGAAGAAAATAATACAAATTTTAAAAGTCGTAGAACAAAAGATGTTTATTTTTATGTACAGAATATGCCCTTAAAAGGATGCTAATTGATTACAGTAACCCTGTATAGTAATAAGTAATATAACATTACGCTAGTCTTATCCCGTTATATAAACGTCCAGACAGATGAATTAAAATTTTGTTAACCGAGACATACATAGGCAATAATTTAGATTATGAAACATAATTAAATACTTACGATTGACTTTAAACGCATTAAGTATATTTTGTTCCAATTCTTGCAGAACGCCAATTTTGTTATTAATGTTCAGTTCTAACGCTGAGAACTTCTTTTGCATTTCTTCAACAATATTGCCATTACATGTTGTCTTTTCGCATTCTTTTGCGACAAAGTTTTGATAATCCCCTCCGTGTCCTGCGTAGATAACACTTAAATTAAATAAAACAAGAGCGACGAAACTACGTACGGTTAGCATCTTGACTTGCTCAGAAGTTTTTCTGCCTGTAATGTTATGTTGTCCATTATAAACACTTGTGTTATCTTTCCAGTTAAAAAAATGTTTACCTACCGAGTAGTTATCACAGCTAGTAATAGGTATATAGTCCATCTCCAGAGTCCCAAGTTGTAAATAACTCAAGGCCAATGTCTTTAATTTCCAAGAAACTATTCAGATTACACGTTTACCTATTAAACATGTGACGCTGGAAAACCCAATGTTTGTGAAATAATGTAATAAAAATCTTATCACTCGGTCAATGTGGATACAAACTAGGTATTGGAAAAACCATGCTTTATTAAATTTAGTGAGTTTACTTTTATATCGGTACCTATTTAATGTTAAATCGGAGAAATCAAATCAAAATGTTTTGTGAAACTTCACTAGCATAGGCATGTATTTTCACGTACACGAAAATTACCCTCATGCATTCCCATTGTAATTTTTTTTAATGAGTCCCATACAAAAATAGCTACTATTCATAAGCTGCTCACCGGCGGAGCTGGACCGGCCGCACAGCCAGGCCACTCACGAGCTTGTAGCAGACGACAGCTACCCCCATATTGTTGTCTATTCGTTTTGGCGTGTGGCCGAAGCTTCGCTTTTCCTCCCGCTTGCTTTTGTGGCACGAGTAACTGGAGCGAGCAGGAGAAAAACAAAGGCGAATGACCGAATGCATACACACTTTAGGTACACGAAACGGCCGCTGTCCCAGATGCCGTCATTGCGCACCTATACAGTTCTCTATGTTCCAACGACCCGCGTTATTAATCTATTACACACTCGAGATGTTGGCACCCTCGTTTTGCTCTCTGGCTGTAAAGATGGTTTCAACCCTCGAATAATGTATATTTATGATTACGGAGGAAACCAGAAAAAATGTATTTGATACAATTATTAGGCACTTTATAAAATTGAATGTAATAATAAACTTCCCCAAAAACATAATGTCAATGGCGACTACCTGCGTATCATACAGAATATCCTCATAATTTATATTAATTTATATTTGTACCTAAAGTAAAACTACTGAGATAGTTGTTATAAATAAGCGTAATGAAATCAGTAACAACTAAAGAAGTACAAATCTTAGCCCCAGCAAGATGGTTACCAAAGATTAATTTGCAATTTTGTTTTCCGTATTGAGCATCAGCAACGCAGTATTTGCGGGCGATTATTACAGATATCAAGAGGACAACATACAAGAAGGAAGCACATGTGAAGTGAAAATACAAGCAGCTCTAGAAGAGTTTAAAACTGAAATAGATAAAAAAATTGGATGGAATAGACATCACTTTATTTAACAAAATGGAAACATACCTGGATAATAAATTAAGCGTAATTGAGAAAAACAACCTAGCCACACGAGAAAATATTCATGAAAAACTTCAAAATATGGAAAAAAAATATGCTTGATAAATTGGAAGATAACGTAAACGAGAAGATAAATTCTTTGGAAAAACATGTGTACCGGAAAATTGATGGCCTCGAAAGTATTTCTGCTGACAAAACTGATACCAGTATAATAAACCACAAATTGGACGCTTTGAAAAAAATGCAACTAGAGTCAGATGGACGTGCTGTCATCACTTTAGTAAATGAAACATGGCCGCTAATAGAAGATAATTTTAATCAATATTTGAATAGTAGGTTAAAAAGTGTTTTAGATGAAAATAATAAAACCATACATTTGCGTATTGATAGGTTGAATAAAAACTTAGCAAACTTAGAACTAAATGTAAACCAAAAACGGACCGAATTAAGCAGTATGATGCTTAAATTAGAAAACAATATTGGACGCATACCTGACACATGGAGTCAAAAAACATCAGACAAATTTGATGAAACATTAACCGAAATGGGAAAGAATATTAGTGAAAACGTAAAAAAATAAGCTGGACGGCTTAAACAAAGATTATGGGAAAAACATAAATAAGAAATTAAATGAAATACAGAAAGAAATTTCGATACTGGAGCAGAACCTCAACAAAGGAATGGACGTGTTGCAAAATTTAGAAAAAAAAATATTATCACGAGTAGAAACAAGTCGTAAGTATAATATAATTGTAATTATAATTTTCACCAAAGTTAAATAATTGTGAGTGAAATCGCGATAAATGCAAGAGCCTGAAAGATATTTGTTGATGTTCATTTGTAGATTGGACTGTAGAAATTGAGCTTAATTCATTATTGTTGTCACAACCTACAAAGGCACATTTTTCCAGTTTCGAGAACATTGAAAAAAAAATTAAAATATTAAAAACCCTCAACGCAAGGTATGTACCGCAACTAACAGAAGTGCAGCTGTCCAATTCTATCAACCGATCTCGTTGCTGAAGTGACAAGTTCTAGAACCTCTATCGTTTTTTTGACAGTTTCGAGCTGTCAGAATTGTCAAAAAAACCGAGAGAGGTTCTAGAACGTGTCACCTCAGCAACGAGATCGGTTACCAGAATTGCCTCGCTGATAACTTTCAAACGGCTGAACCGATTTTTGACCGACGAACCAAACCGGAGGGGGTACTCAATTCGACGCGTTTTTTCGTAGTAGTCCGATTTCAATAATTATTTTTTCACTAGAAAGAATATACTTCGAAATTAACACCCATTAAAATTTTGTTAAAATCGAGTAAGCCATTTTTGATAAATCATTTGTGTACACGGGTCATGCTATTTTTTGCAAAAAATAATTATGATTAACATTTCTTAGAAAACTTCCGATTAATTCATCAAATAGTTGTTTGTTTTGATGTCCAAATATGGCCTTAAAAGGATGCTAATTTAATATCCATAACCCTGTATATTCCTGATTTTATTCAAATATTTTGAGAATCAAACTAATATTCAACAACTGGGCCTGCAGTCTGCACCTAGCTCTTATCGATTGCGTTGACTGTTGTGTTTCTATGACAGATACTCGTACCTAAATTATACAACACATTTAATATTATCATTGCATTGATTATTACGACAACTTTTATAATAGAAACAATCTGGATTTGCAAAAAAAATAGGACTCAGTAAGTATGTTGAATCTATGAATTAAAAATGATGATCATTGTTTGTAGAATATTTGGGATGCAAGGAATATCATGCCTTAGATAACGGTTTCGTCGATTATTTTAACATGGACGCGAAGAGTTTGAACCACGTCGTGAACAGACAAGATTCAAACGGTAAAGTACTCTAATTTGAAATGCACCTCGCTATCAAAGGCGATTCCGTGAACATCATGATTGCACCTTCGGAAGAAGCAAGTGCGAAAGGACATAATCAATACTTTCAACTTGGTAAGTATCTACTACCTCATTATTATAATTATGAGTTCGAGCGTCAGCTAAGATCTCCGTTTTAAAATGTTTTTTCAATTTAGCTTTCGTCTGTCCAGATGTTGGTTTCCGTGTACAGGTCGTATTTTTCAACGAATCACGACGAAACTAGGTACATAGGTTTTATAATAATTTAATAGCATATTTTTTTCGTCGTCGGCGAATTTTGATAAGCGGAGCATTTCCCTCAAACGGGGGAAATCTGCTGCCACGCTATTTATCAGCCGATTTCGATAATATTTGGTTAAGTCGTTTAGTATCTAAAACGCAAACGCCATCGAATTTCTTCTACGGACGTATGCAGGCTGCCTCATGATGTTTTCATTCACCGAAATGCCAGCGATGTGAAAATCCGTTCATAAATTCCAAACAACTCATTGGTACGGGACTGGGATATGAACCCACGACCTCACGATTGTAAGGCGGGTATCACTACCACTGGACCGCCACGGCTTCTGTTACAATTTTACTTTTTACAGGTATTTACACCGCCTATATTAATTGGTTTCACTTGGGAAAACAGATTGGACATAGAGCCGTACCAGACATGATGAATACGGAACGGTTTACGCCTATTTATATCAAAATGTACAACGGTAAGATTTTTGACGCTACGATTTTAACGCACTCCATTAAATTAAATAAATAAATAAATATAAGGGGATATACACACAATGTATTGCTGCTCTAAAGAAAAATAAAAAATTGGCCAAGTGCGGGTCGGGCTCGCGCAAGAAGGGTACCGAACAGTATGGGAGCCCCATTAGCCTCATTTCAAGCGTCTACCTGTTGCCGTTATTATTAACGAGCAAAAACATCACGTTTGTTGTATGGGAGCCCCCCCATTAAATTTTTTTTATTATGCTTTTAGTATTTGTTGTAGGTATATAGCGACAACAGAAATATATAATCTGTGAAATATTCAACTGTCTAGCTATCACGGTTCAGCTAGGTGACAGACGGACGGACGGACAACGGAACGGTTGGGTTCCGTACGCAAAGAGTACTCCCGTTCTTATTCCGTCTGTCTGTCTGTCTGTCTGTCACCGGGCTGTATCTCATGAACCATGATATCTAGGCAGCTAAAATTTTCACAGATGATGTATTTCTGTTGCCGCTTTAACAACAAATACTAAAAAGAGCCCATACAACAAACCTGAATTTTAGACGTTTTTCGCTCTATATTAATAATGGTAACAGGTAGATGCTTGAAATTTTCACAGAATATTTAGTTTTATATTCACTTCAATAATAAATAATAAAATTAAAATAAAAAAAATATTTAAGGGGGCTCCCATACAGTACGAAACCCTCCGTGCGCGAGTCCGACTCGTACTTGGCCGATAATTTTTATCTAATAAGTAATTTATTTTCTAGATACATTGGAAGTGGGGAAGGAAGGAGGCCCGCCTCTCTTAACCTACAGCCATGAAGAACTCAAACCATCTGGCCGGTTCTCCTTCTCTACGGTGTCCAGAGACCTTATACCAACAATTCTGTATGACTGTCCATTGATTGTATTTTAAGGTTCAGGCCCAAATTCTACCAAAGCAGAGCTAAGCGGAGCGTTGCAGTCAATAGCCGCGTACTGAGTGCCTGGATGCTCGAACGAGACAAACTTTCGTCTTCATCTGCCGACGATGATGATGTAAAACTTTCCTTATTTGTTCTTTTTTGTAAAGTGGTAGTCCAATTAAGTGCTATTGATTGATTGATTAATTAATATTAGCAGAGCATCACAGAAACTGGCGTAGCGTAACTGTGCGGAGGCTTTTTTAACCGACTTCATTTACATATTAAGACCCGAGTTCGCCAACACTTGTCTAAGTTAAATGTGTGATTACTGTGTTTAAACAACGGTTAAAAACTAGAGTCCTAGACCCGAGTTCTCCAACAGAAGTTTAATTTATTAATCGTTGGTTAATTCTTAAACGATTTGTTAACGAAATTTTGTTGTTTACCAAGCAAAATTAGTGAATTTTATTTACAGCTCCACTGGAGACTTGCGTGTTCTCTGTCATCCCTACTTAATAATTTGATAAACTATTTAAAACAGAAAATGATTTGTTTAAGTTATCGCGCCAACCAAGTTAGATGCATTACTTAAATTACTGCCTGTAACGATATTTATGTTCTCGATAAGAAAAAAACTCCGCTTCACCCCACACGGCTTCGCTTTGTTGGAAGGTTTAATTGCATGATCAATGGTTTAAATTATTTATAGGTTTGTATTTATCATAGGTAATTAAAAGTATAGTTTTTGGCTAAAATGTTGTTTTAATTTTTTTATTTTGCTGTCACCCTAGAAACATACTAGGAAACTCTATTGTGTAGTACTAAACAATGTTTGCTATGGGACCTATAATTATGTATCTGTCTAGATACTGAATTGGCTGAGCTAAACCGCCGGAAATATTACCTTATAGCTTATGCCCGCGGCTTCGCCCGCGTGGTATTTTAGTTTTTTGCTATCCCACGGGAACATTTTATTTTTTTGGGATAGAAAGTAGCCATGTCACTCTCCGTCTTTCAAACTACGTCCATGCCAAAAATCAAGTCAAAGTGTTGCTCCGTTGCTGCGTGAATGAAGAACAAACCAATAAACCAACAAACACTTGCGGATTTATAATATTAGTAAGGATAAAATATATCTAACGTAAGCTAATTAACTATGGCAAAGTCTTAAATCATTTTATTTTATTTTTGCAAAACTTGACATTTCAAACAGAAACAAACCCGCCGTTTGTGACCTATTATCTCTCAGAGACTGGGTGGACAGAAAAAGTCGAATAACTTTTTAATCCGTGACCAGTTTGAGCTGGAATTTCTAGTAGCTGCCTAATTTCACAATCCTCATCGCTGGGCAAACTCGCAATAATAATGGAAAAGTGGAAGTTAAACTTTTGGCGTCCGCCCGGTCCCTGAGGCCGGGGTCACAAACTACGTGAGTCAAATGAATGTAGCATTATTTTTAATTTTCAATGTTTTACACAGATTACTTAATTGATTTTATTACTTAATTGTTTTATTGTATAATTATATGATTCAAATGGGTTTTAGTTGGTTTGATCAATATTTTTTCAAAATATCTACTGAAATACAATGACAATGCAAAATTAACAATAGATGATCTCCTGAGACTGCAGGTCCATTTAAAACTGATAACATGTATAGAGGACACTAAGAAGGAATTATCATCATCATCATCTTTGTGTTAAAAGATCCTTTGGTGAAGTAAGTCCAATAAACAGATCAACAGTAGGACCAGATGAGAACATTTTTCAGTCTGCGTGTTTCGGATTTTTTTTTATTTTGCTACACTAAAAGTGAATATCTTACGCCATGTTTTCGATCTTGTGGTCTTCATTTAAGACTTACAACCTATCGATTTCCAAAGAACCATTAGTTTGAAGCAGTTTGCAACTATTGTGTTTCTAAGCACTATCTCATCCTCTCTGCAGGTCTTTGGGAGAGTTTCCTATGCTATGCCTTCCGGTCGGCAGACTCTAATCGAATTAAAACTATTCCTTGAAATGTTTTACTACTCAAAATGCAAATTTGCAACATCTGTTTGTATCCTGAGCGTGTCGCTACATCTTCGAAAATAAATTGTCCGTTGCAATATACTGTACAATTGTTGAATGATTTAAAAAATAAATTTAATGGCAAGGATACTGTGTTTCTTTATTATTTTAAGTAAATTTCAACATATCTTTGATAAAGTTAAAAAAATTGGAAATTACATAGTATTTTTAAACATTTACAATGCTTGAAAGACATAGCTCGAAAAATGGCAAATTTTAGGCATTTCAGTTATGTCTCTATAAGACCTATTAATAACAAGTAATATATGTAATACCAATGTTATCTGATGATAAAAACTTGTATTTTTATGACATAATATGTAATTTAAAATGGGATAAACTACTTAAATAAAAAAATATTGTGCTTTAAAAACCCGGTGCGTGACACCAGGATTACAAACGATGTAAGTAAGTCCTAGTAGTAAAGTTATGTAAGTCAAATTGACGTCACAAACTATTGAAGATGAGGCTTAATACGAGTAATACTACCTTAGATCATAAATTGTTTTGACCGCGACCTGAGGTGGTCGTCAGCCATAACAGGAAAATCTAAATATAATTACTTAATACACACATCTATGTATTCTATGTAGTAACAACTCGAAGTTTGTGAACAAGATTTAATATGATAATTTTTACTCTTTTCTTTGTATTGTGCGTGATAAATGTAGAAGCCGCTATTGAAGGTATGTTCTATAATTATTATTGTCTTGGATAAGGATCCATTTCAAAGTTACAGCAAAAAATCTGCTTGCATAATAAAAACCTCAAATACTTGACGTGGCCATATTTATACAGTGTTTCCATTGTTATTTTACTTCGGACATTGGTAGCTGTCTCTGTCTAACTTGTGATGGTTTTTATGTGTTATTAATTTTAGCAAAAAATGGCATGACCGACTTCAACCATGTACAGAATTCGCGAATATTTCGCACGGGTCGATGTTGCATTGGTCGATGGTCGATTTATCAAAAATGGCTCAGCCGATTTCGATGAAACTTAAATGAAACCAACTTCGAAGTATATTCTTTCCAATAAAAAAAGAATTATCGAAATCGGACTACTATGTAAAAAGTTATGCGTGACATATAAAAAAAATATACGCGTCGAATTGAGTACCTCCTCCGTTTCGTCGGTCAAAAACGAGATCTGCTTTTTAAAACGACTGCTCTAATTTTTAGGTTTCTAGCACAGAGCTAATACAACTAGAGAGATAGCGTTGTTGTCGCTTGAGGCAATTTTTAACGACAAAAATGTATGGAAAATCTTGCCCAGTGCTGTCAAAACTGTCGAAATATGAATTGAAATTTGACACTATCGAGACGAACATACATGAGGCAACAACCACTGAATCGAGATTTTTTTCATGTCTCTTTCTAACTCATGCATTAAATCAATGCATCTTATTCAGGATTTCTCGATCGACCACATTATCCCGCTGGTTGTAATAGCTCTGTGGTTTCTTGCCATTTCCAGATAAAATATTCATTGTAAGTTTACGAAAACTCGTTTTGAGATAATTGATAAATGGTATTACGGGTTCATACACTAAATGCTTATATTTCGCCTAAAATACCACAAATGACTTCAATCATTGCAAAATCAATCAAACATAATTCATTCGAATCGATGTACCTATGCCAAATCAGATATTGTTTTAATTAGATATTGTTTTTTTCCTAAAACTTACGTACCATTTTCAATATTTTTAATGTGGCTTCATATACTCACTCAATGATTAATTGACTTGAGAACCTCCTCTGATTCGTCAGTTAAAAACAAGAATAGTTCATGGTCAGTGAATCAAATTCTGCACATTTAAGAATACATTTTTTGTGCTTCATTCTAAGATCTTTTGACTTATGTAAATAAATAATTTGATATTGTCCTTGTCGGTGGGTTTTTAACACGACGACTGCTTCCAACCGGTTCAATAGGAAACTCATGAGATGTTAATTGCATTAAATCAATTTGTAATTTTTAACTATTCCTACTAATGATAAATAGGAAAACACGGTTACGTTAGGTACGAGTATGTTATTAAAGTTGCCAAACCCTTACAGGGTCAAATTTAGGTAGGTACTCGTATACCTTAAAGAACGAACTTTTTTTTTCATTAATTTTAATTTCTTTCAAAAACAGCTCGGAGTATTTCAATAAAATGTATATTAAACCACCTCTGAAGAATGATCTAGCTAACAAATGAAAGAGCTCCATACATTTGACAGAATTACTCTTGAACGAAGTAATTGTACATACTCGTAGAAGTCGCTGTTCGCCGATTATCTGATCAAAAAAAAACTTTTTAGCCGATGTTTTTTTTTTTACCGATAGCACAGTTCGCCGAAAGATAATTGGCCGAATAATCGCCTAACATAATTATACAAAAACTAATACGCATTCGAATTGAGAACCTTCTTTTTTGAAGTCGGGATAAAAAGGTAATATTTCAGATCGACGGTAAACAATCCGTGGGTCGTCGAGCTTGTTTTATCGAAGCCTTGATTTAAGATATTAACATTTTGTCTTTCAGGTGATAGTTGTATCAAAAAAGGCTACCCCGGAGTGTGCACGGCAATCAAACAATGCCCCGATGCACTACTGGACATCGAAAACAGGGTTAAACCACAGGTAAAAGCCGATTTACACATATCAGTAAAGCCACAGTTCCCACACAGCTCCGACACAGTTTCGACGCAGTTCCAACACAATTCCGTTACAGTTCCTACACAGTGCAAATTATTCTTTCATACATTCTTAATGAACGTCTTGCCTGAACGTAGGTACATAAACTGCGGACTGACACCCCTCTGAGATAAGTAAGGATTACATTTTTGCCAAATACTATTATCATGTACCTACGTGGGTCGAGAATTTAAATTTGTTTTAATGTAGTGGTCCTCGTTTTTCAGATTTGTGGGTTTGGCTTCACGACTCTAGTTGTGTGCTGCATATCATCAGGACAAGCCGCCAGCCAGCCTGCGACCACCACGGCTGCACCACCCGCCGCCATCACTGACAAGTATAAAAATGCTACGAACCAAACTTATTGGCGGGTGTAAAGTTAGCTACAAGCTTCGGAAAACCCAATCCTAACTGAAGCTCACTTAATGGCTCCGTGAGGGTTGGGCTTGGCGCAGCTTGTAGCAAGCACAGACGTAAAAAATGTTGAAATGGCGTATCCGCTATAAGTAGGCTTGATGATTATTATATTATTTCGCCAAAAATCGCATACCCCACTTCAATCATTGCGATATTTTATATGTCTCAGCCAACTAGCTTAATTAGCCGTTCAATCAACAGCCTAGCCTCTTTACTTAACAGCGCCGTTCAACTAGCGGCCTGAATGATATTCAGCCGTAGCGTTTATACAACATTTAATAAACTGGCTGGCTAATGCTTAGGCCATTCATCTTCACCAAGTTTTCGATCGAAATTTGCTTTAAACATTAAATTGCTCGAGTCGGGCACAGGTAAATTCACGTTATTATTGTCACCCACCACCCACCACAGTTCACCACACTTTTCTATTGTACTTTTTTCCATTAATATTTGCAAAACACCATCAAATTTATTGTTTGGAGATAATGACAGTTTGGAGAGTTTCGGCGCTAGGTGGCAGAACGTGGAACTAAAATGAAATGAACAGGCTTGGCAAGTAACGAAATGTCATCGATCGAAGTCATTTGCCTAGCAGTTCGATAAAATGGCTAAATATCGTTCAGGCCGCTAGATAGTAAGGAAGCTAGGCTGTTAATTGAACGGCTAATTAAGCTAGTTGGCTGCGACATTATGCCAATTTTCTAAAATTGTTCTATGGAAAAACTTTATTTTTTGAGAATTAGTAAAAGTCGTAGAACAGTAGTTGCTAGTTTTGATGAACAAAATAAGCCCCTAAAGGATGCTAATTGATAACTAATAACCCTGTTACAGTACAAAATTTTGATAGTTTGTCCGAATCGAAGTATACTATTTTTAGATTACCTACTGTTGATATAATAAAACTACTGATTTCGACAAACATTTTGTCACCATTGAAGAGCTATCAAAAAAAAAAGAATCATCAAAATCGGTTCATAATGGGGGAGAAATCGTGTTACATAGATACAAAAAACAATACAGACGAATTAAGAACCTCCATTTCTTTTATCGCATCGGGTAAATATTAAATTGTGGTGCGTACGTAAAGAAATCTCACATAAAAGCACCACGATTTGATTTTTGAGTAATTTTTTAGCGTTTAGTACATGTAATAAAATAAAGAAGTCACAGATATAACAGAGGCAACTACATACTTCTGAAAGCTGAAAATTGGCGGGCATTAGCAGTCAGGCAGGGCCTGTCAGTCAGGTTTTAATGTGGTACTACTGTAAATACTGACTGACAGGCCCTTTTACATGTTTCAGGTGACTGACGGTGGTTAAACGTTTTTTAAATTATTTTCATACCAGTACACCAATTTCAGTTTTTAGAAGTAGTCACAAGATACCTACTCATTTTTTTTATTTAAGCGGCTATCAAATGCTGTGGAACCCAGCAGACTGACTCCGGGGTCTTGTTGTACTTCACCACGATGACGTAATAACAACAATTCAGCTTTTATAAAGTAGTTGCAGTTTTTGCACTTAACTCTCGGACTATAATCATCAGTATCAAAGATCCTTAGTTCAAATTAAAATATTTTGAAAAACGAGAAATATTTTTACCCAAGAGCCAACCGAATCAAACTTTATGGTGCTTGTGAATTTAGCTACAAGCTGTGCAAATAACCACTCCGCTTGAAATATTCACAGAATATTTATTTGTTTATTCACTTCAAAAATAAGTAATTCAAATAAAATGTATTTAATCATAAAGTTGACATTTAAATTTCCTACTACGAAACGACGCGCTTCGTGTTCACAGACACCATTAAGTTAGTTTCATCCCGAATCAAACTTATTCCTACTGTTTTTATTTTTTTACAGACCCCAAAAAGGTAACTGTATATTGCCTCCGTACCCTGACCACGGGTCCTACGTCGCGAGCGTACCCAACGGTAAACCTGGAGATGCTTTTGACGTCTTCATCATCACCGTGAGCTGCAGACGAGGCTATGACGTCCAAGGATCTCGCACCGTTGTCTGCCAAGATGGGTCGTGGCCTGAACCGATGCCTAGATGTCTTCGTAAGTTATTATAATCTTCAACATAATAATTACATCTATGCTCGGTGCCTCTCTGCAAGATCGAATCAGAAATGAGGAGATCCGCAGACGAACCAAAGTTACCGACACAGCCCAGCGGATTAACAAATTAAAGTGGCTGTGGATAGGGCACATTGTTCGAATAACGGAAGGCCAATGGAGCCGTAGAGGTCTCGAATAGAGACCACGGACTAGCAAGCGCAGCGTAGAGCGTCCACCGACTAAGTGGACTGACGATACAATAAAGATCGCAGGAACGAGCTGGATGCAGGCCACTTCCGACCAGCCGTATTAGAAATCCATGAGGAAGGCCTTATGTCCACCAGTGGATTTCCTACTTCTGATTGATGTTTTTTTTATTTTTTTTTGTGCCTGTGTACCAACGGTGGCACCCCTCGGGCCGATATGGCTCACCGAACACCCACCAACCCGCATTAGAATAGCGTGGTGGGTTACCAGTCTAAACCCCTTCCCTCATGATGGATGTATGCATCGATAATTACATCAACCACAACACGTGCTAATTTCGGCAGTGGTACATATTTGAGCCGTTTAAAGTTGAGACATCGGGTCCTCGTCTTATTTTAAAAAAATCTTTCTGAGCGTTTAGTGAAAGTACGCCCAACCGAAATGCTGGTTTTATTTAGCTCATTGCATCATGACATTGACAAGGATCTGTGATGATCCAATTGCTTGCTATGTAGTAGTAGTTTATGTAGTTTTAGATTATGTATATCTTGTATGTAGTGGTAGCCAATAAAGGCACTTGCCCTATTAAAAAAAAAGCAATGACGTTCAGCGTGGCAATGCTGCCAGCATGCTAGGCATTCGATGCGGATGTTTTAGATTTTGAGCTACTGTACACAGTCTGGTACCACTTTGCAAGATCTTTACGGCTATAATATAGAGGCCTTGTTAATATAAGTAAACGTCAGAACCACAGAAGAGAGAAGGTCTGCTGTTCTGTGGTCAGAACCACAAAGTTTCTGTGAAAGCTTTACTCAAATAATTTTTACGACAGTTTTGAATTTTGTTTCATTTGGGTCTAGAATTTTGTACTGAGTTTTTTAGATACTGCCCTGCCTACTGCCATTTCAACTTGGCAATCCCCTTGGCTATGTCGGTAGCTTTGGTTCTTCTACGAGTTGTAGCATTAAATTTTACTTATATCTAATTTATGTATAAATCGGAACGCTATTTTCTAGTTGACAGTTGTCAGCCGTGTGGACGCTTCTAATTGGTCAGGACGAAACGTCAACCTGTCTAGTGATTGCCAGTTTCCCAATCAATGCTCGTTTGATACAAACTATCGATTTTTTTCACTCGATTATTTTTTCATTAATTAATATCAGCGTCTCCTTTTGATAAACAAACGCTTATTTAAAGCCACTCAACAAAGTGAAACCTTTGAATAAGCCTTAGTATTATTAATCTCACCTTTTCAGCATTTATCCGTTTTCTTTGCGAGTAATTTCCTCTCATCGTATTATTTTTAGTCGATTCTAATTCGATTGTTTGTTAAGTTAATTGCTAGTTTTTTTGAACGTTGTCCCCACCGTCTGCGTCAGAGAGGTCATCGAACAAAGGACGAATATGCAGGAGCCGGGCTTCGATCTTCTTTTTAACCAAAAACGCGGTGGAAGGCGTCTTTTCGACCCGGGGATCCCGCAGAAGACCCCGCGAGCCACGCACCTCTAACTCATCCGGCGTGGTAGCGGCCTCGAGTCGCTATATTATATTTTTCCCCCTAACAAGTTATGAGGTGACGCGTCACAATTCGTACTTTTTGTTAGTCAAATAAGCACGAAATACATACTAAATCGTATTATCTTTCATTGAGCGCGTGCGCAGCTACCTTTTTTATCGATTTCACTAAAGTATTATCCTAAAATGTTCACTTCAACATGTGATTTCAATGCGTTTTTGGGCCAGCCACATGGATTGAAAAATACAATCATTTTGTTATTTAACTATTGAATATAGGATAAAAACTTTCCCCTCGGCCCTACGGTCGTGGCGAGGTGTAATTTTCCCGGCTTTTAATGTAAAATCGCTGAAATTCTGGACTTGTGGTGGAAAACCTACTTAGTGCAAAATAACCTTCTGGAATGTTCTTAGATGTTCACATTTGTGCTAAACACTTTCCTCTCGACCCTGCGGTCGTGGCGAGGTGTAATTTTCCCCGATTTTAATGTAAAATCGCTGAAATTCTTGACTATTGGTGGAAAACCTACTTAGTGCAAAATAACCTTCTGGAATGTTCTTAGATGTTCACATTTGTGCTAAACACTTTCCTCTCGACCCTACGGTCGTGGCGAGGTGTAATTTTCCCCGATTTTAATGTAAAATCGCTGAGATTCTTGACTTTTTGTAAAAAACACACTCCGTGTAATAGCCCCTTCTAAAATGCTACTTGACTATTAAACCTTTATTAAATAGTTTGTCCACAAGCCCCCGCACGTGGTGAGGCCCAATTGTACCCCATTTTCTCATTTATGACCTGAGAAAATGTAATTTTAATTTTTTACTTTTCTTCCTACACGGTGTTAACATGGATTCATTCCATCCATTACAGGGTGTTTAGGTGAGGCCGGCATGTTTGGGCATACCCCCAACCGGGCTTACCTTGATTAGCCGCCTGGGCGTCGTTGGTGCACTGTAACCGCCGTTATGTATCTATATATACACATAACGTCTGTTCCATGTACTTATGCTAAATGTCGACTATTTACTTTATAAATTATTAACTAAAATTTTCTGTCTCTCTCAGACTTAGTAAAAGTTGTTGTGTTTGCTATCCTTTTCATGCTAGTGTTGATCTTTAAATATTTATTGTTCTTAAAAGATTAGAGTCGTGAGAAGTTCTAGACAAAATACCACGACAGTTTGCTGGTCAGTGTTTGTTAGAGAGTCTAAAGCACTAAAGAATAAAGTCCAAAATTGCTATTCTCTGACACAGGTCAACCGCAAATTATTAGAAGCTTTAAACTTTCGAGTGTCTGAAGTACTGGGGTCTCTAAAATTCTGTAGAACATGTTAGGAAGTCATATTTTTCGAGTATTTTTCCCTTATAATTTACTGCGTTGACAGAAATATAGTTTTTAAATAAATCGAACACTGAAGACAGGGTTGTCACTGTTTCAGAGATACTTAATTATATGTAGTTTAAATGGGATATCATTATATTAAATAAGTAAAGAAGTAAATATTTGAATATGAGAAAGTAAAGATTCGAAAATCATTGCTTTTCTGTTATTTTACATAGCTTATATTATAACTTTTAGTCGTTTTACTTATTACCATGCTATTTTTGTATTAAGATAATTAGAATATTCATTTTAATTTCTGAATTTTTATGATAACATTAATTATACATGCATTCCATATATATATCTTGCTTACTTCGATTTTATGTCAGATTAAATATTATAATTATAATCTTACGGTATCATTCTGAACAAGAGTATGTAAATTATGCTATTTTCTAGTAATATTTTGAAAATTTATAAGAGAGCGAAAGTATGTACAAATTGAGAACCTCTCTTCTTTTGTTAGTTGGTCAAAAATATAAATTTGTTAACCCTAGTTGTTCTTTTTTGCATCTATGCTGGCTGCCATAAGAAACTTTAGGTGGCCATACACGATGCGATGATTTGATCAAATTTTCGCTTCATGCCAACTGGGAACTCATTCAGTTAATGAAAAGATAGGAATTGGTGGTTCACGATTTGAACCACTACCTGAAGCTGGGCTCACATGAAACTATGATCGCATCTGTTCGTCAGATCAGTGCAGTAGGGGCCATGTAGTATCATCATGTACTTAAACATTGCTGGTAGGTAGTTATTGAAGAAACAAAATGACACCACCGTCTTATTCGAAAAATATAGATCATGCTAAAAGTTGATGGGAATCAAAGTTGTAGGAAATCAAGAGATTTGATTTTCTACAATTTTGATTTGACAACTTTTTGTAGGATCGATATTTTTTTTATATATATAGTTGTACCATTTTGTTTCTTCAATAACTTGTGTTACATAAATTGTCATCAGAAGTTGTTGGTACAAAAGTTGTTTAAAATTGGATTTTCTACAACTTTGATTCTCATCATATTTTTGTAGGATAAATAATTTTTGAATTTGAAAGTTGTACCATTTTGTTTCTTCAATAACTTGTGTTATTTCAATTTTTTATCAGAAGTTCTTAGAACAAAAGTCGTTTAAAATTTGATTTTCTATAACTTTGATTCCCATCAACTTTTTGTAGGATCGCTGTTTTTTTTTAAACAGTTGGTGGTACCATTTCATTTCTTCAATAACTTGTGTTATTTCAATTTTACAGTAGAAGTTATAAGAACAAAAGTTGTTTGAAATTAGATTTTCTATAACTTTGATTCCCATCAACTTTTTGTAGGATCGCTATTTTTTTTAAACAGTTGGTGGTACCATTTCATTTCTTCAATAACTTGTGTTATTTCAATTTTACAGTAGAAGTTATGGGTACAAAAGTTGTTTAAAATTTGATTTTCTACAACTTTGATTCCCATCAACTTTTTGTTGGATCGATATTTTTTTAAATAGTTGGTTGTATCATTTCATTTCTTCAATAACTTGTGTTATTTCAATTTTTCATGAGAAATCATCAAAATCAAAGTTGTTTGAAATTTGATTTTCTGCAACTTTGATACCCATCATTTTTTTGTTAAATCAATATTTTTCGAATAAAATAGGGGTGTCATTTTGATTCCTCAATACGAGTATCTACCTACCGACAATGCAACTATATTAAGACCTCGCTGGACTGATCTGATGAATTGATGCGATCATCGCATCGTGTGTGCCCAGCTTCAGGTAGTAGTTCAAATCATGAACAACCAATTACTACCGTTTGAATTAGTTGAGTGAGCCCCCAGTGACGATAACTTCGCCATTGGGCGTAGATGTAGCCGGACCATTATAGGTTGGCGTACCTATATCTGATCATAGAGCTTTTACAATTACAACCAGAGGGATAATGTGGTTGTCATGAAAAATACCTATCTCATTTCAGTGACTGTTGCCGTATTTTTCTTCCGATAACCCTGTTTGCCGCCTACGCAAAAACGACGGGGCGTTATAGTTATAGAAGCTAGAAAATTGCACATCTAAATACCTTTTTTGTTCTTTTTGAAAAATATCAATCATAGAAAAAGTTAATGGGAAACAAAAATGTAGGAAATCAAATTATAAGCAACTTTAGTTCTGACCATTTCTCGCGTAAAATTGAAATTACAAGAGTTAATTAACATTCAAGAAGTGGTTCAAATCGTGAACCACCAATTCCTGCCTTTACTTTAACTGAATGAGCTCCCAGTTGGCATGAAGCGAAAATTTGATCAAATCATCGCATCGTGTATGCCCACTTTAAGACAACTTGGTACGGTATTAGGGTATTTAATTTCATGGCGAAAATAACTTTAAATTAATGAAATAATGGTAAGTTATGGTTAATTATGTGCTGATTGATAATAGTTTGAAACAGTTTTACGAAATAAATGAAGTATTATAGGAATGACGGCAGACTGTAATGTAAATATAAATCTTATAGCAATATAAGATCAAATCACTTAATAATATAGGTACTGAAAAACAAATAAAGTACTATGTTTAGATAGTAATCACATATTAGGTTTGTTTCTGTCGAAGATTCTATATTTGTGGCTAGTTGACTTACTGGTGAAGGGAATGATAAATAGCGCCAGAAATTTTGACAAAAACTAAAGTGATTTCAAGAGGTTCCATTTTTTCGTTCATTTTGCCAAAACAAATAAATATTTCTATAATTATTTTTTGAAGTATTTGACAGGAATGGGATTCGTAGAGATTAGAATTTTTTTGCTGGAAATTTACTAGAACTTTAGGGGCAGTTCGGGTTTGGTCGCGGTAAAGAATACTCGCTTTTGAAAATAGTTCAGGTGTTAAATTATAACGCGTGTGAAAATTTTGAAATTAGAGCTCGCTCGCTTTGCTCATTTCCCAAGTGTATAAGTGAAACAAAAGCCTTCGTCGATTAAGGCTTATTATAGTGTTTGTGTTGTGAAAGTGATACATCATAAATCTCTTTGAGACCTTTGGCGAGGTCTTTCACGGATTCGTCTTTGTAGTACCTGATAGCTTTGATCAAATCAGATATTTGATGATGTTATCTTTCATCTAAGTAATATAATCAATTTATAGCTACTTCCTGCTGTTCTCCAGTATCAAGGATAAAGTTTTGTGTTGCCCCAGGTCTCAGAAAGATTTCAAACTAATACATATTTTTTCAAGGTATTTATTTTCAGGCCTAATTTTCAAAGTATTTAACTTTCAGGTGGCGGTACTATAAGTACGGTTCTACCTTAGACTCCGTTTCTCTCCCATCATCTTATCAGATTACTGACTTGATAGGCAAATTACAATAGTGGTAGCGTAAAGTCCTTTTCTTTCAGAAGCAGCGCGCCACTACATTGTTTTGGACCATCTAAGGGTAGACTATTTATTAGTTTTCCTTACGTTAGGACTCATAAGATGTATGTTTGGAAAGACTGATTGGATGAGTGCTACTAAACATTTAAATTCAGCAACATATAGCTAGGCTGTTTTATAGTTCCGGTACAAACAAAACAATAACATATTTGAATGAAAACTTTTGATAACCTCATATTGCACATCTGCTGATTTATTCTCATGATATTTGGATATATGAACACATTAAGCTGTACATATATTATTATGCTGTTATAAAAATATAACAGTATTTACCTTATTCCGGAGATAAGGAGATCAAAGATCTACATAAGAAGATCAAACATCTATGGAGATCAGACATAGGAGTTCAGAGTTCGTGTATATTGAACGAGATTCAAAATACTTATACGTTCTCGCTGCAAGTTCGTGTTTTATGAATGCTGTACGAGATTTGGGATATTTATCCCTACATGATTTCATATTTTGAAACAAACAAACATAATGGATAATTGTAATTGACAAAAGTATTCGGTTATTGAAGGTTTTCATCATAAACTAACACAAAACGGAAAATAATCTTATTGGAATTAGGGCTCTTTTCCCCAAATAAAAATTAATATGAATAATCACTTTCTTACACACGTGCACACTAGATAACTCGAATAAGAGTCGGGCGAAGGTTTAAAGCTGGTCAGATGTGAGAGTCGGGCCCTTCGAACCCCACCCTTCCAGCAGGGAAAGCCGGCCGCCAGGAGCAGCAGCAGGGAGGGATACACAGGATATCTGGCCGAAATAGTGACCTGCTAGCGGTTGCTATCTCGCAACTGGATATCCGAACATGCACTAGGTACACACACCACACGACCATGATATTCCTGTGGGGATCAATTCGAGTCATGAGGAAATCTCTTGGTCACAAACTACTTAGCTTAGGAATCTTAAATAATAACAAAATTTGAGAACCTTAGGTTCTAACTTTAATAAAAGAGTGTTTGGATGTATGACTGGATTAAGAGATGAATGAATGATGATCGGTAAGAGATAAGAAGGTTTGAAGAATTAGTGTCTTTAGTGGCGTGGTTAGGGTTAAACTTGACGGATTTGTTGGTCAACTTTGGAGCAAGGTGTAGAGTTGGCGGGGAGCCTTGCATTCTATTTCGCTTAGGTTTTCCCTTTATAGATCTTAAAGATCTAAACTCCAAATCCTATACCTGTTTTCCTTTCAGAGAATGGTGATAGCAGCGATGCAGTCTGGCGTAGCTCAGAGGGGCAGATAATATTATTCTCATTGTACTAATGTCATTAATCACTATTTCTTTTAGCATAATGTTGGCCCCGAAGAGAGAAGAAGGACAGACTGCGGACCACCGATCGCTGTAACTGTAAGGTGTAGCAGATAGCCGGAAAACAAGCTAAGTTGCATGCTTTTATTTAACTTCACGACTGATTTTACATTTTCGTTTCTATCTTTCATGACGTATAGGAAGATAACATAAAAGTCCAATTGACTTTTATGTCATCTTACCAGATTTAAATCCCATTAATTTCAGTATGTGTTTATGTGCTAAGCGAATGTTTTCTTGTTTGTGCTGGCGTTTATTGACTTTTCGTTTATTTATTTTTGATACAATGAACTGACAATACCTATTTATTTCTGATTATACAATGAACAGGCAACACCTATTGTTTTCTATTGATTTATAAATTTATATAAGCTAGTGTCGGAACTACTTTACTACTTTAAGTTCACTATTTATTTCATAATTTAATTTTAAAAACACAACGTAAATCTTATACAACGATGAAGGGTCCATTTGAGTTAGATATTTACTAGACGATCACGTTTATTTTTGGCCAAATATTAAATAAATAATTAATAAATAGCGAATAAGCTTACAGCACCCAGTCGACGGGGCGACCACCTACCTTCACGTGAGCCCTGCCAGGTATTGGCAGTCTAACCTCCAGTTCCTATTTGTTTAACCGGAGGCGCATGCAGGAGAAACGGTGCTGCCTAGAGGTATTTCGTTCCCCTTGATTACCGTCGACCAACTACTACCTATTGGTGACACCATCGGATGGATCCACCCATTTGTTGTTTATAATTTAAGTGAAGGGACGGAACTCGACCAAGCGACCCACCGTTTTTTTAACATATTAGAGTCAGACGGCTTCCCCGTCTACATTCTGCATTACCCATTGTACCTATTTAACTCATTAAGTAATCATTGTAAAGCGACTCACCGTTTTAGTATCTCAGAACCAGACGGCTTCACCGTCTGCATTCTGCTTTAATTATTGTATCCAGTTAACTTAGAATTTACCAACCCTTGGATCGCCACATAATTGGGTGGTTGGTGAACTCACTGTTCCTGTTAATAATAGTCATCTAAAAATAGAAAGCCGGTGAGAACACTTTGATTTTATTTAACTACCTTAGTCGATAAGTGTAGGTATATTTATCCTCACCCTTTCATAGGGAAGAAACCCTGATACAGAGTCTTCTAATTTTTGATTCGATCTCGCAGAGTAGAGAGACTCCGAGCATAGCTCTAGGCTCTAGTTTATAGTCTTATATCCTTGTTTATACTTTTTCTATATTCAGGGGCATGTTACCTGGAAGCACACCCATCTGTCGAGTATACTTGTATGGCTACCGAAGGCGGGAATAATGTCTCCAGAATTTGCAGGTAAGAATTGCTGGATCCCAAATTAACAATGCGATTAAAAAAATATAATTAGTTCGTCATTTATATTACAAAATGAGACACGTATTTATTATTTTTCTCAATTAAACAAAATATGTAAATTATAGGCCATTAAAGTTCCATGTGACGTCAAGCTATGGTATACTTTTTGCTATAAAGTACTACATTCGACTCTGTTTTGTAGTTTGGAATATATAAGTGGATACACAGACGGGCAGACAGACACTATGGAGTGATGATAGTGATTTAGTTTTATTTTAAACTATACTGGGCAAAGATCTCCCCAATTTCCTTCTAGAAGTCGCGATCCATGTCCGTTCTCTGATGTAGTGATAGTGCTTTTAAAGTAAGGTTCGCATTCTTTGTTTGCAGAGAGTGGGAGTTCCACGGAGTCATAGCCAGCCCCAGCTGCCGAGCTCCTCTCTATAAATCTACAACTGCTCTCAAGCCCATGAACTGCATTAGCGGCTCGTGGGACTATCTGGCTACATGTGAACCGGGTTTGTATTTTTAGGTTAGATAATCCGGTTGTTGCCATTTGATGTTAAAATGATTGCAATAAATGTAGTTTAAAAAAACTAAAACACACGCTCATCAGACTTTGAAATCTAATCGTGGTCAAAGTTCATAATAAGACTTTTATAAGAAATCCATAACGATTTTCCATCATGAAGTTCTAATTCATATCTTCCGGCTCCATCTTTAGATCAGCTGGGCAATTCTGTTAACCGATCTCGTCACCGAAGTGATACGCTCCCGAATCCCTCTCGCTTTTCTGACAGTTCTAACAGCTCAAAGCTGTCAAAAAGACGACAGAAGTTCAAGAACGACGAGTCACCTGAGCAACGAGATTGATTAACAGAATTGCCCCGCAGTTCGACAGTACCATATTATTATATTGTCATCAGAACTACATACAGCTGAATATTTTCATTACGCTACGACCCTTAGAAGATTGTTAAATTAGTTACCTTAGATTCTATTAATAGTTACATACAGGTCAACCTAATAAAAGCATGTTAAAAATCGTTGTAATATCTATAATAAATGTGCACGGATCGTTGTAATAATTTTCACATTATTGTTGAAATTTCAGAAACGGCTCAGTTGATTGCGATAATGTTTAAATGGGGCTATCTCTGAAATATGAAGCAGAAAGAATGTGAAGAGACAACAGATACTGGCAATATTGTTGAAGAAATGAATAGCCTCAAACATATTTTATACTTTCATTTTGTGCCGTTTACGATATACGAGTATGCTGAACTGATGTTTAAGTTAAATTCATTGGTTCATTGCAATTTTGTGTATAAACTATAAATCAAGGTGGTCTAGTGGTAACAACACTCATCTATCATTCGTAAGGTTGTAGGTTCAAATCCCGGTTCTGTACCAATGAATTCTTTAGAACCTATCACAACACGGGCTTTTCCGTAAGGAAAAATTTGTGAAGCAACCAGCGTAGTTGCGTACGTATAAATTTTATGGAGTATTCACAACCTGCATTGGGCCAGCGTGATGGGTTTGGCCCAATTTCTTTTGTGGGTAGACCTGACGCCTTACTGTGTAAGCGCTCTGACGTTCGGCTTTGCTTTTCCTCCCGCTCGCCCTCGTGGCGTGAGTGACTGGCGCGAGCAGGAGAACAAGCGAAGCAGAACGTCAGAGCGCTTACACAGTAAAAAAAAACATACTGTTGCCGATAACGTAACTGTTATTAGTATGTTATGTTATCGTTGATAACGATAACATAACATACTAATATAATACTAAATACATCTAATAGCTTTAAATGCTCCTTGTTTCTTACCTGTTGACATACAAATTGTCACCTTTGTATTTTGATAACTTTTATGTGTGTTTAAAAATGAATTTAAATTTTTAAGAGAAATAATAATTCTATGATCATATTTTTAAAAGCATTATTATCAGATGTTTTCAAGAACATGTAATGTGTCTACGAAATAAAGGAAATTCGACTTTGACTCCCCCCAATGTCATTCAATTCAATTTATTAGTTTGAATAGTAACAGATTTAATTGAAAAACTAAATCAATTAACCAATTTAAAGTCAATTTCAATAAACTAATGTCAACGAAAACAAACATCAAAGCAAGAACAAAAAAGTAACGGCTCAAATATGCTAACCTCGGTAGTGGTTACATATTTGAGACTTTGGGTCCGTGGGGGCCGGGAGCTCATATTATTTTCAAAAGTCTTTCTGAGCGTCTGGTGAACGCGACGCGTGACCAATATGCTGGCGTTTATTTGGCTCAACGCATAAGCAATGCCATTCAGCGTGGCAATGCAGCCAGCATGCTGGGCACGCTGCCAGCTGGCAGTGGGCTTGAGCATTTGGATTATCTTTAGACCTTCAAGGGTCTGTGGACGATCCAATGTTTTTTATGTATATGTAGTATTAGTGTAGGTAGTTTTAGCGTGTACCTATTGTATTTTGTTGTAGTTAATAAAGGCACTCTTGCGCGATAAAGAACAAAAAAATATATGATCATCATAGAAAAAAAAGAAGCATATTACGTTATTCAGCAATAACGGTTATTAACATCACAGTTAAGGAACAAATAGCAAGTTACGTTATTCAGCAATAGCAACTTCAATGAATAAAAAATAATAGTAACATTAATCACAGATTACATATTTTAGAGATCGAGGTCAATTATTTTTTTGAAGTAATACTTCTTTAGCGGCGTTGTGCACTTTTTGGGATGGGTAAAAATTTTAAACTCGCGTCAGGGCATGATGATCAGATTAATCAAAATTTCGTAAGACTGAGAGAGCAAGTTTTCACTTCTGCAGGACTGAGACTTTCGTAAGACTGAGAGAGCAAGTTTTCACTCTCGGAGTGCAACCCGTTGTTTTTTTTTATAAAATTTCACATTCTTCCGTTCATAAATAATATCAATACTTTCAGTTTAGAAGTTGATTAAAAAAATAACTGCATTAGTATTATAATGTCTTTAACTTCAGACGCTATGTACGTTTTTTTTACTTTGTTTAGCTCTTTGACCGGCTTCCAATAAGGAAGGTTCTCATCATCATATCAGCTATAGGTCATCCACTACTAGACATAGCCCTCCCCTGTAGATTTCTAATAAGACCTATCGAAAGCTTCAAGAAAGAGTTTCTGCTATTTATGGGCCGATGAACGCAATTATTAGTAGATTTAAAATACATTTTGCGAAATGGTCGCCTTATGATTTAACTAGTGTAGTTCAACAATTTTTTTTCGTGATTGGTTCTTCTTTCAATTATTATTACGGTATCAGCTCTAAGCAGGTGAACTACTTAATTGTAACATTTGTATCTTTCGTTCGTAAGCCTTTACCTACAGAGGTCACTTCATGTTACTTCACATGTATTTCTAATTCAAATGAAACAGGCGGCTCTTCAAATTTTATACCGTTTGTTTCTCAAAGTTAAGCGGAAGAAAGGAGTTCTATGACAGGAAACAAAAAAAGTATTATATTTAGAAAAAAAAATTTAAAACAAGCTTTTACTGAACAAGTACTTGCCAAGACGAATCAAACGAGCCGAAACTCGATAGGGTTGCGTCGTTTCATTACAGAGTTCCTGTGACCACCTTCCAGCTCCATCATCAGATCCTGGTTACGATTTAAAGGCTAACTACTCGCCAAGACCATTCAAATTAACCCAAACTCGATAAGGTTGTGTCGTTTCGTTGCTAAGTTATTTTGGTCACCTTCCAGCTCTAACATCAGATCAGCACCATTTCACCATAATATTGCATTGTCACGCGATTTGCAAAGGAATGCCAGATTTCAGCTCAATCCGTAACCGTGAAGTGAATCAAATTTGCAAGATTTGATTACAGACAGTGGGACAGGTAATTAAAAGCTTGTAAAAAATTATTTAAAACCGATTTTTTTCTTTCAGGCCTTCGCTTGAGTTGCAAAGAAAAATATTTGGAGGATGGTGGAGATCGAATGTTCATAAAGCCTTACATTAACATGAACGATAAAACTCTGAACCACGTGGTGGTCAGAAACGGTTCCGACGATCTATCCTTTGAAATGCACCTCGCTGTAAAAAGCAATGAGAATGTGCAAATACTTCTGTCACCAATATCATATTCTGGGAAGGATTCAATTTATTCGAAATTAAATAAAAATAATTATAATGTCGGTAAGTGTAATCTCGACCGACTGAAAGCCGAGTGGGAGTTTTCAATTATGTTCGAAACCTGCTTGACCGCGTTAACGTTTGATGTGATTTCGATGGAGATGGCACAGTGCCATCTTGTGTCACGTACAGAAAATATAATAGCTAAATGTGAGTTATTAGGGTTCCGTACCCAAAGGGAAAAACGGGACCCTATTACTAAGACTTCGATGTCCTTCTGTCCGTCTGTCTGTCTGTCACCGGGCTGTATCTCATGAATCATGATAGCTAGGCAGCTGAAATTTTCACAAATGATGTATTTCTGTTGCCGCTATAACAGCAACAAATACTAAAAAGAAAATAAAATAAATATTTAAAGGAGGCTCCCATACAACAAACCTGAATTTTTAGACGTTTTTCGCTCTATATTAATAATGGTAACAGGTAGATGCTTGAAATTTTCACAGAATATTTATTTTTACATTCACTTCAATAATAAATAATAAAATTAAAATAAAAAAATATTTAAGCGTAGTATAATGTGTATAATCCCATAGAATACGGAACCCTCCGTGCGCGAGTCTGACTCGTACTTGGCCGATTATTTTAAGGTAATGTACATTACCTTAAAGCGCCAAATCGATTGAACATAAGCGTGGCAACGAATGTGATAGCCAATCACGATCAAGTGTGTGTGTTAATGTGCTGGAGTGTGTGCTCGACGCGTTCGGTCAACGCGACGTAAAAGTCATTCGATTTGATTTGATTTGAAAAACTCCCACTCGGCACTCTGATCACGCTGATCACCCGTCATTCGAGAGTGCTCAACTAGTGTTTGTTACAAGTGATGACTGAAAAGTATTATTTCACTGTGCATTATGAGTAAGCTTGAAGTAACCCAATGTGCTATGGAGAGGGCTACGCTTGGAGTTCCTCTGCGAGATCGGATCAAGAAAGCGGAGATCCGCAGACGAACCAATGTTCCCAACATAGCCCAGCGGATTAGCTAATTGAAATTGTAATAGGCACATAGCACAGAGTACTGATGACATTTGGGTTCGAAAAGTTATCGAGTGAAGACCACGTACCGGCTAGCGCAGCGTAGGACGTCCACTTACATGGTAGACAGATGACCTGATTAGGATTACCAGATCACGTTGGATCCAAGCTGCTTCCAACCAGTATTATTGGCGATCTATAAGGGTGATCCTATGTCCAGCACTGGACATGTTGCAGCTGCTAGATGAATGGATGAAAAATTATTCTGATCTTTTAATTTTATCAAAATAGTAATTAAAGTTCATATTACTTGAGTCGGTATAATATTGATTTGGTTTTTTGTTTCAGCATTTTTTTCAAACAAAACGCAATTATTCATAGATCATTCACTAAAAAAGGATATAATAACTCCCAATATTATCAGTGGAACTAGTTTTACGGCTATTTATGTCAAGATTTCTAATGGTAAGTGGCGCTTTAGTATTAGAGTTTCAAAAACATGGCCAAGTGCAAATTGCACCGTTATTAGGGTTTCGTACCCAAAAGGAAAAACAGGACCCTATTACTAAGCCTTCGATGTCCGTCTGTCCGTCTGTCTGTCTGTCACCGGTCTGTATCTCATGAACCGTGATAGCTAGGCAGCTGAAATTTTCACAGATGATGTATTTCTGTTGCCGCTATAGCAACAGATACTAAAAACAGAACAAAATAAATATTTTAAGGCTCCCATACAACAGACGTGATTCTTAGGAATTTTTTTGCTCGCTATTAATAACAGCAAGAGGAATGGGGCTCCCATACGGTACGGAACCCTTCGTGCGCAAGTCCGACTCGCATTTGGCCGATTTTTATCGATTTTTTTTTTAGTTAGGGTAGTACATGGGGTGCAGTTGTTATTTTCAGCTTTTTGTTTATTGAAGACACGTTCGCGATTTACCACATACTGCTTTTTCTTAAGTATGGTGGCCCGATGGTGAGAAAAATATAATGATAAAATAATTGCCTCTAAAATTTTAGCTGTCATTTAATAATTAATTATTTATTTATCAGTACTTAGACAATTTATAGAAAGTTTTTCTCAAAAGAAACTCTTAATCTAAAAAAAATATATCTGGCAATAATATATGATACCGATAGCAACTAAAGTATAAAATGTAACAATAAGTGTATAATTAGCTAATTTTTCTTTCCGAGCCCACAAGGTCATGTTCAGCGATTCTTTTACCTACTTTTGCTCTATTAAATAAAGTGGCAATGGGCAGGCCGATGGGGCCGTATAAAGATCTAAAATGGAGACCACGGACCAGCAAGCGCAGCGTAGGACGTCCACGGACTGGGTGGAGTGACGATGTAATAAAGATCGCAGGAACACGCTTGATGCTGGTCGCTTCCAACGGGCCTTAATGGAAATCCAAGGGGGAAGCCTATGTCCAGCAGTGGACGTCCTACGGCTGATATGTATTAGGTTCGGGAAAAAGTCTTTTCGCATTATAGTATGTATGAACTTGTAATAAAATCTCTTTGGCTATACTATTTGTATCTGGCTGGTTTTGGTATCATTGAAAGTTTAAATTTTAAAGAACATAATTCCAAATTTAAATTAGGAAAATGTGTGATATTCATTTGTTTTTCGTATTGTCAAGATGAGTGAATCTAATGAAAAAATTTGATACATTATAAAATTTTACTACAAAAAAAGGTGAAATAGCAACGAAAGCCGCGAAAAAAAAAATGCGATGTTTATGGACACAAAAACAGCATGTTACCAAAATTGTAACAGGTCAAATTTAATATATGTTACTTCTGTTACTGTTAGTCTGCTGTTATGCAAGGTAACAGGAGTGATTAACTGTTATTAAATAACAGCGTGTTACCCAAATTTTAAACCATTGGTCATTGTGCTACAGTATAAGTTTAGGTTTAAGTTTACCAGTTTTTGTACACCCACATTCCACAGTTGTTTAGCTATAAATGGCAAATAAAAAAAAAACAATAAAACTTGCGCTGAATGAGTGTCATTCGCCTTAGGCCAACGGCATTACTAGTATTGTAGCACAATGACCAATTGTTTAAAATTTCGGTAACAGGCTGATATTTAATAACAGCTTTTCCTGTTATTTTTGTATAACAGCAGACTAACAGTAACAGGAGTAACATATATAAATGCCTGTTCCTGTTATTTGAGTTTTTTGAAAGAACAGGTATTTGAAAGAACAGGAACAGGTATTTGAAAGTACAAGTAACTGATATTTTTTGTTAGATGTGAATATCTGTTCCGATAAATGTGCGTCACCGCTACTAGAAATTTTGATGTCAAAGACGCACGTCGCTCTGGTCGCACTATACGGATAAAATGGATGCCATTTTTGAATAAGTGGAGCAAGATCGGCATATAAGTATTTGCAACGTAGCTGAAGAACTGGGAATTGACTACAGAGCAGTTTAGGCCCATTTGAAAAAAACTGGGTACACAAAAAAGCTCGATATTTGGGTACCTCACGAGCTCACTGAAAGAAACCTAATGAACCGTGTACTCATTTGTGATAAATTGTGATTCTTTACGACGTAATGAAACCGAACCATTTTTGAAGAAGCTCATAACTGCTGATGAAAAGTGGATCACGTACGAAAAGAACGTGCGAAAAAAGTCGTGGTCAAAGGCCGGTCAGGCTTCACAGACTGTGGCGAAACCCGGGTTAACTCGCAACAAGGTGATGCTGTGTGTGTGGTGGGATTGGAAGGGCATTATTCATTATGAGCTGTTACCACCAGGCAGGACCATCGATTCTGAACTCTACTGCGAACAACTGATGAGATTAAAGCAAGAAGTTGAGAGAAAGCGGCCGGAATTAATCAACAGAAGGGGTGTGGTTTTTCATCATGATAACGACCTCACACATTCACAACGAGCCACTCAGCAAAAATTAGAGAGTTTGGCTGGGAGGTGTTAATGCATCCGCCGTATAGTCCTAAACTTGCACCTTCAGATTTCTACCTGTTTCGGTCTCTTCAGAATTCTTTAGGTAGTGTCAGGTTAACATCATGAGAGGACTGCCAAAACCACTAGTCGCGGTACTTTGATCAGAAATCCCAATATTTTAATAGCAATGGGATCATGTCCCTACCTACAAGATGGCAAAAAGTTATCGAACAAAATGGTACCTACATTCTTTAATTAAATATAAATGAACTTTATTAGAAAATGTTTTGAATTTTCTTAAAAAATGCGAAAAAACTTTTTCCCCCATCCTATTAGATAGATAGAATTGTGCTCTGAGACATTGATTTTTAACTAATATGCTGATTCTGTACCAACAAGAAGTAGGTACTTACACACTTCTGAGAATATAATGAGATGTTTTCTCCAGGAACCCTGGAGGTGGGCAGGAGAGGCAGCAGCGCGCCCATATTCAGCTACAGCCACGCCGCGCTCAATGCGTTGCGATATTTCACTTTCGGTTCACTTAAAGGTGAAGCGACTATTCTTTACGACTGTCCAGCATTCTAAACCTTTATTCTGCCGCCGCAGTGATAAAATTTTGACGACAATGATCTAAAACTAATTAAAAAAAACAGTTTTGTTTTATTTCCCATTTATACACCGGGTGGTTTTTTAGACTACATATATATTTTTCTAGAACAACATTATGACCAACTTTTTTATGGGTTCAATCCTTAAAAATGAAATAAGCTTTTCCACATGTTTTGTCCAACGTTGATTAAGTGTACGGACAGGCTGCTTTTTTCGCAATTACAAGAGTGATCCCTGGATCCATATAGTAAAAGATTATGATTAATATGACTACAAGGAAATCCAAACATATTTACATAGAGTACATAAACACCCCGTAAGTATGTAAATTAGATAAATTTAATTGCAAGCATTTAATAGATGAACTTGTTTGAGAAAAATTATATTAATGTGACAAACATGTAGAGAATTCATAGTTCTGAAATAAACAATAGATAATAATAATAATATAAAAAAAGTATTTTAATTCATACCCTTTCTAATTTACAGTAGGTATTATTAGTAAGGAAGTAGGGATTGAAGGAAAGGAAGAGTCAATGTAGAAATAGGACGAACCATTTGTCAGTGCCATAACAAATAAAGTGTTTGGCTTACTCTCGCTACGCTTGACGAGATAGCGCTGCCATACTTGGCAAATGCGACAATTTAGTGTGCCAGAACCACAGAGATACCAGAGGGATAGTGTGGTCGATCGAGAAAATCTAAAAGAGATGCATCGATTTAATACGGCACGAGTTAGAAAGAGACATAAAAACTATCTCGATTCGATGGCTATTGTCGGTTTTTTAGACAAGGAACGTCAAATTTCAATACTTACTTGACAGTTTCGACAGCAGCTTGGAAGATTTTCCCAAGAAGGAGTTCCGTACGAGAATTTCCCTTACAGAGGTGCCAGACGGGCGCTGCCACCATGGCGACACCACGCCTAGCTGTGTTGCCGACAGGGACTTATACAGTAGATCTAGAGCATTCTTTGAATATCTAGCGGAAAAAAAGTTTTAAGCGATAACCGTTCAATCTCAAGCTGAAGATGAGTAAAATCACTCTTAATACAGTCAAATTAAAGACCTTTGTATAAATTCTCAACCAGCTTACATGGACTTTAGGGACATCATTACAATGAAATTGTGAAAAGGTCCCCATCAGGTCAAAGGTCACATAAATAGGTTTCTTGATTTTTAAGCAAAACTGTTTAGTTTATGATGAGACAATATTATAGATTGTCCAATTATCTACAAAAACTACTGTGACACTTTATTCATAACACTAACCATTTCTGAGAAAAAGCGATTCCAAATATAACTTTTCAAATATTTTTATTAGGCTTGTTTATAATTATTTTTCGAAAAAAATGGCAAAACCGCCTTCCATCATGTACAAAATTCGGATATTTCGCTCGATATGCTTACATTATTGTTGGTTTTTTCAAAAACGGCTCAGCCGATTTCTGTAAAATTTAAATGGGACCACCTCGGGAGTATACATTTCGAACTAAAAAATAATTTTTTGATTCGGTTCATAATTGGCGCAATTATCGATGAACATACACAAAAAAAAGAAAGATACATACAGACGCACATAGAACCTCCTCCTTTTTGGAAGTCTGTTAAAAATAAAATTATTCCGTCAAATAGATTGTCAAAAAATATTATTAGCAAAAATTAATGAAGATGTAGCCCGTTAAAGTCAAGTAAGATATAGACGTCACTAACCGCTATCAAATGTACTCTCAAACTTTAACAAGGTTTATCTTTGTCTTTAATTGTTGGATTGACAAAGAAAAAAAAATGTGTCCAACAGTTTTTAATAGTCTAACCGACGGGCTAATTATAATAATGATTTTTATACTCAGTAAACATCCCTATTTGTCACCACGAAAGCAAACATTTTTAATGGCAGTGCACCAGAGCAGTGGGTAAAGACTGGGGCCTTAAACCAAAGTCACTGGCTTTACAAGCGTACTGTCATATTGCCAGTGGTCTTGGTACAGCTGTGTAGTGTGGTAGAAACATAAGAACCAAGCGACCGCAAAAACAAAGTCCGACGAACAACAACGAAACGTTTTGACTCAACATTTCTGATTCGTACCGCCAGGGAATGGAAAAGTCTTCCTGCGTTCCTGTTTCCTAAGAGATATAATCTAAAGTTTTCAAGGTCAGAGTGACTACGTATCTTCTAGGTCTGCGTGCTTCATCGTATTCGCTAGAAAAAAAAACATATATAAATAAATATAAATAGATAAAAAAAAACAACAAAAGAAAAGACTAATCAGCAAATGTATCAAGAAGACTCTTTCAGCGGCTTATAAAACTATCTGAGGGCCCACGCTACTGCACCGGACTGCTACTGCATACGGCCGGAGGCTGGAGGCTCTGGCCCTACAAATAAAATCTATAAATCAGTGGAAGAGTATCGCTGATACGGCAAACTACTGCAAATACACTACTTTAAATACTTTAGGCCTTAACCGGTTTGTAAATTAACCGGTTATCAAGCCTTGGCTATAGATTACAACGTTTCGCTCTGTTTAGGTGGAATTTCATTTCATTTATTCTTGCTCTCATAAAGCACAAGATGTTAGTAACAAAGTTTAGGTACAAATATCAGTATGGACCCTGTCGGGTACTGCATATTCGGATGAGAGCGGTCACTAATTTCAATAATATACTTATAGGTACAAACATTTAATATGAATACAAAATAAAGAAAATAAAAAAACAATTTTGGAATTAAAATAAAATAAAGAATTTTAAAATAAACATCCACTCACTTTTGTCTTGACGAACAACTACCGGATGTATATCCTGAAGGACGGTACGGTCGACATTTGTCGGGCATGACATCGTCTCGGAGAATCACTCAGGCATATTACTTCCGGTTGTTCTCATCTTGCCAACGGCGAGTACTTGCACATGCCTAACTAAAGTGGCCAGGATCATCCATCAGCAACTTGCTCTTTAATACGGCCTTGTTGAGTCTAAGGTGCAGTACTATAAGTACGCACTGGCGCCAGTTCTCGAGAATGGTCGTGCGTTGCTCTACTGGGACCGCTCTATCATCACGGACAGGACTATTGTCGCCAATAGGCCTGATATCGTGGTGGTGGTCGACCGGTCGCGAATAGGCCTGATATTGTGTGGTGGTCGACCGGTCCCAGCGCCGGGCAGTGCTCGTCGACGTCACCATCCCACATGACGAGAACCTCGTGAAGGCCGAGAAAGACAAGCTCAGCAAGCACCTTGACTTTGCTCACGAGGTTACCGCCATGTGGGATGTGGATTCGACGATCATTGTCCCGATAGTCGTTTCGGTAAACGGCTTAATAGCGAAGAGTCACGACCACCACCATAAGAGGCCCTCGCTAGACGGTTGTGTCAAGGATCAGATACAGAAGGCGGTAATCCTGGACACGGCGCGCATTATCAGGAGGTTCCTCTCGCTGTAGCCCCAACCACCGGTAACTTGGGCCCTGCCCCGCTGCCGGCAGCATTCTAGGTTTTGGTTTTTATAGTATTTTGGTTTTTTATATAAATATTGTAAAAAAACTTAAATTTAAGACCAAAAATAAATTTGTGAATATTTATAAAAAAAAAGAGTAACGAAAATTACAGTTAAAATTTTAATTGACCGAGTCTACTGGGATGAGCCGGCACTTGTGTTGTCAAATGTATGTTTGTATGTTTCTTTGTTCGACGATAACTCAAGTATCTATCAACCAATCTCTATGAAATTAAGAGCCCCGGTGGTCTGTAATTTTCCAAACAAACGTATTACGCTGTTTTTTCCTGGAAAATACTTATAGATCTTCAATTTTTTGTCGTAAAATTAAATTTAGCTGTTTAGACTACCCTGTATTTTCTTTTTCTTGATACAGTAATTATGAGGCAAAATATGACCCTTCAAAATCACAAAAAAATTCACCATTATTACCGACGTCTTTAGAGACCTACCAGAAGAGACTAAATAATATCAAACAAAATATAAAGTACAGAAGTTTGTATTTATCATAGGTAATACAAAAGTATAGTTTTTGGCAAAAAAAAAAAATTTTTTTTATTTTTCTGTCACCTTAGAAACATACTAGGAAACTCTATTGTGTAGTACTAAACAATGTTTGCTATGGGACCTTTGATTCGGTATCTGTCTAGATACCGAATTGGCTGAGCCAAACGGCCGGAAATATTGCCTAATAGCTTTTGCCCGCGGCTTCGCCCGCGTGGTATTTTAGTTTTTTGCTATCCCACGGGAACATTTTATTTTTCTAGGATAGAAAGTAGCTTATGGTAGCAATTCGGCGACATTCGCATTAAACTATAACTAGTCGCACTAAAAATTTTAGTTTAGTGCAAAACTAGCGAAAGGCTATTCGGTGTTTTCTTCGAACTAAATTTAAAGCTATGTTAGTCGTCCGCCATGAAGAATTAAATTGAGTAACGCCACTTACGCCATCTAGTGGTGAGTAGCAAATTAGTTCGAAAAAGCCCACTAGATGGCACAAATATTAATAATGGTTGTTATTTTTATCTGTGGCTGATCCATGGATATATTACCTAAACATAGAAAATCCTCGGGCTGTTCCCAATTTGTTACCATATCAATAACATAGTTACAATTATGTTCTTTTCTATTTTAAGTCTCAAGAAATACTTACTATATCTGTTACGGATTATCACAATCGATTTTACTCCAAAAACGGTGCAACGCGCTTTATTTTGGAATAAGACTTTTACATTATTTATTTCCGTGGAATGCACTAGCTTTTATATCTATGATTTGATTAAAAGGTTGGAGGTAAAATACAACTCGTTGGCTTTTATCGTAACTTTAGCTAAATTACTTTGGCAACACTTTTGTTTACATTTTTTTCAGTCAGTTCACATTTCACAAAAACTTCGTAAATCTTTGCTATAAATATCACTAGGTACTACTATTATCTCTAGACTTTTACAATGAATAATGCCAATAAAAAGCAAAGGGAGATGTCCTCTCCACGCCAACATCACGATACTGAGAGGCAAGAGTACATTATGTGAAAGGTAAGCAATTCTAATTGTCTTGTAAGTAGATCTCTTTTTGATAAATCAAGCAACTAGGTACTAGGAGTCAGGTACTCAAGCTGTCGTGTTCCGAAAATCTGGCCAGTGAACTCAATGTCCTGGCCACTACTTGTACCTCCTTTGCTTGTCTTGTGATATCTTCAAAAACAATTTTTGTAACTCTTGTGTAGGTACCAACTAAATGAATATCATGATAAGGTCTTAATTTGATAAAAATTGTCCAATAGGTTTGGAATGTATGGGTATGACCTAGACAAAAATGAAAGCGAGAAAGATCAGACGGTCTATACATACTACTGGATGAGACGCAGACCTAGACGATACAGAAACAAAGATTTTGGAAGAAGTCGGGTCTTCATTGGTATTTGGCCACGACAGCATAGAACTGGTAATTTACTGGTATTTATTTTTACCTTCACTAATATTTTTTACAGTCAATAAATAAAGCAAGTAACTTGAATAATCCTTATTAATAAAAGAAATATGTTAACTACTAATATTAATACTTATGTACTATGTAGGTATACGAGTAGGTATACTACTGCTATTTAAAAGTACTAGGTAAAATACTGTTGTTTTTTGTGTTTTATCATTTGTTTTGTCGTTATGTATTGTACCTCTTATTTTTGTTGCAAATAAAAAATTCTGTATTCTGTACTATTTAAATTTAATTTTGTAAAAAATATTTTGTTTTACAGGGTATACTGCCATTACCATCTGAGCAGACAAAGCAGGGATTGTGGGATCTTTCTAGGATGAACTCCCAGAAATATATTATATCGAGGTACCCATACAACCTCCATCAGCAAGCCAACCTGCACTTCCGCATTCAACAACAAGCCAGCCTATAGCATGTCAGTCCGCACAAAGCCAGCCCACAGCGTGTCAGTCAGCACAAAGCCAGCCCACAGCGTACCAGTCTGCACAAAGCCAGCCCACAGCGTGCCTGCATTCTGATCTGCCTCAACCAAGTGGAAGGCAGCCTCTGCCTCGTCGTCATAGATCCAGTTGGCCAAGAACAAATGCAGCCTCAATCAAATGAAAGGGCTTGTTGAGCAGAGTGGAATTCGTCAAATTATTTTTATTTAGAATAATATTACTGATTAATTTTTGTTGAAACAAATAATAAACGATTTATGTATATTTTTATGATTTTATTATTAAAAAATATAGTAATTAAATTTGGGCGTATCTCGCTTGCGATGGGAAATCTTGATCTTCATTCTATTCTGTCTCTTCTGTTCCACCAAGAGTGCCATCCTCATTGTTATCTGCAACATGATATATACAATAATTAATGTTTGTTTGTAGGAAAACGCGTAGGAAAGCCAGAGATAGGGAGCACTGGCAACTTCTAGAGGCCTATGTCCAGGGTGGACAACCTAGTGAAATATGTAGAAATAAGAAAAATGTTTCATAAGGATTTAATATACTAAGAGAATAAAGGCTATTTTTTTTCATTTTATTAATTTTTGTTGGAACAAATAATAAACCATGTAAGTACATTTTTAGCGTTTCATACCCAAAGGGTAAAAACGGGACCCTATTACTAAGACTCCGCTGTCCGTCTGTCTCCAGGCTGTATCTCATGAACCATTATGCTAGAAAGCTGAAATTTTCACAGATGATGTATTTCTGTCGCCGCTATAACAACAAATACTAAAAACAGAATAAAATTAATAATTTAGCCATTTTTTCGCTCGATATTAATAATGGTAACAGATAGATGCCTAAATATTCACAGAATGTTTAGTTGTGATACAATTAAATGATAAATTAAAATTAAATAAATATTTAAGGGGGGCTCCCATACAGTACGGAACCCTCTGTGCGCGAGTCCAACTCGTACTTGGCCGATTATTTTATTTTGATGTTTTTATTAATAAAAAAATCTAGAACTTACTTCAATTTTGGCATATCAATCTCGCTTCTGACCGGAAATCTTTATCTTCATCATATCAGTCACACTTCTATCGCACCAAGAATTAATTGTTGCAGTTTGTCTTCAGTACCTCATTGTTATCTGCAATGTGATATAGAATAATATAATTAAACAGATATCAATCTTTATAGGTCTCTTATCTTTTCTCATAGATGAAGGATGGCTCTGCTAGCGGAGCGAAGACCAATCCTTCATCTATGAGTTTCTTATTGTAAGTATCTAACTGTTGGATAATTAATTAAGGAGTTTAATTGCTTTGAATAATTAAAGTTCTCTGTAAATGCGGTTTGTTTGTCAGCTGGCGTCATTGGGAATTTGATGATTTTAGGGCCCAGTTATGAGACTTGACTGTGGCGTCAAGACATCTGCTGACGGTTGGCTGGCTTAAGCCCAAGAAATTGTTTTGGCCACATGCTGAATGGAAGACCATAGCATACAACCTCTATATGTTTTGGGATATCTTATAAAGATGTGCTTTCTCAAATTACCTAAGATCACTTATTAACTGTTGAGCTCCAGACTTTGGAACTCTATAGATACCTACAGATTTCTAAATTTTTCCTCTTCTATCTGAAAAGGGTCTGAAACGTCCCTAATATTATAATTCGAATTCAAACGCTGCAATAATTTGGAACTAGATGAACCACACATGAACTCTCACTTGTTTAGTGAATCAAGCAAAAACAGGTTTTTGGCTTTTTACTTACCCTTCCAATAGATCAACAGTTGCTGCCACAATGAAATATTCCATATTTCAGGATTAATTCGACAATAAAACCTCGATAAAACACATCAAATTCTCCAAACTAGTTTTAATCGCCATGTTTTTAATGACGACTAGTTTGACATTTGACAACTAAATTTTAGACGTAAATCACTCTAAAATGTGGGCCGCCGAATGCATTTCGACCAAATTGAGTAACTAAAATCGATTTAGTCGACTCGACCTAAAAATAGTTTAATCGTGTAGACATCCGAATACCAAAGCCTAGTTTGACAGGACTAAACCTATTTTAGAGAGAACTTAACTAAAATGCGTGTCGCCGAATTGCTACCTATGTCTCTCTCCGTCTTTTAAACTACGTCCATGCCAAAATTCAAGTCAAATTGTTGCTCCGTTGCTACGTGAATGAAGAACAAACCAATAAACCAACAAACTCACTTTCGGATTTATAATATTAGAAAGGATAAAATATATCTATCTATCTAACGTAAGCTAGTTAACTACGTCAATGTCTTAAATCATTTTATTTTATATTTGCAAAACTTGACATTTCAAAGAGAAACAAACCCGCCGTTTGTGACCTATGTCTCAGAGACTGGGTGGACAGAAAAAGAAAGTCGAATAACTTTTTAATCCGTGACCAGTTTGAGGTGGATAGTAGCTGCCTAATTTCACAATCCTCATCGCTGGGCAAACTCGCAACAATAATGAAAAAGTGGAAGTTAAACTTTTGGTGTCCGCCCGGTCCCTGAGGCCGGGGTCACAAACTACGTGAGTCAAATGAATGTAGCATTATTTTTAATTTTCAATGTTTTACACAGATTACTTAATTGATTTTATTACTATTGTTTTGTTGTATAATTATATGATTCAAAAGGGTTTTAGTTGCTTTGATCAATATTTTTTCAAAATATCTACTGAAATACATTGACTATGCAAAATTAACAATAGATGATCTCCTGAGACAGCAGGTCCATTTAAAACTGATAACATGTATAGCGGACACTAGAAAGGAATTATCATCATCATCATCTTTGTGTTAAAAGATCCTTTGGTGAACTATGTCCAATAAACAGATCAACAGTAGGACCAGATGACAACATTTTTCAGTCTGCGTGTACAGGATTTTTTTTTAATTTTGTTACACTAAAAGTGAATATATTACGCCATGTTTTCGATCTTGTGGTCTCCATTTAAGACTTGAAAACCTATCGATTTCCAAAGAACCATTAGTTTGAAGCAGTTTGCAACTATTGTGTTTCTAAGCACTATCTCATCCTCTCTGCAGGTCTTTGGGTGAGTTTCCTATGCTATGCTTACCGGTCGGCAGTCTCTAATCCAGTTAAAACTATTCCTTGAAATTTTTTACTACTCAAAATGCAAATTTGCAACATATGTTTGTATCTTGAGCGTGTCGCTACATCTTCGAAAATAAATTGACCGTTGCAAAATACTGTACAATAGTTGAATGATTTGATAAAAAAATATTGGCAAGGATACTGTGTTTCTTTATTATTTTAAGTATATTTCAACATATCTCTGATAAAGTTGAAAAAAATCTTGGAAATTACATAGTATTTTAAGCATTTAGAATGATTGAAAGACATAGCTCATAAAATGGCAAATTTTAGGCATTTCAGTTATGTCTCTATAAGACCTGATAAATAACAAGTAATTTATGTAATACCAATGTTATCTGATGATAAAAACTTGTATTTTTATGACATAATAATTTAAAATGGGATAAATGACTTAAATAGGAAAATAGTGTGCTCTAAAAACCCGGTGCGTGACACCGGGGTTACAAACGATGTAAGTCCTAGTAGTATTTGTTTGTATTTTTTTTAAAAGGTCTTTATTTAATTTCAAAGTATTACAAATTATATACATCTCTAGTGTACATTAAATCCTAGAGGTAACAAGAAAATACAATAGGTACGTTTGCAAGCTAGAACAATTAACTTATATAAACTTATGTCAGGCGACTAAACAAAAGATTTTAATTAACATTGGAAAGTGAATAAATTGTTTTTAATTAAACATGTACTTAGGATTTTATGCAATCTTTAGGATTAGAATTGCATTAATTACGGCAGAATTTTGACAAAAAATATTAAAAACTATTTAAACGAGGGGTAAGCACTTAAAATAAACAGCGGTTTGCGCATCAACAACAGCAGAATAACACATAGTAAGCGAGCCAAGAATGTCGAGAGTGAGGCGCAAGCGCACGCCGCGCCGCCCGCGCCGCGCGCACTTCTCCGCTCAGCATAATATCCTAGGATAATACGGGCGATAGTGGCGCGCGCGGAGGCGACCAGCGGCGGCGCGCGCTTGCGCTGGGCACTGTACCTATTCATCGCAGTCGAGGAACCAGTGATGTGGTAACATAAAGCGGTTATATTTATCGATATAACTTAAATTTTCTTTGCGAGTTTCTCAAATGTTTTTAACTAGATTGTTTTTATTCATGGGATTTTTATGTAAGTAGAATGATTTAGATAATTTATATATGTATTGTTTTATGTTGGGTAATCCTATATTGGAATAAATTTTATTGAGATTTGTGTATAAGGGTGTATTAAATACGGCTTTATTTTGGAGAACTTGAAGTTTAATTAAGTTTGAAGGGCATGTACTACTCCAGACAGGACACGCGTAAGTTATGCACGGTCTAACAAGGGTGCGGTAAATATTCAGTTTAGTCATGCTGCTGAGGCAAGATTTTCTGTTGAGAACTGAACTTAGTGCATTAAGGGCCTTTGTGCCTTTTAGTCGCAGTTTATCAGTATTTTCTGACCAGTTTTTGACCGAGCGACTCCATGGGATGTGATAACCATCAATTTGTAGCTTACGGGTTGGCAAAGAGCGCTGCCTAGTAAATAATATTGCTTCAGTTCTGGATGAATTGATTTTTAGTTTCCATTTCTGGAAGAGAAATAACTGCAGCCTTCCTATTATCAAATCAGTGTCTTCCGACGATGTGAATGACGCGGTATCGTCTGCAAAACAAGCGATATTTGTACGTGGTTGTATTGGGATATCGTTAATATAGTACAAAAATAATCGGGGCCCGAGGATGGAACCTTGGGGTACTCCTGCAGGCATGATTATTGGAGACGGACAGCATTTGTTTATATGGACTTGGAAAGGTCGATCGGAAATATAGGATTTATAATTTTTACTAATTTTATCGGAGTGGTTGAGTGAATCATTTTGTGCAGTAACGCATGATGCCATACTGTATCGAATGTTTTTTTCTATGTCGAGCAGGAACATACCAGTAGATCGTTTTAGATTTAGGTTATGCAACACTGCTTCAGCGACTCTAGCTAATTGCTGAACTGTGGAATGCCCTGCTCGAAAACCGAACTGTTCATTAATTAGGGTATCATCAGAGAAACGAGCCAATCGTATATAAATAATCTTTTCGAATAGTTTTCCCAAGCATGGAAGCAAACTAATAGGGCGATAAGACTTAGGGTCAGTAGCATCTTTGCCAGGTTTAAGTATAGGGATCACTTTAGCAATTTTCCAAGCCTTTGGGAAGTAATTGAAGGTTAAGCAAGCATTAAATATTTTTGTTATCATAACTATTCCCTTTTGAGGAAGGTTTCTGATAAGTACGTTAGAAATTTCGTCTGCTCCGGGAGCTTTGCGAATTTTCAACTTATTTATCACTTTTTTAACTTCAGCAGGTCGGACTAACAAGGACTTATCATTATCTACGCTAGTGTCAATCTCCAAGGCTGTCAGTGAGCTCTCGACTGCTTCCTTCTCATCACTATTCCATTGCTGTGTCAAGAGCATATAACCTAAGAATGCGTTAGCGAGAACATCGCATTGTTCCTGTATCGTATTTGTTAGATCTCCATTGCTAGTTTTAAGTGCAGGTATAATAGCAGATGTATTAGATCGTAGGCCTTTAACTATGCGCCATAAGTCCGCACTAGGGTTATCGACTGACTTTAATTTAGAATACCATTTTTTATCATTATTTATTTTGATGGCTGAGTTAATCTCGACTTGCAATTTATGCACTTTTTGATTTAGCTGCTTACGTATCAAGGGTACTGGTTCAGTGGCAGCATAGCGCCGAAGTTTATTTTTACTTTTAATTAGCCTCTTAATACGTAGGGGTAGAAAATCATTCCAAGGTTTAAGCTCTGATGTAGGTCGTTTCTGCTCTCCAATATGGAACTTTGCATGTCACCCACAGCCGAGTCGATTGCATCTATCTTGTTGTAGGTTTGAGTTGTAAGGCAGATGCGATTATTCACTTCTTGCCGGTACTGTCCCCAATTGGCCTTCGAGTAATTAAATTTGATAATCGGTTTTCGTACAATCGTTGCGTCAAAGTTTACAAGAACTGGTAGGTGATTAGATGATAAAGATTTTAACGTTACAATCTGATTTAATGTGTGAACGTTTTTTGTTAGTAGGAGATCTGGAGTAGATGGTTTAAAATTAGGACAATAGTGAACTAGAGTTGGATTTTGTGGACCATGGACAAAGTATTCACTGTTCAACATATGTTCATACAGGCGCTTCCCGTGTTCATTTGGAGACCCAGGTGACCAGTAAGGATGCTTAGCGTTTAAATCGCCCATCTCTAGCACTGAGCTACCTGTTGACATTAGCAAGTTAAGATCATTTATTAAGAGAGGTATATTCGGTGACTGGTAGACAGCATAAATAAGAGTATTAGTATTAAAAAGTTTAATACTGACACCTACAGTTTCAAGGTTGGCGGTGGCTGGAGCAGGAATAGAGCAGTGGACTAAATCTGATCTTACTAAGATCGCCACTCCCTGACCAATACCATTTGATCGATTATCTTTTCGATAGCATGCAAAACCCGCAATATGGAATTTAGTGCGAACAGACAATTTGGTTTCGCAAATCGCGATAAAATCAAAGCTTTGCTCCCTTAACAAAATGCTAAGTTCCTGTAGTTTGTTACGAACGCCGTCCGCGTTCCAATAAAGCACTCGAAGTCCAGTAGGGTTGCTAGACATAATGACCCAAGTGTGTGAGAATGAGAATAACTTTATCCATAAAAGTTTTACATCCTGAGAATTCTTATTTGAGTGACTTGATGGTATTTAGTATCTCCAACATTTTGGCTGTAGCCAAGTCATGTGTGATTGTTTTTTTTACAGATTTACTTTTAGATAAATCCTCGGTTTGAGTCGAAAAATCAAATCTTGGTTTTTAAAGGATTTTGATATTTGTTAGGCTCTTTAGAGTCCATGATGTCTTGTGAATCTTCTTTTTGTCTCAGGGTCGGTGTTTGTCGCTTGCTCTTGCTGGTGATTTCAGGCCAATTAGATTTTGATTGAATGGGTGGCAGTGTGGCTTCAACTCTAGTGGTTTTATGCGAGGACTCGCGCTTCGTCTGAATGCGTTCCAGATATTTTAACCTCGCCGAACATTGTCCGTAGTTTGCTGGGTGGTTTTGCTGGCAGTTGCAACAAAGAGCTGGCTCCTCTCTATCTTTCTTCTGACGTTCCCAGGTAGGATGTGCCATGGCACATTTGACGCACCTAGGCGACCTGTTGCAATTTTTAGAGGCGTGTCCAAATCCTTGGCACCGGAAACACTGTGTGCCGACCTTGGTATTTGGTTTGAATTTTTCAATATCGACCACACAATTCAAGAGATATTTAATTTGTTTAAACTTGCCCATATCAGTTCCGCAGGGTAGCTGGATCAGCAGAGGAGGGCACTCAGTGATGTTCAACGTCTTGAGTTGGGTTACTATTGCTCCCTCAAAGCCAATCGCGGCCAGTTCAGCTGGGATCTGGTCTTGAAGAAAGCAGTAGCACTGTACCTTGACTCGGTTGCGGCCTCGGTACTGTAGATGAAATCCTTTCTCATCCTTCTCAATAACGTCTTTGATCTTCTGATGGCTCCAATTTCCCAGCAGATCAACTAAGATTGGCGGGATTTGGTTGTAGCGCATCTTCTTTGTAACCTTCTTGAAAGTGTCCGTGATAATATCGTCAACTAACAGGACATCGAATCATCGACTCAAAAAGAAGAAGGACATCGAATTGATTGGCTGTCTCAGTTACCTTATCCTTCTTCTGAGGACCTTCACTGGAACTGGCATACTTTTTAGGCTTGCGCCAGTTATCAGCTGTGACGAGTGCTTCATATCTGGGTCTCTTGCTGACCAGATTTGGATTTGAAGATGATCTCGTCATGTACTTTTCCATATCATCGACAAAGTACTAGATGACAACTTTGCCCCATCAATAGTTGCACAAAACCGGTACGGAATAACTACTGGTACGACTGATTGCGGTGGCAATCCAGCGCGGAACGCGTAGTAAGTCCTAGTAGTACAGTTATGTAAGTCAAATTGACGTCACGAACTATTGAAGATGAGGCTTAATACGAGTAATACTACCTTAGATTATAAATTGTATTGACCGCGACCTGAGGTGGTCGTCAGCCATAACAGGAAAATCTAAATATTATTACTTAATACATATATCTATATAGTAACAACTCGAAGTTTGTGGACAAGATTTAATATGATAATTTTTACTCTTTTCTTTGTATTGTGCGTGATAAATGTAGATGCCGCTATTGAAGGTATGTTCTATAATTATTATTGTCTTGGATAAAGATCCATTTCAAAGTTACAGCAAAAATCTGCTTGCATAATAAAAACCTCAAATACTTGACGTGGCCATATTTATACAGTGTTTCCATTGTTATTTTACTTCGGACATTGGTAGCTGTCTCTGTCTAACTTGTGATGGTTTTTATGTGTGATTATTTTTAGCAAAAACTGGCATGACAGACTTCAACCATGTACAGAATTCGCGAATATTTCGCACGGGTCGATGTTGCATTTTTCATGTTATTTTTGATTTATCAAAAATGGCTCAGCCGATTTCGATGAAACTTAAATGAAACCAACTTCGAAGTATATTCTTTCCAATAAAAAAAGAATTATCGAAATCGGAGCACTATGTAAAAAGTTATGCGTGACATATAAAAAAAAATGTATGCGTCGGATTGAGTACCTCCTCCATTTCGTCGGTCAAAAACGAGATCTTCTTTTTAAGACAAATGCTCTAATTTTTAGGTTTCTAGCACAGAGCTAATACAACTAGAGAGATAGCGTTGTTGTCGGTTGAGGCAATTTTTAACGACAAAAATGTATGGAAAATCTTGCCCAGAGCTGTCAAAACTGTCGAAATATGAATTGAAGTTCATCACCAAACCAAACACCATCGAGACACCATCGAGATGAACATACGGCAACAACCACTAAATCGAGATTTTTTCATGTCTCTTTCTAACTCATGCCATATTAAATCAATGCATCTTATTCAGGATTTCTCGATCGACCACATTATCCCGCTGGTTGTAATAGCTCTGTGGTTTCTTGCCATTTCCAGATAAAATGTTCATTGTAAGTTTACGAAAACTCGTTTTGAGATAATTGATAGATGGTATTACGGGTTCATACACTAAATGCTTATATTACGCCTAAAATAGCACAGATGTTTTCAATCATTGCAAAATCAATCAAACATAATTCATTCGAATCGATGTACCTATGCCAAATCAGATATTGTTTTAATGAGATATTGTTTTTTTCCTAAAACTTACGTACCATTTTCAATATTTTTAATGTGGCTTCATATACTCACTCAATGATTAATTGACTTGAGAACCTCCTCTGATTCGTCAGTTAAAAACAAGAATAGTTCATGGTCAGTGAATCAAATTGTGCACATTTAAGAATACGTTTTTTGTGCTTCATTCTAAGATCTTTTGACTTATGCAAATAAATAATTTGATTTTGTCCTTGTCGGTGGGTTTTTAACACGACGACTGCTTCCAACCGGTTTAATAGGAAACTCATGAGATGTTAATTGCATTAAATCATTTTGTGATTTTTAACTATTCCTACTAATGATAAATAGGAAAACACGGTTACGTTAGGTACGAGTTTGTAATTAAAGTTGCCAAACCCTTACAGGGTCAAATGTAGGTAGGTACTCGTATACCTTAAAGAACGAACTTCTTTTTTCATTAATGTTATTTTTTTTTTTCAAAAACAGCTCGGAGTATTTCGATGAAATGTATATTAAACCACCTCTGAAGAATGATCTAGCTAACAAATGAAAGAGCTCCATACATTTGACAGAATTACTCTTGAACGAAGTAATTGTACATACTCGTAGAAGTCACTGTTCGCCAATTATCTGATCAAAGAAAAACTTTTTAGCCGATCCTTTTTTTTACCGATAGCACAGTTAGCCGAAAAATAATTGGCCGAATAATCGCGTAACATAATTATACAAAAACTAACATGCATTCAAATTGAGAACCTTATTTTTTGAAGTCGGGATAAAAAGGTAATATTTCAGATCTACGGTAAACAATCCGTGGGTCGTCGAGCGTGTTTTATCGAAGCCTTGATTTAAGATATTAATATTTTGTCTTTCAGGGGATAGTTGTATCAAAAAAGGCTACCCCGGAGTGTGCACGGCAATCAAACAATGCCCCGATGCACTACTGGACATCGAAAACAGGGTTAGACCACAGGTAAAAGCCGGTTTACACATATCAGTAAAGCCACAGTTCCCACACAGCTCCGACACAGTTTCAACACTGTTTCGACGCAGTTCCAACACAATTCCGATACAGTTCCTACACATTGCTCCTCCTAGAAATGCTCCGTCCAATAAGTTAAATTACAAAATTTTAAAATTACGAATCGCGTATACATAATGAGTTTTACTATTGTGACAACTTACAAATACCTACTAACCAGTACCAAGTACACAGCACAAACTTCTCTCAACTGCACGTTATTTAACACCATAGAAGAGAACTAGCTTCCACAAACACAGGTAATCCTACTGTGGAAGCTAGCGCCTCACAATCAGCTAAAATTAAATATAAATGAAATCAGTATCTTGGTAACACTAATTATATACTTACTATTTGTTAAAAAATACTTATTATAATTATATTACGTGAACTGTTTTATGTTAATGCATGCAATCTATTAATATGAATTTAATTTAATTTTAAACACAAAAATGTACTTAATTATGTTATTTAGATTAAGCTTAAGAAGCAATGAATCACGAAATAAATCATTATTGCAAATTATTCTTTCATACATTCTTGTTGAACGTCCCGCCTGAACGTAGGTACATAAACTGCGGACTGACACCCCTCTGATATTAGCATCGAGCTATAATTTCCTCAAAGGATATTAGTAAGGATTATATTTTTACCATATACTATTATCATGTACCTATGTGGGTCGAGAATTTAAATTTGTCTTAATGTAGTGGTCCTCGTTTTTCAGATTTGTGGGTTTGGCTTCACGACTCTAGTTGTGTGCTGCATATCATCAGGACAAGCCGCCAGCCAGCCTGCGACCACCACGGCTGCACCACCCGCCGCCATCACTGACAAGTATAAAAATGCTACGAATCAAACTTATTGGCGGGTGTAAAGTTAGCTACAAGCTTCGGAAAACCCAATCCTAACTGAAGATCACTTAATGGCTCCGTGAGGGTTGGGCTTGGCGCAGCTTGTAGCAAGCACAGACGTAAAAAATGTTGAAATGGCGTATACGCTATAAGTAGGCTTGATGATTATTATATTATTTCGCCAAAAACCGCATACCCCACTTCAATCATTGCGATATTTTATATGTCTCAGCCAACTAGCTTAATTAGCCGTTCAATCAACAGCCCTTTACTTAACAGTGCCGTTCAACTAGCGGCCTGAATGATATTCAGCCGTAGCGTTTATACAACATTTAATAAACTGGCTGGCTACTGCTTAGGCCATTCATCTTCAACAAGTTTTCGATCGAAATTTGCTTTAAACGAGTTTAGCAGCTTTACGAGTCAGGCACAGGTAAATTCACGTTATTATTGTCACCCACCACCCACCACAGTTCACCACACTTTTCTATTGTACTTTTTTCCATTAATATTTGCAAAACACCATCAAATTTATTGTTTGGAGATAATGACAGTTTGGAGAGTTTCGGCGCTAGGTGGCAGAACGTGGAACTAAAATGAAATGAACAGGCTTGGCAAGTAACGAAATGTCATCGATTGAAGTCATTTGCCTAGCTGTTCGATCAAATGGCTAAATATCATTCAGGCAGCTATTACTAATTCTCAAAAAATAAAGTTTTTCCATAGAACAATTTTCCATTTCATCGACAAAATGTGTGGAACTGCTGTTTTTCTTTAGTTTTGACAAAAGTCGTAGAACAGTAGTTGCTAGTTTTGATAAACAAAATAAGCCCCTAAAGGTTGCTAATTGATAACTAATAACCCTGTATGCAATACAAAATTTTGATAGTTTGCTCAAATCGAAGTATACTGTTTTTAGATTACCTACTGCTGATATAAAAAAAACTACTGATTTCGACAAACATTTTGTCACCATTGAAGAGCTATCGAACAAAAAAAGAATCATCAAAATCGGTTCATAATGGGGGGAGAAATCGTGTTACATAAGTAGTGGGGAATTGCCGGTTCTGGACCACTTTTTGGTGGCAACTGTAGTCTTATGTGTATGAGAATAAGGCTAAAAAATGAGTATTTTGGTGTCGCTTACGTCGTTAGTATTGTGGGTGGTGGTGTGTGTCATGTGATTGGTCGTTTCTTATCGCAAAGTTGACCTTGAGCTCCTCCCCCGTGCTGTGATTGGTTCTTATCGCAAAGTAGGTCACGTGTCCTGTGTTTGATGCCCGCCCGGGTGCCTCCCGCGCCCCCGCCGTCGCCGAATCCGCCGCCGCCGCCTAAGCCCCGCCGCCGCCCCGCCGACGCCCCGTCGACGCCCCGCCGCCGCCCCGCCGTCGCCGCCGCCTAGGCCGCCGCCATCATAGTCGTAGTGACTAATTGTTTAAAATGACGTCATAGCTACTGTCTACAATGACGTCATAGCTACTACCTACAATGACGTCACTGTGTCTTATTGAGTTATTACCTACAACGATGTTGTAGTGATATATTTCTAGTGGTATTGAGGTGAGAGAGGTGAGGAGAGGAGAGAAGAGTAAGAGGAGATGAATGAAACAAAGATAATTTAAAAAAATGTTTAATTAAAAGTATATTTTTACAACTATAGAAAATGGTTTTCTACACATAGGACATGTATTATTTACAGAAAGTGTACATTTTAAACATGTCACAACATGTCCGCAAGGTATTAAAACTGCAGATACTTCTTCGATAGTGCAAATTTTACAAGACATGTCTTTATAGTATTTAATATTATCAGTATTATCCGCATTATCGTTTCGAATTATAGAGGTTTTTTCACACTTTTTGATATTTTTTACATTAGTTTTATAATCATCATTTTTATCTCCCACGAGCCTAACATAGGGACAACGATCAAAAAACTGTTTATGTATCTTGAGTGGTATGTCTTCTGAATTCCAGTCTTTCGCACCCCCATCACAATAGTAGCAGCGTACTCTATCACCTTGTCCGGTATAGAAAAATCCAGCAGCAGCCATTTCTTGAGGCTTTTGAGCTAAAGCTCGAGGCCAGGTGTCGAAACTTCTTAGACGTCTTATTTCAACGGCATATCTTGGATGTACGGGTTCAAATATTTCCATCATAATAATATCCTTTTTTTTTACTACAAGAATATAAAATTAAATTACACGTTGAAAGCGGATGTTAGTTATCAACCGATTGATGTGCACAATATGTGTGCTATCTAGCTACAGAGCGAGCACAAGGATATGATACATAATATGCTAAAAATAGAACTATTTATCTAACTTGAAGTGATGTCGCAATGACCCCAAGCTAGTGTTTTTATACTATCGTCACAAATATATCTTTTATCGTCATTGCTCGATAGAACTTTCTTCCTTTTACTTTGCGTGTACAGATTGTGTTTATCGCTACATATTGTATACATAGTATCGTATTGTTGATAATCACGAGCAAGAGCTTCTTTATAGTTTGCAAAGTGAATACTTCTGACAACGGCAGCGGATACTCCCTTGTTTTTCTTTACAACTTTATCATCTAGAAGAATTTCCCTTCAGCAGTTCATTTTTGTTAATGTTGAGATCTAAAAACTCAATCTTCTCCAGTGCCCAGCCGCTATCCTTTTCTTGAAATTCTCCACACTTGGTGTCAATCTTGGAGGAAACGTCTTCAAAAAAACTTGTAAGATCGGATGTTTCAGATAACGCAACATTCTTAGAATTAAAAGATTTCAAGTCTCTCTGAATCACATCATCCTTAGTTATTAAGAAGGTGCAGAAAAGTTCCATGTTTACTTTCACATGTTTATGCTCATTTAATTCCAAAGCAATTAATTCGGTGACCTTAGGCTGTGCGTTTGCCATATATGTTTTCGGACTTAATTCGGATGATCCGTTGATGCGGTAGCTAACAATTGAAGGCACTTTCCACCACATATGCAAAATAATCACCATTGTCTTGTTTGCACAACAGCTTGTGTCTTTTACTTTTTGAATGTTGTATAAGTTCATTACTAACCACTTTAACATTACAAAATGAACACTCGTGCATTGTATAACGTAGATAGCACACTACTGAATAATAAAATTCTGTAAAATACTACATAAAGCACTATACATGTAAATAAGTAGAGATAAGGAAAAAGGTCGTTGATATATAATGAAAACACAGTACATGAGCTTTAAACATATTATTTTTATTTCAGTTCAGTAGATTGGAGTAGTACAAATACTCCGTTAGATAATATTTGATTTCCTGATCAATAATGGAAAAATCATCACAAGTATTGTCCACAATGATAGATACTTCATCCAGAGTCTTAACTTGTCTCATCTTGATATTCTTTTTAAAGTAATTTATTCTGTTATCATAGAATGTTTTCATTCTCTCCAAATGTTGTATTCTTAAAGTGATGCATTCTAGAGCATGTTTGAAGTACCACAACTCTTCATTGGAGATGCTTATAGAATTATCTCTGATGTGGATAACTATGTAACTGTATGTATTTCCATGTTGATATGTGTTCAAATAGCTGATAGAGTTTGCGGTTAATGTATCCGGTGGTGGAACAATACCATTCGTGAAGAAAGAAGTAATTGTTTCTGCGTTATCATTTATGACGTCCCATTCCTGCGGCACCATTTGTAATCTACCAGCAATATCAATAATAACACTCAAATTGTTTTCACTCTTTATATCTGTAGAGATTTTCAGACTTATGCTTACATATGGGATTGAGGGGCAAATATTGTAAACACATTTATAAATATCAAAATTAAATCGTGGGATAGACGGTGTGTAAGTCGGATACATCTTCACGTTACCAGAACTGATTGTATACTGAACAGCCTGTTTGATGACCTGAGTGTTGATTGAACAGCCTGTTTACAAACAGGCTGTTTACTGAACAGGCACAAACAGGCTGTTTACTGAACAGGCTGTTTAGAACAGGCTGTTTACTGAACAGGCTGTTTGTGAACAGGCTGTTTTAATAATGTATCTGTGTGTATGTGTGTGAAGAATGTATATATTTATGGTTTAACTGTTTATCTTTCTAACCATACCGGTTAGGATGTTGTATTCAAAGAGAGAATCGTAAATGATAAGACAATAAGCTGTTACATTAGACGATACATTTTTCTTAAATTCCATTTCTAATTTTATATCTACCGGACCGTTCGAAGGTAAGGAATCGTTTTGCCTAGAGCAGTCGAATACAATCAAAGGGAATTTTGTTTTGAAATGACTTAGACCAATTGGATTATTTGAATTGTTCACACCGTAGTATGACCTCTTAAAACCTGTAAACGCTTCATACAGCAGGGAATAGGTTCCTTTTTCGAAATTACTTTCAAATGAGTCATAGGGATAGTACTGAGAATTCAAGTATAATCGTCCGTTTTGGAAATTAGTATGATCAAATTCACTCGCATTCTTTAGCACATCATTGTTGCGTGCATGCTGAAATCCGAGAATGACATAACGAGGCTTCTCCAGTTGTGTAGACGTCTTTACATTCCATACATGTTTGTGTGATACAGGTAACGCTGGATATTCGTACAAATCCCAAGAGCGAAATGGGATAGGAATAGAGATATTATTTTCCACATAACTTAAAAGTTGCAATTTCTCCCTATCCGACACTTTGATTACGGGAAGTCTCCAAGAGATACGATTTATAGTTAGTACAACAGGACCTGCAGCAGTCATAATAACGCAATTAGCATCCGTAGAACTTCTGTTTAGTATTAATTCATGTTTACCGCGTACAATCACTTTTTTGTAGTCTTCGGCAAAACCCAACAGATGACGTAATGGCACGTTGAAAGAGAATTGCTCCGAATCTTTGAAACCATTTATGTACCATCCACTATTCTCCAACGCGGTAATTTCTTCCATACCGTAGGATACAATACCTTTCATGAGGGAAGAGATACCGCAATTTTTGCTCCTATCAATTTCAACCCCATTCAACTCGTAACGTATATTTTGAAAGAGAAAAGCCATGCAGTTGTTGGCGAGAGTTTCTTTGGCTTTAGTACCTTCAATTACTAGAAAACTCTCACTCGGTTGTACTATGAGATCTTGGTTATTCACACAAATTCTAATTTCATCATTGTTTTCGTATGCATTGGTGTGCGGTACATATGTATGATATTCAACACTCTCTATAGCATCATCATACATCACTTTCTCCGCAATGTTCAATATTGATGATGATGATGACATTTTTTTTTTTTTTGTGGGAAGACGCTTTACAAGCCTAAAGATTGTAAAAATAAGATATTATCTTTTCTTATTTTATTAGACTTATTTATTAATCTCGTGGGAGTGGGAGCAGCAGCAGCAACAGAAGATGTAGTTGATAGTGCTGATGGTGTGCTCTTTACCGTAGCACTCGTTATACTGCGACCTTTCACACTCCCGTTTGCTTTATTATAGACAATCATATTATCTTTTTAATGTGTAAACGAAGGGCAATGTTTTCGTTTCTAAAATTAACAAGTCTCCCTTGTTCATTGACAATACGTATTTCGAGGTTTTGAATAGTGTTAACTTTCAAAGGTAGGTATACGAGGTGAGAGGGATTTTCAATGATTTGATATCCCGGCGGTACTGATGGGGAAAATTCGTGTAACACATGCGCCGGTCTATTGTTGATGAATGACCCCTGTATTATGTTGCACTCTATTCTTATAGTATTGGTGATTAGAATATTTATCGCTTGATCGGAGTAATGTCTTTTACTATGATCCAACCGTTTACGCGAAAATCCAAATATACTTCCTATACTATTATGTTTCTCAAAATGAATATCATATATGGGGGAATAAAACAAGCATTTCATTGTGTTTGTGTTGGCTTCTATGTCTATCAGTTTCGACGGATCTTGATCACTGCGGTTTGAAAGTTCCTCATTAATATACTGGATAATATCCTCCAATTCGTAGGAGCCGTGAGGAAGCTCAATAACATTGTTATCACCATAATGAAACAGATTATTACTACTATCAACATTAGGGATTGAATTGAATGTCTTAAAATGGATTAGAGCACACTCATACCGCTCGTGCTGTGATAGTTCTATTGGCGGTAAATAATTTGCTTCCAATACAGATTTGGTTCCGTTTAAAGATAGGGTAAACGACATTATCACCTTTCCACTTCTAGCATGGGAATGAAATTAAAACCACCATACGTCATCATATAAACACACATTTATTTAGTAAACATGTAATTACACACATTGAATAGGAAACGTAAACACAAATGTCCACAGTTATAAGATTTTTTATTTTGAACATTATTAATATTGTACCTAATTGACGTGTCATTGACACCTTTCGACATATAATCAATAAACTCTTGAGGCGGTCTCAAGTTGCCGTAACTATCAAAATATTCACAATCTTGATCTTTCTTCACATAAGCCACCCAATGTGTGCCCACCCCACTCGAATCGTCTAAATTTATTACTCCAGTTTCATATCTCCATGGAGGAGATTTTCTCATCACTAGATCATCTCTCATGATTACACCTCGAAAATATGGAATATTCATACGTTTCACATATTTCACAATTTCATAATCATACAGAGCACGTTTCGGTAGGGTAAAATTTAGTTTTTTTGGTATGGTGTCATATAAAGCCCCAACCCTTTTCTGTACGGAGCCATGTACATGCCTCTTCCCACAGCTGTCGGCACGCTCGATTCAGATCCAACCTTCCTCTTCTGCACCATCTCATAAATATTTTTAGCAGCTGTTGTTACACCTCCCGCTAGTGATCCGGCAGCAGCTAAAGCACCCAATATCGGAATCAATGGAAGAAAACCACCTCTTTTTGGCAGTCGAATCACTCTAGGTTTCTTGATGTGTTTATTGCTCACAGTTTTTTTGGCTGCTTTCACCGCAGCACTCAATAATTTATTATGACTAATATTTTTATTTTTAGATAATGTTTTTACCGCTTTACGACTGGCGGCAATCACTTTTGACATGGGCATCCCCATACCTTTTTTCACTTTAAACTTCATTATTTTATTAACGCCGAGAGCTAACATTTTTTTCAGACAAGTTGGGTGACTCCTCCCAACGCTTTTTTGCGACTGAAGCTAATTCTAAATCTGCTTTGTGTCGCGCCTCTAAGGAAGGATTTTGGGAGTATGCTATGTCGTGGGATTTGCAAGCTTCATCTAAAGGGTTGATGCCGACGTCACCTCTATTTAAACGTTTTTGTAATTTCGTACCAGGACCGCAGTAATTATAACCTGGTAAGTGTAACTCAAAAGGTAAATTATTAATCATACTATTTACCAAACCAGCACCCTTTTTCCTAAAACACTTATTACATTTGGATACAGTATCATGTTGCAATTTCATTTTCAGTTTCTATTTAAGCACATGCGTCTTCAGTCTATCGTCTAAGCGAAATGAAGATTAAGAAACAGAACACGTCTTTATCTGTTAAGGATTGGAATATTTTGGAAAATTTTAATGGACAAGAAAGTAAACATAGCTCGCTGCTACCCAATAGTATAAGATGTTTAATCTGTGGTCCGTCAGGCTGTGGGAAAACTAATCTATTGCTCACCCTCCTACTGGATATGAACGGATTAAAATTTCAAAACGTCTACTTATATTCAAAATCTCTAAACCAACCAAAGTACCTTTTCCTTGGAAAAGTTTTCAAACAAGTTCCTGCCGTGAACTTTTACACTTTCTCCGATAAGAGTGAAGTTTCTCCGTTAGATGAAACGTTAAATGACAGTATTATTATATTTGATGATGTATCAATGGAAAATCAAGAATCTATACGTCAATATTTCTCTATGGGTAGACACAAAGGCTTAGATTGTTTTTATTTATGTCAGACATATAGTAAAATACCTAAACAACTGGTACGTGATAACGCAAATTTTATTATACTCTTCAAGCAAGACGATTTGAATTTGAAACATGTATATGATGAGCATGTAAATACCGATATGTTATGGGATAAATTTCTCTCGGTATGTCGTATGTGTTGGAATAATCAATACAGCTTTATTGTGATTGATAAAAATATGGATATAGACAAAGGACGCTATCGTAGAGGTTTCGACGATTTCATCAGCATTCAGTAGAGGTAAATGACTTAAACAAATGTTAGATTAGTTTGGTTAGCACTTTACAATGGGGCCTCCAACAGTACGGATGTTTGGTGATAAAAAAATTAAACGTAAATTAATTGAGTCTGTTAACTCGGTGAAAGAGAAATTAAAAAAATTAAATACTGACAAAGTGGAAATGACGTCAATGTTGAAGGACACCTTTGATCCAATCACACAGCCTTTGAATAAAATACTGAAACAAACCTTAAAAAATAATAGTAATGTTGAAATAATTGATAAATATGAAGATCTTATCGGTAAAAATAAAAAGAAAAACCTAGATGAAAGTAGTGAAACTTTTACTGATGAATCACTAATAGATACGGGTGACATTACGAATACAACGTCCAGTTCAGTGTCAGACGAGCGTTTTGAAGATGCACCATCGCCTTCAACAGAACAAAAGAAAAAAATAATACCATCGTTCGTATCTCAATATCTGAATTCGATGGTATTGAATAATATTACAAAAATACCTTATGGTGCAAGTATAGTTGAAGACGGATATTTCATTGGCAATGATGAAATAAAATTTCACAATAATTATTTTACAATTAAAAATATACAATACAGGTATACGCCAGGATTGTGTGAACTGTTATTCAAAAAAACTCCTAACAATAATGTTATTGAGAATGCAGATGTGAAAAACTATAGTAAAATAGTTCAAACAACAAATGTTCATAAACGCAATTATTCACCACTTGGCCAGGTGCAAGGTGATAAAGGAATCAAATATACACAGTACATACGACCACACATACTTTCCAAAAGTAATGCTAGCGGATCCGGATTTACCGTCAAATCTAACATCCTATCACCGTTATCACCAAATGTTTTAAGTATGAAAAAATACTATCCTAATACGGATGTTGTGTATTGGGATGATCCTAATGAACTTATTGATAGATTACGTCTTTTGACTGCTTCACGCGCAGTTGGCAACACCGGTCATGATAATGAAATATTATCTATCATAGAGGAATTGAGTGAAGCAAAAATTATTAAGCCGCCATCTTTGACTGCAATAAAAAATCTGTTTGGTTAAGAGTTAGCTCATTATAATAATGACGGTGAATAAGTTTGGACGTTACTTACTTGGTAACAAACGTTCAACATCATCATCATCTTACTCCTCCTTTAACCAAACATATGCAATAAAAGCATTTAGAAATACCGTAGACTGTGAAAATCGTATTTTAAGAAATGTACGGGAAGGTGTATTGAAAAATGATGCAGTAACAAAGAAACAATTGGAAGATAGTATAAATTTTTGTTTATTGAAGATTAAAAATACCTCAAAAACTCTTACAGAGATACAAAATAAGCTAAAAATTACAGCAGATGTCAAAACGAAGGTCACGAAGACTCCTTCTTTCGTTGAGGTTAAGACACCTAAAATTACAAAGACTTCTACAATTGCGAAGACTTCTACGATTTTAGAGACTCCTAAGGTTTCAAAGATTTCTACGGCTGTGGGGGCTCCTTCAATTGTAAAGCCTCTTGCGGATGTTGATAAGACATCCACACACACACCTCATAAAGCATGAGCAAATGGCAAGTCGCTCAAGAGCTTCACAAGAATGCACGTAAAAGATTTCTACGTAGACGATTTATTCAAAAAGGTATCGACGACACCTGGCAAATTGATTTAATTGATATGCAAAAACATTCTAAAGATAATAAAGGATATAAATATATATTGGTGTGTATCGATACCTTCTCAAAATATGCCTGGGCTCAACCGGTAAAAACTAAATCGGCCGATGATGTGACCCAATCTATGGCGATTATACTGAATAATAAGTTAAAGAGAAAGCCACTTAACATACAGTCGGATGACGGTCGAGAATTTTTTAATGAGAAATTTAAGAAACTGATGAAGCAATACGGGATAAATCATTACTCTACCTATAGTGCGATGAAAGCGTCGATTGCTGAAAGATTTATACGAACAATCAAAACGTGGCTTTGGAAACAGTTTATGTATAAAAACAGCTACCGTTGGAACGATATTCTACTCACAGAAGTTATAGATAAATATAACAGCACAGTACACCGCACTATCAGGACATCGCCAGCAAACATTACTCATGAAAATGCGAATGCACTCTTATCTACTGTTTACAACCATATTAAGGCAAGACCAAAACCTAAATATAAATTGGGTGATTATGTGCGTATTAGCAAATATAAAAGTACTTTTGCTAAAGGATACACCGGAAATTGGAGTGCTGAAATATTTAAAATAGTGAAAGTAAACACTACTAATCCAGTTACCTATCAAATTCAAGATGAAAGAAGCAGACCAATTTTAGGTGGATTCTATGAGCAAGAATTGCAAAAGGTGAAATATCCTGATATTTATTTGGTAGAGAAAGTATTGAAGAGAAAGGGAAATCAAGTCCTAATCAAGTGGTTGGGTATGGATGAAACATCATGGATTAATAAAGAAAACAATATTAAATAATAATGTGTTTTATTGTTGTATTTAACCTTTTTATACATGTAAGTTTTTATCATTGATTCACATAAGGATTAAACATTGAGATTATAATCACAAAGAGACTACATATTCTTTACATCTAATTTGTTGATTTTACATGGCAATTAAACATTGAGGTTATAATTACAACACACTTCCCACGATCGAAGTTGGCGGCGGAAACGTGATGATAGTTAAACAAACTAACTGCAGTACATATCATATTTCCTTTATTAGCTCTCACACGTTCATAATGAAACAAACTTCTCTCATATACAAAGTAGTTATCTTTCCTTCATTCACCAACAATTTAATTAATACAAATGACTGCATCAATTTCCTTTGTGTGCTTACAACGTTGTTATCTTGAATACAATGTTGTTATCTTTCCTTCATTTACTTGCGGATTACTATTTCTATAGTTAGAGAGACGTGGGCGCTGGCACAATATCCGGCGGGGGCGAAGGCCTGTGGCTCCGACGGAGCTCCTTTACAGTACCTACACTGGTCCACTCCTATGACGTCATTTTAGGTAGTAGCTATGACGTCATTATAGGTGGTAGCTATGACGTCATTGTAGATAGTAGCTATGACGTCATTTTAAGTAATTAGTCACTACGACTATGATGGCGGCGGCCTAGGCGGGGCGTCGGCGGGGCGGCGGCGGGGCTTAGGCGGCGGCGGCGGATTCGGCGACGGCGGGGGCGGGGGGAGGCGCCGGGGCGGGCACCAAACACAGGACACGTGACCTACTTTGTGATAAGAACCAATCACAGCACGTGGGAGGGGCTCAAGGTCAACTTTGCGATAAGAAACGACCAATCACACGACACACAACACCACACACAATACTAACGACGTAAGCGACACCAAAATACACATTTTTTCGCCTTATTCTCATACACATAAGACTACAGTTGCCACCAAAAAGTGAATTAGAACCCGCCTTATACCCCTACTTACATAGATACAAAAAACAATACAGACGAATTAAGAACCTCCATTTCTTTTATCGCATCGGGTAAATATTAAATTGTGGTGCGAACGTAAAGAAATCTCACATAAAAGCACCACGATTTAATTTTTGAGTTATTTTTTAGCGTTTAGTACATATAATAAAGTAAAGAAGTCACAGATATAACAGAGGCAACTACATACTTCTAAAAGCTGAAAATTGGCGGGCATTAGCAGTCAGTCAGGGCCTGTCAGTCAGGTTTAAATGTGGTACTACTGTAAATCCTGACTGACAGGCCCTTTTACATGTTTCAGGTGACTGACTGTGCTTAAACGTTTTTTAAATTATTTTCATACCAGTACACCAATTTTCAGTTTTTAGAAGTAGTCACAAGATACCTACTCATTTTTTTATTTAAGCGGCTATCAAATGCTGTGGAACCCAGCAGACTGACTCCGGGGTCTTGTACTCCACCACGATGAAGTAATAACAACAATTCAGATTTTATAAAGTAGTTGCATTTTTTGCACTTAACTCTCGGACTATTATTATCATCAGTATCAAAGATCCTTAGTTCAAATTAAAATATTTTAAAAAACGAGAAATATTTTTACCCAAAAAGAGCCAACCGAATCAAACTTTATGGTCCTTGTGAATTTAGCTACAAGCTGTGCAAATCACTCCGCTTGAAATATTCACAGAATATTTATTTGTATATTCACTTCAAAAATAAGTAATTCAAATAAAATGTATTTAATCATAAAGTTGACATTTACATTTCCTACTACGAAACGACGCGCTTCGTGTTCACCGACACCATTAAGTTTGTTTCATCCCGAATCAAACTTATTCCTACTGTTTTTATTTTTTTACAGACTCCAAAAAGGTAACTGTATATTGCCTCCTTACCCTGACCACGGGTCCTACGTCGCGAGCGTACCCAACGGTAAACCTGGAGATGCTTTCGACGTCTTCATCATCACCGTGAGCTGCAGACGAGGCTATGACGTCCAAGGATCTCGCACCGTTGTCTGCCAAGATGGGTCGTGGCCTGAACCGATGCCTAGATGTCTTCGTAAGTTATTATAATCTTCAACATAATAATTACATCTATGCTCGGTGCCTCTCTGCAAGATCGAATCAGAAATGAGGAGATCCGCAGACGAACCAAAGTTACCGACACAGCCCAGCGGATTAACTAATTAAAGTGGCTGTGGATAGGGCACATTGTGTCAATTATATATAGTTCGAGGTTTGATATGGTATGATAAATGATAATTATAGTCTAATAACGCGCCAATTCAGTTCATGGCAATTAATTTGGAATGGGCCACCAAGAGACCGGCTTAGCCGAGTTTGGGGCCCGCTGTTAATCCAGCTGACTCATTTATAATCTAAGAAAATATTGTTTCGCGAACAATAATTTGTACCGATTTCCTTACTCTGTTAATAAATAAACTTTCTTTCTTTCTTTCTTTCTCTTTCTTCTTGTTCGAATAACGGAAGGCCAATGGAGCCGTAGAGGTCTCGAATAGAGACCACGGACCAGCAAGCGCAGCGTAGAGCGTCCACCGACTAAGTGGACTGACGATACAATAAAGATCGCAGGAACGAGCTGGATGCAGGCCACTTCCGACCAGCCGTATTAGAAATCCATGAGGAAGGCCTTATGTCCACCAGTGGATTTCCTACTTCTTATGGATGTTTTTTTTTGTGTCTGTGTACCAACGGTCCAACGGTGGCACCCCCCGGGCCGATATGGCTCACCGAACACCCACCAACCCGCATTAGAATAGCGTGGTGGGTTACCAGTCTAAACCCCTTCCCTCATGATGGATGTATGCATGGATAATTACATCAACCACAAAACGTGCTAATTTCGGCAGTGGTACATATTTGAGCCGTTTAAAGTTGAGACATCTGGTCCTCGTCTTATTTAAAAAAATCTTTCTGAGCGTTTAGTGAACATACGCTTAACCGAAATGCTGGTATTTATTTAGCTCATTGCATCATGACATTGACAAGGATCTGTGATGATCCAATTGCTTGCTATGTAGTAGTAGTTTATGTAGTTTTAGATTATGTATATCTTGTATGTAGTGGTAGCTAATAAAGGCACTTGCCCTATTAAAAAAAAAGCAATGATGTTCAGCGTGGCAATGCTGCCAGCATGCTAGGCATTCGATGCGGATGTTTTAGATTTTGAGCTAATGTACACAGTCTGGTACCACTTTGCAAGATCTTTACGGATATATAGAGGCCTTGTTATTATGTTATATATGTAAACGTCAGAACCACAAAGTTTCTGTGAAAGCTTTACTCAAATAATTTTTACGACAGTTTTGAATTTTGTTTCATTTAGGTCTAGAATTTCTTTGAGAATTTTGTACTGAGTTTTTTAGATACTGCCCTGCCCACTGCCATTTCAACTTGGCATTCCCCTTGGCTATGTCGGTAGCTTTGGTTCTTCTACGAGTCTTCTAATTTTTGATTCGATCTCGCAGAGTAGAGAGACTCCGAGCATAGCCCTAGGCTCTAGTTTAGAGTCTTATATCCTTGTTTATACTTTTTCTAAATTCAGGGGCATGTTACCTGGAAGGACACCCATCTGTCGAGTATACTTGTATGGCTACCGAAGGCGAGAATAATGTCTCCAGAATTTGCAGGTAAGAATTGCTGGATCCCAAATTAACATTGCGATTAAAAAAAAAATTAGTTCGTCATATAGATTACAAAATGAGACACGTATTTATTATTTTTCTCAATTAAACAAAATATGTAAATTATAGCCCGTTAAAGTTCCATGTGACGTCAAGCTATGGTAAACTTTTTGCCGTAAAGTACTACATTCGACTCTGTTTTGTAGTTTGGAATATATAAGTGGATACACAGACGGGCAGACAGACACTATGTAGTGATGATAGTGATTTAGTGTTATTTTAAACTATACTGGGCAAAGATCTCCCCAATTTCCTTCCAGAAGTCGCGATCCATGTCCGTTCTCTGATGTAGTGATAGTGCTTTTAAAGTAAGGTTCGCATTCTTTGTTTGCAGAGAGTGGGAGTTCCACGGAGTCATAGCCAGCCCCCGCTGCCGAGCTCCTCTCTACAAATCCACAACTGCTCTCATGCCCATGAAGTGCATTAGCGGCTCGTGGGACTATCTGGCTACAAGTGAACCGGGTTTGTATTTTTAGGTTAGATAATCCGGTTGTTGCCATTTGATGTTAAAATGATTGCAACAAATGTAGTTTAAAAAAACTAAAACACACGCTCATCAGACTTTAAAATCTAATCGTGATCAAAGTTCATTATTAGACTTTTATAAGAAATCCAAAACAGCTATGATACGATTTTCCATCATGAAGTTCTAATCCATATCTTCCGGCTCCATCATCAGATCAGTTCGACAGTACCATATTAATATTGTCATGTAACTACATACAGCTGAATATTTTCATTACATCATTAAAGCGTGTTAAAAATACAATGTGACACAATAAATATTTCTATGTGTGAATGTTTTATTTTAATGAATGAACTCGAGTAGCTTGCACGGATCGTTGTAATAGTTTTCACATTATTGTTGAAATATCAAAAACGGCTCAGTTGATTGCGATAATGTTTAAATGGGACTATCTCTGAAATATGAAGAAGAAAGAATGTGAAGAGACAACAGATACTGGCAATATTGTTGAAGAAATGAATAGCCTCAAACATTTATACTTTCATTTTGTACCGTTTACGATATATGCTGAACTGATGTATGAGTTAAATTCATTGGTTCATTGCAATTATAAATCAAGGTGGTCTAGTGGTAACAACACTCACCTATCATTCGTAAGGTATACTGGCTTTAAGGCTTTTGTAGGTTCAAATACCGGTTCTGTACCAATGAATTCTTTAGAGCTTATTTTCACAACACGGGCTTTCCCGTTAAGGAATAATTTGTGAAGGAATCAGCGTAGTTGCGTACGTATACATTTTATGGAGTACCTATGTGAATCTACCAACCTCCAGCGTGGTGGGTTTGGCCCAATTTTCTTTTGTGGGTAGACCTGACGCCTTACTGTGTAAGCGCTCTGACGTTCGGCTTTGCTTTTCCTTCCGCTCGCACTCGTAGCGTGAGTGACTGGCGCGAGCAGGAGAACAAGCGAAGCCGAACGTCAGAGCGCTTACACAGTAAGGCCCCTGATCAGTACCTTATAGACTATGAAAAGGCCGGTAATACAGTTATAAATTCAATTGTAGAGTCAAAGTCAAAGTTTCTTTATTCCGTAGACATTACAATTGCACTTGGAATCGTCAGATAACAATGTTTAAAATACAGTTTACATAACTTAAATTTAATCACAATTAGGCACTTACATACGTTTCAAGATATCGCAAAATATACTTAATACAAGAAATAACATAGCTAGGTACAACTTAAAGAAAAAATATATATCAATCTCATCCATCATCTCATTTTATATTCTAATTCTGACATAATATTTTTTAATAATTATAAGTAATTTCTAGCACATTCTAACATACTGTTGCCGATAACGTAACTGTTATTAGTATGTTATTGTTATCAACGATAACATAACGAGCTTTAAATGCTACTTGTTTCTTACCTGTTGACATCCAAATTGTCACCTTAAATGACACTGACATTAATCTATTTTTTGCTTGTTATTTATTTGGTATTTAATTTGTTCTATTTTTAATTTATTTATTTTTTTGATAAGTTTTATGTGTGTTTTAAAATGAATTTGAATTTTTAAGAGATAATTTTATTCTATAATCATATTTTTAAAAGCATTATTATCGGATTTTTTCAAGAACATTGTAATGTGTCTACGAAATAAAGGGACTTTGACCTTGACTTTGACTCCACCCAATGTCATTCAATTCAATTTATTAGTCTTATTAATAACCGATTTAATTGAAAAACTAAATCAATCAACCAATTTAAAGTCAATTTCAATAAGCTAATGTCAACGAAACCAAACATCAAAGCAAGAACAAAAATATTATGATCATCACAGATAAAAATAATCGGTCAAGTACGAGTCGGACTCGCGCACGGAGGGTTCCGTACTGTATGGGAGCTCCCCTTAAATATTTATTTTATTTCAATTTTATTATTTATTATTGAAGTTACTTACGGCACAGAAACGTGGTCTCTCACAATGGGCCTTATTAGTAAGCTTCAAGTAGCCCAACGAGCCATGGAGAGGGCTATGCTCGGAGTTTCTCTGCGCGATCGAATCAGAAATGAGGAGATCCGTAGAAGAACCAAGGTTCCCGACATAGCCCAGCAGATTGGCAGGTTGAAGTGGCAATGGGCAGGGCACATAGCGCGGAGGACTGATGACCGATGGGGTCGAAAAGTCCTCGAGTGGAGACCACGTACCTGCAAGCGCAGCGTAGGACGTCCACCCACAAGGTAGACGGACGACCTTATTAAGACCGCAGGATCGCGCTGGATGCAAGCCGCTACCAACCGGTCTTATTGGAGATCTTTAGGGGAGGCCTATGTTCAGCAGTGGGCGTCCAATGGCTGAAAGGAAGGAAGGGAAGGATTGAAGTGAATATAAAACTAAATATTCTGTGAAAATTTCAAGCATCTACCTGTTACCTTTATTAATATAGAGCGAAAAACGTCTAAAAATTCAGGTGTGTTGTATGGGAGCCACCCTTAAATATTAATTGTATTTTCTTTTTAGTATTTGTTGTTATAGCGGCAACAGATATACATCATCTTTGAAAATTTCAGCTGCCTAGCTGTCATGGTTCATAAGATACAGCCCGGTGACAGACAGACAGACGGACAGACGGACAGACGGACATCGAAGTCTCAGTATAAGAGTCCCGTTTTTCCCTTTGGGTACGGAACCCTAAAAAGTAGTATATTACGTTATTCAGCAATAACGGTTTTTAACATCACAGTTAAGGAGCAAATAGCAAGTTACGTTATTCAGCAATAGCATCGTCAATGAATAAAAAAAAAATAGAAACATTAATCACAGATTACAGATTTTAGAGATCGAGGTCAATTATTTTTTTGAAGTAATACTTCTTTAGCGGCGTTGTGCACTTTTTGGGATGGGTAAAAATTTTAAACTCGCGTCAGGGCATGATGATCAGATTAATCAAAATTTCATAAGACTGAGAGAGCAAGTTTTCACTTCTGCCGGCACTCTCGGAGTGCAACCCGTTGTTTTTGTTTTTATAAAATTTCACATTCTTCCGTTCATAAATATTTTCAATACTTTCAGTTTAGAAGATGATTATAAAAATAACTGCATAAGTATTTAATATTACCTTTAACTTCAGACGCTATGTACGTTTATTTTTACTTTGTTTAGCTCTTTGACCGGCTTCCAATAAGGAAGGTTCTCATCATCATATCAGCTATAGGTCATCCACTACTAGACATAGCCCTCCCCTGTAGATTTCCAATAAGACCTATCGAAAGCCTCAAGAAAGAGTTTCCGCTATTTATGGGCCGATTAACGCAATTATTAGTAGATTTAAAATACATTTTGCGAAATGGTCGCCTTATGATTTAACTAGTGTAGTTCAACAATTTTTTTCGTGATTGGTTCTTCTTTTTATTATTACGGTATCAGCTCTAAGCAGGTGAACTACTTAATTGTAACATTTGTATCTTTCGTTCGTAAGCCTATACCTACAGAGGTCACTTCATGTTACTTCACATGTATTTCTAATTCAAATGAAACAGGCGGCTCTTCAAATTTTATACCGTTTGTTTTACAAAGTTTAGCGTAAGAAAGGAGTTCTACTCGTACGACAGGAAACAAAACAAGTATTATATTTAGAAAACTTTTTTTTAAAACAAGCTTTTACTGAACAATTACTCGCCAAGACGAATCAAACGAGCCGAAACTCGATATGGTTGCGTCGTTTCATTACAGAGTTCCTATGACCTCCTTCCAGCTCCATCATCAGACCCTGATTTTCGTTGAAAGATAAACCACTCGCCAAGACCATTCAAATAAACCCAAATTCGATGAGGTTGTGTCGTTTCGTTGCCAAGTTCTTTTGGCCAACTTCCAGCTCTAACATCAGATCAGCACCATGTCATCATAATATTACATTATCACGCGATTTACAAATGTGTGCCAAATTTCAGCTCAATCCGTAACCGGGAAGTGGATCAAATTTGCAAGATTTGATTCCAGACAGGAAATACGAGTAAAAGCTTGTAAAAAATAATTTAAAACCGATTTTTTTCTTTCAGGGCTTCGTTTGAGTTGCAAAGAAAAATATGTGAAGGATGATGGAGATCAAAACTTCATAAAGCCTTACATTAACATGAACGATAAAACTCTGAACCACGTGATGGTCAGAAACGGTTCCGACGATCTATCCTTTGAAATGCACCTCGCTGTAAAAAGCAATGCTGATGCGCAAATACTTCTGACACCAATACCATACACTCCGAAGGATTTAATTCATACGAAATTTAGTGTCGGTAAGTGTAATCTCGACCGACTGAAAGCCGGGTGGGAGTTTTTAATTATGTTCGAAACCTGCTTGATCGCGTTAACGTTTGATGTGATTTCGATGGAGATGGCACAGTGTCATCTTGTGTCACGTACAGAAAAGTTAATAGCTAAATGTGAGTTTTTAGGGTTCCTTACCCAAAGGGAAAAAACGGGACCCTATCACTAAGACCTCGATGTCCGTCTGTTCGTCTGTCTGCCTGTCACCGGGCTGTATCTCATGAACCATGATAGCTAGGCAGCTGAAATTTTCACAGATGATGTATTTCTGTTGCCGCTATAACAACAAACCAAATAGGATCGATATTTTTTTTAAATAGTTGGCTGTACCGTTTTGTTTCTTCAATAACTTGTGTTATTCCAATTTTACAGCTTGTTGTGGGAACAAAAGTTGTTTAAAATTTGATTTTCTACAACTTTGATGCCAATTTTTTTTTTAAATCAATATTTTTCGTTTAAAATAGGGGTGTCATTTTGATTCCTCAATAACTACCTACTGGCAATGCAACTATATTAGGACCTCGCTGGACTGATCTGATGAATAGATGCGATCATCGCAGCGTGTGTGCCCAGCTTCAGGTAGTAGTTCAAATCGTGAACAACCAATTACTACCGTTTGAATGAGATGAATGAGCTCCCAGTGACGATAACTTCGCCGTAGGGCGCAGATGTGGCCGGTCCATTACAAGTGATGACTTAAAAGTATGGCACTGAAAAGTATTATTTCACTGTGCATTATGAGTAAGCTTGAACTCAATGTGCTATGGAGAGGGCTATGCTTGGAGTTCCTCTGCGAGATCGGATCAAGAAAGCGGAGACCCGCAAACCAACCAAAGTTCCCAACATAGCCCAGCGGATTAGCTAGTCGAAATTGTAGTAGGAACATAGCACAGAGCACTGATGACATATGGATTCTAAGAGTCCTCGAGTGCAGACCACGTACCGGCGCAGCGTAGGACGTCCACTTATATGGTAGACAGATGACCTGATTAGGATTACCAGACCATTCTGGATCCAACCTGCTTCCAACCGGTCTTACTGGCAATATATAAGGGTGATCCTATGTCCAGCACTGGAAATCTTGCGGCTTATCAGCCGCAGATGGGTGGATGAAAAATTATTCTGCTCCTTTAATTTTATCAAAAAAGTAATTTATGTTCATTTTGCTTGAGCTGGTATAATATTGATCTGGTTTTTTGTTACAGCATTTATTTCAGACAATACGAAATTATTCATATTAAATTCAAATAATTATGGACTAGAAAAGAATATTAATACACCCAATATTATCAGTGGCACTAGTTTTACGGCTATTTATGTCAAGATTTCTAATGGTAAGTGGCGCTTTAGTATTAGAATTTCAAGTGCAAATTGCACCGTTTTTAGAGTTTCGTACCCAGAGGGTAAAAACGGGACCCTTTTACTAAGACTTCGATGTCCGTCTGTCTGTCTGTCCCCGGGCTGTATCTCATGAACTCTAGGCAGCTGAAATTTTCACACATGATGTATTTTTGTTGCCGCTATAGCAACAGATACTAAAAACAGAACAAAATAAATGTTTCAGGGGGGATCCCATACAGCAGACGTGATTTTTAGGAATTTTTTGCTCGCTATTAATAACAGCAAGAGCAATGGGGCTCCCACACGGTACGGAACCCTTCGTGCGCGAGTCCGACTCGCATTTGGCCGATTTTTTATCGATTATTTTTTTAGTTGAGGTAGTACGTGGGGTGCAGTTGTTATTTTCAGCTTATTGTTTATTGAAGACACGTTCGCGATTTACCACATACTGCCTTTTCTTAAGCATGGTGGCCCGATGGTGCAAAAATATAATGATATAATAATTACCTCTAAAATTTTAGCCGTCAGTATAATAATTAATTATTTATTTATCAGTACTTAGATAATTTATAGAAAGTTTTTCTCAAAAGAAACTCTTTATCTAAAAAAAATGATATCGGGCAATAATATTTGATAACTATAGCAACTAAAGTATAAAATCTTACAATAAGCCCGATTACAGAGGCGCCAGCGTAAATTTAATAGCAACGTAAAAAGCGTTCTCTCTATCGAATGCCTAGCTAGAGTGAAAAAGAAACAGAACTATGCTATTTAGCTAATATAATTACGATGGCGCCTCTGTAATCGGGCTTATTAAGTGTATAATTAGTTAATTTTTCGTTCCGAGCCCACCAAGTTGTGTTTAGCGATTTTTTCACCTACTTGTGCTCTATTAAATAAAGTGGCAATGGGCAGGTCACATAGTTCGAAAAACGGATGGCCGATCGGGCCGTGAAGTTCTGAAATGGAGATCACGGACCAGCAAGCGCAGCGTAGGACGTCCACGGACAGGGTGGAATGACGATATAATAAAGATCGCAGGAACACGCTTGATGCTGGCCGCTTCCAATAGGCCTTAATGGAAATCCGAGTGGGAGGCCTATGTCCAGCTGTGGACGTCCTACGGCTGATATATAAGATAGATAGACTTGTGTTCTGTGATATTGATTTATAAATAATTTGCTGTAAGCAGTAAGTACTTACACACATCTGAGAATGTAATGAGATGTTTTCTCCAGGAACCCTGGAGGTGGGCAGGAGAGGCAGCAGCGCGCCCATCTTCAGCTACAGCCACGCCGCGCTCAATGCGGTGCGATATTTCAGTTTCGGTTCACATGAAGGTGAAGCGACTTTTCTTTACGACTGTCCTGCATTCTATCCTATTTGTTTATAATTAGATATGTAATAATTTGTAATTTGTTTGTTGGCTGCGAAAATAAAATATTTCTTTCTTTCTTTCTTTCTAAACCTTTTCGCCGCTGCAGTGATAAGATTTTGACGACAATGAACAAAAACTAGTTAAAAAAACATTTTCAATTCATTTCTCATTTCTACTCCGGGTGTTTATTTAGACTACATACATATTTTTCTAGAACAACATTATGACCAACTTATTTATGTGGCCAATCCTGAACAATGAAATAAGCTTTTCCACATGTTTTGTCCAACGTTGATTAAGTGTACGGACAGGCTGCTTTTTTCGCAATTTCAAGAGTGTTCCCTGGATTCTTATAGTAAAAGATTATGATTAATATGACTACAAGGACATCTAAAAATATTTACGTGGAGTACATAAACACCCCGTATGTAAATTAGAAAAATTTTCTTGCAAGCATTTAATAGATGAAATTGTTTGAGAAAAATAATATTTATGTGACAAAAATGTAGATAATTCATAGTTCTGAAATAAACAATAGATAAAAAAAATAGTATTTTAATTCACACCCTTTCTATACTCTATTCGCCGAGACGAGTTAGTAGGTAGAGCGCTATCTCACTCACACAATTTTTGAACTGCGATTGGTCAGTGATAAACGCTAAGGCGGTACACAGAATGAGTACTTTTTAGTCTACTCGTTATTCCCGCACTGTGTAGACGTGTTCTTACTTGTGACTGTATGCTCAACTCGTGAACTGGTTTGTGTATCGGATTTTATGAAATGGAAAAAATGTATAGAGCATGTCATAGAAATAGTTGAGCCCAAAATGGATAACATGGATAGAAATGTGTAAGTTATGACATAAAGATTCGTTATTAATGTAGGAAACAACGACAGTAGTGATACGTCGTCGGAGAGTGATGATATGCTATACATTTGTATATTATAATATAATAAAGTAAATTTAATAATTAACTCTCGATTTTATTTCTAGCCTTCATATCCATCAGTTATACTTACTACTTAGATTAAGTACTAACATAGTGTTGTAAGTTAATAATTTGTTTTACTAACCATGGATCGTTGTTGTCTTAAATAAATATTTTTTGTTTTGATTTGATTTGAAAACAACGCAGGTCAAATTGCGGGCTATTTTTATTTTAGGTAAGTAGGTACTAAGACAACGCTGGCCAAACCGCAGGCTATCATTATTTTAACTAAATACTAAGACAACACGGGCCTCACTGTGGGCTACATTGTTGTGAAGAAAACGCGCGCCAAACCATGTCTTATAATTATTTTTTCAGAATTTGATACTCGGTCTTGCCATTTAATGTGAAGTATCGATCTTAGGCACTTCATGTGAAAAGTATCAAGGCGCTTAATATCGCCTTTGTAGAGACACCAGATCTCAGTGGCATATAGCAAAATTGGTAGGATTATTGCCTTAAACACTGCTAGTTTTGTGTGTAGTCGCAGGTCATGTGAGTCCCAAACTCTCCCACGAAGCATGCCACATGATGCAGCTGCCTTTGCAATTCGTGAGGAGATTTCGGTGTCCAGGCGGTTATCATCGCGGACAACGCTCCCGAGATATCGAAAAGATGTAACTTCCTCTAGTGCCTTCCCGCCCAATGATATCGGTGTTGGGTCTGGAGTCGTACCACGTGCAGGTTGTTTCAGCACTTGAGTCTTCGAGGTACTTATGACTAAACCAAACCTTTGACACGATTGATTGAGGCAATTTAAATGTTGTTGCAGGCTGCTGGCATCGTTGGCCATCAGACAAACGTCATCCGCATAAAGTGCGTCCACGATTGAGAGGTCTTGCACCAAACGTTTCGCTCTAAACCGACCTAGGTCGAAAACGCTCTTTTAAGAAAGCACCCTACACAACAGTGCGGGCCCGCGGGCTATATCTAATCATTTATGGAAATAAAAAACAACGCAGGACAAATCCCGGGCTATAGTTCTAAGACAACATGAACCACACTGAGGGCTATAATATTTTGAAGGGCCAGGGGCAAACCATGACTTATAACATTTATTTTAAGGAAGTACAAAATAGCGCTAGCCCAACCGCGGGCTGATATCATTTATACAACGCGGAACACCGGGCTGTCTATCTTATTAAACAAGTGTGGATACATGGATGGACGCTGGATGCAAACTTCTTGCAATGGTTTTATTGGGTGTTATTCAAGATCTAATAAGAGAGCCCTATGTTAAGCAGTGGGTGTTTTATGGCGAAAATATTTGCTTATATGCTACTGTAATATAAAAACGCGCTAAAATAACTGTGTTCATGTGTGTGACATATCTACATTACGTAGTAGGTAAATAGGCACCTACACTACTACTATTGCTTATAAAACGGGTACTTATAACATTTGTCTTCTTTAGCCAATCGTACCCGGGCGAAGCCGGGGCGGGCAGCTAGTATATTATAATATCAATTATGAATCAGTGAGTCAGTGAGTGAATCAGTCAATGAAACCCCGGTTTTTAAACGTTAATACATATTTTATTAACCGTCAGAGCAAAGTTAATGAAATTTTGTATTGTAGATAAGCTAAAGAACTTTAATAAGCTAAATTTCATATATTTAGGTTAAATCGTTTTTGAGTTATGATGGGGTTCATCTTCTTCGACGTGATCGTCTATGGTGAGTACCCTTAGCTAGCATGTTGGCGGTTATGAGCTCTTAAATGACTCGTAAAACCTAATTTGTAAGCAGGGGGTACTTGGAGTGGTAAATATATAGAGTTGTTTTTTTTTGGTCGAAAACTTTTTTGTGCCAGGGGCCTTATTGTGTAAACGCTCTTACGTTTGGTTTCGCTTTTTCTCCCGCTCGCTCTCGTGGCGTGAGTAACTGGCGCAAGCAGGAGAAAAAGCGAAGCCGAATGTCAGAGCGCTTACACAATAAGGCCTCAGGTGTTCTAATATCATTAACGACACGAGCAAGCGAAGTTAATCCTACTAATATTAAAAATGCGAAAGTTTGTGAGTATGTATGGATGTTTGTTACTCTTTCACTCAAAAACGACTGAACGGATTGACATGAAACTTTGCAATAATAATGCTTATACAACAGAATAACACATAGGCTATAAGTCACAAAGATATTGCGTGAAAAGAAGTTCACCGGGTCAGCTAGTAGGTAGTTATTTTTTTTTTATCATTGCTCATTAAATATCGTATTGTCATTGTCATTAAAAAGTATTATGAATTTTTTTGGTAATTTCTCATCACGTAGAATGAATAATTGGCCAAATGCGAGTCGGGCTCGCGCACGACGGGTTCCGTACCCTATGGGAACCCCCTTAGCCTGTCATTTTAAAAAAATAAAAATGATTTTAAGGTTTAAATTAAGTTGGATGGGATGACATAACAAGTAAAAAATAAAAAAGAGGGTCCCCGGATACGGGTCAGTCTAGATACATCGGACCTCTGGAGTGCAAGGGTCCTCTTGTGGGAATGCTAAGCTAGTTGAAATTACTAGGTACCTAACTACCTAACTTGTGCTAAGTGCGGTGGGAATGAAATTAGAAACAAAAAATATATTGTACTGCGTTTAATATCAATGTTCTGCAAACATTATTGTAACATATTGCAATCAAAAGTTTACAAATTAGTATTTAAATGCTGAAGGCATGGTTTGGCAGGGTAGACCTGGAGACGTTTAAAAAAATTGACACGTTTCAAAAATTGAGGAAAAAAAATCCAAAAAATCGGGTTATCTGCCAGAATCCTTTTGCGACGGCTTCGGCGGCTCCGGTGTCCTGGTGCTGGTGTGCGTTTCACACCGCCTCTGCTCGGATCTTCAGGTTTTCTGGCAGCGTCACCATAACCGCGCCTTCGCCGCGCTCGTGGTTCGATAAACGCGTTGATCGCGGTTGACTGTCGAATTTCGCCATGATCTCCGCTTTATGGTGTCTTCGTCCGTCCCCCAAGGGATGCAGAAAGGTCTTCCTCAAAACATGGCCTTCTTTACGGATCACATGTCCAAAAAATGATTCCCTGAACCGTGCGTGGACGCGGTTTCTAGGTGAATGCTTGTCCACGTCACAAATGGCTTTTATCTTCCTTCTCTCTCTTACATGTGGTGAGTCAGGCGTATTCGCAATGCATCCTCTCTTTCCCGGATTGGATTTATTTTAGGTTATTATTATTAAATATATTAAATTTTGCAAACGCGAATCCATACAAACTTAAATGTATTATTGTATACAATTACATTAGTTTTAATCACCGAAAAAATTACAAGTTAAAAGTTAGAAAATAGTGCCTTGAACTTTAAAATAGCAAAGCACAAGGAAATTCCCAGCGCCATGATATCGCTAGGACCTGAAAATTATCTATAATATTACAATATTATCTATAATATTACAAGCCCCATTTCAAACGTCTACCTGTTGCCGTTATTAATATGGGGCAAAAAAAAAAAAATACGTTTGTTGTATGGGAGCCGCCTTAAATGTTTATTTTATTCTGTTTTTAGTATTTATTATTATAGCGGCAACAGAAATACATAATTTGTAAAAATTTCAGCTGCCTAGCTATTACGGTTCATGAGATACAGCCCGGCGACAGACAGACGGACAGCGGAGTCTTAGTAATAGGGTCCCATTTTTACCCTTTGGGTACGGAACCCTAAAAATGTAATAAAATAGCCGTATCCAGTAATAAAAAACACGACAAATATTAGCACTGTGTTACGAGCCGGAAGTCAATACGGTTCAGAAATAACCGACGTTGCAGCCAATAGCGTGAAAGCCATCCGCCAGTCGCCACGCCTCCTCGCGCAATGCCTCGCGTAGCCTGCCCTGCCGCCTGCCTGAGAGGGGACGGCCAGCCAGCCAGCCAGCCAGCCAGCCGATCTCATATTTGCTTGAAAAATAAAAGGATAAACTACCATTCTGAGTGTTTCGTCTTTTATCTCGTCATTACTGCTTTGTAAAAGTGAAACCCCTCCTTTGTTGATTGTCGTTGTTGTTGATTTGTCAACTCAAAATTACAAATCAGTTAGATACTTGCAGCTTCAACCAACACTGGGCCAACGCGATGGATGGTCCAATCACCCTCCATGGGTAGACCTATGTATATTCATCCATCCTTCCATCAGCCGTAAGATGTGGCTGGACAGTGGACATAGGCCTCGCCTATGGATTTCCAATAAGACCGGTTGGAAGGGGCCTGTATTCGTATTGTTTATCTTTATTATATCGTCAGTCCAACTAGTTTGTGGAAGTCCTACGCTGCGCTTGCTGGTCCGTGGTCTCTCTTCGAGAACTTTACGGCATCCGTTCTTCGAACTATGTGCACTGCCCACTGCCACTTTAATTTGCTAAACCCCTGGTCTATGTCGGTAACTTTCGGTCGGTACAGCAGTAAGCTTACAAAAAGACCCGATAAAGTACAGTTCTTGATGGAAGTACTATCTCGATTACTCGTATCTTTCTAATTTTTAAGTGATCTCAAGGTCAATTATTCCTCTGTAATCACCAACTTGAAATTCCATGTAGGTATATCCCACCGAGGAGGTTACCTAAAGATTTTGAAAAATACAACCTCTCGCATTTTATAATTTAGAAAAAACGTCTGTCATCTCATTTGTGTCACATTATGCTAGGTACACACATAAGAGAAAGAAATAAAATAAAAATGCATAGTACATCACTATCACTACATAGTATAAATCAAAGTCGCTTCCCGCTGTCTGTCCCCATGTACTTTTGCTTATATCTTTAAAACTACGCAACGGATTTTGATGAGGTTTTTATAATAGACAGAGTGTTTCAGGAGAAAGGTTTATATGTATAATACACCTGTGCGAAGCCGGGGCGGGTCGCTAGTTAATAAATATATAAAAGCATTATCATTGAAAAATAACGTCCAAAACGCATAAAAAGTAGACGTAATATGACATTTGAACTACCATTGACATTTCTACAACATGGCGGGCAAATTAAACTTATTTTTAATGGAAAATCACTGAACAGCTGATCTGTTTATGGAGATAAACAGATCAGCTGTACATGTGCAATCTATACATCACACTCTTTCCTCCTAGAACTTAGAAAATGACCAATAATATCAATTTAATCTTAAGCGTGTAATCAGGTTGAGCAATTGTCTGTGTTGTTCCACAAAAAAAGTATTGAAATTTCGGGATCACAAATCACGAAAATGCAAAGAAATGTGAAGTTTCGAATAACAAACCCAACTCACACCCATTCAGAAACTAACCGCGTCCCTTTCTCACTCGTGCTACAACAAATTAACCCATTTCTTTCAGAATACAGTGACCTACAAACAGAATTACAGTACAGAGTTTTATTTTAACTCGGGATTTATAATAGGTATGTAAATGTAACCATATTATTGTCACGCGGCAGGCGCGCGCGGTAATTATAGCGAGTTGTTTACTCCTAAGCACGACAGTAACTATGCTTTAAGCTGTGGTTTTATGACTCGGGTGGAATTGGAATTTGTTTACCCCTTTTTTGTTCGTTTTTTTTTTGTGTTTTCGTATTTGAGAACAATAGGGAAGTCTCGAACTTTTAGGTTGTTTACTTTGTCAAACACAATGGCACCGATAATTCTAGAGAATTCGAGGCAACATTCATTCAGATACAAATAGAGCGATGAGCTTCCGTCCGACTGAGTTTTTCGTTTACCGTCGAAGCGAAAGCATCTCGTCGTCAGTACATTATACAGTGGCTAGTGCGTGTAAACATATCAGTGTCAGTGTGAAGTGTTTTTTTGCGAACAATTGTGTCGTGTGTTTTTGTGAAGTGATTGTGTGTAATAAAGGGCAAAAGTGAATAATCGGCGTTTTAACTGATTATCCAAGAACCAATCTTGTAACATAATGTTGACGTCCGTTGGTTTCGTTAGTGTGTATCCAGCATTAAATTTTGTTGTACTTTTCATACTTTTGGTTGATCGTTATGATTTTTTAAGAAATATTTTTGAGAAACATTGTTAAATTTTATTATGTTACCGAATAATAATTCTGAATGAATCTAGTACTGATCAGAGAGTTAATTTACAAAATGATGGATATGATGCCGACGCTTGCTAAACTTTTACGTGGGGTACAGTTCACGGTACGTAAAATCAATGAGTTTTTATTGTACTTAGGTTATTTTTAGTAAAATTTCATGAACATAAAAATATATATGTGCCTGGAACCAAGGACTGCGACGTCAACTCTTTGACAGTAAGTACCTAATCATGTTATCTGGCAAGTGGGAGGATGTAATAGCGTGCTATGTAAACCTGATTCAAAGGATGCCAGAGGGTTGTACGACGCATACCGTGCAGCTCTTGCAGAACGCAATCAACTGTTAACTTAAAATCAATTGTTAAGTGTACAAGGGTGTCATGTCATAAAACCCTGGATAAATAATAAAAGAATAAATATATATATATATATATATATATATATGTATTTACATATACAAATGTTAACAATAGGTACATGACCAAGTTAAAGGTTTATGTTTATGGGTGTTTTATATACTTACACTACAGAAATATTGGCGATTCCCGCACTAGGCTGGGCTTGTAGCAGTAGTGCCCTTGGAGTAGTTTTTATACATAGGTGTTTGTCAGCGATCACCGAAATTAAGCAACGTTCCGCACGGTCAGTATTTAGATGGGAGACCGCGGGTTGCATTTTCCAACTGAGCGCTACCGTGGCTTGGATGACACGTCAAAGTGTAGATCCTGGTTGGTTTAACCGTGAAGCCATGTCAGAGGCCCTCAGGCGGCCTAAAAACTCGGACACCAGGGCTAGCCACCCGGCCTATACGAACTTACTTAATTAAATGTATAATTTATATACAATAAGCATTTACACTGTGTCACCTGTGCTATTGGCATTAAAAATGATTACAAAATCATCTCAAAATAGTAGATAGGTATTTTTACAAGTGAATGCGATGAAACAAACGGTTGTTTCATTGTCATAAGTACATATCACCAAAATAAGTAGGTTTCATAGCTGTGGTAGGTCCAAGTATAAAAATGTTTGGCACCATAAATATTAGAATGGGTGACCACGGATGTTAAGAGCTGAGTTTAGTAATATAATAGGCCATATTTGTTTAAACATCCATCATCATAAATGCGTCAGCCTTAGGACGTCCACTGCTGGACAAAGGCCTCCCCTATGGATCTCCACTCCAATAAGACCGGTTGGTAGCAGTTTGCATTCAGCGCGATTCTTTTTGTTTAAAAAGTAACTAAGTTTATTATTGTCAGCAGCCTTCGGGAATAAAAGACACTCGGCATAAATAGATCTAAGCACTTTTTAAATATCTAACTTTACTTTGTCATGGTAATGGTATCCATATAGATACTTTCTATATAAGTGTGTAATTAAAATACAGCCTTGGCCAAAAGTATTAGGCACCCTAAAAAAAATTTATTTACACCTGTTTAGAGCAAAAAATTAAAACAATTTTGTTGTTTATAGATATTTATTTACTAGAATATTAAAAACTATCAATATTTAGTGGGACCTCCCTTGGATTTTATCACTGCAGCAATCCTTTGGGGCGTACTGCGTACCAGTTTTGTGCACTCCGTTGTGGATATGGCATTCCACTCGTCTCTTAAAGCGTTTTTGAGGGCTGTTTTTGAGGTGATGCTATGTTCCCGTATCTTGCGCTTCAGTATGTATGTAGTATATCAGTCTCTGGCAGCCATATCACAAGATTTGTTTAGTTTGGGGTCAGTGACCGTGTGTAAGATATCTCCTAATATTTATTTATTTATTTATATACATTATAAATACATGGTATCTTACAGTATTGTTACTCGGCCCTATTCTTAAGTTAGCTATAGGTATATATCTACAGCGCCACGTGGCCACGCAGAACTAATCCCGCGCTAGGGCTGCCCGCCTTCAGTATTTTAATTTCATCTATTTACTTTTTACCTATTTGAGTTTCTTTCTAGTTTTTATCTATTACTAGCAGCGCCCCGCGGTTTTACCCGCGTTGTGCCCGTTCCCGTGGGAATTTCGGGAATTTTTATACATATAAACCTTCCTCTTGAATCACTCTATCCATTAAAAAAAACCGCATCAAAATCCGTTGCGTAGTTTTAAAGATTTAAGCATACAGACAAACAAACGAAAATAGCGACTTTATTTTATACTATGTAAGGATGATGTAAAATTATTAAAATTAGCTAAAAAAATTTGCGTTAAAAAAAAAATACATATTGTGCTTTTTGATGTTTTTAGGGTTCCGTAGTAAAACAAGGAACCCTAAAAACGTATATCGCACGCTTTTTAGTTACAAATCCACTCGTTCGTTCATTACTACGGCGCGCCGTGACTGGCTAGCATACTGAGAGCATACCGGGTTCCGATGCGCGTGGGTATGATTCGCGTTCCGACCGTTTGCATGAAGACATTATCATTACTGTGACTTGGTGCTGCAGCATCACCGGGAATGTACGAGACAGTTGAAGCACCGGACCACTCCCACCGGCGAGGTTCAACGTAGAACTCTGAAGGACGAGCCGAGCTCCGCATTAACGCATTCTCGAAAACATGCGGTAAGATTTTTAACCTTTCATCTCTAACCAAATAAAATAATCGGCTAAGTGCGAGTCGGACGAAGGGTTCCTTACCCTTAATATAGTTAATTTTATTATTTATTTTTGAATGGCATGTATCTACAACTTAATATTTTGAGAACATTTCAAGCGCCTTCCTGTTGCCGTTTTTCGTATCGAGCGAAAACCGGATAAAAATTCGGGCTTGTTATATGGAACTCCCTCTTAAATATTTTGTAATTGTGTCTGTACATGGCAAGGCGTAGTTTTGCAGATCTCACCGATTTTGTTTCTCAACACTCTGTCTTGTTTTTAAGGTTCCGTACCCAAAGGGAAAAACGGGACCCTATTACTAAGACTTCGATGTCCGTCTGTCCGTCTGTCTGTCTGTCCGTCTGTCACCGGGCTGTATCTCATGAACCATGATAGCTAGGCAGCTGAAATTTTCACAGATGATCTATTTCTGTTGCCGCTATAACAACAAATACTAAAAAGAAAATAAAATAAACATTTAATAAATATAAATATTTTATAAATATTTAAGAAAATAAAATAAATATTTAAATAAATATTTAATAAATGTTTTACTAAATATTTTTCCCATACAACAAACCTGAATTTTTAGACGTTTTTCACACTATATTAATAACGGTAACAGGTAGATGCTTGAAATGTTCACAGAATATTTAGTTTTATATTCACTTCAATAATAAATAATAAAATTAAAATAAAATAAATATTTAAGGGGGGCTCCCGTACAGTACGAAACCCTCCGTGCGCGAGTCCGACTCGTATTTGGCCGATTATTTTTATTTGGTGTGAGCCTTTTATATGAAGGCTGGTATAGTTAAATTTTTTCTCAAATTCAAATTGCCCTCATAGCAGAAGATGTTCGTTATTGTCTTAATCACCTCCTTTCAGCTTAGAACATCAGTTCTAGATAACCCTGTTTAAAGATTTCCGAAAAATGTACTTTCTCGCGGTTAGTATAGACCGAATTATTCAAGTCGGCGGATGTGAAGTTAGCTACAAGCTGCGCAATATACAATCCTGACTGAAGCTCACGTCAAGCGCGTTGATTGGGTTTCGCAGCTTGAAGCTACGAGTAACTTCACACCCGCCGACTTGTATGATTCGGCCTATACCTATGCAAGTATGCACATTGCACATGCCAAAGCACTTATCGCACGCACTTCAGAAAGAAGCCGAACTTAGAACTCCGCCAGTATTGGTAGCACCTAAGTCAATTTCAAACCTAGTCAAAGTATATATTGGAAATATTCACTGACCAATTATATTGATACCTATTTAGATCATATTATAAATGTGGGATTATACGAGCGAGATGGAAAATTAGCGTACAAAATTTTCTTAACAATTTTAGTATACACTAGGATACCAATCCGTGACACGGGGAATCCTAGTGGAGAGCTATGAGTGAGAAAGGTTTTTGTTTTAATCTGTGTGTAAAATATTTTTCCAGCGCTTGGCTACCCCGTCCGTAGTGCCCACCAAACTTAAATACAGCACAACCAGCAATTTCAACACGAAGGTAATTTATACCCCCTGTTTCTGTAGCTGGGCACACACTGTCATTTGACGTGATCAGATAAAAACCCTCATGGTACGCATTTCGATATGGTTAAACCCATAGAATTAGTATAATAGAACCCGTACTAAAATAAAATTTCGAAGGGTTTCACAAACTAGCATAGATCTATCTCGGCTGTCCAAATTCAAAAAGGTAAAAGTAGGAAGGTAAAATGATCAGAGATTTGAACCTTTTTACTGGGTTCAAATTTCCGATCATATTGCAAAAGACAGTGGAACCACTTTTAACCATTTTGACATTCCAACTTGTGATTTTGACGTATGCCAACAGATAATGCATTGTTCTTGTTCCACTCACTCTCGCATATGCTGTATAACCAGATATGAATAAGACAGCTGTAACATAGTTTTTATTTGAGCAAAATTTAATAAGTATTCCAAGTATTACTGTAGTTCTAATTCTATGGTTAGACCAAACCGGTGGTCTCAAATCTACGGATTTTTAATATTTCTACCGATTTGGTTCCTGTGCTACCGAAATACCGAAATGAAGCAATTTTGCAACGATTTTTGAGAATGACAGGAAACTTCTTCCAAAGTTCAAGTCTGCAACAAAAAAGACGGCCTTGGGCCAATTTCTCCTGTTTTTATACCGAATACCAAGTTTGCAAAGCCCCAGCTGAAAAAGAGGATGACATGATAGGCTATTTGCGCCACAGTTGAACTTAAGCTTCCTTTCAGGATCTCCTTTGGAAGAAGCTTGCATCCATCGTGTTCTTGTGTTTTTGATGAGGTCATCTGCCCACCTTGTGGGTGAACGACTGAACGCATATTAAAGAACACTTTTACACGTTAACATCCTACTAATATTATAAACGCGAAAGTTTGTAAGGATGGATGGATGGACGGATGGATGTTTGTTACTCTTTTACGCAAAAACTACTAAACGGATTGAGATGAAACTTTGCAATAATGTAGCTTTTATATCAGATAACACATAGGCTATAAATTATAACTATATTGCCTAAATTTTCCATAATATAACGATAAGTGTTAAGTAGGAAAAATGTTGACATCTGCGAGCTATTCTAGCGTGCGCTTTAAGAAATGTCAAAAAAATAACTGTCGACATACTTAGTTTGAAAGACGGAAAGTGACATAGGCTACTTTTTATCCCGGAAAAATAAAAGGTTCCTATGGGATAGCACAAAAATTAAAATATCATGCGGGTGAAGCCGCGGGCAAAAGCCAGTAAGTATTTTATAAAATTCGTCGCGGATGGAGGACTCGAACCTTACGTCTTCGGATCACTAGCCCGACGCTCTGACCTAGTGATCAGAAGACGCAAGGTTCGAGTCCGCATGCATCCGCGATGAATTTTTGAAATGTTTATCATTAAAATAACTCTTTGAGATAAACCTAGTGTGGGATGCACTATAAAGTTAAAATCATTTCGTTACCTAAGAGTTTGAGTTTGAAAAAGAAATTACCTGTTCCAGCCTTTCAAACTGCATAAACTGGACAAAGGTCCTTCGACGTCGGTGTCCTTGAACGCGTCAGATGCCCTGATGATGTACGAGAAGATGCTCGTCATTCGGCGGATGGAAAACGCCTTAAGCAGCTTATACAAGGAGAAAGCTATCCGAGGCTTCTGTCATATGTATATAGGTAGGTATTATCAGTATCAAGCTCCTTCCTTAGATTACTACCTTTTAACCGACCTCCGAATAGGAGGAGGTTCTTTGTTCGTCCGTATGTATTTTTTTGTGTATGTTCATTGATTTTTTCGCCATTTTTGAACCGAATCAAAAATACTATTTTCGTTCGAAAGGGTACTCCTGCAGGCTTAGCATAAGGACCATAAAATAACTCTATCGACGTGTCAGAACGTGACAGAGTAATGATGAAGTATATGTCTGTCACCTTTGCACAGGTCGGTAAACTCTTGTCGTGGTCTTGTATGCTAAGCTAGCTGATGTGGTTCCATTTAAATTTTATCGAAATAGGCTGAATCGTTTTTAAAAAGTCAATAATAATTTAAAAATTGTATGCATCAATTCGAGCGAACTTTTGTACTCGATGGAAGTCGGTTTTGCAATTTTTTGCGAAAAATAATAATTATTTATTGTCAAAATTTGAATTCAAATTGTTAAAGTTTTATTAAGTTAGCAGATGTAAATGTTATGGTAACTAAATAAATAATTATTTATTTTACTTGCCCAACGTGTTATGGATTCGAGAGGGCTATGCTTGGGATCTCTCTACGACGTAGAGACATCCCAGTCTACGTGATCGAATCAGAAATGAGGAGATTCGTAAATGAACTAAAGTTAACAACATGGCCTAGCGGATTAGCAAGTGGCAGTGAGCAGGGCACATAGTTTGTGGAACGGTCGATCGATGGGGCCGTAAAGTTCTTGAAGACCATGTACCGGCAAGCGCAGCGTAGGACTTCCACTGACAAGTTGGACCGATGATCTAATTAAGACCGCAGGATTACGTTGGATGCAAGCCGATTCCAACCGATCTTATTGAAAATCTATAGGGGAGGCCTATATCCAGCAGTGGTCATCCTGCGGCCGATAATGAAACAAAACAATGCAATGTAACTTAATTTGGAATTTTACGTGATCTGAAACAAGCCGAACGCTTAGGTTTGGTTTTCTCTCTATCATTTGTTTCGCGTTCTCGCTTGCACGCTCTGGGGCCTGATTCTCTATCGACATAACATAACGTGACGCGGTACGTTATTTTTTTATTTCCATGAATTTCGTTTGGAGAAATATTTGATAAATGTAAAATTACGTTAAAATGAATTATAAAACGAGTTTAAGTTATATTATTTTAAAAATAGTTATTATTCACACGAATTTCTTAGAAACAAAGAGCACGTTAGAGCGCGTTACGTGCTTGTTTTCATACAGAATCACCCACCAGCTCTGGCGGAACGTGACACTTTTTTATGCGTGCAGTCGATCGATTTATCAGACGTCATCACGTCAAAAAAAGTATTTATAATTGACTTAAAATGTACGAGTATAAGGTATGGAGGTGGTCTTATGATTTTATTAACAGGGCAAGAAGCAGTGGCAGTGGGCATGGACAACGTGATGCGTAAAGTGGACACAGTGATCACGTCGTACCGCTGCCACGGCTGGACATACCTGTGCGACATCAGCATCGCCGGCGTCATGTGCGAGCTGACTGGACGCCGCTGCGGCTGCTCGCGCGGCAAGGGCGGGTCTATGCATCTATATGGACCCGAATTTTATGGAGGCAACGGCATCGTTGGCGCCCAGGTCAGTCTATAGTACACGATACTCATTCAATAGTAAGTTCGTTTAGGGCTTGTGGCTAGCCCTGGTGTCAGAGTTTTTAGGTCGCCTGATGGCCTCTGACTCGGCTAGACGGTTTAAACAACCGGGACCTATAATTCAACGTGTCATCCGAGCCACGGTAGCGCTTATTTGAAAAATGCCACCCGCGGTCACCCATCCAAAAACTGACCGTGCGGAACGTTGATTAATTTCGGTGATCGCTGACAAACACAAGCAAACTACGCTACGAGCGTTACACTCATTTAATGATGATATAGGGTAATATTGGCATGGCTGGACATACCTGTGCGACACCAGCATCGCCAGCGTTATGTGCGAACTGACCCGACGCCGCTGTGGCTGCTCGGCTGCCTAAGGCCGATGCATTTATATGGACCCGACTTTTAATGGAGGCAACGGCATCGTTGGCGCTCAGGTCAGTCTATAATATAATATATGATACTCATTATTATATCATATAATTTGGAGTTGCTATAATTTTAACGCAGTTTTGTACTTTCCAGACGCCTCTGGGAGCGGGCTTGGCGTTCGCTCATAAATACCGCGGCGACGGCGGCGTGGCCTTTACGCTTTACGGCGACGGTGCCGCCAACCAGGGCCAGCTGTACGAGGCCTTCAACATCTCTAAGCTGCTCAACTTGCCTTGCACATTCGTATGCGAGAACAACAAATATGGTAAGTGTTTCATACAAATACTAATAGAGAAAAATAAGTTTGACGAGAAAGTACTTATTCAAATTATTAGGGGACAAAACATATAAAAATATAAATGGTTAGTGTTACCAGGAAGTTGTCGCATTTTTTATTCAACGTGCAATCGGAGTGAAAGAGAGTCTCAGTTTTTACTTGACAATTTTACCAACGTCTGTCTGGATGTTGTTCTCCTGTACAGGTCTTATTTTATCACGTCACGTCACGTCTCACGAGTAGACTACAAATGTATCACAGAGCTATTACAACTAGAGAGATAGCGCTGTTGTCGCTTGAGGCAATTCTCATCTACAAAAATGTATGGATAATCTGGCTCAGAGCTGTCAAAACTGTCAAATATGTATTGGAATTTGACACTACTGAGAGAAAAACACGGCAACTAGCCACCCAATCGAGATATTTTTCATATCTCTTTCTAACTCATGCCATATTAAATCATTGTATCTCTTTCTTTCTTTTCTCGATCGATCACATTATCCCTCTGGTACCTCTGTGAAATGTATGGACTTTTGACAGAGAAGTAAAGTCACAAGCCCCCGCTCCTGAACTTTGATAAGGTTTCCCTATGTCATTTATTGTTTGATTGACAACAGAAAAAATACCTGTCCAAGATTTTTATAGCCGTACCCAAAAGGTAAAAACGGGACCCTATTACTAAGACTCCGATGTCCGTCTGTCTGTCTGTCTGTCACCAGGCTGTTTCTCATGAACTGTGATAGCTAGATAGCTCATCACAGATCATGTATTGTTGCCGCTATAACATCAAACACTAAAAACAGAACAAAATAAATGTTTAAGGGGGGCTCCCATACAACAAACGTAATTTTTAAAAGATTTTTGCTCGCTATTAATAATGGCAAGAGAAATAGGACTAAGGGAGCTCCAACACGGTACGGAACCATTCGTGCGCGAGTTCAACTCGTACTTGGCCGTTTTTTTGATAATCTAACTAACGGACTAATTATAATAATGTTTTTTTAGCCAGTCATCATACCTATTTGCAGGTATGGGTACAAAGGTAAACCGGTCTTCAGCGAGCACAGACTACTACACTCGCGGAGACTACATCCCTGGCATCGCTGTCGACGGGATGGATGTACTGTCCGTACGAGAAGCCACCTTGTTTGCCATCGAGTACTGCACCTCGGGAAAAGGTAAACATCTCATCATCATGTAAGCCATATGTTGACATCCCAAACACTGGCAATGTTTGACAATAATGGATGTACTGGCCGTGCGCAAACATCATGTCATCATGTCAGACATAGGACGATATCCCGAACACTGGCAATGTTTGGCAATATGTAAGTATGGACACGAAGGTGCAGGTCCTCAGTGAGCACAGACTTCTATCCTACTACATCACAGACTTCTAAATACTACATCTACCTAGGTACTACGTCTACATCGTATTGTCCGTCCGATAACCCACCTTGTTTTGCAATTGAATTCTGCCCTGGGAGAAAGGTAAACATCTCATCATCATGACTTTCTTCAAATTAAATGTCATGTATTTAGACTGTTACGCCTATTGAGATGACTTCCACTTTGCCCCACCAAGTTGCCCCTCTAGTCTACTGCTTTAATTTTTGGCGTGGAAGCTGCCCCACTTATCTTTGGTATTCACTCATCGGAATCTGACCCACCAGAGGTGTCGCTTTTATCAGAGTTTGACAATTTTGGTTATAGGTAATTTGTGTTAAAACAGGGCCACTGGTGCTAGAGATGGACACCTACAGGTACCTAGGCCACTCCGTGTCGGACCCGGGCACGTCGTACCGGACCCGGGACGAGGTAGCCGAGGTGCGACGCACAAGGGACCCCATCAAAAACTTCAAGAAAATGATACTCGATGCCAAGCTCGTCACGGAAGACCAAATTAAGGTACAATATAATACGGTTCAAATTTATTATTATGTTTGAAAAAATATGTATACAAAGTTTCAAGTCAATTGGTACAAGGGTTACATACAAACTAAAAGGGCCCGTTTTACCCTGTTAGAGGTCGAAAGTGTAAAATGTTTGTTCTTAGTGCTCCATTACGAAACTCTCTATTTAAAACTCTCCAAAATTACGATCCGCACCTGAGGGGTTAGTCCAAGTTTACACGTAAATTGAAACTACAGCTGTTTCCGTATGGTTCCATACATTTTTTGTACAACGCCCCTGGCAGAAAGGAGGAAGAACTAACCAAAATGTATCGAGTCACACTTTAAGAAGAAAACTTAAGTAAACTAAGCAAACCTGGACTAAGAGCTCTGGGGGCCTGATTCTCTATCGGCAAAACGTAACGTGACTCATTAAGTTTTTTTTATTTCCACGAATTTTGTAATTATGTGGTCCGATTAAAATTATTTTTGACTTTGAATGAAAGAAGACTAAAACACTCATGTTTGAACAGGAGATAGATAAAAGAGTGAAGAAAGACATAGACGCGGCTACTAAAGAATCGACGACAGAACCTGAAGTCCCTATCGAAGAGTTGGCCGGAGACGTTTACTTCAAGAACTTGGAGCCCTTCATCCGAGGCACGCGTCCCGACTTGAAGTATAAACACGCTGACGTCGCTCCGCGGAAATAAACTGATCTCTGATTTAGGGTCAATCAAAATTCTTGGCAACTGCGATGTTAAGGGGGAGCCTAAAGCCAAAATCAAGCGAAAGGTGTACTTTTAAAGACGTCGTGTAAAGGTAACGAACACAAACATCCATATTAAAAAAATACTATACGAAAGAAAACAATCTAAAATAGCAGAAAAATCGCGTAGAATTTTGGAAAATAATATGGTTACTTTAGAAAAAAAAGAAAACTTCGCTTCATAAAAAAAAATACATTTTTATTTCAAATGCTCGAAATCATCAGCGACAGCACCACATTATTTTTGACTAATTACGTAGCTAGGCTAATGTTCTAGCCGAGTAATCAATTAGTTTTTTTATTGCATGCGTAAATTTTAAATAAATAAATAAAATCCCACCTAAAAATATAAGCTGGAGCTCGAAGCCAACATCGTCATAAACTGTGTCATGCGATTTTCGACTCTAAACAAAGCTGCATAGATGATAGCGGGCGATGCAAGAAGCGCGAGTAAAATCTGATTTTTTCCTAGCATTAGGGCAGCCTTAACCACACGCTGCGGATAACACAATCCTTGCGCAGCTGTTAAGAAAAAAACACAGCGCGCGAAATTCAATTAATTTTCGTTTTTTTTTTCTCAACCTATAGGTACTGTCCCACTCCTGGGCAAAGGCCTCTCCCATTTCCTTCCATGTGAAAATCAGTTGATGCACTTCCGTACATAAATTGACCACTAATTTGGTTTTAAGTTGTATACTTACAACTCATTCATGACCGCAAAATGAGTTTTAATCAACTAAAAACTAAGGTGAAAATCAGATGATGAATTTTCGTGCAAAGACTGATATTATTTTGGTTTTTATGTACTACTAGGATTGTTTGTATGTACCTTGTAAAACTACCTATTCATAGCCGCTAAATCAATTTCCGTAAACTTAAAATTAGTTAATCTGTAAATTGGAAAAAAGAAAAAGAAATTCATTTCGCGTGCTGAATGAAACAGTCAGCATTAAGTAAGCTTCAGTCAGGACTGGGTAATCCGCATCTTATAACTAACATCATAGCAGTCAAGAAGTTAGGTTCGGTCTATAGTAAAGCTCTGATTTCCTAGGATAGCGGTGCCGTTATTAGTTGACGTCTTCGGTGCCCAGTGGTTAGGGACCCTGGCTGTGCCAAGAAGCGTGGGTTCAATTGGTGGGCCAAGCATTTTTGTGAAGAATGAATATTTACTCTGCCCAGATAGAATTTTTGGTAGCCGTTACGAAATTACTCTTTTTAGTGTCGACAAGTTTCGTAACGGCTACCAAAAATGCTATCTGTGTGTATCTGGACGAGTAGCATGGCAAAGGGATTAATTGTCTTTCCACCATTATGTACCCTCGAAGAGGAAATAAAATATGGATTGACAATGACAACTGACAAAGTGGATAAAATGGCTTCTCCCTTTACCGTGCTACCCGTGCTGGATGCTTTTTTTTTAATGCCAGTATATATTTTAAAAAATAAGTTTTCTTTCACTGTTTGATGTAATTGCCGCTTTTTAGGAAACTGCACTATTTTTTTATAAAGATAACGTTCAGTGACGTCGTTCACCGCTGCATTACCGCTATATGACGTGACACCGTTATCCTATGAAATCAGTACTTAATGACTCTGCCAAACCGTTTACAGAATAACTGAAAATAATATAGCACTCATATTTTAACTCGGGCACAAACATTTCTGAAGCTGAAATATTCGAGAGCTCTAAAAAAACTAGAATGTTAGTACAACCCGGTCAGAATATCTGTGCACCTCGCTGGAATGCGGCGCCTCTCCCGCTTCCCCTGTCACCTCTCCGCGCACTCCCCGGTGCGACAGTACGGTTAGCATCTTCGTTGCCGATACAGAATTGGTAAAAATATATAAATAATACTGTTAATTGGTAAAAATATATAAATAACTAATACTACTAATTAAATATTATTTTCAGGTTTACTACATTTTTTTTTTAAACAGATCACTAATCACTATTTTTGTAACAGGTTTAATTAAAAAATAATACTGAATCTGTAAAAATCTGTAATCCATTCCGTCACGAGGTCAGGTGCACAGATATTGTGACCGGGTTGTACACAATATGTATTTAACCTTGTCAAAAAAATATTTATATTTTTGTTTTTTAACTTTGTTGTGCGGTATACAAAATCTAATTTCGTAAAACGAAATGTTTTCTCCATTACAATGTATTTATAATTCGTTTTATGATTTTGTAAGTCATAGTAAAAAGTAATATCAGAGCGTTTTGAAATTCTTGTACTTACTTTTTTTAGCTATATTTGTCACTGTTTGTACAATTTTTGATATGTAGACGATTTCATTATGTTGATGCTGTACACTTACAATAAAATTTAACATTAGAGACATTTATTATTTTTTAAATTCTTAGGATATGATGCCAATAGCGGAGTTATTAAACATGTAAAGTTTCAATTGAATAAAATTTAGATACGTACTAAAAATATTTGTCATTAGAGACAACATACCTACATCTTAAGGAAATTCACATTTATGTAGTTCAATTTTGTGAAATTGCTCGAGAAAAATTTGTACGCATTTATATTTGCGGGATTCCGCCGAATTATTAGCACTCAACGGGATCCTGCAAATACCAGGATTACATTTTACTAAATGCTGATTGAGTATTGAATTATTTTATGATTGAAGAGTCTTAGATACCTAAAATCGACTTTGATAATTATTATAATATACCAAATAAAATACTTAAATTGGTTAAAACGATTTATTAGACTTACTAAAAAAATACGTACACGTACTTATTTTATTTTTACTACGAAGTATATTTTAATACATACATACTTTATTAATAAATTAATATAGTTTCAAACTAGGGCTTTATATTTATTATTCTAAAACGCATTTATAGAATATTATTGAGAAAATTCGTGGAATTCCTTCCCGTAACGATTCACGTATTTTGTGGATATACGGTCAACATAAAAGCTTCCCACTTTGATTATAGCAAGCACTAGCACTATTTGCGACTGTGATCAAGGGCTTCATTTTTGACTTTCAAACGGCTCGGTCGTATACGAAACTTTACGCACGTTTTTTTGCGAAATTTATTTAAAATTATCCATTTCACGCAGAACTTTAGTACTGGACACGGCCATTTTGAAAAAAAAACAGTAAACTGCAAAAGGAGAAATCGTGCAAAGTAACGTTAGTTAAAAAAATTGGTTGCCTGTAAAGTCGGTATACGGGCGAAAGTTTTACGTGACAACGACTTTGAGACGAATGAGACGAATGAGAGCGCATGAAGTGTGAGCGGAGCGTAACGCAGTTTCTTGAAGTGTCACCCGGCAAACCAATTTATAAGACGTTGTCACGTCAAAATAAATAATAATTTTATTTGTTCCATAACTTACTTAGGCTACTTAGGTGTTAGTAATTATTATTGACAATAACTGATTAAATCTTGGGTAGGGGGTAGTTCGAGAAAAGTGTGAGCGGAGCGTAACGCAGTTTCTTGAAGTGTCACCCGGCAAACCAATTTATAAGACGTTGTCACGTCAAAAAAACTAACAAAATTATGGCGAATGTTTATCGAACTGTCCAATAGGCTATAAATATTTTATACTTGAGAATATTTTTTTGATGTCCTCTTGTAACAGCTAACCATAAACAGAGCCGATGAACAAAAAGAAAAATAAAAACAACTTAGAAATAATGACAATACAAGCTTATTTATTTTCTTGCTAGACAAAGAGCGCACTATAGCAGGCCATGACGTCACTGCCCGTAAGCGTCATACATTCGCCATACTGTGTTATGCTTTGTGGCAAAGAGACAAGGCTTCCCCTCTTTATCCCTAACAAAATCTTTACAAGCTTATATCTCTGAAAACTTGATAAGCCAATTTTAATTATTTTTTCAGTTTATGAATCTTAATTAATTGCAGAATTCACTAATCCTAATACTTTTAAGTAGTTCAATACCAGTCAACTACCCCATTTCCGTATACATTCCTAGCCGTTCGAAAGTCAAAAATAGAGTGCCAGTGTGAGTGAGTCAAAAGTGGTCGGCCAGTTGTGACCAGTGCGAGTGAGTGAGAGAGTGATCAGACGAAATATGCGGCCAGTTGTGCCATCTTGTCTTTAGGCTGCTTGTTCCGGGTCTTGGCGGGCCGCGCGCGCGGGCCTCGGTTCCTCGCCATCGGAGCCCGAGACGCCACCGCGCGGTGCTTCTCCACCTGGAAATAAAGCTCAAAATAAATAATCTACTTATTCATTTATTTGTTTACTAGCTGACCCGGTGAACTTCATTTCACCATCTGTCAAGTGTCAACTGTCAATGAGAACTTTCACATGCAGGAACATTTTGTATGAGAAAATTAAATTCAGGTTTTTATTATTTTTCTCGCAACTTTTACAAATTATCTAACCATAACTTCTACAAATATTTCAAGATCAAAATTAGCCAAATCGGTTCAGCCGTTCTCAAGTTTTAGCGAGACTAACAACCACGATTCATTTTTATTATATATATATGTCGTGGAGCGTGCAACGGAACGTCAAGTCCGAACAGATTTGGGTGTATTCGGGATGAGGTTGTGGCAACACTGGTTTGAGTGGGAAACCGTCGAGAGCCGTTGGCAACACTACCAACTGTCACTTCAAAAAGGCGCTCGAAACGCGCGGGAAATGTTCGATGACAGTTGATTTTGACAGTTGACGTTGGCGGGCCCGGACTTCACTTTTGATCGAGACGTCGACCAGTGCGGTTGTCCACCCAACCTCGTTCCGACTTCACCGCGTTCCGTAGTAGAATCATAATCCGTTTTCATCCGCGCTGTGTTTGATTATTTTCCATTAACTGTTATTGGAGTTAATCGTAATAAACGTGAAGAGTGTAAACCCAGTTTCATTTCGGTAAAATATCATGGAGTGTTAAAAGTAACGAATCTCCACCTACCCCGCCCGACCATCCGTCATCAGGCGTGGGATTGAACCATGAAGAAAATCAACTTGACGCGCCCTTGGGTTCGATAAACAATGAAGAAAATCAACGTGACGCGTACAGTAATGATGATTCAAGATGGCGGTTGATCATGGAACAGCAGAATCGTAACTTTCTCGCGCTGATTGAAGCAATGAAGGTACCGCCTGCTAAAAAGGACATCCAATTACCGGAATTTAACCCGGACAAGGACAACGTAGATGCACGCGCATGGGTTACTACAGCGGACATGTGCATCACGAATCCAGATCTACAAGGACCGGAGCTTATGATGGCATTGAGTCGCGCGCTGAAAGGTCAGGCCTCCGCGTGGCTGTCGCAAATTTCATTTCACGGAATGACCTGGGCAAATTTTAAGGATCTGTTCACTGCAAGGTACGAATGTGCTGAAACCGCCGCTGCCTTTTTGATTAATTTGCACAATGGTAGACCCAAAGACAATGAGTGTTTGGCTTCATACGCGGCTTCGTTGATGTCATCCTTAATGTCTAAATGGAAAAAACTTTCCGTGGAGCAGATTGCTGTATCAACCATCTTAGCACACATCTCTCAATTTGAACATCGGATCCAACGGTTATCTTTTACGCAAGATATTACAACAAGGAACCGTATGCAGCAAGAACTGAAGGCTACATCGTTTATGAAGCGGAAGTCGTCTAGCCAGAACGATCACACCCACGATGCGAAGAGATCCCGTCAAAATACTGAAGCACCACCTGTCAAATGCTACGTGTGTGGAAAAGTGGGTCATATAGCGAAACACTGTCGCTCAAGAAACGGAGCAACACATCAAGATGTTAGATCGAAGACTTCGACTGGTGATATCCCTCCTAAGAAGACATCGACGGCGTCCTCTGTCACCTGCTTCAGCTGCGGCTCCGTCGGCCACTACGCGAAGAACTGTTCACGTGGGAGAAGCGGAGTAGCGGAGAGCAGCACCAGCAGCGCAACGGGGTCATCGCAGGAGAAGCGGGTCAACGTTGACGTGGTCAACACGTCTACTGGGATGCTGCGACATGCCGGTGAGCAGTTTCTTTTTACGTATGACTCTGGAGCTGAATGTTCTTTAATAAGAGAATCTGTAGCATGCAAATTTCGTGGGCGACGTGTGAATAATGTTGTTACATTGACTGGTATAGGGCAAACTGCTATTTGTAGTACAGTTCAAATTTCATCCCAAATTGAGATTGATGATATTCCCTTGGATGTAGTTTTTCACGTGTTACCCGATCATTGTCTGCATTGCGATGTCATGCTTGGACGCGAGATGCTAGCCTTAGGCATCGCAGTACACATGTCAGCTGACAAATTGTCATTTACTCGATCTAAAATTGTCAATAGGTGTGACACTGACAAACCCAACATTGACTTTGACTCTCTTGACACCGATGTACCCTCAGAATTTAGAAACGAGTTAGTAGAGCTTTTGAAATCATTTGACAGTTCATTTACGAACGGTGTCCCAACTAAACGTGCTGATACTGACCCTATGAAGATACGATTGAAAGATCCGAACCAGACTGTGTACCGACGTCCTTATAGGTTGAGTCCCGATGAGCGTAGCGTAGTTCGTGATAAAGTAGATGAGCTCCTTAAGGCGAATATAATCCGACCCAGCTCGTCACCGTTCGCCAGTCCGATTCTTCTGGTAAAAAAGAAGGACGGATCTGACCGAATGTGTGTTGATTATCGCGCACTCAATGATAACACGATACCCGATAGGTTCCCCCTCCCCCTCATTTCGGACCAGATCGCCAGATTATACGGTACACGCTTAAAGCTTTAAATTCACGTCGCACTTATAAGTACGCCCACGATCGTTTGCGAAAAATGCCCAGTAATGATGTTATGATAGAAACTGATGATGACGATGATGATGATGTAATAGATGTAGATAGAGATACTAATTGACCACTATTCAACATTGATTTCATTTTTTTATTGGTGATATCTTGGTTCGGTTATGCATCACTCGATTTAGGTGATGTTATCTGTTGTGTTAGGTTGCTTGATGGAGGCAACTTGGGATATCGTCACTCGAGGGAGTTGGCAAGGACTCGTCACTCAAGGGAGATGGCATGAGCTTTTATCACTCGATTTAGGTGATAATAGCGACCATATGCGCTCGATGGAGGCGTATTATGGGTAAGGTTCTTAGCGGCGGATGGATACTCTTTCTGAGTGTAGAGCAATTTTTGTCATATGAGTAGTGTGAATACTGGTCAATGGTTTGATTTTTGTGAACTAAGTAGTAATGTGTGGTCTATTACTTTGAAAATAAAAGGTGTGATTTATGAAGTTGTTTTGTGAAATTGTTTCAAAGTAATAGTCAATTCTAGTCGCTTAATTTAAAGTATAGTCAGGTTGGCCGAGACTGTTTGATATTGCAGTCCTTCTCTTTCTTTCCAGGTACATCACACAGGGACGTGTGACGTGTCAAGATGGCCGTGTCGTGGAGCGTGCAACGGAACGTCAAGTCCGAACAGATTTGGGTGTATTCGGGATGAGGTTGTGGCAACACTGGTTTGAGTGGGAAACCGTCGAGAGCCGTTGGCAACACTACCAACTGTCACTTCAAAAAGGCGCTCGAAACGCGCGGGAAATGTTCGATGACAGTTGATTTTGACAGTTGACGTTGGCGGGCCCGGACTTCACTTTTGATCGAGACGTCGACCAGTGCGGTTGTCCACCCAACCTCGTTCCGACTTCACCGCGTTCCGTAGTAGAATCATAATCCGTTTTCATCCGCGCTGTGTTTGATTATTTTCCATTAACTGTTATTGGAGTTAATCGTAATAAACGTGAAGAGTGTAAACCCAGTTTCATTTCGGTAAAATATCATGGACAAGAGTGTTAAAAGTAACGAATCTCCACCTACCCCGCCCGACCATCCGTCATATAGATATGCGTGCAGTATATTATACTGATGTGCCTATATCAAGCAGAGTCGAATAAAATTAGTATTTATCTGCCAAAAAAATTTTTCCTTCTTTATTCAAAGGTCCAGTTTATTCACTTCACAGATTTTTATGATTTTTTTTGTCAGTCTCTAATTTCGATTTGTCTGGATCACCTCAGGAAAAATAGAATTTAACTTTGCACTACATTTCCGATCCATTTTTTTGTTTTTATATGGTTTAGGATCACTTACTGAGCATAAAATCACAAAATGCTGACAGATCGAGGTAGAGCTCCAAGCGCTATCTTGAAAAAACGTTTGTGGCCGATATCTCGGAAATTATGCAAATTTAGGGCAAAAGTCACAAAGACCATTATTGTAGAGAATAAAATTTAGCATCTTTTGTTTCCAGTAAACTTTTTGTGAAACGTTTCAGCCAAAAACGTTTTTTTAAGATGGCGCTTGAAGTTCCACCGGGATCTGTCAGCATTTTGTGATCTTATGCTCAGTAAGGTTTTCTAAACTTAATAAAAAAAAAAGATCGGAAATTAAGTGCAAAGTTGATTGAAAAACGTCTATTTTTCCTGAGGTATATGAAGGCGGGCTCGCAGTAGAGACACGCCGTCATCTCGGTGAGCGCGGCGGGGAGGCGCGTCTTGTCGCTGCGGTACTCGACGGTCACGTGCTGTATGTACACTCACCAGCGCGCTGAAGGCGGGCTCGCAGTAGAGACACGCCGTCATCTCGGTGAGCGCGGCGGGGAGGCGCGTCTTGTCGCTGCGGTACTCGACGGTCACGTGCTGTATGTACACTCACCAGCGCGCTGAAGGCGGGCTCGCAGTAGAGACACGCCGTCATCTCGGTGAGCGTGGCGGGGAGGCGCGTCTTGTCGCTGCGGTACTCGACGGTCACGTGCTGTATGTACACTCACCAGCGCGCTGAAGGCGGGCTCGCAGTAGAGACACGCCGTCATCTCGGTGAGCGCGGCGGGGAGGCGCGTCTTGTCGCTGCGGTACTCGACGGTCACGTGCTGTATGTACACTCACCAGCGCGCTGAAGGCGGGCTCGCAGTAGAGACACGCCGTCATCTCGGTGAGCGCGGCGGGGAGGCGCGTCTTGTCGCTGCGGTACTCGACGGTCACGTGCTGTATGTACACTCACCAGCGCGCTGAAGGCGGGCTCGCAGTAGAGACACGCCGTCATCTCGGTGAGCGCGGCGGGGAGGCGCGTCTTGTCGCTGCGGTACTCGACGGTCACGTGCTGTATGTACACTCACCAGCGCGCTGAAGGCGGGCTCGCAGTAGAGACACGCCGTCATCTCGGTGAGCGCGGCGGGGAGGCGCGTCTTGTCGCTGCGGTACTCGACGGTCACGTGCTGCGCGCCGCACGCGCCGCACGCCTGCTCCGACACCTGCACGCGGCACGCGTCCTCGAATATGTTGATGATCACGTCACATCTGCAACAATACACGACCATTATATAGAATACTAGCTTCTGCCCGCGGCTTCGCCCACGTGGACTACCCCGCTGAAATAGCGTATTTTTTCAGGATATAATTGACTTAGCCAAATAAGACTCATAATTATTATTAGTATACTTTTTAAATTGTTCTGAGTAATTAGTATAATGTACTGTACTTTACCGGCCTTTTAATAGTCCATTGCTGAAAACAGACCTACTCACGGAGCGTGATTAGGTTATATTAACCACTCTGGCCCAGTGCGGGTTGGTAGATTCCCATGCGCCATCGAATTTCTTCTACTGACCGATGCAGGTTGCCTCACTATGTTTTCCTTCACCGAAAAGTCCGTGATGTGAAACTACATACCTACTTAAGTTTCAGAGAACTCATTGGTACGGGACCGGGATTTGGACCCATGACCTCACGATGAGTAATTAGCATAATCTTCTTATCAGTAAAAACTTACTACCTAGAAAATATTAACACTAAAAATAGGACTTAGCATTGGGATCGCGAACAGGCTTTTTTAAGCCTGTGAGAGGTCAATTTGACGTACCTACCTACCTAATGTAAAATATCGAGAATCGTGAATCGACCAGTGTTTTCGCGTTTTCCGTAGAACATCGAGAAAACTTTCGGTACATATTTGATAAAATTTACATTCCGGGAGAAAACTCTTCTAATATAATGTTCTTGGTGCCAATCGCTTGAGTAAGAAATATTGCGCGCTCGTACTGTACGTCTTATTTGTTCAGATTTTTTTTTAATGTTTAAATTGACATACTATTCAGCCAAGGTTTTGCATAAAACTCTTAAGTCATTATTTTCAAAAAAGACATTGAACACATCAGTTTTAATTTTAAATGAACTATTTAAAAACAAATTTTCAAAACCGTAAGTTAAAAAACAAAGGACTTTCATACCTTAGGTGTTAAATTTCAAAAAATCCTTTCTTAGTACACCCCTACGCATCAAGATAAATACACCCTCTGAATTTCAAGGGCCTGCGACCAGCAGTTTAGGCTCTGCGTTGTCTGTCAGTCAGTCGGGACTTTGGTTTTTATAGATATATATATCCAACAAAAACATTTTCATGTGAAATGAAGCCAAGTCTAAATCATAGTTCCCACTATCAAAAAGTTGTCAGATCTCACGTAAAGCCAAGCTTCTAACTCTACACGCCTTACTCTACAAGTCATTACTTCACAAACTCTACACCTTAGTCAATATATGTGACTTGGGAATAATAATATAATAATAATAATAATTACTTTTAATATACTTACTTGACTTACAACAAGAACTGTTTGTATAACAGAATTAATGAATTCACTTTACGCCCATGCGCAGTTAGCGAAACAGCCAAGCCGCATATATTGACTAAGGTGCAGAGTTTGTGAAGTAAGGACTTGTAGAGTAAGGCGTGTAGAGTTAGAAGCTTGGCTTTACGTGAGATCTGACAACTTTTTGATAGTGGGAACTGTGATTTAGACTTGGCTTCATTTCACATGAAAATGTTTTTGTTGGATTTCACTTCTTTTTGTAGTTTACTACAAGGAGTAATTTTATCGATTTTCACATCTCTAGCTTCAAAATTTGCGGAAGTCTCATGCCAACTGTTAACCCCTAGTTTTAAAGGTTAGGGGGAGATTTACTAAAAATCTTGAAATACGTGTTTTATTATATTTGTAATAAAGAGTCCCTGTATCAATTTTTGGACATCTAGCATCAAACTTTGCAAAAGTGTCATACAAACTTTCATCCCCCAGTTTTAGGGTTTGGGGGGGTGGTTTATTAAGAATCCTGAAATTGTGTTTTATTAACTATTACGAAATCGTATATCCATTTTCTGACTTCTGGCATCAAAAGTTTTGAAAGTGACAAACAAATTTTCATCCCCCAATATTAGGGGTTGGGGGCTGATTTATTAAAAATCCTGAAATATGTGTTTTATTATTTCTAACAGGGAGTCTTTAGATCAATTTTTATATAGACTTATAGCATGAAAATTTGTGGAAGTCTCATACAAGCCCTTATCCCCTATTATATAGGGTTGGGGGGTAAAGTTCAAAGTTTTAGATTTTTTCCTTTGTATATGCCTGATAGTCTACCTTGATGCCAAATATCAAGTTTCTAGGTCATCTGGAAGTGGGTTAGGTTTTTGATCTATAAGTCCGTGAGTCAGTGAGTGAATCAGTCAATGAAACCCCGGTTTTTAAACGTTAATATTTCATTAACTGTCAGAGCAAAGTTAATGAAATTTTGTATTGTCTATATAAACTAAAGAAGTTTAGTAGTTTTTGAGTTATGAAGGGGTCAAAAGTGGCTCGAAATGGTTCGTGTAATATTACACACGTCGCGTCGCCAGTTCCTTATTCTTAGACTTGGCTGGACACGCTTCCGCGTTTCTAGATAAGAAGATAGATAATAGATATACAATGTGTTTAAGGAATGCAATCCCGGTCGATATTTCCCAGAGGCTCCATTTTTTGAACTTCGAACGGCTGGGAACATATACGGAACTTTAACAGTGAGAGATCGATAACCATTCGCTATATATACTTTTTCACAAATTTTAACGTGGATACGTCTTTATTCACTCCACACAGCCTGACACGCGGACGAGTTGACACATTGCTGTGTGCGAGTTTGTTACCGGTTGCAGGCCAGTTTCCACTTGGGCGCGATGGACGGGTCGAGCACCAACACGCCCGCGTCGCACTCCACGCAGCCCGACACGCCAGTCGAGTTGACACCTTGCTGTGTGCGAGTTAGTTACCGGTTGCAGGCCAGTTTCCACTTGGGCGCGATGGACGGGTCGAGCACCAACGCGCCCGCGTCGCACTCCACGCAGCCCGACACGCCAGTCGAGTTGACACCTTGCTGTGTGCGAGTTAGTTACCGGTTGCAGGCCAGTTTCCACTTGGGCGCGATGGACGGGTCGAGCACCAACACGCCCGCGTCGCACTCCACGCAGCCCGACACGCCAGTCGAGTTGACACCTTGCTGTGTGCGAGTTAGTTACCGGTTGCAGGCCAGTTTCCACTTGGGCGCGATGGACGGGTCGAGCACCAACACGCCCGCGTCGCACTCCACGCAGCCCGACACGCCAGACGAGTTGACAACTTGCTGTGTGCGAGTTAGTTACCGGTTGCAGGCCAGTTTCCACTTGGGCGCGATGGACGGGTCGAGCACCAACACGCCCGCGTCGCACTCCACGCAGCCCGACACGCCAGTCGAGTTGACAACTTGCTGTGTGCGAGTTAGTTACCGGTTGCAGGCCAGTTTCCACTTGGGCGCGATGGACGGGTCGAGCACCAACACGCCCGCGTCGCACTCCACGCAGCCCGACACGCGGACGAGTTGACACCTTGCTGTGTGCGAGTTAGTTACCGGTTGCAGGCCAGTTTCCACTTGGGCGCGATGGACGGGTCGAGCACCAACACGCCCGCGTCGCACTCCACGCAGCCCGACACGCCGGTCGAGTTGACACCGTAGGCGCAAGTCGGATGCGTGCACGAGTTGCAACCAAAACCTTTCTTCATATCCCTGAAACAGACATACGTCATGTAAACTAACGCAGTTCACACATATTTTTACACGACTACCTAAAAAATGGAAAATGTACATAATAAATAAAATAGTTCAGAAGAATTAAACTTTATATAAACTTCAAAAGGCTTACAATTAAAAACCACAATTACATGCACTAAAAGATCGTTTCAAAAATGGTACAAGTTACAACCTACTCAATCGCGTACAAAGTTCGAATAATTCGCTGAAAATGGTGCATACAATTTTGGATTCTTGTTAAAGTACGACGTGGGTGTCTTCAAATCCCGAGTAAATAGGTATCTTCTAGGTAAGCGTGCTACATCCTAGACCGCATATCTGCTCAACATCAGGCAGTATGTAGTCAAACGCAAACCTATATGGAATAAAAAAAAAAAAAATTTTTCAAAAACAACAAAATCGATTTCAATAAAATAGGACCACCTTTACACCTTTGGAAGTTGACCTATCAATAAAAAAATATAAAAATTAAATCATATTCGTGCTGGTGAGTGTACATACAGCACGTGACCGTCGAGTACAAAACAGTCATATGTTTAATACATAAAAGAAGAAATAAAGGACATAAGTACCAGGCGCCCAGAACACAGCAGAGTTTACCTGCCTTTTTAATAGTGTAGGCTATTTAACCATCGATAGATCCTGAGTTTCCTTAATGAAGTTAATGAAATTTCCTCGCATTATTTGAGAAAAATACTACAAGCCTCAGCCACAACTAAGCATTAATGGGCTCACGCATGTGATGGCTTCGCCTCTCGGCCCACATCTCACGCACGTCTATTAATGCCTCTGTTGCTGGTCGCTGCAGTAATGTACGCTCAGAAGATTTACAAGTAATAGAAGTATTGCTAAATTTTACTCAAATAAAAACTACGTTACAGCTGTCTTATTCATATCTGGTAATACAGCATACGCGAGAGCGAGTGGAACAAAAAAAACGCAATGTCTGTCGCATACGTCAAAATCACCAGTTGGAATGTCAAAATGGTTAAAATTTGGTCACACTTGGTTTTATTTTTAGTCATTTGTCATTTTCGAAAATTTGAACTCGCTTATTCCAGTAAAGAGGTTCAAATCTCTGATCATTTTATCTTCCTACTTTTTACCCTTTTGAATTTGGACACCTGAGATAGCTCAATACTAGTTTGTGAAACCCTTCGAAATTACGTAAGTTCAGGTGTATGTGCATCTTTTTCTAACACCTTTTAAATTTCATATTTAAAATGGGACAAGTGATGTAAGTATATATCTTGTTATTTAAGTACTGTTTCTATTACTTTTGTTCTTATTCTATAAATGTACTATACCTGAAAGGCGGATGGTTATAGCAGTACGGGCAGAGCGGGAAACTCTTCCCCTTATTCCCGGACGACCAGGACAGCAGTTCAAACTCATCGAGGGGACACTTGAGCTCGCGGTAGATGCGGACGCTGCCGTGCTGCGGGAGGCCGTACGTGTCGTCGCAGTGGGAGCAGTGCAGCCGGGCCGGTTTCGCCTGGACATTTTATATTCAAAATCAGTATTTGGCAGCGACAATAAATCCTTACGTCGAAAAGTTCTCGAGCGGAGATCGGTGAGCAAAGCGTAGGAAGTTCACCCACGAGGTGGACGGATGACCTCATTAAGACCGCAGGATCACGCTGGACGCAAGCCGCTACCAACTGGTCTTATTGGAGATTCAAAGGGGAGGCTTATGTCCAGCCGTGGACGTCCTTTGGCTGATGGATAGGTGGAGGAAACCCTTGGTTTTAGACCGAATCAAACTTTATTGTGTCTGTGAACACGAAGCAAGTTGTTGCGTAGATACATTTTATTCTCGTGTGAGTGGCGAAGGCGCGAGATTTTTACTTTCTTTAGGACATCACTAAACTTGTCAATCGTCAAACTGTCAAAAGACAATTCATAAAATGGAAATGGTATGATATTATAAATCCGAATATTTGTTGATTTGTTACTCTAATGCCGGGGACACACATTGGCTAAGATGTTGGCTACAAAATATAGTCTTGGTTCCAACACACACATATATGTGGATCGATCTAAGACAGATATTCATCATCATCATCATTATCAGCCGTAGGAGGTCCACTGCTGGACATAAGCCTCCACTATGGATTTCCAATAAGCCCTGTTGGAAGCGGCCTGCATCCAGCGCGTTCCTGCGGTCTTTATAATATAGTCGGTCCACCTGGTTGGTGGACATCCTACGCTGCGCTTGACGGTGCGTAAGTGGTCTCCATTCGAGAACTTTAATGCCCCATCGGCCATCAGCTCTCCGAGCTATGTGCCCTGCCCATTGCCATTTTAACTTACTAATCCGTTAGCTATGTCGGTTAACTTTGGTTCTTCAGCGAATCTCTTCATTTCTGATTCGATCTCGCAGCGAGACTCCCGAGCATAGCCCTCTCCATAACGGACAGATATTCGTCGTCCAATATCAATCCAAGACCTATCCACACATTGGAGTATTGGAACCACGACTATCTACAATTTGTAGCCAACACAGGTGTAGCCCCGCCTTTACATGCAGCAAACAGATCAACTTAATTTTCAGGTCAGAAAGTGACAAAGGCTACTTTTTATCTCTAAAAAACACAACGGGTTGCACTCCACGAGTGCCGGCAGAAGTGAAAACTTGATAATTACGTCATCCGTCATACGAATTTTTTGACACGACACGAGCTTAACACTTTTTACCCATCCCAAATGATGAAAATCATGTTTGTTTCCGTAAAAATTAAGAGAGGAAATTTAATATAATGATCGCTTTAGGGCACATAATGTCAATTAATTTAACTTTTAAATATGAGTTTGGAACAAAATGCTCATAAATTAAATTCAATTGTGGGTAGATATAGTAATACTTTTTAGACCATCATGTTATTAAAATTTATGTAACTTTATTATTATACAATTGTTCTTTAAAATGACCATTTAGGCGTGTTTAGCCTGAGTGTAAATTATATTTTAATGTTACTACTAGTAAGTAAGTTACCGACATAGCCCAACGGATTAGCAAGTTGAAATGGCAATGGGTAGGGCACATAGCGCGGAGGACTGATGACCGGTGGAGTCGAAAAGTTCTCGAGTGGAGACCACGTACCGGCAAGCGCAGCGTAGGACGTCCACCCACAAGGTGAACGGATGACCTCATTAAGACCGCAGGATCGCGCTGGATGCAAGCCGCTTTCAACCGGTCTTATTGGAGATCCATAGGGGAGGCCTATGTCCAGCAGTGGACGTCCTTTGGCTGATGGAAGGTTACTACTAGTATTAGACTGTGTTTGTATTGTTCGTAGTAAAGATTTATGATAATAATAAAGAATTTTACAAAACAAAACAAAAACCCATCCCAAAAAGTGCACACAGCCGCTAAAGATGTTTTCACTTAATTAAAAGGTTCCTATGGGATGGGACATAAATACAAATATCAATTAAAATATCACACGGGCGAAAGTCACGGGCAAAAGCTGGCTCAATAAATTCATCATCATCATCAGCCTGTGTCGACCCACTGCTGGGTATAGGCCAAAGTCAAAGTCAATTCATTTATTGCAACATATGAAATTTACATGAGGTTCTTAATTAACATGTTTTGTATATACATATGACCCTGATAAGGGTATGGCAATTTTATAATTCGTATGATTCGTATTGGAACGATTTATTATTATGTTTTCTAGATTATCGTTAAAAAAATCGTTTAATGTGTAATAACATTTGGATAATAGAATAAGGCCTGCTCCCTTATGTGCCATTGTTCTCTATCTTGGGCCAATCTCATCCACGCCTGACCAGCAGTCTGATGTCGTCGACCCTCGGGCTGGTGGTCTGCCTATAGAACGCTTATCTGCTATTGGGAGTCACTCAGTCAGGGATCTACTCCACCGGGCGTCACCACGCCTAGCCACGTGTCCTGCCCAGCGCCACTTGAGTCTTGTAATACGGTTTCCAACATCTGTGACTTTCGTCCTTCGTCGGATTTCCGTATTACGAACTCGGTCTTTTAAACTGATACTTAACAAGGCACGCTCCATTGCCATTTGTATATTAACAACCATAATGAATGCCATACCTGTATATATCTCATATATCTTCTGCACTTCCCGCATCTCGACAGCGCTTTCCCGCTCGCTTTCAACGAAGAGAAGTTCACTTCGAACAGCTGGTCCATGGCTTCAATAGACCTAAAAAGTGACGAATTTTTCATGTTTTTTTTAACCGTCCCATCATCAATCGAAACATTTTATTTGCTTAAAATAAGATGTGCTTTAAAAATATTGACTTTTTGTTATTTTCAAATCGCAAATCTTCTACATTTAAAATTAATGTTTGTCTGCATGTCCTTTATAGAATCGTAAACTATGCATTTGATCATTTGTTCCGGGAGAAAACGTTTATGTTTTTGGTGTCAATCGCTTGAGTAAGAAGTATTGCACCCTCGTATTATCGTACATTTTATTTTTTTCAGAAAAGTTTTTAGTTTATGTGTACTTTTCAGCCAAGTTTTTCCGTAAAAATATGATATTTTAGAAGCTTATAACTTTAAATAAATAAATTAATATTAGGGGACATCTTGCACACGGCCTCTGACCCTAAACTAAGCAAAGCTTGTGATATGGATGCCAGAGACTGATAAACTACATATTCTTATTTTTAAATACACACTTATATAGATAGTAACTAAATAACACCCAGACACAGAGCAAACATGGTGGGGATCGATCCCACGCCACACTCAGGGTCACTAACCACTGAGCCACTGAGGCAGTCAGTGAGGAGTCAGTTAAGGTCATAAACAAACTGTAAAAACGTATACTCTATTGAAGTGCTGATTACATGAAAATAAATTATTCAAATCGGATAACATTTAGAGGTTGGCGCCTCACGATTGCCTTAAGCTGTACCATTGTAGTAGCTGTTTCGGGTCAGCTATGCCGTTCGTCAAATCCTGCCGAGCCGAATGTGCCGAGTCGAACATAATAATGTGTAGCTAGCCTTACCTGACGAAGTACTGGAACTTTCTGTTGAATATCTCGGTGGTGTGCGCCAGTACAGTGGAAAGTTGACAGAGTGATGTGTTACAATACAATACTACAACACTTTATTGTCAATATACACAGCAAATAGGAATAAGTAACAGAAGAAAAAAAGTCAGCAAAGGCACAAAAGACAGTCTTGTCGCTATAAGCAATTCTACTAGACCACTATTGGATGCAAGGAAACGACAAAGAACGGTGGTGTAAACGTAAATAAATGAAAAAATATGGTGAGTCATGGACACCGCCTTATGTGGTACGTGAATAGGTTTACGTAATCAAAATGACCTCAATAGCGGCGCTTCCTCCTCCATTCCCCGCGATGCGTCACAATCCTCGCTTGGCGTAATGGATTCTTTGATCTTTTAGCTTTCCAATGGTGTAATTAAATTTAGGATGGAGATAATAGATATGAAGTTGCATCACCAAACTGTATCCCACGAGTTTGTTATCATTCGGTTTTTGGACTTGTCTCTCTATAAGACGGTTTCACGTCCAAAATATTGTTACCTGACGAAGTACTGGAACTTCCTGCGGAATATCTCGGTGGTGTGCGCTAGTACGGCGTGGAAGTCGACGCGTCCAGCGGCGATGAGGTTCAGTTGTTCCTCCACGGCCGACCGCATGGTTGGCAGCACTAGCTCCGGGTCGATCTGTCCATACATTTCATTCGATTATATTATTGTCGAATGATCGGTTAGATCCATAATGATTGTCGAATGATTAAAAGTTACAGCTCGTTCAGGCGTTCACCCATGCTATCAGTTTTACTGTTCCGTTTTATCGGATACGTTTTTTATTACCGATGGCATTTGTGTATGAGCGACTTCACACATGACACAGTACTCTGATACAGTATCTTAGTACATTTAAAGTATCCAATCAAACAGACCAGTAACACCAGAGACCAGTGTGAGGGAACGTACTCATACTTACATACATACATATTTGAAGTTTTTTTAATTTATTTTAATAATTATTACAACTTATTCTGTTATCTTAAAACCTAAGATTGGTTTGTCTAGACAACACGTACTCCCTACGCGCACTAAAATTACGAGATAACTAAATACCTCATCATCCCGACGTTTCGACCGAGTTGCATCGATCGTGGTCACGGGTAGATAGACGTGATTAGTCCCGTAGTATATAATAATAATGTGTTCAAATATCGAAAGATTAAAAATTACACTCAGAAACAGCTCGTATTCCCCTCTTAAGTGGTGGGGATGAATCAGTTCGTTCCCCACGCTGGGGTTTTTTTAATATCCGTGCACGAACACCACGGATCCCACGGATAGACTTTTTGTCTCATTCTATGCCATTTTACCCGCTTTGTCATTAGAAAAGTGTCCAGTTTAGAAAGTACACTTTCTGTGCCACTTTTCCACGTTTTGTTACAGTAGTGATATCAAAGATATAACTATATTATAGTTCTAGCCTGAGACTGTTATTATTTATCAGTCTCTCTCAGGCTGGCTGAGAATAAACTGACTCTTGTAAACTGGTTTGCTTTGTATGACGGACATGTTATAAATGGCCAATAAATGAATCTGAAACGAGTTAGTGCAAGTTCATGTTCGTGATTTTGACGAAAGTGAAGTATGTAAGTGAAATATTGGTGATATTATATGGTCGGAATTTGAAAGTTACCTTCTCAGTAAGTAAGTTCGTATAGTCCGGGTGGCTAGCCCTGGTGTTAATTTTTTTTAAGCTGCCAGAAGGCTTCTGACATGGCTAAACGGTTAGAACAACCGGCTACAATTTAACACGTCATCCGAGCCACGGTAGCGCTCAATCTACCAATCTTCTGATAGCTATGGACCAGCACAATGCCCAGGTTGGTGGGGATGAGTTTCCCTCCGTTCCCGACGCTGACGTTGTTGCGCTGACAGATGTTGTTGATGTGAACGCCTATGTTTAATTTGGCGCAGTCGGTAGGATACAACACTAACTAGCCTATAAGTGGGTTACCTTCTGATAGCCATGGACCAGCACGATGCCCAGGTTGGTGGGGATGAGTTTCCGTCCGTTCCCGACGCTGACGTAGTTCCGCTGAGAGATGTTGTTGATGTGAACAGGGATGGACGCGTCGGTGCCGATGCCGTGCTTCTCCATGAGCGTGATCACCTAGTACACACAAATGTTGTACCAGTCAAACGGCAGTCACCATAGTCATCATTAAACATTAGAATAATCCTCGAGTCTGAGTTTCCTCGGTTCTGCCGTACCCCATGGTTCGGCAATGCTACTTTGCTTCTGTGCACTCTATAATTCAGTACTGCCTCGGTGGCTCAGTGGTTAGTGACCCTGACTTCTGTGTCAAAGAGGCGTGGGTTCGATCCCCACCCAGGGCAAACATTTGTGTGATGAACATAGGTGTTTGCTCTGTGTCTGGGTGTTTTTAGGTACTATCTATAAAAGTATGTATTTAAAATATGTATATGTAGTATATCAGTCTCTGACAGCCATCTCACAAGCTATGCTTAGTTTGGGGTCAGAGACCGTGTGTAAGATGTCCCCTAATTTTTAATTTAATAATTTAGTACGGTGTCGAGCTATCGGCGCTTTCCTATTGGGAGCGCATCTTCAAAATGCATAAAAGAGGTGGCTGTTTGCGTGAGATGTAAAAAAATCGGCCAAGTACGAGTAGGACTCGCGCACGAAGGGTTCCGTACTGTATGGGAGCCCCCCTTAAATATTTATTTTATTTTAATTTTATTATTGAAATGTATATAAAAATAAATATTCTGTGAAAATTTCAAACATCTACCTATTACCATTATCAATATAGAGCAAAAAACGTCTAAAAATTCAGGTTTGTTGTACAGGAGCCCCCCTTAAATATGTATTTTATTTTGTTTTTAATTTGTTGTTATAGCGCCGACAGAAATACATCATCTGTGAAAATTTCAGCTGCCTAGCTATCATGGTTCATGAGATACAGCCCGGTGACAGACAGACAGATAGACAGACGGACATCGAAGTCTTAGTAATACGGTCCCGTTTTTCCCTTTGGGTACGGAACCCTAAAAAGCACAGCAATGTGCACTCATATAATACCCGGAATGCTAATAAGCTTGTGAGCATACCGCGCTCTCTGAGTCTGGGAAGCTGACGCACGTCATGGGACCGGATGTTTACAACCGGCTGCCTGAAACGGTCACTGAGGCCCTCAGCCTCAACAGTTTTAAAAGAAGGTTGAAGCACTACCTTATTGAGTAAGCGTTTTATGACCTTTAAGAGTTCTTAGATCATAAATAGTATACTGTATACAATTCTATTAATTGACATTGTTAGAGTTATTGATATATACTCGTATATTATTGTTTTTCTGATGTGACTTGTAAACTATGTTTACAAATAGTAAACGCTTAATTTACATGGCCCCCGATACTACAGCCAGCATGGCTGTTTTTGAACTTCACTACATAGTATAAAACAAAGTCGCTTCCCGCTGTCTGTCCCCATGTATGCTTATATCTTTAAAACTATGCAACGGATTTTGATGCGGTTTTTTTAATAGATGGAGTGATTCAAGAGGAAGGTTTATATGTATAATAATACACCTGTGCGAAGCCGGGGTGGATCGCTAGTTTTAGATAAATTAATACATAACTGTAGGAAGTTATTTCTTCTTCAAAGTTACCTATGCATTTTTTTACATAGCCTGTTTACAATTACCCTGGTTGACCCTACAACTTAATACTCTATGAATATTTTAAACATCTTCCCGTCTCCTTTATTAATAACGAGCAAAAAAAAATCACGTTTTTCGAGCCCCTCTTAAATATTTATTTTAATTTAACTATTTATTTTTTAAGTGAATATTTATCCAAATATTATGTTAATATTTAAAGCATCTACCTGTCTCCGTTATTAATATCGAGCGAAAAACAGCTAAAAATTCAGGTCTGTTGTATGGGAGCCTCCCTTAAATATTGTTTTTGTTTTTAGTATTTGTTGTTATAGCGGCAACAGAAATACACCATCTGTGAAAATTTCAACATTCTAGCTATCATCGTTCATGAAATACAGCCTGGAGACAGACAGACGGACAGACTGCGGAGTCTTAGTAATAGGGTACTGTTTTTGCCCTTTGGGTACGGAACCCTAATAATGTTATTTACCTCAGATTCGGTGAGGTAGTCCGGCGGCGCGGTCTGGCATTCAACAAGTCTGTGGTCGTGCGCCTTCAGGATATCATCGATTTGCAGCACCGGGATGAATTCGTCTTTACCAAACGCCTGAAATAGACCAGAACATTATTTATTTATACCTTATGGTTGGTTCCCGGTCGTCCCCACTGGGTACGAGTAAGGAAAAGTTTCGTTCGTCCCCAGTGGTGACGATTGGGACTTTTTATTTCCCACTCGTTCCGCTATAGACCGAGTCAAAATACATGGGAATTTCAGAGATTGTTAAAATGCTTTAATTATGACTTTCTGAGCAAGACTGACAATGTATTTGCCTGAAAATAATTTTAAAAGACTGAGGTAATTCGATCGTAATCGTAAACGGTAAGTTTTACAATAAAGTTTAATGGAAACAAAAGATGCGAAATTTTATTTTCTACAATAATGATCTTAATGTTTTTTGCCCTTAAGTACATAGTTTCCGAGATATCGGCCAAAAACATTTTTTCAAGATGACGTGTCAGGAACGCATTCTCTGAACGGCCGAACTATAATAAGCTCATATCTCAAGTTTTATTGCGCGATAAGTCCCGTATAATCGTAGTAGGATAATGTCTTCAAATCGCGAAAGTTTAAAAATAACATTTGATAACGTCTTATAAGTCGATGAACGCCGGCTGCACACACGACAATGTGTCACGTTCCGCCTGAGCCGAGCGTGCATGCATAAGCGCAGAACAATCCACAGAGGGGCACGATCGGTCTAAGCGTTGGGCTTGTTTCAGTTGTTGATTCAACAATGTTTTCTTATGACGTTATCACGTAATATGATCCTCCATAATAGTACATTATGATATAAGTGCGGTAAGTTGAAAATTACAGTCGAGGCGATATTGCTAGCCCGAGCTGTAGGCGAGGGCTATAATGAAGCAAAGGCTGTAATTTTCAAAGCGCACGTATGTCATACCACGTTTTATAACATATTTGCGAGAAAATTAATAAAACTCTGACTTTGAGTGAACGTCGTGCATCAGTCGAAACTTCGTGCGTTTTACATTACATTACCGCACAAGTGCCGTAATGTCTCTCACTCTCTTGAGTGAAAGTAGGAGAAACGAGACCACAGAGTTCTGCAGACGGTGGCGGCGTGCGTTTTACATTACAATAAAGCACAAAAAGCAAAAGTACGTAATGAAATACATTACTATATTGAAATTGGAGTAATTACAGCCACTTTTGGCCGTGGGGTGCCGGCAGAGTAGAATAGCACCCCCCTCTTGTACCAGGTGTCGTAAAAGCCGACTGAGGTACTACGGAACCGATTGATGGCGGTATAACCATCCTAATTTGGCGTAGCCTAAATGCCACAGGCCAGTGTCGGGGAGCAGCGGCACTGGTGCGAGGAGCTACGTCCTGCGATCGCCAACACGCTTGCCCAGCGCGGCGATTATGGGCAACAACCCCCAATGAATTTAAGCAACACAAATAGGCCCCCAGTCCCCGGCGGCTCCGCTATCCCTGGCTCTGGTAGCGGCCACGGTAACGGCGGAGAGGGGGGTGCGAAGAATCTCCGGCAGACGCCCCGCTACCACCCCCAACGGAAACTGGCCCTGGTGACACACAATATACGCACTTTGAGGACGGATGAAAAGATTGTTGAGCTGGAAGAGGAGATGAGTAAGTTGCGCTGGGATATTTTGGGGTTATCTGAAGTCCGAAGAGAGGGTGAGGACACGATAACTCTGAAATCGGGCAACCTATTCTACTACCGGGAAGGCGACCAAAAGTCCCAAGGTGGTGTCGGGTTTCTCGTCCACAAGTCCCTCACTAACAACATCGTAACCATCGACAGTGTTTCGAGCAGGGTCGTATACCTAATACTCAGAATATCCAAAAGATATTCGCTGAAGGTCATTCAGGTGTACGCACCGACCTCGGCACACCCAGATGATGAAGTGGAGACTATGTATGAGGACATAAGTCGGGCCATACATATGTCTGAGACCCACTTTACTGTTGTTATGGGGGATTTTAACGCAAAGATAGGCAAGAAAATTGATGATGAGCTGAAAGTGGGGCAATTTGGGTACGGGCAACGGAACTCAAGAGGTCAGAGGCTGGCTGAATTTCTGGAGAGAGAGGAACTCTTTATGATGAACTCTTTCTTCCAGAAGCCGCCTCATAGGAAATGGACCTGGATAAGTCCCGATGGTTCCACGAGAAATGAGATAGACTTCATTATAGAGACGAATATTCGATGATGTCTCCGTGATCAACCGGGTGAAAACCGGTAGTGATCACAGATTGGTAAGAGGCACATTGAATGTGAACGTTAGACTTGAAAGGTCTCGTCTGATGAAGTCTACGCTCCGGCCTACTCTCGCCCACATCCAAAACCCCGAAAGCTTTCAGCTAGAGCTCTCAAATAGTTTTGCTTGCCTAGAGAATCTTGCGTCGGTGGATGAGATCAATAACAGGCTCGTAGAAACTGTCCAGACGGTGGGTTCTAAGTTTTTTAGACCACGCCGTTCAAATAAAACCCAGAAACTATCCGATCACACTTCGGACCTCATGGCTGAACGACGTTTGTTAAGACTGCAGTCTACTAGGGACGCTGCGTCATATAGGCAGCTTAATAGACAAATTTCTAAATCCTTGCGGCGTGATATACGTCTCTTTAAAACCAAACAAATTAAAGAGACTATCGAGCGAAACAAAGGCTCTAAAGTGTTTGCAAGGAGTTTGTCTATTGGGCAAAGCCAGCTGACAAAGCTAAAGAGAGAGGACGGCAGTATGACGTTGACCAAGGCAGAGGTATTGGAGGAGATCGAAGGGTTCTATGGACAGTTATACGCTTCGGTAGCTAAGCCTGTTGACAGCACGGCTAAAGACCCGAGAGCCAAGCTGACTCGACACTTCACCGAAGACATCCCGGACATCAGCCTGTACGAGATTAGAATGGCATTGAATCAGCTTAAGAACAACAAGGCACCGGGTGATGACGGAATCACTTCAGAGCTTCTGAAAGCGGGTGGTAAACCGGTACTTAAAGTCCTTCAGAAGCTTTTCAACACCGTCATCCTCGAGGGCATAACGCCGGAAGCATGGAACAGAAGCGTGGTGGTGCTATTCTTTAAAAAAGGTGACAACACCTTATTGAAGAATTACAGGCCCATCTCGCTTCTGAGCCATGTTTATAAGCTGGTTTCAAGGGTCATTACGAATCGTCTCGAGCGCAGGCTTGATGACTTCCAGCCTTCCGAACAAGCCGGCTTCCGAAAAGGCTTTAGCACCATGGACCACATCCATACGCTGCGGCAAGTTATACAGAAGACTGAAGAGTATAACTTGCCACTTTGCTTAGCGTTTGTGGACTATGAGAAAGCCTTTGATTCGGTCGAGACATGGGCTGTGCTTGAGTCTCTTCAGCGATGCCGTATTGACTATCGGTATATCGAAGTGTTGAAGTGTTTGTATAATAACGCCACTATGTCGGTCCGAGTACAGGAAGAGAGCTCGAAGGCGATCCCTTTGAAAAGAGGCGAGGCAGACAGGGAGATGTGATATCTCCGAAACTGTTTACTGCCACTTTGGAGAACGCCTTTAAGCTCCTGGAATGGAAAGGATTTGGCATCAACATCAATGGCGAATACATCACTCACCTTCGGTTTGCCGACGATATCGTGGTCATGGCGAAATCGATGGAAGAGCTCAGCACGATGCTCGAAGGCCTCAATCGAGTTTCTCAACAGGTGGGTCTTAAAATGAACATGGATAAAACAAAAGTCATGTGTAATGCCCATGTCGTACCCACCCCAATATCTGTTGAGAGCTCGGTTCTTGAAGTTGTTGACTCGTACGTCTACCTAGGACAAGTAGTCCAGCTAGGTAAGTCCAACTTCAAGAAAGAGGTCAATCGCCGAATCCAACTCGGTTGGGCAGCCTTCGGAAAACTGCGTGACGTCTTTTCATCTGATATACCTCAGTGCCTCAAGACGAAAGTTTTCGATAGTTGTGTTGCCAGTGATGACATATGGAACTGAAACGTGGTCTTTTACTGTGGGCCTTATGAATAAGCTCAGGATAGCCCAACGTGCTATGGAGAGGGCTATGCTCGGCGTCTCTCTGCGAGATCGAATCAGAAATGAGGAGATCCGCAGACGAACCAAAGTTACCGACATAGCCCAGCGGATTAGCAAATTAAAGTGGCAATGGGCAGGGCACATAGTTCGGAGAACGGATGGCCGATGGGGCAGTAAAGTTCTCGAATGGAGACCACGGACCAGCAAGCGCAGCGTAGGACGTCCACCGACTAGGTGGACTGACGATATAATAAAGATCGCAGGAACGCGCTGGATGCAGGCCGCTTCCAACCGGCCTTATTGGAAATCAATTGGGGAGGCCTATGTCCAGCAGTGGACGTCTTACGGCTGATGGATGGATGGATGATGGACAGCCACTTTACGAGCAAATATGTTATAAATCGATTTTACAGAAAACTACTTTTTTCACAACTCCATCAATATGGGTATTAAATGAAAGGGTTGGAAGTCGGCGGATGGGAAGTTATGCGCAGAACGCTGCGCAATAGCCGAAATATAGGTATACGTGGGAGCCCGAGAGACGAGACGCCGGGGCACACCCGCCCGCCAACCTCATGCCTCCCGCGCGCTCCCGACGCCCGTGCTCACCACTACGCTACGCGGCGTCGGCATTGTGCACACATGCGCAATAATTAGCGAATCACGGCGAAGTGTCATCTGCGGCTAACTTCTCATCCGCCGACTTGTGTGGCGCTTATAGGCCGACCGCTTAACGCGCGTATCGCCTGCGCGGAAGAAGGGAGCGGGGGGAGATGGTACCGGGTGGATGAGAGGCGTCGGCCCATAGTATCACTAAATAGTATAAAACAAAGTCGCTTCCCTGTCTGTTTGTCCCTATGTATGCTTATATCTTTAAAATTACGCAACGGATTTTGATGCGTTTTGTTTTATAGATAGAGTTATTCAAGAGGAAGATTTATATGTAAAATACACCTGTGCAAAGCCGGGGCGGGTCGCTAGTACCATATATTTAAATTCAGAAAGGCCGCAACCACAAAATTGTGACTTACATTTTGTTTGTGTTGGTGTTTTTTTTTTTTTTAAATTTCGTACCTGCCAATGCATGACGTCAGTGTAGCCCGGGTCGACGAGGGTGTTCCCCGTGTAGGTGAAGGTCTCGGTGCCGATGGCGAAGGTGATGGTGGTGCTGAGGTATCTACAGTCCCGCGACAGGGTCGCTATGTAATGTCGCGTTATGTAGTCGTATATACGCCATAAGTCGCCGTCCAGTTCTGACTCAGCTGAAAAAATAGTCCGATTTTTTAAACCCTTCTATGTTATTTCTATGGCGTTTATAATTGATTACCCGAGAATCCATCTCGTTATATATAATTATTTTTCATAATGTGTCTCACATGCGGCCGTTTACGGAGTGATGGTAGGATGGTCGCCCTTGTCGACTGCTTTTTTCGGACGGTTGATGCCGCAGGCCTCTGCGACCACTTCGATGTACATAACATATTATTATGTAAGTACTATATATTTATTATAATTTTTTATTTCAGCTATGACCCACATGCGCCCCACTTCGATATATCTTTCTTAATATGTATAAATTACGCGTGACGTTGTTTGTTTATGATGGTCTTTTTAACTACTTTGCCGATTTTAACCAAATTTTGCAAATTTTGCACATGTGCAGTTTGATACAACTTGACAGATAGGTTAGTTTATATCCGAAAATATAACGCATTTGTTTACTTTTAAAATCTGTCCGTACCGGGGCGAAGCTGGTATGGGCAGCTAGAATAATATAAATAAAAATGAATCGTGGTTGTTAGTCTCGCTAAAACTCGAGAACGGCTGGACCGATTGAGCTAATTTTGGTCTTGAAATATCCGTGGAAGCTAAGGTAAGGTTTAAACGGTGAGAAAATATAAAAATATAGTGAGTAATAGTACATTGTTCACCGAGAGGAGAAAGTGACCGATTACCGTCGAGGGTGTCGTTTGAAGCCCGAGCCGTAGGCGAGGGCTTTAAAACACCCGAGATCGGGAATCGCACTTTCTCTCGAGTGATACATAGTGCTTTATAGTACACCTACGAGGAAAATAAAAAAAAAAATCTTTACTAATTGAAATTTATATTGAAATTGTTGCAGTTAGTGAAGCTTAATGTAACACTTGAAAATGGCGCCAATGGCGTCTGCAATTTTCACATGTTCACCATCCAACACACAGCTAGTGGCCAGTGTCATTTTGCGAACTTGGAGATAAAAACTCACTGTAAAAACTTTTTGGCTTTTGATATTTAGGTTACCAGCGCATAGTCTTACCCAAAATTTTAAAAAAAAAACACGTAAGAAATGGATTTTCATACACTTTTCTCTCCCGCTCAGATGCGTTTTCTACCCGCATATTTTTTCGATATGCAATGACGTACTTTCTACCGTAAATTTGATAAAGTATCAAGGTACTTTCCGAGCACGTGTAGTATAAAATAATAAAGACATTCATTATATTTTCCCATACAAAATGTTCCTGCATGTAAAAGTTGTCATTGACAGTTGACAGATGGTGAGATGAAGTTCCCCGGGCAGCTAGTATAATATATAAATATGTCTCACATGCGGCCCTTTGCGGCGTGATGGGCGGATGGTCGCCCTTGTCGACCCCTTTCTTCGGTCGGTTGATGCCGCTGGCGATGATGGCGCGCACTTCTGCGCCCCACTTCGACGAGTTCTGCTGTTGACGCAGGGTTCCCCTACAAACATATATTATTATAGGTATCGCCACACAAGTCGGCGGATGAGAAGTCAGCCGCAGATGACACTTCACCGTTATTTTTTACTTTATTTTTATTGGGAACCTTACAGCTATGTTACGGAAATATATTAAAACATATGTGTTGACGGCCAATTACAGGATTCCACAAGTAAGTTGAAATGTAAGTAGACTGAAAAATAAATAAGTAAACAAATAGCTGTGAATGCACAAGCTGCAATCACCAACCCAGCTCCGAGCGCGCTGCCGCGCGTCCAGAGACAAGCGACCGACCGCCGCCCGCGAAATCACAGCCATTCAAAAAATGCGCTCGAAAGCAATCGTTTCATACGTGCCACGGACGTATTAAATACGTCAACATCGCAATTGGATGCCACTTTATTCACTAATTATTGCGCATGTGTGCACAATGCCTACACAAGTAGCGAAGTGGTGAGCACGGGCGTAGGGAGCGCGCGGGAGGCATGAGGTTGGCGGGCGGGTGTGCTCCGGCGCAAGTCTCTCTGGCTCTCGCGCATGCCTATATTTTGCCTTTTGCGCAGCGTTCTGCACATCCGCCGACTTGTGTGGCGCGGATTAAATTATAATTAGTTCGTCATTCCTTATTAATAAGTAATAACCTCCCATGTGAAATAAGGGATAAACTAACAGTATCAAAACTATCAAATTACAAGCGAATCGTAAATCAATATTTCACGTATTTGAATGAACACTACACTACTAATACGGAGCACCCTATATCTACGTATTTAAAGACGAGCGACAGGCCGCGCGTGTTATATCGCACCTGCACGAGAAGCATGGCAAAGGGACAAATAGTCTTTCCATGTGTATGAAGAATAAATACCTACCTAATTGTATGCGCATACGTTTGCTCGGCAATGTGGCGGGATAAGCGGGCTGCAGTAGTCCTCGACACGGGTTTTCCTAGTGGAGGCTGCTTCGCAAGGCTTACTATTTTGCATTACTATTAATTATGTTTATTGCCAATATTTATCATGCATACCTACCTTAAGATAACATTTCTAAGTACCCACATCTTTATGTTTATGAATCTTTATATTGTGTATGTAAATAGGTTGAGTGTGTTATTTGTACCTATATGTGTGTTATGTATGATAAATAAATGAAAATGAAATGACAATAATATCCCCAGAGGAAATAAAGTATGGATTGACAATGACAACTGACATTAAAAGTGGATAAAATGGTTTTCTCCCTTTGCCATGCTACCCGGGCTAGTTGGACATCGGTCTCGGCCGAGCTGGAGCGAAAACGCAAGTAGGTACCTACGGCGGCCAAAATGATTAGAGGCTTTGTTTATTATCCTGAGCTGGTACCTCAGGAAAAATTGATGTTTGTTTTGGTCAACTTTGCACTAAATTTCCGACCCAATTTCTTTTTTAAGGCTTTAGGGTCACTTGAGCATAAAATGACAAAATGCCGACAGATCCACAGAAAGGTTTAAAAATGGTCTCGAGAAAAGTGCGTATTCGTAAGTGTGCTGTATTCAAGACAAAGAGATATTGAAGGAATATTAGTTCTGACATCTTTTAAGGTATCTTTTTTTTTGACGTGAAGGTAGTCAGTGCATTACTATTATAATTAAAATAAAAAATACTTAGTATTAACTTACATTAAATCAAAGTTTTCAGGATAGCTGGTAGTTTCAGTTCGGGGGTACGAAATATAACCACTCGTGTAAAGACGCTCTGCTACCTGAAATTAATAGATTTAATATTCTCTTTAATGATTCACATTCACACACATAAATACAGAAAAATATATGCTAAAACATGTGAAGCAACCGGCGACCTTATTACTGAAAGTCATTTCTTCCAGGCAACCTAAGGATGGAGAGATATAGGAACACAAGAAAATACGACGAGGTGTGCTAATATAGAAGACACTTAAAAAAATCGGCCAAGTACGAGTCGGACTCGCGCTCGGAGGGTTCCGTACTGTATGGGAGCCCCCCTTAAATATTTACTTTATTTTAATTTTATTATTTTCTAGACGACCCGCCCCGGCTTCGCACAGGTGTATTATACATATAAACCTTCCTCTTGAATCACTCTATCCATTAAAAAAACCGCATCAAAATCCGTTGCGTAGTTTTAAAGATTTAAGCATACAGACAAACAGACAAAAATAGCGACTTTATTTTATACTATGTAAGGATTATTAAAGTGAATTTACAATTAAATATTCTGTGAAAATTTCAAGCATCTTCCTGTTACCATTCTAAATATCTAGCGAAAAACGGCTAAAAATCAGGTTTGTTGTATGGGAGCCCCCCTTAGATATTAACATTACTCTGTTTTTAGTATTTGCTATTATAGCGGCAAAAGAAATACATCATATGTAAAAATTTCAGCTTTCTAGCTGTAATGGTTCATGCCTGGTGACAGACAGATGAACAGACAGACAGCGGAGTCTTAGTAATAGGGACCCGTTTTTAGGAACCCTAAAAAAGAATTATACAATAGACATGACATAACTATACATACAAATATTATAAAATAATACATATAGACGCGATCATATTTTAAATTTTTACATGATAATAATAAATATCAAGATAGTTACACACACTCTTTATTGCTAACACCGATAATACACAAAAACAAAGCGTAATACAGAGTGGTTTATAACTAGTAAGGCAACTGACGACCTTATCGCTTAAAGCTGTATGTTTCAAGTAACTTTGGTATTGGAAGAATAAAACTTGACATAAAAATAGTTTTTTATTCCCTCCATCCATCCATCCATCAGCCATAAGAAGTCCACTGCTGGACAGGCCTCGCCTATGAATCTCCAATAAGACCGGTTGGAAGCGGCTTGAATCCAGCGCGATCCTGCGGTCTTAATGAGGTCATTAATGAGGTGCGGTCTTAATGAGGTGTTTTATTCCCTCGGCGACTTCGATCAGGAATACACCTCGGCGATCAGACTTGTAGGGAGCAGAACACATAACATGGAGAAGGTTTGGATTGCAGGATTATCCTTAAGGCAAATTAAGCAGTCGCACGGGGCCCCGCATCGACTAGGGGCCCCGTGCCCGACAACAAATTGGTCCTATAAGGGTTCCGTTTTTTTCTTTTTGTGGTACGGAGCCCTAAAAACTTTTTAGAGAACGATTTTTTTGTGATTGAAGTGTCAGGTCAGTATACCAAAGGAGTCGATTTACACGACTCTAAATTTAAAATACAAAAAAAAAAGAGTAAAAGAAATAGGGCCCTGATAAGGTTGATCCTTCACTGAGATGAGGTTTGGGCCACAATAATTAAATAAATAAATATTAGGGGACATCTTACACACGGTCTCTGACCCCAAACTAAGCAAGGCTTGTGATATGACTGCCAGAGATTGATATAATACATATGCTTATTTTAAATACATACTTATATAGATAGAACCTAAATAACACCCAGACACAGAGCAAACACCTATGTTGATCACATAAATGGTTGTCCTGGGTGGGGTCGAACCCACGCCTCTTTGATCCAGAAGTCAGGGTCACTAACCCCTGAGCCACCGAGGCAGTCAATGACCTCGCCGGAATCCTCACCTGCATGGCGTGGTGCGGGGCCATGCCGAGCCCAGAACTGGCCACTCGCATGAGCTCCACGGTATTCAGCGCCACGGGACGACCCTTCACTTTCTCCTTCGCTTGGATATTGGTTACACTGAAATTGCAGTAAGAAAATAAAATTAGGTATATATAATTTACTAGCGACCCGCCCCAGCGTTGCACAGGTGTATTATAAATATAAACCTTCCTCTTGAATCACTCTATCTATTTAAAAAAAAACGCATCAAAATCCGTTGTGTAGTTTTAAAGATATAAGCATACATGGGGACTGGGGACATAGGGACAGCGGAAGCAGCTTTGTTTTATACTATGTAGTGAAGTGAACATACAACTAAATATTCTGTGAAAATTTTAAGCATCTACCTGTTACCATTATTAATATAGAGCGAAAAACGGCTAAAAAATCAGGTTCGTTGTATGGGAGCCCCCCTTAATTATTAATTTTATTCTGTTTTTAGTATTTGTTGTTATAGCGGCAACAGAAATACATCATCTGTGAAAATTTCAGCTTAATTTCAGCGGTTCATGAGATACAGCTTGGAGACAGACAGATGGACAGCGGAGTCTTAGTAATAGGGTCCTGTTTTTACCCTTTGGGTACGGAACCCTAAAAACACAAAAAAAACTAATACAATAGCGTCGTAAACAAAGCCACATCCTATGTCATAGTTACGTTCACGCGTCGAAGTAGATAAACTAGTACCCGCCGTAGTTTACGTCGTAGAAACTGCGGGGCAATTCTGTCAACCAATCTCGTTACTAAAGTGACACGTTCTTGAACCTGTCTCGTTTTTCTGACAGTTTTGAGCTGTCGGAACTGTCAGAAAAACGAGAGAGGTTCAAGAACGTATCACTTCCGTAAAGAGATCGGCTAACAGAATTGCCCCGCTGTGCGCTTTTCGCATGACACTACCTCCTCCCAAAACAGGCTCGTCTCGAGCATCAGCCATTTGCATTGCAGCCATATCAAATGATGCAGGGATAGCTGATGCCGCAGCAGGTGCTTCCGGGTTCCTGGAGTCGTCGTTAGTTGCCTCGGACTCGCTGGCTTCCATTAACAGCGAATTGTTTCCAAAGCGCCGTTCGTTTGTCGACCTCAACGGCGCTTTGGAAACAACCCGCTGTTGCTGGCGTTGCTCTTGCTCCTCTAGTCGGCGCTGACTCCTTGTGCGAACCGTCTAATCGTCGTATAGTTTTACCGGCATTTGCAATTACCTATCCACCCTTCTGACATTAAATGTTACGAGATGAGTTCTTGAATAATCAGTCAAAATGCCGTATATTTACTCTGCACTTTATTGCACACAATCACTTCACAATATCACACATTCAAATACATCCCAGTCTCGAATCCACTAGAATAATTGAGACTGGTCTGGACCTTATAGACGTTATTGTGTTGACAAAGTAAACAACATGAAAGTTCTCGAGATCACATACCAGATATTGTTGTGTATGTATGTGTGTATGTCCACAAGGACCATGTTAGCGATGTCCTTCTCGAACAGTCAGCCGCGCGACCACTCGAGCTATCAGGGAACAAAGTGACGTCCAACTATCAGGGAAAAAAGTGACGTCCAAGTATCAGGGAACAAAGTGACGTGCTACTCACGTGGCCTCTTTAAACTCCTTGATCCCCACAAGGAACATTTTAGCGACGTCTTTCTCGAACAGTCAGCCGCGCGACCACTCGAGCTATCAGGGAACAAAGTGACGTCCAACTATCAGGGAAAAAAGTGACGTCCAAGTATCAGGGAACAAAGTGACGTGCTACTCACGTGGCCTCTTTAAACTCCTTGATCCCCACAAGGAACATTTTAGCGACGTCTTTCTCGAACAGTCAGCCGCGCGACCACTCGAGCTATCAGGGAACAAAGTGACGTCCAACTATCAGGGAAAAAAGTGACGTCCAAGTATCAGGGAACAAAGTGACGTCCTACACACGTGGCCTCCTCAAACATCAACACAAGGAACATACCTTGGGCTTTAGTTTCGCCAATGAAGTTGGGATTCAGCAACCAGATCTTTTCGGCAATCTTCTTCACTCTCGAGCTATCAGAAAAGAAAGCTACTCCCGACTTACGTGGCTTCTTTGAACTCCTTGATCCCCAAGAGGAACATGTTAGCGACGTCCTTCTCGAACAGTCGAACGCGCGCCCACTCGAGCGGCAGCTCGCGGCCCTCGGCCGTGCTGGCCGTGACGCGCAGCACCCAGTACGACTCCGGCTTGAACGTCTGGATCTCGTCGTGGCGTTGCACGCAGAAGCCGAGCGTTGGCGTCTGGCACGGGCCGTAGGATATTAGGGAAGCGTCCAGATCGCCGTATCTGCCTGGAAATGTTATGTTACTATTACTATAGGCTGAAACAAAACTTCTTGGCGGTTGTGATATCGCACAAAACACAATCATGACTGATGCTCACATAAAAGCTGCGCGAGAAATGTAGGTCACTAAATAAGCTAATTTCACTGCCACCAAATAATTCGATTTGAATTATATTTAAAATGAACGTAGATAGATAGATAGATAATCTTTTATTAGCTTAACCACAATTACAAAACAAAACACATAAATAAAACATTACAAATTAGTTATACTAAATGACGGCCTTATCGCTTCAACTTAGCTTCAACGTACTACAGAGTCTATAGATTTCGTATAACTACTTAGAGTGAGAGATCTAATCTGGAATTAGGAAATCCGTAGAAGAACCAGTTACCGAAATAGCCCAGCGAATTGTCAGGTTGAAATGGCAGTGGGCAGAGCATACAGCACGGGGGACTGTTGACCGATGGGTCGAAAAGTTCTCGAGTGGAGACCACGTACCGGCAACGACGGTAGGACGTTTACCCAACGTTGACGAATGTCCTCATTAAGACCGCTGAATAGCACTGGATGCAAGCCGCTTCCGTCTGGTCTTATTGGAGATCAATAGAAGTGTCAATGTGTTATGCTTAAATATCTAATAAAAAGGACGCCACGTTACCACCCCTACACTGTCGATATTCCTTCGATACGTACGAAGCGGTTTGACTTTCATTCTTACCGCCAGGGAAGGCAGGGAATGGAACAGTGTTCCTGCTTTCCTGTTTCCTAAGGATATAATCTAAAGCTTTTCAAGGTCAGAGTGAATAGGTATCTTTTAGGAAGTTCTAGGTCTGCGTGCTTCATCTTCTACCACAACGTCGCTTACCATCAGGCGATTTGGTGGTCAAGAGCGGACTTGTTCGCGATAAAAAAAAAGAGCTAATCTCGCCATACCCGAAAACGGCAGGGCACCATTCATACAGAACAACACAAATTTTAATTACCTTGAAAATATTTAGTTTGAAAGCGTGTAAAAGCGCATCCGATCCTCAAATCCAGCTCCTGTCTAGCGTCCACACTCTTAGACTCGTTTTCGTTGGGCCGTCCCAGGGTCAGCATGGCAGCTTTGATGTCCTTATCCGTGATGGCTGAGAACTTGGCTCGGTAGGTCACGTGGGGGGAGTACACGTCGCCTTTTAGATAATCTTGGACGCAGTGCATTACCTGCAAAATAGTGATATACAGAGTGGAGAGCTAAGGATGCATGGAGGTAGACAAAACGGACATATGCTTCTAGAATGCAACAGCGTGGCGGAACAACGAACAAGCATCCTTGGATCACCGAGGACGCTCCGGGAGGCCTGCGCCGGCGTAAGCGATCTGCTGGCCTTCCTCGGGGACATCGGGTGGCTTAACTAGGCACTCGACTCATGCACAGATTTCGGGAAAGACCGGCGCGTCAAGGTTCAAGATGGAGAGCTGAGGCCGACATTAAAATAAATCAAATATTTGGTCATCTGTTTAAAGCCTTCTAAATATTTTGATTTCAATAAATAAAGCTATTTACTTATTTGTTCAATTCTAAAATCATCATTTTAACGCATCCTGTATCTAAACAGTGATTCGATAAGTAAAAAAAAAACTTAGTGAACTTTTAATTAGTTTAATCTCAAAATAGCAAGAATGAATTTAGTATGACGCTTAATTTTATTTAGTTTGTTCGAAAAATTCGTTTCTTCAATTTAAGATTTTTATATTGCTTTTATGATTACTGGTAGTACTTGTGGCTCTCAAATTAATGTCGACGTCAGCACTCCACCCTGTATACAGGGTTATCTGCTTGCCCTTTGTTAAGCCGAAAGGGGATGATTACACTCATTAAGACCATCATTATGAACAACTTTTACAATGGAACCAACACGGAATTTGTGGAAAAAATCAGCCGTTCCATACAAAATTAGAATCAACCAAATGTGTAAATCAGCCGATTTTTTCTCCAGTTTTGGGTTGGCCAATCTCTGGAGGTTGTTCATAATGATACTCTGATCATCTTTTTTCAGTTTAGTACACCAGTTCTGGATATCCCTGTATAATTATGGCTGTAAAAACCGAATACTTGCTTTTCTTTTTCTTTTTTTACATTTTTGTCACAAAAATGATCATCCTTGCTAATATTATAAATCTGAAAGTGTTTGTTGACTTTTTTTGACTCAGAAAGAATTGATCGAGAATGGGAGAATTCCTAATTTTTTGTATGGACATAGTTTAAAGGCCAGAGTGTTATAGACTACTTTTGATCCCGGAAAAAATCTTCTTGTGAGGCTAGTACAAAAATCAAAATATCACATGTCAGAATCCACCAGCAAAAGCTAGTCTATTACATACTACATATTGTTAAACAAACTCGATTATGTATATTGTAATTTTGTGCCTTTGTCTGAGTATTCCTTCAAATCTTCTAAACTACAGAATAGTTTACAATCTGTTTTTCAATATGTTTTAGAAATGTTACAAAAGACATTCAATTTTCTTCTGGAAGGCTTATAGCTGTAATTTAATATGGAATTATATAAATCCATGCACCTCAAGTCAACATAAAAATACTAATATATGACCTGATAAAACGTTACTCTTATTTTTATTTCTTAAATACTAGGTTGTCTCTGGACATAAGTCACTGTCATTCAGCGGGACTAGCAGCAAGGACGGGAAACTAACATATTACAAAACAAACAACAATAATAGGTCCCACCCAGACTGATCACCTAGGGACGTCAGATGATCAACCTCTAGAAAATGATCAACAAACACATCATCATCATCTCAAGTCAACATACCTCAAAACAAATATTCTCCCCTTCCTTATCACAATCCAGCCACAGTATCAGGTAATCAGCTCCCCTTGCCTCATTCGCTAAGAACGTTGGTATCTTGAGACGAGGCATCGCCTCCTTCTTCTCCGTGGGACAGGAGAACAGCTCCACCGGGTCTACCTTGTCCCAGTTGTTATACTTCCCGGTGAAGTCCAAGCTCATAACGTGTCCGCAAACAGAGGTCATCTTAAAGTGGACTGGTTCATTTTTGAAGGTGCCATTCCATTCGTGCACGGCAGATGATTGGTTTGATGCTGTTGACAAAATAGTATACCTATTGCATTTTGTTTGTATTTTAACCTTTTGGATCGTACCAAAATGTGGTTATTCAGTAACGTTTTATTTTAATAATAAATTATGGGACTTCTTACACACGGTCTCTGACCCCAAACTAAGCAGAGCTTGTGATATGGCTGCCAGAGACTGATATACTACATATACATATTTTTAAATACATACTTATATAGATAAAACATAAATAACACCCAGAGACACAGAGCAAACACCTATGTTCGTCACATAAATATTTGCCCTGGGTGGGAATCGAACCCACGCCTCTTTGACCTAGGAGTCAGAGTCACTAACTACTGAGCCATCGAGGCAGTCAAATAATATTTTTATTTATACATTTTAGCAATGATTTTGAAGGGTCCTGAGGACAATAACCAGTACAAGCTGAATAGAACTTTATGGCATTTGTAAAAGTGATAGAATATTCATATGTCAGTGGCACCAAGAGAGGGGATTTGCAGAGTTTGTAGCTAACTTTACAGGTGCCAAGTTTGATTTAGCCTAAATATTATCAACATATGGATGGCTTGTTTGCCTAGATGAAATCGCTTAAAGCGATAGGGCCACCAATTAGAAACCTATTGTTTTGTTCTTATAATGGGTGTCTATAAATCCTGATTAAATAGATTATCATTTTCAATTTATTTATAAAATATTTCTTTCACATTTCAATACAATAGGTTTACATAATCACTATCTTCAAAAATAGCTAATGGCAACTATTATCTTCTAGGTAAGCGTGCTACACCCTAGACCACATATCTGCTCATCAGGCAGTATGTAGTCAAACGCAAACCAATAGGAAAAAAAAAGAGTTAAAAAAATCAGTTTTTTTTATGTAATGTGGTTGTCTAATAAAGTGTTGTTGTTTATTTGTTTGTTTGTTTGACAGGCAAAAAAGTTGTTGACATGCACAAAGTCCATTGCGCACAGATACAAACTTAAGTTGTGTAAACCACTGGTCTTATTGGGAATCCATAGAAAAGGTCTGTGTCAAGCAGTGTGAGACCGACAGTTCATATGATGACATTATTATGAATATCATCATCCACATTTCACATTCAAGCTACTGGAGCAGTAGTGCCAGCACCCAGAGCCTTGCTCCATTCTTTTAAGTTGGGCTAGCTCGAGTAACGCTGGAGGGGGATATGAACAAACACCATCCCGCATGGGGTTCAGAACAGGACCTATCACCCCCACACAGAATAATGATGACAAACTGAAGTTGAGTGAAAGAAAGAGCAATGGCTATTTTCTGGTTTTAACATATCACTACATATTTTAAAACAAAGTTGCTTCCCACTCTCTGTCCGTCCCTATGTATGTCCCTTATATCTTTAAAACTACGCACGGATTTTGATGCGGTTTTTTTAATATATAGTGATTCAAGAGGAACGTTTATATGTATAATACACCTGTGCGAAGCCGGGGCGGGTCGCTAGTGGAATCATAAATATGAAAGATCTTATTAGAAGCATTTCAGATTGTGTAGTTTGGCTCCTTTGGGTTGATAGCACTCACGGTCCATTTATAAAGGCGTAAGCCGATCGCTTCGGATCGTGGATAATGAAGAACTTGACTGACATGCAACATATAAAATAAATGCAGAAGCCATACCTAGGTACCGAGAAAATGAATAACAAATAAGCTCCGTTAGTACAAACCGACACCGCGAGTTTGTTAGATAGAGGAAGCGGTCCAGATGCAAAATAAAAATAAAATGGTCTACCAACTTTTACCGGAGATGCATTTCCCATTGCTCAGAATAGTGGCCAAGTTTTGAGCCAGCGATGGCTTCTCGGCCACCATTAACGCGGTCTTCATGGTAGATTAATGTATAACTTTCAGCACAAGTATAGGGTCAACGAAACATCACATCAATAAATGACGAATTAAGATTTTTATTTATGTATTTATAGTAGTCTGTGATTAATGTAATAAAAATTCTCTTTCTATGCGCCGCCGCAAAAAAACACATGACAGTATTACCAAGCTAATTATTAAACGGTCCCGCCCCACTTCTTCTTCCCCAGATCTTGGAAAGATGTTGGAAAGTCTGGGACGAGTGGGACGTTCCGTTCAGTCATCGCATCACATCGCGATGAATTTTTTTTAACTGGTCTTCTTTTAAAAATCTAGAATTAATGAAAGTCAAACTCAAATATGGAATTAACTTTTCTTCAATTATTTCCCTTCTTCCAGTATAATTCATAAAATGGTAGCACTTTTCTTTTTCTTTTTTTTATGATCTAACTTACGTTCAAATACCAAATTAAATTACGCTTCCTCCCACGTCGCCTCAGCCACTGCTATTTCTACATTATGTTTTATGACTATGACGCACGCCGAATATTTTTGTTTATTCAACGTTTAAAATCATGACTAAAAATAATGTGTTTGTGTTCATGTGACGAATCAATGTTTTATTTTTATTAAACATAGGTGCTTAAATAATTTAATAAGGTAAGAAATTGATTTTCAGTTTTTGAATAAGATTTGAAAACATTTCGTAAATGAAATGTCAAATACGTCAAACGTCAATGTCAAAATTAGATTAGAAATACAATTTTCACAGAACGGCAGGGGGTGCGCCTGCTTGCTTTGATAAATTGTTGGAAAAACCTTGAACGATGCGCGATTGTGTACTATTATCGAATTCTAAGTAGATTGTGTATTTGTGTCCTCAAAAGGTTTTATCAAGGAGGTGTACGTAATTACTCAGTTGCGAAAATCAAGAAACAATGGTGTCGGCCACAGCTATCGCAGTAAACATGGTATCTGTGTGGTGACATGTTCTATTGTTTATTTATGTAACCGCTGAACAATATGTGAAAGTCGATGTTATGCTATTGCAGGGCCACCCTCGCAGCGATGAGCACATGTCAGCAACGACACACTTGAGAGTGATATTACCAAATTCTATGGAGACAAACATGCCCCCGCCATTTATTGATATAAGTGCGTATAATCATTTTGAGTACTTTAGGCGTAAATTGATTGTGATAATGTCGTGAGAATTCAATGAACGCTGACCTGTTATTTCATGACTCACTGGTTATTGAATAACTTCTTAATGTCACCTACAATCAGTATCCTTATGCATACACTCAAAAGTGACTCAAAAGTTTAAATTGTTGTCTATTAGAATATTATGCTATTAGTACACTATTAGTACACAATGGGATGTAAGTGGGTATTTTGTCAGCTAAGCATCAAGCCTTTAAAACAAAGAACTAATTACCTATGTACTACTGACTGGCCCTTGCCTGTGGCTATACCTGCATGATATTTTGATTTTTGGGCTATCCCTTAAGAACCTTTTATTTTACCAGGTTACTAAGTACGGACTACATCCACACAAATAATCAAGTCTATGCATTGCTCTGTTACTCTATGAAAGAGTTACAAACAGACCAATAAACCAAAAAACAAACTTTCAGATCTATAATATTAAAGGGATTAAAATGATTCTAGGCCCTGATTGTCTTCCGGTTACATTATGTGCATAATTTAGGTATCTATGTTAAAACTGCCAAGCATCTTTTTAAATGTATTTTGATGCCCAGTTTACTTACTGGTAGTTCCTGATAGGTTCCATAACTTGGTGATACAGCCTAAAAAACCTTAAAAAATTAAGGTCCTTGAATCAGTGAATATAGGCCTTCGATCGGCTTAGAAACTTTGACACTAGGCCTAGACATTCAGCTTAAATTAACTTATGGATATTGACGAAATTATGCCACTAACTGCAGCAATAAACTGAAAAAAAACAACTTTATTGTTTTTCCCAAAAAAAGTAGAAATATACCCCATACTTTCATAATTGACCTAAATATTGGTAGACATAACTAATTAGTGATCTCTGTATAATTAATATCTGGAATTTCATGTTCTACATTCAGTTTTTTGTAAGGTTGAAAGCAATTTCCTATATTTTACAAGCTCTTATTTAGTTTCACCTATCCTATTATCTGTCTGTATTAATCAAATCTTGCAAGTTAAATTTGATCTAATTCCCGGTTACCGATTGAGCTGAAATTTGGCATTCATGTGTAAATTGTGTGACAATGCAATATTATGATGACATGGTGCTGATCTGATGATGGAGCTCAAAGGTGGCCAAAAGAACTTAGCAATGACACAACACAACCTCATCGAGTTTGGGTTCGTTTGAATGGTCTTGACAAGTAGTTTGCCTTTCAATGGTAACCAGAGTCTGATGATGGAGCTGGAAGGTGGTCATAGGAACCTTGTAATAAAACGACGTAACCCTATCGAGTTTTGGCTTGTTTGATTCGTCTTGTCGAGTACTTGGTCAGTAAAAGATTGTTATTTTTTTGAAAAAGAGGTTTTTTTTTAAAATAATACTTGTTTTCCTTAAAGTCGTAAAGATAGTTTCTGCCCTGTAACATGTAGTGAAGTATGTATTTATAAATATGTACTATATCAGTCTCTCGCAACTAAATCACAAGCTTTGCTTATATAACTTTAGTTCAGAGACAGTGCTTAAGATGCCCCCTAATATGTATATTTATTTTACTACACTACAAAGTGGCATCCCAACTTTGCCTCTGGGCAGGCCCCGAAGGCACAATGATATTCACATATGACAGTAACTAGTTAACTTCAGTACAAAATCACCCAAACTGGAATCATTTCAAATCAATTTAATAACAAACTTTAAGTATGGGCTTGAAACAAATTGCTAATAAATTAAATTCAATAGTCTTTTAAAGTCCATTGCAGAGGCCTACCCATGAAGGAAGATTGGGTTACATCCACCACTCTGACCCAGTGTGAGTTGGTGGATTTACATTTGGAATTTCTTCTACAGACATATACAGGTTGCCTCACGATGTTTTTGTTCACCGAAAAGCCATAAATTAATTATAAGGAATTCATTGATATGGGACTGGGATTTGAACTCATAACTTCATGATTGTAATTTGGGTGTCATTACCACTAGACCACCACGACTTCTTACACATACATCAGGCTAACAAAAGATTATTTATTGTAATAAGTAAGATCGTATAGGCTGGGTGAAGGCCTCTGATATGGCTAAATGGTTAAAACAACCATGGCCTACAATTTAATGACCCGAGCCACGGTAGCGCTCAGTTGGAAAATGCCACTCGCAGACACCTATCCATACTAACCGTGTGGAATGTTGCTTAATTTAGGTGATCGCTGACAAACACTTAGTCAAACTACGCCTACTAGCCAGATAAACCAGATAAACACTTTGTTGAAAATTTGTCAAAAATTGTAAGTCACAAAATTGAAAACTGAAACATGATTCAGATTAAAATCAATTCATTCGATAATCTTATTGTACCATAAAGTAATCATTCATAGAATTAATATCAAGAATATTAAATAATAATGTCAAATCACATTATTTTTTAACAGGAAATTACTCTTATTAGATCAAGCAAAAAAATCTTCAATGGTATAAAATGCCTTTTGCATGAGCCAGTTCTTTAGTTTAGTTATATTATCGCTCACTGAGCTAGTAATGTCCTTCGGCAAACAATTGTAAATTTGTGCACCTATCACGTGAGTCAACTTACTACTATTGTATTTATGTCGTATTTCAGACAACATGCACGACATTCCGCCACCGCAGCCGGATTTCTCGGCGCCTCCCCCGTACGACGTGGCGGCCAACTCCAAGCTGCCCACGTATGAGGAGGTGCAGCGAGAGAAGCAGATGGAAGGAGAGGGGCCGCCACAGGTTTGATTATTTCTTCAGAAAATAACTAACTCGGCAGATGTATGTCTTATAAAATAAAAATCTAGAGAGGGTCACCATAACTAATAAAGGGTATAAATATCATAAAAATCGACCAAGCCCTTTCAGAGGAGTTCAATAACAAACACTCAATCATTACTCAAATTAATGTATGTTTATCTTTTCTTTATAAATTTAATGTTTAGTTCATACATGTAAACATATTCTTTTTTTTTTTATCGCGAATAAGTTCGCGCTTGACCACCTACTCGCCTGATGGTAAGCGACGTTGTGGTCGAAGATGACGCACGCAGACCTAGAAGATACCTATTCACTCTGACCTTGAAAAGCTTTAGATTATATCTCTTAGGAAACAGGGAAGCAGGAAGACTGTTCCATTCCCTGGCGGTACGAATCAGAAAAGTTGAGACATTTAAACAAGCTAATGTTATTGAAAGACTTTTAGAGGCGCTGTTAGCCTGATAAAAGTCATTAGCACAACATTGTTGTATACTAGTTATTTTAACTGCCTCGGTGGCTCAGTGGTTAGTGACCCTGACTCCTGGGTCAAAGAGGAGTGGGTTCAATCGCCACCCAGGGCAAATATTTATGTGATGAACATAGGTGTTTGCTCTGTGTCCGGGTGTTATTTAGGTATTATCTATGTAAGTATGTATTTATAATATGTATATGTAGTTTACCAGTCTCTGGCAGCCATATCACAAGCCTTGCTTAGTTCGGGGTCAAAGACAGTGTGTAAGATGTCCCCTTATATTTATTTATTTATTTAGACTGTGTCTAGTTTGTATGCTCTCTGTAAATATCTTTCTGACTATGTAGAACTTTTAAAAGTTGAATTAAAATCAATAACAAACACTGTGATATGAAATTAATTATATTATAGGGTTATCTACTTGCCCCATACTTACTTGGCTGTACTGTACTTGTCTTGGTCAAAAGGGTGTGATTACGACCATTATTATGAAGCACTTTTACTATGGGGTCACCAAGGGTTTGAGAAAAAAAAAATGCTGTTTCATACAAAATTGCAACTAGGAGTCGGCAAAATGTATGAAACATCTGTTTTTTTTTGTTCCATAGTGATAGTTATTCATAATGATGGTCTGAATCACCTCCTTTTGGTTTAGTACTTACACCGGTTCTGGCACGGTAATGATATCAATAGTTCGGCCGTTCAGAGAATGCGTTCCTGACACGTCATCTTGAAAAAATGTTTTTGGCCGATATCTCGGAAACTATGTACTTAAGGGCAAAAAACATTAAGATCATTATTGTAGAAAATGAAATTTCGCATCTTTTGTTTCCAGTAAACTTTTTTGTAAAACTTACCGTTTACGATTGATGGCCCATTTAATAAAATTTCATTAAATGGACCTTAAAACATTAAATGGTCCATAAATCGTAAACGGTAAGTTTTACATTATGTTATGTTAATAGCTAAGTACATTAGTAAGTAGAATTATGTAGCCTTGGAAACTTTTCGTGTCATCCGAGCGACGGAAGCGCTCAATTGTAAATGCCACCCACGGTCACCCATCCGAAGACTGACCGTGCCGAACGTTTTTTCACTTTTAACGTCGATGATCGCAAACGAACATCTAGTCAATCTACGCTATGAACCCTACATTTATTTATTTATCTAGGTATTTTGCTCTGTGGAAAAAGTGAAATACTTACTTAAAAAGAAACGAATTACTCATAAAAACTATTTTATAGTCATACCTTTCGGCTTTTCTAGGCAATTTAAAAAATGTAATCTCTGGATTCACTATTGAAGAATACAAACAACCATAAACAGCACAATCTAACATTTTCCCAAATATCTAAAAGTCACTACTGCGCGCCGCGGCTGACTGGTATACTTAAGAACATACTTAACTCGAGGCGCGTAGGTATGATACGCGTTCCGACCGTTTGTATGAAGACGGAATACTGTTGGATATCATTACCGTGCTAGTGTGACTGTAAATAGCTGTCTTATTACAATCTTATCACCAAAATACAGCATTTAACAAACAACATTGACGAATTCATGATTCATTCATATTTGATATTATACTCGTATGCTTATCTACAATTTATTTATGACTTATATGGATGTATTTATAGACGACGGATGTGATATTCAAGAATATTGTGTTACTTATAATTATGACTAACTCTTTTCATCATCATCATCATCATAATTTAAGAGCAAGGCTCTTGTCGGTGGAGCAACTTCTTCTTCTGCTATAATCCGACGACAAAGGGGACTGAGACAGGCGCGGGCGGCGGGTCCCTGCTTCCCTCACCTGTCTCAGTCCCCTTTGTCATCTACCCCCGCGCCCCTGTACCCGCGCAGGCGAGGACTGAGTTAAGCGGTCAGATTATAGTGTTTTCACATCCCTGTACTGTACCAGCCTTTTCAATAGTCCATTTCAGGACGTAGGGCTACCCACGAAGGGTGATTGGGCCATATCCACCACGCTGGCCCAGTGCAGATTGGTGGATTCGCATACGCCATCGAATTTCTTCTATTGACGTATGCATGTTGCCTCACGATGCTTTCCATCACCGAAAACCTTTTTAAAATTCACCTCCCTGTAAGACTTGACGTTCTTTAATTTGGTCTAGAAATGCTCTGCGCGGTCTTCCCCTTCCTCTCTTTCCTTCTATCTTTCCTTCTCTTATGGTTTTCATTAGATTGTCATGTAGTACAAGGTGAACAAACATCTTTCCTCGTCTGTTCTCGATAACTGATATCAACTTCCTTTTTTCCTTGACAACTTGTTACCAATGCTAAAATCGCGAAAATTAGAAACATCTTCCTTACATAGTCCTTACATAGTATAAAATAAAGTCGCTATTTTCGTTTGTTTGTTTGTTTGTCTGTATGCTTAAATCTTTAAAACTACGCAACGGATTTTGATGCGGTTTTTTTTTAATGCATAGAGTGATTCAAGAGGAAGGTTTATATGTATAAAAATTCCCGAAATTCCCACGGGAACGGGCACAACGCGGGTAAAACTGCGGGGCGCTGCTAGTATAAAATAAAGTCGCTATTTTCGTTTGTTTGTTTGTTTGTTTGTCTGTATGCTTAAATCTTTAAAACTACGCAACGGATTTTGATGCGGTTTTTTTTAATGGATAGAGTGATTCAAGAGGAAGGTTTATATGTATAAAAATTTCCGAAATTCCCACGGGAACGGGCACAACGCGGGTAAAACCGCGGGGCGCTGCTAGTATAAAATAAAGTCGCTATTTTCGTTTGTTTGTTTGTTTGTCTGTATGCTTAAATCTTTAAAACTACGCAACGGATTTTAATGCGGTTTTTTTTAATGGATAGAGTGATTCAAGAGGAAGGTTTATATGTATAAAAATTCCCAAAATTCCCACGGGAACGGGCACAACGCGGGTAAAACCGCGGGGCGCTGCTAGTATTCTATATAGTATCCATCCATCCTTCCATCAGTTTTAGGACGTCCACTGATGTATGTAGGCCTTCACAATGGATTTCCAATAAGGCCAGTTGCAAGCGGCCTGCATCCAGCGCGTTCGAGCGATCTTATCGTCAGTCCACCTATATAGTAGGTCCTACGCTGCTACAATATGTCTAAAGTCGCCAATTAAGAGGTTATACTTAAGTTAACAGTAGAGGTGACATCCGACTGAGCGCTACCATACTTTTAGGTTCCGATTGTTTTAATCGTTCAGCCATGTACAGATCTTCAAGCTTAAAAACTCTGACACCAGATCTAGCCACGTCCTGTACGAACTTGTCTTTATTTTTAAACAATTCGGGCTCTATGCCTCAGCTGTCTGGGGGACGCGTTATTCCCATATTTGTCGCATATTCCTTGTTAATATTATAAATCCGAAAGTGCGTTTGTTGGTTTGTTCCTTTTTACGCAGCAACGGAGCAATGGATTGATTTGATTTTTGGCATCGACGTAGTTTGAAAGACGGAAAGTGACATAGGCTACTTTTTGTCCCAGAAAACAAAATATTACGCGGTCGAGTCCGCGAGCAAAAGCTAGTTTCTAATAGATTTTTTCTAGGAGTCCATAGAAGCTAAGGTGTACTGCAATGCGTTCATTTGAAGGTCAAAACGACGGATAATTGTGGTGGATATAACCTTCACATAATAGCGACAGCGTCATAAATTATGCATTCGTTCCGTGAATATTTTAAATTGCCACTTCTTACGGTGTCATGAAAACCTTTCAACGGTAGGATTCAGTACAACGTATTTCAAAATCAGAATTATGCGTTCAGATAATCATAATAATGGACAGGATTATCTGCGTGTACTGTTTGAACTCTTCGTGGGTAGGCCTACGTCCTGCAGTGGACTATTAATAATAATAAAATAATAAATATATCTTTATTGTACACCAAAATTACAGTAATATAGGTATTAAAAGGCTGATACAGTACAGTACTGTTTGAAAGGGGGTGATTAATCGACAAAATGTATGAAACAGCAGATTTTTACAGTTCCGTACCCAAAGGGAAAAACGGGACCCTATTACTAAGACTTCGATGTCCGTCTGTCTGTCTGTCTGTCTGTCCGTCTGTTACCGGGCTGTATCTCATGAACCATGATAGATAGGCAGCTGAAATTTGAAATTTGTATTTCGGTTGCCGCTATAACAACAAATACTAAAAACAAAATAAAATAAATATTTAAGGGGGGCTCCCATACAACAAACCTGAATTTTTAGACGTTTTTCGCTCTATATTAATAATGGTACCAGGTAGATGCTTGAAATTTTCACAGAATATTTAGTTTTATATTCCCTTCAATAATAAATAATAAAATTAAAATAAATATTCAAGGGGGGCTCCCATACAGTACGGAACCCTCCGTGCGCGAGTCTGACTCGTACTTGGCCGATTATTTTTTGATGATCGTTGGCCCCATAGATAAAGTTTTTTATAATCATAGTCTGAATCATCTCCTTTCGACTTAGTACACCAGTTCTGGATAACCTTGTAGGTACATACAGGAATGTACCATGAATAGGGTAAAAGGTTGCCATACACATATTCGGTTCGGCGTGATCGGCACTGTCAAACGGTAAAATCGAATGTAGAATTGTAGATGAATCATTCGGTTCGGCAAATGCAGAACGGCTTTCGCTAGGCTAGGCGGACTGCACAAAACGGTTTGAGCCGAACCAGTGTGGTAACTGTTTCGGATCGGCTTTGCCGATTGCCAAGTCCTGCCGAACCGAATGGACCGACTCAAAGTTATTTAGGTACCTACGTGTATTGAACTGTATTATGACAGCATGCTATGCGTACTATCTCATCTTTGTTTGTCTTGTTCTTGTTTTTCTGATTGGAAAGGACGACAACATAACTGAATATATTATTATTATTATTATTTTGAGCCTATATTGTCCCACTGCTGGGCAAAGGCCTCCCTCCCCTCCTTCCAGACTGCATATAGGTAGTAGTTAAAACAGCATGAATTAATCGCATTCTGACGTTACGTCAGTGGGAATGTGTGAACCATAAAAAATTACCAAAAGAGTACATGTTTTGTTGCAGCTGCCAGGGACGGGGGCGCACCCGACTTTCGCTGCATTCGTGACGGTGGAGCCAGCGGACCCCGCCGCGGACCAGCTCGACCCCGAGAACAGTCTGCTCGGCACTGACATCATGTTCCTCACTTCATTCTTTGGTGAGTGTCACACTGACAGCTGGCCCGGCTGTTGCTGTGTTCGTGACGGTGGAGCCAGCGGACCCCGCCGCGGACCAGCTCGACCCCAAGAACAGTCTGCTCGGCACTGACATCATGTTCCTCACTTCATTCTTTGGTGAGTGTCACACTGACAGCTGGCCCGGCTGTAGCTGTGTTCGTGACGGTGGAGCCAGCGGACCCCGCCGCGGACCAGCTCGACCCCGAGAACAGTCTGCTCGACACTGACATCATGTTCCTCACTTCATTCTTTGGTGAGTGTCACACTGACAGCTGGCCCGGCTGTTGCTGTGTTCGTGACGGTGGAGCCAGCGGACCCCGCCGCGGACCAGCTCGACCCCAAGAACAGTCTGCTCGGCACTGACATCATGTTCCTCACTTCATTCTTTGGTGAGTGTCACACTGACAGCTGGCCCGGCTGTAGCTGTGTTCGTGACGGTGGAGCCAGCGGACCCCGCCGCGGACCAGCTCGACCCCGAGAACAGTCTGCTCGACACTGACATCATGTTCCTCACTTCATTCTTTGGTGAGTGTCACACTGACAGCTGGCCCGGCTGTTGCTGTGTTCGTGACGGTGGAGCCAGCGGACCCCGCCGCGGACCAGCTCGACCCCAAGAACGGTCTGCTCGGCACTGACATCATGTTCCTCACTTCATTCTTTGGTGAGTGTCACACTGACAGCTGGCCCGGCTGTAGCTGTGTTCGTGACGGTGGAGCCAGCGGACCCCGCCGCGGACCAGCTCGACCCCGAGAACAGTCTGCTCGACACTGACATCATGTTCCCCACTTCATTCTTTGGTGAGTGTCACACACTGACAGCTGGCCCGGCTGTAGCTGTGTTTGTGACGGTGGAGCCGGCGGACCCCGCCGCGGACCAGCTCGACCCCGAGAACAGTCTGCTCGGCACTGACATCATGTTCCTCACTTCATTCTTTGGTGAGTGTCACACTGACAGCTGGCCCGGCTGTAGCTGTGTTTGTGACGGTGGAGCCGGCGGACCCCGCCGCGGACCAGCTCGACCCCAAGAACAGTCTGCTCGGCACTGACATCATGTTCCTCACTTCATTCTTTGGTGAGTGTCACACTGACAGCTGGCCCGGCTGTAGCTGTGTTCGTGACGGTGGAGCCAGCGGACCCCGCCGCGGACCAGCTCGACCCCGAGAACAGTCTGCTCGACACTGACATCATGTTCCTCACTTCATTCTTTGGTGAGTGTCACACTGACAGCTGGCCCGGCTGTAGCTGTGTTTGTGACGGTGGAGCCGGCGGACCCCGCCGCGGACCAGCTCGACCCCGAGAACAGTCTGCTCGGCACTGACATCATGTTCCTCACTTCATTCTTTGGTGAGTGTCACACTGACAGCTGGCCCGGCTGTAGCTGTGTTCGTGACGGTGGAGCCAGCGGACCCCGCCGCGGACCAGCTCGACCCCGAGAACAGTCTGCTCGACACTGACATCATGTTCCTCACTTCATTCTTTGGTGAGTGTCACACTGACAGCTGGCCCGGCTGTTGCTGTGTTCGTGACGGTGGAGCCAGCGGACCCCGCCGCGGACCAGCTCGACCCCAAGAACAGTCTGCTCGGCACTGACATCATGTTCCTCACTTCATTCTTTGGTGAGTGTCACACTGACAGCTGGCCCGGCTGTAGCTGTGTTTGTGACGGTGGAGCCGGCGGACCCCGCCGCGGACCAGCTCGACCCCGAGAACAGTCTGCTCGGCACTGACATCATGTTCCTCACTTCATTCTTTGTTGAGTGTCACACTGACAGCTGGCTCGGCTGTAGCTGTGTCCGTGACGGTGGAGCCGGCGGACCCCGCCGCGGACCAGCTCGACCCCGAGAACAGTCTGCTCGGCACTGACATCATGTTCCTCACTTCATTCTTTGGTGAGTGTCACACTGACAGCTGGCCCGGCTGTAGCTGTGTTTGTGACGGTGGAGCCGGCGGACCCCGCCGCGGACCAGCTCGACCCCGAGAACAGTCTGCTCGGCACTGACATCATGTTCCTCACTTCATTCTTTGGTGAGTGTCACACTGACAGCTGGCTCGGCTGTAGCTGTGTCCGTGACGGTGGAGCCGGCGGACCCCGCCGCGGACCAGCTCGACCCCAAGAACAGTCTGCTCGGCACTGACATCATGTTCCTCACTTCATTCTTTGGTGAGTGTCACACTGACAGCTGGCCCGGCTGTAGCTGTGTTTGTGACGGTGGAGCCGGCGGACCCCGCCGCGGACCAGCTCAAATTCAAATTTTTCAAATTCAAAAACGTTTATTGCAGTTTGCATGTTACATTGGTGTTATTTATAAATATATAATCATGGCTCAATACAAACTTGCCTGTTAAAGGCGTGCAAAGTTACTGGCAGCTCTATTTATTATTATCAATTCGAATTTATGTCTAAAATTATGTTTAAATTGATTACAATGTCAAGATTAGTTAGTCAATTACAATGTCAAGGATTAGTGTCAATATTATGTTAGTAGATTACATGAATAATTGTACGAAAAGATTACATTACATAGTCAATACATCAGTTTACAATATCTAGTTTTTGCATTTATGTGAGAGTGTAATAAAATCCATTACTTAAAACATTTGTCATTTAAAAAATCATTGATTGAATAGTAACATTTGTGTGTGAGAAGAGCTTTTAATTTATTCTTAAAACAATTTATCTCTTGATCCCAAATACACTTTGGTACATGATTGTATATAACAGGGCCCATACAGACAATGCTTTTGCTCGACCCCGAGAGCAGTCTGCTCGGCACTGACATCATGTTTTGTGTGTGTGTGTGTGAGTGTGTGCGTGTGTGTGCGTTGTATGCGTTGTATGCGCCTATCGCGTGACAATATAACAAATGTGAAACACTCATATGAATCAGTGCGCGAGTAAATCAGCGTATCGATTATTGTTGCAATATGTAATTAGTGTATATGCCTTGTGTTTATACTCGTGTGTTTCGGTTTCCAGTGGCGTTCCTATTCAACTGGATAGGATTCCTGCTGCTGATGTGTTTCTGCCACACGGTCGCTAGTCGCTACGGCGCGCTCGCCGGCTTCGGCCTCTCGCTCGCCAAGTGGACTCTCATCGTGAAGCACTCCACCGAGCTGGCTTCTCATGAGAACTCCTGGCTCTGGTGGCTCATCATGGCCTTCGGTGAGTTTGTTTTCCGTCGTCTGTTAGTCGTCAGCGATTTACGATTGTAGGGGTATTTCCCTGAATAAGAGGGGAAATTTGCTGTCACGCTATTTATCAGCCAATTTCTATAATATTTGGCAAGATTGTTTAGTATCTAAATCCTAACAAGACTACCTTAATAGGTTAAGAAGATACTACCTTAATACTTCTGAAAAAAAAATCTAAAATGTAGTAAAAACCACATTGCCATCTGTTGTGTAATTTGGGAGTGAATAAATATTAGGGGATATCTCACTCGGTTTCTGACCCCAAACTAAGCAAAGCTTGTGACATGGCTGCCAGAAACTGATATACTACTTATACATATTTTAAATACATACTTATATAGAGTATACCTAAATAACGCCCAGACACAGAGCAAACACCTATGTTTACCACGTAAATACTTGCCCTGGGTGGGAATCGAACCCACGCCTCTTTGATGCAGTAGTCAGGGTCACGAACCACTGAGCCACCGAAGCAGTCAGAAGAGTTATATGAGAATACACACAGACACATCGAAATAGCGACTTTGCTTTTTAGGGTTCCGTACCCAAAGGGTAAAATTAGGACCCTATTACTAAGACTCCGCTGTCCGTCCGTCTGTCTGTCACCAGGATGTATCTCGTGAACCGTGATAGCTAGAGAATTGAAATATTCACAGATGATGTATTTCTGTTGCCGCTATAACAACAAATACTAAAAACAGAATAAAATAAATATTTACGGGGGGCTCCCATACAACAAACGTGATTTTTTGCTCGGGGGGCTCCCGTACGCTACGGAACCCTTCATGCGCAAGTCTTACTCGCACTTGACCGATTTTTATAATGTAATGATGAAATGTATTTCTTTTTCAGGTATTTTAATTTGCGTGCGCGCAATTATCCAGTACCTGAATATAAAGCGCGGCTGGCGTCTGCTCTCCGGCACGGCCCAGGAGCGACTGCTGTTCTTCTACTAGACCCGCCGCTAGCTGTCTCGCTCCCACACACGCCTACCGAGTCTTATGTATGGTTGTGCGACCAGGATGGATATAGGCCCAATCAAACTACTTGGGGCCTGTGATGTTAGCTACAAGCTGCAGATACCTCAACCCTCACGCAGCTGTTAAGTGAGCTTTAGTCAGGATCGGGCTATCCGCAGCTTGTAGCTAACATCACAGCCGACAAGTTGTGTGATTCGGACTATACCGAGTCTAATGTATGGTTGTGCGACCAGGATGGATATACAAATGTTGCTTTGCTAAGTTACAAACAACATTTAAAAAAGTATATGTATGTTATTTTTAAAACTTCGCGATTTGAGTGCATTACCCTGTTTATAAAGTGCGGCTGGCATCATCTCTGGCACGGCTCAGGAGCGACTGCTGTTTTTTTACTAAACCTCTTGCTGTCTCTCACGCCTACCGAGTCTTATGTATGGTTGTGCGACCAGGATGGATATACAACTGTTGCTTTGCGATGTTCAATCATTTCAAGAGGTATATGAATGTTATTTTTTAAATTTCGCGATTTTTCGTTCTTTTGCTACGAGACCAATTGAAAATAATTATAATAATGGGGTAATAGGCCCAATTTTAAAGGCTTTTCTTGACAGCTCTAAACTTATTAAGAGGAAAGCTGTCTTTTTCTTTGCGATCTATTAAAAACACTTCAAAACTTTAAAATTAAGTTTAGATCTGTCAAAGTGCCCTTAAAATTGACCCCAGTGATGGGATAATTATTTATTTTGTATTTTCAGTGCTCGATTAATCCCGTAGTATGAGAATATTGAGGTAAACAAAGTATTACTCGATATATTCTAATATACCATTGTATTACTTATCATTATGAAAAACCGTTGTTTTTAAACTTTCGTGATTTGAACACATTATTATTATATACTACGGGACTAATCGCGCACTCAAATTACGAGATATATGAGATATAAATACCTCATCATCCCGACGTTCCCGACGTATTAGTGCGCGATTAGTCCCATAGTATACAGTAATAATCAAAAACTATTGAACCAACCGTGTAATCGCGAAAAAAAAAACAGCTATTTCATTATTTTCGACACTGGGCTTAATTTTTGAATGGGACAGCAGATTTTTTCGCTATGTCTAGTTTGGTCGCATAGTATATGATCTGTATATTACGGGGCTACCTGCGTGCCCTGTGCTATGCCGAAAGGGAGTGATTAATTAAGGCCATCATTGTAAACATTTTTTACTATGGGGTCAATCCGGAATCCCGGAAAACAAAATCAAAAAAATTCAACTCGGGGTAGATAAAATGTATGAAACAGCTGTTTTTTTTCTCCAATTTTGTGTTGGTCCCATAGTAAAAGTTGTCCATAATTGTGGTCTTAATCACCACCCCCTTTCGGCTTTGTACACCGGTTTTGGATAACCTTGTACTGTTTTCGTACAAGACAAAGAAAAACATTTATTTATAGAATTTGTGTACCAAGTCTCGTCGTGGTTCATTGAAAAATGTGACATGTTGAGGAGAATCAACAGGCGCAAGCACAATCGTTGAGTTAAAACTGAGCAACTCTCTCACTTTGTCTGCTCGGTATTAAGCTACAAGCTGCGGGTAGCCCAATCCTGACATAAAACTCACTTGACACCTGCGCAAGGGTTGGTGTTGGTGTGGGTAATCCCATAGAATTACAACTTAAGTAATAGAATACTTACTTAATTTTGCTCAAATAATCGGCCAAGTAAGAGTCGGACTCGCGCACGGAGGGTTCCGTACTGTATGGGAGCCCCCCTTAAATATTTATTTTATTTTAATTTTATGATTTATTATTGAAGTGAATATAAAACTAAATATTCTGTGAAAATGTCAAGCATCTACCTGTTACCATTATTGATATAGAGCGAAAAACGTCTAAAAATTCAGGTTTGTTGTATGTGAGCCCCCCTTAATTTTTTTTTTTTTTTAGTATTTGTTGTTGTAGCGGCAACAGAAATACATCATCTGTGAAAATTTTAGCTGCCTAGCTATCATGGTTTATCAGATACAGCCCGGTGACAGACAGACAGACGGACAAACGGACAGACGGACATCGAAGTCTTAGTAATAGGGTCCCGTTTTTCCCTTTGGGTACGGAATCCTAATAAAAACTATTTTACAGCTGTCTCATTCATATCTGGTTATACAGCATAGCGCAAGAGTGAGTGGAACAAAAAAACGCATTGTCATGGGCATACGTCAAAATCACAAGTTGGAATGTCAAAATGGTTAAAAGTTTAGTTTCACTTTGTTTTTTGGGATATGATCGGAAATTTGAACCCTCTAGTTCCATCATAAGGTTTAAATCTCTGCTCATTTTACCTTCCTACTTATTACCTTTTTGAATTTGGACACCCGATATAACTCAATGCTAGTTTGTGAAACCCTTCGAAATTACGTAAGTTATGGTGTATATGCATCTTTTTCTAACACCTTTTAAATTTCATATTTGAAATGGGACGAAGTGATGTATATCTCTTGACATTTTAGTACGGTTTCTATTACTTTGGTTCTAATTCTATGGGTTATCCACAGCTATAGGCGGACCGTTTATCTGAGACGTCGCCTGCGCGGTACAGGGGCGCCGGGGGAGACGACAAAGGGGGACTGAGACCGGTGCGGGCGGCAGGGACCCGCCGCCCGCACCGGTCTCAGTCCCCTGTGTCGTCTCCCCCGGCGCCCCTGTACCGCGCAGGCGACGTCTCAGATAAACGGTCCGCCTATAGTAACTAACATCACAGTCGCAAAGTTGTATGATTCGGTCTGTAGTATGGTTACGTTTCCTTACGTCTATCATCAGCCTAAAAATAACTTGATGGAGTCTCTTTATCAAAATTTAAAAAAAAATGCTTTAAACTCGAATGTTATTGTCAGTTATCATTCCAGCGTTACGGTATGTATGGCTATGTTTTTGTTAGAATTTATGAATAAAATATATCATTTATTGTAAAGTTTTTGTTTAGTTGCATTAGTTATATACGTGTAAGTTAGTAGATGTAGTTATCGGTAATTACTGAATTAGTTTCTCCGTACCGGGTTCTTCAGACAAAGTATGCTGTGGGCAGGAGCTGTTTAAGCCCGTTAAAATTCCGCGTAACGTCACTAACCGCTATTAAATGTACCGGCTAGTGACGTCACGAGCCCCCACTCTCAAACTTTGACAAGGTTTATCTTTGTCACTAATTGTTTGATTGACAAAAGAAAAAATACGTGTCCAATATTTTTTAGTAATCTAACTGACGGACCAATTATAATAATGATTTTTATACCCATTAAACATCCCTATTGTGACAATTATATCCATTTATGGAATCTCAAAAAAGTGTAGATCACAAAGATAAAGGATATCTTGTACCCAAAAAGTTTTAAAATAGGTACTATCAGCTCCTATCAATTCTACGTGTCCTTTTTGAATAACCTGGTATAAAGAATCGTCTATTCATCATCATCATTATCAGCCGTAGGACGTCCACTGCTGGACATAGGCCTCCCAAGGAGCTGTTGGAATCTATTGTGTCTTGATTAGATCATTAGTCCTTTATTGGTGGACGTCCTACGCTGTGATTGCCGGTATGTGGTCTCAATTCGAGAACATTACGGCCCAATAACAACAATCGTCGTTATAATCGTCTATCGATAGTGTTTATTTGAACCTAGGTTCTAAATTAAAAGATTGAGATTTAGTTTTAAAAATGTAAAATATTTATAGATATTTTAAGTTTGCTCATTTTATGTTACTCTTTATGCATAAACATTCTATAAATATCTGTTCTATAAAAATGTTTGCTGTCTTATAGTCAACAGATAATTATTTTTAAAGAGCAGTAATACAAGTTTATTCAACACATTATAAAAACTTGTAGCTAACTTATACTATGGAGCCAACACAGAATTCCGGAAGAAAACATCAGCTGTTTGATACATTTTGTTTACTCGAATTTCGGGTTGGCTCCATAGTATTTTTTTACAAGCTTTTAGGGATGATTTATATTAGGACGGGGCGGGCACTGGACAGGCGCTGGACGGGCCGGACGGGGCCCGTACGACGCACGTTCCATACATTTTGTGTAAAAGCCCGGACGGGCCTCGTACGGGTCACGACAAAAATGTATGGAACGTGCCTCGTACGGCCGTCGTACGGGCCTCGTTCGGCCCGTCCCGTGCCCGCCTCGTCCTAATATAAATCATCCCTAAAAGCTTGTAAAAAAAATACTATGGAGCCAACCCGAAATTCGAGAAAACAAAGCAAGTATCAAGCAGCTGATGTTTTCTTCCGGAATTCTGTGTTGGCTCCAAGTTAGCTACAAGTTTTTATAATGTGTTGAATAAACTTGTATTACTGCTCATTATCATCCCTTATTTAACTTGCAAAGGATGTAAGTTCGGGTGGAATCTTGGAAGTAAAATTTCACCAACTTCCCGGTATCCGATTGAGCTGAAATTTTGCACGCATATGTATATCGCGTGACAACGCAATAATATGGTACCATGGAGCTGATCTGATGATGGAGTCGGAAGGTGGCCATAGGAACTCCTATACTAAACAAGATACACCCGTTGTGTTTGGGCTCGTTTTACTTGTCTTGGCTAGCACTCTGCTACTACATGATATCCAGGATCGCAAAAGCTTGTGTTTAAAAAGTTAATTATTTTCCTTTGTCCATAATGGGTCCGAATTACCCTCATTCGGTTTTATACAATTTTGAGTACCTTTTCCAATGATCCTGTAGAGTGTTTATGTATAAGATGATAGTTATAAATAATTTAACCAAAATTATTGATAATTTATTTGCAATTCATATCAGTGTGAACTTTTTCTATTAACTATAGACCGAGTCAAACTTGTTGACGGCTATGAAGTTAGCTACAAGCTACGCTAAGCCCACTCCTCGCGCAGCTGCTAAGTTGGGGTTTGCGCTGTTCGTAGCTGACATCTCAGCCGCCAAAAAGTTTGACTCGGGCTATACGCTGTCCTATTATATTATTAATTTATAGTAAACTACCGTTTAAAAGGCGTGAAGAAGAAGATTTCGGTTGATATCTATTTTGAATTGCTATCTATGATAGTCACTTTGTTTTTTTTTTTTTTTAAATATGCTAAAGAGTTGTTTTAACCACCACGAGAGATTTTCATTATGACTTTCTGTGGTTACAACAACTCTAGTATAGATTTATTTTGTGGTGTCTGTTATAACCGCTCTATGGATGTTAGAATAACAACGCTTTGAGCGGATTTATACAGGGTGTATTTTCAAACTACGAACATATTTTAAGATTTTATTATACTCATTCCGTCTTACCACAAAACTTTTACGCACTCTTTAGACAATGTTTATCAGTACAAATTGCACGGTTAAACAGTGTTTAAAATGTGTTTAAATCTTTTGTGGTAAGACGGATATGTCCTAATTTTTATATGGGGCTGACCCTGTGGTTGCGAAGAAATATCTGTTCTGTACAAAACAATCATTGATTTTTCAACCTTTCAACCACCACGACTTCAGTTTTTTAAATATTTTAGTTAATTTTTTTTATGAAGTCCTATTTTTTTAACAACTAAAAACATCGTTGTCACCTGAAAATGCTGGTCTCTAAAAGTCAGTATCTAAAGGTTACTTTGGTGGTCTAAAGGTTAACAAAATAGAACAGCTGATTTTTATGCGACCACGGCCTATCCCATAGTAAAAGTTTGTCATAATAATAAGTACAATGGCATCCTAGAATATGTACTTCGTCTAAATATACACACTGTATATCTCTACATTTTTTTCAATAAACAGACAATTATAGTGCATTTTTGAAAATGGCACTCCAAAGCTAAAAATGATTTTAATTTTATAGTGCATCCCACACTAGGTTTATCTCAAAGAGTTACTTTTTATGATAAACATTTCAAAAATTCGTCGCGGATGCAGGATTCGAACCTTGCGTCTTCGGATAACTAGCCCGACGCTCTGGACCACTGAGCTAACCCGCTGTATAGTCTCGCGACGAATTTTGTGAAGTGTTTATCATTTTAACCAACTTATAGCGTTGGCGGCGCCACCTGTGATACCCGTATTAGACAGGTTATCACTCAATTGAAGTTATAAGAACTTCTGAATATTGACGAGAGATGGCGCACTGCTAATCAATGAAATGATTTTAATTTTATAGTGCATCCCACACTAGGTTTATCTCAAAGAGTTACTTTTTATGATAAACATTTCAAAAATTCGTCGCGGATGCAGGATTCGAACCTTGCGTCTTCGGATTTTTGAAATGTTTATCATAAAAAGTAACTCTCCAAAGCTAAAACTTTGATTTTGATGAACAGTTTCTATTCTAGATTATAATTTATTTTCTCTTACTGTTAGGCTAAGAAATGGTTTTTATGAATAATATAAGCTTAATTCGTGCTTAAAGTTTACTTCGCACCAAAAATCTTAAATGTGAGTTAGGTATAAAATTATTTGGATAATCCTAATTTTAGTGCAATAATTGTCTAGTTCAGAGTTTCTAGTGGAAATAAATAAGTTGTAACTATTGCTACATGCTATGTTTTATTACAAGCTTTTATTTAGTTTCGCCTGTCCCGTTGTCTGTAATCAAATCTTGCAAGTTAAATTTGATCCACTTCCCGGTTACCGAGTGAGCTGAAATTTTGTATACATGTGTAAATCGCGTGACAATGCAATATTATGATGACATGCTGCTGATCTGATGTTGGAGCTGGAAGGTGGCCAAAGGAACTTAGCAATGAAACGACACAACCTCATCGGATTTGGGTTCATTTGAATGGTCTTGATGAATAGTTTGTCTTTCAATGGTAACCAGGGTCTGATGATGGAGCTGGAAGGTGGTCATAGGAACTATGTAATTAATCGACGCAACTTTATCGAGTTTCGGCTCGTTTGATCGTCTTGCGGAGTACTTATTCAGTAAGAGCTTGTTTTTTTGGAAAGTTTTTTTTTAAATTATAATACTATTGTTGTTGCCCGCGGTTACCGTGCGAAATCAACTGACCTTAGCTTTTGGTCGATGCACTTTTGTACATAGACTGTTTTTAGCTATGGTGTACGAACCTCGTTGACGCTACCGCTACCTATTGGTGGTCGCAAAACGAGTTTTCGTAAACTTATGATGAGTAAATGGCAATAATAGGTCAGTACTTATGTTTATCTGTAAATAGAAATAATAGTAAAAGTAAAAATAGAATTTAACTTTGCACTAATTTTCCGCTCCAATTTTTTTTATAGGGTTTAGGATCTCTTACTGAGCATAAAATCATAAAATGCTGACAGATCCAGGTGGAGCTTCAAGCGCCATCTTGAAAAAACGTTACTATGCACTTTAGGGCAAAAGTCCGGATACCATTATTGTAGAGAATAAAATTTCGCATCTTTTGTTTCCAGAAAACTTTTTTGTAAAACTTACCGTTTACGATTTATGGCCCATTTTATGAATTATTCCGTGTTTAAAACACAGCCGTAAGTTACATTATAATCCGACTCAAACTGCATGACGTCTGTTAACTCGAGGCGGATCGTTTCGGAGCAGCATATTCATAATTATGTCAGCGAGAGCCAGGAGTGAGGTTTTGCGCAGCTAAGTATCTTTACAGACATTACGGCTCATACATGGCAAGCTTTTAGCTATGTGCGTGTCCATGGCGTACCTACGATTACGCAGACGGTCGTCAAATACACCTACACCTTCGCGTGACTTGAAGGGCCGCTGAAACAACCAAACCTAAGTTTCAAGTCATTCAATTACTTGGTGCAGTTTCAAAACCCTCGTGCCGGCCACAAAATAAATCGACGGGGAAGTGTTAACAACTCCTAACTTACAAAAACCAAATTTTACAGAGGGCGAAACAAACCGTTAATCAGGTTGTGATGTACCTTAATATAGGAGATATATCTTTGGTGCCTAGCTACGACAATTTGCCGAATTTCAACATAATTTATTCAACTAGTAGATGCGCCCTATCGAACTGCATTCATAAGTCGTTTCCATTAAAAAATCAAGTTAGGAGTTGTTAGAACTTCCCCGTCGAAATAACGTTTCATACTCATAGCCACTGGGATTCCCTATACATTAGCGTAGAATTAAAAAGTAGTCTGTATCGGCCTTCAGGCTCTGCGATTCTTGGAACCGGTCCCAAAATCACAACCACCAGACTAGATTGCGTAGCCTAGTCTAGTCTAGCTCTTCAGTATTCTCCCGACTGCCAAGCGGGGTGGACGTGTCTGCTCCCCCATTTCCCGCGTTTAGGGATCCGTCCGAACACCAACAGTGTCCTTATGAAGAAAGTAATCGTTTCGTGTTCACTTTGTATTTTCTTTACGAGTTTAGCGTGCTGTCTGGATAATAATTTCTATAGAATAATTGGTGAGTTATTATCAAAAGTTTTGCTACTTTAATTAAAACAATCTGCCGGGCTAGGATGCGCACGAAGTAATATTTCTTTCGACGTGTCAGAACGAGACGGCGTTATGGCAAAGTATATATATCTGTCACTTTTTCACACATATCGAAAAGTATTCATTTCGTGGCTTTTCGTGGTCGCATGCTGGATTAGCTGTGTGAGAATTTTTAAATCCATTTTTTTTTTGTTTTTTAATTTTTTTATTTTTATTTTACACACGGTCTCTGACCCCAAACTAAGCAAAGCTTGTGATATGGCTGCCAGAGACTGATATACTACATATACATATTTTAAATACATACTTACATAGATAGTACCTAAATAACACCCAGACACAGAGCAAACACCTAAATTCATCACATAAATGTTTGCCCTGGGTGGGAATCGAACCCACGCCTCTTTGATCCAGAAGTCAGGTTCACCAACCACTGAGCCACCGAGGCATTCACTGCTGGTCCATGTCCAGCAGTGAATGTCTTACGGCTGATAATGATGAGGACTATTTTGATGCATTTTTGAATGAAATAAAATAAAATAAATAGGCTATAATGAAGCCTCAATACGTGGTACAGAATTTTTGATTCAAAGGGTTATTCGTTACAAACTTTTTCCATTTAAATAATTGAAATATACTTTTCAGCTGCAATAGGCACTACTACTTTAGAAAATAATTAAGAATAGCTCATTGTGAAAATCGCGGGTTGAAACTGGACACGAATGGCACCGTAAGAGAGAGGCCTATATCCAGCAGTGGGATAAAGAAGGCTGCGGATGATGATGAAAATGATAATTTGTTGAGAAGTCAGGAGGTGCACCGTGTTGCAATCAAAACTCGACTTTCCATGCGTCCTTCGATAATGGTCGCTTCTTATAACGTGGTTAACCGATGGTACGTCGGAGGAGGAGGTTCCTCTTACGAAGCTCGTAGTACGGCGAGGTGGTCTATTGGGTGTTTCTTAAAATCATATTACAGGATCGTTGTACCACCAACTCAATGTTTTGTTTAACTATTACTATGCGAAAATGAATTTTGAAACCGCTTAAGAATATTAGCTGTTTCAAACAAAAGTTTAGTTAATTTCGACAAAATGAATGCAGCTTATTTTTTGAGATTCCAGTATTATTTGGAATTTTTACACAATTAAATAAAACAAGACGAGCAACACGCTCGCTGATGTTTAGGATATGCCAATGATAGGAACAGGTTTTGCTGGAAACATTGCCCTTCAATTTGTAAATAATAAAGCTTGCACGTTAATCAACGCGCGGCTTTGTGTGAGCTTCAGTCAGGATTTTTATTCTATTTCTCGAAATATTTTTTTTTGCAAAAATTCGCAACACCGACCTCCACATTGTACAGAATTTGAATAGTTTGCACGAATCGATGTGACATCCATGTACTTTACTTCTTTATCAAAAACGGCTCAGCCGATTTCGATAAAATTCAAAAGAGACCACCTCGGGAGTATATTATTTTAAACTAAAAACTATTTTTTAAATCGGTTCACAATTGGCGAAAATATCGATGAACATACACAATTTTACAAACATACAGACAAACGTAGTACCTCCTCCTTTTTGGAAGTTGGTAAAAAGACTGGTTACTCGCGTTGGGTTTCTACTAGTCTTTGTCCCTAGACTACGAGTACCTCATTAGATAATAACTATGGATTTTTCGTGCTTTTGTAGAGCTTTGGCAGAGTGCCATAATACTGCCGTGAGCGGGTCAATTTGAGAAAGCAATCACTATTAGACCTTCCCTTCTTGTTTTCATTGCCATTTGGGCTTATCTACTACCTTCTCATGTAGTAAGTTCGTATAGGCTGAGTGGCTAGCCCTAGTGTCAGTTTTAAAGCTGCCTGAAGCCCTCTGACGGTTCAAAGAATCGGACCTACAATTTAACTTGTCAGGCGAGCCACGGTAGCCCTCAACTGTAAATGCCACCTGCGGTCACCCATCCGAAGACTGACTGTGACGAAAGTGGCTTAACTTCAGTGATCGCTGAGGAACACTTAGTCAAACTACGCTATGAGCGCTACGAATCATATCTCGTCTCTCTCGTTTCGAAAAAAATCAGCTGTTCCAATACAATAATTAGTTTTACATATAATTAGTTTAATCTAACCTCACGTTAAATCGAAGTTCTTTCGTAGACCCTCTATGCACGTTCGTAGCATGGTCTACGAATTTTAATACAATTGTATGGTGAAGTTTAATTATACCTTACGTTAAATCAAAAGTCTTTCGTAGACCCTCTACGCACGTTTTAAATACAATTGTATGGTGAAATCGTTAGTTGAATTTTTTTTAAACCAATTCATCATATTTTAATAAATCTTAATTTTAGACAGTCAATTAGTTTAATTTAACGTTACGTTAAATAAAAGGTCTTTCGTAGACCCTCACGTTCGTAGAAAGGTCTACGAATGTTAATACAATTCTGTGGTGAAATAGGTCGTTTAAATTTTTTGAAACCAATTCAACATTATACATTAAGCTTAATGGACAGTCAATTAGTTAAATTTAACCTTACGTTAAATCGAATATCTTTCGTAGACCCTCGTTCGTAGCATGGTCTACGAATTTCAATACAACTCCTTGACGAAATAGTTGGTTTCATTTTTTAAAACCAATTCAAAATAATTAAACTAAACTTAATTTTGGATAGTCAATTAGTTTAATTAAGCCTTACGTTCATTCAAAGGTCTTTCGTAGCATGGTCTACGAATTTTAATACAAATGTATGTATGGTGAAATATTTCATAATTTTTTTAAAACCAATTTGACAATATTAAATTAAAAATTAAACATAATTTTGGAAAGTCAATTAAGTAGTTAAACCTATTTTAACCCAACCTTGCGTTAACTGTAGGTCTTTCGTAGACCCTCTACGCACGTTCGTAGAATGGTCTACGAATACAAGATCGAGGCGTAGCATGATAAAAATCGTAGCACGCAATCAAATGGGACACGGCATGGCTACGCCGATTTTCTAACAGTGAAATCGTTGAGAGTATCGAAATAAAATTACATTTTTGGAATCATGTTTTGTAATGTTGCAAACGGGGAAGCCGTTTGCAGCACCACAAGTTAAAAGAGGATTAGAGAACCCGTAATGTTGCAAGCGGGGGAGCCGGTTGCAGCACCACAGGTTAAGAGACTTCAGGGAAACCTAACCAACCTAAGAGTCCTACCTAGTGGATAGGATTCCTAACGGTTCGGAGAGAGGAGATTAAAACAGAAGACTAACCTTAGTATTTACACATTTATTTACACTAACACGCACTGCACTTATAGTCAATTAAATCTTCAAGAAACGGAGAGAGAGAGAGAGAATTTTGAAGGAGTCCTTGGAAAGTTAGCCAAAAAGGGAGAGGGTAGCACTCGTTGAACCACGCTGGATTCTGGCCGAGGATTTTCTATAGCCTGAGCTGGACCCGCCGATAGTGTGGCGCCAGCCAGGTAGCGCTAGGTGAGCGCTAGCGTGAAGACATCTGTCGACTGAGGTGGAGGCGCCGGCCCAAACCGGCCGACAGGCGCCGGCCCAAACTGGCCGACAGGGTTCTAAGTCAGCGCCAGCCCAGTGCTCCAGGGGTAAGGGGTCAGTGGCCCCAAAACAAGAGATCCACCTGTAATCAAAGTCAAAGGGACCGGAGCCTCTCACCCTGACTGTTCACGCGACGCTCATGCCGTTTACAGGACTCGTCCACGCAACCCTCAAATTCACACCGTCACATATTTAGGAAAAAAGGTGTCTTCCAGAACAGTTCCAACTCAAGACTGCCCAATTTTTCAAAACAAGGATCGCTGATCCTGTCAAAGATAAACATTTCAAAAATTTGAATAATTTCATAACTAGAATTGTACGTTGGCAGTGTTATCGTTGAAAGAGTCTGAATGTAGAGAAGCTAACAAAAAGGTTAGTTTCTCTACAGTTTCATGAATAATAAATTTAATGATTAACAACCTGTTTAATTGTAATAGTATTTAATGTACCAAGAAAAACAAGTCGTGTCTTACGTCACGGGCAATATATTGGACCCTGTGCATGGCGAGGGACTCTATAGTTAAATCGCGAGCGCAGCGAGGATGTCATAAGTTAATTCCCGAGCGAAGCGAGGAAATTATTTAAAGTCCTGAGTGAAGCCAGGGGTTCAAGTCGCCCAAGACGAAGACAGACTTGGTTTTAGTGGTGCATACTCTAGGCAATTCGGCATTGTTCACAATAAAATAAAAAAATAGAATGTACCTACGAATTTTCATGGAATCACAAACAAATCCGTGGTAAAACAGAGAACCTAAATACTAAACATAAGAACTTAGCCAGCTCGATTACCATGGCTTAACACGGGCATTACAAAGAGGATTTATTCTATAAAATCCAACTGATATGGGCACCAAAGAGGTTTTATTCTATAAAATCGAATAAAACCTCTTTACATTGCACGGCAACGGGCATTGTAAAGAGGTTTTATTCGAATTTACAAAACAAAACCTCTACGATGTCCTTAAATGTTCTAAGTCAAGAAATTGTCATACGAATTGGACGTTTTTTCCATATATAAAACACTTTACTCCCTAGGGAGTTTCATACAACATTATTGTCCTGCCATAGCCTTCGAGAGTGTGTTAAGATAATTTTAATGACTTGTTTTACGTACGACATACAATGAGTCACTAATGACCCCGGAGTCACTAGAGAATTATTTGCAAATTTTTTTGTACTAAAAATAATTCTCTATACGGACTAGGAACGGGACTGGGCTGAACAGATACTTAACGCTTATAAGGCGAAAATTGTCCTACTAGGCCACTACGGCTAGTATTTTAGTAACTAAGGCATGAAAGTCACGTCACAGCGGCGCCGAGCCTTGTTTCTAATAGAGTGCCTGGACTCATTATTCCCTTCTATTAAATGGATTACAATAATCGCGTCTGGGAGGCGACGTCTCGCGCCAATTTTTACGACGTAATTATTCACTCGAGTCGAATATGTTATGACATAACGACGACTCGCTTAGGCATCGCACGTGGATAAATAAGGATTCAAAGATAACTAGCTTCCCGCGGCTTTGCCCGCGTTGTATTTTAATGTTTGTGCTATCCCATAGGAACATTTTATTTTTTTGGGATAAAAAGTAGTCTATGTCACTTTCCGTCTTTCAAACTATGTCCATGCCAAAAAACAAGTCAATCTGTTGCTCCGTTGCTGCGTGAAAGAGGAACAAACCAACAAGCATTTCGGATTTTTAGGGTTCCGTACCCAAAGGAAAAAACGGGACCCTATTACTAAGACTTCGATGTCCGTCTGTCTGTCACCGGGCTGTATCTCATGAACCATGATAGCTAGGTAGCTGAAATTTTCACAGATGATGTATTTCTTCTGCCGCTATAACAACAAATACTAAAAGAAAAATAAAATAAATATTTAAGGGGGGCTCCCATACAACAAACCTGATTTTTTAGACGTTTTTCGCTCTATATTAATAATGGTAACATGTAGATGCTTGAAATTTTCACAGAATATTTAGTTTTATATTCCCTTTAATAATAAATAACAAAATTAAAATAAATTAAATATTTAAGGGGGGCTCCCATACAGTACGGAACCCTCCGTGCGCGAGTCCGACTCGTACTTGGCCGATTATTAATATTAGTAAGGAGTTAGGATAGTAAACGTAAGTAAAGTTTTTTTTATCGGGCATAATTGCCTTTATTAACTACAACAAAACTACACTAGGTACTACTACATAAAAAGCATTGGATCATCCACAGACCTTTGAAGGTTTAGACCTTACGAAATAACAATTCATATCAAAGTAAAATAACGAAATATCATGTAATTAGTCTCCCATTCAAATACTGACCGTGCGGAATTCCGGTGATCGCTGACAAACAACTAATCAAACCGCGGGTGGCATTTTCCAACTGAACGCTACCGTGGCTCGGAAGACACGTTAAATTGTAAGGTCCCGGTTGTTTTAACCGTTTATCCAAGTCAGAGGCCTTCAGGCGGCCTAAAAACTGTGACACTAGGGCTAGTTACCCGGCCTATACGAACTTACTTAGGTACATACTCGTACTTATGTAATTAGTAAATCTGTGTGAAAAAATCGTTGTTAACGTTACTGTTGTTACCACTAGCTTTTAGATTTTTTTGTCGTGTTATTTGTTTTATACTGCACCTGCTCGGACAGTACCTTGATACTTTATCAAATTTACGGTAGAAAGTACGTCATTGCATATCGAACAAATATGCGGGGAGAAAACGCATCTGAGCGGGAGAGAAAAGTGTATGAAAATCCATTTCTTACGTGGTTTTTCTTTTTTAATTTTGGGTAAGACTATGCGCTGGTAACCTAAATATCAAAAGCCAAAAAGTTTTTACAGTGAGTTTTTACCTCCAAGTTCGCAAAATGACACTGGCCACTAGCTGTGTGTTGGATGGTGTCAAACAATTTGAAAAAAGAACATGTGAAAATTGCAGACGCCATTGGCGCCATTTTCAAGTGTTACATTAAGCTTCACTAACTGCAACAATTTCAATATAAATTTCAATTAGTAAAGATTTAGTTTTTTATTTTCCTCGTAGGTGTAGTATAAAGCACTATGTATCACTCGAGAGAAAGTGCGATTCCCGATCTCGGGTGTTTTAAAACGACACCCTCGACGGTAATCGGTCACTTTCTCCTCTCGGTGAACAATGTACTATTACATCTGGTGCGAATAATGAAGCATTTATCTATCTATTTACTTTTTAAAATTCATTTTCAAATGAAAAATAAGAAGTTTTGCTTCGAAAATTAGTCACCAAGGAACTTCGAGCAAATATCTATAGTGTCAAAATCGTGCAAAAAAAGTGTCCGAGCCAAAACTCTGCCCAAGCTACGTAGTGGGCAGGCTTTTTAGTTAGTCGTAAGGCGATTGCAAGCCGACTACAACGCCGCACGATGCCAAAGTGCTGGGTTGCAAGCACTTATTAAGTGACACAACGTCGAGATTCGAGAAAACGGGTCATTGTGAATTATGTAATGTAAATATCTAAGCCGGTATGTGTGACGGCGCTCGGACATTTTTTTACTACTTTCACTTAGGGACTGTGGCTCTGTAGACATTTGCTCGTAGCCAAGAAATATAAATAAACATTTCTTTCTCGTCAAACGTACCCAGATAATACCGGGGCACATAACAATGCGTATTTCATAAGTAAATATCTTAGCGATAAGCCGATACACTATCTGTTATTATTGTTATATTTCCATTGTTAATTTCGAACAAAATTACACACAAAATTGATCATAAATGAAAATTCTTCTTCTTCTTCTTTGTGTCGATGGTTCTAAAATTGGCAAGATATATCTAAACACGCTTTGCCCAGTGGTTAGCGACTGCCACCCCAGATGGAGAGGCTTCCAAAAGGTCGCTGAATGTGCAGGTGTTTGGACACTGAGGACAGGACAATAGGTGCTCCATTGTCTGCACTGCTCCACAGTCACACTTGTCGGAATTCGCGTCAGAAAAACCCCATTTAATTTTGCCAATCCCATCCTTCATTTTGGAGCCGACTAAAAATCTAGGATGTTCTAATATTCTAAGTCAGCGACAGAACACTGCAAGGTTTTTAACTGGATATAGGAAGTTCGTTTAGGATGGGTGACCGCGAGTGGCATTTACAACTGAGCGCTAAATTGTACGTCCCGGATGATTTAACCTATAAGCTACGTCAGAGGCTTTGTGGCGATTTAAAAATCAGCCAAGTACGAGTAGGACTCGCGCACGTAGAATTCCGTACTGTATGGGAGCCTCCCTAAAATATTTATTTGATTTTAATTATTTATAATTGAATTGTATGTACAACTAAAATTTCTGTTAATATTTCAAGCATAGTTTCAAGCAACCATTATTAATATCCAGCGAAAAACAGTTAAAATTCAGGTTTGTTGTATGGAGGCCCCCCTAAAATATCGATTTTATTCTGTTTTTAGGGTTCCGTACCCAAAGGGAAAAACGGGACCCTATTACTAAGACTTCGATGTCCGTCTGTCCGTCTGTATGTCTGTCTGTCACCGGGCTGTATCTCATGAACCATGATAGTTAGGCAGCTGAAATTTTAGGATTTGTTGTTATAGCAGCAACAGAAATACATCATCTGTGAAAATTTCAGCTTTCTAGCTATAACGGTTTAAGAGATACAGCCTGGAGACAGACGGACAGCGGAGTCTTAGTAATAGGGTCCCGTTTTTACCCTTTGGGTACGGAACCCTAAAAACTGACATTAGGGCTAGCCACCCGGCCTATAAATGGATTTCTTTTAACCTTTTTTAATAGGTTTATTACTTATTCGCAGGGTCAAGCGAGTAGCCTCTAATCTTTAAACATTAACTAGCTAGCGTAACTTCCTGTTACCCAACAAAAAGCTCCACCGACCCTGAAACTGCTCAACGGCATGCAATGACGTAACTATGACGTCACCAGCAACCCTATAAGCCAAAGAAAAATCGCGTTTGGTTATTCGACGTCAACTGTTACGTAACATGACCTGCATTCCTAGTCGTCTGAATGAATTGTTTTCCATTCTCAAATGCAACTCTTATCTCAACTCCATACGGTGCAACATTATCTAATAAAATAATTATAAGAATAGCTTTGTACTGGCAAGTGCTCTTGGCTGTTGACAATATACTAATTTAAACTCATAATCGGATCGGAGTCGGCCCTTGATCTACATCTAATTTTATTATGATCGAACTGTAGCGTCTGCGAAATGATGCCGGTCGTTATAGAAATACTACTTTCTGCACGGGTAGCACGGCAAAAGGAGAAAACCATTTTATCCAATTTAAATGTCAGTTGTCATTGTCAATCCATACTTTATTTCCTTTCGAGGGGATATAATGGTGGAAAGACAATTTGTTCCTTTGCTATGCTACCCGTGTTGGTCTAGTATATATAATACAGGGTTAACTGCTTGCTCTGTACTAAGCCAAAAGGAAGAGATTAAGACCATAATTATGAACAAATTTTACTATGGAGTCAGCTCAAAATTAAAAAAAAAATACTAGTCGAAATCGATAAAATATATGAAACAGTTATTTTTTCTCGAATTTTATTCATATTCATATTCATTTATTCATACAGTTTAGTACACGTCAATAAAATAGTAGTAATTATTGGTTGACTTAAACATTCGATTGGATTATACATAAATAAAAAGGTCTACATATGTAACAAAACATAATATAGACTAATTTACATTGTGCTCATACTCGTACATTACTACAATATTGTTTTCAGTTATATTACAATAGTCATATTCAATCATTTCAATTTTATCAGTTTAATTATAAATTCTCCAATAATGTGAATATAATATCAATAATTAAATTAATGTCAAAAATGTCAAATAAAAAAATAAATAAAAATAGGAATGTCAGTATAAAATTGTTACTAAAAAGAATGTCAAGAATATAATAATATATACTATTTGCATAATATATATAATATACTCATACTTAAGAGTATGTAGTTACTTTTAGAGTTAAGAATTCCTTATCTATGTCATAAAACGCCTGACTGATCAACCAACGCTTTAATCTGGCCTTGTATATGTTTAAGTTGGGTGCATCTATAACATCTCGGGGGAGTCTGTTATAAAATTTCATCGTGCCCATGACGTGCGTCAACTTGGTAGACTTCGTAAGGCCTATTCCTGTAGCGAGACGTACGCTGTTGTGATTTGTACATAGAGCCTGACCCATCACTTCATATGATTGTAGGTTTGTTCTAACGTATACAGCTACCTGCATTATTAGTATCGCCTTAATTTAGCCCCATGGTAAAAGTTGTTCATAATGATGGTCTTAATCTCCCTTCGGCTTAGTACATGACATATGACTATCGTTATCCTGACATTTTCAATTAAATTGCTAATTTTAGATTGATTTAATTTATATATATTTTTTTTTAATAACCAAATCTTATTCAATTTAATCTCATTTTAGTTCATCGTTATTATTTGAGTGGTGTAAACCAACCAACCAAACCAGCTGGTGGGTTTCCATAACTCACATATGGTAACATTGTGTTGTTATTTTTAGATGAGGTTAATTTTTACTAATTTTGTTATTGTTTATTTATTTTCCGTGGTATTCTTGGATGAATGATTGGTTAGTTTGTGATGAATGGTCGCGCGACCAATCATTAATCTAAGGTTATTTATTATTTTTTGTTTTTAACTTTATTGTTAATGATTTTAAAGGTGCTTAGATTCATGACGTTTCAAAAGTGTATCTTTGGTACTTAATTGAAATAAATATATTTGAACTTTGAACTTTACACCATTTCTGGATAACCCGGTATAATTAGCGGTGATCACACACCATTTAAACGTTTTGTACAATGTAAACTGAACGTTTTATGTCTGGTAGGTGACATGCATTTCCTTTTTTGCTTATTTATTCTTAATTATTTCTGATTTAATTTAACATTTCAATCTCCTATGTTTATCATAGTTTCAGATGATAGTTTCTACGATGATTTTTATAAATGTATGTATGTATAAATAGCTTGCATAAATAAATAAAGTATAAAGTAAAGTATAAATGTACCATTTTAATTTAATTTAAAATTACCTATGCAAGATTGTTTATGATTTTAATAATTACTTAATAATTTAACAATAATCTATATAATCACCTGTTTGATCTAATTTATGTATAAATTTTGGGAGAAGCCACCGGTTTCCGAAACACAGTTTCTAACTAGTTCGGAATTGGTGGATTCAATCAATTTGCATGTAAATCTTATGCACGAATAAACATTTTTGATTTGATTTTTTTTTAACTATATTTCGCAAAAAATGGAACCACCGACTTCCACCGTGTACAGAATTCGAATCGTTCGCACGAATTGATGTGATAAAATTTAAATGGGACCACCTCGGGAGTATATCCTTTCAAAACATTTTTTCTTCCTTTTAAAAATATTTTTTTTTTATTTAATCGGTTCGCAATTGGAGAAAATATCGATGAAAATACACAAAAAATACATACAGACATAGTACCTCCTTTTTGAAAGTCGGTAAAAAAATGCTAAATATCGTTTTTGGAAATCAACACGTGCCTTTTTATTTTCTTTGATGTGGGATTGCCCGAGCGAAGTGGAACATTCGCGCAAAATTCCTTTTAAAAGTCTAGACTATCTCTATCTAGGGACTATAATATTGTATTACTATAATATTGTATTGCTATAAATGTGTCACAAGATCAAAGTAAACAAATAAACCGCGACGTCATATGTGAAGAGCAAGGAATAGATACCTAGCCGAAGGTGTTTGACTGATAGCAGTCATAATCTGATCCTAAGTCTCCACTACACTACTCGCGAAGTTGCCCGAGGTTAATCGAAGCGGTTAATGTGGACCTCAGAAGAATATCAAGTAATAGACGTAATGCTAAATTTTACTCAAATAAAAACTATGTTAGAGCTGTCTTATTCTTATCTGGTTATTCAGCATGCGCGAGAGTAAATAGAACAAAAAAAACGTAATGTCAAAATCACCTGTTGGAATGTCAAAATGGTTAAAACATGGTTCCACTAGGTCTTTTGTCTTTTTCGGAAATTTGAACCCTCTAGTTCTAGTAAGAAGGTTCAAATCGCTGATCATTTTACCTTTCTACTTTTTAACATTTTGAATTTGGACACCCGAGATAGCTCAATGCTAATTTGTGAAACCCTTCGAAATTACGTAAGTTCGGGTGTATGTGCATCTTTTTCTAACACCTTTGAAATTTCACATTTAAAATGAGACAAAGTAATGTATATCTCTTGCTATTTTAGTACGGTTTCAATTACTTTAGTTCTTATTGCATGGTGTGGACGCAAACTTCACTCCGCTTCTTGTTACCTGGCTACGTCTCGCCTGACTTCCGATCGTTGTCGGTTTTGGCGCCCGAGTCAAAGGACTCGGAGCGCTCCAGATTTCGAATACGAAGCGTTTCTCCATACTACTCGCCTCCCTTCATTTCGCCGCGAGACGTCGTAGTCCGTCGTACTCCATGGCCGTACTATGTACCTAAAAATTAACTTTTTAAAAACAAGCTTTTACTGAAAAAGTACTCGCCAAGACGAATTAAACGAGCCGAAACTCGATAGGGTTGCGTCGTTTCATTACAGAGTTCCTATGACTACCTTCCAGCTCAATCATCAGACCCTATGGTTACCATTGGAAGACAAACTACTCGCCGAGACCATTCAAATGAACCCAAACTCGATGAAGTTTTGTCGTTTCATTGCTAAGTTCCTTTGGCCACCCTCCAGCTCCATCGTCAGATCAGCACCGTGTCAACATAATATTGCAGATTTACATATGTATGGAATATATCAGCTCAATCGGTAATCGGGTAGCGGATGAAATTTAACTTGCAAGATTTGATCACAGACCGACAGACCGACAACGGGACAGGTGAAACTAAAAATAAGTTTGTAATAATATGGTGCACATTGCAACGGCAGCTGCCACTTGAGCGTCTATGTTGCCTCGTGCGTGGACTCTGAAAGATTGGGCACTTCGCAAAATTGTGCACGGTAAGTTCGAACTCCGGGTAACTTCGTCGAGGACTCCGACGACGGAGCGTCAAAGCGAGTAGTGTAGCGGGGCCTTTATCAGGGTTTTCATGAGGGTTTTATAACGCACTAACAAGTAGGTACATAGTTTCTTTCTCTCTTCTGTGGTACATGGGTACCTAAGTAAGTTCGTCTGGTATAAGCTAGTTGGCTAGCCCTGGTGTCCGAGTTTTTAAGCCGCCTGAAGGCCTCTGATTTAAGTAGGTTAAAGCAACTAGGGTCTACAATTTAACGTGACATCCGAGCAGGTAGCACTCAGCTCTAAATGTCACAACGGATATTCACGGAGTAACAAACAACCATACATACTCACAAACTTTCGCGTTATTAATATTAGTAGGATGACACGTAAAATAATTTTACGTGTAATTATTACTCTAATTAATGAAACAAGAATTTTTACAAGCTTTTATTTAACTTTCAATGGATGTATTTTGTACTTAAGTATATGTAAATAATATGTAAGTTCGGGTGGAATCTTGCAAATTTTTGACCAACTTCCCGGTTTCCGATTGAGCTGAAATTTTGCACGCATCTGTATATCGCGTGACATTGCAATAAAATGGTACCATGGAGCTGATCTGATGATGGAGTCGGAAGGTGGCCACAGGAATTCCTGTACTCAACAAGATGGACCCGTCGTGTTTGGGATTGTTTAAATTGTCTTGGCTAGATAGCACTCTGCTGCTACATGATATTCAGGATCTCAAAAGCTTGTATTTTTTAAAAGTAATTTACATAAATGATAATTTATTTTATTAAAAAGTGTAAGGACTTTCAGAATTGTATATGCTCATCATAATGATCAACTTTGGATATAAAATTTTTACCATGATATTATTATAGTCCATAAATTATTGTTTAAATTTCTTTTAGCAGTATAAAGGATAGTGTACACGAATGTCCATGTTGTGTTTACTGCAATGCGGCGCAATGCTTGTATGTCTAAGAATGATATTTCGATCGATGTAGGGTTATTCAGGAAGAGTCTACTAAGCCAAAAGTTTAAAGAGAATTTGTTCACATTCTTCCTGAGCAAAGTCAACTTATCTCTTTACTCATTGTCAAATTCAGAAAAAAAACACGTTTTTCCTAATTTGTAGAGATTTCTTGTCCATATACTTAAATGTTAATGATTTTTATACACAGTGCTATTACATTCAGGGAAATTGTGGTCGATCGAGAAAATCTAAAGGAGATGCATTGATTTAATATGGCATGAGTTAGAAAGAGTAATGATGAAAAATATCTCGATTCGGTGGCTGTTTTTCTCCCGATAGTGTCAAATTCCAATTCATATTTGACAGTTTTGACAGCTCTGGGCAAGATTTTCCATAAGTTTTCCATTCATTTTAGTGGTTGAGAACTCAGACCAAATAAAAAAATCAAGTCAGAACGTCATGAACAGACAAGTGAGGCCGGTTTTTATACATGTGGTGAGTGCGTCGGTGTTGCGCCACCATAGTTCGACTGAATAACCAAGGCGTAGTTTTGTTGTACGTGTTTGTGTGTGTAATTGTGTCTGTACACCGCGAGGTATAGTTTTGCCGGCCTCACTTGTTTGTTTCTCAACATTCTGTCTTGATTTTTAGGGTTCCGTACCTCAAAAGGAAAAAACGGAACCCTTATAGGATCACTTTGTTGTCCGTCTGTCCGTCTGTCAAGACCCTTTTTCTCAGGAACGCGTGGAGGTATGAAGCTGAAATTTATATCAATTACTCAGGTCTACTGTCCCTTAAAGCTGTGAAAAAATCAAACTTCTAAGCCAACGCAATCAAAAGAGACAGCAATTTAAGCTGCATATTTTGAAACTCGCAAGTACTCGCAAGGGAATCAAAACCTAAAGGGTACTTCCAGTCGACCTAGAATCTTGAAATTTGGCATGAAGCAACGTTTTATAGCACACATAAAGGAAAAATTCCGAAAACCTTAAATTTTTAGTTACATTACAAAATATATATTTTTTAATAAATATAAACTTATTACTTTTTTTGTCGTAATGAACGAACTTTGTAAACCTTGCAGGTTTGTACGGAACCCTCGGTGCGCGAGTCCGACTCGCACTTGGCCGGTTTTTTTATTTGGTCTGAGGTTCTACTGAGGGTCTTCTAGGAAAAGCGCTATCTCTCTGGTTGTATTAGGTCTGTGTTTTTATAAGATCAAGAAATACCTTTAAATACATCCATGGAAACACCCCAGAATGTGACAACCTCGCGTGACATTTAAAAACATTTTGACTTATGTGTGACAAACCAAAATAACAACAAATGGAATTTGTAAAAAACATGAAAAAGAAAACTATAGATTAAAATATACGTCGATATGGAATTGAGATGGATTAGTACAAGATCTGAAATGTATTCTGGAAGGGCTGGTTCTGTGGTGCCTGCCATGGTCTAGAGTTAAACTTTGCTTATACCGGAAAGTAGTTGTTTTACATCGTAAGCAATGATATTTTGTGTATAATTGTTCAATGGTCGTAAGTATTTACTATACCTACAATAATAAGTCTTAGGTTAAAATCATCATCATCAGCATTATGGATAAAGTACAATAAAGCACTAAAACACCTTCAACTAAAACCGGTAAACCTCAAAATCGTTATATCTGAAAAACTTGAGGAGAAGTCTATGTCTAGCACTGGCCATAGGACGTCCACTGCTGGACATAGGCCTTCCTTATGGATCTCCATTTAGACCGGTTAGATCTTGATAGTTGTCTGTCCACCTCGTAAGTGGACCACTGGCTATTGGGACAGTAATACAGGCTCATAAACAGACTACTTTGGGAAAAATCTATTCGAGTCTTGTATTGGTGTTTTTTTTTTGGCGCGCATTGTGTTGGTTGCTATTCTATAAAAATCGGCAGATAAGTAGAGCTACAGCAAACTCTCGAGGAACAGGGTCATGGGTATTAAACGCAAAACCTTTCTAATACATCTAGACAAACAACTTTTGTACTACGACTTTTGAAAATTCGCAAAAAAAAAATGTCTTCTCCATACATTTTGCCGCGCGCTGACAAAAATTTTCTGTGAAAAAGCTGATTTTTACTTCGTGATTTTCCAAAAGTCCTAGAACAAAAGTTGTTTGTCTCGATGTACTAGACCCGTCCTTAAAAGTTTTTGCGCTTAATACCTATGATCCTGTATAGTACCCTCTAATCAAAAATGGCCGACGACCAAAAAAATCCATAAAATTCTATAGGTACTTATCAAGTTTCGTCAAAGATTCGTTGAAAAATGCGATATGTAGTGGAGAATCGACATCCAGACAGACAACAGCAAAACTGTAGTCAAAACTGAGACTATCTATTTTAATTTGTTCGGTCAATGATAAAAACTGCCCTCCGCTTTTCACACCTATTTTATACATTAGGTATTACTGTAAGTTTTACCACCTATTTATTATCACATAGTGAAATCTAAATAAACAAAAGCGAATAATAAGTACTTAAGTAACTTTGGTCTTAATGGAAATCTATAGGAGAGGCCTATGAACAGTAGTTGACGTCCAATGGCTGAAACGACGACGACGAAGTAAGTTCGCATAGTCCGGGTGGCTAGCCCTGGTGTCAGAGTTATTAAGACGCAAGAAAGCTTCTGACATGGCTAAATAACCGAGTTAAAACAACCGGGGCCTACAATTTAACGTATCATCCGAGCCACGGTAGCGCTCAGTGTAACTGTTAATGATACTAGTGGCGACGAACCATGCCACCCGCAGTCACCCATCTGAAAACTGACCGTGCTGAACGTTGCTTAACTTCGATGATCATTAACGAACACCTAGTCACACTACACTATGAGCGCTTCGAATATGTAGTATATGATTTTTTTTGTTGCAGAGCGGTTGTCCCGAGAATGAAACGCGATGATTCGATAAGGAGCTTCTCTCACTACGGCCGCGAGCGTCGGCACAGCAGCCAGGCGGTCAGCTTCGGCTGGCGGCAGAACTCGCTTACTATCACCACACTAGCACAGCAATCCGCTTACTTAACTGAAAAAGGGCTTAATAAGGAAGAGTAAGTTGAATCTCGACTGACCGACTAAGACTAAACGAACGACTAATCTAAAAGACTAAGACTAAGCGAAAGACTAATCGAAAATATTTTGGTAAAGAAGAGTGTTTCACAAAAGAGCTAAATAAAGAACAGTAAGTAGAATTGTATCTGATCAACTAAGACTAAACTGAAGACTTATCTAAAATACTAAGACTAAACGAACGACTAATCTAAAAGATGTCCGTAAAGAAGAGTGTTTCGCAAAAGAGCTAAATAAAGAACAGTAAGTAGAATTGTATCTGATCAACTAAGACTAAACTGAGAACTTGTCTAAAATACTAAGACTAAACGAACGACTAATCTAAAAGATGTCAGCAAAGAAGAGTGTTTCGCAAAAGAGCTAAATAAAGAACAGTAAGTAGAATTGTATCTGATCGACTAAGACTAAACTGAGAACTTGTCTAAAATACTAAGACTAAACGAACGACTAATCTAAAAGATGTCAGCAAAGAAGAGTGTTTCGCAAAAGAGCTAAATAAAGAACAGTAAGTAGAATTGTATCTGATCGACTAAGATTAAACAGAAGACTAATCCAAAAGACTAAGACTAAACGAACGACTAATCTAAAAGATGTCAGCAAAGAAGAGTGTTTCGCAAAAGAGCTAAATAAAGAACAGTAAGTAGAATTGTATCTGATCGACTAAGATTAAACAGAAGACTAATCCAAAAGACTAAGACTAAACGAACAACTAATTTAAAAGATATCGATAAATAAGAGTGTTTCGCAAAAAGGCTAAATAAGGAAGAGTACATAGGATTGTGACTGATCGACTAAAACTAAACTGAAGACTAATCTAAAAGGCTAAGACTAAACGGACGACTAATCTAAAAGATATCGGGAAAGAAGAGTGTTTTACAAAATGGCTAAATAAAGAAGAGTAAGTAGAATATTCACTAGGGGAGGAATTCATAAACCGCAAAATAATCTAAAACATTGAAAAGAAATCGAAATCAAATCGAAAAGTAAACGGTTTCGTCAAATATAATACTGTAGTATATTTTATTAAGACTAATCTAAAAGACTAAGACAAAACAAGCGACTAAACTCAAAGATACCGAAACAGAAAACTATTTCGTAAAACAACTAAAAAGTGTCCTTTCATCCAAATGCTATTGCAGATTAAAACTTGGTTTGCTAAAAAAAATAATGTTACAAAAAAAACCTGATTGTATACTCGTAGATAATCTAATATTGAGGAAAAAATCCTATTGTCCAACAGATTTAACAATTTTTTAATGATAATCTAGACAACGCAATAATAAACCGTTCCAATTCAAAAATGATATGATACAATTGGTAAGAATATTGGTGAATGGCATAAACATACGGAGGCCTACGTCCAGCAGTTGCTTATTATAAACTGACACTGATGATGATCTCTGTTTCAAAGTAAATATATAACTTGACTTACTTAAATTTATTGTACTTTTGCTTTGCTTCCTTGGCTCTTCATGTATGTAGTTTGAGTAATGCATACGCCATTATTGGCTCTTTTCCATCATTAAATTTATTTGCAATTTCGACTTATCTGAATGATGCCGAAAATTATTCAGTTTGATTCAGCTTCCCAAATGTTTAACCTTTTGACCGAAGCCGAAGCCAAAGTTACCTGGCCCTATGCTCAGCACTTTCGGGCGCAAACTATGTCTATAGTGAATAAAAAACTTTTATGTTTTTAAAAAAATATGGTTGTCTGTAAAGTCGGTTCATGGACGATAATTTTACGTGAAAATGTCATCAACAACTGAAATAAGCCGGACGCTTAGGCCGATCATGCCTCTCTATCGCTTGTTCTGCGCTCTCACGTTCACGCTCGGCTCAGGCGGAACGTGACGCTTTTTCGTGCTAGCATCCGGTGTTCATCGATTTATAAGACGTTGTCACGTCAAAAAAGATTGAGGCGTGGCGGTCAAAAGGTTAAAGTTTTTTGTCTGCGGCTTTTTATTGTATTTTAGCGAACATGCTTCGATTTATTCATCTAACTAATATTTATTGCAGAGAGTTAGAAGACGAAGGACTAGCAGTTAATTGGTTTAAATTAGTAAGTATTCATTGTTTTCATTACTGACAAAAATATATTTACGTATTTATTTTTATATACTACGTATTATAAATATAAATATACACCATAAATTTATTTTTATACTAATATCTCTAATATCAGATAGACAGAATAAACTTATATTCACTATGTTTTAGAATGTTTGTTCTGAAAGGTTTTTATTCCCAAAGGTTTTTACTACCTATTATTACCTATATCTTCTTTGCCCCCGACGCAAAAACGACGAGGTGTCGCTAGCATATTTATGTATGTCTGTGTGTGTGTCTGTTTGTATCATTGTAGCTCCTGAACGGATGAACCGATTCTGATTTAGTTTTATTGATTTGAAAGTTGAATTAATCGGTAGTGTTCTTAAATCGGCGTTTCAAAGTTAGCAGCTCTTTTGTTAGCTGCGGTAGGAATCTTATTGTTTTGTGGGTTTTTTAAACTTTTATTTAATCTTGTTAGCTAAGTATGATTTATTGGTAGTCAGGCAAAGACGGCAGGTAATATTTCCTATTATTAACCGACTTCCAAAAAGAAGGAAGTTCTATGTTCGTGTTATGTATTTTTTTGTGTATTATCATCGATAATTTCGCCAAATGTAAACCGAATCGAAAAATTATTTTTTAATTCGAAAGAGTATACACCCGAGGTGGTCTCATTTAAGTTTTACAGATATCGGCTGCGCGGTTTTTGAAAAATCCATCTATAATGTGAGCAATTCGAGCGAAATATCCGAATTTTGTACACGATGAACATCGATAATAATGTCGCCAATTGTGAACGGAATCGAAAAATTATTTTTCAGTTCGAAAGGGTATACTCCCAAGGTGGTCCCATTTAAATTTTACAGAAATCGGCTAAGCCGTTTTTGATAAATCAACAATAATGTAAACAATTCGAGCAAAATATTGGAATTTTGTACACGATAGAAGGCGGTTTTTCCATTTTTTGCGAAAAATAATTATCACTTTTATTAAAAGTAATTCCGTGTGTTCACAGTTGAGGTTTGCAACAAAATGGGAGATATTTCTGTTGGTAATCGGGGTGGTGATGGCGAGTCTGAACGGTCTCTTTATGCCCGTGGGAGTGATCATATACGGAGAGTTCACGTCGCTACTCATCGACCGGACCGTCATGACCGGGACTTCGGGCAAGACCGTCACTATCGAGTGGTTTGGCGGCGGCAGGATACTGTGAGTTTATGTTCATAATTTCTTCTTTTCTATTTTAGCGTCGTATTAGTTTATGAATTTTCCAGTTTGGTGGCGGCATCACAGTATTCCCGGGCACGACATCGATCACGATGACACGAATCATGCACGATGATTATCATGCAGGAATCTGCGGGTAAAACTTAATGTAAATCCGAAAGTCTGTTTTTTGGTTTGTTACTCTTTCACGCAGCAATAGAGCTAAGGATCGACTTGATTTTTAGCATGGATATAGTTCAAAAGTAGGAGAGTGTTATAGGCTACTTTTTATACCGAAATAATAAAAGGTTCAATACAATACAACAACACGTTTTTAAGACCAGCTCATAGGAAAACATAACAGAATAAACAAATAAGTACCATCCATCATCCATCCATCAGCCATAAGAAGTCCACTGCTGGACATAGGCCTCCCCTATGGATCTCCAATAAGACCGGTTGGAAGCGGCTTGCATCCAGCGTGATCCTGCGGTCTTAATGAGGTCATCCGTCCACCTTGTGGGTGGACGTCCTACGCTGCGCTTGCCGGTACGTGGTCTTCACTCGAGAACTTTCCGACCCCATCGGTCATCAGTCCTCCGCGCTATGTGCCCTGCCCATTGCCATTTCAACTTGCCAATCCGTTGGGCTATGTCGGTAACTTTGGTTCTTCTACGGATCTCCTCATTTCTGATTCGATCTCGCAGAGAGACTCCGAGCATAGCCCTCTCCATGGCTCGTTGGGCTACTTGACCAAACAAATAAGTACACAAAAGGCTTTCTTATCGCTAAAAGTAATTTTTCCTGTGGGATGTTACGAAAGCTAAAATCACGCGGCTGAAGGCGTGGGTAAAAGCTAGTTATTTAATCACAACATGTTGAATTATGATATAATATCGTATTCCGCTGTAATAACGCAATCCGCTAGGTATATTGTGACAGCTGCCATCTTGGATTTACGTTAATAATGAATACATAAAATTGTATTGTGATCATCCTGTGGGAATCTCGGAGTCTTGCAGCGAGATCGAATCAGGAATGAGGAGATTCGCAGACGAACTTAAGTTACCGACATAGCCCAACGGATTAATAAGTTGAAATGGCAATGGGCAGGGCACATAACTCGGAGAACTGGTGGCCGATGGGGCAGTAAAGTTCTCGAATGGAGAACACGCACCAGCAAGCGCAGCGGAGGATGTCCACCGACCAGGTGGACCGACGGTATTTTTTAACACCGTAGGAACGCGCTGGATGCAGGTTGCTTCCAACCGGGCTTATTGGAAATCCATAGCGGAGGCATATGTCCAGCAGTGGACGTCCTACAGCTGATAATGATGATGATGTGGGAATCTGGGGTAATACTAGAATTCTAAAAGAATATCTCTTTACAAAACAAGAACCACATTTTCAGAACAAACGCGTCCGTGGCGGAGAACAGAAAGGCCCTGATTGAGGACTCGCAGGCCTTCGGCGTCGGATGTATCGTGTTCTCCATCCTGCAGTTCATAGTCGGCGCCATCAGCGTGGACATGTTCAATTACGCTGCATTGAAACAGGTAATTTAAACTAAATATCTTCATAATCACAAATCGCTGATGACTACAAAAAATCCAAATAAATATATTTTATATCGGCGCGTCCGCCAGACTGGCCCGACAATCTTCGTCATCCATTGAGGGATTGTAATAAATAAATAGGCAGCGAGTTTTCAGAATTAATTGTATTCTCCTTGGATAATTTAAGTAATTACAGTCACACGTTTAATATCTCAAATATTTACCTTTAATCTATTCCCGTCATTTTCTAAAATGTTCCTTCAATATTAAACAAATGACAATCAAATTCCATCTCAACTGTCAACTGGCCATTAATATGGCTATGGCGCCTCTTTACAGCGACGTGCGGTAGGCGAGCAAAGAGTTCCATCGGCCGCCGAGAGTAACCTCTTTATAATCAATCTTTGCAAGGAGTTCCGCTCGCCCATTGCACGTGCTGTTTACAATGCTCCGGCGCCGTCATATATAACCTGTGTATCAAGTTTAGTGAAGATTGGTTGAAAAATAGGGTTACAAACGCGGCCGAAACGAAAAAATCTGACTGTAGAGGAGAGTGAACATTTAAACTAACAAACATCATGACAGATGAAAGAAAATCTCGAAATACAAACGCTTTAACCGCTCTGTTAATTACTATAAAACGACGTGGTGGCCTTGAAATAAGAAGTTAAGCCCTAGAGGTGTAACACTCGTTTTTCAATCGTGATCGTTGGTTTAAGTCCCGGGTCCGTACCAATGTGTTCTTATTAATTTATGTATGGAATTTCACGAAATAAGTAACTTGTTCCAGTAAGTAAGTTCATGTAGACCGGGTGGCTAGGCTTAGTGTCCGACTTTGAAAGCCGCCTAAAGCCTCTGACATCGTGAATGGTTTAAACAACCGAAAAACAATTTATTGTGTCACCCGAGCCACGGCAATGCTCAATTGCAAATAGGCATGATGACTGAGTAAAAAAAAACATTATTGTTATTAGTCCGTTAGTTAAATTATTAAAAAATATTGGACACGTATTTTTTCTTTTGTTAATCAAACAATAACTGACAGAGAAAAACATTGTCAAAGTTTTGGAGTGGGGGCTCGTGACGTCACTAGTGCGACGTAGTCTGCACATTTGTATAGCACTCGTGTTGTCAAGCGGAACTTTAACAGGATATATCTTCGTCAACAAAAGAGATATCTGACGGTCTAATTATATTTTTTTAGTCGTCATGCCTATTCCACCCGCGGTCACCCATCCAAAGGCTGACCATACCGTACGTTGCTCAACTTCGGTGATCGCCGAGAAACATCAAGCCAAACTACGCTATGAGCGCGCTTACAAATTATTGTGATTAATTTTCAATGATTATTTTATAGATCGACAAGGTGAAAGAGACGTTTCTACGAGCAGTATTAAGGCAAGATATTTCATGGTTCGACACCAACACTACGATGAACTTCGCAACCAAGGTTTCTGAGTAAGTTCCTAAAACTTAATAGTTAAAAACCATTTTAAAAACAAGATCTTTACTAGATAATTTTTCGAATTTTCTTGCGATACGAAATTAGCCAAATTATAAGGGTGCACAAAAATAACTTGTCCGCCATCTTGGCCTGTTTGCCATATTGTATTTAGAACCAAGCACTGAGTCATATCAACTTATTTCAAGTCTATTTCCATTTTGCATTAACATAAACATAGAAGAGATAGCGAGCTTCAAAATACGTCAAATAAGTTGGATCACGGATGCTTTACGGAAAATGCAGTGGAGTTTCCTGGATTTTGCGAAATTTGGCCGTAATTCTGAGAAAAGTCTAAAAATCTTGAGATGTCAAGATAAATCGCCTTTTGTTGGCTTAGGCTTATGTTCAGCAGTGGACTATTAAAAAGCCAGTACAACACAACAACTTAGGTAAATAGATATTAGTTGTTTCAGAGTAAAAAGACGCGTTATGCTACCAAGATGATAGGATAGTTGCCAATACAGAATTCGAGTTTCAAATTGATTAGATCTGGTACCTATATCAGGAACAATAGCCTTATTAATTAAGATATATAATATTTTCCCTTGTATAACACTAGCAGCAGCTTAAAAAAGTTTGTAATTATTCTGAACGCCTCGTTTTGTAGTGACGTGGAGAAGTACCGCGAGGGTATAGGCGAGAAGGTGCCAATGCTGATCTACTTGGTGATGTCCTTTGTATTCTCCGTGCTGGTTTCCTTCTACTACGGGTGGGAACTGACGCTGGTGGTGCTCGCGTGTGCGCCCGTCATCATGCTCACCACCGCCGTCGTGGCTAAGGTACTTGTACTTACTACTTCCTTGTGCAATCTGGCTGGTGATGTCGTTTGTGTTCTTATGCTGGTGTCCTTCTGCTACGGCTGAGAACTTTTTTTTTGTAAGGAGTCATCTTACACACAGCTTCTGACCCCAAACTAAGCAAAGGTTGTGATATGGCTGCCAGAGACTGATATACTACATAATATATGTATATTTTAAATACATACATAAATAGGTAGTACCTAAATAACACCCAGACACAGCAAACAGCAAAGTTCATCACATAAATGCTTGCTTTGGGTGGGGATCGAACCCACGCCTCTTTGGTCCAGAAGTCAGGACACTAACCAACGCGCACCGAGCCAAGGAGGAATTTGAAATTGTGAAAAATTCAACTAATCCTTACAAAAGGTTACCTAAATGACTTGTAGTAAAGTGTATGGAGCAGTTTACTATTTTTCGCAATTTCAAGGTGGAACAACTCGTAAAAGTAAGTATCATATCGGTCCACGATTTGTATTTTTCGACCCAAGTAATACATAGATATTTTTCTTTACGACCATATAATTTATCCGATGACTGCTTTGGCCAGGTTCAATCATCCTTGACGACACAGGAGCTGAAGGCCTACAGTATTGCCGGAATCATCGCTGAAGAGGTGCTCTCTTCCATTCGCACTGTCATTGCTTTTGGTGGGGAAGAAAAGGAGATAAACAGGTAACTGGGGAACCTGTCGTAGACTTAATAATAGTACATTGTTCACCGAGAGGAGAAAGTGACCGATTACCGTCGAGGGTGTCGTTTGAAGCCCGAGCCGTAGGCGAGGGCTTTAAAACACCCGAGATCGGGAATCGCACTTTCTCTCGAGTGATACATAGTGCTTTATACTACACCTACGAGGAAAATAAAAAACTAAATCTTTACTAATTGAAATTTATATTGAAATTGTTGCAGTTAGTGAAGCTTAATGTAACACTTGAAAATGGCGCCAATGGCGTCTGCAATTTTCACATGTTCTTTTTTCAAATTGTTTGACACCATCCAACACTCAGCTAGTGGCCAGTGTCATTTTGCGAACTTGGAGATAAAAACTCACTGTAAAAACTTTTTGGCTTTTGATATTTAGGTTACCAGCGCATAGTCTTACCCAAAATTAAAAAAGAAAAACTACATAAGAAATGGATTTTCATACACTTTTCTCTCCCGTTTAGATGCGTTTTCTCCCCGCATATTTGTTCCATATGCAATGACGTACTTTCTACCGTAAATTTGATAAAGTATCAAGGTACTTTCCGAGCAGGTGTAGTATAAAAGGTATTGTGCAATAGGCTTCACTTCTTGTATGCATCATCTCGGTCCCATACCGATCTCGTCTAGGTTGGATAAGCTATTTTAACAATATTGAGACGAGAAGAGAGGCCGAAAGTGGGCCATTTATAAATTTGCTCTTCTATTTACTTACTGGTATAATAATATATTTTACATTATCTGCAACGTGACATTAGGCCTTAAGCTGAACTAATTTGTAGAAAAAAAAATTAAAGTTAAGTGTACGGCAATACCCTCCCCTAGATTATGTACCAAGAGAACCAAGTGGTGCCTTATGTCACGTGCGACAATTGGACCCTAAGCATAGCGAGGGGCTATAGTTAACTCCCGAGCGCAGCGAGGTTGTTTTAAGTTAATTCCTGAGCGAAACGAGGTAATTATTCAGAGTCCTGAGTAAAGCGAGGGTTCCAAGTCGCCCAAGACGAAGACAAACTTGGTTCTAGAGGTCCATACTCTACTTTATATACATCCTGCAAGAAAACATAAGAAGAATATGAGTAAAACTTACGTTATAAATTTACTAACTGATAGGTACTCATTAGGCAACTCGGCATTGTTCGCAATAAAATTGAAACAAATTATAATGTACCTACGAATTTTCATCGAATCGCACACAATTTATAATAAAAATGAGATTGGAAATACTAAATGAAAAAAATAAGACCATGGCCAGCTCTATTATCATGGCCTAACACGGGCATTACAAAGAGGTTTAATTTTTTTAATTCTATAAAATCAAACTGATACGGGCACCAAAGAGGTTTTATTCTGTGAAGTCGAGTAGAACCTCCTTACATTGCCAGTTGCCGTGCAATGTAAAGAGGTTTTATTCGATTTTGCAATATGAAACCTCTTTACGATGTCCTTAAATGTTCCAAGTTGAGAAATTTTCATACGAATTAGACGTTCTAAATTTAAATTACTTTACTTCCTAGTGCTTCCTAGGGAGTTTCATTTCAAAAATGTATTTTTGACCTGCGATAGCCCTCGAGATTGTGTTAAGATAATAATGACTCGTTTTACGTTCAGATTCTACGACATATAGTGGGTCATTTTCGAGCAGGTGGTATGAAAATTAACTAAATTACTACATGGATGACACATTAATTCGTGCGAACTATTCTGATTCTGTACACTGTGGATATTTTTTACAATTTTATTTCGAAAATTAAAATTTCTGCTAGTTGGAATCTACCTTGTTTACTAAGCGTTTGCTATACTTTTTCAGGTACGCAGACCGATTAGATCCAGCCAAGAAGAAGGGTGCTAAGAAAGGGGTGTTTTCTGGGCTGGGCAGCGCCGTGATGTGGCTTATCATATACGCGACGTACGCCCTGGCCTTCTGGTACGGAGTGGGCCTCATCCTGCTCAGTAGGCAAGAAGAAGTGCCGATTTATACTGCTGCTGTAGTGATGATCGTAAGTAATAATACAATAAAGGGTTATGTACTTGCCCTGTATTAAGGCCGTCATTATGAAAAACTTTTGCTATGGGTGCAACCCGTAATTCAAGAATAAAAACGGCAGTTCCAAACCAAACTGCATCTCGGAATCGACAAGATGTATGAACAGCTGATTTGTTTTTCTTGGACGTTTCATTGTTATGATGCTATATAGCAGGTTTATTGCACACCAAAAGTAGTAATTAAAATACAGAGTATTTGAAACTAACTTAAAATTAGGCGGTACATGGGCGGCTTTATCGCCTTGAGAAATTTCTGCCATGTAACTTTTGGAGGGATAAAAACAGAACTGAATAATGTAATTAGTGGTAATGTATATCACTATTATTTATCTCACTCAGAGCCGAATTTACCACATGGCTTTTTGGCTTCAGACCAAGGCCCCGTGGATTCCAGCTAAGTTAAAATAGACGATAAGGATATAAATAAAAAAATCGATAAGTTCATTAAATTATGCAGATCGTAAGATTTTCAGCTCTGGAATTCCTGCGAATAATCAAACCCATTCAAGTCTAAGTTCAGGTGTTGGTACTTGTAACTGACAGCTAAAATGTTTAGCAACCATTGCCATTACAGATTTATTTGATCTCGATCGTGCTTCGATGTTTTCCTCTTAGATTTTGTCCCTTTCTTTCTTACTATCCTATATTTTGAGTAATTAGGTGGGCCCCCAACTAGTAGGTGTTAGGGGTCCCTTATCTCATGGTCCGGCCCTGAATTCTCACTGCAAGAAGCTTCTCTTTTGATGTGCCATCTTCTTCGGTCCTGTGCCAACATAAATGTAGTTTATAAAAAATCGGCCAAGTGCGAGTCGAACTCGCGCACGAAGGTTTCCGTACCGTATGAGAGCCCCATTCCTCTTGCTCCTAAAATCGCGTTTGTTGTATGGGAGCCCCCCTTAAATATTAATTTTAATCTATTTTTAGTATATGTTGTATAGCGGCAACAGAAATACACCATCTCTGAAAATTTCAGCTACCTAGCTATCACGGTTCATGAGATACAGCCCGGTGACAGACAGACGGACAGACGGACATCGTAGTCTAAGTAATAGGGTCCCTTTTTTACCCTTTGGATACGGAACCCCTAAAAAGAATACGTTGCTTCAGAAAAATACTTCAACAATTTCAGATATTCTTCAGCATACTACAAGGCGCGCAGAACGTCGGTCTGACTGCGCCTCATATGGAAGCCATCAACAACGCGCGCGCGTCTGCCGGCGCCATATTCGCCCTCTTGGACAGGAAACCATCAATAGACAGCTTATCTACTGAGGGAGAAACGCCACTTCTCAACGGAGACTTGGAGATTAAAGACGTGTATTTCAGATACCCAGCTAGACCTGATGTGCAGGTGAGTTAACTTCTACTTTAGTATGTTTTGTTATTATCATGAGGTGACAAAGAAACGATCAAAAGAAGACCTGAATCCCTAAGTAGGACCTATAGTTTTCAAAACACGGGTCCCCAACACCCAGTTTGGTAGCTAGAACTTCTAAAACTTGATGTGTTTTGACGTTTTCGAATGAAAGGGGAATAAATTCAGATATTTGATAGGGATGAATAGAAAAAAAGAATATACTGAACCAACCGCACATGTAACAAAATAGGAAAAGGAATATAAAGGTTCAATAATCATCATGTGTTGTACTTTATTATTATTTATTCGCTCTGTTGGACAAATAAGCAGCTAAAGAAAGCCTACAACATCGGGAAAAAATACATCTGATCAACGTAGATCTTAGGTTCAGCAATCAGTATTTTGGATGTAATTTTAGTACACAACAGGACCGACTTTTCAGGTAGGCTTTAAAGCTACCCACTCTAATTTTATGTTTGGCAATGTCAGTAACTTTTGTCGATTCATTTACAGATCTAATTTCTATGGTGCTAAACGGTATCATCATTTCATTTATAGATCCTCTCATCTATCAGCCATAAGAAGTCTACTGGTGGACATAGGCCTTCCTTATGGATCTCCAATAAGACCGGTTGGAAGCGGCTTGCATCCAGCGCGATCCTGCGGTCTTGATGAGGTCATCCGTCCACCTTGTGGGTGGACGTCCTACGCTGCGCCTCCTCTCATTTCTATTAAATTATTTGTGTCAGGTGCTAAACGGCATCAACCTGAAAGTGAAACGGAACGAGACGGTGGCCCTAGTGGGCGCGAGCGGCTGCGGCAAGTCCACCTGCCTCCAGCTGCTGCAGCGGATGTACGACCCCGACTCCGGCGCCGTGCTGGCTTCGGGGAACGACCTGAGGAACATGAACGTGCGACATTACAGGAACCACGTGGCTGTGGTGGGACAGGAGCCGGTGCTCTTTGCTGGCTCGATCAGGGAGAATATTCGGTCAGTTTATATCTATTTTATACTTGTGTAAGGTCTTAAGAGGTATCGATTGGCTCGGATTGTACTTACCCACTGAATCCCTTTTAGTGATCTGTCTTAAGCGCATTTGAGAACTCTGAAATCTCGAAGAAAACACGCCGGAGGTCTCCGCAAATTTAACTATTCCTCCGCGGGCCCGTTTGACTGATAGATTGATAGATATACTCTTTATTGATTCACACACACATGGTACAAAAAAATAGATAAAAATGGGTACTAATGAAGATAAAAGATACTGTGAAGCAACCGCCGGCCTTATCACTGAAAGTGATTTCTTCCAGAACTGAATAATAAGAACCTCCAGGAAATCCAAAAGGAGAAGGTTTGAACGACCAGCTTTTTAAAAGAGACGACTTGAATCCTTCTTTCTATTCATTGTTTGTTCTTGATATTTATTTAATTTTATCTTAAATGTATAATAATATCAGTAGCTTTTCTTCAAATAATCATGATTGATAGATTTATACATTACGGTACTTACTTATATCTTCTACGGTATCAAATAGCTTTACCATATTTGTTTTTATTATTTTTGTAGAATGAGCGCTCCGGGCTCTACCGATGCGGAGATAGTAGAAGCTGCTAAGCAAGCATACTGTCACGACTTTATCAAAAAGCTGCCAGATGTGAGTGTTGCTTATAATTTGATTAAACACAATCGCATAAGAACTCTCAATGAGTCAAACTATTAATCCTAGTTTTACTCGTTCCGAATACTTCTGTCACAAATTAAGAATTGCAACGAGTCGCAGTTTTATTTGTGAGTTCCTGACGAGTAACGTTGGGAACCCGCTTACCCGTCACTCATTTGAATTATTTCCTTATTTTTGACGTTCTACAGTTTAATTTTGTCATCAATTTATCGCTATTTTGAAGGGTTACGACACAATGATCGGCGAAAGAGGCGCGCAGCTGTCCGGCGGGCAGAAGCAGCGTATAGCCATCGCTCGAGCTCTCGTGCGGAAGCCAAAGATATTGCTCCTGGACGAGGCTACCTCTGCGCTGGACTCTCACAGTGAAGCGAAGGTCCAGAGGGCTCTGGACGACGCCGCGCATGGCCGGACCACCGTCATGGTGAGCCACAGGTATTTAATGAACGATAGAGACATAAGCATACTGTAGCCAAAGATGCTTCTGTGGCCGTACTGTGTACGCATTCTGACGTGTGGCTTCGTTTTTCTTCCCGTTCGCTCTCGTGGCGCGATCAGGAGAAAAAGTGAAGCCGGACGTCTGAATACGGCCCCTGGACGAGATAATTTCAGTGCTGGGCTCTCACAGCAAAGCGAAGGTCTAGAAGGCTTTGGACGATACCGTGCATGGGTGGACCACTGTCATTCTGAGCCACAGGTATTTATGAATGCTAGAGACATAAATATACTTTAGCCAAGCCAAAAATACTGCTTCTGGACGAGGCTAACTCAGTGTTAGACTCTCACAGCGAAGCGAAGATAAAGGGAGCTTTGGACGACGCCGTGCATGGCCGGACCACCGTCCTGGTGAATAGGCATTTAGTTTTATGAATGCTAGAGACGTAAGCATACTTTACCTAGAATAAAATCGTATTTATTTTGTGTAGCCACGTGCAAGTAAAAAGTTCCTTAGGTGCTAACGCTCTTAATAATAATATAATAAATATTAGTAAATATTCTATAGCGCCTGGAGAAGTTTATTTGTATCACGCACTGGTTTTAGACTGTAGAAGCGGGTAGCTAATTTTAAAATAATCATTGGATCCAATTATTAAAAGTACAAATGGCCTAGATATAAAAGTGTCATCGGAGCAATAGAAACCCTTTGTTGTAAATGTACACTTCACTCACTTCCACACAAACTCATGGTCACTATCCATCTAAAGACTGTAATTGACCGTACTGACGTTTCGTCGGCGCCTTTAGTGATCGCTTTTCCTATCCTACCAAGTTAAGCTACCCGTGTTAAGATTGTTTTAACATTGTCTTGAGATGATAAAGTATGTCTGCACAGGTTGGCGACTGTGGTGAACGCGACGCGTATAATATTCATCGATAAAGGGGAAGTGCAAGAAGAAGGCACGCACGAAGAGCTGATGCAGCATCGTGGCCGGTACTATAACCTGGTGCTGGAAAATGAACCGCACATCGCGCGTCCAGAGGACCTCGACCAGGAAAAAGACCATGAGAAGCGTGAGTACAGCTTTTTTGTCCAAGAAATATTTTTTTTACCGACTTCAAAGAGGGAAGTTCTCAATTCGACTAAATATTTTTTTTGTATCGATGTTACGCGATTACTCCACCAATTATAAACTGATTTTGATAATTGTACTTTTTTGTTTTGGTAGATCATACTTCAGAGGTGATTTCATTTAAATTTTATTGATATCGGCTGAATCGGCTGACTACATTCAGGAGTTGTATGAAGAGGTTTTTGCTCAGTCTGCTGTTATCTATTTAAGCTGGGATCTTTTAAAAATATCAAGTGTTCCATGAGAAAAGTCTCTTAAAATCCTTTCTCCCTCTCTCACCTAATCTAAATCTTCTCCAATTTACTTAGGGTTGGTTTTTTTGTCCTTGTTTTCAATGTCTCAAGAAGTGTTCAAACCTACAAGGCCTTTAATGTGGTATATGTGAGTAAGAACGTATAGACCGGGATTAGAGTTTTTAAGACGTCTGAAGGCATCTGACATGGCTAAACGGTTAGTGACCGTTGCTGTATACAATTTAACGTTTCATCCGAGCCGCGGTAGCGCTCAGTTCTAAATGCCCCCCGCGGTCACCCATCCGAAGACTTAATGTGGTTACTTGTACAGATACGAGGTTCAACCGGCCGAAACTAGCGAGGGTTGTGTCGGAAGAGTCTGCGCGGAGCGATAGTTCCAGTCAGGGGTCAGAGGAGAATTTAGAATTGGAAAAAGACAAGGTAAGTAGCCGAGGAAAAGGAAATGATCAGAGGTTAGAAGTAAGAGTATCGTGAAAAAAAATTGATAGAAGAAAATATAGTAATCATAATAATAGAAGATAATAATTTTATAGTATAGTAAGTTAGCTTGTGTATTAGGTTCTTATTTCTAGCCAAGTTACAACATCTTTTTAATATTGCGCGCTTTTTGTGGGTCCACCATTGGATATAATAGACGAGTTTTACCTACCAATAAAACTCATATTATGTCCGGAGCCTTATTCGAAGCCTTTTAAACATATATTGAGAATGCATCTTCCGTTTCCGGCCGTCTTTGCGGTTGTAGCTCCATCTGGTGGGTTGAATATGGCAACCCTCGTTCACCAGTTCTCGATCCGAGATAGGTTTCGTCATTGTAGTCTCAATATTCTATGAAATTAATTAACACCAGGCAGAATTTGCTGTAAGGCTTCGAATAAGGCTCCGGACATAATATGAGTTTTATTGGTAGGTAAAACTCGTCTATTATGTCCTTCGCCGTTATTCGAAGCCTTTTAAACATATATTGAGATGTGTTTGTTTTCGCCTGGTGAACGAGACGCCAATGTGAATGCACAGATTGATAGAAATAAACAGTATGAAAAACGTAAGTATTAGCACAAGATAGTGTAAATTGCTAACAACATATCGTTTATCACTACGTACAGCTACGTAAAAATGTATGAGAAAAACGAATATAATAGTCACTGCTACTACTATCTTATAGTTTCAAATATTATCGCTGTAAAATGTGTATGTTATTGTTATATAGAAACGATTAGGTAAACCTAATAATCACATAGTATTACTGTCTTACAGTTTCTAATATTGTCGCTGATAATACTTTGGCGCAATTATTCGTATAATAATAATATGTCAATCATTCATTAATAGTCTGTCGATTCACCCTCTGAACGCAACAGCTGGGGTGGTATCACCACCATCAGCCTCCGGCAAAAAAGATTTTACACCATCGGTGATTCCAGTTTAAGATGCAGCTTACACTACTGGTGTACGGCAATAGTTCTCGATTACAAATCTTGAAACCGGTATAAGAAATTTACCAAAAATCTGTTGACAACAAAACCCCTGAACGGTTCAGACCGCACATGAAAGTTGACATTTTGTTGCGGCCTCCTTGTCTAGCTATTTGTAATAGATATAGCCAACACCTACAGTAATAGAAGGTAGATACTATATGTTTATATACACCAACCCGCACTGGGTCAGCGTGGCGGACATGGCCCAATCACCCTTCGTGGGTAGGTCTACGTCCTGCAGTGGACCATTGAAAAGACTGGTACAGTACAGTACTATATGTTGAAAATGACCTTTTAACTATAAGTACCCAAGAATTCTGAATTTCAATCATATTATAACAAGCGAGACTTAATAAAAACCAAAATAAAATTGTTACTCAGTCAAATCCTTGTGACTGGTAGGCTTTGTAATCCTAAAATCTTCCCACAGTTGTTCAAAACAGTTGGCGCGGCAGGTCACTGAAAGTCCCCGTTAGGAAACCTTGGTATGGTACATAATTTAATCAACTGTTACATTCAAAAGTGTTGAATTTTGTATTCAATCGTGAATACAATAATCCCAAACTTGCACACCGTCGGCGTCGTGGTGCATCCCGCAAATAATGAGTAGGTCGATTTAAAATTGACCATCAATTGAATAAGTACATATACTGGTATATATCCCGAACATGACTATTCTTAGCACTATTATCTGATATGCTTTCGTTTCACATGTTTAGAGCTAAGCTGGCTTTAAAACCTATTGAATTTTATTCTGGAATATTTGAAAAGATAATGTATAAGCCAAGCCAATGTAACTTTAAAGCCAAGAATTACACAAATCATTCTAATTATTGCCATACCCTTATAGGGTCATAAAAGATATAAACTATACAGACCATGTTACATAATAACCAAATGTAAGTATTACAAACGTTGCAATAAATGATTGAGTAGGTATTGTACCTACTGTTAATTTTATCGTTCCAACATCATGTTAGTTTACAGGTACTAAGAGTATTATTTTTACTTTGCTCGCAATATACTTTTGTTGTATATTATGATAATAAGCCATGAACTTTCACCCTATATTTATAAATTTTTTCGCACCATATCGCACTCTCGACCCACGAGTCATTGCGTAGACTCGCACGTGTTGCGTGAAACTTGTGGACCTGGATTCTGAAGAGGAAATGTTCACGCTAAATAGATCACGCTTCGTAAATAAAAGAGTTACGTATCTAAACTTTTTGTTTTCAGCCTAGTCAAGACTGATAGAATTAAGTATTTTGCCATTTTTACTAGAAAATGTATCAGATAAGCAAAGCAAACCAGCTATTCTTTTGCATGGTTTACGTTTTTCGCATGCACGACTTAACTTTGTCTTTAAAGGCAGAAATAATACCCGGAGCAAATGTAAAGATAATAATTATATTAGAGAGTGCAAAACCTTTCTCAGCAAAAATGGTCGACCCTGTGGAATAGCCAGCAGGTCAAAGTTCAATATTTTTTTCTTTTAAAATTATTTAATCAGCTGGTGCCAGAGTTCTTTCTACAGAACCCATAAATTGAAAAACATTTTCCAGTAAAAATGGTCGACCCTGTGGAATAGCCAGCAGGTCAAAGTTCAATACTTGTTGTAAATTATTTGAGCAGCTCTTGCCAGTTCTTTCTACAGAACCCATACATTGAGAAACATTTCTCAGTAAAAATGGTCGTCCCTGTGGAATAGCCAGCAGGTCAAAGTTCAATACTTTTTCTTTAAAATTCTTTAATCAGCTGTTGCCAGAGTTCTTTCTACAGAACCCATAAATTGAAAACATTTCTCACTAAAAATGGTCGAACCTGTGGAATAGCCAGCAGGTCAAAGTTCAGTAGTTTTTCTTTTAAAATTTTTTAATCAGCTGTTGTCAGAGTTCTTTCTACAGAACCCATAAATACCACTGCACTAAGTAGGTATTGTGGCAATTTTTACTAAAGAATAATAATATAAGCAGTTGACTCTAAAGTGTGTGAAACTGTATACTTTTGAGTATTACTCTGGGAGCGATTGCAAATCCCAATGGCAAAACTTTCTATAGAATTGATAAAACAATAAGTAATATTTTAGTACCTATGACAAGCAACAAGTAATATGGGCAGTATGTGTCTGAAATAAATTAAAATTGAATTTATTCCGATGGCCAACAGGACGCATGGAATCATCGCTTTTCGTGGTTAAAACCGGGGTTTGGTCTCAGCGACATATTTATATAACAATACTAGCTGCCCCTGTGAACTTCATCTCACCATCTGTCAACTGTTAATGACAACTTTTACACGCAGGAACATTTTGTATGAGAAAATTCAATGAATGTCTTTATTATTTTACTCACTATATGTTTATATTTTCTCACCATTTAAACCTTCCCTTAGCTTCCACGGATATTTCAAGACCAAAATTAGCCCAATCGGTCCAGCCGTTCTCGAGTTTTAGCGAGACTAACAGCCACGATTCATTTTTATATAATAGAAAGAAGAAAGATTTCTTTTGTTGAGTTGCTTATCGTCTGTTACTTACTTGTCAAGAAACAGTTTCATGACAGTGACCGTAAATGCAGTGCCGTAGATCTAGCGGCAGGCTGCGCTTAAAAAGAGACTTTATAGTTCCTATTATTATTAGCTCCAAAAAGGGTTGGCGCTCTTTCGCCCGTATTCATGAACGCTTCAATCTACCCGCAAAAACAAGTGTTATATCAAATTTACTTTCTCATCTGCCGCTCCCGGCATTGGTTTGGTTCAATGGACTCAATTGATTGCAAGGTTATATTAAGTTTACCTGGACTTGTTGAACCGTGGTAAGGTTTTAATATTTTATTGATCACAGCAGCATTATAAAACAAAACCTGGCAAATTATTATTGAATGCATATGGCACAAGGGCGCATATTGCAGCTATGTTGCAGTATTAAAATTCACGTAAAAAGTTGAAAAAATATAATTGAATGCTACATGGGTGTATAGCAATTACACTGCAACAACACCCCTAACCAAATGCTTGTAAATCGCAATCGAACTCGTATGGCTACAAGATCGCGCAGTAATTAGGTACATTGCATCAACCAAAGGGCGATACAATAAACCTTGAAAAACGCATATGATTACATTCTTGTCATTAAATGTTATCTTATTTTTGATCACAAAATACTATACACATTAAGCTGAAACGTAATAATAAATGAATGCATACGGCAAAATGGGCGTATATCATTAAATTTGTATCAATAAATGTTATCATGTATAAAATCACAAAAAGCAATACATATTAAGCTGAAAACGTAATAAATGAATGCATATGGCAATATGGGCGCATATGATTACATTGCACCACAAGATCTAGATATTTGTGAGCATTGTTAAAAATTATAATTAGACGGTGCCGTGGACGACCGGTTAATTATAGCTATACTGGATTCAGGGGCAGCGCCGCCTGATTACCAGGGAACTAACTACCTGCCTTCTCCTGTGCAGAGACGGAAGGTTGTGATTGTATGTTTGTATAAGCTAGGTGTCTAACCTTTACCAGAATTCAAATCGTCTGAAAGATTTAGAAAATTTTATTTTTACTAAAGTACCCCCATTAATATTTGTGAAAAGAATTCTGGGAATTTGCTTTAACTAAACAAAACTTTTCTATATAGGGGTATCTTATGAAATAGTCTTGGTTCCAGTGACCGCCGAGTAATACCAGACCAACGAGAACAAGTCGTTCGAAAACTAAATGAATTGCTTGAACATTTTCATGCTCAAAATGAAAAACGACATGTAGAATTTCATCGTGGCAATCAAGATTGTTTGCCGAACTCAATCGTTTTCAAAATTGAAATTGCAATAATCTCTGAATAAAATACCTTCCATTGAAACAAATAGCCATGTTTTCCTGGTTTAACAGTAATAAATAGTTTTCAGCATTTGCAATTTTCAGACGTTTTAAAATATAATTGAAATTATAAGGGCCGCCTCGGCGGGCACCTCTATAAAAGGCACGATCTGCTGGATCAGCGCAGGAATAATTCTACTCTGAGGTATTCTGGTGTCTTGGGACCGACCAGCGGCTACGTGTCCTTACCCGAGGGCAGTATGTACAAAAGAAATAGTTTTGAATTTGCCATACCTGGTCAGTAAGGTGTTCTACTACCTTACTCTTTTTGTAGCTTACATCCTCGGCGACCTGGCGGTCACGTGGTCACCACCCGCGGCCCAAGTGGTGCCCCACAGCGACGACGAGGGCAGCGTGGAGGTCTCGTAAACGAGTATATATAATACTCTGCGGTTCCTAGTACCGCTAAAGGACGATGACGTCGACTTGGTCGACTTCATCCTCGAGCACGTGTACCACTTTTCGAAATTTTTCGCCCACTTTTATATTCAATCATAATTATGTGGGTAGAAATATAAGTTTTCAAATTTATTATTTCACTTCACAAAATAAAATACAAAGAAACTACAACCTATTAATGTTATTTAGAACAATTATGACATTATTCTATTTTAATGTAACGACGAACGCTAACAGCGTTAACGTAACTTAACGGCACGGAAGTTAAGACGCCAATGACGAAACCTATCTCGGATCGAGAACTGGTGAACGAGGGTTGCCATATTCAACCCACCAGATGGAGCTACAACCGCAAAGACGGCCGGAAACGGAAGATGCATTCTCAATATATGTTTAAAAGGCTTCGAATAACGGCGAAGGACATAATATCTATTATTGGTATAGTAAGTAAGCTTGTGTAATAGGTTCTTATTTCTAGCCAAGTTACAACATCTTTTTAATATTGCGCGCTTTTTGTGGGTCCACTATTGGATATAATATCTATTATTGGTATAGTAAGTAAGCTTGTGTAATAGGTTCTTATTTCTAGCCAAGTTACAACATCTTTTTAATATTGCGCGCTTTTTGTGGGTCCATCATTGGATATAATATCTATTATTGGTATAGTAAGTAAGCTTGTGTAATAGGTTCTTATTTCTAGCCAAGTTACAACATCTTTTTAATATTGCGCGCTTTTTGTGGGTCCACCATTGGATAAAATATCTATTATTGGTATAGTAAGTAAGCTTGTGTAATAGGTTCTTATTTCTAGCCAAGTTACAACATCTTTTTAATATTGCGCGCTTTTTGTGGGTCCACCATTGGATATAATATATATTATCGGTATAGTAAGTAAGCTTGTGTAATAGGTTCTTATTTCTAGCCAAGTTACAACATCTTTTTAATATTGCGCGCTTTTTGTGGGTCCACTATTGGATATAATATCTATTATTGGTATAGTAAGTAAGCTTGTGTAATAGGTTCTTATTTCTAGCCAAGTTACAACATCTTTTTAATATTGCGCGCTTTTTGTGGGTCCATCATTGGATATAATATCTATTATTGGTATAGTAAGTAAGCTTGTGTAATAGGTTCTTATTTCTAGCCAAGTTACAACATCTTTTTAATATTGCGCGCTTTTTGTGGGTCCACCATTGGATATAATATCTATTATTGGTATAGTAAGTAAGCTTGTGTAATAGGTTCTTATTTCTAGCCAAGTTACAACATCTTTTTAATATTGCGCGCTTTTTGTGGGTCCACCATTGGATATAATATATATTATCGGTATAGTAAGTAAGCTTGTGTAATAGGTTCTTATTTCTAGCCAAGTTACAACATCTTTTTAATATTGCGCGCTTTTTGTGGGTCCACTATTGGATATAATATCTATTATTGGTATAGTAAGTAAGCTTGTGTAATAGGTTCTTATTTCTAGCCAAGTTACAACATCTTTTTAATATTGCGCGCTTTTTGTGGGTCCACCATTGGATATAATATCTATTATTGGTATAGTAAGTAAGCTTGTGTAATAGGTTCTTATTTCTAGCCAAGTTACAACATCTTTTTAATATTGCGCGCTTTTTGTGGGTCCACCATTGGATATAATATCTATTATTGGTATAGTAAGTAAGCTTGGGTAATAGGTTCTTATTTCTAGCCAAGTTACAACATCTTTTTAATATTGCATGTGTCTATCCTACTAATATTGTAAACGTGAAAGTTTGTAAGGATGGATGGATGGATGTTTGTTACTCTTTCACGCAAAAACTACTGAACGGATTGAGATGAAACTTTGCAATTATATAGCTTATATATCAGAATAACACATAGGCTATAGAACCGTTTTTCCCCCGAAGGGTATAAAACGGATATTTAGGTTTCAGCCGTAGCTTGAACCACATAATGAGATTACCCTTCCAATATTCGTCCTAGTATCTGCTGTCTCGCTCACTCTGCAGGTATATTCGACACGCCCACTTCGCTCCGTCTCTTTCTCACAGCTTATAAGCAGCGCGCGGCGGGCCATTTGCTTCAGTACCTTAAGCCGGCAAGGCCTTAAAAGGTGTGGTTCAAGCTACGGCTGAAACCTAAATATCCGTTTTATACCCTTCGGGGGAAAAACGGTTCTATTTAGGTGTTCGAGCCTAGGCTTGAACCACATAATGAGACGTGTTTACTATCTGCCGGCGCTGCTAAAGCGTACTGTGAAGGTTATCATGGTTGTGAAGAGATTATATAAAAGCTATGACTATAACAAATATACACAGAAATAGATTAGAATAGTTCGTTTACAGACTTAAATGAAAATCTGATTCGACCAAAATATTCAGAGATATGATATTGGCAACACTTGTAAGAACACCTAATGTTCTTAAATTATTCTTAAAACATACATTTTTAGCCTGTTAGATATTTTTAATGTTGCAGAAAACGTTTAACAAAGTACGTTTTCATTGGGTTTCATACCTGTCAATTCTAGCATCTTCTTGAAATACAGTTCGAAAAAGTATTTCTTGACTTCTAATTGCTTCTTTTAAGAATTTCATCGATGCTACGCTGATTGCTTACCGAGTTACGGGACATTACTGCAGCTCTAAAGCTTCTTGCAGCTACTAAAATTGCAGCTTGCTTAAATAATGTTCTAAATTCGGCCCTTAATCCAGCTTTTACCGTACGTGATGCAATTGTAGGTATACCTCTTGTGGTAATGAACGAATTTTTCAACTGACTGTGTCTGCGACGGTCTGAAGAAATGGTAGTATTTTATTAGCTTTATCCGGAAAACTAAATCGAGCCGCTTGAAACAGCTGTAAACCGCTTCCGCTCTCTTTAGCTGCCAGCCAAACTGGCTAGATGAGTGAGAATCTGTTTTAGACCCGAAATTCGGCCAAAATATAATCCCATCCCATCTTCCTTATCTGCATATGCTCCTGATTCTGTGCTCAGGAGGGTTAGGTCATGCACTCTTCTCTGTAGCGAGCAAGAGGTAAATCAGCTGCGTGTTGTGACACTGCGAAAATACTACTTTCATTAAATTCATAAGGTTTCAGAAACGCCAATAAGGCCTTTATTTTACATGATAACAACTTTCTCATTGACTACTTTGCTGTAAAGACGCCTTTATATAACTCGTTTTACTAAAGGGTGTGAAGACATTGTGTTGATCCGTGGCGCCTTCCCTGACATGTATTGGGAGTTCAGCCGAGATGTTAGACACAAATAGGTCAATTTGTGGTGTACCGTGTTCTTAGAATATCGCGCAAGTACTTCTTGGTCGAGATGCCATTCTCGAAGAGATTTGTTCCTTAACAACCTGTTTGCTATCCCATCGTATACTCCTAAAATGTGTCGGGCTATTAGCCGGCATTTCATTTTTTCGCAGTGCAAAACGATCATCGTTTTAACAGAAGTCTCGACTTTGTGCCGGCCTCTTTGTTGATGTATGCCACTGTTGATCTGCTGTTCCATTGCAGCATGACAATAAAAATTTGAAACCTAGACGATAAAAGACTTCGAATGTAGTCTACCTATAGTTCGCTTAAGTTGTTGAGCCACTGCGCTAAGAGGTTGTACATTTGCCCCATAAGCGATGACTGTTTGCTATAGCTCCCCAGCCGTCCTCTGCTGCGTCGGTGGTTATGAGTGTTGTCGAGTTCGGTTATTTTTGTGACTATAAATTTTTTTTTTTTTTTTCAACCACCAAACTAGGTCCTTCTTGCACCGATTATGTCATTGGAGCTCTGCGGTGCGAGGCTTTGGAGCAAAGGCGTTTCGAGGCTCTTTGGATTTTGCGGCAATGAAGCCTGCTCGGAGGCACTACTAACGATGCAAAGTTTAACCAGCCCAAGGTTATGTTTTGCGACGTGCTAGATCCAAAGTGTCCTGTTCAGGATATTTTCAGAATACAGCTTCTCAATAAATCGTAGGCTCAAGGGATTCTCATAATATAGCTTCTCAAATGTGACTTTGGTAAAGGACAAACTCTTGGAATCTCCTCTACCTATATTGTCCTAGGTGATTCCCAAATATCCTAATTTGGTTGAGGCTACTGAAGCCGATTTTGTATGATTTACTTGCCATCCTAAGTTCGTTATGAGTGCCGTGGCACGTCTCATATGACCTTTCAAGATCACGGTATCCGCGTACATTATTAAAATAAATAAAAATCGTAGAAATCGTCCCGATAAATGACTACTCTTATTTGACTTTGCATTATTTTCTGCGCTATTCAATTCGTTAACTTGGGAAATGTAGATGGGGCGCTCAACCTTAATGAGAAACATATTATTATCATCTCATATATTCTTCCTTGATATGATGGGAAAGAAACTTTCGATGGCTTTCTATCACAGGCACGTGAATACAAGCTTGTGAGATGTCTATTTTCAATATTATTATTATCATCTCTAGGTTCCAGATGTGAGAGATCTCCCCATTCGTCTTTTTTTTTTTTTTTTTTTTTTTTCCAAAAACATTGTGGAGACGAACCGGTTTGATGAGTGCTTTCCTGTAAAGCTTTTGATTGTACTAGGCTTTTAAAACAACTGATATTTTGGAGAAACACTGTTTGAAACCTATGAATGTTTGATTCTGAGAATGTCGTACAAAGAGGTACGTTTTTTGAAGTGGAAACTTCTTTAGCGGCGTTGTGCACTTCTAAGAATGTCAAACTCGCGTCAGGCCATGGCGTAGCTTGACCGAAAATTCGTAAGACGGAGGGAGCAAGTTTTCACTTCTGCCGGCACTCTCGGAGTGCAACCGGTTTTTTTTTTTTTTTTTACAGGAATACCTTTCAAAAACGTTTCTTTTTTCTCGTTTATAATGTACAAAACTGATGCTGGTGCTTCGCGACACTGGTTTGTGTATCTTCCGAGACACCCTGCTGTAAAGCAGTCATTTTATCCTCCTCCTGACCCCTTTTCTGCCTTCGTGACTGTTTGTATGATGGGAAAACTTTGAGTGCCGTTCCAATCCGCCCTTTTCGTTACCTTTATTAGCTTGTTGGTAGCTCATTCGGATTGTATTTGACGGCTTCTGCGAGAGCCACTGCCTCTCCGAAATCGTATTTCTTGAGATGTTTCGCTTTCCAGTCGCATATTGTAAGTAGCCTAGCCCAAGCTCTCTTCTTAGCTGGACAACATTTGTGGATTCCCCTTGCTTTTTTTTTTTTTTTACGACTTCCATATTTTATTTTTCACTAAATGAGTCTGAGAGGGCTGCATCAGTTGTAAGATAGATACTTTTAAGGCTTTGGTTACGTGGTTTGTACTAAACACGACGCTGCTGTATTACCTCCCCCCCGCCTTCCACATACATACTGTATGTAATCGTAATGTTTTGTAAGTAATGTTTGCAACTTGACTTGTAACAAATGGTGTTATGAATGAATGACTATATGACCATATGGGAGCGTTCAAAGTTTTTATAAACTTCGAATCTGTACTGAACTATACCAGCTTTTTTAATAGCCCTCTGCAGGATGTCGACGCAGACCTACCCATGACGGGTGTTTGGGCTATATCCACCACATTGGCCCATTGCGGGTTGGTGGATTCACATACACCGGATTTCTTCCCCGGACGTATGTAGATTGCTTCACGATGTTTTCTTTCACCGAAACTCAATGATGTGAAATTCTGTACATAAGTTCCAAAGAAACTCATTGGTACGGGACCGGAATTTGAACTCACAACTTCAAGAATGACCGGCCAGCGTTACAACCACTAGACCACCTCGGCACAACTTCGAATTAGGTTCAACAAATTCCTTTCCTTGTCGAAAACTTGCTTTAGCATCTGCTTTGGAATCTGAATTGAAATGTTTGAATTAGCGCCCAAGGTTAAGTCGAACTTTTCCAAGATCTCGCTTGATTTTCAAGAGCCATTGACACCAACCAGATGGTTATTTGGTTTCAGCGCACAAACCCCTAACGTCGCTTGAAATTATTTTTGCGTTTCAGAACCTGATGTTTCGCTGTTCCGGGTCTCTGAAATTTTGGCAATTAATTATATGTTCTAGCGCTTGAATATCAGCTTTAGTGATCTCTGAGTCCTGTTTGACCATGTTAGGAACAGAGTTAAACACAGCTCGCTTTCGGAGTCTTCAATTTGTAACGCGAAGAGCTGCCGCTAATCATGTGCAATCTGTCTCCTTAGAGACTTTGCTTGGGATTTTACTGAATGCACTTGATCTTCCGATTCGTCTGTACCATCAGGGACTGAATCAAAGGATTTGTCAAGTTCTTTCTCTGCTTGAGTTAAGCCTGCTGACTGCTGCTGCTGCAGAAGAAGTTTCACTTTGTCATTTTGCTCCGCGTGCATGGCCGACCTTTTGTCGAATAATGCCATTTGTTGACTCAGGGAATTTGCCAGCATATGTTCGCTGCTTCCTTGCAGTGGTGCCGCGGAGGTTTGCTTAACCTGTTCTTCAGTTGACGCCCGTTTTGATTTTGGCTGATCAGTCTCACTGGACCTTCGTTGTTTTTAAGTTTGCTTGAAATCTCAGAACGCGACTTAATTCTCGGTCAATGCGTAGCCACGGTGGTCATGAAAGAAAGTTGAAATTTTAAAGTTGCACACAGCTCAAAGGTCCACACAAACATGTATTTATTACCTAATTAAAACCGTTTTCCCCCAGAAGGATATAAAACGGATATTTAGGTTCCAGTCATAGCTGAACCACTCCATCAAACTGTGAGGAGAGTAGAACAATGCTCTGCCAAACGGCCATTTGACCATCGAGGCCTTGATAGTTCTGTTAGTTCATGTTAATTGTAAGAACGGCAAACCGGAGCTTGACCTCTCGCCTGTGTGACGTGATTGCTACCAAACAGGTCTTGCATGGAGTAAGTATACACCGGCCAGTCACGCCAACTGTTCGGAAAGTTTTACCGACTCCTATGGCCACGAACGCCGTCTCTTTGTCGTCTGGATGCGGCTCGGCCGCCAGATGGTGGTTAGTTCTGGCATGTTAGTAGTAGATTGGAGTCTGAAATGGTGCTGGCTCAAGGAACGCAGCTACCGAAACGATCGTCGTTTCAACCGATACGTCGACTCAAAGAGTGACACTTCATAATCGATACGTCGTTTCATCTGATACGACACGTTCGGTGTTATTCCATGATAGATTGATGCGTCGACTCAGTTCTTGATACGACGGCGGCGATACAACGTTGAATGACTGTGCATATGGGCTGATTTCAGTCCCGTCGTGATCATGTGAAAACATGTCTCGACTCGTCGCTGGGCCAACAGGCGCCGAGCGGAAAGCACTTGCATTGTGACAGCCTCGGTGGCTCAGTGGTTAGTGACCCTAACTTCTAGGTCAAAGGGGCGTGGGTTCGATCCCCACCCAGGGCAAGTATTTATGTGATGAACATAGGCGTTTGCTCTGTGTCTGGGTGTTATTTAATTACTATCTATATAAGTATGTATTTAAAAATATGTATAAGTAGTATATCAGTCTCTGGCAGCCATATCACAAGCTTTGCTTAGTTTGGGGTCAGAGGCCGTGTGTAAGATGTTCTCAAATTTATTTATTTATTGTGTATTTGTGTGTTCACTGGACGAATATTAAAAGCGTACTGAAGCAAATGGCCCGCCGCGCGCTGCTTATAAGCTGTGAGAAAGAGACGGAGCGAAGTGGGTGTGTCGAATATACCTGCAGAGTGAGCGAGACAGCAGATACTAGGACGAATATTGGAAGGGTAATCTCATTATGTGGTTCAAGCCTAGGCTCGAACACCTAAATAACTTATAACATTGAGTAAATTTTCCATATTGTAACAATAAGTTAGTTTATTGACTCAGGCGTTACTTTGCGGAAGTTCATCTTCAAATTCTTGTTTTGAATAAATATTTAGTGTATTTCCGCTCTGTCGTAGTCATATAAGTTAAGGGTACCATTCAAACTCCAATTAAATCACAAACAAAATTAGTAAATAATCATCAAACTGTATCATGGTTCGACTATGGTTAGGCTAAGGTTAAATCAGGCCAGAGAGAAAAAAAAAAAAAAAGGTTAGGCTTAGGTATGTTTATAAAATATTAATGAACCTGAAACAAAATTATAATCAATCACTAGTGATCTGTTTAAAAAATGTTAAAATTACAAACATAATTTATTTTTAAAAAATGGTATAAAATAGTTGAAAAAATACTTAGTCAATAAATAGCACCCCTATTCTTACTGTACTCTATTTCGACACGTGTTTCGCCTCTAAACGAGGCATCTTCAGGACGTGTTGACTCTTCGAGCTCACTCGCAAGAATGACGGCTCACCGCACCGGCGCTTCTTATATACTCGTCGTGAAGCACCGAAGTAAAGGCGATGTGACGGTAGTTTGATCGTTCAGCAACTCGTTATGTGTGTTTTGATGTTTCATTATTTCTAAATGCTCCAAAACATTTAAGCGAAAACCTTTTTCACATACATGTAGAATTTCAAAAGTGTTGTCATTATCCAAATCGTGTCCAGTTTCTAATAAATGTTTCGCAAAATTCGACTTCTCTGGGTGATTGTTTCTAGATGCAGCTAAGTGTTCATTGTAGCGGGTTTGAAAACTCCTTCCAGTTTGTCCCACATAAACTGCGTTACATGTGTCGCAGGTTAACTTGTATACCCCCGATTTCTTGTTTTTTTCTAAGGAGTCTTTCCCATTGCACATTCGTCTCATGTTGTGATTCGTTCGAAATGCCACATGTACATCATTTCTCCGCAGTATTTTTGCATTTTTTTCTGACGTAGTCCCTAAATATGTCAAACTACCCACATATTTATTTACTCTCACAGGTGGGCAGGAGTATAACATAGATCTTGCTATGTTTCTATTCTTATCTCTGACTAAATTGTTTATCATTTTCTTGCTGTACCCATTTTTCACTGCTATTTGATATATTATGTTAAGTTCCTTGTTGTAGGCTTCTGGAGATAATCGAAGAGTCAACACGTCCTGAAGATGCCTCGTTTAGAGGCGAAACACGTGTCGAAATAGAGTACAGTAAGAATAGGGGTGCTATTTATTGACTAAGTATTTTTTCAACTATTTTATACCATTTTTTAAAAATAAATTATGTTTGTAATTTTAACATTTTTTAAACAGATCACTAATCACTATTTTTGTCACAGGTTTAATTATTTTGTATTATTTTTAACGGATTAATTATAATTTTGTTTCAGGTTCATTAATATTTTATAAACATACCTAAGCCAAACCTTTTTTTTTTTTTCTCTCTGGCCTGATCTAACCTTAGCCTAACCATAGTCGAACCATGATACAGTTTAATGATTATTTACTAATTTTGTTTGTGATTTAATTGGATTTTGAATGGTACCCTTAACTTATATGACTACGACAGAGCGGAAATACACTAAATATTTATTCAAAACAAGAATTTGTAACAATAAGTGTTAATTATGTAGGAAAAATTCTGCCACCTGCGAGCTATTATAGCGTGCGCTCCAAGAAATGTCAAAAAAAGAACTGTCGAATAGAACAAATGTCAAATCGTTTTTTTTATTATTGATTTACCACTTCCTTTATTAAGGGTGGTAAGGTAGGGTCTCGAAATATCATGCAGGCGAAGCCGCGGGAAAAAACTAGTTGGAACTATTATCTATTGTTAAGAATATTTTCACATTGTTACAATAAACGATTTCTGATTTATCATACTGCAACGGACGATATGTGGTAATTGTAACACTCTCGTAAATGATTCCATTTTGTGTTTGTACAATGTTATGTTGACTGTTGGAGTATATTTCAGAATGACGAAGAAATAACGCCGAGCACGTGGGAGATATTGAAGCTGTGCGAGCCAGAGAAGTGGTTGATGCTGGTGGGCGTTTTGGCCGCCGTTGCAGTAGGGGCTTCTTTCCCCACATTTGCGATCCTCTTCGGAGAGACCTATGGCGTAAGTTTACTTTCCTTGCAGGCAAAAGAGCTGACGACACCTAAGAGATCCAGCCCCCTTGGCATGGCAAAAAGATAAAACCATTTTATCCACTTTTAATGTCAGTTGTAAATGTCAATTCATACTTTATTTCTACTCCGAAGGGATGAATTGGCGGAGAGGACAATTTGTCCCTTTGTCATGCTAGGGGTGCTGGTGCTGTGCGCGCCAGAAAAGTGGCTGATGCTGGCCGCTGTCGCAGTCTTCTGTGGGGCTTCTTTCCCCACATTTGCGATCCTCTTCGGAGATATCTATGGTGTGAGTTAAGTTCCCTTGCAGGCAGAATAATCAAGACAGGAGTAAAACAAAAGTTACGTCACGTGAGGTGTTTTCGCCAGAGAAGTGGTAGGAGCTAACACCTCCTACCTCACCTTCCTGTTTCATGATACTCTTAAGATTTATGATTACGAGTTTACTTGCTATGTACATATAATAAGTGATTTCACATGAGAGATTCTGCAGTTGTTCATGCCAGAGAAGTGATAGCCGCTGACACCTTCTACCCTACCTTCATGTTTCGTGATACTCTTGGGAGAAACCTGTGCCGTGAGATCACTTCCCGTGACATAATAAGTAACGTTACTTGAGAGATCTAGAAGTTAAAAAAGAGAACTATGATGTGAGTTGGCTTCCTTTGCAGATATAATGAGTGACGTCACTTAAGAAATCTATATTCATTTATTTGCCACTAAGTGTTACAGAGGTCTTATATTTAAAAAAAATGTACTTACAAACTTGGTCGCCCTTTCCGGGCATTGCAAATGTTTTAGCGCTATGGCGCTTTTTTAACAATAATGTAGAAAAAATTAAATGTGTCTACTGAAATAACTTAATACTATGGATACTATGGATACAGAGTGTCGTAATCTAATATTGGAGAAGCGTCTCGATAAAATTAAATATGTCTACTGAACTAACTTAATACTATGGATACAGAGTGTCGTAATCTAATATTGGAGAAGCGTCTCGATAAAATTAAATATGTCTACTGAACTAACTTAATACTATGGATACAGGGTGTCTTAGTGATGTTGAAACCGTAGGTAACGCTAGTTGTACCCCATACCGACCCGTGGTCCAACTACTATGTCGTTGTACTACGGGTAAGTAAAACTATCTATGGTACAACGGTTGGGCTACTGGGAATTTAATTTATCTGTAGTCTAACACTAGAAAGTATTTTCACTTATGGTGTAGGCCGATCATACAAGTCGGCGGATGTAAAGTTAACTACAAGCTGCGCAATATCCAATCCTGACTGCAGCTCACATAAAACTGCGCATTGATCGGATAACATGAGCTAACTTCACATCCGCCGACTTGTATGATTCGGCCTATGCAACTGGTCGCATAAGAGAAACTACTATTTTGTAATAGTAGTTTATCTTATGCGACCTACTTTTAAGTTGTATTATACGTGATAACGTCTAATAAATCCATAAACGCCGGCTGCACGCAAGAAAAAATTGTCACGTTCCGCTTGAGCCAAGTGTCCAAGCGACAGCGCGGAACAAGCTATAGATAACTATATTTCAGTTTTTGATTCAACAATGTTTTCTTATGACATTACCACGTGAAATTTTATTATTGTCCGTAAACCGACTTTATATAAAACCATTTTTTTTATTTCCAGCTTCTGGAAAGTAAAGACGACGACTGGGTGCGCGGCGAGACGAACCTGATAGCCATATACTTCCTCCTGGTGGGCGTGTTCACCGGCGTTGGGGTCTACTTTCAGATCTACATATTCAACCTCACGGGCGTCCGCCTCACCGCTCGGCTCAGGTAGGCACTCTAGTCTCTATTAGCTCTATCACTGTCTCAGTGGCCCAGTGGGTAGTGACCTTGACTCTTGGGCTGAAGAGGAGTGAGTTCGATTTTTGACCATTTATGTGAAGAACATAGGTGTTTGTTTTATGACTGTTTGTTCTAAAATATGTGTATGTACTAACATCAGTCTCTGGCAGACATATCTCAAGTTTTGCTTAGTTTTGGGTCATGGATTTTATGTAAGATATTCCCTTAAAATATAACCTTCCTTCTCCATCATCCATTCATCGAGGTGTTCCTTATATACGAGTCATCATTATCATCATCAGCCTGTATCGTCTCACTGCTGGGCCAGTTTTCCCTGTCTTCAGCTAATCTCCTCCACGCATGTCCCGCGATGAATCAGATGTCGTCGACCTATCAGGGTGGTACTTGTCCGCTATTGGAAGCCACTTATTCAGATATCTACTCAACTTACCCTCACTTATAATTATGTAGATATAAGAGTATATTATAATACTAAATATCATCAAAATTCTAGGGTTGCCGCATTCCGCCACATGCTGTCGCAGGAGATCGGCTGGTTCGACCAGCCCGCCAACGGCGTGGGCGCCCTCTGTGCGCGCCTCGCTTCCGACGCCGCCGCGGTGCAAGGCGTGAGTTCAAACATGCATACATTTCTATCATTCATTCATCCGTCGTAGGACGTCTACCGCTGAACGTAGACTTCCCTAATAGATCACCAATAAGACGGTTCGGTTGGAAGCGGCTTGTATCCAGCGCGATCCTGTTGACCTAATGAAATCATCTGTTAATCTTGTGGGTGGACATTTTACGCTACGTTTGCCGGTATGTAGGTAGGTAACTACTACTACATAATTATTATAAAACAAAGGCTGATAAAACGTAATTGAAAGAAAACTTCATACCCTAGAGCACATCCCGTAAGGTTGCGAGTCTGTTTATTTTCATTTGGAGTCATATTTTCAATCCATGCTCAAACGCGTGCACGATTTCTGTCTCATGAAACCGAAATCAATGGATAAGTAATAGGAACCTTTGCAAGTAATTGTACTCGTATGTGTATAGGCGACAGGCACCAGAATAGGCGCGCTGATGCAAGCCTCGGCGACGATCTTCATCGGCATCGCGTTCTCGTTGTACCTGACGTGGAAGATGACGCTGGTGTCGCTGGTGTCGGTGCCGCTGGTCATCGCCGCCGTGGTGCTGGAGAGCCGCGTCCTGGCCGGCGGCCTGCAGACTGTAAGGGAGGCGTCCTACCGCGCGACGACCATCGCTTCGGAAGCCATCACTAATATCAGGACTGTTTCTGCATTTTGTAAGTACAACTCTTTTATTACATTAAAAAAGACAGTCTTTATGCATCAGCGGCCGGGCCGCTGGTTGTCCCTTTAGTTTTGGAGTAAGTAGTCTTCATCAGAGAATACGCACGCGCGCGGAGATTCAATGGTGTAGTTAACACCTTTAGTACAAATTAGCAGGCATCAGCACAAGACCGATAAAACTTGGAAGCTCGAGGTATTTGCCTAGCAGTGGGACACTAAGGACTGTTACACAAACTCATCGTCATCGCCACAGCCAATGTCATGGTAGAAAGCTGCGCTCTCACAGGCGGATTGCATACTGTATATGAAACAACGAAACTACTACTACTGCATGGCGACGTCTATGGACATGGTGGACCAACGACGTGATTAAGACTGCATCAACACGCTATATGCAAGCAGCTTCCAATCGGTCGCATTGGAAAACCATCGAGAAGCAGTGGACGTTTTGCGACTGATGTGATGCGGTTGCAGTGCTTATAAAAAAGCAATCATCCATCATGTTCCTGCATTTTTGTAGTCTTATCAAGTTATATGTCTACATAGTTGGTGGACGTCATAGGCTGTGCTTGCTAAGTTTTGCTTCACGAAATCACGAACTAGGTGATGTTTCCTCCAGGTGGCGAGCCAGGAGTGATGCAGCGGTACCACGAGGCGGGTCAACACGCCACTGCCACGGCGCGCAAGAATATTCGGTTCCGCGGCTGCGTGTTCTCGTTCGGTCAGACCGCGCCGGTAGCTGGGTATGCGGCCTCGTTGTGGTACGGAGGAGTGCTTGTTGCCAACAAGGAAGTGCATTACAAGAATGTTATCAAGTAAGTCTTTGTGATTTGCTATCCTCCATCCATCCAATACGTCGTCCATTGCTTGATATAGTCATCTTCTATGGATCTTCAATAAGACCGGGTTGAAAGCGGCATGCATCAAGCGCGATCTAAGTAGATGAGGTAATCTGTCCACCTTGTAATGTACGTTGTCAAACAAAGTGACGGTGGAGGCGTTGGGGACGCGTCTTTGAAAAGACCTTAAGAGAGGGAGTTTTAAATTCTATCTAGTTTTCTAAATGGCTCTCTAGAGCACTAGATGTACTCGTAATATCTCTCAAATAAATGGGCTGATTTTGCTGAGATTTTTGTTTAGAACTGATGTAATCGAAATGCTCCTTAACTATATTTCAATAAAATGCAAGATCGGGAGTTTTTGAATCCAAATCGAATAAAGAAAACTTAGGGGGTTTGATATAAACCTAGCAGCATTATTCGAGTTATTATTCGAGCAAATATCATTAGAAGCGCAATCGTGCAAAAAAAGTGTCCGAGCCAAAATCCTGCCCAAGCTACGTAGTGTGCAGGCTTTTTAGTTAGTCGTAAGGCGATTGCAAGCAGACTATAACGCCGCGCGATGCCAAAGTGCTCAGTTACAAGCACTATTTAGGTGACATAACGTCGAGGTTCGAGAAAACGGGTCATTGTGAATTATTTAATGTAAATATCTAAGTCGGTATGTATGACGGCGTTTGAACATTTTTTTACTACTTTTACTTGGGGACTGTGGCTCTGTAGATATTTGCTCAAAGAGTGGGTTAAATAATGGCGTGGATGATGATGAATAGCGGCAGTTACGAGTGTTGCGTCTGGTTATAAAAGATGTGTCCTCGTACAGGGTGTCAGAAGCGCTGATTTTCGGCGCGTGGATGATGGGGCAGGCGCTAGCGTTCGCGCCCAACTTCAACGCCGCCGTGAGCGCCGCGGGCCGCGTGCTGACGCTGCTGCGCCGCAAGCCGCGCGTGGCCAGCACGCAGGCGCCCGCCGTGCCCGAGGGATACGTCAGTATTTTATTATCTTATAATAGTAAGGATGTCTCGTCGTGTAGGATGTTAGAGGCGTTAATATTTGGCTCGTCGATGATGGGGCAGGCGCTAGCGTGTTGTCGCTGCTGCGCCGAAAGAGCACTCAGGCACCCGCCCACCGTGCCCGAGGAATACCTACGTACCTATTTTATAAATGTATATGTAAAGTAATGGCAATGGTGATGATGTTGCACGTCGTCGTCGTTGTGCTAGTCGAACGTTAATAAAAATACGTGGTGTATGAATTGGTGGATTATTACATGAACGGCTTCACGTCATCTTCACGGCCTTCATTGAGGAAATTACAAAATTATCTTAGTGGGTTCCGCACAAGTTCATAGAATTTAAGAAGTCTCCATAACGGTCGAGTAGATTTACACACACATTATGCCAGCTTTCGGCTGGATTCCCTGGCTCAACTACTATGAGGAAACCATTTTAACCAATTTTCAATTTAAAAGTGTAATCATATAAATTGACCGAAACAGATCGTGGACGGCAAGATCCAGTACCGCAACATAAAGTTCCGCTACCCGACGCGGCGCGAGGTGGAGGTGCTGCGCGGCCTGTCGCTGCACATCCCGAGCGGCAAGCGCGTGGCGCTGGTCGGGCCTAGCGGCTGCGGCAAGTCCACGCTCATACAGCTGCTGCAGCGGCTTTACGACCCGGATGAAGGCTCGGTGGTGAGCTGCCTGCACAAATAACATTCATGTATAGATAACAGACGGCCAGCACATCCCGAGCGGCAAGCGCGTGGCGCTGGTCGGGCCTAGCGGCTGCGGCAAGTCCACGCTCATACAGCTGCTGCAGCGGCTTTACGACCCGGATGAAGGCTCGGTGGTGAGCTGCCTGCACAAATAACATTCATGTATAGATAACAGACGGCCAGCACATCCCGAGCGGCAAGCGCGTGGCGCTGGTCGGGCCTAGCGGCTGCGGCAAGTCCACGCTCATACAGCTGCTGCAGCGGCTTTACGACCCGGATGAAGGCTCGGTGGTGAGCTGCCTGCACAAATAACATTCATGTATAGATAACAGACGGCCAGCACATCCCGAGCGGCAAGCGCGTGGCGCTGGTCGGGCCTAGCGGCTGCGGCAAGTCCACGCTCATACAGCTGCTGCAGCGGCTTTACGACCCGGATGAAGGCTCGGTGGTGAGCTGCCTGCACAAATAACATTCATGTATAGATAACAGACGGCCAGCACATCCCGAGCGGCAAGCGCGTGGCGCTGGTCGGGCCTAGCGGCTGCGGCAAGTCCACGCTCATACAGCTGCTGCAGCGGCTTTACGACCCGGATGAAGGCTCGGTGGTGAGCTGCCTGCACAAATAACATTCATGTATAGATAACAGACGGCCAGCACATCCCGAGCGGCAAGCGCGTGGCGCTGGTCGGGCCTAGCGGCTGCGGCAAGTCCACGCTCATACAGCTGCTGCAGCGGCTTTACGACCCGGATGAAGGCTCGGTGGTGAGCTGCCTGCACAAATAACATTCATGTATAGATAACAGACGGCCAGCACATTCCGAGCGACAAGCGCGTAGCGCTGGTTGGATCTAAGGCTGCAGCAAGTCCACGCTCATACAACTGCTACAGTGGCTTTACAACCCGGATGATGGCTCGGTGGTTGTGTCCTTGCATAGATAGCATTCATAAAAAGATAAATAGACGACTAGCTCATCCCCAGCGACAATCGTCGGGTCTAGTAGCTGCGGCAAGTCCGCGGCAAGACACAACAGTTTACAGATAACAAAATAACAAACAATATCTCGAGCGGTAAGCGCGTGGCGCTGGTCGGACCAAGTGGCTTCGGTAAGTCCACGCTCATGCAGCTGTTGCAGCGGCTTTACGACTCGGATGAAGGCTCGGTGGTGATTTCAGCCTGAAGATATAAAGGGAGTCTCTCTAGATGATTTAAATAGTTGTTAGATATCAATGTTTTCATATTTACGACCAACTTTTACTACGGGATCGCACCCGAAATAATCTAGAATCTGGAGTTTAACCTCATCTCCTCCCCGAAATCAATAAACATACTGTCGTACGTTACGCAATGTATCCTAGATACTCAAAAGTTTTTAAGGTTTGTCCTTTTGGGCTGATTAAGGGCAGAAGAATAAAAAAATCATACAGACGAATAATAATTGAAGTCTTTCTCACGTTTGGAAATCGGTTAAAAAGGATTCCAGACTCCCAGACAGTTCCTACAACCTGTTATTATAATATACTTTAGAGAACTAAAGATTGTCTAGATAAACTTCAGTTCGTTGTAAATTGTTGAATAAATTAATAAAAAAAAACGAATCAACAGCTTTGGGTGCCCACGTTTGATTCTCATATGTTTATGTGTTTCATTATATATATTTTTTTAATTAGTTTCGATGATGGTAAAACGTAAATGTTGTGTGTTGCAGTACCTGGACGACTACAGCATCACCCGCGATCTCCGGCTCTCCACGCTCCGGCGCAACCTCGGCATCGTTTCCCAGGAGCCTGTGCTCTTCGACCGCTCCATCAAGGAGAACATAGCTTACGGAGACAACACACGTAGCGTGCCCATTGAGGAAATCGTCTCTGCGGCCAAGAAGGCCAATGTGCATTCGTTTATAGCTGCCTTGCCTGATGTAAGTACTGCTATAATTTGTACTTTTCGAATTTACGGAACAAAACTGCAACATCGGTGAAAGAGGATGACATTTTGGGGACCTGAAAGCTATTATATCGTACATACAAACCTTTGCTCATCTACCACTTTATTAAAAATAATATAGCCTATGGAGACAACACACGCGGCGTGCCTATTGAAAAATCGTCTCCGCAGCTAAGAAGGCCTATGTGCATTTGTTTATAGCTGCCTTGCCTGATGTAAACAAGTATTGCTATCATTTGTGCTTTTCGAACTATACGGAACGAAACTAACTTCGGTGAAAGAAGACATTTTGGGGACCTGAAAGCTAATGTATATTACATTGTAATTATATCGTATTGTACATACAAATCTTGGCTTATCCACCGCTTTACTCGTATCTTCTATTTCTGTGACAGAGTCACAGACGTCATTTTCGGGAAATGAAAGCTAATGTATTTTACGTTGTAATTAAGTATAAACTATAATTATTGTATCAGCCTTTTTAGTAATCTAGTGCTGAATATAGGCCTACCCACGAACGTTGATTGAGTCATTCATTACGCTTGCCCAGTGCGTGTTGGTGAATTCAAATACGCCATTGAATTACTTCTATAGAAGTGTGCAGGACGCACACCAACTGTGCTGGATTGGAAGGTAGATGATGTTCAAAGAAAGAGCTATTGACCTGTTGATCCTTTATTTCAACTCTGTTACACGTATTACACGCTATTTACTATTAGTATCACGTCGAAAGTAGGTACACTGTATTTTCACTATAAACTGTACAAAGAGTGGACTGTATAAACTATTATTAAATCACTGTTCACTCGTCGAAGTCAAGCCGTAATATCACTGTTCACTGTTGGTTAACTCGGCGAGGTCGAATAATACACTTTCTGTTCACTATTAACTCCACGAGGTCGAATAATGCACTACTGTTAACTGTAAACTCCGTGAAGTCGATCGGTAGTATTTCTGTTTGATGTTAACTCCGCGCTGTCAGAATGTGAACTGTGCTATGGGGCAAACCGTGTCCCCTTTTATACTAAACTAAGTACTTATAAAGCTGAAACTTCTAGAGCTTCTCGAAAGTTCTAGAAGTTTCTATTCTTTCTATGAGTCGAAGTATGTACCTAGGTTCCTTCTAGAACATCTTTCCAGAATATTCCATACATAGTTCTGTAAAGTTCTAGAAGTTTCCATTCTTTCTATGAGCCATGAGTAGGTAGGTTGTATGTTGGTTCCGTCGAGAACTTATTTCCAGAATATTCTATACATAGATCTGTAAAGTTCTAGAAGTTTCCATTCTTTCTATGAGCCATGAGTAGGTACTTAAGTATGTAGATAAGTAGGTCCCTTCTAGAACTTCTTTCCAGAATATTCTATACATAGTTCTGTAAAGTTCTAGAAGTTTCCATTCTTTCTATGAGCCATTAATAGGTACCTAAGTATGTAGGTAAGTAGGTCCCTTCTAGAACTTCTTTCCAGAATGTTCTGTACATAGTATTGAATTGTATTAAACAAAATAGGCAAAAAACTATTGATAACTGATTATGAACTATAACTATTGTATGCTATATCTATCTATGCTAAATAAGTGACGTCGTCCTGCACATTACTCCCGCCGTGCGACTTAGTCGCATCCTGTACCGGTGCTGGATCGACGTCTTCTATCGGCAAATCGCCATCCTCTTTCGGATCTCTGTAAAACTGTTTCTGTCTGCTGTCTACTGTCCATAGAAAGTTGTCTTTTCTTTGGACCCCTGTATTGCGAAGTAGTTTCGCATCTGTTAGTCGGAGTAGATCTCCAATTTTTGCTATGGGTCCATGACTGTACGGCTCCCGCCGGTTTTGAAGTAGAAGAAGATGAAACTTTTTCAGCGCTGACTGAAACATGAGTCAGTGGCTGACTATTTGCTGTATCTGTGCCTTGTTTATAAAGAGTCGCTGTCAAGACTTTTTCTATCTTCGTGCATGGCATCACTCGAGTCCCCATTTTCCATCGAGGTACCCGATGCTCAGCAGGCGAAGATGACCTTCGCGGTTCCTTCTGTTTATTCTGTATTTTCTCCTCTGTGGAGCGTTTGAGAAACTTATCCGTCTTCACCGTTTCGGTATCATGATAAGACTGTTTATCTTCCGTTTTTGTCTTCCTCCATGATGTCTGTTTTGATGCTGTTTCTCCTATGTTTTTTGTCCGTGCTGGATTCTTTTCTGTCTTGCTTCTGTTTTGGTTATTTTGGACTTTGGCTGTGCTGTCGCGAAGTTTATCCCAAGTGGAAATTCTGGAAACTTCGGATAACTTCTGTTGTTTTCTGTTGACCACGTGATTTGATCTTTCTTTTTCTGATGACTCTGCTACTGGTGATGACAATTCATTTCTCCAACAATTTTTGTCCTTAGAAAGAATGGCCTTTTCAGTCTTCCAGAAAGGAGCAGCTTTGTATCTACTTTCTGTTACGGCTCTCTGTTCTGGATCTGTAAACTGTTCTTGTAGTTCTGTTAAGTGTGACACGAAGTCTTCGGTGTGGTTGAGTGTTTGCTTGTGACCCCCATGCAACACCCAACCCAATGGCGTTAGTGAAGCCACTGGTTGACTCTTATTGCCTTTTCGGACCTTTTCTGTATGTAGCAGATGCCAGTTGTCTTGGCCTATCAGCATGAGTGGCTTCGCATATCTGTAGGCAAGGACATCGCTGAGATCTTGCAGATGCTTGCATGCCTCGATCTGTTTTCTATGAATCCTCTGTGATGAGACTTGTAGGTTCTGTACAGTTCGCGCTTGAATTGGCTCCTCGTGATTGTTGAGCCCCTTGAGCATGAGGTTTACTCTCCTCGACTGTGTTTCAATGGTCTTCATATTGTTGATACCTTTGATGCTAAATGGGTCGATTGGTCCTGTTACGCCAATCTTCTTACAGATACTGTTGTCAATAAGTGTAACTGTTGATCCGTCATCCAACAGGGCATATGTGTCAACTACCGCTGTTGGTCCTTTCACTTGGATTGGGATTATTTTTAGGTAGGACTGTGTCTGTGTTTCAGTCCATGCAGAGTTGATAATTTCTGTTGATCCCTTTTCATCACTGTTGACAGTTTGTTCCGTTTTCTTTACAAAATGAAGCATCCTGTTGTGGTAGAACTTGCAATCATTGATACCACAGGTTCTTGAACGGCAGCTGTGGCTTTTACTTCTGTACTGTAGGCAGCTGAAGCATAAGTTTCTGTTCTTTGCTATATCCCACCTGGCGTTTACGTCTGCTTTTCTAAATTGTTCGCAGTTCATAGTGCTGTGACTTTCATTGTCACATACTAGACATTTCACTGTAGACTGTTTTTCTGTAACTGTAAGCACATTGTACGTGCGTTTGTTCTGTTGACTGGACTGTACGCTCATCTGTTCTGGCTGTGCAAAGGGAGCGCACAAATCAGCTTCTTTTTTCAGGAACCTTTCTAATTTCAGCAGGTCTGGAGCTTCTTTTAGTTGCGTCGCTACGAAATCATAATACCTGTAGCGCAGCGTAGGAGTAAACTTTTCCACTATGGTCTTGGCGGCTTCCGGATTGTAGAGGTAGTATATGCAATTAAGTGCCCGGAGAGTAGACACAGCGTTGGTAACCCTACTGGAAAATATGCAAATATCTCTGGGTGATTCAGTCAGACGTGGCAGTGTTCTGAGTGTCTCTATTTCTGCCATTGCGATTGCCTCAGGTCTACCAAATCTGGACTCCAAGGTTTTCATGACATCCGATGGGTTAGCGTTTGCAATGAGTAGACCTTCAACGGCTTCCCTGGCTCTTCCTTTTAAGTTCCTCCGTAGACGGTTGAGATTTTCAACATTTGTGAAGGAATTTGCTGTTTCATTGTAGGCGGTACGAAAGCTTAACCAATCCTGATGGTTGCCGTTAAAAATAGGCAAATCAATGTATCTCGGTTGACGAGCTGCATTGACAGCAAGTGTGATTGCTGATGCTAATTGCGAGAAGTCTGGCTGAGGGCAGGCTCCCGCCGGTGTTGGCTGTGCTGGCTGTTGCTGCAGAAATTTACTGTCCTCTATTCTATTTTGTTCTTCATTAAACTGTTCGGGTTCCTGTGATGTTAGCCACGTGTCAACATGTGCTTTTGCTTCTGTTTTAGAGTATTCGGAGACATCTTCTTCGTCATCCGAATCTTCTGTTTCTAGCGCAGCCAGTCGTGCTGCTGCTAGTTCCACCTGTAAACGCGCAAGCTCTTCCTTTGCTTTCGCGATTTTCTGTGCTTTGGTCTGTGATTTTGTCGTTCTGATAGAACCCGCAAGCTTACCACCTGCGTGCGAGGTAGTCTGCTTATTTACGGCAGTAAGACTAGCCTTCTGTGTTCTATTTTCTGTTACACCTTCCGGCCTGGCAATAGGCGGGTCGGGCTGTTGAACGACGTCTATCTGTGATGTACCTAGTCTGTTGACAGGTTTAACTGTTATTTCGGTAGATTCCGTCGCAGTAGAGCAAGTGAAAGAAGACTGTGTAGCAACGGGTACACCTGATGCTGCTGATGATGATGCTGCTTTTATAGCGGCGGTTGTTGTAGTCTCCATACTCATAGTTGTTTGTGCAGTTGTCCCAGTCCACACGCTCGTACTAGCGGTGGTGTTGCCTGATGATGGTGGCTCTTGATTTTCTGCGGTGAAGAGACGTCTTTTTCCAATTGAGCGCGTAATCGGCATTGCAATGTGTCAATAACCTTCTGTTGTCGGCGTATACCTTCAAAGATCCGGCTCGAAGGACCATGAGATGTGCAGGACGCACACCAACTGTGCTGGATTGGAAGGTAGATGATGTTCAAAGAAAGAGCTATTGACCTGTTGATCCTTTATTTCAACTCTGTTACACGTATTACACGCTATTTACTATTAGTATCACGTCGAAAGTAGGTACACTGTATTTTCACTATAAACTGTACAAAGAGTGGACTGTATAAACTATTATTAAATCACTGTTCACTCGTCGAAGTCAAGCCGTAATATCACTGTTCACTGTTGGTTAACTCGGCGAGGTCGAATAATACACTTTCTGTTCACTATTAACTCCACGAGGTCGAATAATGCACTACTGTTAACTGTAAACTCCGTGAAGTCGATCGGTAGTATTTCTGTTTGATGTTAACTCCGCGCTGTCAGAATGTGAACTGTGCTATGGGGCAAACCGTGTCCCCTTTTATACTAAACTAAGTACTTATAAAGCTGAAACTTCTAGAGCTTCTCGAAAGTTCTAGAAGTTTCTATTCTTTCTATGAGTCGAAGTATGTACCTAGGTTCCTTCTAGAACATCTTTCCAGAATATTCCATACATAGTTCTGTAAAGTTCTAGAAGTTTCCATTCTTTCTATGAGCCATGAGTAGGTAGGTTGTATGTTGGTTCCGTCGAGAACTTATTTCCAGAATATTCTATACATAGATCTGTAAAGTTCTAGAAGTTTCCATTCTTTCTATGAGCCATGAGTAGGTACTTAAGTATGTAGATAAGTAGGTCCCTTCTAGAACTTCTTTCCAGAATATTCTATACATAGTTCTGTAAAGTTCTAGAAGTTTCCATTCTTTCTATGAGCCATTAATAGGTACCTAAGTATGTAGGTAAGTAGGTCCCTTCTAGAACTTCTTTCCAGAATGTTCTGTACATAGTATTGAATTGTATTAAACAAAATAGGCAAAAAACTATTGATAACTGATTATGAACTATAACTATTGTATGCTATATCTATCTATGCTAAATAAGTGACGTCGTCCTGCACAAGAAGTACGCAAGTTGCCTCGCGATGTTTTCCTTCACTGAAAGGTCAATGATGTGGGATTTCCTACACAACTTTCAAAACTTCCAAAGGACTCATTGCTACGGGTAGTTGCGATCGCATTCAGCGTTTTTTCTTAGTTAAGTTGCGAGTGCCAGCGCACGGAGCCATCTCGCAATGAGCAAAAGTACTCAAAATGTGGTACCCTTTGGGTGAGAATTGTATTATTTGATATAATTTCAGGGGTATGAGACGCGGATTGGCGCCCGCGCGTCCCAGTTGTCTGGCGGACAGAAGCAGCGAATCGCCATCGCGCGCGCGCTGGTGAGGAACCCGCGGATTCTGCTATTGGACGAGGCCACTTCCGCTCTCGACACTCACAGCGAAAAGGTATGTCAATTATTTTACGTATTTCGCTATAAGCTAATAATATACGATGGTTTTTAGGGTTCCGTACCCAAAGGGAAAAACGGGACCCTATTACTAAGACTTCGATGTCCGTCTGTCCGTCTGTCTGTCTGTCTGTCACCGGGCTGTATCTCATGAACCATGATAGCTAGACAGCTGAAATTTTCACAGATGATGTATTTCTGTTGCCGCTATAGCAATACTAAAAAGAAAATAAAATGAATATTTAAGGGGGGCCCCTATACAACAAACCTATTTTTTTTGACGTTTTTCGCTATATATTAATAATGGTAACATTTGTAGTGGTAGATACTTGAAATTTTCACAGAATATTTAGTTTTATATTCCCTTCAATAATAAAATTAAAATAAAATAAATATTTAAGGGGGGCTCCCATACAGTACGGAACCCTCCGTACCCTCCGACTCGTACTTGGCCGATTTTGTTGACAATTTCACGGTCGTCGGTATTAGCGGTCCACACGATATGGTGCGGCAGTGCCGCAGTACTTGTGTTCTGCCGTTATGTTTGTTAACTTAGATAGGAATATTGATTGTTTGCTACATGGAGCGGCAGAACACGTGCTGGATTTAGACACCGCGAGCTGAAGCAGGTGAATTTGTGGCAGTTTTCCGGGGTGAATATATAGCAGAACAGTTGCCATACTGCCGTGTGCCCTATGCGCCGTTATAGTTGCGGACGTCGCGGTACGGTGACTCACCGCACTGTGTTGACCTGTGGGTACCATATAAAGTCCTATTCTTCGACTGTATCGGTGGCCCAGTGGTTAGCCACCCTGACTCAGGGTTCGATTCCCACCCAGGGCAAGCACATAGGTGTCTGTCTGGATGTTATCATTTATATGTATAAGCATGTGTTTGAAAAATATGTATGTGTATACTGCCACAGAAATCGGCGGATGAGAAGTTAGCCGTAGATGATACTTCGCCGTTATTCGCTAATTATTGCGCATGTGTGCACAATGCGTAGAGAGCGCGGTAGAGGTATGAGGTTACCGGGCGGGTGTGCCCCGGCGCGAGTCCCTCTGGCTCCCGCGTATACCTATATTTCGGCTTTTGCACAGCGTTCTGTGCATAACTTACCATTTTTGTAGCGCTAAATATAGCATATAAGTCTCTGGCAGCCATATCACAAACTGCTTAATTTGGGATAAGATACCGTGTGTACCTGTACCTGTACCAGCCTTTTTAATAGTCCACTGCAGGACGTAGGCCTACCCGCGAAGGGTGATTGGGCCATATCCACCACGCTGGCCCAGTGCGGGTTGGATACCGTGTGTAACCCCCTACTATATTTTTTTAATCCACGTGACAGGTGGTGCAAGAGGCACTGGACCGCGCCAGCGAGGGCCGCACGTGCCTGATCATCGCACACAGGCTTGCCACCATCCAGACGGCAGACATGATCTGCGTCATCAACCGCGGAGTAGTGGCCGAGCGCGGCACGCACGTCGAGCTCATGGCTCTGAAGGGGATATACGCCAAGCTGTACGAGCTGCAGTGCGGCATTCAGGAGGAGGATGAGCCCACTGAAACGGCTGAGGAGTAGTTCATCACTGTAAAGTCACGTATCGAGTTGCGAGAGCGCGACGTGAGGTGAGGGGGATTAGCTTGAATGTTGATGCCAGCCTGCGCATCCCTAGTCGAACCGCTTAATCTGAGCTGCTCACCACGCTCACGCTCGCAAGTCAAAGAGACGAATCCCACTGCCATCGAACAAGTAAACATACGTTAACCTTTTGACCGCCAAAGTAGTCTATACCTACTTGACCAGCACTCCAAGGCGTAAACCATGTCGACAAGTCGATAAAAAACGGGTCCCATAATATAAAATAAAAAAAATATAATTAATATCCTCAGAATAAGGATGAAAGTAATAGAAACCTTGCTTAATTTTACTTCAATAAAAACTACGTTATAGTTGTGTTATTTATATCTGGTTGGTTATACTTACAGCATACGCGAGAGTGAGTGGAACAAAAAGAACACATTGTCTGTCATTAAACGTCAAAAGAACAAGTTGGAATGTCATAATGGTTAACATTTGGTGTACTTTGTCTTTTGCGATATGATCGGAAATTTGAATTTGAATTTCCGTCAGAAGGTTCAAATCTCCGATCATTTTACCTTCCTACTTTCTACCTTTTTGAATTTGGACAGCCGAGACAGCTCAATTTTTTTCTTACACCTTTAAAATATAATTTAAATATAGTAAGTTGTGTAAATCTTCTGCTATTTTAGCACGGTTTCTATTACTTTAGGTAGGTAGTCCGTATTTTAAGGGCGTGGCGGTCAAAAATAAATATAAGGTAAGTGTTGACCTACCTTACTATACAAGCTGTTGTTTTACATCCTTGCCATATTTACAAATCTTTAAAATTATTAAAAAGCAGTCAGCTGTTCCATCATCATCCGTCGGGAGATTTAGGTCAATGGGCGGTAAACGATGCCAGATTTAATACCAAAATAATTACATTCCCTTCACCTTTCAATCCTTTACATTCCTTAAAATCCTTATGGTTTAAGCAGACACGCTGAACATAACTTTAGTGAAAATCTTAATTGACCTTGACCTTGATTGCTTTCACTTAATTGACCTTGACCTCAAGACGGGGTAAGACACCAGCCGCACGGTTCTCTTTTGTTTGTCAAGCGATAAACGGGAATAATAGACTTTTGAGAGAAAGGTATCCTTTAGGTATATTCCCTGACAAATTTTATTATAGAAAGTTATCTATTAATTGAATTGTAGTCAAATCTTACCAGATTCAAAAGACCACGACCAGACCACAACTGGTACGTTTAGCGATAAGATGTTAGTTTAACACTTGATTTTTTTTTTTTTTTTAAGTCAAATCATTTATTGCAACATATGAAATTTACATACGGTTCTTAACTCAATTCTAAAATTACTTAAGTAAATAATAACTTGAATTACATAATCCATCCGATAGGACGATTGAACCAACACATTGCATTTAACTAATGCGTGTGGCCAACCGGCCAACCGGTGTTATTGAAGATCTTTAGGGGAGGCCTATGTCCAGCAGTGGACGTCCTATGGCTGAAACGAACGAATGCGTGTGGCCACACCGCTGGAATCGAAGCGCTATGTGTCAAGCAAACATTACATAAAATGTGTTCCATCCATCTATCTATCATCCATAGGAAGTCCACTGCTGGACATAGGTCTCTCCTAGGGATCTCCAATAAAACCAGTTGGACGCGTCTTGCACCCAGCGCGATCCTTCGATCTTGATGTGATCATTTGCCCACCTCGTGGGTGGACGTCCTACTCTGCGCTTGCCGGTACGTACTCTCAACTTGAAAACTTTTCGACCCCATCGGTCATCAGTCCTCCGTGCTATGTGCCCTACACACTGCCATTTCAATTTGCCAGTCCGCTGGGCCGTCGGTAACTTTGGTTATTCTACGGATCTCCTCATTTCTGATTCGATTTCGCAGTTGATATTTGTTGGCTTACAAGGATAGTCATCCCATCTAATTGCTTACCACTAACCATAGAACCTGAATTTCTTCCATTACATTCCCTGACAAAAGACCTTTAGTGTTAGATAAACCTAGTAAACAAGCTTTATTGTTGTACATTGACTTAGATAGGTACCTTGTATTGTATTGTAAAATGTTATGTTTATAGAGTTTAGATACCTTACTAATGTATTACTATAATCTAAGTGGCTATAGTACCTTACTATGGTTTATATAAAGCGTAATAAGTATGTATATACCTATAATTGATTGGCTATTTATTGTAATAAAGTTGACAACTGTTTTATTAGTCATAGCTTGTTATCTTTTGTACATTTTTTTGTATTTGCTTATTTATAACTCCTAATAATGACTTCATAATATTATGATATTTGAAAGGCAAGGCATATAATTTATGAGTGCATATTTTGTTTCATTTACTGCAATGAAATGGATTATCTAGATGAAAATCTAATGTAATTGTTAGATATTATTGCATAACTGAGATGAATATTTTTGTGTCAAGATACCTTTATTAAGTGCCTTCAAAAAGTGATAAGCAGTGAATGACGAATGAATATAACACAGATGCCTTAGTGTGAGTTTGCATAGTAACAGTAAGTATTATCGTCTTCGTGTAGCTCCATACACTTGTTCTTGCTCGTGTCCGCAAGAGGTGCTGTACGTATCGACGTAAGAAAACGAAACTGCTGTAAGTAGCTAAAATAAATAAATATTAAATAAATATTAGGGGACATCTTACATACGGTCTCTGACCCCAAACTAAACATAGCTTGTGATATGGCTGCCAGAGAGTGATATACCACATATACATATTTTAAATACATACTTATATAGATAGTACCTAAATAACACCCAGACACAGAGCAAACACCTTTGTTCATCACACAAATGATTGCCCTGGGTGGGGATCGAACCCACGCCTCTTTGACCCAGCAGTCAGGGTCACTAACCACTGAGCCACCGAGGCAGTCAAATGTCGTAAGTGAGTTAAATAAACAGTCAGAATTAGATAAAAACCGGGTCGAACGGTTCCATATTGAAGAGTTAGGGTTTGGCTAATTACAGCAGTTTCGTTTTCTTACGTCGATATAGAGTCGCACGGAAACTACTGTACTCGTATTTTCTGTACTGTAGTCTGTTGACGTACAAACTCATACTAATCCAGAAGGAGAGAAAAACGTTAGGTGTATTTTTCTAAAATGTCGTTTGCTTTGTACTTATGCTATGCTATAGGCCCAATTAAATTTCTTGGTGACTGTGAAGGGTACAAACTGCGCTAAACCCTTCGAGCAAATATCTATAGAGTCACAACAGTGCAAAAAAGTGTCCAAGCCAAAACCCTGCCCAAGCTACGTAGTGGACAGGCTTTTTAGTTAGTCGCAAGGCGATTGCAAGCCGACTACAACGCCACGCAATGCCAAAGTGCTTGCTTTCAAGCACTAATTAGGTGACCTAACGTCGAGATTCGAGAAAACGGGTCATTGTGAATTATTCATAATTCATTTATTCTGCTTCCATAAAGTACATGATGGTAAAAATATAAAGAGTACAAAGTAGCATATGGACCCCGGCGGGCGCAGCAAAAACAGAACAGAACAGAGGAAGGCACCATAAATAGGTCATAATAATTAATATTTCATGAAACAAAAACACGTTATGGTAAGTAAATAAATGTCCACGAAAAGTTAAAAATTAAAATGTCAACGAAAACATAATAGGTATATTATAATGTCAAAAATACTATAAATAATGTCAATGTTTTTCATTTAAAAATTCGTCCACTGTATAACAAGCTTTAGTTATTAGAAATTGTTTTAAATTATTTAAAAATATTGTGTCCTTATTTTCGGATTTTAATTCATTAGGCAATTTGTTAAATATATTTATCGACATTGATAGCGTTCCAGATGAGTGTATGTGAAGTCGTGACTTGGGTAGCATTAATCTATTACCGTGACGAAGTGAACGATTTGCGGGTAAATCTCTTCTTCTTACATATAGATGCTCGTTATTGCGGACAAATTTACAAATTTCGAATAAATACAAAGAAGTTAATGTCATGATTTTATATTTTTTGAAATAAGGCTTACAACTATCAGTCTGCTCAATATTTGCAAGGATGCGAATGAGTTTCATCTGAGCAGTGAACAGTTCACTCGCAGCGGGGCTATTGCCCCACAGAATAATCCCATAACTCAACCTCGAATGGCAGTTGGCATAGTAAACTGAAATTGCAGTTTTCAGGTCAGTTGTTTTTTTAATTTCGCGAAGCGCGTACGTGAGTGACGACAGTTATTTAATGTAAATATCTAAGTCGAAATGTGTGACGGCGCTCGGACATTTTTTACTACTTTCTTTTAGAGACTGTGGATCTGTAGATATTTGTTGAAGGCTAAACCCTAAACTCCTCCTGCAGTTGTTAAGTGAGGTACAGTGAGGATTAGATTTTGCGCACCTTGTAGCTAACATCACAGCCGTTAAGAAATTTGAAATGTCTATCCCGTTGATCTAAATCCTAATTTTATCTTTTCAGTATTCAAGAAGCATACCGCCTTACCAGAAAAGATACAAACACGCTTTAAACACTGCTTAACCGTGCAATTTGTACTGTTAAACATTGTCTAAAGCATGCGTAAAACTATTGTGGTAAGACGAATATTGTTTAGCATTTTTAGATCGTAGGCAGTGGAAATACTTATCATGTAGCTATTACAGATATTTATCAAAAAATATGCTCAAGTTTTCACATGTAATGCATAATTTTTGTAATGGTTAGGGATGGTCATAATTTTGTTTATTTTTTTGCTATTGAATTGTTTGTAGTAGGTACCTACTACTAGTTATTTGTTGAAATAAAGTGTACATTCAATTAAGAACTATTTTGAGTTTATTTATTACCTATTAGGTACCTGGAATCAAGTATGGTTGTAACGTTGTAAGTAAGTAATAGTAAGTTTACAGAAAACTTGGCACTTTACCAAAAAATATTTATGCCGACCAATACAGGGTTATCTGCTTGACCTGTATGTGGGATTATACGAGGGAGATGGAAAATAAGCGTACATAATGTTCTTAACAATTACCGGTAGGTGTCCATCTCTAGCACCAGTGGACCTCTATTAACACAAATTATAACCAAAACTCTGATGAACGCGACGCCCCTGGTGGGTCAGATTCCGATGAGTGGAATACCAAGATGAGTGGGGAAGCTTCCACTCTAAAAGCAGTAGACTGTGCCCCTCTAGTGGGGCAACTTGGTGGGGCAAAGTGGAAGTGATCTTAAAAGGCGTAACAGTCTAAACACATGACTTCATAATGACGAAGTTATTGGAAAATAATTCTTTTCGTAAAATCCAAACTCGATATTCCCCTCAATTTAGGTACTACAGTACCTACCTATGGGGTATAGCAACAAAATGGGATGGATACCATATCGATGTGTGATGCGTGTCAATAGGTTGGCAAGTTGAAATGGGCACACAACACGGAAATCAAAGTTATTACTAAGTTGCTAAGGAGTATGATGTCACGTATCGAAGGAGTATCGGAGTATCGAAGCAAATCACCCCCAAATTAACTTTCTACTCCTTTTTAACACCGATAAGGGATGAATTTCAATAAACTATGAAACACGTCTTCCGTCAATTCAATTACAGAATGTAAATTTAAAATTTCATGTCGATTGAACTAAGGAATCACAATGTCTCGTAGAAACTTTGACCCCATTTTTCACCCTCTTAGGGTTAGAATTTCGAAAAATCCTTTCTTATCGGATGCCTACATCACACAAAGAACCCACCCTCGAATTTTCAGGCTCCTACGGCCAGTGGTTTAGGCTGTGAGAACTACTCAACAGAACAGGTGGGAGTAAACGTGTGCGTTGATCCGTCAGTCAGACATTCAGGAGCAAGCATTTTATATATATAGATAACTTAGTTCCCAAATAAGTGAATGCTCTGCTTAATTACACTCTGCTCCGATTTGGAGGGAAGTTTGCAACGATTTTGCACGAACAATGAATTTTATACTACACCTGCTCGGAAAGTACCTTGATACTTTATCAAATTTACGGTAGAAAGTACGTCATTGCATATCGAACAAATATGCGGGGAGAAAACGCATCTGAGCGGGAGAGAAAAGTGTATGAAAATCCATTTCTTACGTGGTTTTTCTTTTTTAATTTTGGGTAAGGCTATGCGCTGGTAACCTAAATATCAAAAGCCAAAAAGTTATTACACTGAGTTTTTATCTCCAAGTTCGCAAAATGACACTGGCCACTAGCTGTGTGTTGGATGGTGTCAAACAATTTGAAAAAAGAACATGTGAAAATTGCAGACGCCATTGGCGCCATTTTCAATTTGTGTGTTGTTTGAGGATTCAGTTTTCGTAGAAAAGTAAAATAAAACTATCAAAATGATAAGTAGTGATAGTGATGATGAAGATTTTTTAACTCCGCCGCAGTTGAAGGAAACAGCAAAAATACTGATTGATAACCTCCTACATTGTCGCAAACATCTCAAACAAACATTAATGGAAAAAGTGTTACATTAAGCTTCACTAACTGCAACAATTTCAATATTAATTTCAATTAGTAAAGATTTAGTTTTTTATTTTTCTCGTAGGTGTAGTATAAAGCACTATGTATCACTCGAAAGAAAGTGCGATTCCCGATCTCGGGTGTTTTAAAGCCCTCGCCTACGGCTCGGGCTTCAAACGACACCCTCGACGGTGATCGGTCACTTTCTCCTCTCGGTGAACAATGTACTATTAAATTAAATGTATTACTCTGAGAGCTGGTGAAGAGCGATCATCACCCATCTGAGAACCAGATGAGTTAGTTTATAGGGTTCCGTACCCAAAGGGTAAAAACGGGACCCTATTACTAAGACTCCGCTGTCCGTCTGTCACTATAGTTTTAATTGTAATTTTAATTAAATCTTTGTAAGGACATTTGGTTTTTTTCTAAAATCCTCCGACTGCAGCTACATTTTTAAATATTATTCATTTACAAACACACCTGTGATAGATTGCCTATGGAAAAGTGTTCATGACTACTTTTTAATAAATTTAGTAAATGCATTTCACGAGTGGTTTTTAGCGTCAAGCCTATATATGATTAACCGTGTACAGAATTCGCGAATATTTCGCACGGATCGATGTTACGTTTTTCACATTATTGTTGATTTATCAAAAATGGCTCAGCCGATTTCAATAAAATTTTAATGAGATCAATTTCAAAGTGTACTCTTTCCAATAAAAAAGAATTATTAAAATCGGACTACCACGAAAAAAGTTTTGCGTGCATAAAAAAAATATATACGCGTCGAATTGAGTGCCTCCTCCGGTTTGGTTCGTCGGTCAAAAATAGTCATCTTTTGCAAAAGAGTGCCTGATTTTCACCATAGATTTTATTAGATGCACCCTAACACTGAACACTATTTTTGTTTTTAGGTGTATGTGTCTATTTAACACTACCTATTCGCTAAATTAGCTTTTGTAACCTTACAACGAGCAGTTTATCTGTAAATGCAAAAAAGTTGTATTTTGCGCGTTGACCTGCAACCACTTGGGTTTATAAAACACTAGCTTTTACCCGCGGCTTCGCCCGCGTTATATTTTGATTTTGGCTTATGTTTATGTCGGCTGCGAAACCTAACCTAACCGACAAATATCAAAATACCTTAGAGGAATGCTTTTGTTGGTTAAGTTACGGTTGGAGTGTATATACAACCCCCCTGTGTATTCCCGCCTTGTCATGGCGAGGGAGGTCTGAGGCAGCTGAAAAGGCGGCGCTCGAAGTCTCCCTCTTCTTTGGGTCTTTTCCCCCAAGGAAGCTTAGAGGCTGGCACTCGAGGTTCAGCCGCTTTTAACTAAAGCAGCTGAGAGGATGGCCGGTAGGTTGCATGCCTTATGAGGAGTGTCGCAACTTAGGCGGGCTGCAGTGCCGCTCTTGCGACGCTGCATCCGAGGATTTTTTTTATTATATCGCGAAATATCCCTGACATGATCAGGGGTCTTAATTACAAATGAATAAAAACTATACCTATATTTCAATGTTTTTGGCTGTTTGCAGTTACAATAAACATTACAATGGTACAGCAAAGTTTATACCTACTTGTTCTTAATTATTGCTTTTTTACAAATATTGTGCAAAAATTCGATTAAATTGTTTCTAAGGTTTTTACGTGTTAGATTAATTCAAATTTTTTGTTCTAAATCAAATCTCTGCTTTCCATAAACTGGGCATTCCAAGATTATGTGCAGTGGAGTCTCCTCTTTTGTGGGTTCACAGATGCACGATGGGCTTTCCCTCAACTTAAATCGATGTAAGTATTGGGAAAACCCACCATGCCCCGTCAGCTTTTGAGTTATGGTTCCCACTGGTGCTACTTCTCTTACGATCTTGTATGCCGCCCTTGCATCCGGAAAATATGTTTTGGTTACCGCCGCTGTGTGTCCATCCTGATACCGCCGGTTCCACTCGTCAAGAGAGTCCTTTCGGATTTCTCGCTTGACGAATGAAACGGGGCAGTTATCGTAAATAGGTCTGCACTTCGAGTGCAGTGCTGCTTCCTTTGCTAGCTGGTCCGCTCTCTCATTTCCCTCCATCCCCGCGTGCGCCAATAAAGTTTCACTATTTTATTTTGTGCGTGTAGTAACTTTATGTTAGCTTTGAATTTACTGCTAAGGGATGGAGGGAAGATACGCCAACTACCGTTTCCAGTGCAGACCTGGAGTCACAAAAGATTTTTGCTTTTTCGGTAGCTTCAAGAAGTGCCAATAACTCGGCCTGGTACACGGAGCACCAATCGGCCAATTTCAGCTTGCGGGTACTGATCTCAGCGGCATCATCCCAAATGGATAATGCCGCCTCAACTTTCCCTTTAATTTTGCTGCCGTCTGTAAATATGTTAATTTCTCGGTTAAGATTTTGCTCTAGTGCTGCTCCGTCTGCCAGACATATGAACTCCAGCTCCTCCTGCTGCGCTGGGTGTGGCTTCTTTTCTGTCTCTCTATCTCCAGTTACTTGCTGGGAATAACCTTAAGGCTGCTTCCTGGACTATGATATGACAGCCGAGGATTAGGGGCCGCGGTGGGATATATGGAACTGGTGGTGTGGGTGCCGCCACCTACCCTACCTTCCGCTAGGCCGTCAACGTGTTGGCAGACGCAGTGGGGCTGCAGGGGAAGAGAGGTGTCGGTATCGCGATGGCCGTTCTCACTGCCCTCTGCAGTTGAAGAGGCAGGCGCTGGGCTACTATGACTGACCCGCTGCACTGGGACCAGGGCGTTGGAATGCTGTCTGACGTTCAGTACTGGTTAGTCCCGAGTGGTGGATGACGATGTGTCTTGTGCTCCGAAACACTCCGTCATTATGGCGAGAGCGCAAGCTCCGTTATGGAGCCCGAGTCTGGGCTAGCGCTGTTGAGTGCCGCGAAGGAGTGCTAAAAATGTAGGAACGTCCTAAACTTGCCATGACAGGTTATTTCTGGCGCTTAGACGGCTGCTACCGCGGCCCGCTCACTTAGTTTTTATCCTATCCTACGGGAACTGTTAAAGTTTTTGGGATAAAAAGTGGCATATGTCACTTTTCGTCTTTCAAACTATATTCATGCAATAAGCCAAGGCAAGTTGCTCCGTTGCTGAGAAAAAATTATTGTTAAGTCCTACGGGAACCACATATTTTTCGGGATGGAAAGTATCCTATGTCCCTTTCCGTCTTCCAAACTATGCCCACCCCAAATATCAAGTCAATCCGTTGCTCCATTGCTGAGAAACAATTATTGTCCTATCCCATGGGAATCACGAATTTTCTCGAGATAAAAAAGTATCCTATTATCACTTTCTGTCTTATAAACCATAGGTATCCATACCAAAAATCAGGTCAATCTTTTGCTCCGTTGCTGCGTCAAAGAGGAAAAAACCAACAAACTTTTCGGATTGATAATATTAAAGTATGATGATTCTGTACCATAAAGGTAGAATAAAGAAACATGTTAAACCTCTAATGATAGAATATTTAAAAATGTTTTTAATGTCAGACAAAATGACGGCCTGGTATTAAACGTCATAGTAACATGTAGCAAGCAGAGGGAAAAAAACATTTTATCCAGTTTTAATGTCAGTTGTCATTTTCAATCCATACTTTATTTCCTCTTCAAGGGGATATAACGGTGGAAATACAATTTGTCCCCTTGCCATGCTACTTGTGATTTATAAAAGTCTGCAGACAATGTCACCTGTCATCTAATTACGTTTGGCTGTGACGTTTCGTTAGTCCATATTAGCGTCATAGAGGAATTAATCACTTAGCGTCTTTGTGATAGTGGCGACAGTTTCGCTTTCGATGGTTTTTGTCCTGTCCTACAGGAACTATGCAATTTTTCGGGATAAAAAGTATCCTAAAGCTCCTTCCGCCTTTTAAACTATGTCCATGCCAAAAATCAAGTCAATCCGTTGCTCCGTTGGTGCGTGAAAGAGTAACAAACCAACAAACCAACAAACTTTTCGGATTTATAATATTAGTAAGGATTATTACATATTATAATTAAATAATGTTTTATTAAATATTATAGAATAACAATCAAAATAGTGTTAAGAACAAGTCAAATTTCAAATTTCACAAATAATGAATGAGTCAAGCCTCCCCTTACAGTGCCCTGGCCAAAAGTGCCCATAATGCTAGCCGCGTTGCCGCGCTGGATGGCCAGAGATATGTGCTGGACTAAATACAAGCCAGAGCGCGGATCGCGGCCTTTTTCTCTAAGGCGTCGTTCCAAGATGTTAACAAATTTCATTATTTGTGATATAATAACATCTTTTACGATAGGATCATTCCTGAAATTCCTAAAAAAACTTCATAAACTTTCGCGTAAATATAATAAATACAATTATAAATAAAAAAAATGATTTATTGACACGAGTATTACAAATCACTATTAAATATAATGGCTGAAAGTTACTAAATACTAGTCGTAATTATACAATATCCAGAATCAAACAAAGATTACATAAATAGCTTATGGGTATGGCTGGTGCCTGTACTAGTAATTACTCGTAATTACTCGTAAACTGTACTACTGGCTACCAGCGCCCTCCGTGTACAGGACTAACTACTAATTATAATGCGTCAATCGTCATCGCAAATTCAACATAATTTGAACGAAAGAAAAAATAAACCGGCCAAGTGCGAGTCGGACTCGCGCACCGAGGGTTCCGTACAAACCTGCAAGGTTTAAGGTAAACGCACGTAATTGCGGACGAGTCCCAGAACGCGGACGTTACTCGGTTTTTTAATTTTTGTAATTTTCTACGAAAGTTTAACTTAATCTTATGAATTACAATAAATTCTTAGTTATATTTCAAAGTATTATACAAGAAAAACTGTACACATCGTATAATGGTGTCCAAACCAAATAATCTCAAAAGTGCGGTGTCGTAAAATTTTCGTCAATCTGTTAATTCAGTAGCTGAATTTGGTGTCTACCCTGTCATAAACTTCAGTTCATTTCTTAGTTGTGTAATGTGATACGGTAAGTGTGCTATTTTATTACGATACTTAGATAAATTACCTAATATTATAACCTCTAATCTAGACATAATCTTGTTGTTTATTTATAATATTTGCGTATCCGCCTAATGGTACTCACAAAACCCGTACTTGTCCCAATGCACGGACAATAATCACATTTTTCGTCCGAGAAGTGGGACACACATCAGTTCTTTAAAGCCCGTTGTACCAAAGGTTGGATCTCGACCTTATTGCCTTGAAATAAGTCTCATTTTTCCTTGCATGTAAGAACGTCATTTTCAAAACCGTGAAAAAGCAATTATTAAAATTCGGTTGCGTCTCATTCAATGGAATTAAGTATTATTTTGGACTGGTTCAAACAATAGTCGTGTCCAATTTGCTTTAGTATTGTTTAAACTGTTTTTTGTGCATGACAAAAATATTTTTTTTTGATCGATTTACAACATATATAAACATAAACATATTTTATTTCCAAATAACACATATGCAGAACATTGTTATAATAATACTTAGTTTTAACAAAACAGGTAAATTTTAAGGTATTTCAATGTAATTTTATGCACCCTGGATTTCGCACTAGGCTAGCCTGTGTAGCCTATATAGCTATATATAGCTAGCCTATATTTTAAACAATATCACACTGTGTTTAAAATATTATCTTAAGTAAGATTTATTGTTCTCAGATTTTGATATTATGTTGTTATTTTTTGTGAAATACTAAACTTTTGGTGTTTCATAGCAAAATAATAAACATTTAATTTGTCATAAATAGGTAGTTAAAAGTAAATAAGGAAGTTCGAATGGGCCGGGTGGCTAGTCCTAGTATCAGATTAAAAATCTGTATTTTGATTGAGCCATTTTTTTTTTGTAAAAGTTGATTATTATGTCGATACATAATCAACTATAGTACTAAAAAATTGGGATTAAGATTATATGATTAAGAGTATACTGTAATAAAACAATTTGATTTTCTAAGTTACAACTGAATCTTCTCTCTTTGGAAAGCGTGTCTGCTATGTTGTTGCCTTAACATGATCTGTGACTCTTTTTCCATCGCACTGTTTATTTGATAAGAGTTTGGAATGTTGCATGACGCGCAGCGATTAATTTTGACTTTGTTATAGGTCTTCTGAGTTCATAGATAGTAGCAGCACTGTCAACTGTGAACATGATCACTTCTTTGGCCTCACTGTTTCCAGTAGCTGTTAGAAGCTCAGTTCATATAAAAGTTTACGTTTTTTTGCGGCTAGCAAAAGGCCCATGGCTTCCGCTTGCAAAGTTTATATTGTTTTACTCAGGGCAAGGGAGTCTCTTAGCCCAAGCTTGTTTTTTGCACTAACCGCGTATATGTTCCAAGGTAGCAATATATCGTCAGATACATCGTTCTCTATCTAGCTCATGCTTTTTTCTCTCGAGCTGTTTTCCAGCTATTGTAAAGGTCTAGAGGACTATATAGCTATTTTGAGTTTATTTCTAAAAGTTGCTATATCGGTATGCTTCAGGTTCGTGCTTCGGAATCAGAGTATTCAACAGTTGCCACGCGCCAGTAAAACACTCATTGATTGTTTTAGAGATATTGCTCGTAGCAAGTATGATGTCGATAATGGATTCCCATGACGTTACGAAAATAAACTCAGAGCCATGGTTTAGTAGATTTGAATAATGCCTGAAGATGAAGTCAAATACGTCATTTCTCCTCTTATTTGTATTGGGACATTCCCAGACAACACAGTGGGCGTTTGAGTCAAACCCTACTTTAGTTTCTTGTTTTTTTCTTGTACTGAAAGCATTAATTTTTCGACCGCCAGATGTTGCGCCACTTCTACGATATCCAGGTACGCCGTGTTCTAAAGGTTGACTATAACTGAGGTTGCCTTAGAGACTGTTATCCAATTTAACTACCGTGAGATCATCATTACACAAAATGTGTCACTTAAGGTGCCTTATACGGACCTGTGGGATATAATTATAAAAGAACGCATTTTATTTTGCATGGGAAGACTGAACACATTACCTTGGGGATCATTTAAGCCGCTTATCTTGCCACGGACTAAATACGGTTCCTATACCAGTGCTATTGTGCTAACTACCTAAAGTTTCAGCATTATTTTTTCATAATGTGAGTATTGTTTTGTTTGAAATATAATTTATTGCATGTAAACCATTGTTTCTTTGATTTAAGACACCTTGAATTGCTTTAACTAATATATTTTTTAATAATAGAAAGAAATAATACTATATAAAGGCAATTTAAATTCTAAAGTAAAGCAAATAGAGTTTTAATTCGCATAGCGTTCGTGAATTAGGACAATTTGTAATAGATTTGGGTCGATTTTAAAGTTCATACAAATAATAATACAGTAGAAAAGCTATTTAAATTCTAATGTAAAACAAATAGAGTTCAATTTCGTATAGCGTCCAGGAAATGGGACGACATTCCACGCATTAGGACAAATCGTCCGCGGTTTGGTACATTTGGGTATTTTTTTACATTTTGGGTATTAATTCCCATTACAGCTCAAACAAATTAGATAAAGTTTAATTATTATAAAACTCAGATAAATGCCCTATATGGTCATATTCACTTTGTTGTTGTAAGTCTATTAGTATCAGCGTAGTATTACTGCAAAGTCAGCGAAGTTCAAAAACGTCCGTACATTGGTACGTTTACCTTACAAAGTTCGTTCATTACGACAAAAAAAGTAATAAGTTTATATTTATTAAAAAAATATATATTTTGTAATGTAACTAAAAATTTAAGGTTTTCGGAATTTTTCCTTTATGTGTGCTATAAAAAGTTGCTTCATGCCAAATTTCAAGATTCTAGGTCGACTGGAAGTACCCTTTAGGTTTTGATTCCCATGCGAGTACTTGCGAGTTTCAAAATTTGCGGCATAAACGGCTGTATCTTTTGATTGCGTTGGCTTAGAAGTTTGATTTTTTCACAGCTTCAAGGGACAGTAGACCTGAGTAATTGATATAAATTTCAGCTTCATACCTCCACGCGTTCCTGAGAAAAAGGGTCTTGACAGACGGACGGACGGACAGACGGACAACAAAGTGATCCTATAAGGGTTCCGTTTTTTTCCTTTTGAGGTACGGAACCCTAAAAAACAATGTTTTAGAACTTCTAATGTTTAGTGACAATTACAATTTTAAATTTAGAATTAAATCTAATTAATTAAGTTAAGTAACCACAAGACACATAATCTTTAAGAAGAATTGTGAAATATATAGAACCGCAAACCTTATTTTCGCTTCATCACTTTTGGCTTAAAAAAGTTGGGCATAGTGATGTGTACAATGATGTCTTAGAGAATAATATTGAACGTTGTCTAGAAAACCAACCAGCCCGGGTAGCACGGCAAGGGGAGAAAACCATTTTATCCACTCTTAATGTCAGATGTCATTGTCAATCCATACTTTATTTCCTCTTCGAGGGGATATAATGGGGGAAAGACTATTAGTCCCTTTGCCATGCTTCCCGTGCAGTGTGGAAACTTTAAATGAAACAACTATTATTTATTTAACCTACTACAATTGAACCATTGTCGTTTTTAAGCTTTCGTGATTTGAACACATTATTATTATATACTACGGGACTAATCGCGCACGAAAATCAAGAGATAAATAAACATCTCATCATCCCGGGTACCTGTGACTACTATCGATGCAACTCGGTCAGAACGTCGCGTCGTGTTGGGATGATGAGTATTGATGAGATATTTATTTATCAGTGATTTTAATGCGCGCTTAGCCTCGTAGTATATAATAATAATTGAGCCATTGTCGTTAAAACATTTTAAATCACTGCAGCGGCAGAAAAGAGGTTCCGATTGCTGGACAGTCGTAAAGAATAGTCGCTTCGCCGTCGTATGAAAAGAAACTGAAATATCGCACCGCATTGAGCGCGGCGTGGCTGTAGCTGAGGATGGGCGCGCTGCTGCCTCTCCTGCCCACCTCCAGGGTTCCTGGAGAAAACATCTCATTATTGACTGCCTCAGTGGCTCAGTGGTTACTGACCCTGACTACGGGATCCAAGAGGCATCGGTTCGATTCCCACCCAGGGCAAGTATTTATGTGATGAACATAGATGTTTATTCTGTGTTTGGGTGTTATTTAGGTATTATCTATATAAGTATGTTTTAAAAATATATAAACCTACGTATTCTTGTATATCAGTATCTGGCAGCCATACGAGTATGATAAGCGGTGCTTAGTTTGGGGTCAGAGACCATGTGTAAGATGTCCCCTAATATTTATTAATTTATTTATTATCTTCTCCAACTTTCTTTTTATTCTAACTTTCCTCAAATAATTAAAATATCATAGCTAATTTATATTATTAAAATATCTACAGGTATATCACCATCAAGCTAGCGGGCTTAAGAAGAGGCAGTATGTGGTAAATAGCGAACGTGTCTCCAATAAACAAAAAGCTAAAAATAACTGTACCCCACGTACTACCTTAACATAAAACGCTTATAGTCGATAAAAAGTGCAGCACTTGGTCAAGTTTCTGAAGTTAAAATACTAAAGCGCAACCATCGACTTAGAATTTTTTGTTTTAAAAGCGCAACTTACCATTAGAAATCTTGATATAAATATCCGTAAAACCAGTTCCGCTAATAATATTAGGTGTTATTATCTTATTTACTTCATTATTTACCCAAAAATCCGTGTTGTTTGGAAAAAACGCTGAAACACAGTAAACCAGATCAAAATTATAACGACATAAAGTAAAGATGTATTTTAATTACCCTTTTGATAATAAAATTAGAAGAGCAGATTAATATTCATCCATCCATCTATCAGCCGCAGGACATCCACTGCTAGACATAGGTCTTCTCTTTATATCGCCAATAAGACCAGTTGGGAGCGGCTTGGATCCAGAGTGATCTGACGGTCTTAATCAATCATTTATCTACTTTTTAAATTGAGATTCTACGCTGTGCTCGCCAGTACGTGGTCTTCACCTGATAGCTTTTTGATCAGGGTTTCGTGCTATGTGCCTACTACAATTTCACCTAGTTAATCCGCTGGGCTACGTTGGGAACTTGGGTTCTTCTGTGGATTTCCTCGTGCCTGATTCGATCTCGCAATTATAAGTATAACAGCATTGGGCTATTTCCAATTTACTCATAAGACACAGTGAAATCACGTTTCAGTGCCATAGGTCATCACTGATACCTAATGCCGGGTACAGACTGCTGTAACGTAACACAATGAAAGAATTTGCCGTCCACATCGTCGCAATGTATCATGCAGTGTAACAGGTTTCGCATAGTGTAGACGATTTGCGCGCACGAACCATGGACACTACTCGCACGAACATTTCAACACGTGCGCGCCGCAATCCGTCACTTGTCGATTTATTCGTCGAAAACAATGAGGCGTGCAGTGTGCACGGTTGCCAGTGTGGACGGGTTGTGTGTATCTGTATGTTCACTATTTTCGCCGCGTGCATGTCGGAAACAGATGCGCGGTTCGTGCGCACACTGCGTCCACACTTATGAAATGCTCTTTTCATGTTACGATGCATGTTACGTTACAGCAGTCTGTAGGTACCCGGCTTTACACACACTTGTGGAACACTCGGCCGATCGGTGATCAGTGTTATCAGTCGGTCAAGATTACACTTACAGACATAAAATTTAACATATTGCTCTCTCTTGTAATATGACTCTGGTGACAGAAGTATTTGCGCATTCTTATTGCTCTTCACAGCGAGGTACATTTCAAAGAATAGGCCGGATGAATCGTTTCTGACGACCACGTGGTTCAGAAATGTATCGTTTATCGGAATGGACGGGTACTCGAACTTATGATTTCCATCATCTTTCACATACTTTTCTTTGCAACTCAAACGAAACCCTGAAAGAAAATTATCGGTTATAAAAAAAAATATTTTCTGTCATAAAGCTGTTTTGCTTAACTTCGAGGAACAAACTAAGGATACAGTTCTGCTGTTCCATAGAAAAATATCGTTAACCCTCGAGAAAATGTATGGAACAGCTGTTTTTTTAGTTTTGACAAAATCACAACAAAACATAAGAACAACAGTTGTTAGTTTTAATGTTTAGAATAGGCTTACGCGACTTACCAGTAAAGTTGCAGAACAAAAGTTGTTAATTATAGGCTTATTCTGTACATAAAAACTAACAACTAAAGCAAAAGTCAAAGTTGCGTCAAGTGCGTCAAGTAATCAAAAGTTGTTAGTTTTAATGTACAGAATAAGCCTTTAACTAGCAAATTTTGTTTTGCGAGTTTACTAGAAATTAATTAACATCCTTTTCCATCCATCCAACAGCCATAGGTCGTCCACTGCTGGACATAGGCCTCCCTTATAGATCTCCAATAAGACCGGTCGGTAGCGGCTTGTATCCAGCGCGATCATGCGGTCCTAATGAGGTCATCCGTCCACCTTGTGGGTGGAAGTCCTACGCTGCGCTTGCCGGTGCGTGGCCTCCACTCGAGAACCTTTCGACCCCATCGGTCATCAGTCGTCCGCGCTATGTGCCCTGCCCATTGCCACTTCAACTGGCTAATCCGCTGGGCTATGTCGGTAACCTTGGTTCTTCTACGTATCTCCTCATTCCTGATTCTATCCCGCAGAGAGACTCCGAGCATAGCCCTCTCCATAGCTCGTTGGGCTACTTGGAGCTTATTAATAAGGAATCCGCCAACCCGCACTGGAACAGCTTAGTGGATATGGCCAAATGACTCTTCGTGGGTAGGCCTATGTCCTGCAGTGGACTATTAAAATTAGCGGACTATTAAGGCTGGTATAGATACAGGTACCTACAGAAATAGCGGAGATAAAATATAGTGATGCCTGGCTAGCCGAGCGGGGTGAGCGGCGACCACGCGATTTTTTTCTAATACTAACATTTTTAATCTCATGATATATTTCTAATGAAATGTAAGAATTGAACAATTTAAAAAGTTATATAAAGGTGCTGAATTATTCTTGAATATAAAGTAGTTTACTTTGATAAGGGTTTATACCACGATATAAATTAAGAGCCTTTTCTTGCGGTGGCATTTCAATTGAAATTTTCAAATAAAAGAACACTTATTGTGGCATAACTATACACAACAATATGGACATACTCTGTCACGACACTTTTTGTAAATAATGATGTGTTCTACAAAGTCGTAGTACATTATTTAATGCTATCATCAATAGTTTTCGCAGCGCACGCGATGTAAATAACATTTTGGGTAATTTTTGTACACCTTGGGTTACATTATGGGAGTTTAAGAAGGATCCCTTATTATTTAAAAAATATAATATAGCCTATGGCGTCCATAGATAACATAGCTTTCCAACAGTGAAAGAATTTTTCAAATCGGTTCATTAATTTCGGAGCCTAATCGATGCAAACAAACAATGAATCAAATCTTTCCTCTTTATAATATTGGTACAGACAGAGAATGTAAATACTACATGAAAAAAATAAGACCATGGCCAGCTCTATTATCCTTCAATCACCTCTAAAGAGACTGCATAGCTTCTTTATTTAATTCACTCAGTTGCAGAGCGTGCTCCGGCGCGTATTTTTTCAAGACTAAGACTCGACCAAAGCGCCACCCTTATATGGTGGACTTTCCGCGCATTAGAACCAAGCGTTTCGAATCCTCATTCCTCATACGAACAGCCAGAATGTGGAACGCTTTGCCTGGGTCTGTCTTCCCGCTAAAGTACAATGTGGGCGTCTTCAAATCCCGAGTAAATAGGTATCTTCTAGGTAAGCGTGCTACAACCTAGACCGCATATCTGCTTAACAACAGGCAGTATGTGGTCAAACGCAAACCTATTCAGAATAAAAAAAAAAAAAATTTTTTTCACAATTTTTAAAGTTTTTTTTTTTTTTTTTTGTATAGCAACACTCTTCTTTTACGTCATTTTGTGTGCTTTGTGCGTGTAAAAACGGGTTCAATTTTTCGATGAAAAATGTTAAACCAAGCCGATTCCACTAGTTATTACGTAAATAGCGTGTAATATAGCCTGCAGACCACGAGAAGTGAAACACACATATCAAACTGTGTGTTTATGTGACTGTGTACATAAATATGTGTTCGACGAAAAATTTACTTATTTAACGTTTTATACGCCTTCCGGCAAACCAAAACTCAATTAAATACAAGTAAAAAGGTCTTAAATAGTGACAGTAAGTACCTACCCAAACTAGGGGAACCCATTCAAGTAATTGATTCCTTCACAAGTACTTGGCAAAAAGATTGCATTTCCCGGCTCTAATTTATAGTAACCGTAATCTTGCTAACGTATTGTCACGATTTATAAACAACAAAATACAGTAAGAAAACTGGATTTTAGTTAATGGAACTCGATGAGTTTCCTAAATGACATCTATGTATGATGGTCAGACAGACTATAAGAAACAGGACGGGAAATATAGGTAGGTCTGTTTTCTTATGTTTTTTATGCTATCATTCTGTCAAAGATAAGAGCCTCATAATGAGATTACTACATCTGGGTAACTATTAGCGAGAGAATTCTAAAAACAACAAAATTATTTTAATTACTTCTGAAAAACTTCTCGGCGGTGAAGTGGTCAAAAGACACACAACAAACTTTTCTGTCTTGAGTTAAACTGCGTGTTTAAACGTATAGAAAAAGTCATCCTACAAAGGATATAAGTAATATCACCGCAGCATGGTACACTGTATATGGTACTAATGCTTAATGCACAGTATTTACTGATGATCCACCTATCTCAGTAAGCAATCATTGAACGAGGACAAATGTTTGTTCTCAAATAGGTAAGTATATGATGTCGTCATGTCATATTATACCTAGGAAGAGATAAGGGGTCACAGCTACCACCTATTAAGAAATCTCTAACAGTAAGTTCACATTGAACCCTAAGCAAAAATAGTATTTACCCTTCTTCCATCTGATTAATATCTCAAATTCTGAGTATTCAACATGACACGTAAAGAGTTGTAACAAACCTCAGATGGTTTGATCGTCCACATCTGAGTAATTAGGCATATAAAGAAGGCATTCTTGTAGGTCAGGAGTCTAATATTATATAAGAAAACTTACCATTCAAATGATATTCAAACAAGCAGGTAAATAAATACATTTTGGAAAAGCAACAGATCTTCAATCTAGGTATGTAAACTCTTTGCAGAACTCCAGAATTAAAAATCAGAGAAAAAAAAACGAGGGTTTTTTTGACGTGACGGACAGAAAGGACTTGACTTAAGAAAGTTTAAGATTATTTTTTGCAGATATTCCGATATTATTTAGTTAATTAGCTAACGAAGCGATATAAAACTAATAATCGCGAGCAGAAAAGGAATGGAGGTTGTTTTCCAGCTAAAACCTTGGGAAAAACAGTTTTAGTCCTATGAATCTCAAGTTGGAAGAAAGTTGTTTTCGATCGAAGGACGAGGATGTTCCTAGAGGATTTGGTTTCGTATAATCGTATCACTTTTAATTTTAAATAGATAAGAGTCAATGTAGATGTAGAATATGATCTGCGGTTAATATTCTGTCATGATCAGCACTGCATTGTATTTTTGAATGATTTACTGTTGAATTAATGTTCAAGAGGACATCTGTGGAAAAGAGAAGGTCTAATATAGGAAGATAGGCCTATGTCCGCCACACTGGTTCGATGTGGTAAAGTGAATTTTCATACGAGGTTGAACGATAATCTTACGAAGCTACGCTACACTTTAGAGGCAGGAATATATTAACCACGCAGAACCTTTGCGGATTAATAAATACACATACGTCTTCAGGTTCCTATGGCGGTCTTGCATGAGTTGACTTACGATGTTTCCTACCTATAGAAGTATGTTACTGACGAAACTATCCTTCATCGAACATTTACTCACGAGTAGAAGATAGAAGCTTCTAACACTCGCCCTTTATGATTTTCTATGTATGAATTACAAATGTTTTAATTATTTGTCTTTTTCAGCTTCGACTATATGTGAACATGAAATCTTATTATATTATATTCTATGCGGATTGAGAATACAATTATAGAATTTCCAGACATAACGAACTATACCTACAGCTTGCGAAGGACAGGGTGTTCATAGATGAATTGTAATTTATTTATGTTATGAGGATCGCAGAGTCGGCTGTTGCTATACCACATGCTACATCTCATTATTTAAACACTAGCCGTAAGTGCTACTCGATCAATGCTGTATTTTCATCAGTGTGTAGAACTTTTGAATCCAGATAGAGCTTGGGCCAGTGTTTCTCATTTCCGTAATGGAGGGATAACCCGTGTCCGTATTAAGAGTGTAAATTCTGATCATTTTGAAATAAAGCTATTGATAGCTTATTGAGTTTAATATTATTTTATAAGGCGAAGTCGAATCTCGAACCTTTATCTATAGTAATCTTGGAGCTTTTCTTGAGAACACTCTGGAATTCATGCAAGTTTTTATGATTTTTCTGACTTTATGAAAGTTGACGAAATATCTGATCTCGGACTCTCGCGACTCCTGGTTTTTTAATTCCTGCTTTCTTTTTCCAGGAAGGCGTTAGATTTACGAAAGCAGAGTAGAGTCATTTTCATGGTTTTCAGCTCTCTCGAGCGCCATGACTAAATAATTAGAGATAAATACAAAAATCTTAAAAATCTCTAATTAATATAATTTAAAAAGAAAATTTTTAAATATTAAAATTAACTGTCAGAAATAAATTAATGCTATTCATCCTGGCATTCAAATCTTTTATTAGTATTCGTAGTTTGACAATTAATATTAGTTCAACAAAAGAGTTTCTTTGTTCTAAAGTATTAGTTTAATGGAATTTCCTTCTCATCTCATGTCTAATATTTCCTTTAGCAACTAAATCAATATTTTATACCTTGCTTATTGAAGCTTTTATGTAATACAAAAATATTCTGAATAAATTCTGCATAAAACAGAGAAGCTCTAGAATCACTATTTCTATATAACTCTTGAGACATTAGTTAGGTACTTCATTTCACTCTGAGATTAGTAATATACTTTCATAGAAGTTCAAAATAGGTAAAACAAAGGGTTATCGTTCTGAACTTAGGTAATCTATTAGACAGATAGGTATTTCGAATCACCTTTACCTAGGGTTTATGCGGTCCATAACGCAGGAACCACTACTAGACGAACACTGGCAAAACTAACGTATAAATAGGTAAATAAATTAGGAATCACACTGCTGAATACTAGTATCAATATGTAGACTGTCTTTTACCAAGCAGATGGCGTTAGGAGTATAATTCTACCTTGAACCTGCGAGGTTCATAGTTACGTTTTTTGTATTTCTTGTTATTTATCATTACGAAATGTAAGCTGAGATCATATTGAATGTCTGTATCAATATTTAAGGCATTCTTAATATTTTAGGATATTTCTTTCATGAGGTTCAATTTATAATTTGTTCAAATTCAAGTGGAATCAGGAGGCATAGCTTGTTTGACATAAAGCTAGGAACCATTGAAAGCAAATCAAGTTTCTTAAATCATTTTATCTGACATTTTAATTAACAGGTTTTTAAAATTTTATCTGACATTTTAATTAACAGGTTTTTAAAATAGTTTCTTCTCTTCTTAGGTTTATAAATGAGGTTAATTAGGCAGGCTAGGCTAGGGATTGTTACACAGTCCAATTACAAGTACCTATATAATTCAATTATTTCTGTCACATTCACTTCTTATTTATACCAAGCTGGTTATAAACATTCTTTGAACGTATGGTACTCAATCCATAAAGAACTATTACCAAGAAAACACCAATCAAAGTAACATAATTATATCAGTAGAATCATCTCTAGGAGATAAAATGGTACTTGTACTGTACAGGACTTTAATAGTCTACTACTAAACATAGGCCTACTGTAACCGCCGTTATGTATCTATATATACACATAACGTCTGTTTCATGTACTTATGCTATATGTCGAATTTATAAAGTATACAACTTTATAAATTATTAACTAAAATTTTCTGTCTCTCTCAGACTTCGTAAAATTGTTGTATTTGCTATCTTTTTCATGCTAATGTTGATCTTTAAATATTTATTCCCATTTAAACATTATCGCAATCAACTGAGCCGTTTTTGAAATTTCAACAATAATGTGAAAATTATTATAGCGATCCATGCAAGCTACTCGAGTTCATTCATTAAAATAAAAAAGTATATTTAAAGAAATTTTCAAAATTTGACATTCACACATAGAAATAAATATTTTTTTATTTAATTTTAAAGGGCTTTGTCGCTTAGCGATCACATCGCCCTGTAGGAGATACATAACTAAAACTAACTTATCCTTTTAAGCCTATATCTACGAGTTTGTACAACATTTTTGCACTTTCAGAGTCTGGAGAAGACAAATAATAAATAATAAATATATCTTTATTGTACTCCAAAATTACAGTAATATAGGTAAAATAGAAACTACACAAAAAATGTTGTACAAGGGCGGCCTTATCGCCTTTGGCGAGATTTCTACCAGGCAACCTTTGGATGGACTGGACACGAAAAATAGAAATACGGTCGGTGGTGTATAAATACTGTGAAATAAATAATGAGAGAGAAAATAAAAAATACTTAGATACAAAAAATAAAATAAAAATAAACAGATAAAGGTAGGTATTTTATAGACATACATAATATACATATCTCATAACCTACATACATACATATATTTAAATACATATATACCAATTTTAGCTAACATAAGGAAAGAAAATGCTGATTAAACGAGATTTTTAAATATGGGGAGGGATTTAGCCTGTCTAATAACAACAGGCAGTTCATTCCACAGCAGGACAGCTCTCAAAGAAAAGGACTTGGTATAGGAAAGGTTTGAGTGGGTGGAGGATTTGAATTTTAGTTTCAAGGCACGAGAGGATCTCAAAGAATTTGAGTGACCCTGAATGAATTCAAAGCGTTCTTTAAGATAGACAGGAGTAGAAGGAACGAATAGGATTTTATAAAGGAGAGAAAGGATATGACTATTACGGCGAAAGCGGATGGGCAACCATTTGAGCTTTTGACGAAATTTGGAGATGTGGTCATATTTGCGCAGGCCAAATATAAACCGAATACAAAAATTTTGTAAACGTTCGAGCTTATCGAGTTGCTCTTCGGTTAAGTCAAGATAGCAGACGTCAGCGTAATCCAGTATTGGGAATAGGAGTGATTTCACAAGCGCAGTTTTAGTAGTAATCGGAAGGAAGTTCCGCAAACGTCTGAGGGACGCTGCAGAGCCGAACATTTTTCGACTGACCTCTGCCAGCTGAGGATGCCAAGAGAACTGTCTATCAAAAAGTATACCTAAATTTTTAACAGTTTCACTTATAGGGATAGGAATTCCGTCGAACATTACTTGAGGGAGATGAAACCAGTCGATTTTGGATATCATCCGGGAACTCCCGATAATTATCGTTTGAGTTTTAGTCGGGTTAACAATGAGACCGTATGACTTGCCCCAATCTCGTATGCGCGCGAGGTCACTGTTAGTGGTTACAATCGCCTGATGCAGCTGCCCCAAAGGAGCCTGAACATAAATTTGCAAGTCATCTGCATAGAGGTGATAGGATGAAGTAAGTTGTTTGGAGATAGAATTTATGAAAATCGCAAATAGAAGTGGAGATAAAACACCGCCCTGCGGTACACCAGCAGAAATATGACACCAAGAAGAAAAGGAGTCATCTATACGTATGCGCTGCCGGCGTCCAAACAGGTAACTTCGGAACAATTGCCGTTGGAGATACGTTAAGAGAGCGAAGGATTTCCAGCAAAATGTCAAAATCTACGTTATTAAAGGCGTTACTAAAATCGAGCAGCGACAACACCGTCAAATGACAATGACCGATACCATCCCTTATGTCGTCAGTAATTTTCGTAAGAGCTGTGACAGTACTATGGCCAGCACGGAAACCGGATTGGAACGGGTTAAGGAGATTGTTTTTAATAAGGAAGGATGACAGTTGTTGTTGGACAAGTCGTTCCAACACTTTTGCCAAAAAAGGGAGGATGGATATTGGACGGAAATCTGAGAAAGAATCAGGGTTTGACTTTTTGGGAAGTGGAGTGATTTGAGCTTCTTTCCATATAGCTGGAAAGGTGCCCGAGGAAATGGAAAAATTAAGGAGGTGCTGGATGACTGGGACGATCTCGTCTAGAATGGGTACGATCATTCTCCGACTTATGCAATCGCTGCCGACAGCATTAGAGGAAATTGACTGTATGCTCTTCTTAACGTCACAAGCGGAAAATTGACCAAACTTGAAGAGTTCATGATTGGGAGGTTGGTGAGAAGAAAGATTTTTCAATGTGGCAGCCTTTACTGGTCCTTCAAAATTAGAGGTGGCCGAGAAATGCTGATTCAACAAGTTAATGTCTAATTTTTTAGGAATACTGTTTTCACGATATTTACCAACTACCATTGATCTGAGAAATTTCCAGACTTTCGCCGGATCTCCGTTTTCCACAGAACTATGAATATGTCGGCGTTGTGCGTCCCTACACGCTCTATTGCAGATATTGCGAAGATTAGTGTATTTTTCCTTGTTGACGTCTGTTTCCCGATATTTAAGCCTACTCTTGGCCACTAACTTTTTCGTGCATAAGTGTGCGTATCTCGTCAGTTAACCAAGGAGACGGTGCGTGTCTTTTTGACTTTACGTAGAGGAGCATGAACATCGTATAAATTCGTCAGTATCCGATTAAACTCACTGACTTTATCATCCATGTTTGTAGCATATACGACATCAGACCAGTCTAACTTCTGTGCATCACGACGTAGGTCGTCAAGGTTGATACTACCAAAACTGCGTTGCAAGAGAATTTTAGGTTTGACTTTAGGAGGGCGGATTTTGTATGACAGAAAAATCAGATCATGATGGGAAATATCGTCCGCCGCACACTGATCATACTTTACGACATGATCAGGAGAAGATACAAGCATAATATCAAGAAGAGAAGGAGTGAAATTTGGAGGATTGTGAGTAGCACGGAGTGGTAGTATAGTAAGATTAAGTGAAATAGCTAATAGCTTTAATTTTTTGGATCTGTGATCTTGCTTAAGTAAGCATGTATTAAAGTTGCCCATGAGTATGGTGTGGTCATAAGAAGTAGAGTTATTTTCTAATAATTTTTAAAGAGAAGAGAAATAATTTACATCACGAGAGTGGGGTAGTATACACCTAGAAGTAATTTAGTGTGATGCAGGACAACTTTAATAAGGAGATGTTCACCAGCATCAGATGGAGGCGGCTGCGCAGACATGTTGACAACAGAGAAAGGGATATGAGTACGGAGATAAATAGCGACACCACCTCCACCCTTACCTATACGATCATTCCTTATAAGTCGAAAACCTGGCAACGCTACAGAAGATGAAGGGAGGACAGGTTTCAGACACGTTTCGGAAATTAAGATAGCATGAATATTAGGATGTACGAATGACGCAAGCATTTCAGGAAAATGAGCCGTAATACTCTGAGCATTTATGTGGAGGACATTGAAATTTTTAGGGACGTCACAGACTAGTGACTCGACGGAGTCGGACAAGGAAGGCAAGCTACGGAAACTATCTAAGCTGTCACTGGTAGATGTGGAAGACGAACATGTATGGAATTCATCATCGCTGTTAGACATTAATAATGGTATTATTACAAAAAAAATATTAATTATAATAAATATATATAAAAAATAAATATATAGTAAATAATTTACAAAAAGTTTATATAAATCACAAGCAAACTAATCAGATCGTCCACCTGCCAGTTGTGATAACAAAACGCTATAATTATATTTTGATACACTGTAACACAATGAGAGAACTAAAACAGTACTGATATACTTGATTTTTGATAATAAATAGCACTTAAAATTATGAATGCAATATTTAGGTGAATCATTGAGAGTTTTTAACAGATAAGGGTTCAGCAAAAATTATTATGAAAATAATTAATAATAACTTTTGGCAAATGCACACCACATGAAGTGTCGTAAACTCAGGAAAAAAAAAGTTGTTTTGACATATGTGATATTACGTGAAGTGACATTATGTACTTTAGCTATCAAAAACAATAAAACGTAACGAAACGAGTGAAAATTACAATATTTACAATTATTGATGAAAAGTTTATAAAAAAAGAGTGTACGGCCGTAACAAATATAAATATTAATTTAGTGGGTATGACAGAGTTACAAAACTACCCTATTGTTTAAGTGCGTTTTACACAAGAGAGAAAAAACTCAAAGTGAAGAGCACAGACGAATCACTTCTTCGAACCAAGTTTTTCTCTTCTCGGTCTGGTGATCACAGAATCCTTTGCGTCAGTGGCTGCCGCTCGGCTGGCTGCAGCCTGCGGCTTAGCGGCTGCGCCCACATTCTTCAGTAAAGCCGCAAGATCCTCCTACTACTTATTCGATGTCGAGCTCCATCGGGGCCTAACACGAACACATTGCCTTCCTGTGTCCAACACTTCGTGACTCCGAACTTCTGGCGGGCCTCCAAGAACATGTCGTGCCGATACTTAGTCAGGAACTCTGACAAGGTGAAGCCAGGGGTAAGGTATAAAAGAAGGAGCACAATTTCAGGTGAGGGGGGGTAGGGGGAGGGGGAGTCACCCCCCCACTACCACCCCCCCCCCCGGCGAAGCGTAGATTTTTTTAATTAATTTTTAAAATTAATGAAATTTTAACGGTTAAACTATAGCCGCCCGGTACTCGCGGGGAGGGGTGAAGGGGGAAGGGTTGGGGGGAGGGGGAAGCCCCTCCCTGCAACTCCCCCCAGCCGCAGGCCCTAAGTTTTTGAGTAATATTTTTTTTAGTACTTAACCTCACTTTCGGCTATATCAGAATTTTTAACCTGTTTTTTCTTTCACACCTAATCTATCAAGGCAGTTTACTTCTGGCACTTCGCCGGCCGCTGCCGCGGCACGCTCGCTTCGCTCGCTCGGCTCGTGCGTTGTTTGTCATGTTCTAACCTAACCTAACCTATTTTTTGTTTCACACCTAATCTATCAAGGCAGTTTACTTCTGGCACTTCGCCGGCCGCTGCCGCGGCACGTTCGCTTCGCTCGCTCGGCTCGTGCGTTGTTTGTCATGTTCTAACCTAACCTAACCTATTTTTTGTTTCACACCTAATCTATCAAGGCAGTTTACTTCTGGCACTTCGCCGGCCGCTGCCGCGGCACTCTCGCTTCGCTCGCTCGGCTCGTGCGTTGTTTGTCATGTTCTAACCTAACCTATTTTTTGTTTCCCACCTAATCTATCAAGGCGGTTTGCTTTTGGCGGTTTGGGGCGGTACGCTACGGAGGTCGCCGGCTCGCTTCGCTCGCCGGCTCCCTCCTTCGCTACACTCGGCCTCCTCTGGCGCAGCGACACTCAGATCCTCCTTTGAGTTTCTAGCTCTCGCCAGTCACAATTACACTTTGTTACATAATTTTTACATTCACGAAAACTCGAGAGCAACGGAATGAATCATCTAGCGAGCGACCAGATATCTGTCAATCAAATGACAGATTAGCTGTCAATGTCAATAAAATGACGTTTCATTTTGATAGACCCAACTTAAAAATGTAAGAATTTTGCTAAATATAAGTTCCGTTTTACGCGTTGAGTAGTATTTTGAAAGACCCAACATGAAAAGTGTAAGAATTTTGCTAAATATACGTTTCGTTTTACGGGTTGAGAAGTAATTAGCGAAGTGTTTTATTAACCTCTAAATCGAATTTTTCAACATTTTGTAAAGTTAACTAAATATACTTCGGCGCAACTCCGGCAGCCAGAATGCATAGGAACGATTGAAAAAACCCCCGTGACTCCCCCATAGTGTCGCAATCCTTAGGTTTGTGCTCCTCGTTTTAATACCCAACCCCTAGCTAACTTCATCTGCTCCGACATAGTCTTCTTGATGAGCTTTGGTGTGTCCTCCTTTTCTTCTTCAGGAACCCCATGCAGCAGCAAAATCTTACGGCGTGAGCGCATCTCCAGTGTATCAACTTACTGTGTTAGCATGCCAATTTGGGTATGCACAGCCTGAAAGCTTGTTATGACCAGAGCCTTGAATGCTGCAAGTTCAGCCGCTACACCTGTCAAACTCTCCTCAGGCTGCAGCTGCCCTTGAATGGAGTCAAAGCGTTGGTTGAAAGCTTTGTTCATCTCGCTGAGTGATCGTTAGAAGGCGTCCATTTTGATTCCTTCAATCAAAATGGACGCCTTCTAACGATCAGAGTGCAGTCAAAAATCAAATTCTTAATAACTCTGTGCACAGTGTAATATGTTAGGAGAAAACCCTTAGTGGCAGGCAGGGTATGCTATTACTTGCATTTAAGCATTAATTAGTCACGTAAGTACAGTTTAACTATTTTATTTTATTAATTAAACTAGAGCTGTTTTGAAAAACTGTTGTTGTTCTTACACCTACCCCCGAAAAAATGGAGTTGTAAAAGCCAACGTCTTTAATATTTTGTATGGAACATAGTCTTCTAAATGACTCGTTTCGCACACATTCTAACAATATGTGGAGAGTATCTTCATAAACGCCACACTCATTGCAACTTAGAAATATTTATGGTGTCACATTGTTTATCCTTTTTTTTTAACACGCTTTTGTTAAGTCGACCTGTATGTAACTATTAATGGTATCTAAGGTAACTAATTTAACCATCTTCCAAGGGTCGTAGCGTAATGAAAATATTCAGCTGTATGTAGTTCTGATGACAATGTAATATAATATGGTACTGTCGAACTGATCTGATGATGGAGCCGGAAGATATGAATTAGAACTTCATGATGGAAAATCGTATCATAGCTGTTTTGGATTTCTTATAAAAGTCTTATAATGAACGTTGACCACGATTAGATTTCAAAGTCTGATAAGCGTGTGTTTTAGTTTTTTCAACTACATTTGTTGCAATCATTTTAACATTAAATGGCAACAACCGGATTATTTAACCTAAAAATACAAACCCGGTTCACATGTAGCCAGATAGTCCCACGAGCCGCTAATGCAGTTCATGGGCTTGAGAGCAGTTGTGGATTTGTAGAGAGGAGCTCGGCAGCGGGGGCTGGCTATGACTCCGTGGAACTCCCACTCTCTGCAAACAAAGAATGCGAACCTTACTTTAAAAGCACTATCACTACGTCAGAGAACGGACATGGATCGCGACTTCTGGAAGGAAATTGGGGAGATCTTTGCCCAGTATAGTTTAAAATAACACTAAATCACTATCATCACTACATAGTGTCTGTCTGCCCGTCTGTGTATCCACTTAGGTATATATTCCAAACTACAAAAGAGAGTCGAATGTAGTACTTTATAGCAAAAAGTTTACCATAGCTTGACGTCACATGGAACTTTAACGGGCTATAATTTACATATTTTGTTTAATTGAGAAAAATAATAAATACGTGTCTCATTTTGTAATCTACATGACGAACTAATTATATTTTTTTAATCGCATTGTTAATTTGGGATCCAGCAATTCTTACCTGCAAATTCTGGAGACATTATTCCCGCCTTCGGTAGCCATACAAGTATACTCGACAGATGGGTGTGCTTCCAGGTAACATGCCCCTGAATATAGAAAAAGTATAAACAAGGATATAAGACTATTAACTAGAGCCTAGGGCTATGCTCGGAGTCTCTCTACTCTGCGAGATCGAATCAAAAATTAGAAGACTCGGAGAAGAACCAAAGCTACCGACATAGCCAAGAGGATTGCCAAGTTGAAATGGCAGTGGGCAGTGCAGTATCTAAAAAACTCAGTACAAAATTCTCAAAGAAATTCTATACCTAAATGAAACAAAATTCAAAACTGTCGTAAAAATTATTTGAGTAAAGCTTTCACAGAAACTTTGTGGTTCTGACGTTTACTTATATTAACAAGGCCTCTATATAGCCGTAAAGATCTTGCAAAGTGGTACCAGACTGTGTACAGTAGCTCAAAATCTAAAACATCCGCATCGAATGCCTAGCATGCTGGCAGCATTACCACGCTGAACGTCATTGCTTTTTTTTTAATAGGGCAAGTGCCTTTATTAGCTACCACTACAAACAAGATATACATAATCTAAAACTACATAAACTACTACTACATAGCAAGCAATTGGATCATCACAGATCCTTGTCAATGATGTCATGATGCAATGAGCTAAATAAATACCAGCATTTCGGTTAGGCAAACGTTCACTAAACGCTCAGAAAGATTTTTTAAAATAAGACGAGGACCCGATGTCTCAACTTTAAACGGCTCAAATATGTACCACTGCCGAAATTAGCACCTGTTGTGGTTGATGTAATTATCCATGCATACATCCATCATGAGCCATATCGGCCCGGGGGGTGCCACCGTTGGTACACAGACACAAAAAAAAATTTAAAAAAAACATCCATCAGAAGTAGAAAATCCACTGGTGGACATAAGGCCTTCCTCATGGATTTCTAATACGGCTGGTCGGAAGCGGCCTGCATCCAGCTCGTTCCTGCGATCTTTATTGTATCGTCAGTCCACTTAGTCGGTGGACGCTCTACGCTGCGCTTGCTGGTCCGTGGTCTCTATTCGAGACCTTTACGGCTCCATTGGCCTTCCGTTATTCGAACAATGTGCCCTATCCACAGCCACTTTAATTTGTTAATCCGCTGGGCTGTGTCGGTAACTTTGGTTCGTCTGCGGATCTCCTCATTTCTGATTCGATCTTGCAGAGAGGCACCGAGCATAGATGTAATTATGTTGAAGATTATAATAACTTACGAAGACATCTAGGCATCGGTTCAGGCCACGACCCATCTTGGCAGACAACGGTGCGAGATCCTTGGACGTCGTAGCCTCGTCTGCAGCTCACGGTGATGATGAAGACGTCGAAAGCATCTCCAGGTTTACCGTTGGGTACGCTCGCGACGTAGGACCCGTGGTCAGGGTAAGGAGGCAATATACAGTTACCTTTTTGGGGTCTGTAAAAAAATAAAAACAGTAGGAATAAGTTTGTTTCGGGATGAGACTAACTTAATGGTGTCTGTGAACACGAACCACGTCGTTTCGTAGTAGGAAATTTAAATGTCAACTTTATGATTAAATACATTTTATGTGAATTACTTATTTTTGAAGTGAATATACAAATAAATATTCTGTGAATATTTCAAGCGGAGTGGTTATTTGCACAGCTTGTAGCTAAATTCACAAGCACCATAAAGTTTGATTCGGTTGGCTCTTTTTGGGCAAAAATATTTCTCGTTTTTTCAAAATATTTTAATTTGAACTAAGGATCTTTGATACTGATGATAATAGTCCGAGAGTTAAGTGCAAAAACTGTAACTATTTTATAAAAGCTGAATTGTTGTTATTACGTCATCGTGGTGGAGTACAACATGACCCCGGAGTCAGTCTGCTGGGTTCCACAGCATTTGATAGCCGTTTAAATAAAAAAATGAGTAGGTATCTTGTGACTACTTCTAAAAACTGAAAATTGGTGGTTACTGGTATGAAAATAATTTAAAAAACGTTTAACCACAATCAGTCACCTGAAACATGTAAAAGGGCCTGTCAGTCAGGATTTACAGTATTACCACATTAAATACTGACTGACATGCCCGTCAATTTTCAGCTTTTTAGAAGTATGTAGTTGCCTCTGTTATATCTGTGACTTCTTTACTTTATTGTATGTACTAAACGCTAAAAAATAACTCAAAAATAAAATAGTGGTGCTTTTATGTGAGATTTCTTTACGTACGCACCACACTTTAATATTTACCCGATGCGATAAAAGAAACGGAGGTTCTTAATTCGCCTGTATTGTTTTTTGTATCTATGTTACACGATTTCTCCCCCCATTATGAACCGATTTGGATGATTCTTTTTTTGTTTGATAGCTCTTCAATGGTGACAAAATGTTTGTCGAAATCAGTAGTTTTTTTTTATTTTTATATCAACAGTAGGTAATCTAAAAATAGTATACTTCGATTCGAGAAAACTATCAAAATTTTGTACTGTAACAGGGTTATTAGTCATCAATTAGCAACCTTTAGGGGCTTGTTTTGTTTATCAAAACTAGCAACCACTGTTCTACGACTTTTGTCAGAACTAAAAAAAACAGCAGTTCCACACATTTTGTCGATGAAATGGAACATTTTTCTATGGAAAAACTTTCTTTTTTGAGAATTAGTAAGAGTCGTAGAACAAAAGTTGTTAGTTTTTATGTACAGAATAAGCCCCTAAAATGATGCTTATTGGCATATGTCGCAGCCAACTGGCTTAATTAGCCGTTCAATTAACAGCCTAGCTTCCTCACTAACTAGCTGCCTGAATGATATTTAGCCATTTGATCGAACAGCTAGGCAAATGACTTCGATCGATGACATTTCATTACTTGCCAAGCCTGTTCATTTCATTTTAGTTCCACTTCTGCCACCTAGCGCCGAAACTCTCCAAACTGTCATTTTCTCCAAACAATTTTGATGGTGTTTTGCATATATTAATGGAAAAAAAGTATAATAGAAGAGTGTGGTGGGTGACAATAATAATGTGAATTTACCTGTGCCTGACTCGAGCAATTAAATTTTTAAAGCAAATTTCGATCGAAAACTTGTTGAAGATGAATGTCCTAAGCCAGCGGTTCTCAAACTTTTTAGGTGACGGAGCCCTTTTGGAAAGTGAAATATTTGACGGAACCCTCAAGTAAACAAAAATGTATTTTTTGTACTCTGTTCTTTGGAAAAATGTCTCAAAAGAAGCGCGCAATAAGTGAGATATAATACCTATTTGACAAAATCTTCAAATATAATTATCGCCGTCAAACATTTCTGCAATGAGTAGAGCTAAGAGATTATTTTTGAAGTGAAACTTCTAATACGACTTTCAACAAAGTTTCGTTAAACGTTTAACGCTACCATGGAGGGGGTATGAAAACACTGTTGCGTCGAAGTTTCACTTCTTCCGCGCGGATGGACTCCACTTGCCTTTTTGAAGTAAAACTTCTAATGCGACTTCCAACAAGGTTGCGTTAAACGTTTAACGCTACCTTGGAGGGGGTATAAAAGCACTGTAGCGTCGAAGTTTCACTTCTTCCGCGCGAATAGATTATTTTCGTGGAGCCCCCACAGAGGCTCGCGGAACCCTAGGGCTCCGCGGAACACACTTTGAGAATGGCTGTCCTAAGCATTAGCCAGCCAGTTTATTAAATGTTGTATAAACGCTACGGCTGAATATCATTCAGGCCGCTAGTTGAACGGCGCTGTTATGTAAAGAGGCTAGGCTGTTGATTGAACGGCTAATTAAGCTAGTTGGCTGCGACATATAATATATCGCAATGATTGAAGTGGGCTATGCGATTTTTTTGCGAAATAATATAATAATCATCAAGCCTACTTTTAGCGTATACGCCATATCAACATTTTTCACGTCTGTGCTTGCTACAAGCTGCGCCAAGCCCAACCCTCACGGAGCCATTAAGTGATCTTCAGTTAGGATTGGGTTTTCCGAAGCTTGAAGCTAACTTTACACCCGCCAATAAGTTTGATTCGTAGCATTTTTATACTTGTCAGTGATGGCGGCGGGTGGTGCAGCCGTGGTGGTCGCAGGCTGGCTGGCGGCTTGTCCTGATGATATGCAGCACACAACTAGAGTCGTGAAGCCAAACCCACAAATCTGAAAAACGAGGACCACTACATTAAGACAAATTTAAATTCTCGAGCCACGTAGGTACATGATAATAGTATATGGTAAAAATATAATCAGAGGGGTGTCAGTCCGCAGTTTATGTACCTACGTTCAGGCGGGACGTTCATCAAGAATGTATGAAAGAATAATTTGCACTGAGTAGGAACTGTATCGGAATTGTGCTGGAACTGCGTCGAAACTGTGTTGAAACTGTGTCGGAGCTGTGTGGGAACTGTTGCATTACTGATATGTGTAAATCGGCTTTTACCTGTGGTCTAACCCTGTTTTCGATGTCCAGTAGTGCATCGGGGCATTGTTTGATTGCCGTGCACACTCCGGGGTAGCCTTTTTTGATACAACTATCCCCTGAAAGACAAAATATTAATATCTTAAATCAAGGCTTCGATAAAACACGCTCGACGACCCACGGATTGTTTACCGACGATCTGAAATATTACCTTTTTATCAAACAAACAAACAAACAAACAAACAATAACACTTTATTAGACAACCACATAAAGAATAAATTACAGGGACAAAAACAATACAATTTAGGTTTCTAACTGGGTTTTATCCCGACTTCAAAAAAGAAGGTACTCAATTCGAATGCATGTTAGTTTTTGTATAATTATGTTACGCGATTATTCGACCAATTATTTTTCGGCGAACTGTGCTATCGGTAAAAAAAGTATCGGCCAAAAAGTTTTTCTTTGATCAGATAATCGGTGAACAGTGACTTCTACGAGTATGTACAATTACTTCGTTCAAGAGTAATTCTGTCAAATGTATGGAGCTCTTTCATTTGTTAGCTAGATCATTCTTCAGAGGTGGTTTAATGTGCAGAATTTGATTCACTGACCATTAACTATTCTTGTTTTTAACTGACGAATCAGAGGAGGTTCTCAAGTCAATTAATCATATTTTATTATATTTTTATTGCATTGAGTGAGTATATAAAGCCACATTAAAAATATTGAAAATGGTACGTAAGTTTTAGGAAAAAAACAATATCTAATTAAAACAATATCTGATTTGGCATAGGTACATCGATTCGAATGAATTATGTTTGATTGATTTTGCAATGATTGAAGTCATTTGTGCTATTTTAGGCGAAATATAAGCATTTAGTGTATGAACCCGTAATACCATTTATCAATTATCTCAAAACGAGTTTTCGTAAACTTACAATGAACATTTTATCTGGAAATGGCAAGAAACCACAGAGCTATTACAACCAGCGGGATAATGTGGTCGATCGAGAAATCCTGAATAAGATGCATTTATTTAATATGGCATGAGTTAGAAAGAGACATGAAAAATATCTCGATTCAGTGGTTGTTGCCGTATGTTCATCTCGATAGTGTCAAATTTCAATCCATATTTTGACAGCTTTGACAGCGCTGGGCAAGATTTTCTATACATGAATTGCCTCAAGCAACAACAACGCTATCTCTCTGTGCTAGAAACCTAAAATTAGAACATTCGTCTTAAGGTGGTTGCTTGCGGTTAGCTAGGCACATCAGTGCCAACAGATGGCGCTGATGGTCTAATTTGACGTATTTTATTTTTTTATAACTGAAAATGTACATATTATTTCATCGTAATATATTTGCCGGTAATAATGAATTATTTGCTATTTTCTCAGCTATATTCCATTTGGTTTTTCGTTTTTTAAAGTACTGAATTTGTACCGGGCAATATTGCGGGCAGCGGTAGACTACTCACTCACACAAAGACAAGGTTCTTGTTGTGTTCGAACGTGGTTCCAACTATGCGCTAATTTCGACGCACTTTCCATTGCATAGTTTGGACCAGTGGTTAGGAGTCCCGGTGTTTGATACCGCGATATCGAGTTCAAATCGTACTTAGCATGTTTCTTTTTGCGATGTTTTTTGTCTTCTAAATAAAAATCAAATACTGTTACGTAGTAAGCGCATAATTTGATAACGACAGGACCGACTTGTAATTTTTTTCTCCATGATATCGTTTCATTTGCGCACGAATTCGTTTGCGATTTTTCCTGGGACCAGAGTATTGGTGGTTTTTAGGGTTCCGTACCCAAAGGGAAAAACGGGACCCTATTACTAAGACTTCGATGTCATCAGGTACATGCTTGAAATTTTCACAGAAAATTTAGTTTTATATTCACTTCAATAATAAATAATAAAATAAAATAAACATATAAGGGGGCTCCCATACAGTACGGAACCCTCCGTGCGCGAGTCCGACTCGTACTTGGCCGATTATTGTAATCTTTTTGCGAAGTTCGTGGTGCCATGGTTTATTTTGGGTGACTGATTGCATGTATAAAACACCGATAAAATCTTTATAGAATGGCACTCTGATATAGGTATCATACAAACAAAACACTGAAAACAAGAATTCAAGAAAAACCGAATCGTTGTAAACGCGCGTACGTACGCAATCAGTGTTGCCAACGCCATGGGTTGAAATTATCCATGAAAATTATCGTATTTTCAAATAATGTTTTCCTTCTATCTTCCAAGCTTTCATTCCATAAAATCTAAGTAGGAGTATATTACCATTAAAAAAATTACCAAATCAGTCCAGATGTTCCCAAATGATGCGCTTACCAACGAACATTACTTGACGATTGACGTTTGTAAAAAAAATGATAAATTGTATGTTGTAGGTATATTTTAATAATATTTACATAATAGTATTATTTATTGTTTGTAATATATTTTCCCTATAATTTATCCAAATTCTAATACTGGCAATACATTGTCCAATATTTTTCAATAATTGATTTTTGAGCTGAGCGAATTATGAGAAGACCGAAGACAGAAGAGCGGCAACAGCGCGTGACCCGCCTATGCCACGAGCTGGCAACGTCGCGCGTCGTCGCCGTACAATTACTATTATGTATTCTGTGCCGCTACTAAACAACTATAAATTGTAATGTAGGCACCGTACGACACTATCTGTGTTCACTCACACATTGACAAAATTGAACTAAAATTCGATGTTATTTCTACTATTAATCTACTGTTTTCATCAACTAAAGATGAAATGCCGCAAATAAAGACCAATTTAAAAGCCAACTATAGTCATTTCAGTGTAAAATTATACTCTCATCGCCCATGAATAGTCAAATAGATTAGTATGAAAATCGAACCACCTTAAAAAGCAGATCTCGTTTTTGACCGACGAAACGGAGGAGGTACTCAATTCGACGCGTATATTTTTTTATATGTCACGCATAACTTTTTGCATAGTGGTCCGATTTCGATAATTATTTTTTTATTGGAAAGAATATACTTCGAAGTTGGTTTTACTAAAATTTCATCGAAATCGGCTGAGCCATTTTTGATAAATCAAAAATAATGTGTAAAATGCAACATCGACCCGTGCGAAATATTCGCAAATTCTGTACATGGTTGAAGTCGGTCATGCCATTTTTTGCTAAAAATAATAACACATAAAAACCATCACAAGTTAGACAGAGACAGCTACCAATGTCCGAAGTAAAATAACAATAGAAACACTGTATAAAGATGGCCACGTCAAGTTTTATTATGCAAGCAGATTTTTTGCTGTAACTTTGAAATGGATCTTTATCCAAGATAATAATAAGTATAGAACATACCTTCAATAGCGGCTTCTATATTTATCACGCACAATACAAAGAAAAGAGTAAAAATTATCATATTAAATCTTGTTCACAAACTTCGAGTTGTTACTATATAGATATACGTATTAAGTAATTATATTTAGATTTTCCTGTTATGGCTGACGACCACCTCAGGTCGCGGTCAAAACAATTTATGATCTATGGTAGTATTACTCGTATTAAGCCTCATCTTCAATAGTTTGTGACGTCAATTTGACTTACATAACTTTACTACTAGGACTTACATCGTTTGTAACCCCGGTGTCACGCACCGGGTTTTTAAAGCACAATATTTTTTTATTTAAGTCATTTATCCCATTTTAAACTAGTAGTCCGCCCCGGACTTGGACCTCGCGCTATTCCTATTTTATATCATAAAAACTGTGATTTCAAAAAAAATATAATAATTTTCGTATGAAAGTTTTGCAATGATGAGCGAAGTAAATGTATATATCATTCGGTAAAATATTTCAAATATATGAGTTTCTGCCGAAAATTGCTATTGTTAAGCTACAATGTTTGAAGAATTACTGAATGGAATCTAACACTAGCAGAAGGCGCATAGCTTATAGGGCTTCAAAGAACAAAGAGAGCGGTTATTCATATAACATATAAAATATATAAAAAACATTTTAAATTAAACGGTTTTATTGAGAAGTTACTGTTAGAATGTACTAAAAGATAAAAAATAATTTTGGTAGTCCTAGGCACGGTATTAGATATCATTATCGTGTCCTAGGTAAGTACTGCATTCATACATTAATTTTCTTATCACTCGAGCATTGATCAAACTCAAAAATAAAATCGTGGGGCGTTCAGCGTGAACGTTACTATGTTAGTATACACTGTTAGAAAGTCTATTAAGAAGAAATGTTAGAAACCTACTTTGGGATTCTTTACTTAGTTCGAGCGAAAATTATTTAAACAAGATTTAACCAACAAAATTAAGCATCATTTTTTTTAAAAGCAATTTTATTTAATAATTAGCAATTTTATTTAAAATATAAATGAACGTTACATACAGTCCTCTAGCTATCATCAAACCTAAACGTACACACTCTGCGAGCTACTCTAAGAAGAAAGTCCACGACGTTTTTGTAAAGGCCATTGAAATAGACCCTGTAGCAGGTGCCATGGGGAGCTGGCCAGTCAACCACAGGAGAGCCTCTGGAATACATCCCGTAGTAGTAGATACCACAGAAAGTTGGAAAGGCCGTTGCAAAATCCCAGTGGTCGTAGGTGTCACGGATAGCTAGGTTTCGATCACAAGACTGCCGTAGGAAAACACCCCATGGCAGTAGATACGACAGAGACCGGAAAAAGTCGTTACAGACGGCCCCGCAGTAGTAGATGTCACGGAGAGCTGGCCAATCGTTCACGGGAAAGCCTCTGGAGAACGCTCCATAGCAGTAGATACCACAGTAAGTTGGAAAATCCGTTGCAGGCAGCTCTGCAGTAGTAGGCGTTGCGAAGAGTTATCCCGTTGATAACAAGAGAGCCGCCGGAGAATGCCCTGTAGCAGTCGATATCACAGGGAGCTGGAAAGGCCATCGCAGACGGCTCTAGTGGTAGTAAGTGTCACGGAGAGCTGACAAAAGGAGACCCGTCACGTCGGTGCAAGCAGTAGGGGGCTTATTGAACGCTATGTTCAGATTAAGTAGCCACAGCCTAAAGTAGTGCCAATATTCAACAGTTTACTCATATGACGCCAATGAGGCAAAGATTCTCGTCAAGTCGTCATCACTTTTTTAATGTCCTGTTTATTTTAAACAAAATATAGTTTTTTCACAAGAAACTGACACCGACCATAAATTTTAGACATAGATACTGTCAGAATTTAAATTAGGATTTTAAATAAATGTTCGTTAAGAATGAGTACTTTGTTGAGCGCGACGAGCGTCTTCCAAAGCAGAGAGCACAGAAAACTTCCCTCGAATAAATCTCTTAAACTCCGAGACCGATGGTTTATTTTATCGTACCGAAAACGCAAAGATAACAAAATACATCAAATAGCTCACTAAATTCATTACAAAGTCATTTGCGTGATTTAGGATTTTGTCGCTCGATGAACGGAGCCATCTATGATTTTTAAGATTGAACTAAATGTGCTTAGTAACTAAGTATGTGAATGGTTCAAAAGGTAACTTTGCGTAAAGCGCTCCAACACATTTAATCTTGAAAAATGTATAAAATTGTTTATATGAATAAAGTTTTACAAAATTATTAAATAATTAATAATATTGTATTGTCATTGGAACTAAAGGTGTGTACCATATATCAGATCAATCAGTCAACGGGAAGAGGGTCGAATTTCAATTACTAGATTTGACCCAAGCAACTCCCGCAGAAAGTGGCGCCGTTTTGCCTCATTTTACCACCGGTCCTGGTATCTTCGACACCACTGAACAGAAGATGCTCATATTCGAACTTAAAAATTCTATATATATAAACTACGTGTATGCTAAATTTCATGCAGATCAGCTGAGCGGTACTTGAGTTATCGTCGAACAAAGAAACATACAAACATCTGACAGCTCAAGTGCTGGCTCGTCCCATAGTAGACTCAGAGACCTCGCTAAAGCTCGGTCAATTATAATGTCATAAAAATACAAGTTTTTATCATCAGATAACATTGGTATTACATATATTACTTGTTATTAATTAGATCTTATAGAGACATAACTGAAATGCCTAAAATTTGCCATTTTTGAGCTATGTCTTTCAATCATTCTAAATGTTTAAAATACTATGTAATTTCCAATTTTTTTTAACTTTATCAGAGATATGTTGAAATGTACTTTAAATAATAAAGAAACAAAGTATCCTCGCCATTAATTTTTTTTTCAAATCATTCAACAATTGTACAGTATTTTGCAACGGACAATTTATTTTCGAAGATGTAGCGACACGCTCAGGATACAAACAGATGTTGCAAATTTGCATTTTGAGTAGTACAACATTTCAAGGAATAGTATTAACTCGATTAGAGACTGCCGACCGGTAAGCATAGCATAGGAAACTCACCCAAAGACCTGCAGAGAGGATGAGATAGTGCTTAGAAACACAATAGTTGCAAACAGCTTCAAACTAATGGTTCTTTGGAAATCGATAGGTTTGTAAGTCTTAAATGGAGACCACAAGATCCAAAACATAGCGTAAGATATTCACTTTTAGTGTAGCAAAATTTAAAAAAAATCCTGAACACGCAGACTGAAAAATGTTCTATCTGGTCCTACTGTTGATCTGTTTATTGGACTTAGTTCGCCAAAGTATCTTTTAACACAAAGATGATGATGATGATAAATAATTCTTTTTAGTGTCCTCTATACATGTTATCAGTTTTAAATGGACCTGCATTCTCAGGAGATCATCTATTGTTAATTTTGCATAGTCAATGTATTTCAGTAGATATTTTGAAAAAATATTGATCAAACCAACTTAAACCCTTTTGAATCATATAATTTACATTTATATTAATATTTTAATTAATTTACATTTATATTTTATTTATTTATATAATTTATATTTTTTATCATATAATACGACAAAACAGTTAATAGTAATAAAAGCAATTATGTAATCTGTGTAAAACATTGAAAATTAAAAATAATGCTATGTTCATTTGACTCACGTATTTTGTTACCCCGGTCTCAGGGACCGGGCGGACGCCAAAAGTTTAACTTCCACTTTTCCATTATTATTGCGAGTTTGCCCAGCGATGAAGATTGTGAAATTAGACAGCTACTAGAAATTCCAGCTCAAACTGGTCACGGATTAAAAAGTTATTCGACTTTTTCTGTCCACCCAGTCTCTGAGAGATATAGGTCACAAACGGCGGGTTTGTTTCTCTTTGAAATGTCAAGTTTTGCAAAATTAAAATAAAATGATTTAAGACTTTGACATAGTTAACTAGCTTACGTTACATATATTTTATCCTTACTTATATTATAAATCCGAAAGTGTGTTTATTGGTTTATTGGTTTGTTTTTCATTCACGTAGCAACGGAGCAACAATTTGACTTGATTTTTGGCATGGACGTAGTTTGAAAGACGGAGAGTGATATAGGCTACTTTCTATCCCAGAAAAATAAAATGTTCCCGTGGGATAGCAAAAAACTAAAATACCACGCGGGCGAAGCCGCGGGCAAAAGCTATCAGGTAATATTTCCGGCCGTTTAGCTCAGCCAGTTCAGTATCTAGACATATACATAATCAAAGGTCCCATAGCAAACATTGTTTAGTACTACACAATAGAGTTTCCTAGTATGTTTCTAAGGTGACAGCAAAATAAAAAATAAACAACATTTTTGCCAAAAACTATATTTTTGATTACCTATGATAAATACAAACCTAAATATAATTTATACCATTGATCATGCAATTAAATCTTCCAACAAAACCAAGCCGTGTGGGGTGAAGTGGAGTCTTTTTCTTATCGAGAACAGAACCTCTGTCTAGCATCGTTACAGGCAGTAATTTAACTAATGCATCTAACTTGGTTGGCGCGACAACATAAACTAATCATTTTCTGTTTTAAATAGTTTATCAAATAATTAAGTAAGGATGACAGAGAACACGCACAGTTACGCTACGCCAGTTTCTGTGATGCTCTGCTAATATTAATTAATCAATCAATCAATAGCACTTAATTGGACTACCACTTTACAAAAAAGAACAAATAAGGAAAGTTTTACATCATCATCGTCGGCAGATGAAGACGAAAGTTTGTCTCGTTCGAGCATCCAGGCACTCAGTACGCGGCTATTGACTGCAACGCTCCGCTTAGCTCTGCTTTGGTAGAATTTGGGCCTGAACCTTAAAATACGATCAATGGACAGTCATACAGAATTGTTGGTATGAGGTTTCTGGATGCCGTAGCGAAGGAGAACCGGCCAGATGGTTTGAGTTCTTCATGGCTGTAGGTTAAGAGAGGCGGGCCTCCTTCCGTCCCCACTTCCAATGTATCTAGAAAATAAATTACTTATTAGATAAAAATAGTCGGCCAAGTACGATAGATAGATAGAACTCTTTATTGTGTACACTAATACTATTATTGTAAAAAGTAGACAACTTATCTTAAATTAGTGCCACAAATGGCGGCCTTATCGCTGACAGCGATCTCTACCAGGCAACCACTGAACGGAAAAAGAACACAAACAAAAGTATAAATGGGAGGTACCAAACACAACTGATAATAATAAAAATGTAAAGTACGAGTATGAGTAAAAGTACGAGTCGGACTCGCGCACGGAGGGTTTCGTACTGTATGGGAGCCCCCCTTAAATATTTTTTTTATTTTAATTTTATTATTTATTATTGAAGTGAATATAAAACTAAATATTATGTGAAAATTTCAAGCATCTACCTGTTACCATTATTAATATAGAGCGAAAAACGTCTAAAATTCAGGTTTGTTGTATGGGAGCCCCCCTTAAATATTTATATTATTCTCTTTTTAGTATTTGTTGTTAAAGCGGCAACAGAAATACATCATCTGTGAAAATTTTAGCTGCCTAGCTATCATGGTTCATGAGATACAGCCCGGTGACAGACAGACAGACAGACAGACGGAATAAGAACGGGAGTACTCTTTGGGTACGTAACCCAACCGTTCCGTTGTCCGTCCGTCCGTCTGTCACCAGGCTGAACCGTGATAGCTAGACAGTTGAATATTTCACAGATGACATATTTCTGTTGTCGCTATATACCTACAACAAATACTAAAAGCATAATAAAAAAAAATTAATGGGGGGCTCCCATACAACAAACGTGATTTTTTTGCTCGTTAATAATAACGGCAACAGGTAGATGCTTGAAATGAGGCTAAGGGGGCTCCCATACTGTTCGGTACCCTTCTTGCGCGAGCCCGACCCGCACTTGGCCAATTTTTTTATTTTTCTTTAGAGCAGCAATACATTGTGTGTAAGTTGTCCCCTAATATTTATTTATTTATTTAATGAGGTGCGTTAAAATCGTAGCGCCAAAAATCTTACCGTTGTACATTTTGATATAAATAGGCGTAAACCGTTCCGTATTCATCATGTCTGGTACGGATCTATGTCCAATACGTTTTCCCAAGTGGAACCAATTAATATTGGCGGTGTAAATACCTGTAAAATATAAAAAAATGTAACAGAAGCCGTGGCGGTCCAGTGGTAGTGACATCCGTCTTACAATCGTGAGGTCGTGGGTTCATATCCCGGTCCCGTCCAGTTGTTTGGAATTTATGTACGGATTTTCACATTGCTGGTATTTCGGTGAATGAAAACATCGTGAGGCAGCCAGCATACGTCCGTAGATGAAATTCGATGGCGTATGTGAATCCACTAACCCGCACTGGGCCAGCGTGGTGGATATGGCCCAATCACCTTTCATGTGTAGGCCTACGCCCTGCAGTGGACTAATTAAATAAAAAATCGGCCAAGTGCGAGTCGGACTCGCGCACGAAGGGTTCCGTACCGTATGGGAGCCCCATTGCTCTTGCCGATATTAATAGCGAGCAAAAAACTCCTAAAAATCACGTTTGTTGTATGGGACCCCCCCTTTTCTGTTTTTAGTATTTGTTGTTATAGCGGCAACAGAAATACATCATCTGTGAAAATTTCAGCTCCCTAGCTATCATGGTTTATGAGATACAGCCCGGTGACAGACAGACAGACGGACATCAAAGTCTTAGCAATAGGGTCCCGTTTTTACCCTTTGGGTACGGAACCCTAAAAATGCTGGTACTGTAATAGAGTCAGCTACTTTCAAAATTATTGTACACTCGAAAAGGCAGGCTGTTCGAACTAAATACTTGGTAACACCATATTGTATGTACATGGCTTTACGATAGTAGTTCTCCATACAGTTGATCTTGCGACACATCTCAATATGAATTTTCATATGCCTATATCTCGACTCACTCTTGACCGATTTGGTTCATACTCGCAAGTCTTATTAGGATTTAGATACTTAACGACTTAGCCAAATATTATCCAAATCGGCTGATAAATAGCGTGGCAGCAGATTTCCCCCGTTTGAGGGAAATGCTCCGCATAACAAAATTCGCCGACGACGAAAAAAAATATGCTATTAAATTATTATAAAACCTATGTACCTAGTTTCATCGTGTTTCGTTGAAAAATACGACCTGTACACGGAAACCAACATCTGGACAGACGAAAGCTAAATCGAATCTAAATCGAATCGAGATCTTAGCTGACGCTCGAAGTAAAATATTCATAATTATAATATGAGGTACGAGGTAGATACTTACCAAGTTCAAAGTATTGATTATGTCCTTTCGCACTTGCTTCTTCCGAAGGTGCAATCATGATGTTCACGGAATTGCCTTTGATAGCGAGGTGCATTTCAATTTTCTGTACACGACGTGGTTGAAACTGTTCTCGTCCATGTTATTACAATCTACGTAACTGTTACCTAAGGCATGATATTCCTTGCATCCCAAATATTATACATTCTACATCATCATTATTAATTCATAGATTAAACATACCTATACTTACTGAGTCCTATTTTTTTTTGCAAATCCGGATTGGTTCTATTATATAAGTTTCACTATGGAAACTAATGTGGTTTTCGCACATTTTAACTAAGTAAAACACAGGTGTTACTCACGTTTGATTTTAGTAGGAAACTGCTACTATATTTTCTATAGTCGCATTTGGCGATCTTTCTCAAGGTTGGAGTACTAGCACGCGGGCTCGTCTCGCATAGCACTGATAGTATGCGAGACGACTGTTATTACTACTAAACTATAGAAGCTATAGTAGCAGTTTCCTGCTAAAATCAAACGTGAATAACACCTGTGTTTTACTTAATTAAAATTATAAAAGTTGTCGTAATAATCAATGCAATGATAATATTAAATGTATAATTTAGGTAACTGTTATAGAAACACAACAGTCAACGCAATCGATAAGAGCTAGGTGCAGACTGCAGGCCCAGTTGTTGAATATTAGTTTGATTATCAATATATTCGAATAAAATCAGGAATATACAGAATTGTTGGTAATTAATCAATTAGCATCATTTTAAGGGCATATTCCGTACATCAAAACAAACAACTTATCCCAAATCTCAATAAATCTCAATTTTTTTTTTTAACAAGTGAAATAACAGAATAAAAGAATTGTTTTTTACACACTTAAGTGACATTTTAACTTATTTGCATATTTACAGTGTCAAGGGCTTTTTATATTAAGTTAATTATGTTTAGACTGGCCAAATATTTTTATTGAAATTTTTGTATGGATGAAAATTAATACGAGTTTTAGAATTCGTAGAACGAAATATGTTTGTTTTGATGTACAAAATATGCCCTTAAGAGGATGCTAATTGATTACCTGTAACCCTGTATATACATGTTGTCGTTCTTCCAAGTGGGACTTTCACAGGTTTATACCTACTTATTTAAAGCTAAACAGATAAACATTTTATTGATAATTTGTCAAAAATTATAAGTCACAAAATTGAAGTCTGAAACATGACTCAGATTAAAATAAATTCATTTCATAATCTTATTGTGCCATAAAATATAATACCTAAAATACCTAAACCGATGCGCGATGTTAAATAACCATAACCACCTAATAACGATCTGTTGATAATAAACACATAAAGTACCAATTGTACTTATTTACGTAACTTATAGTTATAAAAGGAATAGGATATTATCCTAAGGCCCCACGTCGCGACAGAAGCTGATACAGTGTTTCGCCATTCTAGTCTGTTCTGGGCTTTGCGTTTCACTTCGCTCCACGTCCATCCACCCGTCCATCAGCCGTAAGACGTCCACTCCTGAACATAGGCCTACCCTATTGATTTCCAACAAGGCCGGCTGGAAGCGGCCTGCATCCAGCGCGTTACTGCGCTCCACGTCAATCCGATGCTTTTGGCTTGACAACTTAGTATACACATGACTATTACACAATAATGTAATTACGTATATAATACAATAGGTACTTACGATTATCTCTCACTGCTTTAAGAATATTTTGTTCCAAATTTTGGCAAAACGCCAGTTTTGTTATTGGTGTTCAGTTCTAACGCTGAGAACTTCTTTTGCATTTCTTCAACAATATTTCCAGTACATGTTGTCTCTTCACATTCTTTTGCGACATAGTTTTGGTAATCCACTCCTTGTCCTGCGTGGATAATTTAATACATTCAATACAACAATTCAATACAATATTAAACAATACAAGAGCGAGGAAACTAAGCATCTTGACTTGCTCGGAAGTTCTTCTGCCTGTGTCGCTATGTATTCCAATATATGTATACTTGTGTTATCTTTCCAGTAAATCTTGCATTGTTTACTTACCGAGGACTTACAAAAGGTATAGGTATATTCCATCTCCAGTGTCCCAAGTTGTAGATAACCTAAATCCAATAATGATAATTGCTTTGATTCGCAAGAAACCATTCAGATTAAACATTTTGTAACCATGCAACGCTGGAATTCCCAACTTTTGCAAAATAATGCAATAAACATCAGATCGCTTTGCCACTCCACATTATTATTTAATACGATAAAGATAAATATACCTCTGTAAAAATTGGTATTGAAAAAACCTAGTTCTGCTGTTCTGTAGATAAAACAATGCGTATAATTACGTAGCGCTCATAGCTTAGTTTGACTAGGAGTTCGTTAGCGATCATCGAAGTTAAGCAACGTTCAGCACAGCATGTCGGATGGGTATCCGAAGACTGACCGCTAAACGCGGGAGACATTTACATCTGAGCGCTACCGTGGCTCGAAAGACATGTTAAATTGTGAACCCCGGTTGCTTTAACCGTTTAGCCATGTCATAGGCCTTCAGGAGGCTTAAAAATAATGGCACCAGGGCTAGCCACCCGGCCTGTACGAACTTACTTTATCTCGGTAATATTATCTCGAACAAAATGGTGTTTAGCTAAGTACCAACTAGAAGCAGCCCCGGGCTGAGCGGCTGCCTCGACCCGAGGCAGTGCAACTCCAGATGCAACCTTCGGCCTGAAGCACCGGAGCCCTGAGTGAAAAGAGGAAGAACAGTTGCCTCAGTCCGCCTCGAGTAGAGTCCATTTGAGAAGCCTCAGGCCGAGCAGCCTGGCCTGAGACTACTCAAATGGATACACACCTGTTTATGACACTTCACTAGCATACTCATGTTTATGTAGCATCAATATGGAATGTACCTTAGTAGATAAGTTCTAAGAATACCATAAAGTAAGCCGCTACTACTGGAAATGGGCATTAGTAAACGGGTAATGTCATCACCCTTACATCATTACCATCAATTTGTCGTTTGCTGATGGCGGTTGAACAAAAAAGTGTTGGTCAAACAAAAAAAAACAACGATGAAACAAAAAAACGTCGATGGTACCTGTAAGTACATGAACAATACGATTAATACCCATTGCACAACAATATATTTTGTAGGGACGAGTCCCATACAAAATTACTTACCGATTATTTATCCTTAAGTACCTATTTATGAAATTGTTATATTTACTTGAATATGAGAATATTGTTTTTAGTTACTTCACATTAGATGGTTTCAACCTTCTTTAGTCCTTATTCTATGGTTTCAATCATAATTTTACAACTTACTATTACATTGGAGGAAGGAGGAAAAAATGTATTTGATAATATTGGGTACTTCATAAATTGATATAGTACTTGAAAACTTCCCCAGTTAAATACATAATGTCAATAGCGATAACCTTACAGAATTGATTTTCCTTATAACACAATTATTTACTCGATTTATTATGACGTATGAGGAAAAATAATATTAATTAAAAAATAAGTTGTTTACTATGTGAATTTGGCTGACTCTAATTGGCTCATTGAAAATAGTAGCGATAACATGGTTGTTATAAATAAGCGTAATGAAATCAGTAACAACTAAACAAGTACAAATCTATGCCCCGACAAGATGGTTACCAAAGATTATTTTGCAATTTTATTTTCCATTTTGAGCATCAGCCACGCAGTATTCGCGGGTGATTATTACAAATATCAAGAGGAAAATGTACAAGAAGGAAGCTCATGTGAAGTGAGAATACATGCAGTTCTAGAAGAGTTTAAAACTGAAATAAATCAAAAATTGGATGGAATAGACACCACACTATTTAATAAATTAGAAGCATACCTGGATAATAAATTAAGCGTTATTGAGAAAAACAACCGAGCTTCACGGGAAAGTATTCATGAAAAACTTCAAAATACGGAAAAAAACATGCTTGATAAATTGGAAGATTACGTAAATGAGAAGATCAATTCTTTGGAAAAACATGTGTACCGGAAAATTGACGGTCTCGAGAGTATTTCTGCTGACAAAACAGATACTAGTATTATAAACCACAAATTGGATACTTTGAAAAAAATGCAACTAGAGTCAGATGGACGTGCTGTCATCGCTTTAGTAAATGAAACATGGCCGCAAATAGAACAACATTTAAATCAACACTTTGATACAAAACTAAAAAGTGTTTTGGATGAAAATAAAAAAACTATAAATTTGCGTATCGATACGTTGAATAAAAACTTAGCAAACTTTGAACAAAATGTAAACCAAAAATGGACAAAATTAAGCGAAATGATGCTCAAATTAGAAAACAACATCGGACGCATACCAAACGCGTGGATTGAAAAAATCCCGGAAATGTTTGAAGAGAATGTTAACCAGGAATTAAAGGCAATGGAGAATAATATAACTAAAAACTTAATTTTTAAGCTGGATGGCTTAAACAAAGAGTTTGGACAAAACATAGATAGTAAATTAAACAAAATACAGGAAAAAATCCCTGCATTAGAACAGAATCTCAATAAGGAAATGGACGTGTTGAAAAACTTAGAACAGAATATATTTGCTCGTGTAGAAATAAGTTGTAAGTATTGGAAATTGTAACGTTCGCTTTTATCATTCATTATTTCACACCCTTTTGTAGAATGAAACTGATCTGGGTAATTTTGCGTAATTCCCCATCAATAGTTGACCATCTTAATAATATGAGGGTTCTATCTTCTTGAGTATCTATTTTTCGTCGTTTTTATGTCTTGGTGGAAACGTTATCCTTGTTCTTCGCTTAGAGCTCCTAATTTTTGTTGAAATTAATCTAGGTGACTATTGAGAATGTAATTTTATACTCATATTGCAGCCTAAATCTTAGAATGGTACCAGCATTTTCTCTACTAAATTTACATAGTTGCCAGCTTTATGAAATCCGAGAAAATTTTAAGCAATTTTTGCAAAAGATTTCCAAGCAAGACTTTCAACATAATTCACAGAAGTCTCAAAATTGGTGGTGTCTTTCATTGAAAGACGTATTTGGGGTCCATCAAACATAATTTCAGTTTCTCAGTACTTAAATCAGGAAACTGTGAAATGAACTGAAAACATTGACCATGTCTGTCGAGACCATAAGAAATTGCTTAAATCTTAATGAAGACGCGCTATTCATTGGGCTGATAGATCGTCAAACCATCAAAAGTCAGCAAATCAAAACTCAAACAAATTATCATATGAAGAAACCTGCAATAAGTTTCGTTCTCTCGTACGATACTTAGAGTCGAACGTCTGAAAAAAAGGTTTTTTTTTTTAATTTTGATCCTGATTCTAGTAACTCATCGGGTTCCTTAGAAAGATCTAAGTCTCAGATGAGGTCATTAAGCTGATTTAGTATGTATGCCAATGTACATTACCTACTTTATCGACCATAAAAAACAGAGCTGCACCAAAAAAATAAATTCTTTTGCAGGCCTTTGTTTTATGTGTAATGGAGAGGAATACAATAGCCTCAAAAATAGACCCAAACAAAAACATATTTATTTCGTAGACTATCCACTTTTATTTTGTGCCGTTTACGATATATGCTGAACTGTAATGTTTAATTCATTGGTTTATTATAATTTTGAATCAAGATGGTCTAGTGGTAACAACACTCGCCATCATTCGTGAGGTTGTGGGTTCAAATCCCGGTCATGTACCAATTAAATTTGGAACTTCTTTTCACAACACGCAAGTCACATATATTGACTAAGCTGTAGAGTTTCTGAAGTAAGGACTTGTAGAGTTAAGGCGTGTAGAGTAAGAAGCTTGGCTTTACATGAGATCTGACAACTTTTTGTAGGTGCGAACTGTCAGCTTGTCTTGGCTTCATTTCACATGAAAATGTTTTTGTTGGATTATTATTACAGGATCAGGTCTTAGCAGGTGAACTACTTAATTGTGACATTTGTATTTTTCGTTCGTAAGACGATACTTACACAGATTACTTCATTTCTATTTTATTTCTAATTTAAAAGATAGAGGCGGCTCTTCAAATTTTATACCGTTTTGTTTCTCAAAGTGTAGCGGAAGAATCCTTTCTTCTTGACAGGAAACAAAAGAAGGTATTATATTAGCTTGCTTCAAAAAAAGTTTTCTAAATATAGAAAACTTTTTTTGAAGCAAGCTTTTACTAAACAAGTACTTGCCAAGACGAATCAAACGAGCCGAAACTTGATAGGGTTGCGTCGTTTCATTACAGAGTTCCTATGACCACCTTCCAGCTCCATCATCAGACCCTGGTTACCATTGAAAGACAAACTACTCGCCAAGACCATTCAAACTAACCCAAACTCGATGAGGTTGTGTCGTTTCGTTGCTAAGTTATTTTGGCCAGCTCTAACATCAGATCAGCACCATGTCATTATAATATTGCATTGTCACGCAATTTACAAATGTATGCCAAATTTTAGTTCAATCGGTAACCGGGAAGTGGATCAATTTTCTGAAGATTTGTTTACAGACAGTGGGACAGATAAATAAAACTTGTAAAATAATATTTAAAACCGTTTTTTTTTTTTTCAGGGCTTCGTTTGAGTTGCAAAGAAAAATATGTGAAGGATGATGGAAATCATGTGTTCATACTGCCTTACATTGACATGAACGATAAAACTCTGAACCACGTAATGGTCAGAAACGGTTCCGTCGATCTATCCTTTGAAATGCACCTCGCTGTAAAAAGCAATGAGAATGCGCAAATACTTCTGACACCATTATCATATTATCAGAAGGATTTAATTTATACGAAATTTACTGTCGGTAAGTGTAATCTCGACCGACTGAAAGCCGAGTGGGAGTTTTTAATTATGTTCGAAACCTGCTTGATCGCGAGATGGCACAGTGCCATCTTGTGTCACGTACAGAAAATCTGTCACCGGGCTGTATCTCATGAACCATGATAGCTAGGCAGCTGAAATATTCACAGATGATGTATTTCTATTGTCGCTATAACAACAAATACTAAAAAGAAAATAAAATAAATATTTAAAGGGGGCTCCCATACAACAAACCTGAATTTTTAGACGTTTTTCGCGCTATATTAATAATAATGGTAACAGGTAGATGCTTGAAATTTTTAAAGAATATTTATTTTTACATTCACTTCAATAATGAATAATAAAATTAAAAGAAAATAAATATTTAAGGGGAGCTCCCATACAGTACGGAACCCTCCGTGCGCGAGTCCGACTCGTACTTGGCCGATTATTTTAAGGTAACGAGCGCCAAACCGATTGAACATAAGCGTGGCAACGACTGTGATATCCAATCACGATCCAGTGTGTGTGTTAATGTGCTGGAGTGTGTGCTCGACGCGTTTTGTCAACGCGACGTAAAAGTCATTCGATTTGATTTGATTTGCAAAACTCCCACTAGGCACCCTGATCACGCTGATCACCCGTCATTCGAGAGTGCTCAACTAGTGTTTGTTACAAGTGATGACTTAAAAGTATGGTACTGAAAAGTATTATTTCACTGTGCATTATGAGTAAGCTTGAAGTAACCCATTGTGCTATGGAGTTCCTCTGCAAGATCGGATCAAGAAAGCGGGGATCCGCAGACGAACCAATGTTCCCAACATAGCCCAGCGGATTAGCTAGTTGAAATTGTAATAGGCACATAGCACAGAGTACTGATGACACATGGGTTCAAAAAGTTCTCGAGTGAAGACCACGTACCGGCAAGCGCAGCGTAGGACGTCCACTTCATGGTATACAAATGACCTGATTAAGACCGCAGGATGGTGCTGGATGCAAGCCACTTCCGACTGGTCTTAGTGGCGATTTATAAGGAAGATCAGCAGTGGATGTCCTGCGGCTGATAGATGGATGCATCAAGCATAATCCGTTTCTTGAATTAATTATTATCGAGAGACTAATAAACTAGTAAAAAAAATCAAAAAAACAAAAATCAAAATATGCTTTATTCTTTAGACATTAATTAGAAATGCGCTTAGAATCGATTTTTTACAAACATAATATAATTATAATAGGTGCAAATTTACATATTCACCAAATTATGAATACCTAACAATTCAATTAATTACATATAATAATTTACTACAAATTCAAACACCCTTACTTAAAATAATCTAAAAAATTTAAAACAATATAGTAGGTATCTGCAATAGCATCGTCATAAAAAGATCAAAAGTAAATAAAATTAAAACATAATTCAGTCAAATTACAATATTTAAATTATCCTAACCTAAAATAGATTGTATATCTCCTTGTATAGTAGCTCTCCGAACACTAGAACTCGCCACACATTTCTTGAAAGCCAATATCTCGAGTTGGCCGATTGGGTACTCTGGTCGATTGGCTTACTCGCAAATAAATCTTGTCAGGATTTAGATAATACAGCCATGCCAAAAATTATACTATCATCAAAACAGGCTGATACTCGTAAATACCGAGACAGCATCCCTCTTTATTACAGGAAATACCCCTCCTTTCATAAATCGCCGACGACAAAGGTCCTGTGTACCAAGTTTCGCCGAGAATGTCGCTTACCATCAGGCGAGTTGGTGGTCAAACGCGGACTTATTTGAGTTAAAAAAAAAGAACGTAGCAAAATGCAACCTGTAGAGAAAAACCAACATCTAGACAGATGGAAGCAAAATTACCGTGTTTAAAACGGAAACCTTCGTTTTCACTTAGGTCAATTAAATTTAATTTTTAATGATAAATAATTAAATAATTTTTAATAATTAAAAAAATTATGTTGCAGGATTTTATTCAAACAACACGTCTTTATGGGTAAATAATTCACTGAATCAGACGATAACGACACCTAATATTATCAGCGAAACTGGTTTTACTGCTATTTATGTCAAGATTTCCAACGGTAAGTTGCGTTTTAGTATTGAAACGGTTAAGTGCAAGTTGAACTCATGAACGTCGTGTTGACTAAGACTTTTTATAACGAATATTACGTACCACTTATTACGTTGCTATTTAATTTATGGTTCTTTTTTATATAACAATATAACAACAAGTGTGTAATAGTAGATTATGGACCAAGAGAACCAAGTCGTCTTACGTTACGGGCAACAAATTAGACCCTGAGCGTAGCGAGAGATTATAGTTATCTCCCTAGTGCCGCGAGGGTGTTTTAAGGTAAATTTAGTGTCCCTGAGTGAAGCGAGGGGTTCAAGTCGCCCAAGACGAAGACAGACTTGGTTCTAGTGGTGCATACTCTACTTTTCATACCTCCTGCGAGAAAATAAAACCCAAGGAATATGAGTAACTAACTTTTACCCTATGTGATATTTAGATTTTTGTGCTATCCCATAAACTTTTATTTTGCAAGCGGACCGTAGGACGTCCACTGACTAGGTGGAGTGACGATATAATAAAGATCGCAGGAACACGCTGGATGCTGGCCGCTTGCAATCGGTTTTATTGGAAATCCATGGGGAGGCCTATGTCCAGCAGTGGACGTCCTACGGCTGATAGATAGACTTGTGTTCTGTGACATTGATTTTTAGGGTTTCGTACCTAAAGGGTAAAAACGGGACCCTATTACTAAGACTCCGCCGTCCGTCTGTCCGTCGGTCGGTCTGTCTGTCTGTCTCCAGGCTGTATCTCATGAACTGTTATAGCTAGAAAGCTGAAATTTTCACAGTTGATGTATTTTTGTTGCCGCTAGAACAAAAAATACTAAATACAGAAAAAAAAAAATTAAGGGGGGCTCCCATACAACAAAATTGTTTTTTTAGGCGTTTTTCGCTATATTTTAATAATGGTAACAGGTAGATGCTTGAAATTGTCACAGAATATTAAGTTATATATTCAATTCAATAATAAATAATAAAATTAAAATATAATATATATTTAAGGGGGGCAGTACATCCCATACAGTACGGAAGCCTCCGTGCGCGAGCCCGACTCGTACTTGGCCGATTATTAACTAATTTGCTGATTCTGTACCAACAAGAAGTAGGTACTTATACACATCTGAGAATATAATGAGATGTTTTCTCCAGGAACCCTGGAGGTGGGCAGGAGAGGCAGCAGCGCGCCCATCCTCAGCTACAGCCACGCCGCGCTCAATGCGGTGCGATATTTCAGTTTCGCTTCAAGTGACGGAGAAGCGACTATTCTTTACGACTGTCCTGCATTCTAAACCTTTATTCTGCCGCTGCAGTGATAAGATTTTGACGACAATTATCAAAAACTAGTTAAAAAACATTTTTATTTTATTTGCCATTTATACACCGGGTGGTTTTCTACACTACATACTTAATTTTCTAGAACATCATTATGACCAACTTATTTATGGGGCCAATCCTTAAAAATGAAATAAGCTTTTTGTTCACATGTTTTGTCCAACGTTGATTAGGTGTACGGACAGGCTGCTTTTTTCGCAATTTCCAGAGTGATCCCTGTAAAAGATTATGATTAATATGACTACAAGGACATCCAAAAATATTTACGTCGAGTACATAAACATGTATGTAAATTAGATAAATTTTATTTCAAGCATTTGATAGATGAAATTGTTTGAGAAAAATAATATTTATGTGACAAACATGTAGATAATTCATAGTTCTGAAATAAACAATAGATAATAAAAAAAAGTATTTTATACTACACCTGCTCGGAAAGTACCTTGATACTTTATCAAATTTACGGTAGAAAGTACGTCATTGCATATCGAACAAATATGCGGGGAGAAAACGCATCTGAGCGGGAGAGAAAAGTGTATGAAAATCCATTTCTTACGTGGTTTTTCTTTTTTAATTTTGGGTAAGACTATGCGCTGGTAACCTAAATATCAAAAGCCAAAAAGTTTTTACAGTGAGTTTTTATCTCCAAGTTCGCAAAATGACACTGGCCACTAGCTGTGTGTTGGATGGTGTCAAAAAATTTGAAAAAAGAACATTTGAAAATTGCAGACGCCATTGGCGCCATTAAGCTTCACTAACTGCAACAATTTCAATATAAATTTCAATTAGTAAAGATTTAGTTTTTTATTTTCCTCGTAGGTGTAGTATAAAGCACTATGTATCACTCGAGAGAAAGTGCGATTCCCGATCTCGGGTGTTTTAAAGCACGGCTCGGGCTTCAAACGATACCCTCGACGGTAATCGGTCACTTTCTCCTCTCGGTGAACAATGTACTATTAATTCACACCCTTTCTAATTTACAGTAAGTATTATTAGTAAGGAAGTAGGGATTGAAGGAAAGGAAGAGTCAATGTAGATATAGGACGAACCATTTGTCAGTGCCATAACAAATAAAGTATTTGGCTTTCTCTTGCTACGCTTGACGAGATAGCGCTGCCATACTTGGCAAATGCGACAATTTACAGTGTGCCAGAACCACAGAGATACCAGAGGGATAGTGTGGTCGATCGAGAAAATCTAAAAGAGATGCATCGATATAATACGGCACCAGTTAGAAAGAGACATGAAAAATATCTCGATTTGATGGCTATTGTCGGATTTTTAGACAAGGAACGTCAAATCTCAATACTTGACAGTTTCGACAGCAGCTTGGAAGATATTTTTCCCAAAAGGAGTTCCATACGAGAATTTTCCTTACCGTGGCAACACCACAGCTGCGATAACCGTTTAAGACTTTTTGGCGGGAAGTCGAAAGAAGCGGGCGTTTTTAATATTCAATTATTCATAAATTTTAATTTTGCAATTCTCTGAGATTTGTGTTGGGTGTTGCGGCGCAACAATAACGTCATGAGCGTTGCTAGTGACGGGGAGGACCCCGTCATTACAGCAGAGAGAAAGAAGAGAAAACTTGCAAAATCCTCAACGAACAATGATGGCTACAAAGTATTTCAGAAGCCCCTCTACAAGAGGCTATTCCCCGAAAATCACAGTGGGGACTGCGTGGTTTACGTTGAATCCACAGAAGAAGAAAAGGTTGGTAATAAAAACCCCATAATATTGACAAATCTTTTCATTGAAAATGTTAAAGGCATTGTAGGTGTCCACCGAATAAATGCTTATAAGGTTGGCGTCACTTTCAAAAAGCCAGCTCCAGCTAACAATTTTTTAAAGATGGATAGCTTCCTGAACAGATATAAGCTGAAAGCTTTCATTCCTGCTTACATGACTGAAGTTATAGGAGTCATCAGGCATATTCCGCTGACAATGTCTAATGAAGAAATTTACAAAAATATTACTTGTGATGCTGATGTTGTCTCAATCAAACGTTTTATGCGAAAAGTAGACGGAAATTTGACTCCTCTTGGAACAGTGGCTGTCACTTTTGCAGCCACCACATTACCTCAGTATGTATACATCAAGCTATTCAGATACCAGGTTCATAAATACTTTCCACCACTCATGCAATGCTACCGTTGCCTCCGATTCAACCACTCAGCTAAGAACTGCAGAGCAGAGCAGATGTGTTCATCCTGTGCAGGACGGCACTCCTACAAGGAATGTGATGTGGAAGAAATAATGTGTGTCAATTGTTCTGGCCCTCACCTTGCCGTGTCGAAAGACTGCCCTGTTAAGCAGAAAAAAATAGAAGAGAAGAAAATTAAACAACAACAAAAAATGTCTTATGCCAATGCGGTAAGTCTGCCACAAATCTCTGATAGAACATCCTTCCCAGCTCTAACACCAAAGCCGAGACAAAAAACCTTCCAAGATCTCAATGCCAAAGAAATTGTTGATAACGATGTAATTATAAATGCCCTTGTGAAGTCCGTTGTTGCCCTTGCAAATAGCAAGAATGAACCCATTACAAATAAAAGAATTAAAGAAATTTTGTTATCAAATTTAATTTAATTTAATTTCATTATATGGACACATATATTCGTATAGCACAATTCAATATTCAAAGTTTACATAGTAAAAAAACGCTATTGTTAAAGTTTTTAACTGAACAAAATGTAGATATATGTTTACTAAATGAAACGTGGCTTAAGAAAAACAGTAAAATTCCAAATTTTCCATCCTATAATTTGATTCACAAACTGTCTGTAAACGAACATAATGGGGTAGCTATATTAATTAAACAAAATTTTAAATATGAAGTTGTTCATACCTCATATTACGAATCAATTCAGAACATTTGCATTGCACTTGATACATCATTAGGTAAATTACATGTGTTGTGTATTTATTGTCCCCCAAACAGCGAATTTACTAAATTTAATACTAATAAATTAAAAAAAAGTATTCACTGAAACTCCTAAGCCATGTCTCATAATGGGAGATTTCAATGCCCATCACATTTTATTTGGTTGTCTAAAAAATAATAGTAGAGGTAATTCTTTGTACAATCTCATAGATGAGTTTGACTTGTGTGTTTTAAATGATGGTAATCATACTACAATTAAATATCCAAACAAGAATTCTTCAGCAATTGATTTAGCCTTAGTAAGTTGCTCGTTAGCTCCTCTCTGTGAATGGCAAGTCCATGATGATGCAATGGGTAGTTATCATTTTCCGACTCTACTGGATGTAAATGTGAAGCCATCGGTGTATGATGTTCGTCCTGTAGAAGAAAAATATTTGTACAACAAATCAGACTGGTCTAAATTTAAAACTTTATCTGAAACCTGCTTTTCGCAATTAGATTTGGAAAATACAGATCTAGATGAATTATACAATAGTTTTATAAATATCTTGTATCAAATCAGAGATGAATGTATTCCTAAGCAGAAATCTAATCACACTCCAAAAATTCTGAGAAAACCAGCTCCATGGTGGAACACACTATGTGAGGATGCAGTTCAAAAGTCGAAAGAAGCTCTTAAGACATATCATCACTCTCCAACAATTTCCAATTTTATTAATTACAAGCGTCTTGATGCTAAAAAGAAAAAGATATTAATTGAGGAACGGGGAAAATCATGGCATGAATTGTGTACTTCTTTCAACAGAATGACACCAGTTACTAGAATATGGAATTATGTTAAAAAATTTAAAAGGATTAACAGTAATTGTAGTAACAAAACTCTAAATGACGAATGGGTACCAAGTTTTCTAGAAAAATTAGCAGATTCAACATCAACCGATTTTACCACTTTAAATATTTTAGACAGGTCTGACAATAGCGTTTCCTTCTTAAATGAGCCTTATACACTGAATGAGCTTCGCATTTCTTTAGATAGTCGTAGGGATACTACACCAGGTATGGATAACATTCCATATAAACTTATTAAAAATTTACATTCAAATGCTCTGAACATTTTATTGGCAATTTATAACAGACTTTGGAATGCATCAGTTATTCCTGAATCTTGGAAGACTCAATGTGTAATACCAATTTTAAAACCTAATAAGCCTGCAAATAATCCGTCATCGTACAGACCCATATCTTTGTCATCCTGTCTGGGTAAACTTTTTGAAAACATGTTAAAATTACGTTTAGATTATTTTGTTGAAACCAACTCTAAAATACCTAACACACAATTTGGATTCAGAAAGGGTAAAAGTTGCTCTGAAAGTTTTGTATCATTAATCTCAACATTAAAAAAAGCAAAGCTCAGCCACTCTAATGTGATCTGCGTCTTTCTTGATGTAAAAGGTGCTTTCGATAATGTCAACATTAAGAGCCTTCTTCTAGTTTTGAATGAGTTAGGTCTGCCAACAAAATTATTGAAATGGATATTTAATTTTCTGAATAACAGAACCTTGTATGTTAAATTTAATAATAAGCTACATGGACCAAAATCCGTCAGTAAAGGAACTATGCAAGGAGCTATCTTATCTTCTCTCTTGTATATTCTATATACATCTCAAATTTTAAAGTATGTTAACACATCACATGTTAAGATTTTACAATTTGCCGATGACTTACTTTTATACTCTGAAAGTCAAAATTTAAATATGGCTGTAAATCACTTGAATTCTGCACTGCTGCAGCTACACCATTATTACAACAATGTATTAAAATTAGATATTAGTTCTGATAAAAGTTCTGTTATTGTTTTTAGTAAAGATCCTTTTGCACAATCTTTTGTTAAAATTAAATACAATAATGAAATCATTCCTGTAAGTAATCAACATAAATTTTTAGGAGTAATAATAGATAACAAGTTAAAATTTGAAGAGCATATTAAGTATATCTGCAGCAATGCAATGAAAAGTATTAATGTTTTAAGATGTTTAGCTGGTACTTTTTGGGGCTCTGATCCTAAAACCTTGATCATGCTGTATAAAAGTATAGTAAGAAGTCATTTTGATTATAGTAGTTTAGCTTATATGAATGCAAGTAGCACCTTATTACGAAAACTCGATGTAATACAAAATATGGCTTTAAGAATTATTAGCGGAGCTATGCGTTCCACTCCTATTAATTCTATGGAAATTGAAAACTGTATACCTCCATTAATCCTGAGACGTTTACTTTTGGCTGATAGATTCTGTTTGAAAGAGTTGACTTCCAATAATGTTATAGTGCTGAATAATGTTTTATGTCATCCACAGATATCACAATCAGTTGAAACATCTAGCTTATCAGCCACATCTCTTGTTTCGGGAGTTTTGCCTGAAATCACAACAATAATGTCATTTTTAAAAAATATCAGTAAAAACATTTGTTCTCATGATATCTGGCCAACATATAAATGTCCATATAATGCCTTGATTAATTGCTTAAGTATAGATTGTCATTTAGATGTAATAAATAACAAATTTGATTTTCTAGAATTTATAGAGAATAAACCAGACTTTTATATTTTATATACAGATGGTTCTAAAAGTGATGAAGGGGTTAAAGCTGCATATTATGATCCACAAATGAATAAAACCCACTGTATAAAGTTAGATAATAATTGCAGTGTGTTTACTGCAGAAGCGTATGCAATTTTAACCGCTTTAACATTTGTAAATAACTCTGTAAAAAATGCAAATATACTAATAGTAAGTGATTCTAAAAGTGTTCTGTCTGTTTTGAACAACAGTAATTTCTCATATAAGTTAAATTATATTATATATAGTATTAGAGAACTTATAGAAATAATTAGTAAATCAAAACATGTAGAATTGGTATGGGTTCCTTCACATTGTGGCATCCATGGCAATGAAACAGTAGATTTGGCTACTCGGCAAGAGCATGATCTAGATCACACAGATATATTAAAAGTACCTTTCACAGATTACTATTGTGCAATTAATAAGGATTTACTCAGAATTTGGAAAGCACATTGGCACGTTACAACAGAATATAAGGGAAGGTGGTATGCAGAAATACAGAAAGACTTACCTACTACTCCTTGGTACAACAAATTTGAATATTGTGACAGAAAGTTTATAACAGTTATAAATCGCCTGAGATTTGGACATTGCTTGGTTCCAGCTCATTTACACAGAATTAATATAGTCCCAGAAGATAACTGTACGTATTGTTTCCGACCGCATGCTGATATAAACCATATAATTTTTCAATGTCCCCAATTCCATTTACAACGATTAATTTTAGCCAGTGACATTAGTGACATAGCAGCTCGTAACTCAATTAGTGTTCCCCGCCGTATTGAGGATTTACTAAAAAGTGAAGTTTTTTACAAACCTATTTATAAGTATATTTTAAATACTGTTGAAAAGATTTAGTTAAGTTTAATTTTTTATTTCTCTTCTATGTTTGTAAATTTTTTATTATTTAAGACTTCGACTGAAGGACTCTGTATCCATGGTCATGAATAAATTATTTAAAAAAAAAAAGATAACCGTTTAATCTCAAGCTGAAGATGAGTAAAATCCTACTAATATTATAAACGCGAAAGTTTGTAAGGATAGATGGATGGATGGATGTTTGTTACTCTTTCACGCAAAAACTACTGAATGGATTTAGATGAAACTTTGCAATAATCTAGCTTATATATCAGAATAACACATGGGCTATAAATTATAACGATATTGCGTAAATTTTCCAAAACATTACGAAAAGGTTCAAGTAAGTAGGAGAAATTCTGCCATCTGCGAGCTATTCTAGCGTGCGCTTCAAGAAATGTCAAAAAAAGAACTGTCGACATACTTAGTTTGAAAGACTCAAAGTGACGTAAGGTACTTTTTATCCCGGAAAAATAAAAGGTTCCTGTGGGATAGCACAAAAATCAAAATATCACGCGGGTGAAGCCGCGGGCAAAAGCTAGTCACTCATAATACAGTCAAATTAAAGACCTTTGTATAAATTCTCAACCAGCTGAAATTTTCCACGGACTTTAGGGACATCATTACAATGAAATTGTGAAAAGGTCCCCATCAGGTCAAAGGTCACATAAATAGGTTTTCTTGATTTTTTAGCAAAACTGTTTAGTTTATGATAAGACAATACTATAGATTGTGCAATTGTCTACAAAAACTATTCTGACTCTTCTTCTTCTACTCGTATTCATATTCATACACCATAACCATTTCTGAGAAAAAGCGATTCCAAATATAACTTTTCAGATATTTTTATTAGGCTTGTTTACTAAAATAATTATTTTTCGCAAAAAATGGCAAAACCGCCTTTCATCGTGTACAAAATTCGGATATTTCGCTCGATATGCTTACATTATTGTCGGTTTTTTCAAAAACGGCTCAGCCGATTTCTGTAAAATTTAAATGGGACCACTTCGGGAGTATACCATTTCGAACTGAAAAATATTTTTCCTGATCGGTTCACAATTGGCGCAATTATCGATGAACATACACAAAAAGAAAGAAAGATACATACAGACGAACATAGAACCTCCTCCTTTTCAGAAGTCGGTTAAAAACATAATTAGTCCGTCAAATAGATTGTCAAAAAATATTAGACACGTATTTTTTTTTCGTAAATTTAGCAAAAATTGATGAAGATATAGCCCGTTAAAGTTCCGCGTGACGCCACTAACCGCTATCAAATGTACCGGCTAGTGCCGTCACGAGCCCCCACTCTCAAACTTTGACAAGGTTTATCTTTGTCTCTAATTGTTGGATTGACAAAAGATAAATATGTGTCCAACAATTTTTAATAGTCTAACTGACGGATTAATTATAATAATGATTTTTATACCTAAAGATCACTATTACCCATGTCACCACGAAAGCAAACATTTTTAATGGCAGTGCACCAAAGCAGTGGGTAAAGTCTGGGGCCTAAAACCAAAGCTCAGTCACTGGCTTTACAAGCGTACTGTCATATTGCCAGTGGTCTTGGTACAGCTGTGTAGTGTGGTAGATAGTTATGTTCTCTCATCGAACATAACCACCTCTAGTACTCTAAGCGATGTAATTCGATGTATGTTCCCACGTAACTTACTAGAGACATGCGGCCGGTTCGCAGAAACAAACCGAGCACTGCGGGGCAATTCTGTTAGCCGATCTCTTTACGGAAGTGATACTTTCTTGAACCTCTCTCGCTTTTCTGACAGTTTCAACAGCACACAACTGTCAGAAAAACGAGACAGGTTCAAGAACGTGTCACCTTAGTAACGAGATCGGTTGACAGAATTGCCCCGCTGGTCTTATGAGTACAGCTGACTATGCGTCTGCGAATAAGACCACCTAGATGCCTAAGTTAGCTTGTAAGATGTCTCAGTGTATTTTATTTATTAATTATAGTGCCTTTGCATCGGCAACATCTTAGTTTTATTTCTAATTTTTAAAATCATTCTCTCGCGCTCCAAGAAGTTAACTAGATACATATTATTATTAAGAACCAAGCGACCGCAAAAACTAAGCTACCACGAACAAAAACGAAGCGGTATGACTCAACTTTTCTGATTCGTACCGCCAGGGAATGGAACAGTCTTCCTGCTTTCCTGTTTTCTAAGAGATATAATCTAAAGCTTTTCAAGGTCAGAGTGAATAGGTATCTTCTAGGTCTGCGTGCTTCATCTTCGATCACAACGTCGCTTACTATCAGGCGAGTTGGTGGTCAAGCGCGGACTTATTCGCGATAAAAAAAAAAATACAACAAAAGAAAAGGCTTGCATGCTCGTTAATCGGCGGATGTATCAAGAAGAAACTTTCAGTGGCTTATAAAACTATCTGAGGGCCCACGATACTGCACCTTAATATACGGCCGGAGGCTAGAGGCTCTTGCTCTAGGAATCAAATCTACAAATCAGTGGAAGGGTATAGCTGATACGACAAACTGCTGCAAATACACTAACTTTTTTAAATACAAATACAAATTTATTGATAAAATTTAAATAAAATAAAAATTTAAAAATTTAATTATAAAATTTAAAATTTAAATCATTTATTGATAACAAGCATAGTTATAAGTCATTACAAAATTATAATTTGTTCTTTCCATATAACAATGTATAATAATAATCAATAAAATCACAATGATCAATTATCATAATTAAGAATAATTCCACAATCAAAATATTTTATACTACCTAATTTTAAAAATTCATTGATATCATAAAATAATTGTTCTTTTAGCCAAGACTTAAGCTTATTTTTAAATGATACAACGGAGGATGCACTACGCACTGCACTAGGTATCCGGTTATAGATAATTATAGATGACGTTTAATACCAGGCCGTCATTTTGTCTGACATTAAAAATATTTTAAAATTTTCTATTATTAGAGGTTTAACATGTTTCTTTATTCTACCTTTATGGTACAGAATCATCATACTTTAATATTATCAATCCGAAAAGTTTGTTGGTTTGTTCCTCTTTGACGCAGCAACGGAGCAAAAGATTGACTTGATTTTTGGTATGGATACCTATGGTTTAAGAGACAGAAAGTGATAATAGGATACTTTTTTATCTCGAGAAAATTCGGGATTCCCATGGGATAGGACAATAACTGTTTCTCAGCAATGGAGGACCGGATTGACTTAATTTTTGGGGTAGGCATAGTTTGGAAGACAGAAAGTGACATTGGATACTTTCCATCCCGAAAAAAATGTGGTTCCCGTAGGATAAGACAATATTTTTTTCTCAGCAACGGAGCCACGGTTTGCCATGGCTTATTGCATGAATATAGTTTGAAAGACGAAAAGTGACATAGGCCACTTTTTATCCCATAAACTTTAACAGTTCCCGTATGATAGGATAAAAACTAAGTGAGTGGACCACGGTAGCAGCCGTCTAAGCGCCAGAAATAACCTGTCATGGCAAGTTTAGGACGTTCCTACATTTTTGCACTCCTTCGCGGCACTCAACAGCGTTAGCCCAGAGTCGGGCTAGTCAGAGGCGAGTCAATAACGGAGCTTGCGCTCCCGCTATAATGACGGAGTGTTTCGGAGCACAAGACACATCGTCATCCACCACTCGGGACTAACCAGCACTGAGCGTCGGACAGCATTCCAACGCCCTGGTCCCAGTGCAACGGGTCAGTCATAGTAGCCCAGCGCCTGCCTCTTCAACTGCAGAGGGCAGTGAGAACGGCCATCGCGATACCGACACTTCTCTTCCCCTACAGCCCCACTGCGTCTGCCAACACGTTGACGGCCTAGCGGAAGGTAGGGTAGGTGGCGGCACCTACACCACCAGTTCCATATATCCCACCGCGGCCCCTAATCCTCGGCTGTCATATCAGAGTCCAGGAAGCAACCTTGCATTATGAAACTCAGAAAGGTTATTCCCAGCAAGTAACTGGAGATAGAGAGACAGAAAAGTTGGTCCCTTATATTAAGAAGCCACACCCAGCGCAGCAGGAGGAGCTGGAGTTCATATGCCTGGCAGACAGAGCAGCACTAGAGCAAAATCTTAACCGAGAAATTAACATATTTACAGACGGCAGCAAAATAAAAGGGAAAGGCGGCATTATCCATTTGGGATAATGCCGCTGAGATCAGTACCCGCAAACTGAAATTGGCCATTTGGTGCTCCGTGTACCAGGCCGAGCTATTGGCACTTCTTGAGGCTATCGAAAAAGCATTAAAATCCCCGAAGTCCAGCTACAGCATCTTTTGTGACTCCAGGTCTGCACTGGAAACGGTAGTTGGTGTCTCTTCCCTCCATCCCTTAGCAGTAAAATTCAAAGATAACATAAAGTTACTACACGCACAAAATAAAATAGTGAAACTTTATTGGATTAAAGCGCACGCGGGGATAGAGAGAAATGAGAGAGCAGACCAGCTAGCAAAAGAAGCGGCACTGCATTCGGAAGTGCAGACCTATTTGCGATAACTGCCCCGTTTCATTCGTCTAGGGAGAAATCCGAAAGGACTCTCTTGACGAGTGGAACCGGCGGTATCAGGATGGACACACAGCGGCGGTAACCAAAACATATTTTCCGGATGCAAGGGCGGCATACAAGATCGTAAGAGAAATAGCACCAGTGGGAATTATAACTCAAGTGCTGACGGGGCATGGTGAGTTTTCCCAATACTTACATCGATTTAAGTTGAGGGAAAGCCCATCGTGCATCTGTGAACCCACAAAAGAGGAGACTCCACTGCACATAATCTTGGAATGCCCAGGTTATGGAAAGCAGAGATTTGATTTAGAACAAAAAATTGGAATTAATCTAACACGTAAAAACTTAGATGAAATAATGAAAGATACCTTAGAAACAATTTTATAGAATTTTGCACATATATTTGTAAAAAAGCAATAATTAGGAACAAGTAGGTGTAAACTTGGCTGTACCATTGTAATGTTTATTATAACTGCAAACAGCCAAAAACATTGAAACATAGGTATACTTTTTATTTATTTGTAATTAGGACCCCTGATCATGTCAGGGATATTTAGCGATATAATTTAAAAAAAAAAATGTTCAGCTGCAGCGTCGCAAGAGCGGCACTGCAGCCCGCCTCAGTTGCGACACTCCTCATAAGGCACGCAACCTACCGGCCATCCTCTCAGCTGCTTTAGTTAAAAGCGGCTGAACCTCGAGTGCCAGCCTCTAAGCTGCCTTGGGGGAAAAGACCCAAAGAAGAGGGAGACTTCGAGCGCCGCCTTTTCAGCTGCCTCAGACCTGCCCCGCCACGACAAGGTGGGAATACACGGGGGGGTTGTATACTCCAACCATAACTTAACCAACAAAAGCATTCCTCTAAGGTATTTTGATATTTATCGGTTAGGTTAAGTTTCGTAGCCGACATAGGTAAACATAAGCCAAACTCAAAACATAACGCGGGCGAAGCCGCGGGTAAAAGCTAGTATCACAATAATTCCTAAACTCGATAAAATTCCAAAATTACTGAACTAGCATTTCAGAAAAGTTGAAATAATAATTTAACCACTTCACAAAATCAAACCACTTCACAGGATTACGTATTTGAAGGATTTGAAGGCATTTCAAAGGAAATCTGCCAAATCATTTCAGTTTTGATAAATATTTGAATAAAGTAATTTTGCATAAAAATTTGTTGTTATTTGTTTAAAAATATTTTTAAACAAACTAAGAACTATGTAAGTATTTCAAACAAAAGTTGTAGTCTGTCTAACTTTCCGTTCGTAGCAAAGCTAAAGCTATAACTTTCTCAGTAGTGAAGCAAATGGGTCTATATTTAGTAGCGTAACAATTTTTGTACTAATTTATAAAAATTTCTTTATTTCTGCGTAACGTTTTTAGGACAAATGATAATTTACCATAACAACTAAACGCATAACTGTTTTCGAATATTTTTTCCTAGCATAACCATATAGCATAAAGATAACTTAGCATAATGTTTAAAGGCACACATTTCAAAAAGCATAACAATACTAAACAACGGCAATCAATCAAACGGCATAAACTTTAAACATCGTCCGCCTGATAACAAAACGTAATGATGACCAATCTCATGAATTATTAATCAAACAAGTGAAGAAACACAATCATGAACCTAATGCACATCGAGAAAGTTTAGTAAAATTGTGTAATTTTAGTACGTAGATGACCCATATAAAATAAATATGTTCCAGGCTAAACCGCACCTAAACCTTAACATGTTGCAAGCGGGGTAGTTGGTAGCAGCACCACAAGTTAAAATAATTAGATAGAACCTGTCTAAAGAGTCCTAGAGGAGCCTAGAAGTTAAGATTCCTAGCGATTCGGAGAGAGGAGAATAGTATAGAAAACTAACCATAGTATTTACACATTTATTTACACTAGAGATAACACACTGCACTTATGGTCTATAATGTCTTCATGAAGCGAAGAGAGAGTTAAGAATTTTGAGAAACGAAGAGTCCGTAGAATGTTAGATAAAACGGGGAGAGGGTAGCACTCAAAGAACCACGCTGGAGGCTGCCCGAGGTATTCGTGTAGGCTGAGCTGGACCCGCCGATAGTGTGGAGCCAGCAGGGCGCCGCCTGTAGCGCTAGCTGAGCGCTAGCGTGAAGACACCTGCGGTGCTGATCTGTCGCTTGAGGTGGAGGCGCCGGCCCAAACCCGCCGACAGGGTTCGTTGACAGCGCCAGCCCGGTGCTCCAGGGTAAGGGGTCAGTGGCCCCAAAAGATGAGATCCTCCTGAAAGCAAGGTCAAAGAGACCGGAGCCTCTCACCCTGACTTTACCCGACGCTCATGCCGTCTTCACTGCGGGACCCGTCCACGTCCACGTAATCCAAGATCACACAGTATCACCACATACTTTCAAAAAAAAATTACATGCACCATCTCTGGTGTCTTCAAGATGACTCCCCAAAACAATGTCAAAAAGATCGCTGATCCTGTCAAAGAACAATTTTGAATTTCGATAAAAAATTAGTGTAGGAATTGTTATCGTCGAGTAAAACAAAGAGTTCGAATGTAGAGAAGCTAACAAAGAGGTTAGTTTCTCTACATCCGATAGTCACAACTAAAAATGCGTAGGTATTTAAACTATTCAACGTATAAGGTACAATATCGTTTATCTTAGTGTACCTATATAAGAAGAGTAAGACAGCGCGCGTATAAAGTTGCAGGAACTGCTAGTTAAGTATAAATCATGGTGTAACTAGAAAATACTGAACATACCTCAAGATATAAAAAAATGTCTAAAGACTATTATGCGTATCATCAATAGTCGAATTGAATGTACATAGTACAATAGATTACTATGCTTAAAACACATTACGCCAAAAAAATATTATGCAAAAGTTACATTGTGACACTATATATTATGCTACATTCATTATGACAAAGTAAATTAGGAAAAAAATTATATTCGTTTTAAATGTGACCCGAAACAAACAGTAAAAGCCAAATCAAACGTTTTGGCGGCTGTGATGTTAGCTACAAGCTGCGGATAGCCCGATCCTCGCGCAGATGTTAACCCTAGACAACTAACTAATTTCGTTGTTGCATGGATACTAAACTTTCGCCGAGCAGACTACGCAAGTAAAAGTGCTTTTTTTATCGAAAAGTAATTTTTTCAATCGTTGGAACATTTAACATCAGTTTATTTTTTGGTTTTATCTCTAGTATAAATTATAGACATCTCTATAAATACTCTGACATGGTTAAACAGTTAAAACAACCCGGCGGGCAAAAGCTAGTACTTAGGTAATATTTCCGGCCGTTTGGCTCAGCCAATTCGGTATCTAGACAGATACATAATTAAAGGTCCCATAGCAAACATTGTTTAGTACTACACAATAGAGTTTCCTGGTATGTTTCTAAGGTGACAGAAAAATGAAAAAAAAAACAAAAAAAAATTTCTGCCAAAAACTATATTTTTAATTACCTATGATAAATGCAAACCTCTACATGATTTATACCATTGATCATGCAATTAAACCTTCCAACAAAGCCAAGCCGTGTGGGGTGAAGCGGAGTTTTTTTCTTATCGAGAACAGAACCTCTGTCTAGCATCGTTACAGGCAGTAATTTAACTAATGCATCTAACTTGGTTGGCGCGACAACTTAAACTAATCATTTTCTGTTTTAAATAGTTTATCAAATAATTAAGTTGAGATGATAGAGAACACGGACCCAAGTCTCCAGTGGAGTTGTAAATAAACTAAGACCCGAGTTCACCAACGTTTGTTTAAGTTAATCTTGTGATTACTGCATTTAAACAACGACTTTTGCTTGGTAAACAACAAAATTTCGTTAACAAGTCGTTTAAGAATTAACCAATGATTAATAAATTAAGCATCTGTTGGAGAACTCGGGTCTAGGACTCTAGTTTAACCGTTGTTTAAACACAGTAATCTCACATTTAACTTAAACAAGTGTTGGTGAACTCGAGTCTTAATATGTAAATGAAGTCGGTTATAAAAGCCTCAGCACAATTATTGCGCTACGCCAGTTTATGTGTTGCTTTGCTAATATTAATTAATCAATGGCACTTAATTAGACTACCACTTTACAAAAAAGAACAAATAAGGAAAATTCTACATCATCATCGTCGGCAGATGAAGACGAAAGTTTGTCTCGTTCAAGCTAGGTACTCAGTACGCGGCTATTGACTGCAACGCTCCGCTGAGCTCTGCTTTGGTGGAATTTGGGCCTGAACCTTAAAATACGATCAATGGACAGTCATACAGAATTGTTGGTATAAGGTCTCTGGACACCGTAGAGAAGGAGAACCGGCCAGATGGTTTGAGTTCTTCATGGCTGTAGGTTAAGAGAGGCGGGCCTCCTTCCTTCCCCACTTCCAATGTATCTAGAAAATAAATTACTTATTAGATAAAAAAAGACTGCAAAAAATCAACAGATAAGCAACGTACTAAAAAAAATTAAAATGGTTGTAATTATACCCGACTATAGTTAAAAACATGACCTAGATTATGTATATTTTTTTATCTTCCTTTAATTCTGTTTATTTTGAAACCCTACTCGATAGGTAAGGTTAAAAACATTTTTAACTACTTATAATTTGGCGCCAAAAACCCGCCATTTTGTTATTTTGTTTTCAAGACCTATCTAAAGACATCTTATTAAACCGTAATTGTGGTAATCTATCCAGTTTTTTAAAAATCTAATGAGACCTTAGTTGTCGAAATCTATCCTGTCTTTTGAAAATCTAACGATACCTTAATTGTCGAAATCTATCCAGTCTTTAAAAAGATACGGAGAATAACGCGAAATACATTATCATTCCTTGTCAGTCTCGTAAAAATCGGCAAGTTGGTAATGAAAGTTAGTCAAAATACGTAGTACAACTGCGTCTTATACTTAGTACTTATTGCGAGTATTTAATATAATAATCTAGAGATTGGTTTTCTCTTAACCCGGTACCGAAGCGAAAACACGATTATGTATTATTCACACAATGAGGGCTACGCCACGGTAATTATATCTAAACCATTACCGTGGCCACGCTGTGTAACCAATAAGTAATATTGTTGCTAACGTATGGACAGACTCCCTAAAAACAGCTTGTAAATTTTCTTGAGATTCCTTAAGGTTAAGCCTCGTTTATAATCATAGAAAATCATAGCACGAAAAGCTTCGCGAGACGTCCATTGTTGCAAACAAAAGAAAAGGTACAGATAAGCTGTGCAGATAAGCTTTGAACATAAATTTAAAAAAACTACACATACTTGTAGGTAGCCAGTGATTTTCACTACGGAAGTTCGTGTTGAAATTAGCCGTCAATTCAAAATAGTTTCCTGTATGAAGAGGTTGTATTTAATCTGTGGCTATCAATTTTCGAAACAACCTAGTATAGGTATCTATTTCATAATCATCATGTGAAAATTCTAGGTGCGACATGGAAAATGTAATTATGTATAGGGCTAAATACCGCAAAAAACTAAACATCATCGGCTTCCCATTGGCCGGATGTAACCCTATTATATATTCTTACTAATATTATAAATCAAAAGTGTATTTGATGGTTTATTTGTTAGTTCCCCTTTCACGCAGCATCGGTTAACTTGATTTTTGGCATGGACATAGTTTGAAATACGAAAAGTGACATAGGCAACTTTTTATTCCATAAAATAAAAAAGTTCCTTAATTAAATGGTATAGCACAAAAATCTAAATATCTTGCGGGCGAAGCCGCGGACAAAATTTAGTATGAAAGAAAAAGCAAACTTACTGTGATTAAAATAGATCAAAATATATTATTATGGTCGTCAATGAAAGGGTGTCACAAAAGACAAATAGCAAACCTAAAGTTCAGCCCGAGTAGTAGAAATATTCAATGAAGTAACGTTACATATCATTAGGGTTCCGTACCCAAAGAGTAAGAAAGGGAGTACTCTTTGGGTACGGAACACAACCCTATTACTAAGATTCCGTTGTCCGTCCGTCCGTCTGTTACCAGGCTGAACCGTGATAGCTAGACAGTTGAATATTTCACAGATGATATATTTCTGTTATAGTTCTGTTATATTTCTGTTATAGTTCTGATATAGTTCTGTCCATAAGTACCTACCCACTAGAATTTATTATTTTTGAATCAGTTAAAACAAGAAAACTTTTCTATTTTTATCGCTGATTTAGCTCGCATTCAAAATCTTTGTTTAAAATTGGGTGTAGGCCGAATCAACTGCTAGGCGGCTGTGATGTTAGCTACAAGCTGAGCTAAATCCAATCCTGACTGAAGAGAGCCGAGAATCGGGTTTCACGCAGCTTATACTCGTAGCTAATTTATCAGCCGACAAAATGTTTAATTCGACCTATACTACAGCAAAGAAGATAAGCCATAAACCATAGGTAATTACTTTTCGATAGGAATGAAACAACTAACTTCAATCATTGTAATTTACGTACGAAATTCGAATAATTCGCTCAAAGTATACCTACCCAACGTCTTGATTTTTTTATTGATGTGTAAATATCATTTACTTATTATTGGTGAATTTTCAAAAACCTCTTAACCAATTTCGATAAAATTTAAATGGGACCACCTAACAAATTTGATCCAACAAAAACATTTTCATGTAAAATGGGGCCAAGACGAGACTACAGTTCACACTATCAAAAAGTTATCAGATCTCATGTAAAGCCAAGCTGCTAACTCTACAGGACTCAGTGCCGGATTTGCCTAAAGGTTGAAAAGGTCCAGGCCTTGGGCGGCTAAATTTTAGGGGCGGCCACTTGAAGAAAAACTTTCGTGATTCGTACCTATCCAACGCAGCTCTCACAAATTACAATATGTTTTGAATATTTGTTTTCTCTCATACGTACTTACTACCGATCCAACGAAAAAATACCAAAATGTGCTATCGGTCCAAGTCGTCCCAATCAGCGGGTGGTCAATGAACAATCCCATCGTCGACACACAGAAAACTTAGAATGGTATCTATGCCACCATTTATAGGGTTCACATCCCAGTATACAAATCATACTGGTCAACAGAAAAAGTAATCCTTTCCGGAAGCTGCATTGTGCAATTCCCTAAGTTCACAACTTGTTGTTTTAGGATGCTTTACGTTATGGTTATCAACCAATAACAATGAATTCGTTCAAAATTGTCTACGTTTTGCGCTTTGAGTTCTGAATGTTTTTTGTTTGGTTGTGAAAGGGCATATAACTGTATAACTCACACTATGGTAAATTAATGTGATTCAAATTAATAAGATATTTTCCATTACTTTCTTCGCCATTTGAACGATTTTTTTTACAATTCTACATCCATATTCTGTATTTACTATTCTATTATTTGATTTATTACTAATATTACAGTTTTACTTTATGGACTGAGATTAAGAGTATAAACTTCCGTTTTCATTATTCATGAACAACATTTTATTTAGGTACATATAGATTTTATAGAACGTCCAGTATTGACGAGGGTCTCACCCAGGTCAAGCAAGACTCAGTTAGTTAGCCTAGGTCTAAATTTGATCTGACCTAATAGTTAAAATATTAAAAACTTGCTGACCCGATGAACTTCATATCACCTTAGCGCCACCGGCGACCAAATACTGTAAACATTCACAGGTAGGAACATTTTGTATGGGAAAATTAATTTCAAGTTTTTATTATCTTTAACGCTACTTTTTAAAATTTCCTCATCGTCCTCTTCCGTCCAGTCCACGAAAGCAAGCGGACGTCTCGCGCTCTGTGCGAAATTAAATAAACAAATCGTAAATAGCATACAACTAAAAAAGTATCTTAGAACAGTGAAAATAAGCGTGAACTCTGCAAATCAAGATTAGAAAGGCTTCCCCACTACACAGTACTAGCCGATACACTACGCTGCAGGTATGTCCTTGAATGCATTTGAGTGAGCGCGATAGAATATTGAACTCGAACACTTACAGGAAAGAGTACGTTATAGATTGTCACAGTTACAGCTAATAGACGATTATTTGTTTACCGGCCGCTTCGTATAAACTTATGTATAGGTGCACTGGCTAAACAGCTGAGAATCTGAGAAATAGGCCTACGCACTTATTGATTTTACCGTCGGCTGAGTTTTTTTACTTGGATAATGTCACGAGACCGTACTTTTTCTGATGCTTCCATGGCGCCTACTGCCTTGGCCGCGAGCGGGGCTTCATTTAGTGACTCAGAAGATCGCAGTCATCTGAAAAAGCCCAAAGATGTTCGCAAGAGAAAGCGTGACGACGGTTATGATTTAAGCTTTTGTTTGGCTGAGATGAAAAAAATGTTCGATACTTGGCAGACTAAACAAGAAGAAAAATTCACTACCTTTCAAAGTATCATGGAGGTCTTTAAACAAAACTGTGACGAGTTTAAGTCGTCCTTCTCGTTTATATCGGGCCAGTATGAGGAATTAAAGGGGAGATGTGATAACCTACAAAAAGATAAGGACTTGCTCGCGGCCCGTACTCAATTTCTTGAAAATGAAATTGAAAAAATTCACCTGAGCCTAAAGTCTTCCTGTATTGAAATAAGGAATGTGCCTACGTTCAAGGATGTTCAAGAAACAAAAAAATATCTTCTTGATCTGGTCATAAAGGCGGGGAATACTTTTGGGTGCGACTTACAGCCTTCTGATTTTAGAGACGTATATCGAACAAATGCCAAACCTGGTGCTATCAAGCCCATCATTGTCGATTTTTCAAGTGTTATCACGAAGGATAAATTTATCAGCGCGTCAAAAACCTACAATAAGAGATTTCCAGGAAATAGATTCAATACGTCGAATCTTCAGTTGAACTGTCCGAAAACTGCAGTATTTGTCTCCGACTGTCACTCTCCGAAGGTAAAGAAACTTCATTACTTGGGCCGAGAATTCAAGAAGGCCCACCGCTTTGCTTACTGCTGGGTGTCGTATGGACGAGTGTACCTTCGAGAAAAAGATAACTCGCCGCCAGTTCGCATAAACAGTGAAAAGGATTTCGATAACCTACTTAAAAATAAATGACTATTCTGTTCGGATATTCGATATTGTATCATATGCACTTTTTCGGGAATGATAATTGTAATGCATGGTATATTCATAGTAAATAAAATATTATACTTAATACATACTAAAGAAAATAACAAAAAAATAATCATTAAAAAAAATATTACTCCGTCTCACTCTGCTTACCTGATAAGAAAGCTTAGGTCGCCTTTATTTTCCTCTCTTAGAAAATACAAGATAATCACTTCACAAATGTACCACGTGGTATTGTTATTGTTGTTGGCACAACGACTGTGCGGCCGTCGCACACTATGGCATCTCGACAACAATATTATGATAAGAAAAGGGCTTCTATACAAATATTTTGTTGTCAATCAAACTCAACCGATTAAGCTAAAAAATGTTTTATGGTTTTCATTCCTATTAAGGAATAGCAATTGTAATAATGTCATAGTACTCACACTATTTAATCATGGGTAACACAAATCATATAAATGATAATGTAGATTCAATTTCTGTCTCAAATTCTTTCAGGTGTAATCCTGAACAATGTACTAAAATTATTAGCGATTATCACCAGCAAAGTACTATCAAAGTATTTCACTTAAACATACGTAGCTTAAACTGCAATATAGATGAGGCACAGCTATTATTAGATAGAATTAATTGTGATTGTGACATAATTGTCTTTACAGAGTGTTGGTTGAGTGTAACACCGAATATTCCAATCATTGCTGGGTATAATGGCTATAAATCAGGATATCGAAACCAAAATGATGGTGTTGTTTTATATGTGAGGTCAAATTTTGAGGGCACTGTCACAGAACCTGTACTGGCACATGCTAGTTGCTTATTGTTTACATATGCGAATAAAATAGCAGTATTGGCAGTATATCGTTCCCCTTCTGAGAAAAATTTGGACCCCTTCTTAGACACTCTTAATGTATTACTATCCTCTCTCTCAACTCATCAGACAGTGACGATTATAGGTGATGTAAACCTCAATATAATATCTGAAAATAGAGATAAGTATGCTGACCAGTATCTCGATATTATATCGTCTCAGGGGATGCTACCTGCCCATATGTTCCCAACTCGTGATGACAGATGTTTAGACCATGTGATCCTTCGTACTCGATACCAAGCTAGTACCTTTGTCATAGATAGTTCGGTTACTGATCATGCTGCAAATTTGTTATGCTGCGATTTTTTTAATAGCACCATCAGAAAGAAAAAAACATATTTACGAGTAGACTATCCTTCGGTGGTTGAGAGACTAAAAAACACTAGCTTTGATCATATCTATGAAATTCAACAGACTAATTCTGCAATGGATGCTCTTATAAAGACTATTTCTACTTTCATATCAGAAAACACAACAAATGTACCAGTCCTTAGACGAAAAAACATCCTAAAGCCCTGGATTACTCCTGGCCTTTTGAAATGCATTAGAAATCGTGATAAACTACACATGAAACATAAACTAGATCCAAATAATGCTATCATAAAATTATCATATTCTCGTTACAGGATTTTTTGCAATAAATTACTTAAAAATCAAAAACAACAATATGAGAAAAATGAGTTTCAAAAGGCTAAGGGTGATTCCAAAAAAACTTGGGATGTCATTAAAAAAGTTGCAAATATATCACAAACCCAGAGTTCTGCTGCTTCACTAATCGATCTAGAAACAGACCCTATAGTATCTACTAATAAAGTCAACGATTACTTTGTAAACATTGGTAGAGAGCTTGCTGATAGTATTGTATCTGGTAGACAGGAACATACAGAAACTCCATCATCTAATAATAACTCCAACGGCGATACGATGGCTGTTTTTGGGACTGACTGTGAAGAGGTTGAACGTATTATCAAGGGGCTCCGCAGGGACTGCTCGACAGGTTGGGATGGTATTCCTTCCAGAATTTTGATTGACGCAAGTGATGCTCTTGTTCCGCCCTTGACTTATATATTTAATCTGTGTCTGAACTCTGGCACATTCCCTAAATCTCTCAAAAAAGCATTAGTGCTTCCAGTTTTCAAGGGAGGCGACAGAAACAGTGTCAACAACTATAGGCCAATTTCAATATTAAGCTCAATTTCTAAAGTTCTTGAAAAAATATTAAACAATAGACTCATAAAATATCTCAATAAACACAAAATACTAGCTGACAAACAGTTTGGATTTCGGAAGGGGTTGTCAACTGAAGATGCTGTTCTTGAACTGACCAACACAATTATACGACATCTTGAACACAAATCAAAAACAATAGGTATATTTTTAGATTTATCTAAAGCGTTTGACACTGTTTCTGTACCCAAACTGCTCTTGAAGATGGAAAGAATTGGTATCCGTGGACTAGCGCTACAAATGTTCAAAAGCTACCTAACTGATCGATCACAATGTGTAAAAATTGACAATTATTTAAGCGATGATCGGTCACTTACTTATGGTGTGCCACAAGGTAGTATTTTGGGGCCTATATTGTTTATTATTTATATCAATGAGTTATGTCTACTCCAAATTCCTTTTTGCGATATATTTTCATATGCGGATGACACTGCAATAATAGTCAATGGCAAAACCTGGAATGATGCAAAAGCACACGCTCAATTTGCTCTGAGCACTGTCATGAGCTGGTTGTCCACTAATCTTTTGACTTTAAATACAGACAAAACTAAATACATCACATTCTCCCCTAACATCTTGTCTCAGCCTGATCGAGTCTCTTTCTCTATCATTGCCCATAAATGTCATACAATGGAAACTTGTGAATGCAAATCATTAACTAGAACTAATGTAATCAAATATCTAGGAGTGTATATAGATAGCGCTTTCAACTGGAAAACCCAAATAGACTACCTTACTTCACGCACTAGAAGGCTCATATATGTATTTAAACAGCTTAGATCTTCTGCGACCAAAGAAATTCTAAAAATCGTATATTATTCCTTAGCTCAATCGGTTCTCTCGTACTGTGACACGGTATGGGGTAGCGCCTGCACCACAAATTTATTACCGCTTGAACGAGCTCAACGTGCAATATTGAAGGTGATGCTTAGAAAACCTATCAGATACAGTACTGACACACTTTACAAAGAAGCAGATGTTTTAACAGTTAAGCAGCTCATTATACTACATACGATACTAAGAAAACATAAACATCTTCCATATAATCCTGACGATGATGATGTACGCAGAAGAGCTAGGGTTTGTCCCGGTACTCGGTGTCGAACGGAAGTAGCTAGAAGACACTATGGTGTCTTTGCTAATTTCATTTATAATAAAATTAATAAGCTTATCCATATATATCCTCTCCCTACTTTAAAGGCGAAAATTGTGGTAACAGAGTTTTTAAAATTGTTGTCATATGATGAAACTAAACAGCTTTTGAAACCATTAGTATAGTTTACACTAATGTTTGTTTATAATGTATTTTGTTATAATTAATATAATTGTTTGTTACACTGCTTTAAGGAGTTAAAGTTGAGTGTATAGTATTGTAATCTATATCATTGAATTCTAAATTGTATATTTCTTATAATAATGTATGTAATCTGTTAATATAAGTAGGTATATGCTCCTATTGTTTAAGTAATGCTGCATTATGACTGAGTGCCTCTCACGGAAGGCGCTGGATCCCGTAGCACAGTATTTTTATACTAGTTCGGGAGCCAGCCAGTTACCAATAAAGTAACTAATAGAATGTGCATTATATTAAAAGTTGAAGTGTAAAATTTATTAATACCTCTAAATATGTAAAATGTATAAACTGTATATTTATTATTATAAAACTTTTTATAAGAAAATTGTATATATGTCAATAAGTTGAAATGTTGTTTTTGGTCAATAAATATTTTTAATTTAATTTTTTTTTGTTTAAACCTTCCCTTAGCTTCCACGGATATTTCAAAATCTAAATTAGCCACATCGGTCCCGCCGTTCTCGAGTTTTAGCGAGACTAACAACCACGATTCATTTTTATATATTCAAAATTAAGAGCCTAGTTGGGCTGTAATTTTTCCAAACGCATCTATATTATTCCAAAACCAAATCATTTGATCCAAATTGTCACAAATATTCGTTGTTCAAGCTTATTTAGTACCCATTCTGTAATGATGGTCACACACAAACACAGATGGTCACCACTTGGGTACAATTTACTTTTGTCCGAGGAGAAAATAGGACGGTAAAGGCACCTACGGGGTGCTCACGCGAGGCGAGGCTCGGTCACAATTATTATTGACTAGACGACCCGCCCCGGCTTCGCACAAGTGTATTATACATATAAACCTTCCTCTTGAATCACTCTATCCATTAAAAAAAAACCGCATCAAAATCCGTTGCGTAGTTTTAAAGATTTAAGCATACAGACAAACAAACAGACAAAAATAGCGACTTTATTTTATACTATGTAAGGATACTATGAAACTGTACGTCTGTTCATTAACATCTTGTTGCAAATGCGATAAATCGAAAATCTGTTATGGAAACAAACACTTAGGAAGACAACCAAAATGCACTGTATGGTAGCGATACTGGCAGAGATAATTACATAATAATAGTTAAACCGACTTTCATTATTGTATTATTTTGTCATTTGTTCTTGATAAATCTAAAGAGCTTAAATGAAATCGAATAGAATAGAATAGAATATCGTTTATTGCTATAAACTGGTACATAAGTTGTTAAAAATGATAAGAAAAGTATCACAGTCTTACCCTTTTCGGGCGTGCAATATCTTATACAATACAAAGTAGTATTGTAGGTGGGTATGTATTTTTTGTAGGTATCCTATAGCTACTATAATACACACACAAACAAAACATATTTAAAGTACATAACATAACTAATCGTTTAGAGTGGGTCAAAATCAAGTTCTAAAGAGTCGGTTACAAACAAAAATACATGTGAAAGTAATAAAAGCGTCTTATATAAATGTTAATCAGACCTTGCCATTCGTTTAAACATACTAACTATTTTGAGTTATTTTTGATTCCCTAGTTCCAATAAGATTCCAGATAGAAGCGCGCTTTACAAGAAATAGTTATCTAACGATAACTACCTCGTTCTATATATAATGTTGATAATTGAGGATGATGATTACTAGTTCAGAGCCTCTCCTAGATTATTGGCAGCCTGCTCTGGCTAGTCTCGCTATAAATATTTTATAAGATCAATTGGAATTACTTCCCCTCTTCCTTGAGAAAATCCTAGAAGGAAGAAAAAATGGGGGCGGCTGAGCTAACTGGCCTAGGGCGGCCCAATGTGCTAGTCCGCCTCTGACAGGACTTAACTCTACAAGCTCTTACTTCACAAACTCTACACCTTAGTCAATATATATGTGGCTTGGTTGTTTCATTATCATTACTATAAGAACCCTTGCGCTTCACTTCGCTTGGCTCGTCTTGGTGGGGGCATTGCAGTGCCCGCAGATATACGAAACAAAAAAATAGTGCGTGGAGTCCTTCCGCGCGGAAGAAGTGAAACTTCGACGCAACAGTGCTTTTATATCCCCTCCACGGTAGCGTTAAATGTTTAACGCAACCTTGTTCGAAGTTGCATTAGAAGTTTCACTTCAAAAAGTACTCATCATCATCCATCCATCCATCCATCAGCCATAGGACGTCCACGGCTGGACATAGGCCTCCACTATGGATCTCCAATAAGACCTGTTGGTAGCGGCTTGCATCCAGCGTGATCCTGCGGTCTTAATGAGGTCATCCGTTCACCTTGTGGGTGGACGTCCTACGCTGCGCTTGCCGGTGCGTGGTCTCAACTCGAGAACTTTTCGACCCCATCGGTCATCAGTCCTCCGCGCTATGTGCCCTGCCCATTGCCACTTCAACTTGCCAATCCACTGGGCTATGTCGGTAATTTCCCATAGGTCAGCCCTCTCCATAGCTCGTTGTGCTACTTGGGAGCTTATTAACTTGGAGCTTAATAATACTTAAAAAGAAAAAAAAAGTACTCGTATAGATCAAAATAGATTCATTATTGTGGCGGGATTATTGTGTACCTAAATAAAATTACTAAAAGAAACAGCTGTACAGTCGAATTGAGAACTCTCCTCATATTTTTGAAGTCGGTTAAAAATACCGATATCATTTTAACCATAGTTTTAGTTTTTTTGTTTTTAAGTATTTAAGAATTGATATAATTTTACTACTTCGGAGAAAAGCTGTATCTATCTGCAGGTCAGCTGAAGTCAGCAGTGATATCTGAAAGGAAAATATTTTATGTGAAAAAACCCGACGGGGAAAAAACTCTTTGATTACATTATCTGTATTTCAAGAATTCTAGATAGACAAATACCTATGACTGAATGAACACTTTATTGTTAACACTAAAAACACAGAATACAGAAAAATACAGAGAAGGGAAAATAGAACTTAAAACTAGTGCAACAAGGGCGGCCTTATTGTTTATAGCAATCTCTTCCAGGCAACTGTTTCATGTAGAGAGAAATTAATAAAAATAGAAAAAAAATGGAGTGAGTAGCTAAAAGAGAGGACAAAAAAATTACAAATAATAGAATATAAACATTAGTCACAAACAAAACTGCCCAGTGGGGCAATTCTGTTAGCCGATCTCTTTACGGAAGTAATACGTTCTTGAACCTCTCTCGTTTTTCTAACAGTTGCGACAGCTCAAAACTGTCAGAAAAACGAGACAGGTTCAAGAACGTGTCACCTTAGTAACGAGATCGGTTGACAGAATTGCCCCCCAGTTCTTTGAAATTGTTCGTGTGTGGGCATACACGATGCGATGAAACAATTTCAAAGAACTGGGGGGCAATTCTGTCAACCGATCTCGTTACTAATGTGACACGTTCTTGAACCTGTCTCGTTTTTCTGACAGTTTTGAGCTGTCGCAACTGTTAGAAAAACGAGAGAGGTTCAAGAACGTATTACTTCCGTAAAGAGATCGGCTAACAGAATTGCCCCACTGGGCAGTCTTGTTTGTGACTAATGTTTATATTCTATTATTTGTAATTTTTTTGTCCTCTCTTTTAGCTACTCACTCCATTTTTTTTCTATTTTTATTAATTTCTCTCTACATGAAACAGTTGCCTGGAAGAGATTGCTATAAACAATAAGGCCGCCCTTGTTGCACTAGTTTTAAGTTCTATTTTCCCTTCTCTGTATTTTTCTGTATTCTGTGTTTTTAGTGTTAACAATAAAGTGTTCATTCAGTCATAGGTATTTGTCTATCTAGAATTCTTGAAATACAGATAATGTAATCAAAGAGTTTTTTCCCCGTCGGGTTTTTTCACATAAAATATTTTCCTTTCAGATATCACTGCTGACTTCAGCTGACCTGCAGATAGATACAGCTTTTCTCCGAAGTAGTAAAATTATATCAATTCTTAAATACTTAAAAACAAAAAAACTAAAACTATGGTTAAAATGATATCGGTATTTTTAACCGACTTCAAAAATATGAGGAGAGTTCTCAATTCGACTGTACAGCTGTTTCTTTTAGTAATTTTATTTAGGTACACAATAATCCCGCCACAATAATGAATCTATTTTGATCTATACGAGTACTTTTTTTTTCTTTTTAAGTATTATTAAGCTCCAAGTTAATAAGCTCCCAAGTAGCACAACGAGCTATGGAGAGGGCTGACCTATGGGAAATTACCGACATAGCCCAGTGGATTGGCAAGTTGAAGTGGCAATGGGCAGGGCACATAGCGCGGAGGACTGATGACCGATGGGGTCGAAAAGTTCTCGAGTTGAGACCACGCACCGGCAAGCGCAGCGTAGGACGTCCACCCACAAGGTGAACGGATGACCTCATTAAGACCGCAGGATCACGCTGGATGCAAGCCGCTACCAACAGGTCTTATTGGAGATCCATAGTGGAGGCCTATGTCCAGCCGTGGACGTCCTATGGCTGATGGATGGATGGATGGATGATGATGAGTACTTTTTGAAGTGAAACTTCTAATGCAACTTCGAACAAGGTTGCGTTAAACATTTAACGCTACCGTGGAGGGGATATAAAAGCACTGTTGCGTCGAAGTTTCACTTCTTCCGCGCGGAAGGACTCCACGCACTATTTTTTTGTTTCGTATATCTGCGGGCACTGCAATGCCCCCACCAAGACGAGCCAAGCGAAGTGAAGCGCAAGGGTTCTTATAGTAATGATAATGAAACAACCAAGCCACATATATATTGACTAAGGTGTAGAGTTTGTGAAGTAAGAGCTTGTAGAGTTAAGTCCTGTCAGAGGCGGACTAGCACATTGGGCCGCCCTAGGCCAGTTAGCTCAGCCGCCCCCATTTTTTCTTCCTTCTAGGATTTTCTCAAGGAAGAGGGGAAGTAATTCCAATTGATCTTATAAAATATTTATAGCGAGACTAGCCAGAGCAGGCTGCCAATAATCTAGGAGAGGCTCTGAACTAGTAATCATCATCCTCAATTATCAACATTATATATAGAACGAGGTAGTTATCGTTAGATAACTATTTCTTGTAAAGCGCGCTTCTATCTGGAATCTTATTGGAACTAGGGAATCAAAAATAACTCAAAATAGTTAGTATGTTTAAACGAATGGCAAGGTCTGATTAACATTTATATAAGACGCTTTTATTACTTTCACATGTATTTTTGTTTGTAACCGACTCTTTAGAACTTGATTTTGACCCACTCTAAACGATTAGTTATGTTATGTACTTTAAATATGTTTTGTTTGTGTGTGTATTATAGTAGCTATAGGATACCTACAAAAAATACATACCCACCTACAATACTACTTTGTATTGTATAAGATATTGCACGCCCGAAAAGGGTAAGACTGTGATACTTTTCTTATCATTTTTAACAACTTATGTACCAGTTTATAGCAATAAACGATATTCTATTCTATTCTATTCGATTTCATTTAAGCTCTTTAGATTTATCAAGAACAAATGACAAAATAATACAATAATGAAAGTCGGTTTAACTATTATTATGTAATTATCTCTGCCAGTATCGCTACCATACAGTGCATTTTGGTTGTCTTCCTAAGTGTTTGTTTCCATAACAGATTTTCGATTTATCGCATTTGCAACAAGATGTTAATGAACAGACGTACAGTTTCATAGTATCCTTACATAGTATAAAATAAAGTCGCTATTTTTGTCTGTTTGTTTGTCTGTATGCTTAAATCTTTAAAACTACGCAACGGATTTTGATGCGGTTTTTTTTTAATGGATAGAGTGATTCAAGAGGAAGGTTTATATGTATAATACACTTGTGCGAAGCCGGGGCGGGTCGTCTAGTCAATAATAATTGTGACCGAGCCTCGCCTCGCGTGAGCACCCCGTAGGTGCCTTTACCGTCCTATTTTCTCCTCGGACAAAAGTAAATTGTACCCAAGTGGTGACCATCTGTGTTTGTGTGTGACCATCATTACAGAATGGGTACTAAATAAGCTTGAACAACGAATATTTGTGACAATTTGGATCAAATGATTTGGTTTTGGAATAATATAGATGCGTTTGGAAAAATTACAGCCCAACTAGGCTCTTAATTTTGAATATATAAAAATGAATCGTGGTTGTTAGTCTCGCTAAAACTCGAGAACGGCGGGACCGATGTGGCTAATTTAGATTTTGAAATATCCGTGGAAGCTAAGGGAAGGTTTAAACAAAAAAAAATTAAATTAAAAATATTTATTGACCAAAAACAACATTTCAACTTATTGACATATATACAATTTTCTTATAAAAAGTTTTATAATAATAAATATACAGTTTATACATTTTACATATTTAGAGGTATTAATAAATTTTACACTTCAACTTTTAATATAATGCACATTCTATTAGTTACTTTATTGGTAACTGGCTGGCTCCCGAACTAGTATAAAAATACTGTGCTACGGGATCCAGCGCCTTCCGTGAGAGGCACTCAGTCATAATGCAGCATTACTTAAACAATAGGAGCATATACCTACTTATATTAACAGATTACATACATTATTATAAGAAATATACAATTTAGAATTCAATGATATAGATTACAATACTATACACTCAACTTTAACTCCTTAAAGCAGTGTAACAAACAATTATATTAATTATAACAAAATACATTATAAACAAACATTAGTGTAAACTATACTAATGGTTTCAAAAGCTGTTTAGTTTCATCATATGACAACGATTTTAAAAACTCTGTTACCACAATTTTCGCCTTTAAAGTAGGGAGAGGATATATATGGATAAGCTTATTAATTTTATTATAAATGAAATTAGCAAAGACACCATAGTGTCTTCTAGCTACTTCCGTTCGACACCGAGTACCGGGACAAACCCTAGCTCTTCTGCGTACATCATCATCGTCAGGATTATATGGAAGATGTTTATGTTTTCTTAGTATCGTATGTAGTATAATGAGCTGCTTAACTGTTAAAACATCTGCTTCTTTGTAAAGTGTGTCAGTACTGTATCTGATAGGTTTTCTAAGCATCACCTTCAATATTGCACGTTGAGCTCGTTCAAGCGGTAATAAATTTGTGGTGCAGGCGCTACCCCATACCGTGTCACAGTACGAGAGAACCGATTGAGCTAAGGAATAATATACGATTTTTAGAATTTCTTTGGTCGCAGAAGATCTAAGCTGTTTAAATACATATATGAGCCTTCTAGTGCGTGAAGTAAGGTAGTCTATTTGGGTTTTCCAGTTGATAGCGCTATCTATATACACTCCTAGATATTTGATTACATTAGTTCTAGTTAATGATTTGCATTCACAAGTTTCCATTGTATGACATTTATGGGCAATGATAGAGAAGGAGACTCGATCAGGCTGAGACAAGATGTTAGGGGAGAATGTGATGTATTTAGTTTTGTCTGTATTTAAAGTCAAAAGATTAGTGGACAACCAGCTCATGACAGTGCTCAGAGCAAATTGAGCGTGTGCTTTTGCATCATTCCAGGTTTTGCCATTGACTATTATTGCAGTGTCATCCGCATATGAAAATATATCGCAAAAAGGAATTTGGAGTAGACATAACTCATTGATATAAATAATAAACAATATAGGCCCCAAAATACTACCTTGTGGCACACCATAAGTAAGTGACCGATCATCGCTTAAATAATTGTCAATTTTTACACATTGTGATCGATCAGTTAGGTAGCTTTTGAACATTTGTAGCGCTAGTCCACGGATACCAATTCTTTCCATCTTCAAGAGCAGTTTGGGTACAGAAACAGTGTCAAACGCTTTAGATAAATCTAAAAATATACCTATTGTTTTTGATTTGTGTTCAAGATGTCGTATAATTGTGTTGGTCAGTTCAAGAACAGCATCTTCAGTTGACAACCCCTTCCGAAATCCAAACTGTTTGTCAGCTAGTATTTTGTGTTTATTGAGATATTTTATGAGTCTATTGTTTAATATTTTTTCAAGAACTTTAGAAATTGAGCTTAATATTGAAATTGGCCTATAGTTGTTGACACTGTTTCTGTCGCCTCCCTTGAAAACTGGAAGCACTAATGCTTTTTTGAGAGATTTAGGGAATGTGCCAGAGTTCAGACACAGATTAAATATATAAGTCAAGGGCGGAACAAGAGCATCACTTGCGTCAATCAAAATTCTGGAAGGAATACCATCCCAACCTGTCGAGCAGTCCCTGCGGAGCCCCTTGATAATACGTTCAACCTCTTCACAGTCAGTCCCAAAAACAGCCATCGTATCGCCGTTGGAGTTATTATTAGATGATGGAGTTTCTGTATGTTCCTGTCTACCAGATACAATACTATCAGCAAGCTCTCTACCAATGTTTACAAAGTAATCGTTGACTTTGTTAGTAGATACTATAGGGTCTGTTTCTAGATCGATTAGTGAAGCAGCAGAACTCTGGGTTTGTGATATATTTGCAACTTTTTTAATGACATCCCAAGTTTTTTTGGAATCACCCTTAGCCTTTTGAAACTCATTTTTCTCATATTGTTGTTTTTGATTTTTAAGTAATTTATTGCAAAAATTCCTGTAACGAGAATATGATAATTTTATGATAGCATTATTTGGATCTAGTTTATGTTTCATGTGTAGTTTATCACGATTTCTAATGCATTTCAAAAGGCCAGGAGTAATCCAGGGCTTTAGGATGTTTTTTCGTCTAGGGACTGGTACATTTGTTGTGTTTTCTGATATGAAAGTAGAAATAGTCTTTATAAGAGCATCCATTGCAGAATTAGCCTGTTGAATTTCATAGATATGATCAAAGCTAGTGTTTTTTAGTCTCTCAACCACCGAAGGATAGTCTACTCGTAAATATGTTTTTTTCTTTCTGATGGTGCTATTAAAAAAATCGCAGCATAACAAATTTGCAGCATGATCAGTAACCGAACTATCTATGACAAAGGTACTAGCTTGGTATCGAGTACGAAGGATCACATGGTCTAAACATCTGTCATCACGAGTTGGGAACATATGGGCAGGTAGCATCCCCTGAGACGATATAATATCGAGATACTGGTCAGCATACTTATCTCTATTTTCAGATATTATATTGAGGTTTACATCACCTATAATCGTCACTGTCTGATGAGTTGAGAGAGAGGATAGTAATACATTAAGAGTGTCTAAGAAGGGGTCCAAATTTTTCTCAGAAGGGGAACGATATACTGCCAATACTGCTATTTTATTCGCATATGTAAACAATAAGCAACTAGCATGTGCCAGTACAGGTTCTGTGACAGTGCCCTCAAAATTTGACCTCACATATAAAACAACACCATCATTTTGGTTTCGATATCCTGATTTATAGCCATTATACCCAGCAATGATTGGAATATTCGGTGTTACACTCAACCAACACTCTGTAAAGACAATTATGTCACAATCACAATTAATTCTATCTAATAATAGCTGTGCCTCATCTATATTGCAGTTTAAGCTACGTATGTTTAAGTGAAATACTTTGATAGTACTTTGCTGGTGATAATCGCTAATAATTTTAGTACATTGTTCAGGATTACACCTGAAAGAATTTGAGACAGAAATTGAATCTACATTATCATTTATATGATTTGTGTTACCCATGATTAAATAGTGTGAGTACTATGACATTATTACAATTGCTATTCCTTAATAGGAATGAAAACCATAAAACATTTTTTAGCTTAATCGGTTGAGTTTGATTGACAACAAAATATTTGTATAGAAGCCCTTTTCTTATCATAATATTGTTGTCGAGATGCCATAGTGTGCGACGGCCGCACAGTCGTTGTGCCAACAACAATAACAATACCACGTGGTACATTTGTGAAGTGATTATCTTGTATTTTCTAAGAGAGGAAAATAAAGGCGACCTAAGCTTTCTTATCAGGTAAGCAGAGTGAGACGGAGTAATATTTTTTTTAATGATTATTTTTTTGTTATTTTCTTTAGTATGTATTAAGTATAATATTTTATTTACTATGAATATACCATGCATTACAATTATCATTCCCGAAAAAGTGCATATGATACAATATCGAATATCCGAACAGAATAGTCATTTATTTTTAAGTAGGTTATCGAAATCCTTTTCACTGTTTATGCGAACTGGCGGCGAGTTATCTTTTTCTCGAAGGTACACTC